>OZ034813.1:38765474-40249224 GCA_964030455.1 Linum trigynum | reverse complement strand
ACATGATTAATTGAAAGCTTCTTTATCCTTGTCAATTAAGTTTTTTCACTCTCCACTCAATAACATCAACTTCATTCTACACAATTAGAAAGAAAAAATTAGACATGTCTCCACAAACATAAATAAGATTTCTACAAAAAAAAACATAAATAAGATTAGTTGTTTAGAATATTAAATATACCGAGAAAATTAATTATATGGGTGTGGATGGGTACCCATGGGGCGGATTTACCCAAACCCAACCTGGTGAATAGTGAATGTGTTTAAACCCAAACCCAACCCAAATCCCGTCAACACGGGTTTTACCCGCGTTGACCGGATTGGGTCGAGTGGGTACCCCGTGAGTTTGGGTTTTGTTGTCATCCCTATTCTATATGGGCACATCCTTTCACCAAAAAAAGGACGTTACTCTTCCTGAAAGGACACGTCCTTTTAAAAAAATTGCCTTTCTAAAAAAACACTTCTTTTCACATATTAAAGTATTCATTAATTAAAAATAAATAAATAATCTTCCAAAAACTCAATTTTGATGGTGATTGTTCAAATTGATAAGGAGGAATGACCGAAGGTAAAAGTTTGTGCATACTTTTAAAAAACAAGAGAACAATAGCATTTGCGGAGGCTTGGCTTTGTGACTATCATATGACATATGACATGACAACATGTAAGTTTTGATAAATAAATAATACATCTATGTGTATAATTAAGATAGTATAATTAAGTGTATGTTTACCACCACACAAAATCTCACTTCTTGTTATTTGATTGACATAAATTAAATAATTAATATACACTATAAACGAAATCTCCAATGAAAATAAATCTTTACTTGAGTTCTTTTTTCTCAGTTACCCATTCGATTTTGTCACAGGATGACATGACTCTGCCTTTCCCAGTCGACTTGTCTCTCTCGATTTTAATTGTAATAATTAAATATTTATTTTTATAATTATATTTTGAAAAGATCACATACCTAGTTTTAATTCCTAGTTCAGCCACTGTATGTAGGGTTAATGCATATCACTACTCTGCACCCATGCTCCGTTTTATTGGACTGCAATGGCTAGTATAAATTATAAATATGTCTTTGTAGTGATGTCTATTTGGTCCGGCCTTTTTGGTTTTTGTCGAAATCGGATCGGGATCAAATAGAAAACAATTCAATCTAATTTTCCGGCCTAGATTTTAGGTAAAAAATCGTTTGGGATCGGATCGAAAATCGAATAAAGACCGGATAAAAGAGCACAACACCCAAAATTTAACCTTCTCACCCTTTCAGACCTTAGGTCACTCAAATCCCCTCTCAGGCCACTCGAATTCACACAAGCTCAATCTAAAATCAATACCGAATTGGGACCGGACCGGTTCAAAACCGAACTGTATCCAATCCAATTTTTGGTCCTTATATTCTTGAAAAGACCGGACCGGAACCAAATCAATTCGGACCAATTTAACCGGACCGTATAGCCACCCATATATTAATAAAATCTGGGTTACTAAGCCCTATCCATAAACTGGCCAAATGTTTCCATCATCGGACGGCAAGCTTCCTTTCACTTTTGTGGTTCATGTTAGACAAGTGATTTTGCTCGAGTTTCTTTGATTTATTCACTCGGCTCAATTCTTCTGAAAATGATGTATTCATTTCTCATTTATTATAAATAAAAGTGTGTGTAGTGTGTACAAAATCGTGATTACGACGCAGAAAAGGAACAGCTGCAAAAGAGTTGACATATATGTTGGAAGACCTAATCAAAAGATTCAAGGTGTTGGATTAACGATCATATGATATGATGGTGGTGTGTCGTTTGAAAAGAAAAAGAACAAACTTTAATTGTTGTTATGTGCAAGACGACATAATTAATGAAAATTTAATTCCCAAGTGATTGAGGAGATGGTGTTCCGCACATCATTCCACAACAAAACATTGTTAAATCCAAAAATCTATGTCGTGAACTTGGATTAAGAGTGAACGGCTACGGTGCTAATTGTACAATAGTTAGCACCGTTCTAACCAAGGGAAAAACTACTACTAGTTTGAATTAGTAGTGATTTAGCTTAGATGTTGTATTGATTTTATAATAATCCGTAGTGATTTTGTTATTTTTAGTAGCGTTTTTTGCTAGTTATCACGGTGCTAACCCCTATAAGGGTTAGCACCTAATCCCATCCCGGATTAAGACTATTATGTCAAACTCATCAATTTCTAATTATTAGTTATTGGAAACTTTTTTTATTAATGTTTTCTAGTTGAGGGGTTCTTTGTATTTCTTGTTAGTATCATGCTAATACTAATTTCAGGCAATACAAATATTTTATTTTAATGATTTTTTTATTTTAAGATATTGACCACGATGATGAAGAAAGGGGTTTGCTTGTCATTATAAAAAAATTATGAGGCACACGCAATGTGGATCTATTCGTACATTTAAAAATTTTAAGTATCAAAATATAAGATATATAATTTATAGCTACTAAAATATTATTTTGCATCAATAATTTGTAGCTACTAAAAAAAATAGTTACTACATCTTAAAATATATTAATTTAGGTATCAAAACTCTAATTTACCTATGGAACCACAAGTTTATTAAAAAGGGTCACAAGTTCCCTAAACACACACCAGAAACCTCATATAGCAGACCACAAGTTTATTAAAGTGCACTTCTACAAACCAAAAGGAAAAAAGAAAAAGCAGTCACAAGTTGATTAAAACAAACAACGAGTTCTCTGAAGCATACCGAAAACCTCATAACGCATACGACAAGTTTATTAAAGCATACCACAAGTTTCTTAAGGTAAATCACAAGTTTCCTGAAACATACCAAAAACCTTATAACGCATACCACAAGTTTATTAAAGCATATCAGAAGTTTATGAAAGCCGACCGCAAAGTTTCTTAAACCAAACAAGAAATCTTATAAAGCATACCACAAGTTTCTTAAAATGGACCACAAACTTCATCAAATTGGACCTATATGTAAATTATTAAAATGTAAGACATACAATTTTAAGTTACTAAAATGTAATTTCCATTAATATTTTATGACATATGTGCAAAAGTGAGTATAAATCGGTCACTTGGTATATTGGAATCATCAAATCCCATTTATTATCGTGATTTTTTCAAATCCAAAGCGCGAGCAAATTTGACACCAAAAACTTTTCTTTACATGACTCCCAAATTCAGTATGCATGTTTAGGGCCTTTAAATAGCGGAGTTGGAAAAACATGTTTAGGGCCTTTAAATGGCGGAGTTGGAAAAACCTCATTGATGTTGGATACGAAATGCAACACCAAAATCCATTGATCTAAAAACCCCTATGTTTCTGTTTACACCTAAAAATAATTTGGCCTGAATTAAATGCCACATTAATTAGTCTCGGCATTTAATTCGATATCGCAGGACAAAAAACGATGTCGTTTGGAGTCGAGCAATACCGCGGAGAATTTAAGCGAGACCGCGGTACTTGAAACGACATTGGTTGCAGACCATGTGTGAGTCATGCGCATGACATGTATTGCTGTTGGACAAGGAATGTTCTTTTTATTCTATTTTTCCTTGTCAGAGGAGGAGAGTAACAGCACCGTTTGGAGTCAAGCAATGTTGCGAAGAGATAAAACGGTGCCGCGAACCTCAAAGCTCAACGGCATCGCGAGACAGGGAAACAGTGTCGTTTGGCTAAAAACGGCACCGCGACAAGCGGCATCACGGATGAGTTAAAACGATACCGCGAGTAAGCCCAACGGTACCGTTGTGCTAGAGAAAACGACAGTGTTTAATATAAAACAATGTCGCGGAGGAAAAGCAAACGGAGCTGTTTGAGGAAGAAAACGACACCGCAAGTAAGCCCAACAATGTTGTGGTACGTGAAATATTTAATTAATGCGGTGTCGCAAGGCTAAAAATGCCAACGCAGCGGAATTTATGTTGCGGTCGCAAATTCAGTGGCGTTGCGAGTTCGACAACGCCGAGAAATTCAACGATGCCGCAAGGCCAAAACAACATCGTGGAGCTCAACGACGTAGTGAGCTTGACGGTGTTTCAAGCTGAGCAATGCCGTGAATGGGTTCAACGACGTCGTTATGGAAACTTTGTTGGTGGAGGTGTAAACGACGTCGCGGGCTCATGAAAATAACGGAGTTATTTTCTTGCACGGGAGATTCGGAAGTGAAGAGAATATCAAAGCAGTTGAAGACTACGACTCTGTGGATAAGAGTGAAGACACGTGGGAGTTCACGACGGAGCGGTTGAGGAAGCAGTTCCGCAGGGCGTGAAGACTATGCAAGTGATTTCAAATAAAAGCAGCGGAGCAAGGAGAGAGAAAGGGACAACCAAATCAACACAGAAACACCTCTGTCAAAACTTTACCTTTTCTCTGTAACTCCTTCGCGGAGCTCTCCTTCCAGGAAGGATCTCCATAGTTGTAGTCTTAGTCGTAGTCGCGGAGCTCTCCACAGGAATCTCCATAGGAGTAGCGGTAGCGTAGATTCCTAAAAACTCAAACACCCTCGTTCGAACGTAGTTTGGAGAGGTGCGAACCGTAGTAACGGTCGTTCTTGGTTAGAAGTCAGAGGTGCATCGATCAAATCAACATCGCCCCGCGGTGGATATTTGACGGTCACGTTGATTTCACCATTCAGAGGTGCATCGATCAAATCAATGGCGCCGACATTCGGCGGCGGATATTTGACGGTCATCTCGATTTCAACAATCAGCGGTGCATCCGATCAAACGGCACCTCAAGAGTTTCCACTGCGAGACATCAAATCAACATCGCCGGAAACCAAAATCGGCACCGGCGGTGGCATTTGATTTTCCCGAGGAAACATTTTGGCACGCCCGGTGGGATACGTGTGTTTGAAGTGAAATATGACTCTGCGGCATGGAAAACACTACATTGATCTTCCACAAGAATCTGTGAAGGTGGAGCATGTGGTCGGCATTGAAGTTTACCAAGCAGAGGAGGCAGATAGACATATCGGTTGGATGAAGGAGTGGCCCCAATCCATGTCGAGCATCGATGGGCATGTTGCACTCCTGTCTCTTCGTCGATCTGTAGAGGAGTATTACCGGCAGGTAAATCTCTATTTTATCTCTTTAAATAAGCCTTGTGATTCTCTTGGAAGACATATGGACCAATTTTTTGAGATGATAGATGAACATGTTTCCGGTATTGCCAATAAGGATTCACTTAAACTTGTGGCTAAAACAGTGGCGTTAGGGGCCAGCAAATCTCATGTTGGTTCTCCTGTGAACACTATTGTTTTGAATGACAGGAAAGTTAGAGCGGTCTTGCGAAAGCCACAACAAAGAACAAAATTTAAACGTGTTTATAATAAGTTTCAGAAAATTAGGAAGAACAAGTGTGATATCTTGAAAGATGACAAATTTTACGGCATTGTTCAATCTAAGCCGCTAGGGGGGCATGTCATCCCAGATCGTGGTAGATTGAAGGAGAAACAACACCGTAAGTGGCAAATAAGTTTGCCACATCCACCTTATTGTAAGAAAAATCGAACTGGGGTCACCACAGACACTATTCAAGATGGAGGTGGTGACCACGTGAAAAAAACCAATCCCGCAAGAATTGGCATGAATCAAAAGAACCCTCATTGTAATTTGTCCCCAAAGCCTCCACTGAGTGAACATGTGGGCAAATTCAATCAAACCCGACATGGGGTTGCCACGCCAATGCTGGCTGGGAACAAATCTTCCATGATTTTTGGGCAGGGGGGCAAGCTAAATGTCCAAAAAATTCCAATCCCACGTGAAAATTCAAAAGATACCAAGTGGTTATGTGATATGTGCAAAAATCAAAATAACCACATGACTGTTGATGAAGCTCGTAAGCCTCAAACTCAACAACGTCGTGAGTGTGTGTGCAGATGACAAAACAAGACCAGTCTGGGCAAGCGATGCCACATGGTCGATTTGGTAGGACAAAGACGTTAAAAAACTCCAATGTCCCGCCAAGAGTAAAAAACACCGGTGATTTTCTCTGTCACGGCCCTATGACGGTCATCTCGAGGAAACAGTTTCTTTTTAAATATTCACTTGTTTTTTAATCATGAATCTTTTTCATAAAACTTAATTTTGACACATAGTTATTTGTTTTACCCACAAAGTTCTTATTAAAAAATAAATACATAAATACTTACTATGACGTAGCTAGAAATTCATCTAAAATGGGTCAAATATGGAATATACATATATGGATGGTTCTATCGTACACCAGTTCTTTCCTGATGATGTATGAAATCATACTAGTCCCAGACTTTCTTTTCTCTCTCTCCCACCCATGACAGGACCGTTCTACAACCTGGTGTATGTCGTGCACCGGACAATCTCCACCATCTACGTTCGTCTCAACGGCCAGCATAAATGAGATAATTTATTTTTTAATCCCACAAAAAAGAACCCGCATTAATGTTGGTTGTTGAGATCGACGTGGACGGTGAAGATTGCTGGTGTATGACATACCCCAATATATGTCTGGTGTACGATAGAAGTCATCATATATATATATATATATATAATGTATGTTATAGAATATGCTCGTGTTTTGAAAAAATATTCTAAAATACATTTATCATGCAAACTATGAGAGATGTTAAGATATCACATGGAAAAATCTCTCATGATCCCACAACTCATCTTACTTAGAAGTGTTTCTTTACTTTGCTTATTGCAATAAGTGCTCTTTCAACACTTGAATGACAATAGATACTAGATAGTAACAAACACCATTAAGTTTTAAGTTTTTGTTTATATTACACTCACTTCCATAATATATGAATTAAAAATAAAATGTAGATCGCAAAACATTAGTTTTTCTAAAATTATCTACATTAATGTAGAGATTTTGTATTCAATCAACAATCGCATAAATATAATTACTCCAATTTTTGGACTAAGATAGTGCATATTAAACACCTTGGCTAGCCACTGAATACTTAGAAGATTTGAGATTTTGACCAATTGTCTTGGGCTATCTTTATATGTCAATGTCAACTCTTAGCAACATAACTGTCTTGAAAATATATATGAATCAAAAATGAATTCGCATTTTGATCATTTATAGGTTCTTAAAACCCAGCATGTGAGTTTTATCCTTCCATATTACTAGGCCACCATTGAGTTCCTAGTTAGAATTTCCGTGAATAATTGTATTATTCTCATTTGGAGTTAATAGTAAAACAAGTTAATAATATAAAAATTTAAGAAAAAAATACTTGATAAGCAATTTATGGAAACAAAAAAAAAAGTATTCTAAAATATGAAAAATTATATAGACTATTCTAAGCTAGGATGAATGATCAATAAAATACCTGAGTTAATTATCACTAATCTGTATGTAACAACTAGCATAATGTACTATAGGGGCAATATAGTATTTTGTTATGTTAGGTCGATTAGGGTTTCGTGTCAGGGTCTATATAATGTACTTTATCGTTCAGTAAAAGAATCAATAAAAAAATAGTTCTACGTATCTCCCAACCCTAATTTCCTCTCTTCTCCCTAAATCGGCTGCCGGCCGGTTCTTACTCTTCTTCTCTCCAAATCTTGTCTCATCTCTCTATTTCTATTCTTAATCACATCCTGTTACGATAATCTTGGGTGCCAAGATTCGTATCTATGTTAATTTCAAATCATGCGTAAACTATCAAGAAGATTCCAAATCATTTAAAAATGCGAATTAACTTATTAATGCAAATAGTAAAAGATGAAACGAAATTCCTTTGTTTGGTAAAAGCTAGTTTAAATATTACAAAGGAACACAGAGTAGTTTCGCAGACCCAGCTCTCCAATTCCCTATGCCAGCGACAGGAACACGGAAACTAAGAAGAAAGTCCCCAAGAAAACCAACATCCCAGGAAACCCAACCAACCCCAGCTTCGAACCTGATCCTGAACTCTTTTTCTTCTTCTTCACCACATCTTCCCTTTTCGTCCTACATTTCCTCTTCGAGACTGACCTCTTCCGCTTCTGATTCCATCTTTCGACGAATTTCAGATAGATGGCAATGCCAGGATTCTTCATGGTCACTTGGCTCTCTGCCAGGATGGAGTTGTTGACCCCCTGAACGTTGTTGTTCACGTATATGTTGATGCAGCAGGCCCCATCCTGAAGCTTCCTCGGAAGATCGTCGTCAGAATGAATGTACATCGAGGCACCGGAGTTCTTCCCTTCCATCTTGAACCCAGCATAACCACTTTCTGATTCCATGAGAATCTGCAGATTGGACGAAGTTTGAAGAGATGGAAATTCAAACAAGAGGGTTTGCAGCAACAATATTTATGGTCTTTTGGCAAGGGTGGGTGGGGTTTGGGGTGGTGTTGCACGAGGTTTCACCTGCTACAAGTAAGCTCAAAGTTTCAGTTTGGTATGACTTGAGCCACACTCTAGAGATCCAGACTTTGGCTGGCCTTCCTAGCTTCTGGTTCTTCCCCACTTGCTTGTCTATGAGCAAAACCATCAAGAGAGAAGCCAACAATTATGTACTGAATCGTAAGAGGGCAATGCACGTCGCATCTTGCGAATGCTAATGCTGAATGAACATAATTATATTGATAAAACCATCCAAATAACATGAAGCTGGTGGAAGTTCAGTTGTGTTCTTTTCTTCTGTGACTCAGTATGGAAAGTTTGCAACTTTTAGGGAAACCCATTGATATTATTACTGGCTTTATGAAACTCTACAAAAGATACCAAAGATACAACTGCATTTCTGATACATAGTCATAAACAAGTTCCACGGCGAGGCAAAGGTTATTCGGATGGATGTTCTTGCTTCTGAATCGCCACTAAGGGGAAACAATTCATGGACCGGAAATCAGTCCTTCACCTTCATGAGTCTAAAAAATATATGCCACAATTTTCACTGATCGTAAACATTCAGGAATCTGAATATCTAAGTTACGGCAAAGAGTCTGGTGATACTCCCTCGCTGACTGTAGAGCCCAATTGTGGGCCGCCCTTCCGGTAGGATAAGAGGAACTCGATAGGGTATCCTCTCAGTTTGTGTGGCTCAATCCCAAGATCAAGGAAGGTTAAAGCTGCAAAACAGACCAAGTGCAGGGGAACTGTAAGATAATATATTCAGAGTAGGAAGTAAAACCAGAAATCACTCAAATCAATTCACGGAACTAACCATTTTCTGAGACGAGGGTATCTGTTGAAATTGCATTTATCTTATCCAGGTTGAAGATACTTGGAGTAGGTAAAGGAAACGGAACCTTGTTAAGTAGGATTTCTCTTGGCATAGCAGCTGCCTGCAAGAATCCAACAGGCATTACTGCTGAATCATATTGCAAACTTCAACGTGAAATAACACCACCATATTGTTATGGAATAGACTAGGATAGCCAACAAACAAACAAACAGTTTTAGTATCCTTTATATCCAAGAACTACCTTGGCAACAGGAAGTGGAATTTTGACATAGCGAGGCCATTCACGGATTGTCTCAAACATGACCTCTGCCTGTAGAGCACAAAATAGCCTTTGAGTAACTGTCATCTACTGATTACCGCTGCAACAGGAAAGAAATAAGACAAAAATTACCAGTTCATGCATTGTAAAGATTTCTGGTCCACCAAGCTCATAGATTTTTCCCATACTGGTCCCATCATCTTTCAAAGCAGCAACAACTGCAGCCGCAACATCAACAACATATACAGGTTGGAACCTGAGACAAACATAAGGTTAGGAGATCATAGATACACTAAAATAGTCGAATAATTAAACTCTAGATACTTCTTATGTAGTACATACTTGGTTGATCCATCTCCAAAGAGAGGAACAAATGAATACTTCTTCGCGAAGTGTGCCCATGTGTTCAACATACGATCTTCTGTACCAATCATTGTAGCAGGTCTCAAAACTGTGGCCTACAGCGTACACTTGTACATCAGAAATGCATGACAAAGGCAATCAAAGTAGGCATCAAAACTGAAACAGATACATATAGATAAGTAGACAAAGAGAAAGACAATGAGAGCTACGTGGGGAAAGCAACCAGCTTGCATCCCTAGGATAATTCAAAATGGAACCATTAGTCATTGATTTCACATCTCTCAAAAGAATGTTCAAGCACTAAAATCTATTAGAAAACTGAAGTTACGGCTAAGAATTTTCCTTTCACAGATAGCAGCTAAGTTATACTAAAATGTAAATGCTGGCCTTTTTCTTTCAACACTGCATTCTCTTATCTTTAACCATTTTCACCAAGTAGAATCACTTATAAAGCAAAACAGCACTTCCATCATGAGGTAACCAACATGACTCCATTCCTTTATTATCAAATTCCTCAGCAATATTTTAAACTGATACCTATATCTTACCGAAACATGACAGATACACATAAGAAACCTGAAAATCAAATTTCATCGGACAGTTGCATAAATTGGTGAAGAAGAATTTACTAGTTGTTACAAGTTCACAATCATAAAATTTGTCAATATTCTAATGTGATAACAGTTCAACAAAGAAAAATTGATAAACAAAGTAAATTCATATACTTTGACAAGGAAATAAAAACAGAATAGATTCTAACCTCGGGTATTTCTCTTAGAACAGACTGCTCTGCAGCTGCCTTAGCTTTCAGATATCTTGATGGAGATGATGGCGAAGCTCCCAGACAAGAAACCTGAATAAATCTCATGATACCTCCATGCTCTTTCGCGATCTGTGCAAGTCAATTAGACTCATGAAGATTTTGGATAACTTTGGTGCCTAAAAAGGAAATAACACATGAAAAGGTAACTGAAGCCTAAGACTCTTGACACAAAGTCATGATAAAACCAGTCAATGAGGAACGGATGAGAAAAGATACACCTTTCCAATCAGATCATTCCTCTTCATGTACTTACAGCTGAAGTTCTGTTCACATCTATTATTACCATTAGTTTTCTTTACACTATGACAATTAAAAGGAAAAAGTGTTGGGTCCATACTGTACTCAACAGCTGATCAGCAATTGCTAAATTTCTAGTTGCTAATATAGGAACGTAACAACTTGTTCCTTAAATGACAATTAATCATACTGCATGGAAATCTCTGCATATTTTCTCACTGGTTTTCCCTTTCCTTACATTACATATGATATCAAACATGACCCAGTTCATAAATAATATCAGTGGTTTGAGGCTTCTGAAAGATTACTCAGATTACGAGGTGAACAAAGAAGCACCAGAAGCTAACAAATTCAACAGAATATCTCAATTTAGGTAAGAGGCATGTAAGAACCTACCGTGGCAAATTTTTCAGCCATGCCATGGTTAACTTCCTCAAAGCTGTAGTTCCTTGTTTCATAGTCCCTTCCTGTCAACAGGGAAATGTGACTCATTAAGCTAAATAAAAACACTCTTGGACTTTGAAAAGCCTGTCAAGCCACAGGTGAAAAAAATTACCCATAAGATTGATAACAACATTAGCCTTCGCCATCACAGCCTTCACGGAATCTTCATCTCTTGGGTTGAAATGCATTGGTACAACCTGAACATGAAAATATGTGAAATGGCCACACCACAGGAAGCATTGAATCAAAGAGCCCATTACATGGAGTCCTTCCACTCAAAGTTGAATAGCAAAAGCACATTACCTGACCCAAATCGCCCATCAACTTTAGGTGGCGATGGGCATCTTCACCACCACGAAATGGAACTAAAACCTGCGATCCCATTTTAGCTGCAGCAGCAAAAATGACAGTAAGTCGTAACATTAAGAAAATGCAGAACGGGGGGAGCAATGGTTAAACCAAGATGATAGGATAACGAGAGGGGAAGACGGCGGGAGGAATGCCGAATGCAAAGTGGGATAGGAGAGAAATTAATAGGACTTCCATATGGTAATGTACAAAATTGACAGTAAGAACGACTCACCAAGTTGCTGCACAACATAACGACCTAGAAAACCTGTAGCTCCAAAGACTACAGCAATGAGCCCACTGCAGCAAAACACAAAAGTAAAAACATTTCATGACTACTAGATTCCGCTGTGCCCAATTCCGAACTGAAACAAACAAAATCTTCTTTTCAACCCAAATGGCAGCTAATCCCGCTCCATTCGCAATTCAGCCAAAAAAAAAAACTAACTAATCCTTGGGAATCAAGGGTTGGAGAAGGGGAATCAGATTCTTACCTGACCGACGATCTCCCGCCGGTACCCTTCCGGACAAGGTGGCCTACACCCTTCGGGGTTATAGTTGATATGTAGCGCGGATGTTCAACTCCATAATCTGCCAAAGGGAAAAAGTAAGTAGGATCCCAAATGAAGCAAATTCGAGGCATCGGCGCAGAGAACCCTGTGTAAATCGGAGGAAATGGAACATTACAGTGATCGGAGAGCGGGTAGACAGATTTGAGAGAGGAGACGGAAGCAGCGGGCTTCAGGTAACGTTGCCCTAATCGCCTCGAAACCGCCTGCATCGTTCTGGCTTTCCACGGAGAGACAGAGAGAGAATGAGAAGAACGATCTGCACAGAGAGAGAGAGAGAGAGAGACGGGGAGGGAGAGGGAGAAACGAGCTCAGAGCAGAGGTAGGACTTCTGGGTTTGAGATGGGCCGATGCTTTTTGGGCCCATGAAATTGACCCGACAATTGTCTTCTAATTTATTTCGCAAATACCAATGGGCCTCACCGTACATGATGGTTGATTATGAATTTATGATGGTCGAAAATCGATACATTAGCAGAAGCGCACCAGTTTATGGCGGGTTAATTGGTTCGGGTGCATAATCTTAGGCTAACCACAATCCGAGGGCAGAAATTGGAGGTTTTAAGACTATTTTAGTCTTTTAGCCCCCTCGAAAACAGAAATTGCTGCAATTCTGATGGCTAAAAATTACTGTTTTGTATTTAGTAATCTTAACTTATGAATAGTTAAATTTATGTTTTTAAATTTAAAATTTATATATTCATTCACGATAATTGAATACGAACATTCCGATAAAATTTGAACAAATTCGTAGATACTTTGTTTTTAGTTGAAATGGAAGAAAGTTACACTGAAATGAACTACGTTCATCAAAATTATCAAGATTTTGAACAATTTCGGAGATACTTTTTTTAGTTGAAATGGAAGAACGTTCCAATTTTTTAATATTCTTTTTTTTTTCAAATAACAATCGAACGGTTGAAAGTTACAACGAAAGGAGCTTTATTAGTTAAAAGCACTCACACCAACACAAGTATATTCAATTTAAGTACTAAAACAAAGAAAAGCTAGAATAATTCCCACCATTTTAGGCTCTCATCATTTTAGCCTCCTCTTAAAACCCCCAAATAAGAGCTAAAATACCCCTAAAACCCCTTATGGCCTTTTACCACCCCCACACCCCCCCCCCCCCCCCCCCCCCCCCCCCCCCCCACACCCCAAAATTTACCCTATGGTTGAAGATATTTTATTGGGTCTAAAAGGGCATTTCCCCCTTTTAGCCCTAGGGTTGTGGACAGGCTGAGAGTGCATAACTATGAGTAACCAAATCTGAACTCTTCGACTACAGATCTAAGGGTGGAGAATTAAATAAATTTATTTTCCCTAATTTTCTTAATTAGACCATATCTTCTTCATTCTAACTCGGATTTCAATTTATTTATTTTTTTGCACAGATGGAACGAGTTTGTTGTGCTCTACAAAATGAGATCTATTTTCAATATTTTTTTAGAAAAAAAATTAACCTCTCGGTATCAACTTCGTGTCATATGGTATCTCGTACGTTTTTTAGTCGTTTTCGAAAATTTTTGCGCAGAAGGAACAATTTAATCATGATCTATTGGATTTCAAAATTTTCTGAGTGAAAAAATTTCATACCTCTCATTACCAACTCCATACCATACTATACCACCCTGTTACGTGGTGGTATTTTTCATACCATATGGTATGCTCTTATTTAATACCAGTCAATACCATGTGGTATAGACTGGTAATAACTTGCTCAAATTTTTTTGTTCCAAAAAATATTAAAGTGGATATCATTTTGAAAGAGCACAATTAATCTGATCTAACTGTGCAAAAAAAATTAAATTATGACTTAAAACGAGTGAGAAATCGTCCGTTAAAGATTAAAAGAAGGAAAAGTAAAGTCTTTTCCAGGAAAAACAAGGGACGCTGATGTGGCGGATTCTGATTGGGTTATGCATGGGGTTATTGACAGGATCCGCTCCCCGGTTAATTGGAAGGAGAATAAAATCGTATCCGAGGTTGTATCAGGGAAGTTAGTGATAGTCTGATAGAGTATTTTGTGGTTTAATTTGTAGTTCAACTGTTTTATACTACTAAAAAATGCATCTCGGTTTAGACTCTATTACGAGGTTCTTCTTAATAGACCGTTGATATTGTACGGTCTCACAAACACTCATCCATTTGAGTTTATTTTCGAAGTCGCTCGCTTGTTGATTTAAGAAAAAAGTTTTAGTTAAAATCTGGGTTTTGCAAAAATCTGAATTTATGATAGAATTCGAAAATGTTCATTGTTAGTTGGATTTGTTCATGAATTTGTAATTATAAATTTATAGCTTTACAAATATGAATTACTATACTACAGTTAAAAAGCATATTTATTTTCAAATGAGGATATATAAGTAAATAATTATTATAGATTTAGGGCGTGTCTCAAATTCCACCTGATGGATAAGTCCATAGGCCACACAAATTTGTTCTCCAAAAAATTCGAAGCAAATAATTAATTTTTCTTAAGTGCATGATGTATTAATTTTGGACTCAAATCTATGAAGCCCTTACTTTTGGACTTTGCTACGGTGACATGCATGTCATGGTGACATGCACTTTTCGGTCGACCTCATATAAGATTAGGTCGACCTAATATGTTGTTTCAGTGTAAAAACAATTTCATGGTGTCTACTTTGGAGATTCATATCTTACAATTGGCTAGATGGAAATTGGAGATTAAAGGTTTTTTTTTGAAGCTGAAGTGTCCCTCTACAAATTAAAGTACTTGGGAGCTCAATAGAAAGTCCAAAGACCATTTTTGAACCTGACCAAAAGGCTATGCCAAAACTGGGAACCTGCCTGAAAATGGCTAAGTCTGGCAAAGTGTTTGTCAAGCCTACTTTGGAGCTCAGTTTGAGAAGCATGGATGCGAGTCAAGTCCAGGGGCCTCTACCACGTTAAATTACGTATTTCTTTTATACAAAGGCAATGCATTGGATGAAAGATTGAATATCTTTAAGGCTTCAAACAAAAGGCTAGAAGTTGCTACGAAGGCTGTTTCTGGCAGCTTGCTTGTGCTCGAAGCCTGCCAGAAAAACAGTCTTCGTAGCAACTTCGACCCTTTTGTTTGAAGCCTTACAGATATCCAATTTTTCATCCAATGCCTTGAATTTGTATAAAAACATACCTAATTTAACGTGGTAGAGGCTCCTGGACTCGACTCGCATTCATGCTTCTCGAATTGAGCTCCAAAATAGGCTTCACAAACATGTTTTCAGACTTAGCCATTTCCAGGCAGTTTCCCAGTTTTGGCATAGCCTTTTGATGAGGTTCAAAAATGGTCTTCTAGACTTCCTATCGAGCTCTCAATCACTTCAATATGTAGAGGGACACTCCATCTTCAAAACAAGTCATTAGTCTTCAATTTCCATATAGCCAATTGTATGATATGAATATCCAAAGTAGGCACCATGAACGGTTTTTACACTGAAACAACAGATTAGGTCGACCTGATCCTATATGAGGTCGACCGAATCCTAAATGAGGTCGACCAGATCCTATATGAGGTCGACCAAATTCTAAATGAGGTCGACCTAATCCTAACTGAAGTCAACCGGAAAGTGCAAGTCACGGTGACATGCATGTCACCGTAGGCACACCCCTTACTTTTTATATGTCGTTGCATGGCGAGTGGATTGACAGGAGATTTTTTTTCATATAATAATATTATTATTATATTGGTTAAACCAATTTATTAAAATGATCAAGTTTTGGTTTGGTTAATTTGATTTTCTTATCAATTTGGTTGGTTTAGTTAAGTTATTTTATTCCAAGGTTATAGAATTTTGGCTTAAATTATTTAATTATAACATGGTTATCATTTGAACACCTCTTGTTTGTGGGGCGTTTAAGAATTGACCAGCAATAGTTTTCCAATGATTAATGTGATTATTTTCGATCACATGTTGTTTAAACTAGTGAGAGTTATTGGATGTTTTCCAATGGTCCTTCGATTGGTGTGTTTGGAAGTCTCGAAATATAGTGACTTTTCCTTGCACAATTATCCTCTCTTATATTGGTTTTAAGTTCTCGTTTCAGGTGGCAGCATGACTCAAAATTTTGTTTTATGCTAGTTGCTTGCAGATATGGATCTTTGATGGTGTTACTCGTAGGGTTTCGTATGGTGCTGATGTGTAGGGTTTCGTATGATCAAACAACAGTGCAATGGGTGATGCTGAGACATACTTGGCGATTGAGGACATGATGACACTGAATTTGCTCATGTTTGTCCCTATGTTTCTTGATCATTTACCCTTGTTCCTATGTTTTCTGAACCACTAACTTTTCCGATTCAGCCTTCGGTCCGATTCTGAAAATAGAGAGGAAAAACCCAAAACACACATTTTCCTAAAACCTAGACCGAAACCATTAAGGACATAAACATTTTTAGTTAGACCGATAGGATATCGGAATCGGGGGAACTTAAACGTTTCGGTTTTCCGGTGCTAAACCGTTTTGCAACTTGAGCAGACTGTGAATGAGTGAGGGAGTGAATGAATATGGACTTTTATTTGGTTGCGTCGCCCACTGCAGGTTTTTAATAAGCCAGTTTTACTACTGACAAATATGCTTCCATTCATGAATTGGTTCTGCCACGGAGTTGACAATGCGCCCGCACACACCCTCTCTCTATCTATAAATTGAAGCCTTGCTGCAAATGCAGTTGCTCAGTATACATGATTGCCCATTTGGGCCACATTTCCACTCACCTTTCAACATGGACATGATTCATAATCAGATTGATGATGACATTGCAGCATAATGCTGCAATATTGCAGTAAAATGCAACAAGCAAAACATTGTTCTTACGTCTAACAAGAACATGAAACCAATCCTGCCAAGCTATAAAATAAATAAGGAGGGAAGAAGAGAGAAGAAACTTAGCAAAACTCAATCCTCGCGCCACATTCGTGAACACTTCTCATTCAGGCAAAAGTAAAATGTGGTTGCCGGCTCATCTGCTGATCGGATTTGCAGCTGCTGGTATCGGGCCTTCCCGAAATTACAATGAGGACAGGTTGCTGCATCCAACAAACATACAAACAAGAGCATCAGAATCTGCACCATCGATCGTCATCATCGAGTAATAATGTGTACAATCTTAATCAAGACCCTTAACGAACATCAAAATCCTGTTCTCCACTTTCGATGGTGCATTGATTCAATTCCTACTGTTCTTTTGCACTTTCAACTTTACCAATATCGAAACAGAACCCAAAACTCGCGATACGATCAATGCCAACATAGACTCGATCGATCATTCATGAAACTAAGCGAGGCAACAAAAACCCTCACCTTCAGTTTCGGAGCCTCCCTTCATCATGTCTTCGAGGGTGAAAACAGGCTCAACTTCTTTCTTGACAAGCTGCAGCTTTCTCTTGATCTTAACCTGTGACAATCGGAACGAAACGGTTCATCGTAATGGGTTTTATACCAATCAAACACTCTGTGCTAAAGATCGAACGAGTAATAACAAGTATGAAAAATACCCCGGTCTGAACTGAACAGACATATGGACACGTCCGGCAAAAGAATCTGGCGGGATGCCTCTCCGCCGGTAACTCGTACCTCAACAACGTTCCACAGGTTGGGCAAAATTCCATTCCCAGCTTCCTTCTTCGCAGGCGGCCGGCAAGCAAAACTGGGAGAGAGGGAGGCGGAGCAAGGGCTTTTTCGATTAGGACGAACTGACTGAAAGCCCTGGTTTGATTCGCTGCTTAAAAGAAAAAGTGTGTGTTCCGTAGTGCGAAATATAGAAGCAGAAGAAGCAGGGCGTTCTTAGGCCCAGAAAAGGCCCAGACCGATACCGAACCTAAACTAACTGGGCCCAAATCCTGGATTGGCATGAAATCAGAAAAGGAGAGGAATGGGAAATATTACCTAGCTCCTTGGATTCGATTCAAAAACCTGCATCAAACGCTGGCAAACAAATCGGAACGCCTAATTACCCAGATTTTCCCTCTTCCAGCCTCTGATTGTGCGGCGTTTCTTCGCTGCCGGCGACTCCGTCCTCTTATCGAAAACCCTCTTATTAGTTTGGGGTCGTTGGAGCAGGATTTCGGTGTTAGGCAGCGATGTGATCGGAGAGAAATAGGATGAATCGAGAAACCGAGGAGGTTCTTTGTTGCACAAGTTGTTTTTGGGCGAAAAGGAAATCGGTAAAGAGAGCAAGAGAGAATAACGAGAGAGGGAGGAATGACAGAGAGAGCTGCGTTTTACTTTCTTTTCCTTTCATTTCCTCTTTTACAGGGAACAAACGGGAGGAAGTGGGAACGGATAGGTCAACAACCACACTAATTATGAGTAACATGTCCACATCAGCATGATATCAATATTCTCTCTTTCCTGGAAAATCTTTTATTTATTCACTTTTAATCTTTAACGAACGATTTCTCTCAAGTTTTAAGTCGAAATTTAATTTTTTTGCACATATAAATCAGATTAAATGTGCTCTTTAAAATGATATCCACTTTGATATATTTTTAGTACAAAAAAATTGAATAATTTTTTACCAGTCATTACCATATGAGTATTAAATAGGAGTATACTAACTGGCATACCATATGGTAATGAAGCGTACCATGATGGTATGAACATACCAATATGGTAAGAAGGTTGAATACATGATAATAGGAGTATACTAACTGGCATTTACGACTTTCATCATTGTTTACTACAAATTACCACAAGTTACCACCCACATACCATATTGGTAAAGTATGGTAATTTTTTATTCCCTAAAAAAAAAGTATGGTAATTTTTTATCTAGTATTTTTTTCACTCAGAAATTTATAGATCCAATAGATCATGATGAACTCGTTCCTTCTGAGCAAACGTTTTCAAAAACGACTTAAAAACGAAAGAGTTACCATATGGTATGTAGTTGGTAAAAAAAAGAGTTTCTCGAAATATATTGAAAATTGATCTCATTTTGTAGAGCACAACGAACTCGTTCCATCTATGCAAAAAAATTGAAATCCGAGTTAGAAGGAAGAAGATAAGAGCCGATGAAGAAAAGTAGTAAAAAAATGCCTTTAATTGACAACCCTTAGATCTGAATTTTCTGGACCCACTTAGATTTAAAGGTCCAGATTTAGAGAGAGAAGAGAGAGAAGCTGAAGGAAGGAGAAGAAGGAGAAGTAACTTGAAGAGAGGAGGCATCTTACTCAACCTCAAGTCTTCTTCAATTTCTTCTATGCATCTTCTTACCACCTTTATGGAGTAGTCCTCTAAGGTACTAGGGGTTCTAAACCCCAAACCCTAGTTTTAGGGTTTATTATGCATGTATGGATATTTTAGGGTTTGAATGAATGTGTTTATCTAGTTGATTCTATTGTTATTCTATCTTTGATTGTGTTTGGGTAAGTCGCCCTAATCTTCTCTATTAGCCTACTTTATGCTTCTACGCTAGGTATGAAGTTCTAGGGTTATACGGGTATGCACCATCAAGCAAATCGAGGTAGATGTATGAATAGGGACCTATGGTGGTCGAGGTGACCGAACCCCTGCTATAGATGGCCTTCCTAGATAGAACCTGAGATAAAACCTCGGTGTGGACAGTGGATAGTATCCATTGAAAGGAGCTATGACCTTAGTGCCCCAGATACGGTATCCTAGATCGAGGTGACTTTATATGAGTTTAGTGGAGGCGTACTCGGAGGTGTGTGGATAACCAGGAAAGCCACCGGAAATGAGCTCACTCAGCACATCCGATAACCCTAAGTATCTAGATATACACAGTAGCACTAGACTAGGGTAATGGATAGTTCCTCGAAGTATCTAGATATACATAGATGTTTGCATGAATGAGCCAAAATTATGTGGCTTGCCCTCTATCAACTTTTAATTGAAAATGGCTTCCTATTTTGTTTACCAACCAGACAAGTAGAAAACAAATTAGGAGTTCATTTTATATCTAGTAGAACAATCACCGTTCTTTTCTTCTGTAAACCAATAAGTCATTGGTTATTGAGATGAACAAATATGCTATAGCATATATTTAGTGTTTCTAGCTCATTTTACGTGTCTTGAAGACACTAAATGTATTCCTTTGAACCAAATACGAGCAAGTCACAATGAAGTACAAACATACGGTTTGTCTTCATGTGAAGTTGCACGAGTAACCCCTTGGACTCATGCAACTCTTTGCAGATGTTTCTCTTGATCAAGAACTTCAGACCCTTTTTAATTTTCGTGTAGCAGGACCAAATTTTGAGCAGGGTTTTTTATACCAGACAAGTCTGAAGGTATAGTTTCACCTGTATAGTACCTTTCCTGTCTTGTACTTCCCTTTGTGTCATTTCCAAGTGATCGTGTGTTCGAATCTCCACGACCCTCAATATTGACCTTTGATTAAAGCACAAGGTACGGTGGGCCTGTGCAAACTTCAAGTCCATGGGTTGGCTTTCGTTTGAGGTGGCGTGTAAGAGTGTGGTATAAGATCCAGCAGAACCTTCTCCCAACAACTCGAGTTATTGGGATTAACTGGTTCTTGACATGATATCAGAGCCTTATGTGACCAAGAGGTCTTGTATTCGATTCCCGGTGACCCTCATTTGTTAAGCACATGGTATTCTTGTGTTCAGACCTGTGCAAACTTCAAGCCCTTGTGAGTGGCTTTCGTTTGAGGGGGCATGTTAGTGTTGTGGTATATGATCCATGATTGAACCTCTCCCAACAACTCGAGTTATTGAGATCAACTGGTTCTTGACAGTAAACCAGTCCTTGTTTCTTATTATGTGGTTGCTGCAAACCTAAATCAAGAAACCACCAGCCTTTTTGACTAGCATCCTGTTGTATCTAATCAATTACAAACACCAACATAACATTATCTTTCATAAGATTATATTCATTTTCGCTTTTACGTTTTACGCTTTTACCCATTTTTCGCTTCTAAGTTCTAACTAGAATCGTTTTGTCTGCATTGTTCATATCCATAGAATATCATAAATGAGCATGCTTATTATACCAGTTAGGATATTCGTTTATGAAACGACTCAATTTATGCAACTTGAATCACTATATTGTAACTCTGCTCCATCCTTTTCTACTTCTGCCGCTTCTGCAATATCAGGAGGTCACCGACAGAAAATCACGATTTAGCGTAAATGAGAACCAAATGAAGGAGACTGGCTTGTGGCATCGTAACACAACTTTCAACTTCCAACCTAGATACAAAGTTATGGATAAAGAATAGTATAACTCCACAAACTGAAAAAAAAACAGAAGAAACAATATTATAGCCACACCTTAACAAGAACGATGGAGCCGTAACAGGCTTGGAATCAGCACTTTCTGCACACCAATCAAGTTAAATCATACTACTATAACCATCTTCATCATACATGCTCATGTAACACATTATGGCTATCACAAATATGAAAAATGACGAAAGTTCCATTGCCAGTGCTCCCCACCCAATAATGCCAGCATGTTTCAAGATTGCAGGTATGGCAATGCTTCCTACTGTAGATGCTCCTGTGAAAAACTTGCTTGCGTTCACCCAGCTGTTCATTGTTCATCAGGAATCGCAGGGGGAAAAAAATGTCGGTTAATCTCATGTTCAATATGCAAGCTCATATTGGCCAAACTCGGATTTGGAATCTCTTGAAAACAGGGGATATGGAGCGTCACCTGCTATCAGATTCTTGAAAGATGGATTCTGAGCCAGCAAAGAACAGCAATGGCATTGGAAGAATCACATACATCACAACTGCAAGAACATAGGAAGTTAGAACACTGATTGTGTTGATCTTTCTAATTTTGAAGGAAGATAATCACTATGAGCCAATGATCATCAACGATCCACACAGACAGAAAGGGAACTGCGAATGGGGAGTTGCATATATAGGCGTTGTCAGCATATACAATGGTGGTAGTTTGAGGAATGTGAACCAACGATGATGCCAAGTCAGCTAGCTGTCAACAAACTTGAGGTGGTTTTTTCTAAAGGCAGCAGATAAGGAATTCACCATACTACGCAACCAATATAGCATCTGAGCGGACAACAACAGGGTTTGTTATCTTAAGATAAGTCCAAAGACTGGACAACAGCCTGTATTAGGGGGTTCATAAATTCTGAAAACCAATCCATTTACTCTTAGCATCCAGTAGGCAAAGGCAGACAATGATTCCTGCAACTCCTTCAGCGAAATACATTTTCGTTGATAGTTCTTCTACCATTGACTGCCAGACAGACATAATCGACGGAAAAGAGAAATAGGCAAAAGAAGAAGCTCTCAAGTCATAGAAAAAAGAGATTTGCAGTATCAGCTTGCAGGGACAAGAGGCTAACCAATCAAATTAAATGCATGACAGATTGGTCATGTTGTTCATCAGCTGTGGAGGTAATTCAAGCAAATCCTATTCAATTGGAAAGTAATCACTTACCAGTTAGCATCGGCCACCAATTATTGTACAGAGCACACGCCTGAAAATGCCAAAAATGATGATAGACAAGCAATGGTTACCTCTCAACACTCGAAAGCATTTGGTTAAGGAACCCATTATGCAAATTTCAAAGGTAATCAACATCTGAGAGAACTACTACTGACCAGGACTTGGAGCACAATTCCCCCAGAAACAAGAATAGCTAGCATAGCAAGGTGACCAGTTTGCAAGCAAGAACGCACGTAACCTGGTAAGTCCGCCATCACTGGACTCGAGTTGCCTCAACTCATATACCGGATCAGGGCAGCTGATAGATATGATGATAGAACCACGATTACTGCGTAAACACTGAACACCAAATGAAACGAAAGAAATGGAATAGAGTTCCGGCCTTCCGGGCGTTCTGTGGAATTCGTGAATCTAAAGCGATTAATCAACAACCAATGCTCAAAGAGAAGAAAAGGGGGAGAATAAAGAGAAGGAAACTTCTCCAAGCAACGGGTTTCTCACCAACCGCCGTCCGATAGCCAGATCACCGCCGGTCGTCCGGCGTGAAATTTTCAATTGCCTCACGATCCAAAATCAACCAGCCCGTGGTCCAAGATCGCTTGCCGCTGGTAAACCCTCGCGCCAGGTTAGGGTGGTTGAGCTGAACTACCTTCTCTTCCTTCTGATTTTTTTGTGGGTAAATTACAAGTTTGCTCATCGGTTTATTAAATTGTTACAAGTTTGGTACTAAGTATTTTTTATTTATTTGTGATCACTGAGATTATTTAGTAGTAGGGGTGACCAATGCAGTCAAATTCGCGCTTCAAAAATTACAAACTTGCGATTTTACGCTTTTAAGTCAGCAAAACACTTTCGTTTCTATATAAAAACTTTAGTGTATAAAATCGGACAAAATTGACGCTTTAAACCTTAAAAGCTTACGCTTTTACGGTTCTAGTTCACCAAAACGCTTAACGTTTTTACGCTTTTAGTTCACTAAATAGGTATTATTTTCATGAAATTTGAAGAGGCTATAAGTACATACCAGGTGCTTGGATGCATTCTCAACTTCAATACAGTAATCTAATTCACCAGCTAGGCTCTTCCCAAATTCATTAGCATAGAGGGGACAGTGGCTTATTGTTAAGATTTATGTTTATGAACTTATTATTAAGAGGCTATAAGTTGTTCTACTTTAGGCATGAATTGCAGGTATTTAGTAACTTCACTAAATTATGTGCACTCATATTTTATATGGTATATGTCGTACTTAACAGATTTTTAGTTATTTTACAGCATGCATCAAAAACTTGCGTTTTTACGCTTTAATTCTACGCTTTACGATTTTACCATTTTTACGCTTCTAGGTAGAATCGCGTTTTTGATTGCATTGGGGCAAGGTTGTCAAACCGGTTTATGCCAGTGTGCCGGTTTAGCAAGTGGAATGGTTCAACCGGTGGCACATACCGGTTTGTGCCGGTTCATGCCGGTCAATATTACAAATAAAATTATAAATACTCATATTTAATCATGACATTTAATGTCAATACCTGAACATTTATATTTGAATCCAACAAATAACATCAATATTTAACTTTTATACTCATAAAATAATAATAAAATAATTTTTATCAATTAAATTCTCTAAAATAAGGTCATTTTACTTAGAGATTCGTATATCGATCATGTCGGTCATACCGGTGGTGTCACGCCAATTTTATGACCGGTACCGGTTGAACCCGGTACAACCGGTGGCACGCCGGCCGGCGTGACAACCATGCATTGGGGATAAACGTTTGTCATTAGTCGGTTAACCGCACAACTGAACCAAGAATATTGGTCGGTCGGCTATTAAATGCGCCTTCAGTGTCGGTTGGGGATTTAGAGGGATTAGGCTAACCTATCAGTCTTCGGTAAGTAACTGAAAACCCGACAGTGCATCGATGCTAACCAATCAAGTTGGTGATGGCAAATATAATTAGCAGTTACGTATAACCGATCAACTAATCCGACACGACTCGGTCTTGATTTTGGCTAACCAACAGTCCCAAGTAGTGGCGGACATGATTGGCAGTTCTGGCCCCAAATTGGTGGTGGTTAACCGAAATATCGGTGCGATTAAAGGTTGTCAACCCACGGGTTGACTCGCGGGTCAACCCACTTTGACCCTGATCCAGTGAGAAAAACGAGTCGCACGCACCCGTCGGGTCGACCGCTACAAGATATCAGGTTGGAGGTCAAATTGTGTCATTTTTTTTCTTTGGTTTACGAAATGCGCCTATTTTTCGATTTTTCTTTTCACCTAACTCAATCTTTGGAATCCTTAGTTGAACACTTGAATATTGATGTTATATAAGTGTGATTCAATTTTCACTATATGTTGGATCTAAGGGGTCGTTTGGAAGTTGAGATTTCAAGTGAGGTATTTAGCCAATACATGTAATGATAAGATTAAGTCGTTTTTTTTGTTCAATTTGAGTTAGAATGCATGTATTACCTTTTTCTTGGCCCACCCACAATCACTCAAAATGAATGATTGTCAATCTCTACAAAAAGTAGATATTGTTAACAAGGGATTGTCTACCCTACTTTTTGCTCAATCATTATCTTTCCAAACAAGGTATTTTCCTAATACATGCATTGAATCAATACATCAAATAATAATACATGAATTGATTAAATGCATCTATTTGGAGAATCTCAACTTCCAAACATGCCCTAAGTACTGCATGTTACTTTGGTGTTATGTTATATGTTATTACTCATATGTTAGATGAGATTTGATATAATTTATTAGAATAAGTACAATATAATGACTATTTACATATTTCCGAGCTAAAGCGGGCTAAAACGGGTGACCCGTTAACCCTTGACCCACCGACTTGACCGGGTCCGGGTCAACCCACGTGTTGACAATCTTTTAAACTAAAACCCCACCAATTATTAGCCTTATCCAATAGTTCAAATTTTGGTCGATAGCCATTACCTTCCGCTAGTCTTCGTTACCGCCGTTATTTTTTTAAGTAGATCAAAGTTCAACCAATTGAATCGAGATCAACTCAACTAACTCGAATGTGTAAAACAATCCCTGGCCCTGCATTCGTATCCGAATCCACCTTTAAATGCAAATCATCAGCTGCCGACATTTTATTCCAAGAAGAAAAAAAAGGACTGCTACCGACATGAAAAGGCAGCTTATAGGCTAGCTGTACTTTGTAACGTGTATCTCTCAATTTTGTCCCGGTTGTTTGAATTATTTGGAAACTTTTAATTAATGTTTTCCACGCACTTATTATAAATCATGTATGTTGTTTTGAGAAATGGTTGAAAATTTGATTAGGCAAATCCCACTTCGATAAACAACGGGAGACATTTATGGTTTATAAGTAAGAAACCGACATTAATCGACAAGATGCGTTTTAGAGTGAAATGCATGAGTTCTTGTGAGAACGCTGAAGTTAAAACGTGCACAATATGGAGTATAACAACAAGTAAGAAACCGGCTTTAACTAACAAGAATTGTTTTGGAGTGAAATGCATAAGTTCTTATGCAAAACTCTAAAGTTAAACGTACACATTGTGGTAATACAAAAATCATGAGAGTCAGAAATTCAAATCGAACAATATCTTGCTCAGGAAAATTTCATCTATGTTAGAGAATCTACGTGCAAATAAAAAAAATCCTTTTAAATAAATAGTACGATTTTTTTTTTTATTTATCAAAATCCTCGGCTTCTACACCACCAACGCCACCAACAGATCATAGCAGTGCTGTGGAGCATTAACATTGGTTTCCTGTTGGTAGGGACGATGGACGGCCCCACCCCCACGACCCTCTCTTTCCCAAATTCTGGAATTTCGTCGATGGGAATCGATTAAATGGCGATCGCAACGCTTTTCTTACGCGATCCACTCCTCGAAAACCCTGGCTGGTTTACGCATTGCTTGTCTCGAATAGCAGCTGAGGACGAGAGGGAGCAAAAAAGGGGTTAAGGAAGGAGATGTTGAATTGCAAGTGTTTCCAGCGAAATAATTTGCCGAATTATTCGGCCTATGAACCTGATACTTTCTCCCTTCCTGATCCTCTACCCAGTTGGCCTCCAGGTAAACTACCCTCTAATCCTTCTCACTTGTTTCTTCTTTGCTTGATCAGTCTTTCTCTGTTTCTATTCCTTTCTTTTTTTTTATGAAATTCCCGTACAGTCTCTTGAGCTACACTTCACCTTTCATTTCAGCTGATTGCCGTTTCTGGGTTTTAATTGTGTGTTGATTGCCGTTTCTGGGTTGTAGTTGTGAGTGGCATTGATCTTAAGGGTTTAGTGAGAGTTCTGTTGTGGCTGCCTCTATTTTAGCACAGCAGCCCTGTTTACCATGTGACAGACAGTGGGGCATCAAAATGCATCGCTAGTGGAGTGGTGCATTTTTATCAATGATGAAGGAATGCTGACAAAGATGATACTTCTGGAACCTTGCTTCTGTCAGATTTTGCATGATTTTAACTCAAAACTGAATCGTTGTTAGTGAGCTATTGAAATGGTTGTGAACAAGCCATTGCATGAAAAGGACAGAATATTGGGATTTCTTTGTCTGAGCTTCTTTTCCATTCTGCGCGTGATGCTGGTTGCATAACTCGACCATTTTGGGTTCGTTTCATTCACTTGATTTTGGGAGTTTTATGTTTACATTCTTTATGTTTTGCCATCTATGCCGCCGTATTCCTCAATGTTAAGAGATGCAGTACAACCTCGATCATCCAGCTCTGCCTCTATATTTTCCCCCTTTGTTGTAAGACTTTCATTTGTTCAGAAAGGCCACTCAATACCCATTCTGTTAGGTGTTTCCATTGTCATTTTCTCCTTTCTTGTACCTACGGTTGCTTCCCCTTGAAGTTGGAGCGTCTCTTTTACTTAACATGGTTGTCTTTTCCTTATTTTTCACAGGTCAAGGGTTTGCTTGTGGAAGAATAGGTCTATCAGAAATTGAAGTTGTTAAAATCTCCAAGTTCCGCTTCATATGGGGCTATGGGTTCTCACAAGATAGGAAGAAAGGTGTTTCGTTCTATAAGCCCGTGGGAGTTCCTCGTGGGTTCTACTGCCTTGGGCACTATTGTCAAGCCAATAAACATCCAATAACAGGTTTTCTTCTAGTGGCTAGGGAGGTGGCTTCTACTCGACAAGAAGTTACGAATGGTAGAAATCATGGTGACTTACCTGCTCTTGCAAGGCCCGCCGATTATACTTTGGTTTGGACTGCAGATGACCAACATGGAGAGGTCTATGAAGGGTGCGGCTTTTTTTGGTTACCCGTACCACCTGAGGGCTATAAACCTATGGGATTCTTGGTTACTAGCAACTCAGACAGACCACAATTGGATGAAGTCAGATGTGTTCGCTCAGATTTGACAGATGAATGTGAAACATATCGTCGAATTCTTGATGTGTATTCTACATTCCTAAACTTCCCGTTTGGAGTTTGGAGCATAAGACCTTGTGATCGAGGAATGAAAGGAAGAGGAGTCCCGGTGGGTACTTTCTTTTGCAGCAGCCACTGGAAACCTGGTGAGGAGTTGAATATTGCATGCTTAAAGAATTTAGATTCCAGATTGCATGCCATGCCAAATCTTGAACAGATACATGCCATTGTTCACCATTATGGTCCTAGAGTTTACTTTCATCCTGATGAAGTATATCTACCATCATCGGTTTCATGGTTTTTCGAAAAAGGAGCAGTTTTGTGTAAAGCAGATAATTCTGATCGTGTTCGCATAGATATCAATGGGTCTAATTTGCCTGGAGGTGGCATGAATGATGGGGCATTTTGGATAGATTTGCCATCTGATGAACAAAGAGATTCTTTAATACATGGAAATTTAGAGAGTGCTAAACTTTATGTTCATGTGAAACCTGCTTTTGGAGGGACATTTAGCGATATGGCGATGTGGGTTTTTTGCCCCTTCAATGGACCAGCAACACTTAAACTTGGACCTCTTAGCTTCTCTTTAAGCAAGATAGGACAGCATGTTGGTGATTGGGAACATTTCACTCTTCGTATATGCAACTTTACTGGTGAGCTTTGGGGTGTCTACTTCTCTCAGCACAGTGGTGGTGAATGGGTTAGTGCTTGTGATCTAGAGTACACGGAAGGCAATAAACCGATTGTTTACTCTTCAAGAAATGGGCATGCAAGTTATCCTCACCCTTGTACCTACATCCAAGGGTCTGCAAAACTTGGGATTGGAATAAGGAACGATGCAATCCGTAGCGACAAATACATAAGTTCAAGCGCTCGATACGAGGTTGTCGCGGCAGAGTACTTGGGAGATGATGTGGTCGTCGAGCCTTGTTGGTTGCAGTTCATGAGGAAGTGGGGTCCGAGACTTGTGTATGATTCAAGAGCTGAGCTTGAGAAAATAATTAAACGGTTTCCCTTGAGGATGAGATACTCAATCGAGGGGATATTTGCCAAACTCCCAATGGAGTTATCTGGGGAGGATGGTCCAACAGGGCCAAAGGAAAAGAACAATTGGGTTGGAGATGAGAGGTGGTGAGCATGTATTTGTCTGGGATTTTTTGTTTCATAGGTTTTTGGATAGTGATTAATCAAATTCAAAGCTTTAGAATGTACATAGAACAATGAAGAATTTGTATACATTGATGGGTTTCTTCTTTAAGTTAGTAGTTTATAATAGAAGGAATATACAAAATTCATCATTAAAAAGATGTGCTGAAAGTGCAAAAACTATTCAACATTAAGCGCACTACAAAGTACAAAGTACAAACTCACTAGGTAATAAGCAATAAAACTATATTTAGATTGCCAAAAAATTTGTTGATGTTAAGACCAAATATGCAATTAATTTTACAATTTTATTAATGTGGGTGCTCTAATCTCACCGAAAAGGCACCTGAAAGCTTTTTGTGCGACAGAAAACAATGTGGTTTGTGTGCAAATACATTTACTGAATAGTGTTAGTAAAAACTAATCAACAACTTAAGGTAGAAAGAATCTCCCACTTGAATTAGATTAATGGAAAAAATGTACTCAAAGGAGGAGATAATATCATGCATCTCAAACACCGCCATCAACCAAAAACAGAGCAACACTCGGGGTACTAATTAAAAGCAAGTAAAAGAGTTTCTAAGGAATCCCACACAAACAAAGATTTGACCAAATACACCACAGCCTCCGCCAAGACCAAAAAGACAAGACCAAAAAAAAAAAACATGGGTTTCAGCCGGTGTATATGATTGTGAAACAAACTGTTCCAATCAAGAAACGGAGCAACTCAAGAGCAGAGCTTCAGATTCTAGCTAGGCCAAACCATCCCATCTCATCCCACTTCCGGTTCATCGCGACACGCGCTGCGAGTAACCATTGCCCCTCGATCTACTGCTATTGTTGTTGTATTCGCCATCTTGGGTACCCGCTCTGCCCAAACCACGGCCGCCAGCACCACCGTAGCGGCCCCTCGGGGCATCGGTCATGGGGTACCCACCTCTGCCCCTTCCCCTTCCTCCTAAGAAATCAACCAGACAAGAGAGATGGAGGGTCAGTTCCTGCAATTGCTGTCACAAGCTTTGCTCTCTAATACTCTTCCCAAATATAGTATAGTTGGAGCAGAAGATTGATAAAATCACAATTGACATACACACCCCACTCACAAGTCACAACACAAATAAAAGAAGTATATATCTACAGTCTACTGCCAACCTCCAACACCTAATCGTAGTAGGGCATAGATGCAGTCATTCACCAAAATATAACAGGAATTGAATACACTAATAAACAATACATACTTCCGCCACGAGCGCCAATGCCCCCAGCAGTCGGTCTCCGTTCCTCGATGTAGACTTGTCTCCCAGCCAGTTGTATGGGAGATGACTGCAAGGAGAAAGTAACAAATGAATTGAAGAATATTCAGGATAGCAAGCTGAACCAAATAAGAAGTAAAAACATAACAAGAAGTTCAATCTAGATAATATACGAACCTTTATTGCGTTTTGAACACTCGCAAGGTCTTCAAACTCGACGAAAGCATAGCACACACCAATTACGTCCTAGAAAAGAGTAAAACACTTTATCTCAGATCACTTACAAAGAATGGTATCATCCATCTAGTGCCAACGAATATAAGAAAATAAACTTACTTTTCGGTTCCTGACGAAGACACCATCAGGCCTGATTCTACCAAAGTTTCTGAACTCCTGTTCGATTTCTGCAGCACTAATATCAGAAGGCAAGTTGCGCACATAAACAGATTTAGGTTCACCTGAAAAAAGAGAATCACAAACCATGTTATTCAGAAAGTAATTATTCAGTATACACAGAAAAAAGAGACTCCAAACTACAATATTTCAAGAACACAACAATCAGCATAAGTTTGCTACAATGTCCACAATGCCAGCATGAACCAGTCACAGAAAGTAAGCAAGGGAAAAATTCACCTTCATCAAGTTCCAAACCGTCATCTGCTTTATCATTTGCAGCCTCGGGCAAAACTGACAACCCTGCGCCTGACTGCTGGGCATTGGGCACCGACATATGATTCCAATCAGAAGAAGCTGGGGCACTCTTAGTAACAGGTTGCTGAGCAGCTACTGATGAAAATGGCCCCTTGGCAACTCTTAGCTGCGATTTATTCAAAGTTTTATAAGATAGATATTATGCATGCAGCAGGTAATAAAAAAAAAAGTAATAAGTAGTAACCCTAAACTTTATGCAGCAAGTAATATTGCCATAAGTTTCTGACATAAAATGCTAAGATAGCAATGCTCTAGAGACCGATCAGACAGAACGAAGAGTAGCTAAAAAGGAAGATAAACAGGACAGAAGGAGGTGCATACAATAGATGCATAAGTTTTCTTTTGTGGTTCTCCCTCAGCTTCCTCCACTGCAGATGCTGAAGGTTCGTGCACAACTTCCACAGCACCCTGGTATGGTGTCTCCTCCTCAACTGTTTCATCCACAGGGATATCATCCTCGAAGTCTTGATGTTGAAGTTCTGGAATGCTGTACTTGTCAACTGGAGTATCTTCTATGTGAACCGAATTCACATAATCTCTAGCTTCTTCCTCCAAAGCGTAGTCAGACACTGCTGGGACAGGGACTACGATAAATTAATAACTGAATAATGTTTTCCACCCTCAAGAATGTTAACTAGATACTGAGACTTGGTTCCACATACTAATGCGCTCTCGGTTAATCAACTTCGAATCAATCATAGCCAAAACAAAAACAAAAAAAAATCATTTACAGATCCATCTAAACAGAATAGAAAAACCAAGCGTAGATGCAGATAACGGAAAATGAACACATTTTTTAAGACTTTAAATGCCGTAACTCTCACTGCAAATATACTCACTATCCAGAACGAGATGAAATTCATCTAACTTGCTTGAAGTATAATAACACATTACCTGGGTGCTCAAGGAGACTAGCAGAAGCATTTTGATGAGGATCAAAAGTATCCTCTGATATGTGTTGCTGATAAATTGACTCAGGAGCCGCTGAATCTGGATGCTGGTGGTAGATGTGTTCAGTTGTGCTAGGGGCTGAGTGCTGCTGGTAGATGTGTTCAGCGGTGCTAGGGGCTGAGTGCTGTTGGTAGATGTTTTCAGGTGTAGTAGAAACAGGATGCTGCTGGTAGATGATTTCACTATCAATGAACTGGAAAATATCATTGAGAACGAAATAACCCTTGTCCTGAGGAGCCAGGAAAAAAGTCTGCACAAACTTCTTCCTGCCGCTGAATTCCTTGGTTTTAACGGAGCCAGAAACCATCACCATAACACCTCCATTCCAAGAGTCGAGAGAATTGATGGTCTTGATCTCTATGGCAGTGAAATTCAGAGACATGATAATATTATGGATATGCTGCAGACAAAACAGAAACTTGGTAAATATCAATGTTGGCAGTAAACTAGGTTGCTAGCAGGGATGTATGAACTATAAAGTCAATACAAAGGAAAATGAGGAAGGGGGTAACGCACTCTCGACAAGTGCAATATACCACACGCCAACTATTTACTATTAAGCACCAAGAGATTCAGAATGAGTATCAAGTACTAATATTAGATCATGATGAAAACAAATCATCAATCCACGGGGCAGCTATAAAAAAAGAGAGAGAAAGCAGTGTGCTTGCTAAACTGCGGTGAAGCCAGTAAGAGTGAGATAAGGAGCAAGAGGGCAGTACCAGCATTGTCGAGGCAGTCTCGCTGTCATCTCCCTCTACGCGGATCATGGTACTGGCTTCGGAGTAGAACTGATAAACGAGATCGGGCTTCTGCTGAAGAACTTGGTAGTACTGACCAACAAAGTACGACCCCACCTGAGAAGAAGAAGAAGAAGAATGAGATCCCTAATCACCATCGCCAAGCCGTAGCAACAACAATCACCTTTTAGTAATAGATACCCACAAGCTAAAAACCAACCCACCCACAAAACACATCCAAGCAGAACCAATCTATCTCCTAATCTGCACTCTAACAGAAAACTACAGCACGCACTTGCACGGCAAACGAAGGCATGGAGAAACCAAATCACCTGAATAGCAGAGACGGGTCCCGGGTACGGAGCGGCCATAGCTATAGCGGTGTGGCTGCTGCTCCTCCTCCTCCACCAACAAAAGAGAGAGAGAACAAAACCAAGAATTCCGGCTCGCTGGTAGATCGGAAGGGATCGGTAGATAAGGTGGAGAAGTCGGGAGAGGTGCGGCGCCCGTCAAACCAGAAAACCCTCCTTAGGGTTTATTGCGGTACTTATATTTATATATATATACGTGAAAAGAAAAAAAAGAGCCGCGCGAGGGGTTTTGCGACAAGAAAGAAATTAATTAAAAAAAAATAACGGAACAAAGGACAGACAGAAAGACGACGGATGAACGGAGCTCTGAGTAAGCACCACCGTGGCGGCGGAGAGTAGGAACGCGGCGGCGGCGGCGGCGGGAGGGGGATACGGGAAAGGAGGAGATCAGATCTACGCAGGCGACGCAGAGAAAAAGAGAGAGCTGAGGCTTTTTTCAGTAATCACTCTTCACCAAGTCCCAAAACGAGAAAGAGAGAGGGCTTTTCCTCTTTTTGCTTTCCTTTTTCTCCTCCCCTAAACCCCCAAAGCCGCTCCACTGTTATCCTCAACCGTTCTGATTTGGTAATTGCGCAGGAGTACACCCTACGCGCGACCGCACCGGAACACACTCTCTGACATCAGAGCCGTCAATTTTTTTTTCCCCGGATTCCGCTGCTGATCGGTTTTATTAGGGTTTAAAGCCGGGGGACTGACGGCTGGCTGACGCCGTAACGGTAACGCGAGCATGAAAGTGGAATCCAGCCATTCTCGTCCCAGCAAGACAGAGAGTATCTGTTTCTTTGACTCGCTTTAGCGTGACAGTATTGCGCCACGTCGGACTGTCACTTGCGTCAGTTGACAGATACATGGGCATTTAGTTTCCCGTTTCAGAGGTCAAAGCCTTACCTAACTCAATTCCCTTGCCCCTTGGCATTTGTTGTTTTTTTTTCTTGTGTTTTGAAACTTCCCTTCCCTTGAAATTTGATGAAATTGCAAGATAAATGAAAAGTGGTGTTTGTTACTATTGAGAACTCAAATACAGAAACGGACAATGGACAACGGATTTACGTGGTATTCTTAGAAATTCCAGGACTGATCCATGGAAGAGGTTGAACACTCTTCGGCTGTAGTTTTACTAGATGATTTTCGGTGATCAATACAGGAATCACAGACTGCGCTATAAGTCTCCAGTTCAACCCTAGCACACACGTCATTTCCATGGGTCGACGTGAGTAGCATGGGCCTAATAGGCCATTAATACAATTGGCCCAATAATTCTACACTACACTACGTCATTTACGATTTAAGTACAATAATCATATTCAACAGCCTCCCCCAAATTGATGCCGGGGAACAAGCATCAATTTGTCAGTCAGGAAACGGTGTCGGCTAGTAGAAAATGACTTCGTAAGCATATCAGCAACTTGATCTTCTGTCCGAACGTAGTGTAGTGCAATAGTATCATCTCGTACTTCATCTCGAACATAGTGAACATGTACCTCGATGTGTTTGGTCTGATCATGTAGAACTGGATTTTCTGCTATTCGGATAGCACTAGTATTATCAACAAAAAGATCCATCAAACCTGTAATTTCCACCCCCATGTCGCGCAGCAAACGTCTCAGCCAAGTCAATTCAGATGTTACATCTGACATAGCTCAGTATTCAGCTTCTGTGGAAGATTTGGACACCTTGTTCTGCTTCTTACACCTCCATGAAATGAAAGAATTTCCGAACTGAACACACCATCCTGTCGTAGACCGTCTTGTATCAACACAACCTGCATAATCTGAATCAGAATAAGCTTGCAGTGTTGTCGTCCCAGATGTTGGAAATAAGAGTCCCAACTCCTTAGTTTCACGCAAGTATCTCAGTATACGATACAGCGCAGCCACATGATCAGTCCGAGGATCCGCCATAAACTGACTAACCAGCTGGACTGCGTAAGAGATATCAGGTCGAGTAGCCGATAAATAAATCAGACTACCTACAATGCTCCGATACTGTGAACCATCCTTTACCTTATCACCTGACTCCCTGCTCAGTTTCAAATTAAGCTCCATTGGAGTATTTACCGGAACACAGTCTTCCATATTGTAATCTCCCAACAGGTCTGAAATATACTTCCGCTGACATAAAAATATTCCAGCTGCAGAACGTGAAACTTCTAAACCCAGGAAGTAAGAAAGTTGACCTAAGTCTTTAATTTGAAATGAAACCTGCAACCCATCTTTAAGTAGCCTAATGCCTTCTGAGTCAGATCCAGTGATGATCATATCATCCACATACAGCAAGAGAAGAACAATACCTCTGGAAGTGGTCTTGATGAATAGAGAAGGATAGTTAAGACTTTGACTGTAGCCGAGACCAACCAGAGTGTCTTGAAATTTCTCGAACCAAGCCCGAGGTGCCTGTTTTAAACCATACAAGGATCGACGAAGCCGACATACCTGTCCTGGCCTCCCTACATTGTATCCTGGAGGTTTTTCCATGTAGATCACCTCATCAAGATCACCATGCAAGAAGGCGTTCTTCACATCGAGCTGAGACAGTGACCACTTATTCATAGAAGCAACAGCCAGCAGAGTACGAACAGTCGACATACGAGCTACTGGAGCAAAGGTCTCATTATAATCCACCTCGTGCTCCTGAGTATAACCCAAAGCCACCACTCTGGCTCTGAAGCGTTCAATAGTCCCATCCGGATTCATTTTAATCGTATAAACCCAACGACTGCCAACTGTGGGAGTGTCCGGAGTAGGACGATCAACAACATCCCAGGTGTGATTCGCATGGAGAGCATCGAATTCACTCCCCATCGCCTCCTCCCACCGGGGATCGCCCTGTGCATCCTTGTACCGAGTCGGAGTGACTAAAGTATCAACACCCAACGCCATATAATCGTCAAAGTGCGGCGAGGGAACACCCTTTGTTGACCGAAGGGAGCGCCTAGGTTGTGGGGCAGGTGATGAAGTGGACGCACCACTAGAGATAAACCCATGAGAACTTGAAGCACCAGGTGAAGAAGAACTTGAAGAATCACCAGAAGCTGCCGCAGATGAAGTGGCAGGCGAGGATCCGGGAGAGTCCATATCGTCAGGAGGAATAGCAGGAACAAAGTCTTCGGCAGGCTGATCATCATAGGGAAACATAGGAAGAACACTAGACGAGGGAAAAATGGACTCGGAATTAGACTCGGGAGCAAAGAATTTCATGTGTTCAAAAAACACCACAGTACTTGCCACTCGAATACGCTGAGCTACAGGATCAAAACACATATATCCTTTATGTACATCACTATAACCCATAAAAGCACACTTCGCAGTTCGGGATGTCAACTTAGTACGTTCTCTTTTGGGAAGAAGAACAAAGCATAGATACCCAAACACACGAAGGCGAGAATAGTCAGGAAGCCGAGCAAATAGTTTGAAAAAAGGACTTTCATTTCCAAGCACCGGAGTGATTTGATAATTGATCAAACGAACTGCCGTGACAACAGCCTCAGGCCAGAACCTAGACGGGACAGAAGAAGCTAACAACAAGGCTCTAGTCAACTCAACTACATGGCGATTTTTCCTCTCAACCAAACCATTTTGCTGAGAAATACCAGGACAAGATTTTTGACTCAAAATACCACGAGAGCGATAAACTTCACGCAAAGGAAAAGAACTAAATTCTCCTCTTGGATCAGAACGAATGATTTTCACAGGTTTATTGAATTGAGTTTGAACCATGTTCAGAAATTCAATGGCCACTGATATTCGGCTTTAATATATCGGATTCTTGGACTTTATGTGATTATCTCATGGTATGTTTTAGCCAATTGGTGCTATTTTAGGGCTCGCTAACCCGAGATTGGTTGAAAAACCATTACTGCCTAGTGCTATGAGTTTGATGTATTACAGGTGAAGAAAACACGAAAAAGAAGTTGCACCGGTAAACATTTCTCGAAAGCTGGGCTTAAAGCCCAGCTGGATGGGGTTAATGACATGGGAGAGGGCGGCCATTTTATTGTGGGCCAGAAAACTCTACGGAGGGGGGAAGGTAATTCTTGGACGGGAGTGATTAATTTGGCCAACAGGCAATTTTATTGGTGGCTCATTCTTTGGGTGGGCGATTGAATCTGGAGACGGAATTAAAGAAAATAAAGGCAAAAGAGAGTCTTGGACACGGAAGGGAATAAAAGCAATTTGAGGCGGACACAGAAAAAAAAAAGGAGCAGGGAGTGATTATTGTGAAAGAGGAAGAGAAAAGAAGCAGGCGGAAGTCTCTTTGGAAAAAAGAAAGGGAGGAGCAGCCAATCAGGACGGAACGAATTCTTTTGGCGATTGCAGGAGGAGCGGAATTAAGTGGAGAGCAAGCAGCATCGCAGCGACGAAGGAGCTTGGCACGAGCTGATCGCCTGGCATAATTCAAAATCAGTATTTTCTTTCCTCGATTAATACGATGATGATTATGAACATAATTGTGTGTTTTATTTTCGTCATGAACTAAACCCCAATTTCTGGGGGAAACACCATAGGATGTAGCTATTGCTTGATTTGATGGGTTGATTCATGATTCTTTTCCTCCAATCTCTATTGCATGGAATTGCTTAATGCTTTGTGTTACTGGCCACCAATACAATGATTTGTAGTTAATTAGGTTATTAGCGACAGTGAAACCCTATTAACTGAACCTGTTTCATGTGACATAGTAACTTATCGAAGCGACAGTGGATTAAATAAGGTGCTATGCGGTCTTAAATAGGATATCGATCTTCAGGCTATATAGTTAATTCATTGAGCTACGACAGTAGGATTTGAATTGATTATTTAGTACGTAGTAATTCCCGACAGGGATAGCTAGCATAGTAGTGATATCCTGGCTGTAGAGGTATGGATTAAATTGATTGGAATATGTGAATTAATCTGGATAGGATAGGTAGTGAATCCCGGTGTTTCTCCCAGAGCTTTCTCCCATTGAATTTTCCTCGACAAGTTTACTTTGCTTAATTAGTTTAATTATTTTGCTAATAGTTAATAATTTCATCTCTTAAACATTTTCACATATAGTTTGCTCGAAAGAATTGATAAATCATAAGGTTGTACCAGTCCCTGAGAGACGATACCCGGACTTTCCGGTTTTACTACAAGATAGGATTAAGGCATACGCTTTTGCCCTATCAAGTTTTTGGCGCCGTTGCCGGGGACTGCCATACCTTATTTTTGTTGATTTTTGTGAGTGAACTATTTTGATCTGGGTGTTAGTGTGCAGAAGAATTTCAGGTTTATCCTCCTCGTGCATGCCAAGGAGGACGACTGGCAATTTACTGCCACTAGATCCGGAGATCGAGAGGACCTGCCGACAGAACAGGAAGCAGGTCAAGTTAGGGAAGCAGCCAACCACAACTACTAGGCCTTCCCTAACCCAGAGAGGGCAGGCTTCATCAACTGTCATCCCTACACCACCACCACCACCTCGTGACATCGAGCCTGTCATCATGGCTGAACAGGATCGTTCGATCAGGGCTCGTCTGAATCGGAGGACTGGAGCCCGAGCTTCATGTGTTGTCATTCCGGCTGGGGATGCAAACATGGAGATTGCCCCAGCCTTCATCAATATGATCACGAATGGGTACACCTTCTCCGGGGCCAGCACCGAGGATCCTCATGAACATCTCCGCCGGTTTGCAAACATTTGTGACACAATGAAGAGCCCGGCTGTGTCTGATGATGCCATCCGTCTTCGGATGTTCTCATTTTCTCTGCTTGGGAATGCATCACACTGGTTCCAAAACTTAACACCCCGTTCCATCACGACATGGGGTCAGCTTGAGAAGGTATTTCTGGATAAATACTTCCCACCTGCCTTGGCAATGAAGAGGCAAGAAGAGATTGTTACTTTCAAGCAGGCTGATGATGAGAGTCTGACTGAGGCATGGGAGCGCTATAAGGGGCTATTGATGAGATGCCCAAGCCATGGTCTTGAAGATTGGAACGTGATCATTATTTTCTTCAATGGAATCAGAAGGGAGTTCCGGGATGCCCTGAATAATGCTTCTCGAAATGGTTTCACAAGCATGGAGGCACCAGCAGCATATGATCTGGTAGAGAAGATCTGTTCAGAAGCCACTGAATGGGGTAGTGAGGCCAGTATTCGAAGAAGAGGAGGCTTGCATGAGATAAACAGAGTTGCGAGTCTAGAAGCCAAGATAGATGCTAAGCTGGATTCAAAGTTCGATGCACTCGAACGAAGGCTGGCTAAGATGGCTCTTGGTAGACAAGAGGAGGTTGCTTCATGTGAACTTTGCGAAGGTCCTCATCATAGGGATATGTGTCCGCTGGGAGCTGCTCAGTTGGAAGATGTCCAGTATATCAATAATCCGCGAAGTCAAGGCCAGGGTGGTATGTATTCAAATACATATAACCCTCAATGGAGACATCACCCCAATATGTCATGGTCAAACAATAATCCAGCTGGTGTTCGAAACATCCCACCTCCTGGTTTTCAACAACAGCAGCCTCAACCAGAGAAGAAGCCCCAGCTGGAGGAGTTGATTTTGGCTCATATGCAGAAAACAGACAATAATTTCAAGGGCCTGGATCAATTTGTCACTCAACAGCTAGCCATCAACAATAATTTACAATCTTCTATGCTAGCTATGGAGAGGCAGATGGGACAGATGGCTCAAACTTTGGCGGATATGCAGGGCAGGATTCCTGGGACATTACCGGCTAATACCGAGAGGAATCCGAAGGATGCCATGGTTGTAGCAGTGACATTGAGGAGTGGAAAGGCCTTGGAAGACCCTAGCAGCTCCAAAAAGGCACCAGAGGCAGAAGAGGAAGCACCGGAAGAAAGATCTTGTGCAGAAAATGAAGAATCAGCCTTGCACAGGCAAAAAGAAAGCGGTTTGCCTGTGCAAAAGCATGCTGCCCGTGTACCTCAAAAAGTGGAAAAATTGAAGAATGAAGAGGTAAAGCCTTATGAACCTCCCGCACCATTCCCTCAAAGGTTAATGAAGCCCATGGAAGACCCAAACTTCAAGAAATTTGTGAATATCTTCAAGCAACTTCAGATTAACATACCCTTGGCGGAGGCACTTGAACAGATGCCTACATATGCTAAATTCTTAAGGGAGTTGCTGACAAAGAAGCGGAAATGGGCTGATCTAGAGAAGGTAACCCTTACTTCTGAATGTAGTGCTGTGATTCAGAATAAATTACCAGAAAAGAGGGATGATCCGGGCAGCTTCACCATTCCATGTGTCATTGGAGGTACAGAATTCAATAAATCACTTTGTGATCTTGGAGCAGGAATTAATTTGATGCCATACTCAGTCTACAAGAAATTGGGATTGGGAGATGTTCTTAAGCCTACTCGGATCACTCTCCAATTGGCTGATCGATCAGTAAAAATTTCAAAAGGAGTGGTGGAGAATGTATTGGTGAAGGTGGGGAAGTTTATTCTCCCAACAGATTTTGTAATTTTGGAGATGGAAGATGATCGGGGAGTGCCTCTAATTCTCGGCAGACCTTTTCTAGCAACTGGAGATGCACTCATCGATGTTGGGAGAGGCAAGTTGACATTCCGAGTAGGTAAGGAGGAGGAAATTTTTAATGTCTTTCAAGTTGATCATAATCACGATGCATTTGATGACTTTGAAAGTGGAGCTCGAGAAAGGAAAAATTCCTCTTCCTGTGATAGTGGATCAGTTGAAGAATCACTTGTCCTATCAGCTCAGATTCTGAAATCAAAGCAAGGACAGAAATCCTTACCAGGTCACCTCAAGTATAGATATTTGGGTAAGGATTTCAATCTTCCTGTTATTATTCCTTCTTCACTGACATTGAAACAGGAAGAGTACCTGCTTGAGGCGCTGCAGTACCACCTACGCCTCACTAAAGGGTCCAACATGCAAGCTAAGAAGGTCATACCCAATTTTCGCACACCTGGCCCTGCTGAGGTGACTCATATGTTGGATGGAGGTTATGCGTTCTATCATTGCTCGGGAGGGTATTCTGGATACCTTTCCATACCCATTGGTTGAAAACTCCATAAACGTCAGGCTGAGGACGTTAAACAAGCGCTTCTTGGGAGGCAACCCAAGGTAAGTTTTCTTTTCTTTATTTTTCTTTTTTGTTGTGTCAAACCCGTGCATGTTTAGATTAGGAGTTGAACATTAGGGACAATGTTCCATCCTGAGTGTGGGGTGGTGAGTCTTAGTGTTGTTTGTCCATGTTGCATGTGGTAAAAAAAAAATCCAAAAAAAAAAACAAAAAACAAAAAAAAATTGCCATTAGGTTGAGCACAGCCAAACTGCATGCAGTTTGCCTGTGTAAAAAGCAGTCTGCCTGTGTAAAAAGCAGTCTGCCTGTGTTAAGCTAATGGCTAAAAAACACCTAAAAATCAAAAAAATTAAAAACAAAACCTTGTACTCTTGTAGTAACATGATGTAAATGACCATGATGCCTTGAAAACGAGTTTGTGCTTGAATGAAATCATCAAAATCACCCCACTAGTGTTGAAATGAGCTTGAATGTTTTGACTGACTTGATATGCTTTGAATGAGCAACTCTTTTAGCAACATTCTCTTTTGTGAGGATAGTGTAATGACTTTTGGTGAAGTGGTTAGGTGGAGAACATTGACCATTCGATATGTGTAGATACCGTGCTTACTTGCATTAATTGTGAGCTTTTGATTTGGGAATGAGTCTCTCTGTTTTGAATGTTTTATGATGGGGTGAACTGTATCTTTATAAAAGAAAACACTACCTGACAAGTAAAATATAAGAAAGTTGCCATAACAATTAAAGTGTGGGTAAAAATGCCAAAATTGTGTGAGGCAATCACTCATTGCACATGGGGATTAGGAAAGATTCAATTGAGAATCGGTTCGCGACCGTACGATGTTGCTTATCAAGTACGATCCCCAGTTGAATGAAGTGCCATTAGAGGATGTTAAATGACCCTCCACACGGACCGAGGAAAAGGAGTTGAAAGAAGCCCTTATGCGAGTGCTAAGAAGCAGAAATTGCTCTTGCTCGGTCACCGGTAGTAAGAAACAAATCCCACTTGTACTAAATACGACCTCTCGGCAAGCAAAAGCAGAAAGAGAGAAAGCCTCTCCTTGTCATAAAAGGTAGTGATGTGCTTAAAGTTAAAATCTTGTTTGCGAAAGGCTTCCCCCATTAGTTTTTGAGACTCATGCTTAATTAATTGCTTATGATTGGTGTGAGTAAGCCAGACTGTCCTCACGAGATATGCACCTCACTGATGTGGTTAGATTCTCCTAATAACTATTGCACCATAAGTTGTTAATCACCCGCTACTGACGACCTGAATTGAGTGTTGCTAATTGAGTTTTTGGTGGATTTGAGTCAGTCATTGGTAATGGTTGCAAAGACCTTGAGTGTGGGGTGAAAGATATGATCATTAAAGCACAACTCGTCCTTTAAGAAAGAAATTACTGATTACAACAAGAGTACAAGGAAAATTTTGTTTTGTTTGAGTGTTTGATTAGTGAGTCTGTGGTGTGTCATTGTTATGATTGGTTTTGTGTTTGTGTCATTTGAGTCGTTGCTTAGGGACAAGCAACAATTGAGTGTGGGATTGTGATATTCGGCTTTAATATATCGGATTCTTGGACTTTATGTGATTATCTCATGGTATGTTTTAGCCAATTGGTGCTATTTTAGGGCTCGCTAACCCGAGATTGGTTGAAAAACCATTACTGCCTAGTGCTATGAGTTTGATGTATTACAGGTGAAGAAAACACGAAAAAGAAGTTGCACCGGTAAACATTTCTCGAAAGCTGGGCTTAAAGCCCAGCTGGATGGGGTTAATGACATGGGAGAGGGCGGCCATTTTATTGTTGGCCAGAAAACTCTACGGAGGGGGGAAGGTAATTCTTGGACGGGAGTGATTAATTTGGCCAACAGGCAATTTTATTGGTGGCTCATTCTTTGGGTGGGCGATTGAATCTGGAGACGGAATTAAAGAAAATAAAGGCAAAAGAGAGTCTTGGACACGGAAGGGAATAAAAGCAATTTGAGGCGGACACAGAAAAAAAAAAGGAGCAGGGAGTGATTATTGTGAAAGAGGAAGAGAAAAGAAGCAGGCGGAAGTCTCTTTGGAAAAAAGAAAGGGAGGAGCAGCCAATCAGGACGGAACGAATTCTTTTGGCGATTGCAGGAGGAGCGGAATTAAGTGGAGAGCAAGCAGCATCGCAGCGACGGAGGAGCTTGGCACGAGCTGATCGCCTGGCATAATTCAAAATCAGTATTTTCTTTCCTCGATTAATACGATGATGATTATGAACATAATTGTGTGTTTTATTTTCGTCATGAACTAAACCCCAATTTCTGGGGGAAACACCATAGGATGTAGCTATTGCTTGATTTGATGGGTTGATTCATGATTCTTTTCCTCCAATCTCTATTGCATGGAATTGCTTAATGCTTTGTGTTGACTGGCCACCAATACAATGATTTGTAGTTAATTAGGTTATTAGCGACAGTGAAACCCTATTAACTGAACCTGTTTCATGTGACATAGTAACTTATCGAAGCGACAGTGGATTAAATAAGGTGCTATGCGGTCTTAAATAGGATATCGATCTTCAGGCTATATAGTTAATTCATTGAGCTACGACAGTAGGATTTGAATTGATTATTTAGTACGTAGTAATTCCCGACAGGGATAGCTAGCACAGTAGTGATATCCTGGCTGTAGAGGTATGGATTAAATTGATTGGAATATGTGAATTAATCTGGATAGGATAGGTAGTGAATCCCGGTGTTTCTCCCAGAGCTTTCTCCCATTGAATTTTCCTCGACAAGTTTACTTTGCTTAATTAGTTTAATTATTTTGCTAATAGTTAATAATTTCATCTCTTAAACATTTTCACATATAGTTTGCTCGAAAGAATTGATAAATCATAAGGTTGTACCAGTCCCTGTAGACGATACCCGGACTTTCCGGTTTTACTACAAGATAGGATTAAGGCATACGCTTTTGCCCTATCAGCCACATCACGCAGATCAGATTTTAGACGAAGTAAGTAAATCCAGGTATAGCGAGTAGCATGATCTATAAAAAGAGCAAAATAGCAAAATCCATGACGAGAGACTGTAGGGGCTGGACCCCAAAGATCCGTATGAATCACATGAAAAGGTTCCTGAATAAAAGTTGTACTAGATGGATAAGAAATACTAGCAGTTTTAGCTTCAACACAGCTAGTACAGGAATGAAAATCAGGCATGCTAACACTGTTTGTACCAAGCAAAGATTTTTTAAACATCAAGGAAAGACGAAGAGAGTGGGGATGCCCCAGACGGGCATGCCAAAGTTCCCACGACTTATTATTAGAAGTACTAGAAATAGCCGAATAAGAACTAGATGACACAGGACTACTGACAGACCTATTGAACGAACTATGGACAACAGGAGAGACTGAATTCCCATGAAGTTCCTCAAGATGAAATAGCCTGCCTATCTTACTCCCCCTTCCGATCGGCCTCCCAGTCTTCGAATCTTGTACAAGACAACCAGACGGTGCAAACGATACAGTATAACCTTGCTCAGTAAGTTGCCCAACAGAAACTAAATTAGGAACGAGAGCTGGCACATGCAAAGTATTCTGTAAATTCATTCCCTTCACCCCTACATCACCCATGCCATTAACTTTCAGCTTTGATCCATTCGCAACCATTAATTCTATATTGTTCACCGGAGACAAATTTTTCAAAGCACGAGACTCATGCGTTATATGGTTATAACAAGCTGAATCAAGCAACCAAGGGGAATGAGTCTTACCCGATCCATTGAGAGTAGCAAATGCGGCGTTGATTGCTGAATAGACAATATGCTCTACGGCATCCATAGTAACACCACTAGTTGATGATCCTACGTCCCCAGCAGCCCCTGCACGAGATCCTTGTTGATTTCCAGTGTTGCTGCTTGCTTCTCCCATTGTCCCTGTGGAACGACCATTTTGCCTCCAATTATTACAAGGAGGACTTTGTCTCCAATTATTATGAGGAGGACCAGGCCTCCAACTTCCACCATCATCGCTCGTATATGCCCCAAAAGTAGTCCGATCAGTACGTTCTCCATATCCTAATCGTGACTGATAATTTCTGGAATTCCCTCGAGAAGGTGGACCACCCTCACGAGTTTCATTCCTCTCTCGAGTTCGACAATCAAGGATAATGTGCCCCATGCGTTTACAGTAAACGCAGAAGTTCCTTCTACGACAATACTTTTGGACATGACCTTTTTCTCGACAGTGATGACATTCCAAATCAGATACGGGAACCATGCGTTGAAATTGAGGTCGATCCACTGCATATGCCAAATTATCATGTCCCCCACTTAGAGTTCCGTGCGTGGCAGCTGCAGCAACTAGAGATTCCCCCTCCCCAAGTCGCAAGTCTATAGTAGCTTGCGTTCTTAACCTAATCTCTTCTCTCATAAGCGTACCCAGCACCCCATCGAACTGAAGGATGTCTCGATTCAGCAAGGTTGCCCGGACAGATTCGAATTCCGGGCGCAATTTCATCAAAAAATTCAAAAGCCTGGTCTGCATCCTTTCGGCGATCGCGTCTTCAGTGAGAATTGCCTGGGGATGAATGGCAGCATGTAGAAGGTCTTGCTCTGTCCAGAGCTCTTGCGCGGCATTGAAGTACTCGGAGACGGTGTGTTCGCCTTGTTCGAGGCGAGTCAAAGCTAGTTGTATCTCGAACTGACGGGATGTTGGGTACAGACGGAGAGGTGACGCCACATACATGACGGAGAGGTGACGCCACATACGATTGGCTGTTGGGTATAGACTGAGACTAAGACAAGTGGACGGATCCACTGATCCCAACAACCAAAACCTGACTCGTGGAATACATGACGGAGAGGTGACGCCACATACGATTGGCTGTTGGGTACAGACGGAGACTGAGACAAGTGGACGGATCCACTGATCCCAACAACCAAAACCTGACTCGTGCATAATTTTGGGTCCAGGCGGCGACAGCTTGAGGCGTAGTGGCGGCGCCTTCAGGTTTGGCCTGTGTGCCATCAAGGATGCTCAGTAATCCTTTGCCTTCTACGAAAACGCGGAACTGGAATTCCCAGAGTGCAAAATTTGTTGCATTCAGACTAACGGTGGGACGATCGGATTCAATTGACTGAAGCTCTGATAGCATATTGAGAACTCAAATACAGAAACGGACAATGGACAACGGATTTACGTGGTATCCCTGGAAATTCCAGGATTAATCCACGGAAGAGCTTGAACACTCTTCGGCTGTAGTTTTACTAGATGATTTTCGGTGATCAATACAGGAATCACAGACTGCGCTATATGTCTCCAGTTCAACCCTAGCACACACGTCATTTCCATGGGTCGACGTGAGTTGCATGGGCCTAATAGGCCATTAATACAATTGGCCCAATAATTCTACACTACACTACGTCATTTACGATTTAAGTACAATAATCATATTCAACAGTTAGGAATGAAAGCTTTGACCCGAAAAACCCACTAACCGTTCTGACCTGTCCCGTCCCTAAGGGTCGGGACGGGTCAGTTTGTCTACAGGATCAGATTAGGGAGGGGTCATTTGTTGACCCTGTAAGGGTCGAGACGGGTAGAGACAACTTAGGGACGCGGGTCACGTTTTGACTCTGTAACCCTTAGTAACAACATTGCCTCCTTTTCATGTTTGTCTATTACTCTTCATCTTTCTCTTTCCATTTTAGTTGATCTCTCTCTCTCTCTCATTCCCTCCCTCCCAGCATTGCCTCCTACTCTCCTAGATGCCAACAACGACCACCAACTAAGCTCCTCCTCTCTCTCATGCGGCAACGACGACTATCATCGTCTCTCTCTCTCTCTCTCTCTCTCTCTCTCTCTCTCTCTCTCTCTCTCGAACACCTTCATCGAAGTCCAAGGATGAGATTTGGGTGCGGTGGCAAGGCCATTGTCTCCTCCTTCGGTCGCTTTTGCTTCTGTTGATCTAGCTCACCCTCTCTCCTTCCTCTGGATATCGCCGACCCTTAGCAAATTCTCAAAAGCTCTAACCTCTATCTCTCTCTCCCTCTGGTAGAGACAGATTAGGAATAATCTTATATTTTCTTGTCGTTTTATTATAGTTCTTAGTATTTCTGTGTCCTTCTAGTATTATAATTATTATGGTTCTCTTACTTATTGTACAAGTCTTGTAATTATATAAATCATTTTACGATTTCATAATAATACAAGTTACAAGTTACTATTCATAAAACTCATATATGGTATTAGAGACTTTAGCTTAACAGCCTTAATCCAGAAAGGGTCGTTTGGATGAGGAATTGTAACGGATCAATTTGACACAATTGTCTCGTTTTGAGACAATTGTACCAAATTGCCTCGTTTGCCAACAAAAAATTTGGATGGATCAATCTGCCTGAGGTATTTTGAATTGATCCGTTTTGAGTCAATTTCAATTACCTGGGATGGGGACAGATAATTCGAATGGACTCATTTTTATTGTCTCGTTTTATAAACGAGACACTTGATCAAATTGACTCATTTCTAAATTGATCCATCCAAACGACCCTAATACTCCTCTAAACACATTAAACCCCCTGCATCCCTTCCTCGCTTTAGCTTTATCCCCAAAATATTCCTTTTCTTCTATGTTTATTATCTTGCTATGTGTTCTTTTTATTCAATTAAGAGAAATAAACCCTAATCCCTTGCCGCTTCCCACCTTCTGTTGTCCTCTCTAAGATCCCTACGCAGGTTATAGGCAAAGAAAAAAAAACCCCTCTTTTAACTCCTCTAGAATAAAAAACCACAAAATCAATGATATAAGATTTATGGATGTTGCTGATGACATAATTGTATAACAAATATATTTTACTTTTTGAGCATCTTCATAACAACAATAGCAACAAAGTTGATCCATCACAAGACAACTATAGGATAAAAACAAGAAAACTTAGAATTTGAAGGAAATATGAAAGTCTCTATAATGTAAGTCAAATATAAGAAATAAATATGCAAAACATTTACAAAACTTAGAATTTGTATAGTGGACGACTTTTTAGTGTAAGAGGTTACCGTTTGTTGAGCATAGCAAAATGGAAAATAGTACATCTGGTCGACCATTACAACAATAAGATCGACAATTTTGTCTGTTTTGGTTCTAAAATACAAATTCATACTTTCAAATTTTTTTTTTTTTAGAAAACATACAATTTTCTATTTATAATATTTTAAAATTGGAAGAAATAAAAAAAAATTATGCAATATAAGAAATCTAAAAATACTCATTTTAAGTATTTTAATTTCTAATTTTTCTATTTATATTTATATGTATAATTTTCAGTAATTTTATATAACCTCTCATAATATTTCAGCCAAACGGTCACTTACTTTTCTTGAACAGAATACTAAAAAGTAAAAACTCTAGCAAAAAACAAGTTTAACCTAGCCACAATCTTTGATAGGATTTTCACTCAATAAACAGAATCTCCCCAGTCACGGCACATCAGCATAGCTTGATCGAAGATTTAACTCATGTTAATTTTATCCAAATTCAAGTAATCCATTAATTATGACTTATGAGTAGAATATGGGTGAATTATATATGAGTTAGCGATTTTATAAACGAGTTTGGGTAGGGCATGAATACTGTTTCCATACACTAAATAAGCATTGGTAAGGTATGAATATACATTTATTGGAGGTTGTTTCGATTACACAAACAAAATTTTCCCAATTTATAAAATTTAAAAATTTTAGGTTTCAAAATGTAATACACAAAAAAAGTTGATACTAAAATGTAATTTTACCATCAATACTTTTAGTACTCATAAAAAATATTAATTTGTCTATAAAATCAAACATATATTAGGTTTTAAGTACCAAACTAGAATTTGCATATAGATAATTGAATTGAATGAGTACAAATCAAAATTCATGGATTAAAAATTCTATCCAACTCGAATAAATGTACCTATCAACATACATCTACCCATCTACTTACCACTTACCACGTAGTTGCGTTAGGATCGTAAAATACCGTATAGATTCGGCAGAATTGCCAACCAGAGATCAATGAACAGCAGAGAAACGAATAGGGTAATAAAACCAACAAAACAAGGCCGAGCTCTTTTAAAATAAAAAAAATTCAAGACACATGTGAAAGTATACCAGCTACGAACTGAATACTCTACAACTAGACATGAGATTTGGTCATATTTCTCGCCTTTCCTAGGCCTCTCTCTTTCTGTATCTGAGCTAACACTCTCCCCTGACACTAGTTCAAAAACTCCCCTCCAGCCTCCACTGTTACATTAAATTCAATGACAAAGAGGGGAGAGTTCAAAAAAGCCAATCAGCAGCTGCTTCAGTAGTAACTCCCATAATAGGGCTGTGGAACTGCAGCTGGCTGCTGAGCCGGTGCTAACGCTGCTGCCCCGGCCGGTTGAGCATAGGTCTGCTGAGGAAACGCGGCCGCTGCCTGCTGCGGCTGCTGAAACACCCCCCAAAAAATTACAAGAGATGTTAGATAATGCGAAGCTAGAGAAGAGCAACAATATAGGGAGGTAAACTTTCTTTCTTCTTTACCTGGGGAGGATAGGTAGGAGGATAAGCACCGTATGCAGCAGTTGGCGCAACAGATGTGGGCACCTGCGAAGAAGGGTAGCTGCCTCCATACGCTGCTCCGCCATATGCACCATAGGCAGGCTGCCACAACAACAACAACAACAACAAAAACAGATGGTTATTACTTCCCCCCCAAAAAGTTCTGGATGCAAGACAGCCTACAAGGATCAAATCTTCTAAGAGGGCATCCTGAGGGGCTGAAAATAATATGTCAAATGCCAACATCCAAACCAACATACAGAAATGTTGGTTTGATGCATGAAAAGTAACAGCATATACGAACAATCAAGGAGTAATGTTCATAGGGAGGAGAGGAATCAGGCATGCAGTGAGATCAAATTACTAAAATTATTCCAGCAGTTTAAAAAGTATGGCATATAGAAACACCAAGAACAAAAGGAAGGAAACTTACTTGTGTATAGCCTGGTCCCCACTGTTGAACCTGTGGCTGTGCCTGGGTAGCCGGAGGCCAACCTTGAGGTTGTACACCATAACCAGCTGGCCACTGGGTTTGTTGTGCGTTTGGGTATGCACCCATCACAGATTGTGCAGGTGAAGCAGAATCAGTGTAAGATTTTGCGACTTTGCTCTTATCCGAGGACAAGTAATCCTCAGCATGACGCTTCTTCAACTCTGATTTGCTCCTATGGGGCAAAAAGAGCTTAGCATGACGGTCTTCAGCCTTCTTGATTGATTGTACATCCCCAAATACACTTAAGAACTGTAGGGGAAAAATGTCAGTAATGAGAAATCCAAGAGAACAACACAATTGTTTCCGTCAATGGAAAGTATCATCACGTTTGACTCGAACCGCACAGAGGAGATATATGCGAGCACATTGTGGACTCAAAACTCAACCTGTGCCAGATGAGAAAATTAAGACAAGGAATTACATCACCTCTAGGAAAATGCACGATAGCTCTTCCCTCTCCACAGGGCTTGCAGTACTATCAGAACTAGGTGCAATGAACTTGTCAACCAAGGAATCTAAGTAGTCAATTCGTTTTGGAAGGGACATAATTGACTCCAGATGTATAAGCGCCTGTATTTTAAACAAAAAGGATGACCATCAGTTAATGTCAAGAATGATGCACTGTCCAGGGAGAACTATTACACAACTAAAATAACCCAGTTGATATATAGAGAATCTCCAAGTGCATGTAGAGGTAAAAAAGAGTGTTGGGAGAGCAAACCTCAAGTAGGGGTTTGGAAAATGGGACATGATCGAGAGCTGTAACTAGAATTTCCCTTGCTTTCTCCGCATTTCCAGAAGCCTAGCAAGAAGATTGCATGGAAAATAAATATCCATACAGAATAGCACCATGACAGAAATTATACTAACAACCAGAATTAGCTAAATCAGACAAAGTAATGAAGTTCATTTATCCTTTTTATTAAAGTAAGCATATCTCATTATCTCTACCACTCTTCTCATTGATATGAATGCATATGGTCCGCCCATTCTAGTCCTGCAAATACTTCATTATTTTCCTACAGTGTATTTATAATGACTTCATTTATCCAGATCTGCAACCTCAAGCCAAAATTCAGTTCCTACTAAGTGCCTGATTATGTATGTGGGTAAGGAAGGCTAGCAACTTCTGAAAATTCCAAAATGCCATAACAATGACAGTAAACCATGCAACCCAAAGAAGCATCCAACTTACCAGATACACAAATCGAGAATATTGTGCATACAACATTGGCAGCACCTGGGATTGGTCTTTCCCTTTTTCAATGGCAATGGCTTGTTCATATAAAGAGAAAGCAGTTTCAAGATTCCCCTGCAAAAGGAAGAAAAAAAATCCTAAACACTTACGAAATATCTATTAAAAGGAATTGCGCTTAATTGGATTTGTACTGATCCGAACTTACAAGCCGATATTCCATGTTTGCATGCTTAATGATTGCTTCTAAAAGCCCAGGTGCAATCTCAGTGTGCACTCGTTCATATGCTGCCCGAGCACCAGGTATATCTGCATTCTGCTCTCTAAATCGGGCAGCAAATAGATGAATATCTGGCTGTCTCTGTTAATAATAAGGCACAAGAAACAAACTTTTTGAGTCACGGAGCAAAAACAGGTGCAACAAATAGAAAACAGTGGTCATTCACAAGGGGAGTGGGAGTACAAATAATCAACAATTTTCTTTTCTGCAAATCTTTTGAAGCAAAAGAGAAAACCACCTAAGGTCCTAGACATCTGCCAACAAACTCATTAACTTTCACAGATATTGAGGGGTTCATGGATCCAATTTTTTAAAAGCATGGACTGGTTCCCTTACCCTTCTACAGTTTGACTTCTAATTGAAACCTAAAGCTTACAAGCAGCAAAAATGCATGCATACAGTATTAAATTCTAGTTTAAGAGTTTCATGATTCATCAGATCAGATTCACTTTGCTTCTTTACTTGATTCCAAATGGCATGCTACACCAAACAGCACACGGGAAGAAATGATGGCCAACATTATGGTTTCGAGAATAATTGAGGATGACAACCTTTACAAATACTTGAGTTGCACGAACAAGAGCGTTATCAGCTATATCCATACTTCCACAGGCTTCCATGCACAAGACATAGCGTGTCCAATACTCGGGATAATTTGCACAGGCAATTAGGCACCTTTCATATAATTTGACAACCTGATCCACAAAAATCCAAACATCATGAACCATGGGACATGTAGGGGTACGTAAACAAGGTACAGAAAGGATCAAAGCACAAAAGAGTTATGCATAAGAAATACTCCATCGGTGAACAGAAAGGCCCCTCAAATACCAAAGGAGGGACCCTCCATGCTGAGATAGATTCTTAAGGAGACAAGAAGATACCTGCATTCATAACATATTTGTTTTAAGAAGAAGAATAATTTAACACATACATGAACCTAGAATGTCCACTAACAAATGTGAGGGTTTGAAGTACTTAGCCTTATAGAAACCAAATCGAAGACCCCAGGCTTTAGCCTCAGTTCAATTTCCCGTTTAAAAAGTTGCTTCATCCAACGGTTTAGCCAATAAAGCACAAGAAGCAGCCGATACTATGTAGCTGTAAGTCAATTCATAACAGCAACTAAAAAAACAAAAACTACATATCAAATTATAACCAAGATGGACCAAAAACTCCAATACCTTATTCAGATCATCTTGTCCTTCGATGAAATCCAAATAATTATGCCAATTTTCAAGCTCTGCAACATTTAGAGGCCGCACATGAAAGTAGGGCCTCCTGATAGCATTTTCGAAGTCAGAGATCTTAGAATCGAACTCTTTAGCTTTCTTATACATCTCTTCTCTAAGCGCGATATACTTCTCCAACTCCTCTGCTTCTGTTAAGCCAGCATTTACAGGTTTAGAAGAGTCTTCTTGTTCATTAGGATGAACAACTCCTTCACTTGCTTGGCTACCATTCTCAGAATGACCAGACGGAGGAGCAGAAGTTTCCTCTGCAGATCTTAATTCCAACAGAGGTCGACTTGCAGCAAATTCCTTAAACCTACAAAGCCAGAAAGTACGAGAAAATGAATCATGACATGCAGCATTGAAGTGTTAAAAGAGCTCAGCATCAGCATGCCGCAGGAAAGAAACATACATCATAGCTATGCTTATTCCAGCATACATTATCAACACTATCAGAAAAAAAAATGGAATAAACATCTTAATGCAACTTATATCCACATTAACAGAAGAAAACAAAATCCAAGTAACGATTTTTGCCACCTAGAGAATAATTCTAAATAGCAAAGAATAAATATCAGGTAAATAAGTTTTGACAAGTCGGTGCTACAAAAGTTTACCTATTAAAATAATCATCCAGACGTTTATTTGGGATCTCCAGTATTCTGGTGTATATTGATGCAACCCGGGCCCACTCTGAATGCATTTCCTCATATTCAATGTATTTGTCCCAAAGCGGAGAAGACAAATAATCTGTTCCAACATATGTTAACCCTCGTTCAAAAAGCCTGTTGCATGCAGCAAAACATCATTAAGATCACACAAGTGTCAAACTAGGTCAACGCAGATGCGTTAATAGACGAGTGAGAATGCACGAACATTGAAGGAGAAGAAACAATTCACTCTCATGACACATCTAAATGCTGCATTTACCTTCCCGATAAAACCCATACTATGTCTGAAAGGGAGCATTGAATCAGGCCATCTCAGTCCTTTTAACAGGACGGGATCTTCCCAGCAGCATTTTGCATATTGATGCACTTCAGAGTGTCAATGTTTAAGAAAGCCATGGTTTACAAACTACTATTTACTATGACGCAAACCTTCCAACAACGGAGAAAAGGTATTAAGGGACGGGGAAAGGGAAAACAAAAACCGAAAAGGAACGACCTAAGAAACACTGAAACAGAAACCAATAGTGAAACCCCATAATCAAGGTTTGCACATAAAAAATGCATTTTTTACTCATTCCCATCACACCACTCGCCATTACATGAGGATCACTGTTGCAGGCAGACTGAAATAATGTTAGAGAACACCAAAAAAGAAAATGCTACAACCTCATGACACAAGAAATCACTCAAAGGAGCAACCTAGAATGAAAATCACCCAGTAAAAAATCTACTCATATTACCTTCTAATAGTCTCTGGATCACCATATGTACTAATGGCGAATGTGCAATAATGCAACCAAATATCCACTGAATATGTCACCCCCAGAACAGCTCTCTCATACACCTCCAATACTTTGTCCATGTCACCCAGGCGTGCCTCATGATCAGCATACTTTTTCCAATAACCATAGCACAATGGAAATTCAGCCAAGAAAGCATCATAAACTCTTCTAATTTTTAGTATCTTGTCCTGAAAAGAGCAAAGACAAACTAAAATGGTAAGCAAAACAATTCAAATTTAGTCCAGATATCAAAATATGACAAACGCAGTACAGCAAGCATTTCCTGCTCAGCCGGACATGAAACAACAACCAAAGAAACCAAAATAACAAGTAGAAACGAAGCCTCAGACTATCGGCCACTCACGAAAGTGGATGTGGTTTTGCTTTTTCATTATTTGATCTTATACTTGAAGACAGAAAACGTATGGTTAGCATATCTACAGCAAGTTTCAAAGTAGAGTTCAAAGTGTGTCATACAAGTAGGGCTGCAAACGAGCCGAGTCGAGTCGAGTTTTTGCTTAGCTTGAGCTCGGCTCGTTTATTAATTTTTCAGCTCGAGCTCGGCTCGAACTCGAATTTTGATAATCCAGCTCGAGCTCGAGCTCGGCTTGAATAAAAATAATCTAGCTCGAGCTCGACTCGGTAGAGCTCGATAAATGCTCATTAACATAGCTTGTTAAGCTGAGTACAAGCTCGGCTCAAGATGAGCTCGATTTAAAATCATTTTTGCTGGAAAAATGTATAAACATAAGAATTTAAATGATAGAAAGAACACTAGAAACTAGAAATAACATCTAAATTTCATACACATCTGTATTATAAGACAATGTTCATGTTTAAAAGAGTAATTCATCCTTCCACAAGCTCAAAACAAGGCAGCTCGCGAGCTTAGCTCGACAAGCCACCGAATCAAGCTAGCTCGCGAGCTTATCAAGCTGAGCATGGTCTAGCTCAGGCTTGGCTCGTTAACTAACGAGTTGGCTCGCGAGCCGGCTTGTTAAATAACGAGTCGAGTGTCGAACGAGTTTTTTCCGATTCGAACGCCGAGTTGCTCGCGAGCGGCTTGGCTCATTTGCAGCCCTACATACAAGTAAAAAAGGATGCTATGCCCCAGCATCTCAACAGACTTGAGAACAACCAAATCAAGCTTCAGTCTTACTATTTACTTAAGCTACAAGCAGGGAGCGCTTTTACGGAATTGAATGCCTTGTGCAAAACAAGCTTCTGTAGTCCATTTTTTTCACTTAATTTTTCCAATATATTGTGGAAGCAAAGACAGCATATACAACAGAGTTTTGGCTCCTCAACAAATTTAGTCCAAAACATATATCATACGAATGTACTATAGAATAACTAGTAATGACGGAGAAAAATGTAACATCATACCCATGCGACCTTCTCAGTTTCATCTATCAATGCAGTCCATGCATCAAAATCCAATGAATTGGCCTTAACAGTGTTCCACAACCGATCCTCTTCAGGTGATGTTGCAGGAACTACAAAGAGAAGAACAAATATATAAATAACAAAAATTAGAAAAGGGCAGATTGGTCCTCGATTAAAAAAACAGCAGTTGAAGGAAGAAAAACGAAAAGGATGAGTTTGTACACCAGAAAGAAAAGTTTATATGAGGGGAAATATTTTTTTTCCAATAAAACAAGCACAACAAGAGAACGAGATAAACCTATACTGCATAAATGACAGTTGAAATCAAATAAATACACCTATATTAATACCTAATCTTGTAGGCATAAACATACATTTCACGCAGACAAGCTGCTCACTTTCATTTTGCTTCCACCAATGTATGAATTTCATTAGCATTTCCATCAGTTGTCAAATAAATAAAAACTTCTACTGCAGACTATGAAACTAGGTATCAACCTATACTGCTCAAAGATGATAACTCCTACACGTATTCAACTGCTAGCTTCTTGCTTATGAGAAAACCTCCAAAGAACTCATAGAGTAAAATTATTTCAAACAAGCTAGCAAATTACAATAATGCCCATTCAGAAGTTGAAAGAATATAACAATAGCATAGATGTAGGAGGTAGCATGTCATAGAACCCATACCAGAACCATCCAATGACTGTTGCGTAGTGGCTGCCGCACCCATATCATCTGCAGAACTCCCATTCTCAACTGTTGTCAGAGGTTTCCCTTCACCACCTATGTTTCCATTTACAGATGCAGGCGCATGTTCGGTGGCCGCACCTACACCAGTAGTATTCTTGGCCTGATAAGCATTCCCATGGGCATCATGCAAAACGGAATTAGGATCTGCACCATACGCACTTCCATCAGCTGCTGCACTCACACCGGTTGGCATACTGTAACCTGCTTCTGATGCAGCTCCATACCCTCCTTCGGCAGTTTCAGAAGCATAAGCACTCGGGTTCGGAATTGTATTGTTATAGCCAGCTGATGCATATTCAGTAACCATAGGCTCGGGGGCGACTGCTGTCTCACTGTCTCCCATACTTGATTTACGTCCTTTATCTTCAAAGCAGAAACCAAAAAGTACATCAAACTAACGAAACTAGGCAAATAATCAAAACTAAAACACCACTATTCTGTAGACAGTTCACAGAAAGGCAAATGACTGAAATTTATGGAGCAAGACCAACAATACAATACCATCAATAAAACAAACCAGTCAAATGCTTTCTGCCTCTATGAAACCCATAAACTTGACCATTACAGCAAACACGAAGGATGAGGGAGTCGAGAGAACAGCTATAATAAGACCGCCGTTCCTCAATTAACAACAGATAGAACCTAAGGGAAGCCAGCAATTCAAAAGCACGACAATCGGAATGCAGTGAGAAAATCAACGATACGAATTCCAAAACCCTAATTCGGACCAACCTGGGCAACTAAACCCTAAAAATGCGAGAAACCGAGAAGAGACGCGCGCTGTGGCTGAGGAGAACTCACCAGAAGCGAAGAAGTACGAAGTGCAGCGCCTGTGTCAGTGGCAGGCAGAGTTCTAGAGTACGGGGTTGAGCTGGTGGCTTTAGCTACGCTGCTACGGGTTCGGCTTCTCGGGGTTGGAGAAGCTTCGAGCTGGTGGGTTCGCCCTTTTCTCTTTCTTTCCCCGGTGAATCTGATGTATAAATCCTTTTTGGTGTTTCTGCAATCAGTTTTGTGTTTTCCTTTCGTGTGCTATTTCCGTTTGTAATATCCAGCGACACCAAAACGCAGGATAAAAATTGAAAAGAGAGAACGGGTGGAGGGGTGTTTTTACCCTCTGCGCCTTTGACGCTGGTAAATTGATGCAGCCGCCTAATATCGACCGTCGGATGATTAGAAACTGGTGTCGTCTGCTTGATCAGATGGCGATATATATATATATATATATATATTTTTTATAGAAGATAGGCGATGCACGGAGTAGAGCCAAATTGTGAGCGACCCCGCCACGTTATCTTGGATTAGGGTTTGCTGGAAAAATCGCCTGGGCCGGAGGCCGGAGAGGGCCTGTTTGTTGTGGTGGCCCAACTAAGTTGTAGTGGACGCTCCTCGTTTTATCAGCCTAATATCAGATCCGGCTATAACATATGCTGAATCTCCACATTTGAAGGGAAATATGTTTATTTTAAGTAAATATAATTATTAGTTAAATTTTTTAAAATACAAATTATTAGCAAAATGTGTTGGGCCAAATATTGAGGCACTTGGGCCCCCAGACCCATGGTCACCCAAAGCCCATGAAGAAACGATTTGGGCCCGAGCAGGGGCAATGAGCCTCTAAATGGGTCCAAGGCGGTCTTCCTGTGTGAGCATGGCAAGACCGCCCGACAGAAGTAAAGGACCGCCCGACATAACAGCAAACGGACACCCATCTGACTCGGTACGGAGGCTGACAAAAGTACGACCTTGACAACCTCCCGAGAACAGGTTCTTATGCGACCTTGGACGCCCGACAGGGCATTAATTATCCTCACTCCGACATTCACTAGTATAAATACCCACTCATGGGACACATTTATGGTAACTTCTACCAACTCCATTCTCTCTCTTATTTACTTACACTTCACTTCTCTCTCTAACTTAAGCATCGAAGGAGGTCCCAGGAACCCCCTGAGGACCTTTCTGCAGGATTTCGGAGACCGCCCTCGACCATCGAAGCCGCCCAAGGCCAGTGTAGTCTCGCAAACCGCTTGGAACAATCCGAGCACAAACATTTTGGCGCCCACCGTGGGGCCCCACGACTTTGTGGCGAACGAGATGGGAGACGACTTCGAAACCCCCCTCAAGGGGATGACCGAAAACAACACCCTCCGAGGCTTATCGCCGAGGGTCGAAGATAAAGCCGAGCTGGAGGAGGTGGTCAAGAGTCAAGGGATGCAAATCGCGAGCATGCAAGACAGCCTTTCCCAAATTCTTCAGCTCCTGAAGACCCGAGATGACCCCGCCGAGGGATCGAGGGGGAAGACGCGTGACGAGAAGCTGAAAGGCGCTCTCATCCTCGATATCCCTGCTCGGACAGAAGGCGGAGGACCAGAGACTGACGACACGGATCTTAACTTTCTAGAGGAACATTTGCGGTCAACATTCGGGAAGCACAAGAGCCCGAACGTTCTCCAAAACCCTCTATCGAAAGAACTCTTCAAGACTCCGGTTCCCCTCAACTTCTCCTCTCTGGGACTACCTACCTACGGCGGAACATCCGATCCCGCCGACCATCTTTGCGCATTTATGCTAAAGATGCAACTCATCAACGCAACAGACTCGGATCTGTGTCGAGCGTTCCCGGTTACCTTCAGCGGCCAATGCCGAACATGGTACACCTCCCTCCCGGAAGGGATTATAGAAAACTTTGAGCAATTTGCGATGCTCTTCTCCACCAAATTCGCGTCTCAACGACGTCGCAAACTCACCGTATCGGCTCTCATAAATTGCCGACAGAAGAAGGAAGAGTCGCTTGCCGAGTTCTACGACCGATGGAACGCGATAGCTTGCGAGATAGACGGCATCTCACCCGTCGTGGCCGCCGGAAACCTCCGAATCTCGACGACCAGCCTCGAGCTGAAAAGAACATTGATAAAAAAGGAGGCAACCCTGACGGCCTGGTCCGACTTAGATCAACTGGTGCGCCGAGCGATCTTGTTGGAGGAGGCGCTGGCCAACGACGACCGAGGCCAGCAAGGCCGCCCCCGCGGAGACGCCTCAGAGCGTGGAGACTCCCGGAGGGGAAGGCGATCCCCAGACCGAAGGTCGTACCGAAACCGGTACACTGATCGAGAAGGAAGAAGAGACGTGCGTTCCACCGACAGGGAAAGGGGCAGAGATCGAAAGAAAGGCGGAAGGAAGTACGAGACGTCTTCCGCCCAAGAACCGCAGGAAGGAAAGAAGTGGTGCGACTAGCACCAAATCACAACCCATGACACCACAGAGTGTAGAGAGTTCAAGGCTACGCTGCGACATCTGGCCCCGGGAGACCTAAGAAGCAAGCTAGAAACGGTCTCATAGAGAGCACTCAACAGAAGAGCGGGAGGAGTCTCCGAGTCCTGAACAGGACAAGACAAGGCGGATGAGAAAGGAAAGATCAAGATCCCGCTCCCGAAACAAAGCCGCCTCCCCTTTGAGGCAGTCTCCCCCCTACAGAGCACCTCGGAACGACGAGGACGGATTGGAAGTCATAACGATCGCGGGAGGGCGAAAGCGCCCAAGAACCGAAGGAGACCGCATCGCACAATGCCTCAATGTGCAACGCAGAGCACCGACAGAGGTCGCCTTCTTGCCCTCTGAGTTGGCCAACGAAGAAAACTCAGAGGACCCCTTGGTCATTTCCTTCCGAACCTCCAAATTCAAAATCACCAGAGCCCTAGTCGACAACGGGAGCTCGGCGGATATACTGTTCTACTCGGCGCTCAAAGGAATGAAGAAGACCGTCCAAGACCTCCAACACCAGTCTGGTAGGGTTCTCATGAACAAAAGTCCGCGTCCTCGGGTCAATCACCCTCAAAGTCACCATAGGGGAAGGCGGAGTTACGAAGACTCGTCCGGTGGAGTTCTACGTCGCGGACTGCCCTTCCGCCTACAACGCTATTTTAGGCCGCGTTTTCTTGCAACTTTCGAAGCGGTCGCCTCAACCTGCCATCAGATGCTGAAGTTCCAGAGTGGAAGCCTAACAGGCCGCGTCCGAGGCAACCCCAAGGACGCCAAGGAATGCTACCAAGCGAAGATTGAACATTTGGAGGTCGACATGGTCGACGCAAGGGATGACGTACCCCGTCCGGAGGCGGTTGAGGGCGATGTAGCGGTTCCCCTCAACAAAGAAAAGCCAAGCAAAACCGTGCGCATCTCAGCCCACTTGGCCAACGAGGAAGCTCAGAAATTACTATCCCTCCTCCGAGAGTTTCAGGACCTTTTCGCATGGGGTCCGAAAGATATACCAGGCGTCCCCCGCCGAGCCTCCGAGCACCGACTCTCCGTCAAGCCCAAAGCAAAGCCTATACAGCAGCGGAGGAGACACTTGTCGGTGGAAAAACAAATGGCACTTGAGGAGGAGGTAAGGCGCCTCCTAAAAGCTGGCTTCATACAAGAGGTCCAATATCCCACGTGGTTCTCCAACCCAGTATTTGTACGAAAGGTCGGGGGCACCTGGAGGATGTGCATCGATTTCACCAGCCTCAATGCCGCGTGCCCCAAGGACGCGTACCCTCTGCCCCGCATTGACCAACTAATAGATGGGACTGCCAACCATGAGGCGCTCAGCTTCCTAGATATGTTCTCGGACTACCACCAAATCAAGATGGCGGAGAGCGACCAAGAGCTAACCGCATTAATGACACCCATGGGTAACTTTTGCTATGTAGTCATGCCATTCGGGTTAAAAAATGCGGGGGCGACCTATCAGAGGATGGTCGACGCGGTTTTCAAAAACCAGATGGGGAGAAATGTCGAAGCCTACGTTGACGACGTCCTAGTCAAAAGCAAAAAGTCGGGGACCACCTCTCCGACTTACGGGAAACCTTCGAGACTCTGCGACGGAAAAACCTAAGGCTCAATCCACTCAAGTGCGTCTTCGGAGCCGAAGCAGGGAAGTTCCTCGGCTTCATGATCATGAAGCGAGGAATAGAAGCTAACCCGAAGCAGATAAAAGCCATCCGCAGCCTGAAACCGCCAAAGACGATCAAGGAAATCCAGGCGTTCAACGGTAAAATGGCCGCGCTTGGAAGGTTCATCCCGCGGTCTGCGGATAAGTGCTCCCCATTTTTTCAGATGCTCAGAAAGTCAGCCTCAAAACTCCAATGGGGTGCCGAGTGCGACAAAGCCTTCACCCTACTAACAAGTCAGCTAAGCTCGCCACCTGTCTTGAGCGCCCCCATGAGTGGAGAGCGACTCTACCTTTACCGGGCGGTCTCCGAGCGAGCCGTGAGCTCCGTCCTGGTTCGAAGGGCGAAAGACGGTTCTGACCGGCCAGTGTACTATGTAAGCAAAGCTCTTCTCCCCGCCGAAACTAGATACATGCCGGTCGAGAAGGCGGTCCTCGCTGTTGCTTCCGCGGCCCGAAAGTTAAGACCGTACTTCCAAGAACATCCCATCACAGTACTGTCTAACCTTCCCCTCAAGAGCATCATGCGGGGCATGGACGCCTCCGGGAGGCTAACGAAGTGGGCAATCGAGCTCAGCGATTTCGACATAGAGTACGCCCCAAGGCCGGCCATCAAGGCCCAAGTTCTAGCAGACTTCATCGCCAAGGGGTTCTCATTGGAAGGCGTTCCCTCCGAGGAGCGTAATCACGTTTGGCGACTATTCATTGACGGAGCAGCAGGAAAAACCGCCTCGGGGGCGGGAATAGTCATTGAATCGCCGGACGGTGTCATCCATGAAATCTCCCTACGATTCAAGGACATCAAAACCAACAACGTTGCTGAATACGAAGCCCTCATCAATGGACTTCACATACTCGCCACCCTGGGCGCTTCCGATGTGCATATATGCTCAGACTCTCTCCTGGTGGTCAAGCAAGTGCATGAAGCGTTCGAGATTAAAGATGAGAAGTTGGCCGTCCTGGCTACCCAAGTGCGAAGCGCCCTGGCACAGCTAAACTCTTGGAAGCTAGAGCACGTACGACGGGATGACAACCAGCATGTCGACGCGCTTTCCAAACTGGCCACTGCCATGACTTCGAAGGCAATCGGCATGTCACCGTCACTAAGGAGCATGACCAACAAGAGGAGATCATGACCGTGGAGGAAGCGGACGATTGGAGGACGCCACTGACTCGATACCTGGAACAAGACATCACTCCCTCGCATCCGATCGAACGCAAGGAGCTCAAGCGCAGGGCGGTTCGATACTCCATGGTGAACGGTCAATTATGCAAGCGATCATTTTCAGGTGCATACCTGAAATGCCTAGGCCCTGAAGAGGCGCTGTGGACTTTAAAAGCGATACACCAGGGGACGTGCGCCACACATGCGGGGCCCAGGTCACTTAAAAGAACTGTCCTTTTGCAAGGATATTACTGGCCGACCACCAAGAGAGACGCCGCCGACGTCGTTTTAAAGTGTCACGCATGCCAAGTATACGCCTCCAAACACCACCTTCCCGACTCCGAGCTGCAAAGCATGGTCGGGCCATGGCCGTTCGCCAGATGGGGACTCGATCTCCTGGGGTCCTTTCCCACCGCCCCCTTGGGAAAGAAGTACTTGGTAATGGATGTCGACTACTTCACCAAGTGGATCGAGGCAGAGCCGCTAGAGACCATCACCAGCGCTCGAGTCCAGAAATTCGTGTTCAACAACATCATGATCCGGTTTGGCATTCCACACTCAATCATTACTGATCATGGCACACAATTTGACTGCAGGCCGTTTGAGAACTTCTGCGCCCGAAACCGCATCACGTGCACGATGGCGTCGGTGGCGTACCCTCAAACCAATGGCCAAGCGGAGGCATCCAACAAGCTGATCCTCCAAGGACTTAAAAAGCGTCTCCGAGACGCCAAAGGGGCATGGACGGACGAACTCCCTCACATCCTATGGGCACATCGCACAACCTACAAGACGGCTACGGGTGAGACCCCCTTCGCCCTAACCTATGGCTCTGAGGCGGTCGCTCCTGAAGAAATGGTCCTGCCCTCCCTCCGCGTCCAAGCTTACCACCCTGAGTCCAATCATCAAGGCTTGCTTGAACACTTGGACATGGTGGAATCCAGACGGGAGGCGGCCTTGGAGCGTATCATAAGTGAAAAGGCCAAAGTCGCGTCCAGCTATAACCAAAAGGTAAAACCGCGCCCTCTCGAAGAAGGCGACATGGTTCTCAAGCGAGACTTCCAGAGGAAGACGAGCATGGCAAGTTGGCGGCCACGTGGGAGGGCCCGTTTCTCATTGGCGAAAAGACAGGCCCCAACACGTTTCGTCTTGCAACTATGGAAGGCGACCCAGTTTCCAAGACATGGAACGGCATGCATCTACGGAAGTACCACACAGACATGCTCTGAGGTACCACATTCCCCAATGCAACAATGTACGGGTTGCTACCAAGCACTCGCTTTTGGATCTCTTTTGGTGGAGAGGGCCAGGCCCCACCACTTGTAACAGTGTATGGGTTGCTATCACGCACCCACTTTCCCTCACGTAATACACTGACAACTATTTCGGCCAACGCCTTGAACCTCGACATTCGCATTACACAATTCATGTCATCTAACTCAAAGACTCGTAAAACATACGAAACAACATGAACCTACTGTCTCAGTCAATTGACAAAGGAAAAGGTATCACTGCCTCCGCAAAATAATGCATCATCCCGCACCAACGCGGTCGCAACAAACACGCACGACAAAGCCACGAGAAAATTCAATACCGCCCAAAGGCGGTCACCAGCGACTGTCTATGTTTCAGCAAAATAAAGAAAGAGTTGCTTAAGGCGCTCACTCTCGCAAAATCTTTGCTAACACAAGGCAAAGTTAACATTCACTTCAACGCGGTCCCCCCAAATTGTCATCACATCATCCAAACACATAAACCCTCTCCAACGCGGTCACAACAAAAAGATAATCATGAACACCTTCGGCAAAGCAAAGGGGAGAACCACTCGCGCACTGAGGCAGTCACCCACACTTGTCCACACCTCAATCACAAAAGAGAATTGTCTAAGGCGCTCATCCTCACCGAAAAGAAAGAACAACATAATCAAAGATGTAGTCAAACAATCTCAAACGCCTGGCGAGCCCCTACTCCCCGCCTCTCCTTCTTCTTTACCTTCGGACCCTTCTTCATCTCCCGCTTCGTCATCCGCGAAGTCGTCCGCCTCCGAATTCACATCGGCCGACAATCAATGACCGATCGCATCCCAAACACTGTCTGCGTCCCAGGCCACGTCCGGACATTCCTCGCGGATCAGATGGCGGATGGCAGCCACAACATTGCCCACAACTTCCTTGTATTTCGCCTTATCATAGGCCAAAAATTCAGCAGAATTCAAATAAGCAGGACCGGCCGCGGCTTGTGCAGTGGCCACCACTGTCTCGCGGTCCTTCAGCAGAGACGCCTTCTCTAGCTTGAGCGCGTCCATCTCCTTCCGCAGCACATCCTGTTCCTCAAGTAAGGCCCTCTCAATCGCGCTCGACTTTTGCACCACGGCTTCGAGGCGGTCCTTCTCTTCCCGAACGGCCTTAGTCGCCTCCTTCTCCGCCACCAGTTCCTGATCCTTGCGTGCCAGCTGGTCCGCGAAATCCTTCTCAATCTGCGGCCGCAGTTCCTCTATCATGGCTGCTCGTCCCTCACTCAGGCTTTTCATCAGATTCGCGATCTCGACCGCATCGTCATCCACGGTCTTCGACAGGCGGTCATTCATCAGAATGAGTTGAGAAAACCCGATCTGCGCCTGCAAGCAAACGATAAGGCAATACTAAAAACTTCGGCACTGGCTAAGCAAACAGACAAATCACAACCACTAACCCCGAAGAAAAACTGCGACGCGGTCCCGGCCAGACGACGGTTGCTCTCCGACGAAGTCGCGGTATACTCGTTAGGCATCTCAAGTAGCTCACTGATGGTATGGAGGGCTAACTCAGCGGCTTCAGTATCGACCGCAGCCAAAGAAGGGATCGCCACGGAGCTGGACTTGGTCGACCGCTTCGGGACAGGACCGAGTTTTTCCCCAGCCTTGGTGCGAGGGGAACCAACCTTGGCGCGCTTCGAAGCCGCCTCAAGGACCCCGCGTTCCATCACCCTCTTCCCCGCAGCCCTACCGGTGGCAACGGAGGATATGCCAGCCGCACCGGACGGTTTCACGGGAGACTGCGTTTGGGGAGCGGCCGACAGGTCGATCACCTTAGCCGCCACCGACGTGGGCGCCTCTCCTGTTCGGGTGGTCCTCCCAGCCTTCTTCTTCCTCGGCCGGTTGGCGTCCGCCAACTCCCTCAGCCCTGATAAAGAAAGCATAAGTAAAAGCACATGAGAAAGATAAGCATACAAATCCACAAACACATTACTAACCATAAAAACCGCGGACGAGCTGGTATGCACTGTTAGAACCACTATGCTGCACGCGAAACTGGACGCCTTCTATTATCCTCGCCACATGGTCCCGTACCGATTGAGGAAACTGACCAGGCTCACAACATTCATCTTTGGACCCAACCGCATAACCGGTGAGCGGTTTTGCATCGCCCGCATACCACTTCCATGAAGGGCGGGCAAAAAGTACTCCTTGTACCACGGCGAATCAAGCTTGGGTGCCCCAGTAACGAAACCCACCGAGTTCTCCGGCCTCCCAATCGACCAACAGTTAGTCGAGTCTCTAATGTTGTAAATCATCCTGAATGCATCAAACGAGGGCTCCTCCTTGAGACGGTCACACGCCAAACGATACATGATCGAATGAAAGATAATCGTAGGCGAAAGGCGACCCAGAGTGCATTGCAGTCGATGCAATATCCGCGTCATAAGGTCGTCAAGAGAAAACCGCAGCCCGAGCTTGACATGTTCGACCAATATCGGGATCCAACCGCGGGGACAAGATCCGATGCGGCTCCTTGCAGACGGAACCGCATAGAGCCAATCTGAAGGCATCCGCAACGACTTAAGCCGGTATAGCACCTGTTCAGGCTTAAAGGCCGCCACGTGAGGAGGACCTTGCTCGAAAACCTCTTTAGGGACGGGCTCTCCACCCCACATGCCCGCATGACGAAGAACAGTGTACACAGAATCCCTGGTGGCAATCGGAGGCGGCCTCGGTTCTCCATTCTCCGAAATGTCTAGAGAAGAAGAGGCACTCGAATGCGTCCCAGACCGCACTCCATCACTATTGACCTCCTCCGAATCATCCAGCGAGATGCTATCTAAACCTACCCGATCAAATTCCCTCAGATTATCCCCGACCGCGGACGAGGTAGCCACAACCCCAACTAGTACAGGGCGGAGGTTAGCATGCAAATTATCTACGTCTACACAAGCCCCGACAAGGCAGTCCCTCAACTCAGATCCATCTCCAACATATAACTCTAACCCGGACAAATCCCATATGCACTCAGACATGCTTCGAACGGGAGAAGAATGATTCATACCTTGAATGCCAGGAGCGGTCTCCGCGACCTTCTTCCCGGCGCCTCGAGAAGGCAAGGTCGCGGCCGAAGCAGCAGGCCCTTTCCCAGAAACCACCGCGGGGTCGAGAGCAGCGACTGGAACGCTCCCCACGGCCGAGGCATCTCGCCTCGCCTCGCTGATCGGAGATGGAGGATTCTCGCCCGACATCTGTCGACGGCGAGCCAGGCCACAATCGGCGATTTCCAAAACCCCAAAAGTCGCGACACCACCCACAAACGTAACAAACTAATTAGCAGGGAAGTCGAATCGCATGCAACAAATTAACAAACCAAGTCGGAAACTCACCGGGAACGTCGAATATATAGGCGCCGGGGTCAACCACCTCTGAACTTTCTGCAGGAGAAAGAAAGGGGAAGAAGACGAGGAGTTTCACGAAATTGGGGGAGGATGACGAGAGGATTTTCCTCCAAGTCCTACTTAAAAGCGAAAAGGGAAAAAAGGGCGCCCTGACAGGACGTTTTTCACGAAGCCCGAGAACGGAACACCCCTAGAGGTGACGTTCCGCCTGCCGGTGTCAGAGCTCCGCGCCCGAGGCAGAACACGTGGCAAAGCTGAGATTTCAAACGAGCGCTGAGGCGGTTCCCACCCCTTAGATGCCCTCGCGCCACGCTTCCGCGACTAGGGGCAACGAGGGAATCACATGCTATGCGGCTCGTAACCGCTTAAGGGATGCTACGGCCCAGGCGGCCCAGAGCCACTCAACATTGGCAAAAAATATCATTTAGCCGCAAAAACCTATCGCTTCCTACGCCTAAGGGGCAAATGTTGGGCCAAATATTGAGGCACTTGGGCCCCCAGGCCCATGGTCACCCAAAGCCCATGAAGAAACGATTTGGGCCCGAGCAGGGGCAATGAGCCTCTAAATGGGTCCAAGGCGGTCTTCCTGTGTGAGCATGGCAAGACCGCCCGACAGAAGTAAAGGACCGTCCGACGTAACAACAAACGGACACCCATCTGACTCGGTACGGAGGCTGACAAAAGTACGACCCTGACAACCTCCCGAGAACAAGTTCTTATGCGACCTTGGACGCCCGACAGGGCATTAATTATCCTCACTCCGACATTCACTAGTATAAATACCCACTCATGGGACACATTTATGGTAACTTCTACCAACTCCATTCTCTCTCTTATTTACTTACACTTCACTTCTCTCTCTAACTTAAGCATCGGAGGAGGTCCCAGGAACCCCCTGAGGACTTTTCTGCAGGATTTCGGAGACCGCCCTCGACCATCGAAGCCGCCCAATGCCAGTGGAGTCTCGCAAACCGCTTGGAACAATCCGAGCACAAACAAAATGTTAACTCAACTTTAGCAGTTCTGTTCGTAATGATGACTTGGTAACATTATGTTGAGTTGGAAGAAGAATATGATGGTTAACATTTCAAAATTTTAATTTAAAAAAACTATTAACGAGACATATGGCTAGTGTTATGATGTTTTACAAAAGATTTGGATATTACTTTTTTTTCTTCGTTGAATCAGTTTCCTTTTAGTATTAAGTAAATCGAAATTGCAATTCGCAAAATCAATACAACGAAAGGGCTGCCATTATGACCACCTTGAAGAAAGAACAAAAGAGAAAGATCCTCATCTAACCACCCCCTCTACTAACATTTAACTACAAACAGCTACAAAATTTTCAACATTTGTAAGTCATTCCTCATTAAGTCCTGCAGCACATTCACATCTCGCTCTGGTTCATGATGGATTCTGATATTCGGCTTTAATATATTGAATTTTTGGACTTTATGTGATTATCCCATGGTATGTTTTAGCCAATTGGTGCTATTTTAGGGCTCGCTAACCCGAGAATGGTTAAAAAACCATTACTGCCTAGTGCCATGAGTTTGATGTGTTACAGGTGGAGAAAGCACGAAAAAGAAGCGAGTGCACGAACAATTGATTGGGCCCAAATCACCCCACCTCAGGAAGAATTAATTTGGGCCGGGCCAAGATTATACGAGAGGAAGGCAGAAGAAAGGATTGGGCGGACGGAAATGGCTTTTGGGCTTGGAATTAATTTGGGGTCGGTGGCTTTTGGTTTTGCTGGCGGACAAAAAGAAGAATTCCTTTTGGGGAACGAGGGAAATAAAAAAAAAAAAAAAAAAGGGGGCAGCAGCTTGTAAAAGGGACGAAAGCAAAAGGGAAAAGAAGAAGCGCGCAGCAGTTGGGGAGGGCCAGAAAATTAATTTCTCTGGGCGGAATTCTTGGCAGAAGGAAGGGAAGAGAAAGAAAGCGCAAGGCAGCAGCACGCATCGAGCGATCAGTCGATTCCCATCGGCGATTGAGATTTCCAAGGCTACTTGAGCTGAGTTCAACGAGAGCGATTAGTTGGTTGGATTTTCTAAACCTAATTAGTTGTTTCTTGTTGTTTTAGAACATGATGAACAAAACCCTATCGATTTATCTTAATTTCGTCATGAACTAAACCCCAATTTCTGGGGGAAACACCATAGGATGCAGCTATTTCTTGATTTGATGGATTGATTTATGATTCTTTTCTTCCAATCTCTATTGCATGAAATTGCTTAATGCTTTGTGTTGACTGGCCACCAATACAACGATTTGTAGTTAATTAGGCTATTAGCGACAGTGAAACCCTATTAACTGAACATATTTCATGTGACATAGTAACTTATCGAAGCGACAGTGGATTAAATAAGGTGCTATGCGGTCTTAAATAGGATATCGATCTTCAGGCTATATAGTTAATTCATTGAGCTACGACAGTAGGATTTGAATTGATTATTTAGTACGTAGTAATTCCCGACAGGGATAGCTAGCACAGTAGTGATATCCTGGCTGTAGAGGTATGGATTAAATTGATTGGAATATGTGAATTAATCTGGATAGGATAGGTAGTGAATCCCGGTGTTTCTCCCAGAGCTTTCTCCCATTGAATTTTCCTCGACAAGTTTACTTTGCTTAATTAGTTTAACTATTTTGCTAATAGTTAATAATTTCATCTCTTAAACATTTTCACATATAGTTTGCTCGAAAGAATTGATAAATCATAAGGTTGTACCAGTCCCTGAGAGACGATACCCGGACTTTCCGGTTTTACTACAAGATAGGAATTGAAGCTATACGCTTTTGACCTATCAGATTCATTGGCTATTACTTTATATTTGAAATATTTGGCTAATAATTTAAAAAGTTTAAAAGGTTTAGCGAATCAAAATTGTATTTATCCTTTATTTATAATTATAATCATAAATATACATTGATTTGAAAGAATTTTAACAATTAGTCATTTGTGTAATGAACGGTGTTATAAATGCATGAATTCTAAATTCGGCCCTCCCTATAGGATTGGAGGTGCATGCTCGTTTAGACCACTATCCATCAGAGAATATATTACAACTTTTTTTTGTTGTTGTTGATTTTGTTTTGAATAAATAGTCATATTACTCTTGTGCAAGGGCTTAACATGGTAGACTGCCTTTTATGTCTTTTTTTAGAAAGGCATACGCAATAAGCGTCTTGAGCTTTTATTAGTATAGAACGTGATTGGGTCATACCTACAATATCATAGGACAACCAATATCAAAACTCTAGGTTGCACACATCGAATTGATGTATGTCAAAACAATATCATAGGACAACCAATATCAAAACTCCAGGTCACACACATCGAATTGATGTGTGTCAAAAGGAGAAACATGACCCTTTCTAACTAGAAAATCGGCAGCATAATTACATCGAATTGATGTGTGTCAAAAGGAGAAACATAATCATTTATAGCTAGAAAATCGGCAGCATAATTACATCTCCTAAAGATATGGGGGACTTTAACCACCAAATCAAAATTCATGATTGATTGATTTCATGAGTAAGTAGACCATGAGGATGATTGTTGTCTTGGTTATTCTTTATAATGGCGACAGTTTTAGCTGAGTTCAAAATTAGCATCACTTTCTTATAACCAGTCCTCCACGCTAACAAGTAACAACAACCCTTATGCTGCACTATTCTCACAGACAGTTGGATGTTTAACAATATTAAACCAAACTTTAATTCGATGTAGGAGACCTTCATGGGATAAGGTTCATCCTTCCATTACTTTCTCGTTGCGCTGCTTCCATAAGTTCCAAAAACAAGATGTCGAACTGAACTCCATTTTCATCTTTCATCAGGTTGGTAATCATCCATGATTGGAGGGGGAGTCAACACTTGCATCCCTGCTGCTTTGGAACATGTTCTGAGGATGCGTGTTAAGGGGTCGATGAGTGATTTGCATGAGTTATTCTGATCCAAATAACTCAATCAGAATAACTCGTTTGGGTGTACAAAAGTGTGATGAGTTATTATGGTATGAGTTATTTACAAATAACTCAAAAACTAGTTATTGTAAATACCACCCCCACCCTCAGTTATTTGAGAATACTGGAATTTATTTTAAATAGAGGAGAGTTATGTGAATTTTCTTAGTATTCTATACAAGTGAAGGTTGGTCGCCTGTCGGTATTCAGTCTAATTAAACCAAACCCACTTTATTGTAGTCTTCCACGGTGATTATACTTGGTTTTTTGTTAGCAATCAAACCGAACCCCCACTTTGATGTGTTAGCAGTCATACTTTTTGAAATTGTTAAATATTAGCAATCACTTCTCTACACATTTAGCAAGTCCACCATGATTGCTAACAAAGAAAAGTACATGCCCACAGTGTAGAGTTTTGACTGCTTAATCAACAAGGGTCAATCTGCAATTCATCAGTATGCATACAAGCTGTAAAGCAGACCTCATACTGACCAGACCTAATATAATTGCTGAATCGAAACCGCATGGACCTTCCAGTAAACAGAATCAACACAGAGAGAGGCAACCAACCCGCAATACTTGAATTTCTCAGACCTCTGCATCTAGATTTCAGATTATCCTCCAAACTTACCAAGAAGAACCTTGCAAGAGGAGAACACAATCCAAAGTCGATGATTTCCGACCTCTTCCGCTTCAAGAAAGGAAGCATCTCTGATGGGTTGAACAACAAAATTGAATGCAGCAGAGACAGTTTCCATAATCAAGATATGTTTCTCTACAAGCAATTTGGTATGGAGGCCTTCTCACCAAGCTATGGATAACTGTGCTTCTTGTTAGGAAAGGAAACCTAGAGTATGAACTGGCTCATAAGCACATATTTAGTCTGTCACTGTCCAGTCTTCACTTAGGATAATCATCCATCCGCAGCAGTCTGCTCAAGTACTGCCTTCACACCAACACTGATGCACAAGGATATGAAGGCAATCATGATCGTAAAGCAGTTGAGCCCTGATAAAAAACAGGCTTGCTAAACTAATGCAAAGATCAGCGCCGCCATTGTCAAGTTCGTAACTTAACAAGATAGAACGAACGAAAAGATTTATCCGAAACCTATAATCAACTGAAATAACATTCAAATTCAGCTCAAGTACTACGCATTGTTTGACATTCACTTCAAAGTTCAAACCAACAGAACAGTGATCCACAGGGATCTGAAAACGCAATCACTAGTCGACAGGGACAAGGCAATCAAGGTAATTTGCAAAACCATGGAATGGCATTATGATCAAGTATGAGCATAATAGTACAACAATCACGACTAATACCGCCAATTATTCAGCTCAAAATTCCCAATTTCCCAACATAATCCGATGAACCGCGTCTCTAACCTGACCAGACACTCAAAATGAGGGGGGCGGGCAGACCACTACTTCTGAGGCGCACCAACCGGCGGTGCTCCGAGGAGACTCTGCTGCTGGAGCTCGAGCTCGGTCAGCTGCTGATCCCTATCCATCTCGATGATCAACGGCACAACCAAGATCAAGAAGGTGGTCCCGGCGATCCAAGCCGCCTTGCCGGTGCTGCGGAGGAGTCTCTTGGTGACATAGGCGGTGTCGCACGCGGCTCGCTTGCCCTTGGAGACGATCTCGGAGTTGGTTAGCTTCGCGAGGATGGTGTCGGAGTCGGGCTGTTGACGCTTGGGAGGACGCTTCTCCGGGAGCGAAACACCGCCTCTGGCTGCCTGAGAGGCCATGGTAATTGGCGGACTGTGGAATTAGGATGTGGCTAGGGATTTCGCGAAAGCTGAGTTCAAGGATGAAGGGTTTTGGACAACAGCTGATCTTCTGCGTTGATTTATTGGAAGCATAAGGGTTTTAGCCTTTTAGGTTGAATAGTCATGAAACGCAGACGTTTTGGAGTTGAGCTGTTTGGTTGGGCCAGGGCTAGGGGTGGGCATCCGGTTCGGTAAACCCGAACCGAACCAAAACCGAACCGAAACCAAACTATTGTAACTCGGTTCGAAATTCAGAAGGCAAAACTCTATACTTCGGAAACCAGGGTCGCTCGACCGAACCCGATATTCCGAATTCCGACCGAACAAACCGAAATTCATCCCCCTCCCAGACTCCCACACACAGCCTACAATTACAAGCCCACTCTAACACACACAACCAACAATTAGAAGCCCACAAACACATACAACCCAAGCCCACTCTTTCTAGTCTACCACTAAAACCCTAGCCCAGACCAAAAATCCTCCACTTCTTCTTCCAAAGTCCTTCCTCGTTGCGTTCGCCATCCCCTGCCGTACATGAACTGCCGCCAACGGCTGCCTCTCGCCGGCCACTGGAGTGCATCACCTTCCCTTCTCTTCTCATCGCCGACCAAACTCAGAAAACCAACCAAAAACAAAATCACAGATTGGCAAAAGCATACAAAACATTTGAATTAAACAAAAACATAATGGATTTACTAAGGCGGGATCTATATATGCTCCTGCCGTTCACGATATTGGCTGTGTCATGTCGTTGTCTACGGCGGTACCCTATCCGAGATCCACGGCGGCATGCAACGGCGGGGCGCCTCGTCTGCGGCGGGCGGCGGCGACACCCTATTCCAGATCCATTGTGGCATGCAACGGCGGCGCGCCTCATCTCTCTCCACCCTCGCAGCGGTCAAAGTCGCAGAGGAGAGAAGATAAGAGAGAGAGGAGTGGAAGGGAGAGTTGGTCGACGGTGATTCTGGACGGCGCTGGAGAGTAGAGAAGGAAGAGGAGGAGGTGGGAGGAGGATTAATGGTAGAAAAATTTGAGGGAAAGTAGCAGAGGGAGATGGAGGGAGTAGTTTGACGGGCAGAGGAAAGTGGGAGTGGGAGGCGGATTAATGGCAGAGAGAGATTTGAGGGAGGGGGCTGGAAGTTCGGGATAGGTAGGTAACCTGAACTGAACGGAATATAGCTCGGTTTGAATTCGGTTGGGGTGCAGGCTAATTCGGAAATTCGACATATACTAATTCGGTTTGGTTTAAACCGAACCGACCGAATGCCCACCCCTACCGGGGACTGTGTTTACAAAACTAGATCGGAGAACTGAAAAATTTAGTGGTTTATGGTTCAGCAATTAATCATTGCAGAACTTGATTAACTATGAATTGACCCGTTCATGCGCTGGAACATAAAAGACATATATAGTACATTAATTTAAGACTTAATTTATCACTATCGATGAAATGTTTTTCAAATCCAATTTATCAATCACTAAAAGAAATCATAATCGCCGCAGGAGAAGCGCTAAAGAAGCTGAGAGGCAAAGAGTTTTGGAGGAGTGAAAATTGAATTTTTTTTATAGAATTCTTAAGGTGGCAATTGATAGTGGAACACGTAAAATTAATAATTAAGGTTGGATAGCCTTAGTTATGTTAAATCTTTTTTTCTCAAAATTTTTGGTTAAAATATTGAACCAATTAACCTGTCAAAGCTGAGCGGTTTATCTTATATCATGTCAACAGTTTGGTTCATACCTAGTCATTCAAATAAATAGACAGAATTGCTATTGTAACTGGTTTGACTGCCCTACTGATCCAGCCGAATATTGGGGGTGGGGATGCAAAAGGAAGGAAAATTTGATATAAGTTATAATCGATCTTAGATAGTCTTATTACATGATCGTATGGTTACTCCAATGGGTTATTTGGGTGAGGTTTTCAGTGCAGTATTTTGGCACAATCTCACACAATGTGGATTTTGACAAAATACCATGCTTGGAAAGAGTTTTGAATATTAGGAATTGTGGGTATGTGAGATTTTAAAAACTCACATACATCCCACATTCCCCCAATATTCTTCCAACCATTTCCCTCTTCAATCAATTTTCCCAGCAAAACCATACGAAACCCTCATTCAGCAAGAGGAGACTGACGTTTTCTGCTAGCTCATCACCCTAGCCGAATAGTCCTTCGTATACCTGGTCCTCTTCCCGACTCGTGGATTTGGTTTGGGTTATTTTTCGCTTTTGTGATCGTTGTGCTTTAATCGATCTTTGTTGTGTTCTGATTATTTAAGTCTAGGAGTTAGAGCCTCGACTTATATTAGGTGGTATCAGAGCTGCAGTTCAACATAGTGATACAAGTATCCTCCTTTCTTGTGTGAGAATCAGGTTTATGTTCTTAATCGGCGCCAAGAGAGGCTAAATTTTCAATTCTTGTTCTCAGTTTCATTGTCGATTGTAACATGCATCTGGAAAAAGTCATTCATATATTAAAAAAAAAACGAAAATCAAAGGAAAGAAAAGGCGGGAACTAGGTCAGATCACGCGAGAAAGTCATTTCGTGTGTTGTTCTTGATTGGTTTCTGATTGTAATACTTGAGAAGTGAAAAGTTCTTACCTAGGGTTTCAGAGTAAGAGTGGAAAGAGGCTTTGTGAATTCATTTTCGGGTAAAAGCCAATTTTGTTGAGTGAAACACGAGTGGTAAGACAATGAGTGATCTCAATCGAGTGCAAACACGTGAGGGAGTGACTTGTGAGGTTCTTTGTTTGTGCAAACACGTGAGGGAGCGACTTGATGAGGAATTCGATGCACTCCATTGCCTTCTTATCCCTGCTACACCTCTGATCTACCCATTAGTAAACATCATAAGATCTTCCGTAAAGCACAAATGGAGTGATGAACAGGGGCTTACATCTAGGATGAAATGGGATTTGACATTCTAATACTGCTTTCTTCACTAGACAGTCAAGGACCTCCATAGCAATTGTGAATAGGTAGCAGGACAGTGGATCACCCTGTCTTAATCCCTTGCATGCTTTAATAATGCCACAAAGACCTCCATTAATTGCTACTCTAATAACTGGAGTTGTCACACAGGTTTTTACCAACTTAAGACAACCAGAGGGGAATCCCATTGCCTTCATCACATTGAACTGAAACCCCCAATTAACTAAATCAAATGCTTTCATGATATCAATCTTGACAGCACATCTCGGAGTTATATTCTTTTTATGGTAATCTTTCACTAATTCTTACACTAGCAGGATATTATCACTAATAGCCCTACCCTTAATGAAAGCAGATTGTGATAAAATGACCAGATTAGGAAGCACCACAACAATACGATTGGCAAGCAACTTAGTGATGCCCTTGTATAGAGTTCTTACTTTTACTGTTTATGAAAATAGGAAGTATTAGCATCCCCTTGTTGAATAACCTGGAATCCAGATTTTTTCTTATAAAATGACTCTTCTGCTTGCCTTAAAGCCAAATAATCCAAACTTTTCTACTTCTCAAAATCAATCAATTCAGCTGTAGGATTGTCGAACACTACACATGAGCCTCCTCTAATGCTGCAGCAGCAGCTTTGACCCTCCCCGAGATGTTTGAATACTCTTCTCGATTCATCTTTTTCAGTCCCAATCGTACATGACGCAGCTTACCATAAAAGATATAATGGGGATTACCCTACACTTCTGTTTTCCATGCCTCCTTAATGATATTCAAATATGAAGGATGAGACTGCCAGAGGACAAAGTACTTAAATGGTTTTGGATGGGCCTTTAGTTTTGGATCAGTAATCAACACTAGACCATAGTGATCTGAAACCACAGGAGTAGTTGTATGTAATATTATCATATAAGATTTTATATAATTTACAAATGTATGAACAATATAATGACTTTTTCATATATTTGGGCAAAATCAGACTAAAATTATTGGATTATCAACCCTCAACTCACTTACTCGACCAGGCCAACGGGCTAAACCGATTGACAACCTTTGATACTTTGAAATCCATATTTAAAAAAAAAAATGGGTTCAAATTTTAATGATTGAGTTAAATCGATCAATAATTGAGGACTTAAAGAGAGTTCAGTAGAAATTCAAATGTCGGTTTTCAAGCTTCTTTCGTGATAGACAAAAAAAATGCGTTTAATTGTTGTTGGGTCGGAGAAAGAGAAAGTGGAACAGATGGAGGATGGGATTGTGTGTATTAATTATTGAGAGTTACCATGTTTCTCATTTAACAGATTTTATGAGAAATTGTAACAACGGGCATGTTTGATGTGAAAGTAGTACCATGTTTCTCAATAATAAAGTGTCAATTTATACTATTAACTCTACATGAAAATTCAAAAAATTGTATTAATAGAGTAGAATTTAGAGTTTTACAATATTTGAATTTTCTTAACTATTGTGTGTATTAGCATCTAACACTTAACAACTCCACTTATTATTCAAGCAAGCTTATACAATAAAAATTATTTTTTCATGTTTTTCATATTTAAGATTTCTAGGCATAACCTTTTCATTATTCCATTAATTTTTTAAAATACCTTCAATTCCTATAAATTGTAAATGATATATATTTCCTTCCAACTCCGAATTGATATCAGATAATAAGAAGTGCAAAATTTCTTCAACGACATGAAAAAAAAATATACACAACAGTAAACTATGACAACTTGATAAAAAATATATTAACTAATTACCGCTAATGTCATAATCAACAAATACCATTAAGATCACTTTGAAATAATGAATTAACTATTTTTGAAAACCCAAAATTATTTAAAAATATGAAGAAATTTATCAATATAAAATAAAACAAAATTCATCTAACCAAGGGATTAGGTAAAAAATTATTCAATGGCTCAAACAAATTAGGCTCTCATTAGATCATTGAATTTCAAACCAGCTATTTGACTAATTCAACGACTTAAACCAATTTCACACGGTTAGGAAGGGGTAGGTCCGGGGAGGGTATCTCGACACCCATACCCGCCCCATGGCAGGTCGAGTACAGGTTGGGTAATTTATCACTGGGCGCGAGTCGGGGCAGGTCGTCCCAATGAGTATGTAATTTACATGAAAACATTAGAACTATTCGTTATTTTCATTAAAAGACCAAGAAACAAACCATAATATGATAACATGTAGTTAAATTATTGGAGAAATAGAGTCTTATTACTTATTCACAACTTTATTATAGCTAAAATCCGAAGTAATTTGACTAAGATAATATGTAATTTAGGCAAGAAACACCGTACCGAACTTATCAGTATTTGGTATTACCAAATACCGATTTATTTTTTAGAGATCGGGATTGAGATTCATTTTGGAGTGATATTCGGTATTCGGGATTACGGGATTGAGATCGATATATACCGAAATACCGAGAAACAACCAAAAAATAAAAATTAATGAAATATAGCACACAACTTTTGATCATTCCCCACTCTTTCATAACTCACAAGTCCCCATCCAACTCAATTTTGGCTTTCCAGTTTAAGTCACTCTCGTCTCTCATCTAATCTCTTGTTATTTTAATAACATCAATAAGAAAACCCTAGTATTAGTCGTCTCTCAACCTCCAATTTGTCGAATTAAAGATTGCCAATGACAAGAACTTGAGTTGTCACCTCTCATCCCTTCTCCCTATCCATGTCCTAGTTCTAGAAAAACTCAAGACTCTTTGCTTAGTTTTTTTGCCCTAAATTAAACAATCAAATCGAATTTATATATTTAATTGTTAATTGCAAAGATAATTAATTTTGCATTCGATAATACCAATTGGGATACCGAGATACCGATTGGGATACCCAAATATTTAGAGATTGGGATACTGAAATTATTTAGGGAATGAGATTGGGATTGATTTTAGGGGGTAATTCGGTATTCGGTATTGGGATACCGATACCGTACCGATTTCCACCCCTACTCACTTCCACTCCCACTCCCACAGCTGTTGATTGTAACTTTTCGAGATCTTACAAACTACAAACTTCTGTAGGCAGTTAGGGTCTGCCTTCGTCCCGGAAAAAAACGTCGTTTGCTACTCCGAACTAGCAATGTTTTGATTTTGTCAAACTTGGACGACCATAACTTTATGCTCCACACTCTGAACTTCATGAATTTTTTTTTGATTTCGCATAATTTTTTAAGGACTACAACTTTTATTGTAGTCATAATTTCGAAATGTAAGTGAATTTATGAAAAAGTAAAAGTACAATAATTCCCAAAATTCCATACATACAAAAATAATTGAAAATTAAGGGACGTTACTTTATGGGTTTTTTTTAACATTCTTTTCGTTGAAAGTTGAAACAAACGACCCCCGTACGTTCAGCTCTGGTAATGTATTAGACCAACTCCAGTGCAAGCCTCCAAATTTGGGGATGAAGATCCCCAAATTTGGGGGTCATCCCCATTTTTCCTTCTTTTGCTCCAATGCTACATCCTCTATATTTGGAGATCTCCATTTTTTAGTTTTCCATTTACTTAAAAATGTACTTACCGAAGTCTTAATATACTTTGTTCATGTTAATTTTTGTATAGTTCGTCATCATTTTTAAATACAAATTTTCCGGTAGAAATTTTTTTAATTTTGAGACCAAATTTTTTTTGACAAAAAATGATTGACCTAATTTGGGTTTACACACAACACTTGAAAATTATTGATCTAATTAAACCCCTAACTAATCTCCTAATTAAGCCCCAATTAACCCTTAAAATCTTAAAAAGAAAAAAAAACGCCACGTGGCGGACTTTGGGGAGTCTCTATATTTGGGGAACCCCCATTTCCACCCCAAATTTGGGGATCATTTTGGAGATCTCCCCCAAATATAGAGACTCCTCTATTTATAGAGGCTCAATTGGAGCTAACTTTCCCCCAAATATAAAGGCTCTCCCAAATATAGAGGCTCCATTGGAGTTAGCCTTAGTATCTTTGCTTCCGCTCGCCCTGTCACTCTCTCTCCGACTCTCCCTCCCCCTCCCACTCTAATTTCCTTTTCCCTTGCTTCCGCGGCGTGATCGACACACTCACTCACTCACTCACTTGGGACTTGCGGGCGCTGGGCTCCTCGCTCTCACTCCCACCCTCTCTGTGCTCTACTACTGTAAGTTCACCTCATAGAATATATTTCCTTTTCTGTTTTGATTTCTCGACTGTAGCCCCCTTCGCTCTGTGTGTTCCCCTTTTTGCCTGTTGTTACCGCTTCGTTTGCTTCCGACGCTCCGCCGTGCCGAGGTTTTGCATTTTCCCGCTTCGTTTCCTTGTTCAGCGTTAGGGTTTCTGTATTGTTGATTCCCGACCCACATTGCTATTTTTCTCTTCTCCGCAAACGCGAAAATTCAAGCGGCCGTCCACTCTATTGACCTGCATGTGATTTTCATGGGTCGGGATTGGAATCTTTTTGTATTTGGATGAGGGTTTCTGAGACCCGTCTCTCAAATTGTGGGAGTTGCAGTTGTGTTCGCATGTGCTATATAAGGTCGTTGCTTTTCATGTTTATTTATCGAACTTGAGTCTCTGATTCTTTTCAGTTGATTCCCCCTTCCAATTCGGCATTGAGGGTTTTCAACTTGGAACGGGAACACTGGGGTTAAGTTTTCGTTTTTTTCCCTCTTTACTTTCTTATGGTGCTAGGTTGGTAGTGAGGGATATCTCTTTGGCCAATCAACCATGCCGGTAAATCCCAGAGTGCTTAAAGTCTTCCAGACAATGGGGGAGATGGGATTCACGGACGATGCAGTGAAGCCTGTATTGAAAAGGCTTCTGAAGTTGTACAATAAAAAGATCTCATTAATTGAAGAAGATAACTACCGGGTTCTTCTGGATGCTCTTCTTGAGGAGCAGGAGGTGCATGCTCCCCCCTAGTTCTTAGCCTGAAATTTCTTTTTTACTCACCTCTTTGTTGACTCTAATGTTGCTGTGTGGTATTTGCATGTTGACTCAGGCATCGGGAAACAAGAAGCCGGTCGATGTAAGTGGTCTGGATTCACTGTTATATTGTTATTGTGGTGCAGATTCATAAAAAAAAAAATCTTTCTTATTTTCTTGAATTGATGTGTTCCTGTGGGTACCCTTAATGTAGGAGGAAAGTTTTGAGGAAGATGCTCAGGATGAAGAACCTCCTCCACGACCACTAAAACGGCTTCGTCCATTGCGCTTAAGAGACCAAGAAGGAATGGTGTCCCCTTCATCTGGAAACCACAGCCCCCAAACCAATGGAACTTTGCTGAAGCAGCCAAAACGGGAGGATACAGATCCACCTTCCACAAGTTCCACGCAGAGAAGTCCATCTCCCCAACATGCTGCTACAAGTGCAGCCAGCCAGCCTTCGTCTGCACAGAGAAGTTCATCGCAGCAACAAGTAACTGACAGAATTGTTCCATCGGAACAATGTTTGCCTCAGAAACAGCTCGTAAACAAAGGAAAAAAGCCTATGTCATCTCAGGATCCTGCTAGAGATAAAAGGCACCTTGCTTCAGGAGAAAAATCCATACGTCTTGGTTCTCCACGTAAGCGAAAACTGCCTGACATCAGTGCCCTGATTGTACCTAAAGATGAGCCAGTAACCGAGGAGATGCCTCTCAACGAGCTTCCTCTTGCAGTAATAGGGCCTGGTAAATCATCCTACAATATTGTCATTTAAATTTCTTAGACGCTTTCCTAACGAGTGAATCACTTTCTTTATTTTCTGCAGATTCGAGCAATGGTAATACTGCTGATCTTGGAGACCAAACTAGCAAGCCCTCTTCTAACTTGGAAATCGCTTCATCCCCTTCAGGAGAGGTGAAGATATCCTTGAGCTGCCAACCTTTGTTTGGAAGGCCAGATTTTCACATGCCAACTCTGGATGAACTGCTGAAATCAGTGGAGGAGAAATCTCTCCGGCATAAATTACTTGATCCAAACTTTTCTCTCATCCAACTTATGAAAGATATGTGTCAGTGCTTCGTGGAATTAGCGACTGATTCATCTCATGAATCGCAGGAAAGGGGGGTAATCAGTGAAACACATTATGAGTTGAAGAATTCTGATGCTTCTACTGCTCTTTGCCTTGTGGGTACCGATGGAAATAACGAGGCCCCATCTGATGTATCTGTTGATCCAGAGCCTCAAGTTCCAAAGTTGGTTCATTCCTTGAGTAAGCATGTGATCCCCAATGGTGGTGATGTAAATGGCTTTGGATCAAGATCAGGAGACCCCGAATCTTTCAGCTTAGCAGTCGTTCCACGATATCAGACAGGTCGTGATGAGTTAAGGTCTCTTCATGACTCAAATGACATCACTAAGGGAGAAGAAGTAGTTGAGATTCCATGGGTTAATGAAGTCAACAATGAGTGCCCACCATCCTTTCACTATATACCAGGAAACCTTGTGTTTCAAAATGCCTATGTCAAGTTCACTCTTTCTCAGATCACAGAAGATCATTGTTGTACATCTTGTATTGGGAATTGCCTTTCTTCATCATCTCCTTGCGTTTGTGTTGCTGAAACTCTGTATGGGTTTGCATACACACCAGATGGTCTTCTCAAAGATGACTTCCTGCAAGAATGCATCTCCATGACTCGGGATCCGCAGCTACAATCCATATCCTCCTGTATGGATTGCCCATTGGAGAGATCCAGAAATGAAGAAATGTTAGAGCCATGCAAAGGTCACCTGAACAGGAAATTTATAAAGGAGTGCTGGAGAAAATGTGGCTGTCATAAGCAGTGTGGAAATCGAGTAGTACAACGAGGTATAAGGCGCAAGTTGCAGGTATGTTCGGGGCCTTCTAATCCCACACTCTTTTAATATATTTTTTTATTTGTTTTGATGTATTGCCTGAATGATTGATTCTGGGCATCAGGTTTTCTTCACAACTGATGGAAAGGGATGGGGTCTTAAAACCCTGGAGAAACTGCCGAAAGGTGCGTTTGTTTGTGAATACATTGGAGAAATTCTGACCATCAAAGAACGGCATGAGAGAACCATGCAAAACTCAAGTATTACCAAGACTGAGAACCCCCCTTCAGTTCTGTTGGATGCGTATTGGAACTTGAAAGGGACTCTAAAGGATGAAGAGTATCTCTGTTTGGATGCGTCGTTCTATAGTAATGTTGCCAGGTTTATTAACCACAGGTACTTCTTTCTATCTCATGGATACTTTTACTGCATTGTTGTGGTTCTTCCTATGGTTTTGTTTTCTGACTTCCTATCATTTCTCTCCATAACCTACATGTTTGGATTTGTTGCTGCTATCCACTTAAAGTTAACCAACCTGGCAAATATCATTTTCTTTTTTTCCTGCAAGGTGCCTTGATGCCAATCTAATTGAGATCCCCGTTAAGATTGAAACCCCGGACCATCACTATTATCACGTATGTATTGCTTTGCTCAGACTACTTTATTCATGTAATGACACCACATTTTGTAGTTGCACCTCAAAGCTTAAATGTCTTATTGATGATATTTCACAGCTGGCCTTCTTCACAACAAGAGAGGTGGATGCCTTGGAAGAGTTGACTTGGGTGAGCAATTTCATTTCTCGACATGCTACTGGTGTTCTACTGATATTACTAGTAACCTGAGCTGAGAATTGCCTGGCTTCAGCAAGTGAGGGTTCTTCTCCTCAGTTTTTTTTTTTTTTTTACTTTGTGGCGGGGGGATTTATTTCTTCGCTAGGTGCGTGGGTCTATACAAATGAACCCAACACTTTATTTGCATGGATAGAATCTTAGAAAATATAATTTATTTTCATATTGTTGCATTGCCACATTGGATTTTTTCTTGAAGAATTGATGTTCGGTCCATGCAGGATTATGGCATCGACTTCGATGATGACAATGATCAACCCAACAAGAAATTTCAGTGCAAGTGTGGTAGCAAGTTCTGCAGGAACATGAAGCGACCAAGCAGTAAGTTCTTCTTTTGAAATCTTAACAATCACAGTAAGGCCATATGCTTCTTGAAATCTTTATTGCCTTTCCCCCACTTCCCCGGTGCTACATCGGTTCCAACACCAAACAGAAACTCTTAACCCCACTTAGTAGGCAAGACCAAACTCAGTCAGCTAATTGTAGCATCTTCTACATCCTTATATGTATGTATCTCATTGGTTGGTGCAGGATCGAGGCCTCTGGCCAGGTGATCATGGGACGAGAAACGGACAATTTGCAAAGCCTTCATCCTTGGGGGCTAAGATGGTTACACTGATCCGAGTTGGTGCTCATCTTTTCCAGTCTTCTTATCTGTGGTGCTTATTAGGAAATTAGGAGTTAGGATTTGATTTTAGCCAATGTAAATCTTGTTTGGTTATGACATCTGTACATTCGGCATTCCTCAGGCATGGCCATTATGTGTTTTGCTACTCTGAACTGAGCTCTGAAGTCGTAGATTATCGTTATAATTCTAAACGACTAGTTACTTTGCTGATAAAAACAATCAATCAATGCATAAATTAATATGGATAAGGAAACAAAAAGAAACTAACAGCTTAACACAAAAAGAATTGAAACTGGAAAGGAAAGAAAGCTGCAGGAGTTTTGGGGTCAGTTTGTGGAGTTAGTCGTAGTCGGGATCCATTACGTTCTTGCTGCGGTCAGTAGCTGCTACTTGGCGCAGCTTCTTCATGTGCTGAGTCCTCGCCTTGCTCAACCAAGAAGCAGGCGATTGGGTGAGTTTCTTCTGGATCAGCCTTTGCTTGCTCCCCTCGGTATATAGCGAGCCATCCTCGTCGGGCTTCCACTTCAGTTCTGGCTTGTAGAGAAGACGAGACTTCACTTCTTCCCTCTCTACGTCATAGGCCATAACCGTCGGCTTCTCACCAACCAGCTTCTTCTTCTTCGTCGCCATCTTCGACTTGAACATACTTTGCAACTGCTTGTTCACCTTGATGTGCTCTGCTAACGTTTCTCTTCCTAGAAATCCCTCTAGAAATGCCATCTGCGACCTCTCCGACCACGTTGTCAACATCACGCCCTCCTTCCTCGTCGCCTCCAAACTCTTGCAAGAGCTGCCTTCTTCGAAGAACCTAGCCACCAACGCCAGCCTGGAAGCCGCGATGTTCTCTTGTTGCTCTTTTCCCTCTTCATCATCATCGGTTGCTTCCATCGCAAGCATCCTCTCCCTCTCGTTCAGTTTTTTAGCAATGTCGTGTTTGGATAGGTGATACGATGAAGAAGACGATGATGAAGACGATCCGTGTGTTCCATTATCGTCCACAGCAGCAGAGTTGGGAACACTCATGAGCGAATCAATCTCGAAGACGAGAGCTAGTGCCTCGGCTGCTGCGAGGACGACGGATTCGTTGTCGTGGCCCAGAAGATGGTAGAAGCAAGGAATTGCTGTTAGCCAGTGGGCTCGGCTGATACCACAATGATCGCTGGACAGAATGAAGCACCAAGATGATACGGCAGCTGCAACAAGTTCTGGTGAATGCTCTTTCTTCTTCCCTGTGAAAGCGTTCGACAGGTAAAAAAAAAAATTGAATAAAAATTGAGGGTAAAAAAGGTATTAAAAAAAAATTCAGGTACCTTGGCCATCGTCACTAGAATCGTGGAAAAAGCAGGCCCAAATCATGGCCATTGATTCCAGCCGATGCTCCGAGAGATATCCTCCGAAGAAAGTGAGGACGGCAAAACACTCGAGGACCTGAGCGGGCATCGTCAGCTTGGAGCTGCTCGACTTCACAGCGTCAAACAGCTTCGGGGCGGAATCGCGATAGATCTCGTGAGCAGCGTCCATGTCATCGAGGATCATCGCCACCAGCCCAATCGCACGCGCCGCCATCAAGAGCTCCGCCGCCGACCGCCCCTTTTTGACGACGCGGAGGCACTGGTCCACCAAGCTCATCCGATTCGAGTCGAGGAACTCCTCGTCCCGCTTCAGCATTCTGGCCAGCTCTTGGACCATGCCTTCCAGCGCCGCCTCCCTCGCCCGCGCCTTGTGCTTCTCCGAGTCGGCCAGCTGGTCCAGGTACCCGGCCAGGGTGTTCCGCCGCGGTGCCGATTTCATCTTGACCTCCTCCACAACGGTGCCGCGCGATTCGCAGCCGATTTCGCCCCTTCTAGTTCTCTGTTGAAATGCGCTGAAGCAAGAAACTCGACGGGAATCGCTCTGCAGGGTTTCATGCCGGAAAATTGCCCCCCTTTTAATTGATTTCCTTTCCCCCCTTTTCTTTTCCGGACAAGGAGAGGGAGGTTTCCGGCTGAATGCTACAAGGATTCCGTCCCGTCATAGTTCATCTTTAGTTTTAACTAAACATGTTCAATATAATTAGTTAATTACAATGCCAAATAAATCTATCAATTTGTGCACGCAAAAGTAATTTAGGATTACTGGATTAGCTTTTTTTTTTATAACTATTTCTTAAACTTTTCTGATACATCTCCATATAATTCATCTATCAGATATTTTAACTAGGGATAATCCTACAACACGCAGTGTAGCATACAAATAATCGTATGAAATGAGATAAATAAACACGATTAATTATGGCCCGGTCAAATAGACTTGTGTTGGGTTTGACCCATTGCTAAAGTCCAAGAGTTTCACGAAATGGGATTTGACCCTTATCAAATCGTCTTCAAGCTTAAATGGACAAGGTAATGTTCGTGTGAGAAGCAAACACACAATAAAGGAGAGTAAGAAGAGACACACGTGCATAGGATGTTTTGTTAACCGAGTTCGACCTATTGCTTCACGTCTCAAGCTCAAAGGTGACTTACCCTTTGAGATCTATTCTTTAGTCTAGGTTTTTATCTTATTCCAATCTAACTCCAAGTTGAGTTCCGTTAGTGAACTTCAGAAGAAAGATGAGACAAGAATGGAAACTCTAATTTTGCTAGAATGGTGATTTAGCAATAGAACTCGTAGTAGTCAGCTTGTCTCTGAATTGAGCGACAATCAACATTTTGAGGAAGTAAGAGATTTTATCGTCTTTGTCATGATAGTCGAAGGAGGTTCAAAATTTAGGGGTCGTTTGCTTCAAGGATTTTATAACGAGGGTTTTGTCATGGATTTGCTAATTAAAAATCTTGGGATTTATTAGGGATTTTGGTCATTATGGATTTGAGGAAATCCTTTGTTTGTTGAGCTATTTTTATAATGGATTTGATGAGGTAGGCATGGTTTTTCAACTTGTCTCCAAATCCCAGGGTATGAGGTGGGATTTATAAAACCGTGGGGCCCATGGATTTGGAGCTAAAAAAAACCCAAATCCGTGGGGCCCACAGATTTATCTAAACATTTTTTGACAAAGCAAACAACGGATTTTGTGTAAATCCATGATGGTTGATTTTTTGGTACCAAATCCATGATGCAAATCCTTGAAGCAAACGACCCCTTAGTGATTAGATGATTTGAACAAGAAATAGATGGAAAACTTGTGAGAAAGTTCAAGGTTGAGGAAACATTTTGGATGAGAGATAATCTGTAAAAAAAGGTTAAGGAGATGAAAAGGATTTTAAGGGGAAGATAATCCAATCGTGGGAAGGAAAGAGGCAAGAGATTTTGGGGACACGTCAATCATGATTACCATTTGGGGTAATTGCTATGAAGGTTTAGAGACGGCAAGTTTACCAAGTTGGAGAGAGAGAGGGAAGTAAGGAAACCCAATCGTGATAGACAGCTTACCCGAGTTAATGTCAAGAATGTTCAACCTTCAATCCTTAGGCATGCGCTAAACCATGTTTAGTTTCGTGAAATAGGAGTATAGGACGGTGAAATGATGACTTTCTGTACAAGTAAATGGGGTGGAGTTCTAAAGATGCCAGTTGGTGAAATGATGACTTTCAGTTGAATTACTCGTTTAGTGAGGCTTTCTAGAAAGTTCTCTAGCTCGTCTATACTATTCATAATTTCACTAAACATACATTTTGTTCTTTTTAGTTTCTCCTTGAGGTCGTGTTTGTGAGTATTATCATTTTGACTCTTAGTTTTTATATTAGGTGAATTCAAAGAATAATCTGAATCATAGTCTATGCATGTATGAAGTGATTTTGTTCTACAAGCTCCATGTAGCCTTGGTGGTCATTTTCGGATCCTAACTCATCTGATCCTTCTTCCCTGCAGCTCCAAGTGGCAGCCATAGCTCCTTCTTTATCATACTTATTGTGAGGGCAATCGACTCTAAGATAGCCTGGTTTTCCACACCTGAAACAAATAACAGTATCTTTCTCGATGTTTATGGCATTTTTGTATCCTTCAGTTTTACTAGTGTTTCTATTGTCGGACTTTCTATAAAACTTTGTATTATTGTTGAATCTTCTAGAATCGGTGTTTTGATTTCTTTTGAATCGCGAAAACCCTAGTTTCTTTGAAAGAATTAGTATTTGTTCTTCTATTTCTTCTTCATCTTCCATCAAGCGGGATTTGAGGGCTAGGCCTTCCTCTTGCGAGATTGATCATTATCCTAACTAGCTTTATACCTGCCCGTTGGGCGGCAAATTTTGATTGGTTATTATATTTTTCGTCCTTGTATTATAATTTTATTTATGATTCATTATGTGAAACTATTATACATTGAATTGTTAATCTCACTTACCAAATTTCATATATTGTTTCACATTTATATATCTTTCATTTATTTATGAAAATTTAATTTTATTAAATGAGCTATCTATAGTACTTTCTTTATTGATTTATAATTATGAATCGAATCAACCATTTAAGATATAAACTAAGAAATTATTAATTTTTTAGCACACAAAGTGACAAAGAAGTTAAAATTTTGAAGGACACAAAAGAAGAAGTTAAAATTTGCAAATACATTTCAATTGATAAAAAAAAAGTCAAGAGCTTTCATTTTCTCACCCTTCTTCTCGTACGTTGGTATATAATAATAGAGAATATTGCGATCAAGATCCCACAAATATCGTGCAGTATCAGTTACTCGTGTAATTTTGGAAGAATGAGAAACCACATTGGCATCCACATCATCAATCTTCCGCTTATTCGTTTAATTTACCTTGAAAATATTCTAGCAAAACCAACCACAAATAAAACTATTTTTTGTCACTAATTTATTAAAACTATGTTTTCAATAAACTAAACTACATATAATCATAATTTATATGTTTTTAACCAACTACCAATGTCATTCTCAACTTACTTCGGTCCTCTTTTATATTGATCCATACCGTCATGTCATAGGCTTGCAGAAAATCTTCCATGCAACATTTCGAAAAGGCATAACTATTACTGTCGAGTTTTGGTGGTGGTGTTGCAGATTGTCCTTCAGCTTGCGTCATTGGAAGAAGATGACTCATTATTTTGGTTCATGATCTTGTAGCTTCCATCCTTGGATCTTGTTTAGTGTTAGAGACCAGCTCTGATACCAATTGTAGAACAAGTGTATCGCACAAATAATCTTATAAATGAGATACATAAACACGATTAATGATGTACCGGTCGTCTAGCTTGTGTGTTGGGCTTGACTCATTGCTAAAGCACAAGAGTTTCACGAGATGGGCTTTGGATCTTATCCAATCGTTTTAAACTTTGAATAGACAAGTTAGTGTTCGTGTTGAGAAGCAAAAACACAATAGATATGAGTAAGGAGAGACACACATACATGAAATGTTTTGTTAACCGAGTACAACTATTGCTTTACGCCTTGGCTCAAAGGTGGCTAACCCTTTGAGACTTAGTGTCTAGGTTTTTTTTTATCTTATTCCAATCTAACTCCAAGTTAAGTCCTTTTGGGTGGAATTCATACCCTTGACAAGAATAGAGCAACAAACATTTTTCTCTCTTCATCATAATTCACAAGCACTTGTTCTAAAGAGAGAAACTACACAACTCACAATCACTCGAGCAATACAAACGATGAACTCCTATCACTTTTAACACCTATTACTAGTCACAAAGTGTTTGATCTTGCTTTGTGTAGGATTGCTCTGGCACATTCCGTAATGATTGTCTTGTTGCTTCATTCTATTTATACTTTCTTTGATGCAACAGTCTTCTCTTGATCTTCCTTTGATTTGAGAGATTCTTTCCAGCAATTATATGTTCACAAATATGGAAAGTATTAAAATGATGTTACATTTGTAGAAAGAGAAAAAAATTTCCCAACAATACTATGAAAGGATAAAATCATTATACTCTTAGCCCAAACACTAAAGTAGAGGGAAATGTTAGGGTACTAACACTAGTTTCACACAATAAAAACATTTTGTTTTAATTACTTTTTAATTTAAATGGTTTGACTACCATTAACGAGGAGATGGACAGAGAGGGGCACTTTGATCTTTAATGAAAAATCGGGGAAGGGAGGATCAATATATGTGTGTTCATTAAATGAGGAAGGGTTGTATTAATTGGGGAGGACAAGCAAACACAAGCCACAAATGCAAGAAACCACACCACAGAAAAAAACCCATAGAAATTAGAAAGCATGCAACAACTCCAGCACACCACAAAAGTCATAAACCACATTCCAAAATTCATAAAGCATACCAAAAAGTTTAGAAAGAATACCACAACCTCACCACTCCACAAAAGTCATAAACCACACCATAAATACAAGAAAGCTTATAAAGCATACCACACGTCTCTAAAGCATTCTCGAAGTCTCATAAACCATACCAAAAGTTCTTTAAAACATATCACAGTCTATTAATGCACACCACAAGTTTCTAAAAATATAGCACAAGTTCATTAAAGCATACAACACGTTTCTTAAAACATACCCAAAAGTTTCTTATAGCACACCAGAAGTCCCATGAAGCATGCCAGAAACTTCATAAAGCAGACCACAAGCATCTCAAAACATACTGAAAACCTCATAACAATGGACCTATTTATAAATTTTGAAACTTCAGGTTTCAAAATGTAAGGAAAATTTTTAGGTACTAAAATGAAAATTTTCATCAATATTTTTAGAATTTATCTATAAAAAATAATTTCAAACACTAAATATTAAAATCTATTAAGTTCAGGTACAAAAATTGTAATTTATATATAAAATCCAATAAATACGTAGAGGAAAGGAAAGTGAGATGATAGTTATTATAATATCCTTATTCATAAAATAAAAAAAAATATAATATCCTTATTAAAAATGTCATGGTGTAATTCTATGTTAAATTAGACAAATGCGAATAATAAATTTTTTAAATTTGATGATTGATCGTCCTTAATATACACAATGTTGTTATTGTTGTAAGCTTTTGGTATGTGACGTGTTGTATATACACGTTTGTTTTAGGTATACCCGCTGCCGCTTTTTTCATTTATGGAAAACCAGGGCATGCTTATTTCGTACTTAAATTAATCAAGATTGCCCAACATACATACAAAAGTCAACAGTGAATGCTTAGATTGGGAGTTTTAAAACAAGGGTACCAAAACCAACAAATTGTTCTTTAGTGATGAGATAATCAATTGCCTTATTAGTTATTACACACTCTTAATAGATATGAGCGACTTTCATCTCTCAACTGATACGAGTGCGAGATCAATACTTATAGTCGTCAAAGTCACGCAGCTAAGAACAAAATTAGGATTAGAGATAAGACGAAATTGAAGTACAATCTCATACTTGGAATAAGACTATCAAAATAGGGCAGAAGTTCGACCACAATCAAGGGCAATACTCGATCGAGTCAAAGCACAATTCACAAGCCAAAAGCTCAACGAATCAAGAATGAAGTTTCCAATTCATCAAAATATGTCCTAAAATTAAGCCCTTTAAATAGACCAGGGAAACAAAAACTAAGCAAAAACACAGAAAAAGAATTCTAAACACAAAAGGTAACCCGAACTCAGACAACATCCGTTCCCCGATCGGGGAATGCAGTTCTCCTGGCCGAGAGCTCGGTCTGTCTGAAATCCCCGATCTACACTCTTGATCCCCGGTCGGGGAATTGACGCTCGTGACGAGGGATTTTGACCTCGTCCGCCCTCGTTGCTTCCACGATCTTGGAGTGCTGTTTCGTGATTTCAACTGGTCGTTGAAATTCTCAGGCCATTATTGAGCCCAGCTTTAAGATAACTTTCCGATGATAGCCTTGTCTCCAAGCACGGATTAGACCCTTAAGAGCTTCTCTAATCTCAGCCTATGTAATCGTGCACGTTCACTGATCAGCAAGAGCAAACAACTGAAATTCTGATCGATAGCGTAGTTTGACAAGTCAAGAGAGGTCAAAGTCCGGGGCTATATGAGCTTCAAGCGCTTTCTGCCTGGTGAGCAAGCTTTTATCATTGGTGATACCAAGGTATCACTCCACCAATGTCTGGTGCCTTTCGCAAAGTACATTAACAAGACAGAACTCACTGCCGAGCTTATAAATGGACGGATTCATTTCAGTGTGGAGTTCATCTTCTATGAACACAAAAGCAACTATTGTAAATGGATGCCTGCAGCGTGGTAATGATCAGTTACAGACAGGCGAGGCTGCAGAGTTCCGTAATTCTCTTATCTACAGACGACAGCCGACAGCGATTCTCTGTTGTGAGGCTTCGATAGGTTCACGATCTCGGACCCCGATGGCATCACCGGGCAGATGCTGCCTGGATTCAGTGGAAACAGCGTCTTGTAGTAGCCATCCATGATAGCACCCAAGTTGCAGGTTTCTGCAACCTTTGGCATCTGCACAAAGCAAAAAAAATATGAGACCTATATGCATGAAAGAATCACCACGCTCCAAAGCGTGAACAGGTTGACATGGGTGTTCGTACCTGGTAAATCTCCCGCATATAGCCATGGAGATTGGGGTACTCGACCAGCTTCTTCTTGGTGCACTTGAACAGAACATTGTACACGGGGTCGAACCGGATCAGTGTGGTGAACAGGCAAACGTCGGCAAGCGTCAGCGCCTCCCCGCACAAGTAACGGGAACTCGCCAGGTGATCTTCAACTCTATCCAGCGTCGCGAACAGACCGTTCACAGCTCGATCGTACGCTTCCTGGCTTTGAGCGAATCCACATCTGCGGGAGAGGAGGGAAAACAATTGAACTGGCCCCCCTGTGAGACATTTAATCAAACACCTTGCACGCAAAATTGTTGGTGTACCCACTTCACCTGTAGACGCCGTTGTTGATGTTGGGATAGATCACTCGATTCCACTCCTCAATCTCCCCCTTCAACGGCTCCGGCGACAGATCGAGCTCTGGGTTTCGAGCCAGCGCGTTCATGCCCGAGTTGAAGAACTCGATGATGTCGTAGCTCTCGTTACAAACCGGCTCTTTCCTCTCCGAGTGCCACAGCATCGGCACCGTCGCCCGGCCGCTGTACCCGCCCTTCCTCCGCCCGTAAACCTCTTTCAACGTCCTGCATCCATTCGCGTTATCTTTCCCGGGGACGAGGACACCCAAATCCGCACCCGGAGATGGAGTCCGGTCCCGGAATTCCCACGACCCATCCTGGCCGGAAGCTGCGACGGAGACGGGAACCGCGTCTTCCAGTCCCTTCAATGCTCGGACGATGAGGGTGCGGTGCGCCCACGGGCAAGGGAGGCCGACGTACAGGTGGAGGCTGCCGCGAGAAAATTGGGGGTTCGTGGTGTCGCTGCTGTTGAGGCGGAATTTGGAAGCCGGACGGGAGTAATTGCCGGAGGGATCGGAGGGAGCGAGCTGGGCCATCATCAGATTCCAGGCCGAATTCCATCCCGTACGGACGGTGGAGATGAGCAGCCCCGGCGGAAGAGATGGACCCCATAGTAGCTTCGTGATGCTGGTGAGGAGGGTCGCCTGGTTAGGAGGCTGGGAAGGACTTTGGTTCATCGACATCCTCGGACTGATCAATCGAGTACCGGCGTTGGCATCGCCGATGACGGCGCCGGAGTTTATCGGGAAATGGCAGCAGCTAGCAGCGCCGATAAAGGACATGGCTCCGCTTTTTTTCTTTCTCCTCCCGATTTTCTCCTACTTTCTTTAGACAGAGGGATGAAGATAAAACGGCGCCGTTACCGTCTCTCCTTGCAAACGTCGACGTTTCAGTTAGCATGGCATGAATCGTCGAAAACCCTAGTGTAGTAGCTCCAAACATATATAACAAACGGAATTGGAGTGCCGTCCGAAGCAAGGTGTAGCAGAGAGGAAGACGAAGGCGGAAGGGCAAGATGTCGAAGCGAGGTAAAAATACAAGATCAAGATCGGAGCTCTTCCCTTTCGGTTGTTTGCTTGGTTTCTCCCATTCGCCATTGTTGTATGTTGAACATCTTTTTTTGATTTATTCAGGGAGGGGTGGAAGCGCCGGAAACAAGTTCAGGATGTCCCTCGGTCTGCCGGTGGCGGCGACGGTGAACTGTGCCGACAACACCGGTGCGAAGAATCTCTACATCATCTCCGTGAAGGGAATCAAGGGGAGACTCAACCGATTGCCGTCGGCTTGCGTTGGGGATATGGTGATGGCCACAGTGAAGAAGGGGAAGCCGGAACTGAGGAAGAAGGTCATGCCTGCCGTCATTGTCAGGCAGCGGAAGCCCTGGCGCAGAAAGGATGGTGTGTTCATGTACTTCGAAGGTTCGTGTCTTTTTGCTTTCCCTTTGTTTCGGGTTGATTTTGAATGTATTAATGTTATGCTAGCTAGCACTTCTCTTGTTGCTTCCTGATAATAGTTCAGTGGCCATGTTTGAGAATTTGCCACTGATAATAACGAAGCATAAATTGATGAGAAATTGCCAGTTTTAAACAGCATAATGTGTGGGTATAGCTGCATTGTGTTACCTGTCTGCTGGCACACTCCTTTCGAGTTCGATTTCTACCGCTCATTTATCACACTGGGGAGGCGTTGTTAAGCCACTGCTAGTTATAGGTCTGCTTCGAAACTGCTTTTATGGGGTTCCTTCGGTGGTTGCATAGTTTACCTTAGGAAGAGAATACAATGTTGGGGATTGGAATTTGGATGTGCCTGGATTTCTTGTAGATGAGTAATGAATTGAGTTTGGTAGTGCCTTAGATCGGTCTATTTGGCTTCTATTAAATTGATAATGTGAAAGGATTTCTATTGTTTGTTACAGTATTTAGGGTTTTTTCTCTGCTCTTGCCGCATGCTCAATGGTTTCATTTCGCCCTTCTATTTCATATATATTCAACATAATGGCCCCTAAAATTGCACCTTTTGCACACTTGCAGATAATGCTGGAGTGATTGTGAACCCCAAAGGAGAAATGAAGGGTAAAACAACTACTAACTTTCTGTTTACTACTGTGCTTTATTAGCATTGTCTTCACAGATTCTGATTCATCTCCTGGTGAATCTTCTATTAGCATTGTCTTTGCTCGCCCATTGGGCATTCCTGCTTAGATGATTTTGTTTTAAGCTCTGGAATAGGTTACCATAATAACTGTAGTGAATGAATGTGGTTGCTCATCTTACTCCCATATCCGTAGTACCATATGCATGGTTGGTCTCTTGAACTCATTTGATGATGAGTGTTGAATTCACTCTTCACAAGATTGTGAATGATGTACATTTCCGGCAGCTTCTGATATAAACTTCACCATACCTTTGTTGATCTGCAGGATCTGCTATTACTGGGCCAATTGGAAAGGAATGTGCTGATCTATGGCCGAGAATCGCTAGTGCTGCCAATGCCATTGTCTGAGTTGTATCGATATTAGGCCATCACTATATTTATTTGTGTTTGCTGATAGACAGAGATGAGGAAGTATAAAAATAGTACCATTATGTCATGTTATCTAAGAAACCACTCGTGTTATAGTTGTGTTGACTTTTGGAATCAATTTTGTCTGATCTCTTGTTAGATTTTACAGTAGCCTTTGTATTCACAGCAGGCTGATGGCTGTAAAAGAGAGTACTGTGAAACCTGAAAATGATTCCTTTTTAGACTCATGATCACTGACATGAATGCTAGAAGCTGATCTTTACACGTTCCAATATGATGGTTAAGAGCGTACTAAATAAGATGCAAATGCACAACATGAGCTGCGATGTATGTGTCGTGTGAACGGTTCATGGTAAGTTATTGACTAGAGTACAACAGGGGAGTTGCAGTAGCAGATGTTGCACTCTGCTTCTGTAAGAAATTTCTGAACCAAAGGGCCGAGCGTTTAGGATATCTCTTCAAATTGTCCTGAAAGTCTACGAATGTAATTCCGAAACGCACTGTGTAGCCAAGCTCCCACTCAAAATTATCAAGGAATGACCACAAACTGTAGCCCCTTACATCAACTCCCGCCCTGCAGAAACCAGAGCGCCTTCAATACATGCATCAAATGTACATTGCTGAATTCACACCGACTGAATAGAAAAAAGAACAGATGAAGTCGCTCACTTGACAGATTCCAACAGATATTTTAGATGAAGGAAGTGGAATTTGATCCTCAACTCATCATCCAGTGCATCATTAAGAGGCAATGAGTTGTTGCTGAGATCGGCCACCCCTACAGCAGTAAACAGCAGAAGTCAAAGTATAGAACCATGGAAGACTCCATCAAACCATGAATTTCGAGTTTCGAGAGTGGTGCTATTCTTTACCATTTTCAGTCAGGAAGACTGGAACATTGTACTCTTCCTTCACATATACCAAAATTTCAAGCATTCCTTCCGGATAAATATAGAGCCAGTCACAAGCAGTCTGCAAAAATCAAACCCCTTTATTACAAACATCTTATGTTAGGATTCCAAAGAACCCTCGGTATTTTGGTTCTTGCGGAAGTCCTCAAGCAATAAGACTGGACTTCCTGTTGGTGCATACTGACTGTCTAATGTTTGTGTTCAACAGAGGGAGGTGATCACATACCGGCTGACCAATGGGAATTCCATTTTTGTGCACTGCAAAAACAGATTAATAAAGTTATACCATGTACAAATTTAACCATAGCATATGTACTCTTGCTAATCTGGCAATGGTCAAGATTCCTCAGCTCACTCGTTATATTGACTTGGCTATCCGTTGTGTAACTTGGGTTGATAGTCGAGGATGAGGCATCTTCTGCATAATAAGCTGAATAGTAATTCACTCCAAGGAAATCAACAGACCCTTTAAGCATCTGCTTTTGTTCTTCTGTGAATTTGGGCAGCCTATCTCCAACCAGAGCTTTCATGGACTCGGGATACTCACCATATACCACAGGACGAGCCATCCTACAAAATTATTCTAACTTTGAAAAGCACTTACAAAGGCTTTCAGTTCTTAGTCTGATACTCGTCATCATATATGCCTTACCATGCAAAGCCAAAGTCCAGAGCTCTGGAGGCAGCTTCTTTGCATGCCTTTGTTGGGTATTTGGGGACATACCATCTGGTCGACATTGTTATACCAACCATTCCATTTTGAGAAGCCTAGGTCAACATCAATGTCAGTTCACTCAATAGATATATCTACTGTTCAGGAATCCAAATCAACTGCTAGCTTGCTTCAACGAATTTGAAAAGCTACTCTTCAAGACTTGACATTCTGTTTCTTGTATCAATTTTTCCTGACCTTATACTTCTCACTGTACACATTTGCAGCAGCTGCATGAGAAAGAAGGATGTTGTGGACCACAATGTATGGCTCTGTGGCGGAGTTCCCATCTGTGCAACTACCCATATAGCTAGAACATCGACCAGGAGAGTTATTGCCTTGGACATACCCCTTATCAGCAATTGAATTCGGTTCATTCACAGTGATCCAGTTCTTCACTCTATCACCAAATTCTTTAAAGCAAAAATCCGCATATTCCCGAAAATCACCCCTGGTAAATGAAAAGATCAGTTGATTGCATGATCCATTGAGTTCATGACACAGTAAAGTTGATTGCCTGAATGGTTTGATTGGCATATACATAAGCCTCAGAACTCACACAATCTTCGAGCTGAGGAATCCGCCGTATTCATCTTCAAGATACTGCGGAAGATCCCAATGCATCAAGGTTGCTTGGGGCTCTATCCCTGCCAAGAAGTACAGGCTCACAGCAGTTAAAGTTTGGAAGAGGGCTCATACCAACTCTCAAAAAGACAGCAAGTGAAATAGAAGTAAGACATAGTACCCTACCATTCAGCAGAAGCTCATCAATGAGGCCGTTGTAGAAATCAACACCTTTTTGGTTGATTCCCAAACCAGTTTTCCCCCCTAGAAAAACAAAACAAATGATTCAAAATCATAATCTGGTAAGGTGACAATCCTGCTTGTTAATTATCAAGAGATAACAGAATGCATTCCAACCCACAAGAACTATTCAAACGAACAGTCAAAAAGATGATCTTACGAGGCAATACACGCGACCATGCAATAGAGAATCGAAAGGCATCCAAACCGATTTCCTTCATCAGCTTGATGTCCTCCTGAGAAAATTTATCTCTGTGGGTGTGAAAACTGCAAATTGCAGACTACAAGAAAAATCTCTCTCCCAAGTCATATTTTTGTACCTTATAACGATAGTAAAATTCTTCAGCTACATCCCCCGTAGTATGATCCAAAATCTTTTCTGCCCTCAACACCACAGACAAAACCCCTCCAAATCGGTCAACTCAAAGAACAAGCATTGCAGAAACAATCAGAAAGTTGCAAACTTTAACATTCTCACAACAAGATCAACATGCACAGATTGGATGGTTGAAGGATGTCATATATAAATCTTCCGTGAAATTGAAATGGGTCGCCTCATCTGACCTGGTTGCTCTCTGACGAAAACATCCCAGTTGCTTAGTCCTCTGCCATCAGCAAAGGTTGCTCCTTCGTACTGGAAGAAACCCAACAAAGAATGAAAGAAAGAAAGCAGAGGTGTAAAACAAATCAAACAAGTGGCTACTATAGAAGAAGGAGAAGATTAATGGCGGGGGAAATCAGAAGCATATGAGGGTTTTTACTTGGTAAGCACTAGAAGAAGCTCCAAATGTAAAACCAGGAGGAAAGCTACTTCGATTGAGGAGGGAGGCTGGATATTCTTCACCGTCAAAGACCGGATGTTGGAGGCACTCCGTGTGAAGTGGAGGCAGTAAAAGGCCGAGAAGGAGGACGCAACAGGTAAAAGGACTACCCAGAATGAAGGAAAGTTTCTTCTTCATCATATCAATAGATATTAATCTCTGTAATCAGGAAAAGGAACAACACTCTGAATAACATATGAAATGGGACTGCTTAAGCGCTGTGGACTGTGGTTTGTTGATTGAGGACTTTCCTATTTTGCCTGATATTCATCAAGGGAATGGAAACAAACACTCTTAATCAGGATTACCACAATACAAACAGAAAAACAGTGACTATATCAGACCAGTTGCTTGTGGAAATCATTTTTCTTGTTTTTTTTATGAAATTGTGTTTCCTATCTCTCTATTGTTTTTCATTTATTTGCACAAGTGACAAATATTAGGGTTTTTAATTCATAAAGAAACTTAGCGGTGGATTATATAAGATAAGACTAAATAATATTATTGGCGATGCACTGAATAAATAATACAAGAGATTAGAAACAGAGAATCATGACAAGAATAAACTCAATCAAATAAAACTGTGAGTTGATTCGTTCTGTATATCACAATAAAAATTCTGATTAGTACCTAAATATAAATCTTAATTGGGTGCAATATAGGACAAGTATGTTTTAAAAGTCAAATTCGGATCGGTCCATGTACCCCTACTTCAATTGGTTGAAACATTATCTCGTAATCGAGTTTTGGTTGAAACTTTGACTAAAATTGAAAGCAATTGGAAAAGTAAATGGTTTTGAACACTAATTGAGAATGCTTCATCCGAATGGTGCTCCCCTTGGCTAGTAATCATAATCTGTCGGATCGAATGCAAATGTGTGGTCAAAGCGGTTGTAAACCGTAGGGGAGCGCAACAAGTGAACAAGTTTCACTCTCTCGGTCACTAGGCCAAGCGATATCAAATCAAGATACCAAGGTAGCTCTCTTGGCCAATTGACTAAGTGTAGCTTAGGTTCCTCCCTCGAACTGTAGTTCGGACGGCCAAAATACAACATACCCAAGGTGCTAATACGTATTATGAGGTTTGCCCTAATTCAACCTAAGTAGGTGACACAATTTGGCCAAAGAATTACAGCTTTTACAAGCCTCTTAGCATAAGAGTTGGAAATGCAAAATACAACCTTCATGAAGTACCTCAAAACTCGTATTAAAACACAACCACACACAAATCATTCAATCCATACAAGCACTTACATAATTCTAGCTAGGGTTTACAAACACTCAAGTGAAAGAAAGGACTACTCCATGCTAAGAAGTGAGATTACACAAAGGAGAAGAAGAGACCATCATGAGAGGGGTGCCTTCTTTCTTTGTTGTGGAGATCAACCTTTGAGGATGAAATCCCCAAATCTTGGAGTTTGGATGAAACCCTAACTTCTCCTCTTCTCTTGTTCGTCACTTTCTCACCCTAGAAATCTGAAGAAGAAGAAGAAGAAGAAGAAGAAGTTTCTCACAGTAGCGTGGGGCGGGGCATGTGTATCTACTTCCGACCAGTCTTGCCCCGCCTCGTCCCGATCTTGGCTCATTCTCAATTTCTTACGCTATCTATACATATTTCTCCTATTTTGGCTTTTCTTCAACTAGTTAGAGTCGATCTTTCAACTTGTTAGACTCATTTACACATTCTATTATCACTATTTTTCATTCATAAAGTGTTTTCCCATTCGTTTTATCATAAAAAGGTAAAATTTGCGTGTATTGTTTTCAAATAACATGTAATAGTTAGTCGCCCCACCCCGTAACCGCATGGGTTTTACCCTCCCCGACCCGCAGTAGCATGGTGCGGGAGATGGGTATTGAGGTACCCGCCCCGCCTCATTGCCATCACTACCAGCCATAACTTTGAAAGATTTCAGCATAATATCAGGCTGGTTTTTAACACACACAAAAAAATCAAAATAATCAAAATAATGAGGATTAAAAGAACATGGAATGACTAAGATAAGAGCATACAATAACTATAAATGACAATGGGAAGGTACGTGGCGAGTTTCTTGGTACCCAGACCCGCCCGTGGCAGGTCGGGTCCAGGTGGGATAATTTATCACGAGTCGCAGGTTGGGGCAAGTCGACCCAATGAGTATGCAATTTATATGAAAAACATTAGAAATATTCGTTATTTTTATTATAAGATTAAGAAAACAAACAATATTAGGATAAATGTAGTTAAATTATTAGAGAAATTGAGGTTTTCACTAATTTACAACTTTATTATAGCTAAATTATAATGTAATAAAAGAAAAATTCTAAGTAATTTGACTAAGATTAAATGTAATTTAGGCAAGAACGAGTCGAGAATGGGGCGGGTTAGGGCATATCGAGTCGATGAGAGTACTAATGTCTGTCCCACCCCAAACAGGCCAAACAAATCGGGTAAAACGGGTCAGGTCGAAATTGCCAAATGATAAATTTATGCACGGATGTCTCTTCTTCAGTAACCATGTCATTCATTACGCTGTATTGCACAAGAAAAAAAATCACTAAACACAAATGATAAAACTCACACGACTTTGTGCTTAGTTTCTCATACAAATCCTCCCAATCGGCTACAAATTTGTGATTTCGATCCTTTCTGCGAAGTGGGATTTATAATGTTCTGGTTGTTTGGTATTACGTCCGTTAGAAAAACTGAGAAGAGCGGAAAATGCTTAGAGAAGAAGCTAGTTTTTGGGTAAAAGGATGGCTAACACCTTTTCTAGGGATCTAATCGCCATGCCAGCAGCTCAAAGCTTCCAATACCCGCATTTCTTCTGCTATAACGTATCTTCCACTCAAAACCCACACCACACCACACTCTGCCATCGACTTCCCACCTCACAGTTTGGTAGATCGGTTCAACACCATCTCCTTCACTCTTCCTCCTTCCTCCTTCCTTCATCGCCATTAACAGATCTTCCTCCTTTTATTAACCCCACTTCCCCATGCCTCCTCTCACCATCTCTCGTCCACCATGGCTGGCATTGCCGTGGTTCCCCGTTCCCTCCACTCTGGGGGTGATGATGATGACCGTGACAACTTACAGGTAAGTACCTTCCTACCCTTTTTGGTTCTTCTTTCTCTTGTTTGTGTCTTGTGTATGCCTACGTAATGTTTGATGAAATGCCTGTGTTGATCGTCAGCAGCGCCCTCCCACCCGCCACTCGGCTGCTCCCAAGGCGTGCAGAGTCTGCGGGGATGAAATTGGGGTGAAGGAAGATGGAGCCCCATTTGTGGCCTGTCACGTTTGCGGGTTCCCCGTTTGCAGGCCTTGTTATGAGTACGAGAGAAGTGATGGCAACCAGTGCTGCCCTCAGTGCAACACTCGCTATAAGCGCCACAGAGGTACAACTTCTCTATATGGTAGTATCCTGTTGCGTCCCCATGAATCATTATCTAGGAAACATTTCGTATCATGTTCTGAAAGACAAGCTGAAGCTCCGGAACTGACTCTTTTTTCCTTTTATGCATTGCCTGACCGTTGCAGTTATACTATGTTCTTCTTGTTGCAGGTTCTCCGAGGGTACCTGGAGATCACGAGGATGATGATTTTCATGGTGCAGATGATTTTGATGATGAGTTTCCGATTAAGCATCATAATCAGGAGGAGTCCAATCACCAAGATGTGGATGCTCATTCTGTAAGTCACCGATTTGTCTGTGCTTTTCTCATTTCTTGGCCAGTCTCTTTTCTATCTCGACTTTGGATGGAGTGGCTTGATTTTACTGATCTGAGGCTGAGTTTCTGCATTGCAGGAAAATAGGGACTACGTTCAACCACAGCTGCACACAGGAGGCCCTGCTTTCTCTTCCACTGGAAGTGGTAATCTTTTTAAGCTATCTTTTCAATCCGATTGTATTCTGATAATCTCTTGCTTTCCTCTTTCGTATGAAAGAAATGTATTCTTGTCTGAAACTAATATCTTTTACTGTTCTTCATATATAGTCGCTGGTAAGGATCTTGAAGCAGAAAGAGAAGCTTATAGCAATGCAGAATGGACAGAGAGAGTGGAGAAGTGGAAGATGCGACAGGAAAAGAGAGGTCTTGTCAGCAAGGACGATGGAGGAGGAAATGATCAAGGAGAAGAAGATGAATACTTGTCAGTGAAGTTTCCTCCTCTTCTAATCTTTGTTAGCTTGGGTGTAGCTTCCATCGACTTCTCATCAGTTCACATTAATCATATATACATATATCTTTCTGTAGAATGGCTGAAGCAAGGCAACCACTCTGGCGAAAGGTGCCAATGCCCTCAAGCAGAGTGAACCCATACCGCATTGTCATCATCCTCAGGCTTATCATTCTTTGCTTCTTTTTCCGTTTCCGCATCTTAACTCCAGCCTATGATGCAATGCCACTATGGGGCATCTCTGTGGTCTGCGAGATATGGTTTGCCTTGTCTTGGATCCTTGATCAGTTCCCAAAATGGTTCCCGATCAATCGGGAAACTTACCTTGATCGTCTTTCTCTGAGGTTTGAAAGAGAGGGGGAACCAAACAAGTTAGCCCCGGTTGATTTCTTTGTCAGCACAGTGGACCCTCTCAAGGAACCACCAATCATAACTGCTAACACGGTTCTTTCCATCCTGGCAGTCGATTATCCGGTTGATAAAGTCAGCTGCTATGTCTCTGATGATGGTGCTTCAATGCTTCTCTTTGACACACTGTCAGAAACAGCTGAATTTGCTAGGAGGTGGGTCCCATTTTGCAAGAAACACAATGTTGAGCCAAGAGCTCCAGAGTTCTATTTCTCTCAGAAGATTGATTATTTGAAAGATAAGGTTCATCCGAACTTTGTGAAGGAGCGGAGGGCGATGAAAGTAAGCAGTCTGTTGTCAACATATTCTTTCTTTCTTTCATGAATGAATGGTACTAAAGGGGCTAACTTTGATTGTTTGGGGTTGCAGAGAGAGTATGAAGAGTTCAAGGTGACAATTAATGCACTGGTCGCCAAAGCTCAGAAGAAGCCTGAAGAAGGATGGGTGATGCAGGATGGCACCCCCTGGCCTGGAAACAATACCCGTGATCATCCTGGAATGATTCAGGTTTATCTTGGAAGTGAAGGCGCACTTGATGTCGAAGGCAAGGAGCTTCCCCGGCTTGTCTATGTTTCACGTGAGAAGAGACCAGGCTATTCGCACCACAAGAAAGCTGGTGCCATGAATGCGCTGGTACATAGCTAGTTCCATTCTAGACAGTCACCATCTGATGCATCCAGGCAGACGAAAAATTGATTTTTGTGTTGCTGATTAAATTGCCGACTGACCTTGTTTGCTCCTCTTTTTCTAGATCCGAGTCTCTGCAGTCCTCACCAATGCACCTTTCATGTTGAATTTGGATTGTGATCATTATCTTAACAACTGCAAAGCTGCAAGGGAGGCAATGTGCTTTTTGATGGATCCCCAGTTTGGAAAGAAGCTTTGTTATGTTCAGTTCCCTCAGAGGTTCGATGGCATTGATCGCCACGATAGATATGCTAACAGAAATGTGGTATTCTTTGATGTAAGTAAACAAAAACAAATAGTACTATTATTAATGGACGTACCTCCTCTCTTCGTCTTTCATTTCTTCCCAACAAATGTAAGGCTCATACGTCATGTTCTCTTCTGCTGATTTCAGATTAACATGAAAGGCTTGGATGGGATCCAAGGGCCGGTTTATGTAGGGACTGGATGTGTCTTCAACAGGCAAGCTCTGTACGGCTATGATCCACCAGTGTCTGAAAAGCGGCCCAAAATGACATGCGATTGCTGGCCTTCATGGTGCTGCTGTTGCTTTGGTCGTTCAAGGAAAACTAAATCTAAGAAGAAGGGACAGAGAAGCCTGCTCGGAGGACTTCTTCCAAAGAAGAAGAAAATGGCAGGGAAGCACTACAGCAGGAAAGGTTCCATCCCGGCTTTTGAACTTGAAGAGATCGAAGAAGGACTTGAAGGCTATGAAGAGTTGGAGAAATCTTCACTTATGTCTCAAAAGAACTTTGAGAAACGGTTTGGTCAATCCCCGGTTTTCATCGCCTCGACCTTGATGGAAGAAGGTGGGTTGCCTGAGGGAACAACTTCTTCATCTCTCATCAAGGAGGCCATCCATGTCATAAGTTGTGGGTATGAAGAGAAAACTGAATGGGGCAAAGAGGTCAGTGCCATCACAGACAGTGCTTGCTTGTGCTTTCCTCTTCCACTGTTTTCACTTGTGATTGTCCTTGACATTAACTTCGGTTTCATTCTTAAAGGTTGGTTGGATCTATGGTTCTGTTACGGAGGATATCCTGACAGGGTTCAAGATGCACTGCCGAGGATGGAAGTCAGTTTACTGCTGTCCTGAGAGAGCAGCTTTTAGGGGATCAGCTCCCATTAACTTGTCGGATCGGCTGCACCAAGTTCTGAGATGGGCTCTGGGATCTATCGAAATTTTCATGAGTCACCACTGCCCTCTCTGGTATGGCTGGGGAGGCAAGCTGAAATTCCTTCAGAGGCTTGCTTACATCAACACCGTCGTTTATCCTTTCACTTCGATTCCTTTACTTGCCTACTGCACCATTCCTGCAGTCTGTCTTCTGACTGGAAAATTCATCATCCCAACGGTAAGCAGAAAATAAACATTCATCAATCAGCAGGGTGCTCGCTTCTCTTTGCCGACACTTCTTTCCTGGACAGTTGAAACCTGAAACCCTTTTTTCTTTAATCCTGCAGATCAGCAATCTTGCTAGCATATGGTTCTTGGCGCTTTTCCTCTCCATCATAGCAACCAGTGTCCTGGAGCTGCGTTGGAGCGGGGTGTCCATCGAAGACCTGTGGCGCAATGAGCAGTTCTGGGTCATCGGTGGAGTCTCGGCCCATCTCTTTGCTGTCTTTCAAGGCCTTCTCAAGGTGCTAGGGGGAGTTGACACGAACTTCACCGTCACATCAAAAGCAGCCGATGATACGGAGTTTGGAGATCTGTACATATTCAAATGGACTACCCTTCTCATCCCGCCAACCACACTCATCATCCTCAACCTGGTAGGGGTTGTTGCAGGAGTGTCTGATGCAATCAACAATGGGTACGGATCATGGGGACCTTTGTTCGGGAAGCTCTTCTTCGCCTTCTGGGTCATTGTCCATCTCTACCCTTTCCTCAAAGGTCTGATGGGAAGGCAAAACAGGACTCCTACCATAGTTGTCCTGTGGTCCATTCTCCTGGCTTCAATTTTCTCGTTGGTTTGGGTCAGGATTGATCCCTTCTTGCCCAAGCAAACTGGTCCAATTCTTAAGCAATGTGGGGTCGAGTGCTAGGCACTGTTTCCTCCACAATACTTTTCTGGTTTCTTCTCTGACCATTAGACATCTTCCATCAGTTGGCGAGGAGGCCTGTTTTTGTTGGTTTTTTGGGTTTCAAATGTTCTTCAGGTCATGAGATAGAGTTGAAGTTTGAAGATTGTAAAATGAAGATTGAGATACGTATATGTATGTATGTATGTTATTCATCAGCGAACATTGCCTCCTTATGTAGAGTTTGAGTTTTTTGGTCTTGGAAAATGGTCTCTTGTTTTCAACTGCCTACCACTAGCTGCCTTTCTCAGCTCTGAAACCAAAAGAGGGCAAAAAGAATATAGGGATGGGATCAGAATAGGAAGGGGCTTCCATTGGCGGGATGAGGATTCATGAAAATTAACAAAAACCAGAGGAACCCCTCTCTCGCGTCAATCCAACAATGTGAAGGTTACATGTGATTGTGAAAGGGAATAAACTAATACGTGAGGAACATAGACTAAAAAAATCGTAGGCTTAATTCTCATGTGATGAAAAAAAGTAACAGTTGACAAAAATCAATCATGGTATAAGAGATTCCACGAATAGGAACATCTAAGTATCTTAATAAGAATTGAGAGAACGCATTTTGAAATAAATTGAAGCAAACAATAAAAATGGACTCGCTGACTGATGAATATGTATAGATTAGGGAAAAACAAACAAATGAGTAAACTTGAAATCCTTTTTGATTGTGGAACTTGATTTGAATTGTTTAGACTTCGTTACTACGGTTCTCCTGTTTTTCGATGAGTACTACTATGTGGACTCCGTTCTCCCACCTTGGGGTGTCTATGAATGTAGCAAATCACTAAAAAGATAGATAAGGGGGCAAAATTGATGGATCACCTTGTCGATATTGTTGTAGCCGGTGCACAATCAATTCTCCACAAACACAATCGGTGTTGAATTGAATAAATCCTCCAACGGTAGCGCCTCTTATTAGCCTCTTAATGAGAAAGACGAGCATGTCACACCGATGACCACAACCCATAGTAATCAGACTGTAAACCATAATGTTAGAAACCCAGTTTCTCAGTCGCTTTTTGTTAGAATATGATTTGAATTTGATTTGGGTTTGTTTTGTGTTTTGGGCCTATTTTGTTTGGGTTTGTGTTTGGGCTTTGTTTGACCTTTTCCTTGTATGTTTGGGAAAAGGTGTTTGGTTTTCTGTTTGGGATTAGGAGAAGAGTTCTATAAATACTCTTCATCACCCTAGTCTGTAGTAGGGGCCAGTCAGGTTAGTTTGTTTGGTTTGTCCTTTTGGAATTTGGTTTGTAACCTGTACTCTCCTCAAAATCAGTGAAATTTGTTCTCCCTTGCCCGTGGATTAGCTAGCACACATTGTGTTAGTGAACCACGTTAAATTTGTGTTCGTTCGTGTTGGTTTGGATTATTGATTGCACGCTTCTGTTCTGACAAGTGGTATCAGAGCCTATGGTTGCGGTTTTGGGAATTTGGCGCTGGACTGAAGTTTTGCTTTGTGGAGTTTGGTTGGAGTTTGTTTGATAGTAAGAATGGCTGCTATCAGTATGAAGATTGAGAAGTTTACCGGAAGAAACAGTTTCAGTTTGTGGCAGATCAAGATGCAAGCACTGTTGAAACAACAAGGTTTGTGGGCTCCGTTGTCTGAAAAATCGAAGAAGGAAAGTATAGATGAAGAAGAGTGGATTACTTTGGAGGAGAAAGCTCACTCTACAATCTTGCTTTGTTTGGCTGATGACATCATCACTGAGGTTGCTGCTGAGAAGACTGCTGCGGGTTTGTGGTTGAAGCTTGAAAGTCTATACATGACAAAGTCTTTAACCAACAAGTTGCATATGAAGCAACGTTTGTTCAGTTTGCGTATGGAGGAAGGTACGTCTCTCAGGAATCATCTAGATCAACTCAATACTATCTTGCTAGATCTGCGGAATATTGATGTTAAAATAGATGATGAGGATGCTGCCTTAATTCTGTTAGTATCTTTGCCACAGTCATATGAGAATTTTGTGGATTCTTTTATTGCTGGGAAAGATAGTTTGTCTTTGGAAGATGTCAGATCTGCTCTACATACTAGAGAGGTTCGACATAAGGCGTCCGGTTCAGGTTTGGAAAATCAGGCATCTGGGTTGGCTGCTACGAGTAGTAGGAGACAACAATCTAGTAATAGGAAGATGAATACAAATTCGAATTCTGCTGGTTTGAAGGATGATATATGTCATTACTGTAAGGAGAAAGGACATTGGAAATTTGATTGTCCTAAACTGAAGAAATATCAGGAGAAGAAGGAATCATCTGCTGCTGTGGCGGAAGAAACTAACTCTGATTCTGAAGATGGTTTAGCCTTAGCAGTGAATGAACAGGTACATCATCAGGATGTGTGGTATTTAGATACTGCAGCTGATTATCATATGTGTCCAAGCATGGAGTGTTTTTCAACTTATGAACAGATAGATGGAGGACATGTTTCTATGGCCAATGGTGCTATCTGTAAGATTGTTGGAAGAGGCTCCGTCAGGATGAGGACACATGATGGTTCTGTTCGCACCTTGAACAATGTTAGACATATTCCAGAAATGACTAAGAATCTGATATCTTTGAGTCTACTCGACAACAAGGGTTTCAGCTTCAAAGGTGAAGGTGGAGTGTTGTCTGTCTACAAGGGTTCTAAGGTGATTTTGAAAGGTGTCAAGCGGGGTGCCTTGTATAGTCTACAAGGTTCTGTTGGTGATAAGTGCACCAAGTTGGTTCTGAATGGCAAGTCTCAATATGGATTGGACTTGCCGAATGGTTTGAGTTGTTGACCGCCCTTAGGGGCATTTGGAGGCATGGGAGATTCTGGTACAGCTAATTTGGAGGATTTGGGTACATCTGGCAACTTTGGTTGCATCTTGTACATTTGGTATTAGAGAGAGAATTCAAGTCAAGGTGGAGATTGTTAGAATATGACTTGAATTTGATTTGGGTTTGTTTTGTGTTTTGGGCCTATTTTGTTTGGGTTTGTGTTTGGGCTTTGTTTGACCTTTTCCTTGTATGTTTGGGAAAAGGTGTTTGGTTTTCTGTTTGGGATTAGGAGAAGAGTTCTATAAATACTCTTCATCACCCTAGTCTGTAGTAGGGGCCACTCAGGTTAGTTTGTTTGGTTTGTCCGTTTGGAATTTGGTTTGTAACCTGTACTCTCCTCAAAATCAGTGAAATTTGTTCTCCCTTGCCCGTGGATTAGCTAGCACACATTGTGTTAGTGAACCACGTTAAATTTGTGTTCGTTCGTGTTGGTTTGGATTATTGATTGCACGCTTCTGTTCTGACACTTTTCTTAATGAGAAAGACGAGCATGTCAGTTTATTTTTCCTTTAATACTTTGGATGATACTTTGGGGTTTTTGTTGGAGTATCTGTATGCTTTTGTTAGGAAGTATTAGTTTGGGTAATTAGTGGAAATTTATCGGATTATATACTCTATATAATCAGTGAAAGTTTCTCATTAAGCAATTATAGAACAATGAATTCTCTGAAAATAATCTCTATCAAAATTAAGGTGGCGACCTAGGCTATGGCGTGGATGACCAAACCGCAGGTGGTAGCAAAGACCATCGTGCCGACGACCAGGCGTAGAGAGCAGAGCATGTAGTAGCGACCGAGGAGACCGAGTAGCCAAAGGGTAGCAGCAACGTCAGAAGAGAAGTATGAATGTGAGTTGACCAACCCGCTTAGGCATGAGCAGAGGTGCGGCTACCATAGCCATGGGCGTGTGGATAATAGGATTGGCAGGTATGTGACATACGTTGAGCCTTGAAATCCTTGACAGATCGAACCAAACCACGCAAACAAAGAAGCGGTAGCAAAACAATAAGCAAAAAGATGGAAAATAACTCGAGCACCTAACCGTTGCGGAGCTAGGGATCAAGTATACGATGTGACCCACGGTAGGGATGACGGACATATCGATAACGTTGATGTCTTTAGCTACTTGATTCCATGAAATAACTAGAAAGACAAAAGATTTGAGATTCCACCCAAAAGTCAAAACCAAAGGAATATTATCAATCGAACTTGATGTATCAAAGATTTGGGAAAAAATCCCATAATACACTTATTATTAAAAAAAATTCCCAAAATACAATACTTATAAAATCATTTCCCAAAATACAGCAGTTTGGTTATCACCGCTGCAAACAAAAACAGTGATGGAAATCACCTTTTTTGACCAAAACGGTGATAGCATCACTGTTGTCAATGACAGTGATTAGGGGTGTACATGGGTCGGGTGGTCCGGGTTTAGACATTTTAATCACCCGACCCATGCACTACGGTTTGGGAAATATTAAACACAAACCCACCCAAAAAAATCTAAACCCTACGGTTTGTTTCTAATTGGGTTGGGTCGGGTTGGCGATATTTATAAGTAAAAACCCAACCCAACACAAAAATATGTAATTATTCTACATCATAAAAATATTTTATAACTAATTAAAAATTCAAACGAATAAATCAAGGTGAAAGGTATCAAAATTCACAAATGTTTTTTGAATTTTAATAAAATTCGATTTACTTCAACTTATGTCTAGTTTTTTTCATGACATTTGTTGAAATAGGCTAAAAAGGTTACAAATGAACGCATCCAAAATATATTATTCTATTAAAATTGTACACAAGAAAAAAAATTACGTGAATCATAGCTATATTAAATTTATGTCTAAACTTTAAGCCGAAGAATGCATTAGATTAGGGAGACCTTAAGAGAAAAACATGAAAAAATATCTCAATTTTCTCATAAGTATGACTATATACGACATAAATATTTTTTTTGGTTACGAACTCATACCAATAATTGGAACACGGGTTGGGTCGGGTTTTACGGGTTGTGTAATAAAAAATCCAAACCCAACCCAAAAGAGGCGGGTTGTGCAAAAGAAAATCCTCACCCAACCCAAAACCTTCGTTTTAGCGATAAATACGGGTGGGTTGGGTCGGGTTGGACGGGTGAGTCGGTTTGCGGGTGTGTTTGTTCACCCCTAACGGTGATTAACTCACCGTAGATTTGAGACGCGGTGAACATATTCACCGTTGGATCCAAAAGCGGTGAAAGTGCGCGGATCGCTGACGTGGACGCGGGCGGGGACTTCACCGCTGAAGACCAAAGCGGTGATAACCCCGCTTTCCACGTCAGCGATCCACGCCACCCGCGCGTTCACCGCTGCCGTTGGATGCAGTGAGGCGCGGATTGTGGTTTTTCTCCACGATCCGACGCCTCACGCCGCGCCACGTCAGCTATCCAGGCCATCACCGCCTTTGTTGGACGCAGTGATTTCACTGCTTTCGTCCGACGCGGTGATTGGTCCCTGGTAGTTTTTCCAGCGGCCCTTTCCCCCCCCTTTCCCCTATAAATACCACTCCCCCCCCCCCCCCCCCCCCCCTCATTCCAAACCACACCAAAATCTTATACTTCTTTCTCCCTCCTTTACTTTCCTCTAGTTTCGTTCTAAGTATGCTCTGTGGTTGCGGCTAAGTCCGATCTTCCGCATCAGAAAGAATTACTAGAGTTAGTTTTTGTTTTGTTTTGTCGATACTCTCGCTAGCTTTTCGGCAAAAAATGGACGAAGAGGCTTTGAGAGTACGTAAATTAATTATATTCTTTTGTGATTTTTTTTACATGGGTGCTAAAATTTAAATTGATTTGATTTTATATTTTTTTATAGATGGGTGCTGAGATATACGACCCTCGATTGTATATCGATCCTGGCCCAAGGGATCGAAGGTATTTAACCGGGCAAGATCAGCATCGCTCCCGTTCAATTTGGAACAATAATCCGGTAGACACTAAATTTATTTCAATAGTTTTAAAGTTTTTATTTTGCTTTGTATTGACTAATAATATTGTGTTTTTTGTTTTGTAGGAATCACTTATTCTCATCGCTCATCGAGGGACATGTCGATTGCCCCGTTGGCATGATCGACTGCAACCCTATATAGAGAGGACGGGATTGCACATGCTGAGGCACTTTACGAGGCTTGATATTGACAACGATCTGCTGACGGCAATGGCAGAGTGATGGCGCCCCGAGCTGCATACCTTCCACTTTCCCGAGGGTGAAATGACGATCACCCTCAAAGATGTTGCCATCCTCACCGGGCTCCCGATCACCGGAGATGCCATCATCGACAGCTCGAAAAAACCGAATGATGGTTGGGGGCCGTTGATTCTAGAGCGTTTGGGGTTCAACATGCCGACCACCACGCCCGTCGACGGGCATGGGCATCCACCACTGAATGCGGGGCAAGTATCAGTCCCGTGGCTTGTTGACCACATCCAAATGGAGGTTAACATAGGCCCCGACACTCCTGAAGATCAGGTGGAGCGGTATGCACGTGTCTACCTAATTGGTTTGGTTGGTGGGTTTCTGTTCCCCGACAAGTCAAACCGGTGGATACAAGGCATGTGGTTAAATATGCTCCTCGGTGACTGGGACGAGATCGGGAGAAAAAGTTGGGGGTCGGCCGTCTTGGCTGGGATCTACCGAGAGTTGTGTACTTTCTCGAGGTTGGGAGCGAAACAAGCTGGTGGTGCGATGTTCATACTCCAACTCTGGGCATGGGAGCATCTTCCGTTTTTAGCACCTCGAGACCCTCGGGAATTCTGGTTGCCAGACGATGAGCTACGATTTGTAGCAAATCCCCCATATGGTTTCAAGTAAGTTTAATTTAAGTTTAATTTATTTTAGATATGCAATGGTAGTATTTTAGTGAATTTAGATCTATTCCAAGTAAGCGAATTTAGTGAATTTTAGTGAATTTAGATCTATTCCAAGTAAGCGAATTTAGTGAATTTTAGTGAACTTAGATATCTTTCAAGCAAGGAAATTAAGTGACATTTTAGGTCTGCAATTATAGTATTTAGTGAATTTAGATATCTTCCAAGTTAGCAAATTTTGAATTTTTCTAACCAAATCCTATTTAGCTATTTTAGATTATTGCCAAGTAAACATCTATGCCATAAAAATTGCTTATATACGTACTTTTGCTTAATTAGGTGGATCGGAGCAAATACAAACGACCACCAGCCCGAACACTCTTTGCTGTTTTATCGTGCTGAATTCGATAAGCCTTGGTGGAACCAGGTAAAAATACTTAAATTTCATCATTTTCAATTTTTTAGGTGGAGTGGATATAATTTGTACTAATTCCATGAACTATAATGATTGTAGGCGGTATGGGACCCATATCCAAATGAAGTGGTTGAGTTGCATCGTCTTAGACGTCCCGAGGATGAAGAGACATGGTTGTGCAAGGTGCCCTTAATCTGCTTCCACATGGTGGAATGGCATCTTCCCGATCGATCTTTGAGGCAATATCGATTGGAGCAACCAATTCCAGCATCCCCACCTCAAGGGTTCAGGGAGCTCCACGCCATTGACCTACGCCACACCAAAAAGGATTGGCAAAAGAAGCATGAATTCTACATCAACATATGGGAGAATCGAAATCAGTGGGTGGTCCAAGGGATGCCGGAGACAAGGCCAATGGGGTACCACGATGGCTACATGCGGTGGTATCGAAATTTCACGCTCAGATGGGTGTCAAAGCAAGGTGCTGTTTGGGGCGCAGTGGTAAGTGAATTCCATTTTGGCCTCTTTGTCTAAATTTTTGGAAGTATGATTACATGCCTATATTAGCTAGAATGTTAATTAATTAGTTAATTTTTGGAAGTGTGATTACATGCCTATATTAGCTAGAATGTTAATTAATTAGTTAATTTTTGGAAGTATGATTACATGCCTATATTAGCTAGAATGTTAATTAATTAGTTAATTTTTGGTGGTGTGATTACATGTGTATGTTAGTTAATTTTTTACAACAATTTATTAGGTTGACGGTTTGGAACATGCCAAGCACACTGTCGAGAGTGCACCCACCATGGATGAGCGGAAGACCTCTTTTTTGCGTAGGCTTTTCAACAACCTGCTTTCTTGTACTCGAGAGCAAAGGAGGGATGTCGTATTATACCCTCCAATGCCTGCACCGCCCCGACCGTCATTCCGTGCTGATGAGAGGATCGTGCCCCCACAAGAGCCCCCACGGAGGAGCAGAAGAAGGGTGAGAGAAAACATTGAAGAGCTTCGTCCGTCTCAACAAACTCAACTTCCTGAACCATGGCCACATTGTGAGAAGAGTTCCTTTATACTTCCCAGTAAGGAAAGTTCCATCAACCTGTTAAAAATGAATAATTAGTTACTAAAAATTTTACTTAGTAAGGTAATGAACTAGTACAATATTTTGAGTCCGTAATATACCTGAATCACTGGCATGCAGAAGGGAAACCCGTCAATGCATGGTTTGAATGTCCAGAACAGACGATGAAACATCAACTCGTTCAGTACACGAACTTGATCTTCAGTTTGCACGTTGTTGTACCACGGCACGAATACCGTCCCAGGGTTGGACTCCTCCATTGCGGACATTAGTCGAGGGAGTAAAGCATACGAGTCATCCCAATCACCGTAGACCTCAGCCATGGCCTTCTGCTTCCCATGCCACGCCTTCTTATACCTTATGGTGTAGGAATGTCGATCCTTCACCTCGGCCATAATAGCTTTTATCTTGATATCCGGTTGTGCCTCGATTAGGTGCTTCATGGTTCTCGCCACCTTTTTTGCTTTCAGTTGCCGGTGATCCTGTGAAAGTATGGTTGAGGAGCATCTGTGGTTGTTCTCTACTGTTCGCATGACCCAGATGCCCTTTCTCTTCATATATGCAGCCCGAAGTTGCCACTCACAACCCTCTCCAGCATTCTTACAAATGACATGCAATTGTTTGGTGTCAGAATATTTTACCTTCCATTCGAAGTTACGGCGCATGGCTTCTTCGCTAAAAGCATCTTGCACATCAGCTTTCGAAGTGAACGCCATACCCACTTCCAAAGGAGCAGTCGGATTATACACAGGCATGGGCCGATAGTCAGGGGCATCGTTCTGACCATATAAAAATTGATCAGGAACCTCTGTGTAGTAAGGTGTTGGTGCCTGACGGAACGCCACCTCTCTGTCATCGATATCGTCTATCTCGTCCTTATCTTCCTCCTCACTGACTGATCTCAAATCTTCCTCACTTTCATTGTCACTAGAGGCGAATGGATAGCTCGACTCAGGATGGTCATCGTTGCCAGCATAACCAACATCGTCTTGTTGGTCATGCGAAGAACACCCAGATCGAAGGTTGTTCCCAATGTCAGCCCACTCTGGACCCCAAGCAGGCCATTGATCACCGTCGGGCTGAACGATATTGACGGCCGTCTCAGTTGGTTGCACGTATTCTTCCCAACCACCACCTCCTTCATAACTACCTCCTCCGTAGTTGCTTGAAGTACCACCCCAGCCATACCCTCCTGCAGAAGTACCTCCTTCGTAGTTACCTCCTTCGTAGTTACCTCCTTCGTAGTTACTTGAACTACCACCCCAGCCATACCCTCCTGCAAAACCATCATCACAAGAATACTGGTGAGAATGAGTTTCACCGACTGGCTCGGTCTCGACATACACCTCTGCAAGCCGCAACCCGTTGTCAGATAGGAACTGTATCATCATGTTCACCGAGTCATCATCGTTTATGACAACTTTTTCGTACACAACTCCGCCAGCACTCATGTTTGGATAGCGGTAGGCAATTTGACCAACTCTCATTTGCCCGCCCGTACAAGTCCTTTCTGCACAAATGTCATGAAGTTCTTGCCACGAGAATCTCGACTCAATTTTTAGCATAGTGGATTCGCCATTTTCATAGTCGATGCCAATGTTCGAGTTTGTCACCCGACCATTCCACCGAATAATAAGCCGAAACTTCTTAAATTTAACCATGTCTGCAATTTATAATAAATAAGTATAGTATATAATTAGTACATTAGGGATACAAAAACAATATCATCCAAACCCATAAACAAACGCATGAAATTGATCTATCATGAGAAAACTAAACAAATTCATCTAAATCATAACTAATTCACTACTATCATTTCACAATTAATATAAATATATCATAATATATTTTCCAATAACCGCAATTCACTAAATACATACATATAATTACTAACACATCAACATGTAAACAATACATAATTATAACATACCGACTCCCGATCTATCATGAGAAAACTAATCAAATTCATCTAAATTCATAACTAATTAACTAACATCTATCATATCATAATTAATCTAAATATATCATAACATATTTTCCAATAACCGCAATTCACTAAATACAGACATATAAATTACTAACACATCAACATGTAAACATTACATAATTATAACATACCGAATCCCGACGAGTTTCTTGAGCAGTAAACCAACTGAGAAAACGACTAATAAAACACTAATTTTTGTACTAATTTTCTGTAAAGTAGCAATAGGGGAAGTGGAGGTCAGTATTGATAGAAATTTTTTTTTTGCAATCACCGCCTTGGACGAAAACAGTGATGTGTTCACCGCCATTGTCCTCAGCGGTGATTGCTTGGTAGCTGTGACCTAATTTCCACCTACCAGGCCGGTAAAACGTGTCAATTATCACCGCTTTACACATCAGCGATGATATCATCGCTTTACACATCAGCGGTGATAAGGTCTCCTTTCACCGTTTTAAACCAAAACGGTGATTGAATCACCGGTTTGGTTGAAAGCGATGATGCTTTCATCGCTTTGAACCAAGACAGTGATGCAATCACCGTTTTGGTCCAAAACGGTGAAAGGATCATCGCTTTTGTCCAAGACAGTGATAGCATCACTGTTTTGGTCCAAAGCGATGATACTATCACCGTTTTGGTCAAAAACGGTGATTGCTTTCACTGTTTTGGTTTGCAGCGATGATAACCAAACTGCTGTATTTTGGGAAATAATTTTATAAGTATTGTATTTTGGGAATTTTTTTTAATAATTAGTGTATTATGGGATTTTTTCCAAAGATTTGTCTATTTATTTGTTATAAACTCGAATGTCTTAAGCCCTCTATTTATAGAGGTTACAAAAGCATAAATACAACCTTTTAAGTTTTAAGAATAGGAAAACATGTCCCAAACTAACTAGAAAACATAATAGTAATAATAATATTAATTAAATAATGAATATAACACTTTTAATGATAAAGGAATCCTTAGCAACTAAGTCATCATAAAGTCATTTTTAATGCTAAAAGAAGCTCTTTGGCAGCTAACTAATATCTTTCCTTCTCCTTTTTCCATTTGGACGACTTGGATATCAAGGATGGATGACTGGGGCATCAAGAATATCTCTTTTGGGCAACAAGAAAGTCCTCAACGGTTTTGGCTTAATGGTTCATTAACGATTCTGGTCCTTGAATGACTTCGTGCACTTTTCTCATGCAACACGACCATCTTCAATTAATATGTAAAAAACTTGCTATCCATTTTCGTCCATGCATGGTCACGATTCACTTGAAGTTCGAAGTAGACCATTTATCCATCAAGAACGCACTCAATTGATCCTTATATCTTCAAATTTGAACCGTTATTGTTGGATCGTCATAATTGAATATCTTGCTCACCCATTTCTCATCAACAAACCCGTAGCCTTTGCTTGTAGAGCCATGTTCGTTTACAATTCTGGTCCTTGAATGACATCGTGCACTTTCCTCATGCAAAACATCAATCTTCAATTAATATGTAATGAACTAGCTCCCCATTTTCCTCCATGCATGGGCACGACTTGCTTGAAGTTTGCAGTAGCCCATTTATCCATCAAGAACACACCCAATTGATCCTTATATCTTCGAATTTGAACCTTTATTGTTGAATGGTCATAATTGAATATCTTCCTAATCCATTTCTCATCAACAAACCCATAGGCTTTTCTTCTGGAGCCATTTTCACACATCTTGAATGTTTTCAATCCCTCTTTGAACCTCGTAATTCGTGTCTTAGCCCATAGTCCATGTGAAGATATTATTTAACCTCGAGTGACATTAATGGAGTTGGACGGAAACTAATGGGAGAGTGACTAAATGTAACATGTTTCAGTAATTCGAGTGACATTCAAATAAAAAAATCGAGTGACAGAAGTTGGACGGAGACTAACGGAAGAATGACTAAATGTGACATGATTTAGTGATTCGAGTGACCAAAATTGATATTAATTTTTTCTAGTGACTAAACATAACACTATTTAGTAATTCCAGTGACCAAATGTGGCATTTACCCAAAAAAAAGATGGACCGAAATTGAATTTGGACCAGACTGAATCGAACCATATGAACAAAACATACTTTTGATCCTCAATTTGTTTGTTTTTAGTCTGGTCATATCTCTATTCGATGTGGTTGTGAATCTCCAAATAATTTATTTTTCAAATCCATACATTTAATCAATATATCAAATTACAATACACAAATTGATTAATTGCATAAATTTGGAGAATCTCAACCTCCAAACCATCCTTACTCCTCTTCTAATGTCAAATCACTAATAAATTTAACGGAATGATAACATAGTGCGTTAATAAGAAAATTCTAAAAATTAAATAGCGTTGAAACGTAGACTTCAACGAATTTTTTTTTTTATTTTACCGGAAGATCTCATGAAACAAGTATTTGGAGAATCCCAACCTCCAAACCATCTTACTCCTCTTCTAATGTCAAATCACTAATAAATGTAACGGAATGATAATATAGTGCGTGAATCAGAAAATTCTAAAAATTAAATATCGTTAAAACGTAGACTTCAAATTTTAATTTTATCGGAATATCTCATGAAACAAGTATCTGTATTACACATAACAACTATGTATTTTGGAAAAAAAGGATGATTACAACAGCAAGCAAGCCAGTATTGATTTTCTGAACAAATTCTTCCACCACCACCACAAACATAAACAAGACCAAAAAAATCTCTCTCAAATACATCATTATTCACAAACACAACTCCACAAAACAGCAACAGGAAGGAACCCCTCACTAACTCTGGGTGCCATTCAAAGCTCTCTCCAGCCTGGTCTCAAAAGGAGTCGAGTGCCACTTCACTCTCTTATCCTGCACACCATCATGGAAAACCCAGTCAACATCTACACAATCACAGTCCCAATCCCATTATTGTTCAATGGTGATGAATATTCACAATCAAACGCATCATTACCTCTCTGTACTTGCTGGTTGTGTTGGGTATTCCTTTAAACGACGATGCCGGGGAGGCAGAGTTGCTGACTTGCTTCTTCTTCTTCCCAGGCTGACTACAATCACTCTCATTCCTCCAGTAGCTCCCAACGCTCCCAATTATGAACTTGTCATCAGGGCTGTGGCCAGGTGACTTCCTAATTGGAGAATTTGATGCAGACATCTGCCTGATCTCCTCCACCGTCAACGCCCCGAGGATCGGCCTGTCCTCAAAGCTCTTAGGGGACGCTGATCCCGCCCAACTGCCAGGGCTCTTCACCTGCGGTGGAGTGGTGGAAGAGGTAGTAGCAGTGGTAGGCTGCTTGTTTGGCGTTGTAGTGCAGCAGTCTGATGATGACGACGACGATGATGAACTCAACCAATTGGATAAGCTTGCATCCACTGCTACTACTTGTTCTGGGTTCATTGTCTTCTTGGATTTCAACTTAAAGCTGGGTTCTTGGTCATTCTCCTTATCAGAAGGCTGGTGATTCAATTGTGGTGGTGAAGGAAGCGGTGGTGCTGATTTTTTGGACTTGGCAGCCTTCCATTGGGTCAGATTCTCTACAGGGTTCAGCACTGGATGCACATACGCACTCCTGTCTCGCACATTCTGCCCGGCTTTCTCAATTCCCAGCTCTGGGAAGCAGGCATCGCCGTTGGCCGCAGCAGAGGCGAACCTAGTGGTCGGCTCATCGTAGATGTCATCGTCGAGCTCCCCATCAACCTCATCCCCGTCTTCAGAATCAGAATCAGTTTGGTCATCGGAATCGAATTCGTCATCATCGCTGTCTCTGCAGTTCTGGTACCGATGGTTGGAAGGGTAGGAAGAGCTGGAGCTTGGGGTCAAAGAACTTGCTTCAGAGGAGTTATCGGATTGGTCTGGCTTTGTGTATTTGTTCTGATCATCGCCATTTTCATTGTCGACTTGTTTCTTGGGAGCAGAAGCGTTCTGAAATTCGGTGGATTCTTGTACTGAAACAGGCTCGTATGCCTTCACATTGGAATCAAAGGTCACTTTTTTGCGAAGACCCACCGGACTCGATTGCCACTGTGGCTGCTCCTCCCTGTTCCAAAACATTCATTGTAAACGACGATGAGCGAAGTGAATTCACGATTGATTACAGGAGAAAAGCTCATAAAGGCTTAGACTTTATTCTTCTCCTATCGTTACTCACTGGATTTCCTCTACCGCTGTGTTGATGACCACTGGTTGTTTCTCTGAAATTGGGTTCTGCTCCACGGGAAGATTTGATGGCTCAAGATCCTTATCAGCATTCCTCTGCAGCAGCAGCAAGCAACACCCCCAATCAAGAAGAAAGAATAAGAACGAAAACCCTAGTCAGCAACAAGCCAGAAAGAGAATCCGTGGTTCAACATTTCCCCTCTTTTCCCATATGGTTTCCCTAGAGCCAAACAAGGGGTAAAGTGAAAGAACCCCAGTAATGGCGATAAAAAATCTTGGAAGTTTCATCTATCTACCTGGTACGGAGGCTGAGCCTGGTTGTGCTTCTTGTGCTGCTGCTTTCTGCATCTCCTTCTGCGATCTTTGGAGGAACCAAAACACGCTGAGAAGCAACCCATTTTGAGGAAATCCCACACTCTTTTTTTTTTCTTTCTTTCTTTCCCTCTCTTGATCGACGAAGGAGGAGAATGGCGGAAAATACAGAGGGATGTTATTATCCGTAGTCTCGCCTGCCTTCCCGATTCTTCCTATCTAGAAAGAAAGGAAGAGAAAGACGTTTCTGATTCGGTTCTCCGCTGGGCCATGGTCTGTTGCAGAGAGAAACAGAGGGTGGGAGAACGAGAAACAGAGGGAGCGTCTGGAGTGAAGGCGGGGGCAGACTGGCAAACAGAGGGGAAAGGAAAACGGTCGACGTCACTTTTTCTCAAGAAAACGGTCGTTTGGGTTTTTTTGTTGTTTATTTAATTCAATTTCCTAATTTGAGAACAATTGTTTTCTTTTATTTCATCATCTGGTCTACGATTGTTGGATAAAGGAGTAAATATGACCGTTATAGCTCGTGCGCCCAGCCTGGCTAATTAGCTACTTATTAATTAATTAATTAATTAATTAGGGGCGACTGATATTTATTTATTCGAAATCATTTTTCTTTTTAAGATCCTTTGGATTGGCGGGTCCCTTCCCGCTCCGGCCTTTGCAGTTTTCAAAGTGGCCAAACCCAAACTCCCGCTCCAGCCGTACCTATTGGCCTTCATTGCCAAACTAATTGATTTGTTAAGAATTGATTTGTTTGCTTTTTTTATAGTTAAGTTAAAACATTAAGTACTATCTTTTTGTTAATCGATCAACTGTCAAGTACAAAGGGCAAGCATCAATAATTGAATATTTGCAAAGACACTTGTAGAAATGCAAAGACACTTGTTAGGAATGTCTTAACCCTTTCTATAGATGGCTAAAACGGGTAAGAAAAAATGAATTGCTCTGATTTATATTTTGTGTATTAGTGTCAATCTTGTATTGTAGGAAACTATATCAAGACAAAATGGAAGGTTTTCAAATCAATAAGCTAGTCGTTGCACGCTTAGAGAAAATACAAAAAAGCATAAGAGAATAAGCTTTTAAGAGAAATGACTTTTTATGTATGATATCTGGTAATCTCTTTCTATGTTAGCTAGCGGGGGCGGGCTTTTGATATAGAGTCATAATGTGGCATCCAACATAGAATCCAATAAAATCCACAATACTCCATTGTTTCATATTAGAAATTTGTTTATTTAATAACTAGATATTGGCATGCTCGCTTGTGTTTCGTAGTGATCTTGTTAAATATAATTCATAAGGCTATTATAAAAGCAGGAAGAAAAATCGCAAAGATATTGTGAGAGAACTCCGTAGCAATTTGCACTCTGGCAAATGAGGCTATGAATCAGAGGAGGACGATGTACATACTATTGGTGAAGAAGTATTTGTTTGATTTGGAGTTTGACTACTATTAATTAGAGAATTAACCAATAGATTATGCGTCTGTTTTAGCCCAACAAACAAAACGATAAACTTAGAATTTACCATGAATTGTCAACTAAGATGAAGAAAAAATATATATAATAGATCAACAAAAGCAAAGGAAAAAGACGGAAGAACCTAGTATTTAGTTTCGTTGGTTCCAAGGCTACTTTCGTTCTTCTCGACTGGGAGAGAGATCGTTAACATCATATATGACCTCGAGCCGGAGAGATGATTAAAAATACAAAATCAAATACTGAAGCTTATCTCGATCGAGAGAGATGAGAAAATACAAAATCAAATACGAAAAATAAATTGATTTAAGAACAACAAACAAAAATATAAGAAATAGAAAGAGAAATGAAATATGGACAACATAAGTTAAAAGGTAAAATTAAAATATGAAATATGAATAGTAAAAGAGCAACCAATGCTTTTATATGAGAATTTAAAAAGATAAATAGGTCTATATTCTAGACACAAAAAAGAATGTGAAAGAGCCTATTCTCATTATCAATGTAGAGAGAGATAAATAGCTCATTCCATAACATTTATAATAGTCTAATATGATATTCAATATAGAATCCAATTGACATCCACAATACTCTATTGTTTAATTATAGAGATTTGTTTATTCGATAATTTGAAAACATTAAATTAATAAGTCTACATTCTACCAAAAAAAAAAAAGAAAGAGGAAACTTCTCTCCCTCCATTTCCTTCACCATTCCTGCTTATATAAAACAATACATGTTGGTTTTTGATCCTTGAAAGATACAACCATTGAAAGGATACCTCCTCACTTGCACTGCAGTGTCTCCTCCTCACTGGCATCATCATCAACATCAACATCCTTCTTGTTGCTTCTTATGGCCGCGTTGTACACGTAGAACTTGGAAACAAGAAGAAAGTAGAGCAGGTTGACAAGGCTCAAGATCACCAAAAGTGCGTAGTAGTAGTCCAAATGGGAGAGGTTCAAATTGTCCAGGATCCACCCTCTCCTGGCATGCCTGCTGGAAACGCTGGCCACAGTTCTCAGGAAAACGCTGCTCATGAAGTAGCCAACCCCCAAGCCGGTGGTGAAGTAGGATGTCCCAAGGCTCTTCATCCCTTGGGGCGCTTGGTCGTAGAAGAACTCGATCCGGGCCACTTCCACGAACGCATCTGCGATCCCCATGAGCACAAACTGGGGGAGGAGGAGGAAGATGGTGAGAGGGACCGTGTCCTGTTTCCCCGTGATGTTATGTTGTGCTATGACGTTGAGCCTCCTCGTCTCTGCTAGGGAAGCCACTGCCACGGTGATTGTCTGCAAGAAGAGGCCGATCCCCATCCTCTGCAGGATGCTGATCCCTCTTGGGTTTCGGGTGTATCGCCTGGCTGCTGGCACGAGGATCCGGTCGTAGGCGACCAGGGAGATGAGCATGGATAGGGTGACAAACACAGTGAGGCAGGCTGGTGGGATGCTGAAATGCGGGCCGACCTTTCTGTCCAAGGTGGTGCCTTGCTGGATGAACAAGGTGTGTATCTGAGCGATGACGATGCTGGGAACGATTGTGGCTGTGAAGATTGGGAGCAGCTGGATCATCTGCTTGGTTTCTTCAACTTGAGTTACAGGACACACCATCCATGGTGAACTTGACGACTTGTCTTTCACTGCTGCTTTGTCGAGGAAGCTGCAACCATCGCATCGATCGAATGTCAATCGAACAGGTTTATTGTTTGTTAGTGCAGAAAGAAAGAAAGAAAGAAGCTTCATACCTCAGAGGAGTGGTATGGTGGACTGGGAAATTTCCTGCTCTTGAGTAGTCATCCAACCTGAGTTCATGCAACTCGGTTGAGTCATTTGGCACAGTGGTATTCCACTTCCTGAGGGCAGCCACAAACACCTGTGCCATCTTGGTGAAAGGGCTGCCTGCAGGCAACCTGTGCCTGTAGAATGGGGTCCCGGTCAGAAACACAGCGATCGAGATGGCAAGACCCACCGTCGGAATGGCATATCCGATGCTCCAATTCACATTGTCTTGGATGTAGACCAGAAAGGTGTTTGAGAACAAGGTGCCAAAGAAGATGCTGAACATCCACCAGTTGAAGAAAGACAGCTTCCTCTTCTTCTCCTTGGGTTCAAATTCATCAAACTGGTCTGCTCCTATGGTGGAAATGTTGGGCTTGGTCCCACCTGTTCCAACTGCAATTATATACAGAGCTGTGTAATAAACCCCCTTCTGAACAGCCGACGCCCTCAATGGACATTCATCTTCTTTCACGCTCCCGCCGCAGGATGGAGGCTTCAGGCCAGGGACTGAAACTGCCATTGTCAAAAGGGTCATTCCCTGATGCAATTTGGAGAAATGAAGAAAAAATAAGCTGGAGTCAGAAGAAACCATATAGAGTATAGATGAGATTATAAAAGAATTTTTGATCGTTGTTCCATGTTTCGCGTACCATGAGATAGATGCCTGAAGCAATGATAAAAGTCCAATACCTACCGAGGCGCGCATCTGCAACATAAGCACCAAATATGGGCAACATCCATACCGTGCCAACCCAGTTGGTAACATGGTTTGAAGATTCTACTGTGCCTTCATGTAACTTGTGTCTCAAGTATATTACCAGGTTTGCTGCAATCCCATAAAATGCCATTCTTTCAAACACTTCATAGCCTACAACAGCACAGCCAAAGTAAACAATTGGTTTTGGCAGTGAAGAGCAGGCAGTTTCAGAAGCAGTACTGCTCCAACAGGTTCACAGAGAGCAGGGGAAATGTCATACCTACAAGAAAGTAGCAAGCTTTCCATTTCCCAGTGCTTGACCTCAACACAGGCCGACCATGGAGATCAACAGTTCCATCCTCCGTATAGTCCTGCCCTCCATGATCACTTTGAACCTTCTCTTCTGCTGCAACTGGTTCCATCTAGAGTAGAGAAGATCAAATGCGGCACAGGACACGTTTTGATGGAATCGACTTGGAGACGATTATGTTGTATCAGAACTCTGCATGAAAGTTTCATGTGTATTTCCTTTTGCGGTATTAGCTTCTCCATGTGGCTTCTTTTTATATAGCCAAAAGCCGCCAAAACATTGCATTTTGCCTTGTCTAGGTGAAGATGTAAGAAATAACGGCAAATGGTTTCAGTTTGTCTTGTTGCATCCCCATAGTGAAGTCCTTCCATTTTGATTCCATCTCCTGCGACCATTGAACAGCGAGTGATTGAACAAGAAAAGGTTCCCAAATTTGGCCAAACCGTATCAATGAAAGAGAAAGAGAGATATACTGAAACTGAACAGCTACAATGAGATCCAATGCACTTCAAGCCAGAAAACACGAATCAAACTGTCCGCCATGAGTCAAAGTATTCGAATATTTGTTTGTTTGTTTCTTCCTTTGTTCTCAGTCTTCCTGTAAATGATGGTGTAAGGTGTGCATTATGGGATCGATTTTTCATCACCCAAGTGTTCGTTGTTGCCGTTCTTCCCCATATTGTTCTAAACTATTTGCCTCTATTCTAAGGACGAGAAAGGTTAAAGTTGAAGAAATCAAAGCGAGCAATTTGTCAATGGGGGACGAGCTCCACGAAGTAGCTACAGACAGCAGTATTACTACTGTGACTTACTTGGGCTTGGCTCTGCCTTGACCTCCATAAAGTTGCATCTAGAGAGCTCTACTAAACGCATTGACCCTGCAGATATAAACAACTAAGTAGAATTAGAATGGCAGTCTCAGTCATATGTGTGTCACAGGTGACGTGAGATGAAAGTCATGGCAAAAACCTTCCTCATTTAGGCTCAACCATCCACCATAGACATTGGATGGACTACAATAAAAGAATGGACGAACCGAAAGAGATTCGTGTCCGTTGTTAACCCAGAATTTAGAGCGACGAGAGGAGTTTTTCGGAATCGAAACTGGATCTTAGTGGAAACAGGGCTGATAATCTACCATCTTATGTCATTTCGAGTTTGCTCGGCCATATGGATACAAATATTGATGGAGCAGCCGTCCCTGCTGCACTACACTTGACTACAGATCAAAGAAGGTTAGCTTCTTACGTTAAAAGGAACACAAAATCATGTTGGTTCAAAGTCAGGCTGCCAAGAAGATTTCTATACTCCTCTTGCTATCGCGGAAGGAAACGAGTTGTGAGACAGCCTTTTCACAGAGTTTTGCCAGTCATATACAATTACGATGCCTCTGTTCAGATTTTAGTTGGAGAGAGGTTTAGAAGAAAGGCACAAAGGTTACAATCAATAGATGCTTACAGCTAGGCCAAGGGTAGACACAAAGAACACTAGAATCTCACTTCGGCCACATTCCTTGATGTCTATTCTGGCTCTTTTTCGTGCAAGGCAAACAAAAACTATGCATATTTGACAAACAAATTCTTCTTTAAAATACCAAAGTCCTGATTTTTGAGCTGTGCCATGGAGCAAGGAAGAACATACAAAACACTACTCATTGGTCTTATTTCCACATAGATTAATCGTCTTCTATTGAAGTTATAGAGTTAGCTGGTGGTTTGGCCTGGCAGAGCTACCACGTCTAATTTTCCGCTTCCTGTGGAGTTCACATCCACATTGTAAACGAAAAATTTAGCCACCACCAGAAATACAAGGAAGTTGAGGAGCCCCAGAAGACCCAAGAATGCGTAGTAGTAATCGAGATGAGAGATATTCAGGTTATCCAGAATCCACCCACTGTGGCCACCCTTCTTGGTGATATCAGAAACTGTTGCCAAAAGGAAACTGCTAAAGAACTGCCCAAGCCCAAGGCCGGTCGAGAAGTACGTGGCGCCCAGGCTCTTCATGCCTTCTGGTGCTTGGTCATAGAAGAACTCGAGCTTTGCAGGTTCAAGGAAACAATCCGCAACCCCCACCAGAGCAAACTGGGGCAACAGGATAAAGATGCTGAGAGGCACTTGGTCGTGCTGACCCAGTTTGTGGTGTTCTCTGGCAACACACAGCCTTTTTCGTTCAACCAGACAGGCTGTCACCATGATGACGAGGTGCAACACAAAGCCAATCGCCATTCTTTTTAGCAAAGTGATCCCCCGGGGGTTCTTTGTGTACTGTTCAAGCCATGGCACGAACCAGCGATCGTAAGTGATGAGGCTTACCAGCATGAAAATGGTGACAAATGCTGATAGACATGCTGGAGGGATCTCAAAATCAGGCCCCACGCTTCTGTTGAGAGTGGTGCCTTGCTTGATGAATAATGTGTTCATTTGGGCTATTATGGTATTGGGTATTATAGTGATTGCCATAACCGGGAGCATCTTGATCATTTGCTTCGTTTCTTCAACTTGAGTCACTGGACAGAGCATCCATGTAGAGCTTGATCCCGTCATAACAGCAGCTTTATCAAGGAATCTGCAGTTATAAGCAGCTGATAGACTTGAGGACTATTGAAAGCTTATGATGCTACCAGATGGAAAAAAAAAATTAATGAGAAACAATAAATGCAACACAAACGACCACAGTATTGCAGCTAAGAGAGACCTTAATGAAGTGGCTGTATGATCAAGTCTGTAATAGTGAGATTCGGGCGCGAACTCATAAAGCTGTTTCGGATCATCAGGAACAGGTATTCTCCATTTCCTGACAGCAGCAACAATAACCTGCGACATTTTAGTGATTGGACTCCCAGCAATCGATTTGTGCCTATAAAACCGTGTTCCTATAAGGAACAAAGAGATGGAAACCGCAAGGCCAAGTGTTGGCAGACCGTAGCCTAGGGTCCAACCAACATTGTCTTGTACGTAGATCAAGAGGCTGTTGGAAATGAGGGCGCCAAAGAAGCTGCCGAAAAACCACCAGTTAAAGAATGATATCTTGTAATGCCTTTCCTTGGGATCAGAATCATCAAACTGGTCTGCACCCATTGTGGATATATTTGGTTTTGTTCCACCAGCTCCAAGTGCAACCGTGTACAATGCGAAATAGAAAATCCCCTTTTGGAAACTCGAGACGCTTTGTTCACATTGTGTTTCGTTGATTCCATTCCCACAGGTCGGGGGTCTGAGTCCAGGCACTGAAACTGCCAAGGTTAAGAGGGACATTCCCTGTTTGGTGCGGAAGCAAAAAGATATCAGACCTCATGTAAAAAAAAAGCTTTAGAAATTCTGCAAAACAAAGTCCCACAGCATGAAAGGAAATCCACTGGTCAAAGAGTTTCAGTACCAGAAGGTAGAGGGCTGCTGCAATGACAAAGGTCCAGTATCGACCCAAGTGAGCATCCGCGATGTAACCTCCGAGAATGGGGAACATCCACACAGAGCCAGTCCAGGTGGTGACATTGTTGGAAGACTTCACTGTGCCTTCATGAAGCTTCACTGATAAATAGATCACCAAATTTGATGCTATCCCATAAAACGCCATCCTCTCAAACACTTCATACCCTGTGAGGGGAAAAAACACAGCAGCAGCAGCTAAGATTGTGAGTTATTGGAACAAAATAAACACTTTGGCTTCTGTTTTTTCCTTTTCCAAACGTTACCAAGAAAAAAGGAACAAGCTTTCCACCCCCCGGTCCTTGATCTCAACACAGGCTTCCCACGGAGGCTCAAAGTCCCATCCTGTGTATAATCTTGCCTGCCCTCCTTGTCGGAGCCGGTCCCTTCTAGCTTTTCCATTGGATTCTGCTCAAAAATCTGATCTTTCCGGTGAAATTGACCCACCGGCAAACGGGAGCCACCGTCCAGGTTACTTGGAAGGAGCAGTTCTCTGTGGGTGAGAGGAACAACCACAACAAAACAGTTTTACTGAATTGCTTCTTCTCTTAATTCTACTACTGTTACGGCAAAATATTGACTAGCTAAATCCCAAGAAGGATTTACCCTAAAGCTACTTGAATAAGCAGAACTAAGCCTAAAGCTCTCAAACCTGTCTTCGCTGGAAGTTCGGCCGCCGGATTGACGTCGCGCAACAAAATGGGATTCTCTTTCTGGGTTCACGGCAATCTTTTTCTTCCTTTCAGAACCCATAGACGATTCACACCATGAATAGAATCCCAATTTATAAGAAGAAAGAAAGAAGCAACAAACAAGGAAGAAAATCTTGTCGGTGTGAAAGAAAGTTTGGGGCTCGTGATTGAGCTTTGAGTAGCCTGCCATTTTTCATTCGGAATATTTATGGAATCCTAGTAAACGAGCGTCTTTGTCTTTTTTTCCAAGAGTTTGTGTGAATCTTCCCTCTGTTCCGGGCCAGAAGGGAGCTTCTGTCGGGATTTGGAATTTCGGGCTTGCATTATCTCCTCTGATTGTGGAAAAATGCATGCATTCAATTAAAGCGCGGGGTCTAATAGCAAGGTTGTCAACTCGGTTTACCCGCTAACCCGGTCGAATAAGTGAGTTGAAAATTAATGATCCGATTGTTTTATTCTAATTAAGTTCGGATATATAAAAAAATATTTATATTGTTCATATAATTATAAATTATATCGAATCTCATTCAGCATATAGTAATAATTATAACATTACACCAAAATAATAGTTCGTATGTTGATCCAGCATATAATGAAAATTCAAACTAACTCATGTAACATTACTCGGAAAAAATTCAATTTGGAATTCCATTTATAGGGTTAGGCGAATGAGTGTTTGATCAAATTTGGAGCAAAGTGGAATAAATGGCTGATACTACTGGAATGGGGAACACCGCAAAAGAGACACAATTCGTAAACAAAAAAAAACGTCGTGTGACCTCCCCCCGCGAACCTTACTGCGAGCAAACCTGCAGGTGTGTGGCGCCCACTTTGCTTACCGGGTCCGGATCGACCTGACCCTTGTTGAAAACACTTCACTCATAACCATAAAGATTGTAATAACCACTGGCTCGCTCTAACTAAAACTTTCCAATCGAAAGCCAATATATAACCAATGGCCGGGTGTAGCATAGGGTAAACAAGTAATAAAAATATCGAACCACAGGTCTCTAGATGTACCTTACTTTGGCTTAAGTTTCATTATCTAGTTAACCAAAAATATTGATTAGGATTAAACTAACTACATTAACCTAACCACTACCCTAGTTAATTACAAGTGTTAAGAGTTCACTTAGGCATGAATCCTCCTAATTCCTTCATTTGGTCGATGTTAATTACTTACTAAGATTGATTGACTCAATATCTCTACCACCGAGAATACAAGACTAGGTTGGACAACCCCCCCCCCCCCCCCCCCTCTATTCGAGTGCATCCAACCCGGCTCCATTGCGCTACCTGGAGAGGTATACCAAACAACCGACAAAGGTAATTGAGATGCGAACCGCAAATTCCCACGGATGGACAAACCCGACGTGGTGTTTCCTAATACGTCACTATGAACCCTATAACACTTGTTCTCAAATTCACTCCCTCGAAGACTAACATGGAACGATATAAATTGAGATGTGACCTGAATTGCCAAAAATGGGTCGTAAGAGGATTTTCTCCCTCCTAGGTAAAAAAGCCCCAAACTGAGGGATGAGATCCAGATCCATCAAATGCATGAATAATACTCAACCCAATTGATAATAGAGAAGCACAATCATAGGTTTGTCACAAGCATCAACAAACAATCCGAAATATAGAACTAGGGTTCATCAACCTAAGTGAAGAGAGCTAATTCATATAGAAGAGGAGAGAGAATACAATATGTGCTTATAATCTTCATCTTCTAGGGGATGATTTTCAAGCTCCAATGGTGATTGGCACATGCAATATCAGTTCCAAGAACCCTCTTAGACCTCTCTCTCTCTCCCTCTCTCTCTAGAAATGCCTATTTGGTGTTTTGGGTAGGAAGTCTAAGGAAAACCTAGCTCTCACTATAAAAAGCACCTAGAAATCAGTTCCAAGAATCCTCATAGACCCCTCTCTCTCTAGAAATGCCTATTTGGTGTTTTGGGTCGGAACCTAAGGAAAACCTAGCTCCCACTCTAAAAAACCCGCCACTGTCGATTTATACTTGTAGCAGTGTACACATCACGTTTTTTGTGTTTACTTCACGTACGTAAAGTGTGCAAACAGTGATCTCAGCACAAAACACACTGTGTTGTGCACACTTCATGGTTTTGGTGCGATTTTCACACCCCCATACCGTGATCCTTGCAGTGCCCGCTGGAGTTATAAAGCCTCCTAGAAAATTGCACACTTCACAATTTTGGTGTGATTTTCAGTCCCTCGTGGCGTGATCCTAACACCCAGCCCGTGCACCTTGCACAGACTCCAATTTTTTACTCGTTTTGACATCTGAATGTTCTGAAACTCGTCATCAACCTTCCTACACGTACTAGGACCTGAAATGTGATAAAAGAAGCACAACCTAGGGTAAAATCCAAGCAACGGCCGTGAGGAGCCTCTGGATTGGATCGTCGCCGCCGATTTCAATGAAGGCCAGGGAGGCGATGACGGGGACTAGCGCATCGATGATGGAGACGAAGAAGGAACTATCGTGGTCGGAGGAAGAAACAAGGGAGAAGGGATCCCGTGTTTTTCTTCCCACGAGCCCTAGGCCGCCTGCTTGGGATCGCGACGCTCAGCAGCAGCAGGGCCCCATCTCGTCGAGCCGAGCAAGTTGGCTGTGGGTTCGGGTATTTGAGCCACAAACCCTAATGGGCCACGGAAAGCGGGTCAATTCGTGGATGACAGGTCGGCTCGCGAGAAACTAATTGCTTTTGTTGGGATTGAGTTAGAATGTGGATCGAGGCAGCGAGTGTCAAGAAATAGGTTGTTCAAGTCTTCAAGGAGGAATTGGGCTTCCAATGAGCCCTTTTACTGAATATCTCTTGTATGGGTTTGGGACCGAGACCTGAGCCGAACATGGTCTGTGTTTTAAAAAAAGGGCTTGGAGGAAGATGGGTTGAAGGGTTTAGCTGGTGGGCTCCCAAGGAAGTCTAGCCCAAAAGTATGTCGAGAAGTAACAATGCAATTTAATGGACTGAACCCAAGAAAGTGTTTGGAGGGCTTTGATGAGTTGGTTCTTAAGGATAAATTCTTGTACAAAGAAGCTTCCCTAGATTCCTGAAACTCTGAGAGTGATGCCAACAAAAAAAGAGTTATTAAAGTGGAGATTTCTCGAGGAAACAAGAATTGGATCCTCAGAAGTAAAGGCCATCGCTTTTGATTAATGCAAGATGTCCAAGTCAAGAGATGGAGCATAATTGGAAGAAAAGATAGTGCAAGAAAGATACAGATTGCATAAGGAACGTGAAAGAGTGGGCTAAGTTAGTCAACCTTGAGAGCAAGGTTGGTCTGAAGGGGGAGGAGATGTTAGAAACCGATTTCTTTTAGGATTCCATTATTATTAGTAGGGTAATTATATATGGCAAAGGCTTGCGTACGTCAGGCGTACGCTGTCGCCTGTGTTCACACTTGGTTTTTGCACTTTAATATATTTCCTTGAATCAGAACCGTCGATTATATATATGTGTACTTTGGGTCTTTCGTCAGATTAAGCAGAAATTAATAGAAAAGTTATCTCCCCCTAATCCCTAATATTCTCCTCTCATTCTCGTTTATCCTCTCTCTAAAGGCTTCGACCGTTCTATCTATTCTTCTCCAATTCTACCCTTATTCTCGTAAATCCTTAATTACCTATCCATTTCCAATCTCAAAACACAACCGTTAGGAACCCAGAAAAAGGTTTCTAACATGATTGGACTTTTCAGTCGCCCCCCTATGAACGAGAAAGGTATCGGCTGGGAATTGGATATTGCCGCTGTTGGCCAATAATAAAACAAAGCATACCCGCCAAAAACACAGTTGCACATGTCTCCGCCTCCACAATGATATGGAGTTAGTGACATCACCTTGTTTGACTTCTCACAATGATGAAAGCAGAAATTTTAATGAGAGGAGTTAAAAATTTATGTTTAAGGGATTTAAATTAGAAAGGAAGTTAAAGTCTTACCATCTACTGTGTTTTCCAAAATTGTTACAAATTATACAAGTACATTTACACAATGTTAAGAGTTGAGTGGAAGCTATAGCCCCTCTTACCAATAACATGGCTCCGTCACTGACTTCTCATGTGGAGTTGAGTTGCGTACCCAAACATCCAACCTGCAAAAAACCATTTCAACTTAAGCTTGCCCCCCCCCCCCCCCCCCCCGATTATTAAATGTTTTCATGAAACATACAAAACAATACTTTTCTTGTAGTTCAGTGGTTGAACTTAGCATTTTGCCTAGCTTTGGCCTTTTTCAGCTCTTTTCCCTCTAGTTTTTTTAGTCCTTCCCCAATTTTTCTTTTTGCCTTTCCCTATAAGGAAGCTAGTGTTTCAATGATTTATTGATAAATATCATCAATTCATTTGATAAATTTAAAAATTATTTCTTATACAATATAAGAATGTGAAGTTATATGCACCTAGAATCTAATTAGGATGTACTATACCAATATTTATTAACCTACCAAGGGGACATAATATAATCAAAACCATATTTCATGGATGCATGTGAAAATAAATATGATCCATTTTTATAGGTAAAATGGAGATAAATATAGGCTCTTAATTATCATTCATATATTCAAAGTGGATGGACAAATCTCATCAAATATACACTTTTGTAAAGCCAAATCGTACGCCAAACTAGTAACTTTAATTATTCAAGTTATTATGGTAAATCCCTGAAGAATAGTGATAAATCGTATTACTTGGTATCTAATATGAAATTAAACTCGCATTACTAATATATATATATATATAAAATAGTTTCAAATTCTAAAGACTTTACTTAATCTTTCTCATAATTTTTTTACCGGCCCCCCTCAACCGAATTCCTGGCTCCGTTCCTGTTGCCAGGTAGCCTCGTTGAATTGGTGCGAGGAAGGCTAAGCAGTTGTTCTTGCCCCTTAACCGGTGCAAAGAGTTGTATGTTCATCTTAATTGCTTCTACGTGACCAATGGATACCATAGCTTCGAAATGCAAATCATAGTGTTCATTCTTATGGAAATGGAAATGAAAAGCAAGAGATCCTTTTTTCTCGAAATATGGACCAATGGAAGTTTAACTCCTAAAGAAGCACTTCATGAAGCTTCCCGGAATTTGATTGATTTATTTATTCCTTTTCTACATGCGGAAAAAGGGAGCTTACATTTAAAAAAAAAATCAACATAGGATTACTTTACCCCTTTTTACTTTTCATACTAAATTGCCTAAACTAAGAAAAAATAAAAAAGAAATAGCATTCAAATCGATTTTTATTGACCAATCAGAATTGACTCCTAAGAACAGAGAACTCACTAGTCGGACGTTCGTATCCCGACAAGGTGACAACTTAGGTTTGATTTGGTATAGCGTTGTTGTTTTGCTATAGAGTTGTGACAACAAAGCTACAACCAAAACAACATAAAAATAGAAACCAGAAACTTTTTTAATTGGTAATTCTGACAAATCATGCAAGTTGACAATCAGGAGTAGAAACACAACTAGTGAATTCTTTAGTCCCGTTTAGTATCAATGTTGAGAATAAGATATAAATAGGAAAACAATTAGAGATATAATGCGACATGACAAGTTATTAGAAGATATATGAAAATAATATTGACAATAAGGTTTCTAGGAAGAGTTATGTAAATTTGGAGAGGGAAAACATGTAGAAAGTTTGTTTGTTAACTCACTTAAATGAACACTTGATATGATCTCACAAAAAAACTTTTTTTTTTTTTTGTAACAACAAGAAAGTTACTTAAAATGGTTTCGCTGATTTCAGCTGATGTATGTTATGTTGCCAATTCATGTTGTTAGTTGTTATGAAAACATAAATAAACATATTTTTCATCTATCTGTTTACCCGTGGAAACAAAAACAAAAAATAGAAAATGATACTAAACAAAAACAAGTGATTATTGTACATCGGTTTAGATATAGTAGTTCTTGTAAAACACAGCACTGCATTGCTTTCCAACAACATTTCTTTCTTTAATAAACAAGGGATGTATCTTCTAAATTCATCTTTGTTCTTCCCTTCTTCGGCAATCATTTACTGCTGCTGCTCCTGTTCCTGATGCAATGAAACAGGTATAATCTGAAGGAAATACACATGTTACTCTTTCATTAGAAATCAAAATGTGTCTACTGTATTATTATCATCCCAATACAGCGTATGCTTAATAACCCTTACAATATGGCACAGTTCCAACTATTGCCCCAACGTCCTAAAACAAGCTAAAATTTCTGGGAGTTGTTGCTGAACATTTTTTTCAACTAACAAGGGGCTGCAATTTACATGCAGCAATTGATTCCAACAGCCAAGTATGACCAATAACTTGAGATCCAGTTTTAGCAGCTATATCCTCTGCTTCATTAAGCCTTTCCCAGAGAATTGACACTTCTTCTCCCAACTTGCAGCCCGGCGGAGGATCGAGATTGTAAACAACTAATATTGTTGGGGAAGCTCCATCCCCACCTTTGTGTTGTTTGCTCATCTCCAACAAGTCTTCCTTGCTCCACCATGCTGTGCCACCCGCGGCAACAATCAGATTTTGGAGATCTTTTCTGTAGCCAGATACAAAGTCACCAGAGAGGTAGAAGTTTAACTGGTGGAAGAGCTTCGGACCCTGCAAGGAAACGAGCAAGGACAAAGCCATAATTAGACATGGTAACGGTCTACTCAACTAGAACGAAAGAAAATCCATGTTAAATCTACTCATGCTGATAGCTCATCAAGATACTTGCATTATTTAAGACACAAAGTCTCCCATTTTTGGGGCCATCACAGGATCCATGATTGTCAAGTCTAACTTCAAAAGGTTCTTCACTGACAGGTTGCATTGCCTCCTTGCATGCTTTTATCCCTGTGAATATGATATCAAACCATTTAGTGATGGGATAGCTGGATCTAATTTAAGCTTACCCTTACAGACAGCAAGATGGAGCAAGTAAAGATGCATTAGAATATTGTTGGATAAAGGGATCAACTTACAGTCAATTGTTAGAACCCATTTCCCATTTAGAATGGCCATGAGAACTTTCAGTGTTCTAGTGCACGCCCCCTCCGCATTTGTGGATGCAATCACATGTGTAACATCTGGTCTCCAGAATTTAGTCACTGGTACATCTATTTTGTTGCCAAACTCCGCTAGAATACACTGACATGACAACCAAGGTCTAATGTGTTGGCATCTTTTGGATAGATGTTAATTTAACACAGAAACTAACAGCTTACAGTTGTGCTTTTGAGCAAGTAGAGAGAGCTAACTAACAAAACTTCTTTTGGAGACAAAAAGTTTCAATAAAATTTTGTTTATCCCCAAGTATTAAGTCAAATTCGTCATCAAGGTAGTCAAATGCACTCATTTCCTTGAATTCAAACAGAATTAGGATTCACCAGAGTAGATGCATTTTTAACCAAGCAATTAGGAAATCATCAGTTCAAACTAACCTTCTCTTCAGCAGAAAGAGTAGATCCACAGAAAAGCCACTTCTTTGAACCTATCCACGGGTTTGACTGCTTCAAGACTCTGCATGCACAAGTGAAAAATGTCTTCTTAAGTTCATATTAGTTTATTAGAATGCACAATCGTCTCTTCAATAAAAAAAGTCATTCATTTCAGCACAGGCAATCCTAGCAAGTCGATTTTAAAATAACAAAAATGAGAGAACATGCATTTACGTTTTTGCCAACTCAAGATCATCCCTCGTGTTCTGATTATCTTTCAACTTCTGTTTCACACGCTTGGACTTCTCAGCTGGAAATTTGTGAGAAGAATGGCCAGGACAAAGTAGAAGGTAATCCTCCTGCAAACCAAGTACAGAAGATGTTAGTGCCAAATATCAACTCAGTGAAAAGATGCAGAAACAGACCACTTGCTAGGGTTCTCTAACGGCATATACTATTCCAAAGCCACACACTTACAAAATCCCATCTGCATCTAGCGATTTCCATTGCACAGGGAACATGATAACTTTTTCTGCAAGATTGGACATAGCAACCTAGTGCTGCTCCCTTTTGCCCACATTTGATGCACTTAAGTTTTGCACCCCTAGCCAACTCTTCCTTCAAGTTATTTATAGTATCACCAACAAAAAATACCTGAGGTGCCCTGCAATACCAATCACACAGTTAAACAACCTAAACACCCAATTTTCAGCACAAAATTATGAATACGGATATAGTAACAGTGTACCATTCAACACAAATCCTGTGAACATGCAATGCAGTGGACATGGTAGCTTCATGTCCTTCGACCAGATTCCCGTCTAGGTAATGCAACATGGGGCCAGTATCCTAAAATATGAAGAGGTTAAAAACCGAAGTGACAGGGAAAGTAGCAGAATAGATGTATGAAATGCAAGAAGATTAAACTAGACAAAAAGTATTTTGTACAACGAAGAGATGGTGAATGTGCTACAAATGAAAAGGGCACTGACCTCTGAGACGCTAGAGGACTGACAAAATCCACAGACAGTTCCGTTTGCAGGGAGCTGATTTGATGCTGCATGATTGTGAACACCAGATATTGCCAGTTTTTCAGCTTGACAATCCCTTGCCTCGAAAGGACCAGCAATGTGCAAACCTGTATCTTTTGAACTATAGTTCAACTTTTGTCTCTTAGAATTCCTCAGATGCTCTTCAGAAGTGCCAGAAGCAGAACTGCCATGTCCCCCACGTCGTTGATTGTCAACAGAACTCTGCTTGACCAATGCCATGGCATGATTTTGTGGAGTCTGAAAATGGCAACAGGGTTGTCAAAATTCCTCAACAAAAAAGTGAGATCAGTCATCTCTGTGGCAAAGCAAAGCAGAAGATAATTCTAAATCATGCTAGTGATCACGAAGTCAGGAACTTGCATAATCAAGTATAAGAATTCAACTAACTAGGACCATTTCTCACAAAATCTAAAAATAAAACAGTGGGATCCCATGAAGTAACAAAGTGAAGTGGATTAAGAAACCTTACATCATTACCACATTGGTCATTACTGTCATCCTCAGAATCCTTGAGGTCACCAAATGAAGGACTATCAAGTGACAATTGGTCTACAAGAGTCGTAGTTACATACTCTTCCATCGATTGAGTTCCTGTCTGAGAATCTATCAGTGGGGACTGGGCATTTGGTTTAGCTTTGCGCCCACCATCCTCAACCACATTTTTGTCGTTATCTTTTAAGCCCCTAGGTAAACTACATTTATCTGACATGCCTTTCTCTCCAGCCACAATTCCAACAGGAGTTGATGGAACAGGATCGGATTTCTTGCTCATTGGTGAAAATGAGCAATTTCTCACATGAATGCTGTGGTTGAAGCTAGCTTTCAGAGATTCATCTTTGCTGCCTAAAACCTGGGGATCTTGATAAAGACGAAAAAAATTTGCAGATGATTTTAGCCACGAGGAAAGGCTGAGCGCGAAGTGAAGGGCATTGACAATTTCACTATAATCAATGGAAGAGAGGACATACCACCAGAACCAACCGACTGCATTGCAGTGACATGAAAAGCAGCATCCAGTCCTCTGTAGATAGTCACAAGGTTCTCGATGAAGGGCAGGTGCCTACTATCTGCAACCAAACATAAGGATTTTTTACCCTCTGAAGGCTAAACTCGTTCTCTAGAATAAAGTTTTCATATTAGCAAAGCCAGCTTCTTTTCTCATTCAAGTCAAATTGTAACGGCTTGGTCAATTCCCTCAAGAGGGTTTAACAATTCAAAATGAAACGAACATACATAGCAAATGGATACATACCTTCATCAGCGTAGGGACCCTTACAGTAAGGGCATTCCAGACCCAGCTGTTTGGATTTGGGTAGGCACGACCTGCAATACGTTTGATAGATCCAAGTCAAGCAATTGCGAGTCAAACAGAAGAAAGCCCTCCAAAGGCGACACCCACGGAAGGAACCAGCCAGGGGCAATAGTATGAATGAAAAGATTACCGGCAGAAAATGTGATCGCATGGCAGTAAATGTGGCTTCTTCAGAAAGTTTAAGCTGCAGAAAGAGTTAAAACACGGTTATATTAGTCAAACCCAAACCCTTAAACCCCCAAAAAGAAAAGAACAGGAGAGTTGCCACAATCACATTAGGGTTTCCGCAGAGGAATTTCCCAGTCTGGACCGGGAACAGCAAAGGAGTCAAGTGAAATCAGGAGGGGGAACACAACTGAAAGGAGCAAGCTTTGGAGGGGCTAACCAGAGGGGGCATTTGAGTTCGAGGGCGAGCTTCTGAAGATGAAGGAACCCTGGATTCATTGCCCTTCCAGTCCTATTCTCACCCGCCATTAAGACTGTGAACGACTACTGTGAGGAAATGAACACTGCTCGTGCTCGTGGTGTCACTGGGGAACAGAGGCAACGCGAGCGGAGATCGCCTCTCGCCGCTCAAATGTGGGAAGGCTTTTCAGGTGATTGATGTTGCCCGAGATGCGCCCACGTGGACGGCTGAGATCGAGGAATTGAAGCTCTGGCGGGAGGGTCCTTTTCAAAACCAACTCTTTTATGTAGTTCCCGCCGCGCTGCGCGCCCTTTATTTTTGGACTGTTGGATTTGTAGTTTGGACTTCGGTTTAATTTGGAGATGTCAACAACACTCCTCTCCCGCGCAGATTCCCTGCTCAATCTTCTCTTAACTTTTTGCCCTTTTTTAAGAGCTTCGCGCCCATTTGCATTTTGGTTTGCCGAAAATGAGATAACTATTAAATCGGTAAATTGTCTCTTTGACGACATCCGATAAAATTAAGTCGGATAAAATTTTTTTAGGGTAATGTCTATTTTTTATTCATATTTTTTATATTATTCAGTTCTATTAAAATTTTATTAATTATCCAAATCTTTTATAATGCATCAAAATATTAGCCATTTTTACGTTATCATTAATAATTTCGTAACTCTTTTCTTAGTTAAAATACCAAAATTTTGGAATGTTGACCTTCATGAGTCTCTTCCAAGTCAGTGTCATGTTGCCAAGTCAATATTACTAACAATATTGCTAACTGAAAGTTAACATTTGGCTAATTTTTAATATTTCGATAGGTTTGGATAATATAAAAGAATTTGAAAAAAGTTTGGATAAAAAATAGATTACCCAAAAATTTACATTTGGTCACTATAAGTATGGGTTAATTGCATGGTTGATCATTGAGATTACAAAAAACGTTCATGTTTGGTCATTCGAAATATTTAAATCTATTGATAGTACTTCAGTTTACTGAAACCGTTCACGTTTGGTCACTCTCCGTCCAACTCCGTTAACTTTTACTTATGTGGCGGTCAACTCTAAAATTTGACCATTAAATGTGTGACATGACAATTTTAAAATAATTAAATTTAATTTATTTTTGTTTTGTTTTCTTCATAGAAGCACTTAGATAATGATAATTTTTTGGAATTTTAGTAATCTGTGTTGCTTTGTGAATTGCTTTAGAGGCAACAGAGTTATTGATCCATTTCATGTTAAAAACTGTGTCTATTCTCAAAACTAGGGAAAGTAGTAAATTCTCATTTACTGCCATCATTATGATGCAAAACTCGCTCCAGCTTCGCTTCCCAGTCTTGTACTGACCGACCCATCAAGCTCGCCAGAAGCTTTCTGTCCATTGTAATGGTTCTTTTGAATCTGGATTCCTTCTCCCAAGAGTAACCAACCAAACCAAGGGATACAGACCATATTTTGTTGTCCTCTGAATGGGCTGAAGAGAACTTCCCCGACTTGGACAATTTTGCCCGCCATCCACCGAGATGGCCTTCACCCTTCCGACGACCATGCTTTCGTACCCTCTCACAATCCCTTCACAATTCTCTTCCATCAATTCGTCTCTACAGTGTCGAGGACAATGTAGAAGGGTCGGGATGCCTAGCCCAATAGGGGAGAAGTACTCTCGCTGCCCTGGTTCGACCCGGACACGACCGAGGTCGATAAATCGGACTAGGAGAGGCGGCTGCTGGGAGTCGTCGTCGTGGAGGGGAGTGAGGTTGGAGTCGGAGGTGGATTGGATGTTGGCCAAATCATAGCGGAGCCTGGCGGCAATGAGGGATTGGTAGTCCTGGTGGCGGGATCCCATGACGAATTCTCTGCAGAGGAGGTCGAGGGAGAATGGAGAGGAGGCGTTGAGGTGGGAGGGGAAAGAAGCTTGTTCGGAAACGTTGTGGGACATAGACGGAGTTAGGAGGAAACGTTGTGGACAATTAATTAATTAATCGAAACTTCATAACGCTAGTCCATCAACATTGGGGGTGGTTCTCTTTCTCTCCTTCGGATCCATCATTGGTAAAGTTTCCAAAACCAATGCAGTCAAAAGTGTGATTCTACGTAGAAACGATTTGATGACCTAGAAACGTAAAATCGTAAGATTTTAAGTTTTAAAGCGTAGATTTTGACTACATTTATAAGGGAAAAGTGTGATTCTACTTAGAAGTGTTTTGGTGACTTAAAAGTGTAAAAACGTAAGTTTTTAAGTTTTAAATCACGATTTTGACTGCATTGTCCAAAACCGCAATCCAGGCAGCTGTCACCGACGACACCGTTCTCCCCCAAACCAAGCTGATGGCCTCGTTGCACGACACTAATTTCAGCGGATCCCTTGGAATCATTGAAGGTAATGGCTGCCTGGATTTTTCAGAAAGCCAGGCTTTGAAGCAAGAGCAACGAGGCATCTGGTGCAACTGGTAAGGGATCCTAGCTTGCTCTAGTCTGCTCTCTGGTGTGTGTGTGTGTGTGTGTGTGTGTGTGTGTGTGTCGCCCGGCCTCTGTTACCTCATCGCCGACGGGAAAGGGCAAGAAAGAAATTCAATAGGCAAAGAAATTAAGGGCCAATCCGATGATGGCGAATCCCCTTGTTTGAACAACACGGGGTATATTTGGCGATACGTTGACCATGAAGAACACAAAATGACTTGAAACAAGTCTAAATATGGGTTCTAAATAACACTAAAATGAGTGTTGTCAACTCCGCCACACTTAGTTGTTTGCTTGTCCCCAAGAAATCATACTCAAACTAGTAAAACTTGATAAACAATCAATATGGAGTGACTTGTAGTTCTTCGTTTCACTAGTTAGAATAGTAGGGGTCGAGTGAACGTTACTCCCATCCTAATGTGTAAACATAAACTCCCATGTGAGAACCATTATAACTGAGTAGGTCTAGACACACAAGGTGTGCTCCGCGGGACTTTAAAAAATAATGAAAACATTGGAATTTATGGATGCTTTTTATTCGTTCTTTTAAGATAAGGAGTCAATTTATTTTCAAACTTTGCCACATTGGCATCAAATATTGTAATTTTCCTTGCAAATTGGCATAAAAATTTTGCAAATTGCCTTCCCGGACTCGCCATAATGTGGGGAACTTGATGGTCGGATTTATTGCTTTTGCACCAGTTCCTAGCATGCATGCCTCATCTCAACGATAGACGGGTGTGCCACACATGTCGGGTTCAATCGAGAGCCGAGGTCTCATGGTTAGCTAAAAGATGCATTTGAACCTTGCCATACGAACCCGTGAGAAAGAGAGTTTTTTGGGGGGTGGAAAGTAGTAAGAGATTATCGGGATGTGGTAAAGCTATCCGATCCCCAAACACATCCTCAATCGACACTCCAAATCGAGAGAAGAGCCCTTTGACGGATCAAATCAAAAACTATGTCTGGTTTTCTTTCACGTGAGGACCTCAATTGTTTAAGAAACCTTTTTGGTTTTTCGAAATGAGCACAATTTGCAAACACTTTTTAGGTCCAAAAAGGTAGAAACTCCCGCACACGTCTTTACCTAGCAGCACACACTATCGACTCATCAAAGAGGAAAAAAAGAGTAAACTCCCTCACACACCAACAATCCTGGTAAATGCAAACTACTCTCTGTATAGCACGCCATAGTGGCTATCTAGTAATTCAAAGCACGTTGAGAGGATAGATGCTAGGGATAAGGTGTTTGGAACCCTCAAATTAAAAAAAAAATGGGTATATCATCAGGGTTCCAAACACCAAATATAAGTCATTCAATGCACCAAAACCCAACTAATCGATAACAACCATTCCCAAAAAGGTCTTACATTCATGACAAAGGAAGGCTATTACCAACTTATGGCAAAAATCATTCACGAATCATTCAATCAATCATACAAATATCCCGCACCTGAGAGACACATTGCCCTCAATGTGGGAATTTGAATGAAGGTTTGTGAATCGTTACCATAGGGTGTTTGGTTGGGTTGATGTTGGTGCACAAGTGTAGGTCTTTATCTTCCTGGTTTGTATAGAACAATGAAGCCCATAAGTAGAAAGAAATTAAAAAGAAAAGGTTATGGGCCACAAAATAAACATAGATAATTAAGTATTTAAGGGGTCGTTTGGAAGTTGGGAGTCTACGAATATGTGTATTCTTGCAATGTATGTATTATAAGTACAGTGATTATAAGAAATAGATGATTGTAAGAATATGTTGTTTGGTTGTTGTGATTCTCACTTTTGAAGAATATAAGGATTCTCACTTTAATGACCTAAATTTAATTGTGATTCTCACTTTTGAATAACACTTTAATTGAGTGTTATTCTTGCAATGTTGTTTGCTTCGCCATTTCCTGATAGTTGTTGTGTAAATTTTATCTATTGTCAAAGTTATGATCGTTGGAACTTGCGTGTTTAGTCAATGTCCCATGATGTTTTTTTTGCAACATAAACCACATTAACAATATTAAATAAACTAAAAATAACATTTCGAAAAAAACACTCAAACTTAAGTTTACACGAAAAATAAAATCAAGGAAGTCAAGTACATTGAACTCAAAAGCAATAAAAAATAACACTCAATTAAATTAAATAAATTAAAAGTAAAACTCAAGGAAGTCCATGTAACTCATGGGGTTGCAACACTCTCTTGCTCCTTGTACGATGGTTGACGGGTGTAACCATGCGTGGAGCCGGTGGCAAATTTCGACGTGCCATGCTAGAGCGCTCATCGGTGTTGTGGCGGTGTCGGTCCGTGGAAGGAGGCTCTCCAGGGGTCGAGCGGGGGACATCCACGTTCATACGGTTAGGAGTAGGAGGCCACGGCCCCTGAGGGCGATTAAGATGCATGAAGTCGTGTTGTGCACTCGTCGATGAACCACCATGCCAAGTACTCGAGGATGTGCCCTCATTGTAGAAGCTCGGACGGTGATCTTGTTGGTAGCTCGGGCGGGGATGGTAGTAGGAGCTGGGGCGGGGGGATTGTTGAGAGCCGGGGCGGGGTTCGTAGTAGGAGCTCGGTCGGGGGAATTGTTGAGAGCCAGGGCAGGGTTCGTGGTAGGAGCCCTGGCGGGGATAGTAGTAGGAGCTCGGGCGGTGATCATAGGGGGAGCTGGAGTGAGGATCTTGTTGGTAGCTCGAGCGTGGATCATAGTAGGAGCTGGGGTGGGGTTCTTGTTGGTAGCACGGGCGAGGTTTTTGGTGATGAGTACTCGTTCCGCCACCCTTGTATGTTCTCGAACCGCCACCTTGTGTCACATCCAAAGGACTCGACACTTTCCACCCCTCAATCGGCCTGATGTCGGGCACGTTCGGTCTTTCTCGAGTCTTTTTGTTTTGCCTTCTCTGATATGGCGGTGGCGGGTTGTCGAGATCAACAGCTGCCTGAGGTGGCGCTTGCTCGAGCATATACGGGTATCTATGATGATCACGACCCCGTGCTCTAACACACCCAAGTAGGTTATTTGTTATTCCCCTAAGGAAATCAACTTCTTCATTGACGAGCTCATCTCGACCATGGGTCATATCTTTGATACACTCGAGCCCATCAACCTAAATCACATTAAGTAACAAAGTTAGCGAGCTAAAACTCATATGATATGCCAATGAATGTGCAATAAATTGAATTGCTTAAACATAATTACTTACCAGTGCACCATCGGCCGCACCCTCCGGAGTCACATACCTTACCGACTGTTGTCGATAAATATCCATGTATGGGTCATGATAACTCATTCGACGCACTGTTGTTGGAGTGACAATCTCAAAATCTTGTCGGTTATCCCACATAGTGATGAATTTCTTCAACTTCAAAGGCCAATCTTCAGCACCTTGACGACCATCTCGGTGGTGAAACGTCTTTTGACTCTCGGGGATCTCTAGAGGAATGCATTGCTCCCGACCAAACTGACGGAGGCATCTATCTGGGAGGTGCCACTCCACGGTATGGTGACAAATGAGAGGGACTCTCGTGCACCATTGACCGACATGACCAGAGAATTGCTGGCAATGACAGTGAACGATGTTATCAGGGTATGGATCGTAAATGATCTACAAAAAGAAATGACCAACTTAAGTTAAATGAAATTGGATAATACATGTAAAAAATAACAAATTGAGAAATTTGAAGTATTTTCGTTACCTCTCCTTCCCAAAGTCGCTCTAGCCTCCTCCGATACTCTGCCAATTTGTGTTCGGAAAGGTTGTCGCACGTTGTGGCTCCAACCCACCTTATTAATAAGGACAACAATGAAATGTTATAACTAAATAACAAACGAAACTGAAATATGAAAATCATGATTGGGTATGTGAAGTTTACCTACAACCATAAGCTTGACCTCTTAGGGGATGGTCGATTTGCCAGTTCTTGTCGAGATGATTGACGGGTGCAATCCATGGCAGATGCTCCCAAGCCCAAAATTGGACGATGAACATCGCCCGCCAACCTCCCTCACAGCTTTGAGAGATGCATTACACAAATGGTGGTATATATTAACTAGGCAAGCGGATGCCCAGCTCAACTCGCCCATCGCATCCCAATTACCAAGGAGGATCTTAAGCCATCCACAGCTAATTAAATTGTTAGATTTCTTGGGGAATAACACTCCTCCGATCATGCCTATGAGATAGACACGAGCATATCTTTCTTTCACCGCCTCTGGACTTTCCTCGGTCAAGGGCACCCCGCCATTTGCTGGGTTGTGCAAGTTCTTGATCCACTTCGTCAACCAAGTGATTGATACTTGGTTGGTCCTCAATGGTGCTAAGCGATCTGTCGCATCAACGCTTCCCTTGACTGGCACACGCACCCCCAAAACGTTGTGGATCAAATTCTGCCAACCGGTCATATCGCCAACATCCGGTGGCGGATGATCGTTCACACACACCACATTACCGTCGATGGGCAAATGGGTTAGGATCGCGATGTCCTTTAGTGTGATAGTGCACTCTCCTTCGCGAAAGTTGAAGCAATGTGTCTCTTTTCGCCATCTCTCCACCAATGCAGTGATGAGTTGACGATTAATTTTTATACCACAAAAATTTCTAATCGACTCCAACCGTGCCTTTTTGAGAAATGGCAAGATAACATCGTTCCATGGGAGCACATTGGTCGTACCCCTGTAGCGAATTATTTGGTGTGCCTCCTAGAGAAAATTTTAACGTTTATCATAAGTTTATGATATACTAGTATCAAGGTTTTAATAACAAAATTAATTAAAAAAATGACTTAACTTTCACCATATTTTTATTATAAATCTATTATAACAAACAATTTAAAATGATTCAAGGTTGTTTCCAAGATATATGTACATAATTTCATAAAACAAACATACTCAATTAAAATAAATAACAATTTTAATGAATAATAATTTAAACAAATACATATTCAAAATTTTTTAATTAATAAAATTAATTTGTTACACATACACATAAATCCATGACATTATTGTGTAAATCGTATTGGTTGTTTTAAATATAATTTAATAGAATACAATGCAACACTCGTTAGACTCTTAGAAGATGTATTCATCTTCTTAGAAATGCAGCCTTTTTGACAGAAAAGAGGGGATCCGAGCAATGTAGTCAAAAGTGAGATTCTACATAGAAACGTTTTGGTGATCTATAAGCGTAAAATCGTAAGTTTTTAAGTTTTAAAGAGGAGTTTTTAACTACATAAGTTATATAAACTGAGATTTTGTGTAGAAGCGTTTTAGTGACCTAGAAACGTAAAATCGTTAGTTTTTAAGTTTTAAAGCGTGATTTTGACTACATTGGATCCGAGGATCGCTTAAAACCCGATTTTTCCAGAGAATGAGAGGATCATGATAATCGCTTAAAATCAAATTTCCTTAGACATGCATCTCTTTATAAAGAGTCTAAGTAAGTGACGTTATGTATTCGATTAAATTATTGAAAACAACCATTACGATAAAAAATGATCAAATTTAATTTATATTCCACTAAGTACGTTAGCAAAATAAAAAAATGACAAATGATGAAGAATTGTATGTACCCCGTGATCGTTCCAAACATCCCTTGAACGATGGTTGGTTTGGTCGTACAACACGGTTGGATCACTAGGTCCTTGATCAACATAATATCGTTGGTTGTATATATCCACGTCGTCCCCAACCTACGGGAGAATAACAACAGGTTAGTACATACATTAATTAAAAAGGTTATAACAACAACAAAGATTTAACGGGTTTTGAAGGAAAAAACCACATTAATTAAAAAGGTTATAACAACAACAAAGATTCAACGGGTTTTGAAGGAAAAAACCAAAGAAATATTTTCTGCTAGCAAATCTGACTTAGCCGCAACCAACAGACCACTATTTACTAGGCTTTTGGGAGGGGAGGAGTATGGATAGAGAGATAATTTTAGAGAGAGAGAGAGAGAGAAGAATGGCTTGTGGTGTGAATAAATGGAGAGAGGGTAGGAGGGTTTTTATAGCACTCAGATCGCACCCTCCAAGGGCGGTTTAGTAATTTTACCCCCACCAAAACCACATCTCCAAGGCGCAGTTCATGCAACCCGAGGAGCAAACCGTTCTTCCAGGGCGTGGTTCTTGATCCCTGACGCGGATCGCACTGCTAGCGCGAGGTCAACCGTTTGTTCGCCACCTAATCCAACGGTCCTGGGGACCGTTACACTGTGCGTGTTGATTGCACTTTCCCCAAGCGATTTTTGGGCTGCCCTATCAAGAACCGCATCTAACCCACGCAGTTCTTTGTAAACCGCAGCTCTGTCGTGTGGTTTTTAAAAATTGATGCTATTTTTGGAATTTGTATGGACTGGGTGCTATTTTTTTAATTTTTTTAAAATGGTTCTGGAAAAATCCCGATGAAGGAAGTGTATAAGAATTGTTTGTTGTTCTCCTCTCTTTTCTGCCCCCAAGCCCTTGTTTTTTCTAGAACCTTTCGCTTATTTCAATTGTAATCACAATTTTAAAAAGCGGTAATGTAAATATTTATTTAGTAATGGTACCTTGTGTTTACTACATTTGATAATTGGCAAATTTATTGCAATTACATTTTACTTTGATAAAATATTACTTCATAATTTGTTTTTTTTTCCCTTTACCGTTCCACAACCAAGCCCCGTTTTCGTAACAACCAAACAATCCGTAAACAATATTCAACAATTGACTCAAAAGTAACCAAACTAAGCTATGTCAAATATGTCACCAAAATAAAAACACAATTATCACTACCAGATTGTATCAACCGAGATTTGCTATTGTTAATCTCATTGAACTAATGCAAACACGATCAATCCAAACACTACATATACAAGTTCAACTATGTGATTATTTAAGATTCGCTATTGCCAGTAGCGTAGCAAGGATCGAATCTTACTGGGCACCTATTTATGAATAAATTCTATAATATTTACTCAATTATATATTTATTTCAATATATTCGTTCAAGTAATTATTCATCAAACTAAATTATTTGATTATGTAACTTACTTCTCGTGCAATCTAAACTTGAAAATTGACATTGCGATAGTTAGCTAAGCGTATTAGGCAAAAAAATAAACTAACACATATAGACATTATAAAATGCATTTGATGACCTAGAAATTTGATCTTAAAAAAATGCCTTGAGTTGAATTGTGTTCTTAGTTATAGTAGGAGGTATTTTTATATCTAGCAAAAGGAGAAATTTTTGTAATTGCAAGTTAGCAAATTAAGGATTTCCAATGTTTTCTTATATTATAGTGTTCTTTATTTGAAAATGAAAGGTGAATTTTGTAACAATGGGGTCCGACGTTAGGGGTGGGCATCGGTTTGATTCGGTTAAAACCAAACCGAAATGTTGTATACCGGGTCACCGAAAGACTTCACAGGCCAAACCGATTTCGAACCGAATCTCAGCATCGGTTCGACATTGGTTCGGTTCGGTTAGGCATTCGGAATCTCAGTTCAATCAAAAGAACCCGGATTTCCGAATTATACAGATTTTCTTTCTAAATTCCGAACCGAATAACAATAGTTCAATTTCGGTTCGGTTTAAACTCGGTTCGAGTTTACCGAACCGAGTGCCCACCCCTACCTGACGTCGAAACCTATCCACATTAAGTAATTATCTACTTGTATACAATCATGATCTACTTTCCAAGTGAGTTCTAGGACCCCACTCCTCTTCACCTCCATCTGGCTATTGCCAACATTGAGCAAAAACTAAAATAATGTTTTTTAATCCGAACAAAAAGTGTTGTATATAGAATGCACTACAAACAAGGTTGTCAACCCGCGGGTTGACCGGACCCAGTAACAAAAACGGCCCACATACACCCGTTTAACAAATGACTCGTAATGGTCAAACCATTTTAACCCGGTCAACACCTGACAAACCCGGGCGGGTCAACCCCCAACAGCGGTTCCCAGATTTCTATCTGATAGTGCTTTTCATTCTTGGTCCATGTGAAAGTGGACATGAGGGACCCCACCCAATTCATAAATAAATACCATGGTTGTCACGTCGGTCGGCGTGCCACCGATTGTACGGGGTTCAACCGGTACCGGTCATAAAATCGGCGTGACACCACCGGTATGACCGGCATGATCGATATACGAATCTCTAAGTAAAATGACATTATTTTAGAGAATTTAATTGATAAAAATTATTTTATTTTTTATTTTATGAGTATAAAAATTAAATATTGATGTTATTTGTTGGATTCAAGTATAAATGTTTAGGTATTGACGTTAAATGTCATGTTTAAATACGAGTATTTACAATTTTATTTGTAATATTGACCGCCGATATGTGCCACCGGTTGAACCATTCCACTTGCTAAACCGGCATATTGGCATAAACCGGTTTGACAACCTTGATAAATACTAACAGATGGATGCAATGCTTTTGAGGGTTAATTTTTATCATTTAATTATTGTTCTCTACTTATTACTTAATCAAATTTGATATTTTTTATAATTCTACTTCATTAATTTTGGCTTTGATGATTAAGTGGCTTTCCAACTCCCCATTTTTCTTGTGTTGTTTATTTAATAAATCATTTTATTTTGCAGGTTTATACAAGTCATTTAATTATTCAAAATTTTACATTTGAATACGAAAATCATAAACATACTGATATCATATGATATCGCAAATATACTGATATCATATGATATGGTGTATTTAAGTGCGTTTGTTTTCATTATAGGATAAATTTTTGTGCGAATTATTATTTTGGTGTAATGTTATATGTTATAATTAATTTAAAATTTTATATATAATAAATTTATATATGAAATTAATTATAACGTTTTTGGGCTAAACCAGGCTAACCCATGCTAAAACAGGTGATCCATTAACCCATAATCCACTAGCTCGACTAGATCCGGGTTGACCCGCGGATTGACAACCTTGACTACAAATGAAAAGAGCACTGACCTGTGAGACGCTAGAGGACTGAGAAAATCCACAAACATTTATGGTTGCAGGGAGCTGATTTGATGCTGCAGGATTGCGAACACGAGATATTACCAGTTTTTCAGCTTGAGAACCCCTTGCCTCAAAACGACCGGCATTAGGCAAACTTGTATCTTTGGAACCATAGTTCAACTTTTGTCTCTTAGAATTCGTCAGATGCTCTTCAGAAGTGCCAAAAGGAGGACTGCCATGTACCCCAAGTCGTTGATTGTCAACTAGGGGTGTGCAACGATTCGGTTCGGTCCGGACCGGACCAAACTCATGAGAACCGCGGTCCATTAGTGAAAGACATGTTAGGACCAAGGACCGGACCATTCTTGCATTCGGTCCATTTGGTCCGGTTTGGTCCGGTCCAAATATGAGCTCGGTCCACCATTTCTTCAGTAATTATAAAATTCATTAGGACCAAGGACCGGACCGTATTTTACTCGGTCTGGTCCGGTCCGGTCTTAACAACGGTTTGGTCCGGTGTGGTCCGGTACGGACCGGACCATTGCACACCCCTATTGTCAACAGAACTTTGCTTGACCAATGGCATGGCATGATTTTGTGGAGTCTGAAAATGGCAACACAGTTGTCAAAAATCCTCAACAAAAAAGGGAGATCGCTCACCTCTATGGCAAAGCAAAGTAGAAGATAATTTTAAATCATGCTAAGTAATCATGAAGTCAAGAACTTCCATAATCAACTATAAGAATCCAACTAACTAGAACTCATTTTTCACAAAATCTAAAAATAAAACAGTAGGATCTCTCGTGAGGTAACAAAGTGAAGTGGATTAAGAAACCTTACATCATTACCACCTTGATCATTACTACCATCATCAGAAACCTTGAGGTCACCAAATGAAGGACTACCAAGTGACAACTGGTCTACATGAGTCCTAGTTCCATACTCTTTCAACGACTGAGTGCCTGTCTGAGAATCTACCAGCGGAGACTGGGCATTTGGTTTATCTTTGCGCCCACCATCCTCGACCACATTTTCGTTGTTATCTTTTAAGCCCCTAGGCAAACTACATTTATCTGACATGCCTTTCTCTTTACCCACACTTCCAACAGGAGTTGATGGAACAGGATCGGATGTCTTGCTCATTGGTGAAAATGAGCAATTTCTCACTTGAATGCTGTGGTTGAAGCTAGCTTTCAGAGATTCATCTTTGCTGCCTAAACCCTGGGGACCTTGATGAAGGCGAAAGAAAGTTGCAGATGATTTCAGCCACACAAGGAAAGGCTGAGCAAGGTCATTGACAATTACACTATAATCAATGGAAGAGAGGCCATACCAGAACCAACCGACTGCACTGCAGTGGCATGAAAAGCTGCATCCAGTCCTTTGTAGATCGTCACAAGGTTCTCGATGAAGGGCAGGTGCCTACTATCTGCAACCAAACATAAGGATTTTTTTTACCCCCTGAAAGCTAAACTCATTCTCTACCACACAATTTTCATATTAGCAAAGCAAGCTTCTTTCTCATTCAGTTTCTAAAGATGGACCGAAGTCCAAAAGGAATGGCTTTGATTAGTTCCCCCCAAATTGAAACGGACATGGAAAGCAAATGGATGCATACCTTCATCAGCGCAGGGAACCTTACAGTAAGGGCATTCTGGACCCAGCTGTTTGGATTTGGGTAGGCACGACCTGCAATACATTTGATAGATCCAAGTCAAACAATTGCAAGTCAACAGAGAAAGCCATCCAAAAGCAATCACCACGGAAGGAAAGATTACCCGCAGAAAATGTGATCACATGGCAGTATATGTGGTTTCTTCAGAAAGTTTAAGCTGCAGGAACGAGTTAAGCACGATAATATTAGTCAAACTCAAATCCACATCCTGAAAACCCCCCAAAAGAAAAAAAAAAAAAAAACAGGAGAATTCCCACAACCACATTAGGGTTTCCGCGGAGGAATATCCCACCATGGTATTACCATCCATAAGCCAATGCCGGGAACAGCAAAGGAGTCGAGTGAGATCAGGAGGGGAAAAGGAGCAAGCTTTGGAGAATACAAAGGCGGAAAAGAGCGAGCTTTGGAGGGGCTAACCAGAGAGGGCATTTGAGTTCGAGGGCGAGCTTCTGGAGATGAAGGAATCCTAGATTCATTGTCCTTCCAATAATATTCTCACCCGCTATTAACACTGTGAACGACTACTGTAGCGAAATGAAAACTGCTCGTGGTGTCATTGGGGAACAGAAGAACGCAAGCGGTATCGCCTCTCGCCGCTCCAATGTGGCGAGGTTTTCAGGTGATCGATATTGGCCGAGATGCGCCCACGTGGGAATTGAAGCTGGGCGGGAGGGTTATGTAATATGTTATATGTAGTTCCCACTTTGCTTTTTTTTTTTTTTTTTTTTTTTACAAAAGATAATCGATATGTATTGATCAGAAAAGCTTCATGAAGGGATGGGCTGAACCCCTTGTTCATCCAGAAATGCTGGTCAATTGTGGGGCCCGAGGTGGTCAAGTTTGTGCAAAAATGTTGGGTTGATCCAGAACAGGTGAAGACGGTTAATGCCATAATTCTAGTGATGATCCCGAAGATCCCAAAACCATTGTTAATTGAGCAATTTAGGCCATAAGCCTATGCAATGTCACCTATAAGATCATAACTAACTGCCTGGCGGAGAGATTGAAGACACTGATGCCCAGACTAGTGGACACGACCCAAACAAGCTTTGTACCTGGAAGACACATAACTGACAACATTTGTATTTTGCAGGAAGTCGTGCACTCGATGACGGCTAAATCAGGTCGGCTGGGCTGGATGGTTCTGAAGATTGACTTGGCAAAGGCATATGATCGTATCAAGTGGTCTTTTGTCCGAGACACACTGACAGCCGCGGGTACTGCACCGGGTCTCATAGATCTGGCAATGCACTGCATCACCTCACCGAGCATGCAAATTCAGTGGAACGGTGGCGTGGCTGACAGCTTCGAGCCAACTAGAGGACTTAGACAGGGCTGCCCACTCTCCTCGTACTTGTTTACTCTTTGTATGGAGAGACTAAGTCATCGGATTAAAGCGGCAGTGGCGGATCAAACGTGGAAGCCGATTCGATTGTCTCAGCATGGTCCCCCACTCTCACACCTCTTTTTTGCAGATGATCTAATCCTATTCGGGGAGGCTACTATGGCACAGGTCGCAGTGATAACTCTGTGCTTGGAAGAGTTTGTCGCAGCGTCGGGACAGCAGGTTAGCAAACCCAAATCCAGAGTCTTCTTCTCAAAGAATGTACTGGCAGCACGAGGAGCAGAGATTAGTGCAGCTCTGGATATCCCTGAAACGAAGAACCTTGGTCGATATCTGGGTGTTCCTGTTATCCATGATCGGGTATCAAAGGCCATGTTCAAGGATTTGATTGATAGAGTGGACTCCCGCCTTGCAGGATGGAAGGTTGCCTCACTGTCACTTGCAGGTAGAATCACCCTAGTCCAGTCAGTTTTGGCCTCGCTACCGGCCTACATCACGCAAACGACGTTGCTACCGACATGTGTGAGAGAGTACATTGACAAAAACAATTCGTGGTTTTCATCTGGGGAAGCTCGAAAGCAGGGAGAAAGATTCATCTAGTAGATTGGGAGACGATTTGTCGCCCCAAGGAGGGAGGTGGGCTCGGTCTCAGGAATGCAACTCGAATGAATGAAGCCTTTATGTTGAAGATAGCCTGGAGACTGCAGACTGAGCATGAGAGCTTATGGGCACAAGTAGTTCGGGCAAAGTACTTGAGACGTACGGAGGATGGTTGGCAGCCGAGAACAAGTGGGCGGCTGTCGAATCTATGGCGAGGGGTCATTAGAGTCCTCCACCTTCTGCCAGAGGCCACCATTTGGAACGTTCGCTACGAGAGACAAGTAAGATTTTGGGCGGATCATTGGTTACATGATGGACCCATTCTAGCTGAGCTGGCAGCTAACCTCCCGCAAGAGGCTCTCACACTGTCGGTGGCGGAGATGGTATTGAATGGGGACTGGAACATTCCCTATATCCAGAATTTTCTGCCCGAGGATATTGTCATGCAAATCAGGTTACACCCTATCCCGCAGGAGCAAGAAGAGGACATCCCGGTGTGGCGCTTTACTCCCACCGGATGCTTTTCCCTGAAGACAACGTATGAAATCACGGATGATGCGGAACAGCCCGGCGGGAACCACCCGATATGGCAAGCTATTTGGAGGATCCCGGCTACTCAACGAATTCGAACATTTTTCTGGCTAGTAGCCCACCGCAGGTTTGCTAACAAACTGCGAGAGATAGAGGAGGCACCTCGCCTCGACCAATAATTGCCCAGTTTGCGGAGCCAAAGGGGAGTCTACTTTTCATGTTATCCGAGACTGCTCCTACTCGAGGGCGGCCTGGTCGAAATTTTGCAGGACAAGCCTGATGATGTCTTCTTCGAGGAGGACTTAATGAAGTGGTCCCTGCATTATAATACAAGTAGAAGTCTTGTCATTGATCCCACAAAATTTGCGGTTACGTGTTGGGCACTTTGGAAACACCGGAACAAACGAGTCTTCGAGCACAGGCTTGATGAACACACATAGGCTTTGTACCAGTGTGTATACCCTCTGCAGCAGATTCAAGTGGCCTCAACCAAGGTGTCGCAGCTCTTTGGACAAGGAAGGGAGTACACTCAGAGACTCATAGCGTGGCAACCTCCACCGCCGGGATGGGCTTGCGTGAATACAGACGGCTCCGTATTGGGAGGGAATGCAGCGACAGGAGGCGTGGTGCGGGGTGAGGACGCGAGATTCCTCGGGGCTTTCTCCGCCAACATGGGAGATAGCTCCATTACAAGGGCGGAGCTTGCAGGTTTGGTACATGGCCTTCGTATAGCTTGGGAGCTGGGTATCCGGAAGCTAGTGATGCAGACGGACTCGATGGCGGTGCTTGAGCTCATCCGTGTAGCGGGTGACAGACATCATCTTGCAGGTTTGATTCGTGAAGCTCGGCTGCTCCTCGCACTAGCGTGGGAGGTAAAGGTCATGCATGTGTACAGGGAGGGAAATATGGTAGCAGATTATTTGGCTTCCTTGGGTCATAGTCTACCCCCAGGAGTGCACGTCTTTACGACACCTAGTTCGACACAAAACTACTGGCTGTTCTTTGATTTGGTAGGGGTCCAGACACCCCGGTTGGTTGTTAATGATTAAGGTTGGGGCGCCTTCTAGCCCCGGTTATTACAAAAAAAAAAAAAAAGATAGTTACATGTTGGAGTTAACCAGTCCAAGAAATCAAATAAACGACTCGCAGTCGGGTCTAATTGAAGGGTCTTTCTAATCATCAAGTGGGCTACCCTATTATTACGCCGACCTACAAACCACACATTAAGGCCACTATGAGCATCTAAGTACCGCACAACCTCCTCCAGAAGAGCTCCAATTCGACTATCCCAGGTGTCTGATCGATTGACTTTATCAATAATCACCTTTGCATCCCCGTCAAATCGGACTTCCGTAAAACCTTACGCAAGGCACCAGAGAATCGCCTCACGGAGGGACAACATCTCCGCAGTCAGAGAATCATCAATTCCTAGAAACTGGACCCCCCTAGTTAGGAGAACCTCCCTAGCCTGATTTAGGATAACCATTCCCCCAAATGAGTGGGATGCAAGCTTGGTAGCCCCATCCCATTTACAGACTATCGAGGAAGGGTGAGCACCCTCCATTGGTTTAGCCGGCAGGACTACTCCCCCCGGAGGCCGGGTCACATGCAAATTTACCCATTCCTAATATTGTTGGTGGAATTGGCGCATTAAAGCTGGAAAACCAAACTGCTTGCCTTCAAAGACAACCCAGTTACGTGATAGCCATATCCGCCAAAGGGGGATCATCAATCAACTGAGGTTGGTGAAGGAGCATCATCAATATTTTGAGGAATAAAAGGAAAGTATGGCGCGACAATCCTTGGCCAAGATACTCCAGACCCGCATAGTCCCAAAGAGCCATGGCCACTGGGCAGTCAAGAAACAAATGTTCCAAGGTTTCCGATTCCGCCCAGCAAACTGGACATCGGGGATGGACATGAACATCCTTCTCGAGAAGAGCTTCCGTCGTGGGAAGTAGACGATTGAAGATTTGCCACAGATTTTTTTTTTAGTTTAGGCGGGATAGGAGCCTCCCACAACCTAATCCAACTGGATCTATCTATCCAACTAGCTTCTGATCGCCAGAGACCCTCTTTCTTATTAAAAAAAAGCTGCCAAATGATAAGCCGATTTAACAATATAAAGCTCATCGACCGTACCATGCCAAATTAGTCGATCCTCCACATTATGTCGGTTTGATTTTGAGATCCAGGTACAGTCCTCTCCGGCCAGATTCCCTGCTCAATCTTCTATTGTTATTTTTTGCCATTTTATACACTTCGCGCCAATTTACATTTTGTTCATGGAACCAGTGTTATTCAATACTTTTGATTTCCGCTTTCTTTCCAACATTTTTTATGATTAAAAATAATTAAGAATATCTTGGTGAAAGCAGTGCCCAGTCGGATTGGGAAGCCAAGGGACGCCTTTCGTGAAAGCTTCCGCCGCTCCTAATTCTTCGGAGCAAATATTTCGTCTGTCCCTCAAAACAAAGATCTGCATCATCAGACTTTCCAAAAAAAAAACCTGCATCATCAGTGTTACCAAAAAAAAAAAAAAAAATCTGCATCTTTATGTTTACAACAACATTGAAAGTAACCATTCATAGTCATTATCAAAATAATTCATGACAAAAATCTAATGGTGATGATTGGTGATTTTGGGGAAGCAGCATTGGTTAGTGGGTCATCCATCATTTTAAAGTGCACGCAGCTCATGGTACAAATCAAACCCGCCTCAAACTTATGTAAATGTTCAGGGTGACTCTGCTTCTAGTTCATCACTCCCCAGCTCACCGATGAAACCTTTGCCAGCCCTCGTGCGTCGGCTCAATCGTCCCTCTCCCTGAAACCTCCCTGTCTTCTCTGGAGCTTTAGCAGATGGGCTGGCAGTCGGCATAACTTGCTTGAAGCTTGCATCCTCGTTAAACTCAAACCTTTCATATGCTTCTTCATTCTCGTAGCCAATCACTTCTTCTACATCTGGCGAAGACCCTATCGAGGGTGTCCAATGATCTGAGGCTGCTTCCAAATGCTGACTGCTTAGCTCCGTGTTTGCTGTTATTCTCGTTCTGTCCATTGCATCATCTAACATATCTGCAGTGACCACTCGGGAGGATTCATCTGAAGAACTTTGCCCATCATCGTTGATTGGTTCACTGATTAGCTCGGTATGACTTTCCTGGAGCTCGTCCATTACAGCACCAGGAATTTCCTGATCAAGAAGAGAAGATGCTTGTTCAATTTCCACTAGCCGTTTGATTGCTTCGATTGCTGCATTTATGGCCCATCCATCGCCATCACCATCACCAGCAGCTTCTCTGCAGAAAAGATATAGCAAGAGAATGTCTTTTCAAAGACAGTGTATTCCAAGCACATGACTATTTTGTGTCGCGCAGTAGAACAAGTACATGACTTTTTTATTTTTACACCATACTCCGTCTAATTAAGGCATTGTGGGAGGCCTTGAAATTTTGAGAACTCTCGGAACCTTAAGTAAGAAAACTGGAACTTGATGACAGGAGAACCATTAATTGACAAGCACATGAAAATAAAATTTATACCTGTCAGGATCGAGCCCAACTGAGACGAATGCAGCTTCCAACAGAGCAACAGGTGCTGAAGGGTTCTCAGAGAAGTATCCTCCAAGCTTAGTGATCTCCATCAGAAAATGCATGTCAAGAACAAACTGTTCCATGAACATTGGCCGTCAGTTTAGCAAACTCCAAATCTTAGGTAAATTTATGATTGCTGGCCAAACTTTTGTTTTGTATATATAGATTTCATAAGGAACTTCATATGTGAAATCGGTTTTAAGAAAAAGAGATTTTAGCAGAACAATATTTAAGATCACTCAAGAAGAAAACCTGGTGGAGGAAATGTAGTGAAGCATAAACAATAAGGATATACCTGTTTCAAACCTTCAGAACTAGTTGAAACTTGTTCGTCCATCTCCCAAATCTTTTTGTTCTTTGAAATCCAGACAAATACGGCATCAATGAGCTCACTTATTAAGTCTATCACCCAACTGGATTCAAAGACTTGGTCTTCAGCCAGTTTTTCTAATTTCTTGAGTTCTAAGAACAGCCCCTGGAAACAAGCCAAAAATGGAAAACGTCTGGGAAACTTCAAAAACTTCATCATTCATCATTCCAGTCATAATAGCTTAGAGTGGTCACCTGACGATTTTAATCAGAGAAATGACAAATTGAGAAGAAAAGCAAGTACAAGGAGGAAGAAAACAAACCAGAAAAGAATATATACAACAAACATGCACGTAGCACAATCTGAAGGAGAAAAGGAACAAACAACAAATCTCTTCACACAAAGTGGGAATGAAGAGAAGATAATTTTAGAGCGGTCTTGTCCCGGGAGACAAATGGGACTATTGTGCATTATACTTATTGAATCAATCCACTTATATGTAGATTCTAATATTATTGTGCAGTGTGCACTATACTTTCAGAAAGGTTCCATGACTTCCAAGAAGATAACATACCTGAAAGGCAGGAGAGGGCATGACATCATCAACCAAGCCAGGATCATCCTTACTAGCAATATATCTTTCGAGGATCAGCTTCGACTCAGTTTCCAGTGACATTAGTCTGTGAACATATTGCTCACAGAAAAAGGACCTGAGCCTACCAGATGCCTCTTGGATGAATAACACGCACTCTTCGAGTTGCTGCTGTTGTAAACCAATAGGCTGGTTGCTCATTAGCTCAGAATTGATACGATTTATGCCCCCAAAAATACTGGTCATGGTGCTAGAGTAGAAATGTTCAAGTGTGGACAGATTTGCCAGAATTGAAACTTGTTGTGGTAGTGATTCAGCACAAATAAACTCTGAATCACTTTTCTCAGGGGAGTAAATGTCATGCGTCATAGCTGTTTCAAGGATAGACATGTACTCCATGAAAAGATTCATAAGCCCTCTAAGAATGGAACCTTCCATTCGGAGAGCAACCAAAGGAACAGCATCTTCAGTCATAGCCTAAAAGGAATAAGAAAAAAGTTCACCTTCAGATATGACAACAAAAAAGTATGTTTCAGCACTTCAGCACCCCTATTCTATCTCCAGACTAACAGATAATAGCAAGAGGAATCCATATTTATATTTCATGATAATAAAGGCACGGAAAACTAACAAGCAGGCCTTTTATTGTGTCGGAATTCATTAAATAAGCTTCCACTTAATATTTGGTTTTGTGTCCGAACCAGGTCGAAGAGAAATGAAAAACAAGACAAAGAAGAACATGATCTATACTGGAAAAGCCCATTGCTACCCTTTTAATTGTGTCTGACATTCTTTATGAAAAGAAAATGCATGTAACGGAACAACTCTCCAAGGATATTTTGACAAGGGCATATGTAAATTGGATTTGGATGCTTTGATAACCACGTGTTCATACAGCTAACTTAACCAATTATATATTTGCTTGATTCATTAAGGTCTAAATACCGAAAAGAGGAAATGCACTAACCTGCAACAAAGTTACAAACTTCCGCCCACTATTGGTGAGTAAGCAGTATTCTGATTCTTCCCCAAATACCATAGAAGAGTAGTTTTCATTCAGGATTCCAGATAGGAGATACCTACTTAAAACCCAAGAATCCTTTGCTGTAAAGATGCCAATGACCTTCTTGAAATGGTCTATGTGCACCTCTAGAACTTCTTCCACACAGGGTCGAATAAGCTTGATCAGGTAAGGCTGCAATGTCAATCCCTGAGACTCCAAGAGTGAACAATATGTCAGAGCGAATTGGACAGCTTCTACAGCTGTCGACAGTCCACAGCTAACATCTGAGATCGATTTTGCATATCTAGTAAAAGAACTAACAAATACTTGAGCTTCTTCACGAGCCCACTGAACCAGTTCAGAATCATAACTGGATTTTTTCCCATGAAGCATGACAAAGCTCCTTGCTGCTTGGGATATCATGGCAAATACAAGTTTGGAGAGGTCTCTGCCATACATTCCAACTAAAAATGACTCTGAATTCTCCAATTCATCTATTCCTGCCACAATGCGAGAATGGTAATATTTTAGCAACAACTGAGTTGCGAGGCTGCTGTCACCCAGTTTGCAGAGTCCAGAAAGTGCATTCTGAAGTTCTGGAGCAGCTATTCTTGAATTTTCAGCAATCAAAGTCAATTGCAATGTAAGCATGTCCTTTCTTTCCGAAAGAACGGCAGAATATGACTTTAGTACATCTGCTGATATATCACCTTTGCGCTGCACCCTGCGCAAATTATCTTCCTCCTTTTCAAGATAAGCTATGGATTCATCTGCCCTGTTTTCCGCAAGAAGTACATCCAGCATGTCTGCCACATCATTTATGTGATCCTCAAGCATACTTACAGGAGGCGGTTCTTCGTGCTCGTTTTCTACTGCTAGTTCAGGTAGGTCTGTCAAGGTCTTCAGATAAATGCCATTGATCAGGTTGTTAACAAGCTTCTTTTGCATCAAAACTTGATTCTTCAGTTGCATCAGCTCCTTCTCAATGTCCTTTACCTCCTCAAATATTCTGCCAACATGCATGAGAAAGCATTATTGGAACACCACCTAATTGATAGTGACCAAAACAAGCCGACGCCCATTCAATGAGCTGAAAACATCTGAAACTAAGCCCCAGATAACACTGGATAATATATCTTGGCCAACACAGTAATAAGACTAGCAGGGCGACCCTATTAATAGGACTACGACAAGGGAGCTTGTAACACACAGCGATAATGTGCTGCAACTATTGATTAAGAACAATACCCATAAAGCTACCAAAGAAATGGCTGCAAAGGGAAGGATCGATTAAGAAAATTACCCAAGGAAGGAAGAATAATTCGAGAAGATATTCTTATGAAAATCTTCATCTGATGCTGCTTTTATCTCCAGCAATTCCATGCAGAGACGCTTGATCCCCTAGAAGAAGAAGAAGAAAGAAACAAGCAGAAAACCCACTTTCCAATTAGGTATCCCCCCATTGAGTTTCTCCGCCGCAAAGCGAAAGAGGAAAGAAAATTGACCTTGGCAGTCATGGAATCGAGCTGGGTTTCCTCATCCTCCTTAACGGCGGACTCGGAAGAAATCTCGGTGTCTGTGTCGGACTCGCTGACGTTCTCCGACTGCGGATGGTCTCTGAACCTGAACCTAGCGGCGAGGGAGGTGGAGGAGGATTCCATGATGGCGATCGGAACTGACAGTCCATGGAACGAAGGCGGAGGAATCCTTTCATAGAGAAGAAGAGAGGAGGGCGAAGGACTCCGCGTAAGGCCGTTGTTTGGCGTTCTCTCTCGTCGTTTTCTGCCATTTGAGACTTTCGACGTCTCGACTTGACGCGGGAGGCGCCAGTCGGCATCCCTCTCTCGTTTCTTCCGTCGGTTGTACAAATGGAGACAAAAGGCAGCGAGCGCTTCTTTGTCTTCAGTCCTCACTCGCTTCTCGCTTATGCCCTGCCCGGCATTATTTTATTTTCTCAACTAGCTTGTACCGGCGAGTTGGCCGGAATATTTAAATTTATTGTTTGATCATAAACTATACTAATGAAGGTTTATATCATGAATTGATAGATAGTATTAATTAGTCACAATATTCATTTATTGAAATTCTTTACAATTTAATTTATGTACTCGATTGCAATTTTCAATTTATGGAACAACAACTAATACGGTTTGACTTAAATCATGTGGAATAAAAGAATGAGATAATGAGAAAGGAGTGAACCGCTAAGTTGTATAGCTACAATTTTATTTTTGTTCGACATTTGATTTAAACCCAAATAATTAGTTAAGCGAAGCCCAAAAACAACAATCATATCATTGTCAAATTCATTAAACCGTTATTGTAATGAAATGTGTATACATAATTTTTGATTGCTTGGTAAGTTAATATCCAAAAGCAGCGGCGGATCCAGAATTTAGTAGAGCACTGGGCCGTATTTGAATAGACAATTACATATGATCAATAAATTTTGTGCAAATTTGTGAGTATATAATATGGTACCTCATTATTAAAAGAATGCATCTCATTTTCTTCAACAAGTTTGTTTATAATTAGAACTCTTCAAATAAGTTTGTCATTATCTTCAACTCTGCATAATCAAATAGCACAGTAATTGTATACATTATCAAGTTTCTAACTCACTTCCTAATTCTAATGGTTCATTCCTTGTCATCTCTTATTCTCAAAATTAGGTCACTTGTCCATAGCATTTCTCCAAATAAACCACCTGAACTTCTCGATTTCTATTTACAAACTCCCTATATTCTAAAGGCTCCGTTACATTCTACTCAGCACATTTACTACCGACGCACTACTAGACTCATGCACTAATAGCCCACGTAACCCCTACTACTCCTAATTGACCCATCACAAACCCCTATCCATGAAACGTTTTTAAACAAATAAAGAAGCTAATACTAGCATCCCTGATACAAACCACATATGCATCAAACATTACAGTTTTGGTGATGAACGGTAAGTCACGGTTCCAGAGTTTTACTTGTAAGTCACAAACGAGAGCATAAAATTTATATAAAAATCCATTTTGTTTTTTATTGATTGATTCACAAGACTAACATGGCAAATACATTTATATAATATGTAACCCTACTTATTAGCCTAACTATAGCCGAACCCTTCAATTCTCCCCGGCTAACTCGGCAACCTAGCACTACTAATCTTCTAATTAAGTCCATGTACTAATAATTCAAAACCCACATACATAAGCCCAACAATTACCCATTACCCACTTCAGGACACAACTAGCTAGCTTGGAGTCCATAGCTCCATCATTTAGCGTTTGGGAGACGGACGAGAGGGCTGGGCCAGCATTATTTGCAGTGGGCCAAAATATGTGGAGGGGGCTCAATATAACTTATGGATCCAAAGGAGGGCTGGGCCCTGGCCTAGGTTGACCCAACGCCCCAGCCCTGGATCCGCCACTGTCCAAAAGACAATAATCTTTAACTAGAAAAAGGAAAACACATTTGTAAGCTAATATCCAAAAGATCGGTTGGCACGGTTGCCGTCTCTTTCCTTCACTGATCCTACCTAGGGGTGATAGTCACTTTTCCAACCTGCCTTTCACTTTACAAGTATCCGAGGGTGGTGCAATACTCATTGGGCCCAGGGCTTTATCCCGTCTTTCTTGGTTTCGGCCCGTCTGTTTTCTTGTGTATCGTTTTGCAGGAGAAAGTGTTTCGACTTGCTAGCTTGGAAGAAATTTGGCGAATCAGCATTTTTGGCTGGCTTGCTGTGGGAAGCTGCTCTGTTTTTGGATATGCACTTTCCCTCGAGGCAGTGAGGGAATTACCCTCCAAGGATTCGTGTCCAGTGGCGTGCAACTAGGGCTGCAAATGAGCCAAGCGCTCGCGAGCAACTCGACGTTCGAATCGGAAAAAACTTATTCGACACTCGGCTCGTTATTTAACAAGCCGGCTCGTTAGTAAACGAGTCAAGCTTGAGCTAGACCATTCTCAACTTGATAAGCTCGTAAGCTAGCTTGACTCGGTGACTTGTTGAGCTAAGCTCGCGAGCTGGTTTATTTAGAGTTTGTGAAAGGATAAATTACTCTTCTGAACATTATCTTGTTAATACTGATGTGTATAGAAGTTAGTTGTTATTTTTAGTTTCTTGTGTTCTTTTTATCATTTAAATTCTTATGTGTACACATATTTTAGCAAGAATGATTTCAAATCGAGCTCATCTTGAACCAGGCTTGTACTCAGCTAGGCAAGTTGTGTTAATTAGCAGTTACCGAGCTCTACTGAGTCCAGCTCGAGCTGGATTATTAATGCTAGTAATGGATACTTGTACTACTGATTTTGGTACCAGTCTTACTAATGCTACCAGTAGCACCGCTTTGGTACCAGTAATGATTCGGTTACAGAGTTAGTACTGGTTGCTAGTCGTATTAATGATACCAGTCGTATTTATGCTACCAATAGCACCGCTTTGGTACCAGTACTGGTTGCTAGTCGTATTAATGATATTAGTAGAACCACTTTGGTACCAGTATTATTAATGATACCAGTACCAATGATTCTGTTAAAGAGTGAGTACTGGTTGCTAGTGTCATGTATTGGTACAAGTAGCAGTTGTACCAGTAGAAACTGCTACTCATACTAATGCAATGGTTTTACTATTGTCCCATGCATCATTTTAGGTGACTGCGCTTAAGCATGGATTCCTCGACCTTTCCTCTACTATCGCTTCGAGGATAGCAGAGTGCGATGCTCGTAAAACTAAACTCCATGCTATAGATGCTGAGCGAATTGACATTGCAGAAGATGAGGAAGACGACAATGGTGAGGTTGATGGTGATGACGAGGACAAGGATGGGTCTGACCTTGCTGATGATGAGGGCGAAGATGGGGCAGCCTCGCAAACGAGTGAGGATGATGAAGATGGTGGTGATGAAGACAATGAAGACCAAGATGATGTTCATGATGGAAATGGTAGTAATAATGATAACGTTGAAGACGATAGTGATGGTTCCAATGATAATGGTAATGACGAAGAAGATGCTAAAGATAACGACGAAGAAGGGAGTGCTGGAGAGGAAGAGGAAGTTGATAGTCCTATTGGAAATGGTAATGACGATGAAGATGGTGAGGATAAAGAAGATGGACGGAGTGTCGCCGAGGAAGGTGGTGATGACTCAATTGATAGTGTGGATATTGCACAAGGTAATGTTTTCTGTACAAACGTCCAATAGAGAGGAGTGGTACTGCCGTACTGGTACCATTCTAGCGGTACTAAACCCACACTTTTGACTGTCGCATAAAGCATTTATGGTTGACCATTTGCCCATTCTAAATATTACCATCTTATTCCCTAGTAGAAGGTGTTGATATGACTTGAATAGGATTATCAGCCGCTACGACTGGTAATCGGGGGTCTCGCTGCCCGAGTCAGCGAGTGGGGTCCAGGGGCAACGCCCCGTTGGGGGTGCGGGGGCAACGCCCCCGGCCCACGGTGTATGGGCTCAATGTTATTTGGGTTCGGGTTCTGGGCCTGGCTGTAACCGTTTCCTTTGCCAGATTGGATTAGGTTTAGACCCACATGGAGAAGTACTATAAATACTTCTCATACTCCTCTGTAATCTGTAATCTCCTTGATATAGTGAAACTGGCTCTCTCTCGCCCGTGGACGTAGCTAACACACATCTTGTTAGTGAACCACGTAAATCGTGTGTCGTGTTTTTTGATTCTCGCTTTCGTATTCTTGCTTTGTCGATTCCTGCGATTTCCCGATCCGTAGCAGCGCGTTTCTAACAAGTGGTATCAGAGCCGCGACTGGAAATCAGGTTAGGTTTTTCGATTCAGAAGAATGACGTCGGTGAACATGAAGATCGAAAAGTTCACGGGGAAGAACAGCTTCGCTATATGGTAGATCAAGATGCAGGCTTTATTAAAACAGCATGGGCTGTGGGGGCCGCTGTTTGCGAAACAAAAGAAGGCAGCGGTCGATGACGATGAGTGAAACACCCTGGAGGAGAAGGCCCACTCGACCATCATGCTATCGTTGTCTGATGACGTCATCATTGAAGTCGCTGCTGAGAAGACTGCCGCGGGCTTGTGGTTAAAGTTGGAGAGTCTGTATATGACGAAGTCCTTAACCAACAAGCTGCATCTCAAGCAACGGTTGTTCAGCTTAAGGATGCAAGAAGGTACGCCTTTGAGGGAACATCTCGAACAGCTTAACTCTATTTTGCTGGATCTGCGTAATATAGATGTTCAAGTTGACGACGAGGATGCTGCCCTAATCCTGCTGGTTTCTTTGCCGAGTTCATATGAGAATTTCGTTGATTCTTTTATTGCTGGTAAAGAAAGCGTGTCGTTGGAGGATGTCAGGTCTGCTCTTCATACGAGAGAGATCAGACATAAGGCGTCTGGATCTGGTACAGGTGGTGAGGCATCGGGTTTGGCTGTTACAGGTGGAAAGGGAAAGAAGAAATCTGGTAAAGGGAATTCGAACAAGAATTCCAAGGGTCCCGGTCCACAGCAGGTGATGCTTGTCACAACTGTAAGGAAGTGGGGCATTGGAAGTACAACTATCCCAAGAGAAGAGGGCAACAGAAGAAACAAGGTTCAGTTGCCGTGGCAGAAGTGGACAACAGTTCTGAAGACGATCTCGCCTTGGCTGTAGATGAGAAGGCACATCGTGGGGATGCGTGGTTTTTGGATACTGCAGCCTCATACCATATGTCTCCGAACAGGGATTGCTTCACAACCTACGAGCAGATAGATGGTGGTAACGTGGTCATGGCAAATGGAGCTGTCTGCAAGGTTGTTGGAATCGGGTGCATAAAGGTTTGGACACATGATGGTTCGTTCTGTACCGTGAATGATGTCAGGCATGTTCCACGAATGACAAAGAACCTGATCTCCTTGAGTCTACTCGACAGCAAGGGTTTCAGTTTCAAAGGAAAAGGTGGAGTTGTGTATGTCTGCAAAGGTTCAAGGAAGGTGCTGAAGGGCGTGAAGCGTGGGACCTTGTATGCATTACAAGGGTCTGTGTTGTCTGGTTCTGCTGCCGTTGCATCGTCTCAGGTTCATCAGGAAGATATGACCACTCTCTGGCACATGAGACTGGGGCATATGAGTGAACGGGGGATGCAAGTTCTGTCGAAGAGGGATCTTCTTTGCGGGCACAGGATGCAGAATTTGGAATTCTGCGAGCATTGTGTGTTTGGGAAGCTACAACGCAGCAAGTTTCCCAAGAAGGGTATCCACCGGACGAAGGGGATACTGGATTACCTCCACTCCGACTGTTGGGGTCCTTCACGAGTTGAATCCATTGGAGGCAGCAGGTATTTTCTGTCTATTATTGATGATTATTCGAGATTTACTTGGATTTTCATGATGAAGCAGAAAAGTGAGGCTTTGGCGAAGTTCAAGCAGTGGAAGACATTGGTGGAGAATCAGACCGATAAGAAGATCAAGAAGCTGCGAACGGACAATGGTCTGGAGTTCTGTAATTCTGAGTTCAACGAATTCTGCAAGGATGAAGGGATTGCCCGTCATCGGACTGTGAGAGATACACCCAAGCAGAATGGCATTGCAGAAAGGATGAACCATACGTTGTTGGAGAGAGCACGGTGCATGCTCTCTAATGCTGGACTAGAGAGAAGATTCTGGGCAGAAGCAGTGAACATGGCGTGCTTCCTGATCAACCGTGGACCTCACACAAGTATCGAGTTGAAGACTCCTTATGAGGTATGGTATGGTAAGCCTGCGGATTACTCTTCACTGAAAGTTTTTGGGTGTCCTGTTTATTATCATGTGGATGAGGGTAAACTGAACCCAAGGGCAAAGAAGGGTGTATTTGTGGGTTACGGAGATGGAGTTAAAGGATTTCGAGTCTGGTCACCTTCTGAGCATCGAGTTATACTTAGTATAAATGTGATATTTGATGAGAAGTCTATGTTTAACCCCATGTTGAAGGTTACTGTTGTTGAAGGTAGCAGGAATGTTGATAAGCAGGTGGAGCTGCAAACTCTCAATGAGAGTGAGTTTGAGCGCCAAGGTGGAGAAGATCAACATGATGAGGATGTCTCTGCAGAGCCAGAAATTTCAGAGTCCAGTGCACGAGCTCAACAGTCTATTGCTTCCGGTAGACCGAAGAGAGCGACTGCAGGAGTACCTCCACAGAGGTATGGCTTCGAGGACATGGTGGCGTATTCATTTCAGGTTGCTGAAGAAGTGGATGCAGGAGAGCCACAGTCCTATAGAGAAGCAGTTTCGGGTGGTGAAGCTGATTAGTGGCTTGCCGCAATGGGAGATGAGATGGAATCCCATGACAGGAATCAGACTTGGGAGCTAGTCAAACGACCACAGGGAAGGAAGATTGTTACAAACAAGTGGATCTACAAGAAGAAGGAAGGAATCACTTCTAAAGAGGGCATGAAATTTAAAGCTCGGGTGGTTGCACGAGGCTTCTCGCAGAGGGAAGGAGTTTACTACAATGAGATTTTCTCACCAGTGGTCAGACATACTTCGATCAGAGTGCTACTAGCAATAGTGGCACATTATGACTTGGAGCTCGAGCAGCTAGACGTGAAGACAGCTTTCCTACATGGAGAGTTGGAGGAAGAAATTTACATGACTCAGCCAGAAGGATTCGAGGTTCCTGGAAAAGAAGACTATGTTTGTAAGCTGAAGAAATCCTTGTATGGACTTAAGCAGTCTCCGAGGCAGTGGTACAAGAGATTTGACAGTTACATGCTTGAGCTGGGCTATAGCAGAAGTCCATATGATTGTTGTGTGTATCACAACAAGGTGGAGGATGGTTCGATGATCTATCTTGTTCTGTATGTGGATGATATGCTCATAGCTGCGAGGTCGAAGTCTGATATCCAGAAGTTAAAGGGGCTTCTCAGTGCTGAGTTTGAGATGAAAGATTTGGGAGCTGCTCAGAAGATCTTGGGTATGGAGATTTACAGGGACATGTCGAAGAAGAAGCTTTTCTTGTCACAGAAGAGCTACATCCAGAAGATACTGTCGAGGTTTGGCATGTCTTCAGCAAAGCCCTTAAATACACCTAGTGCTTCAAATGTTCATTTATCCTCAGCTTATGCACCGCAGTCAGAGGCTGAGAAGGAGTACATGTCGAGAGTCCCATATGCTAGTGCAGTAGGTAGCTTGATGTACGCTATGGTATGCACTAGACCTAATCTTGCACATGCTGTTAGTGTTCTCAGCAGGTTTATGATACAACCTGGGAAGGAGCATTGGCAGGCTGTGAAGAGGATCTTCCGGTACCTTAAGGGTACACCTGATGTGGGGATTAGCTTCGGAAGTGATACAGAGTGCTTGGTGTCTGGGTATTCTGACTCGGACTATGCTGGAGATGTTGACACGAGGAGATCGATGACCGGTTATGTATTCACTCTTGGGAGTTCTCTAGTGAGCTGGAAGGCAACTTTGCAGTCGACGGTGACATTGTCTACTACTGAGGCAGAGTATATGGCGTTGACAGAAGCTGCTAAGGAGGGAATATGGTTGAAGGGACTGGTTGGTGATCTTGGTCTACATCATGATCAGGCAGTGGTGTATTGCGACAGTTTGAGTGCAATATGCTTGGCCAAGGATCAAGTCCACCATGAGAGGACTAAGCACATCGATGTGAGGTATCATTTCTTGAGGACAGAGAAGAGGATTAAGGTGAAGAAGGTTGGGACCGCGGATAATCCTGCTGACAACACTAACAACATGTGCATCAAGTCAAGGTAATTTCAGAGTACATCAGAGATTTCAGAGGAAGAGGATTCAAGTCAAGGTGGAGATTTGTTGATATGACTTGAATAGGATTATCAACTGCTGCAACCGGTAATCGGGGGTCTCACTGCCCGAGTCAGCGAGTGGGGTCCAGAGGCAACGCCCCGTTGGGGGTGCGGGGGCAACGCCCCCGACCCACGGTGTATGGGCTCAATGTTATTTGGGTTCGGGTTCTGGGCCTGGTCTGTAACCGTTTCCTTTGCCAGATTGGATTAGGTTTAGACCCACATGGAGAAGTACTATAAATACTTCTCATACTCCTCTGTAATCTGTAATCTCCTTGATATAGTGAAACTGGCTCTCTCTCGCCCGTGGACGTAGCTAACACACATCGTGTTAGTGAACCACGTAAATCGTGTGTCGTGTTTTCGATTCTCGCTTTCGTATTCTTGCTTTGTCGATTCCTGCGATTTCCCGATCCGTAGCAGCGTGTTTCTAACAGAAGGTAACCAGGGAACGAAGCATGGCGCAATAGAGAGTGCACTGGACTCTAATGTCACTATATCAAAGTCGGTGGCCATCATCACACCCACTCCTAAAACTGAGGGAAAGAAGGTTGGTGGTGAAGGATGGTGAAGTGTAGCACACTCGTTGACGTTGTGCAAACTGGAGGTAAAACGTTGTAACACCCTAACCCGGAAGGGTACTGCTTTTACTAAAATGACCTTAATAAATAAAATACTCAAATCTTAAATTGCAGCGGAAAATTTTTCATAAATAAAATACTGAAAACACACACTTGTAGCTCGGATCAAAGCCCTAACACGTGGACAAATTAAACTCAAACTTTAAAATCTCAATCTGATCTCCAGTCTATACTCATAATCATAAATATAAATAACTAATAATCTCTAATGTTGTTGCTACTGAAACCTTGACTAAGCATCCACTGTGATGCTTATACTGCCCTCCTCTAGCTGGTTGCTCTCGAACTTTTCCTCTCGAACTCGCTGCTCTCGAACTGCTCCTCTAGCTAGCTGCTATCGATCTGGTTCTCGCTCATTCCCTTACTAAGGCCTGGTGAGTGAGTTGGGGTCAGTCTACGCCCTTACGTTTTAATAATTCTATTACTTGAGTACTTTACCTAAACACTTAACTTTGACTAGTGGAAGTTGTTTGTACTTCTAATCTTAAAAATCTTAACTCTTAAACTTTGAGGGAGTTGAAGTTCCTCTCCTCTCTTACAAATCTCGTCCCCCAAATCATGTTCCCGTATTCTCTCCATGCAATTAATTTCCAATTTAAATTATTAGAATTAACCTTGTGCTTACTAAAAACCCCTTCTTGTGATCCTGGCCGCTAGATGAAGAAGGGGAACGGACGGCAACAAGATTGACAACCCCTTAGGGGTGTTCAAATGGTTACCGTGGTAATAAACAAACCAATTAAGCCTAAATTTCATTAACCATGGAATAAAATGTCTTAACCAAACCATCCAAATTAACACGAAAACCAAATTAACCAAACTAAAATTTAATTGGTTTGGTTAATCGGATAATTGGATTAACCAAATACATAACATTACATGAAAACAAACACAAACTATCATTTTATATAGGCAATAATAATAAGACTAACCATCCGGAATTATCATCATTATTGGAGTTAATACATCATTCATCATCTCTACATCTAATATAGGTAGCTTACAACAAACCCCTTAACATAAATACATACCAATATCACTCATCAGGAAGTTAAAGTTCTCCTACAAAACACTTAAACGATACATAGTTTGAGGTGGTTGTCATGGTATTGTACGTAATCCTAAAGTCTAGTAGTTGTCCAAAATGCTTTGGTTTAGTAAAGATAGACGGACCCATTTAATTTTTTATCCATAATGTTTTGGTTTGTTGTATACATGGAAATAAAATAGGCAATCGTGAAAGTTTGGTTTGGTTGGTTGGAAGTATAAATAATTTTGTATATTAGGTGTATCTTTAACTGGTTAATTGGTTTCATTGGTTAGCAGTGTTGAAACCAAACTAAACCACATAAACCAAATAAACTAAATTATTTAACCACACCAAACCAATTATCCAATTAGCCAAACCAAATTAACCGAATGCTACTGGTAACCAATCCGTTTGAACACCAGAAAAAAAAGAAAAAGAAATTGAGGTGATACGCGGGCAATAAGCAACGAAACTATTTTACTCAGTCAACTCAAAACTGCAAAGCTAGAGCGAAAAGGGACTCGCCGCACCATAATCAACGAGACAACGACACTCGGTCCTCTGCCGCTCTCGCTTCTTCTACTTTCTCCAGTGAACGGAAGTAGCCGACGTGGAAGCCAGAGCAAAACGGCGGGGAAATGAGGTAAGAAACTAAAACCATGAACGGAAGAGCTCCCCGCGTCCCCTTCGCCACCTCCATCGCCGTCGCCGTGCTACTTGTCGCCGGTCTCCGCACCGTCTGTGGCGCCGAGTTCGATGGAGACTACTCCAAACTGTCGGGAATCATAATCCCCGGCTTCGCATCCACTCAGCTCCGAGCCTGGTCCCTGCTCGACTGTCCTTACTCTCCTCTCGATTTCAACCCTCTCGACTTGGTCTGGCTCGACACCACCAAGGTAGTAATTGCTTCCCTGCATGCTTCGTCTGTGTGCTTTGTGATCGTCTTCTAGTTCCGCATTCTGAGATTTCCCAATCGACTTTCTCTTATTGGATAGCGATTGATTCATATGGTTATCGCTCCCGCTCCATGTCGAATTACTGCGCCCGAGCTGTTGAGAGATTCTTGTGGAGGAATTGATGTCAGCTTACCTTTTGTTGTTGTGCAGCTTCTTTCTGCGGTGAATTGTTGGCTCAAATGCATGATGCTTGATCCTTACAACCAAACAGATAACGCTGAGTGCAAGTCGAGACCTGATAGTGGTCTCTCTGCGATTACTGAACTTGATCCAGGTTACATTACAGGTTTGTGCCTTTTCTTTCTTTCTACCCATCTGTGTTCCTTGTCGTTTTTGCAGAGTTTTTCTCCCCCAAAATGTTGAGTTTCAATTAGCATCAAGGAGTTAAATGATTGATATCTTTCTTCAGGTCCTCTGTCTTCTATATGGAAAGAGTGGATTAAGTGGTGCATTCAATTTGGTATCGAGGCAAATGCAATAATTGCTGTTCCTTACGATTGGAGGTTGTCTCCATCGATGCTTGAGGAGCGAGACCTCTATTTCCATAACCTCAAGTATGTTTGTTTCTACGGAGATTATCATATATATATTTTTTTTACAGCAATGGTATGGTTCTCTGAATTGATCAGTAATTGTCTGCTAAAGCATTCATTCCATAGCGATCAATGGTGTTCTTACCATTTAAGGGTTCTGTTGGACAGCATTACCTATCTAAAAATCCTATGAACTGGCAGATAAATTTATTGTTAGCTATTGACAGCATCAGATATCTTTAAATGGAAGCATTTTTTCACATATCGTCAGCTGTTGCTATTCCTGCACTAATCTGGATTGCTCAATCTAGTACGTAAGGATTAACCAATGGCTTTCAGATACCACTATCTTATGACTGAATCATTCTTCCATTTAATCTTTCGCCTTCTTTGCAGATTGACCTTTGAAACTGCCCTCAAACTTCGTGGTGGACCTTCTTTAGTATTTGGCCACTCATTGGGTAACCTGGTATTCCGTTACTTTCTGGAGTGGCTTAAGCTAGAAATTGCTCCGAAACATTACAATCAATGGCTGGATGACCACATCCATGCCTACTTTGCTGTTGGTATGACTAATTGGCACCAAACCCTATCTTACAAGTTTAGTTGCTGGTGGTTAAATCTGTGCACTTGTTTGATCTACTGTCATATCTGATCCAGGAGCTCCTCTTCTTGGCTCACCCGAGACAGTGAAAGCTACTCTTTTTGGAAACACATTTGGGCTTCCTGTTTCTGAGGTGACCGATTTCCTCTTTCATTTCTGAAAATCATTCCGTCATTGGTGCACTGGCTAGTAATATATGTTATTCACAGGCTCTCATTAGTTTGCATCAATCTGAATTCTTCCTATACTCAGTTACAACAGATCGTAGTACAACTTCTCTCATTTTTCTCCAATTTATAGTAGTTTTAAGTATCTGTGCTACCTTTTGTTAATGTCTCTCAAATATTTTTCTAACCCATGTTTATGATTTGGCAAGGTCCCAGGGGACAGCTCGATTAATGTTCAATTCTTTTTCTTCTTCATTGTGGATGATGCCACAGTCAAAGTATTGTACATCCGATAATCCATATTGGAAACATTTTTCTGGAGGATTCAGAAAGAAAAATCAAACCTATCACTGCGAGGAGCAAGAATATCGAACAAACTACTCTGGATGGCCAACCAACTTGGTCAACATAGAAATCCCTTCTATTCCTGGTAGGAGTTTGATATTGATTTGGCTGGCAATATTACTCAACTGCTCATGTTACTGTATCTATGTGCATATTCATAGGGTTTGATGCCTATCCATCACTCCAAGATATGCTCGAAACAAACTTCTCGGCCTTGGAATGTGGACTCCCTACTCAGTTATCTTTCTCAGCTCGTGAAGTTGCAGATGGAACACTTTTCAGAGCCATAGAGGACTATGATTCTGACACAAAGAGGCTATTGTACCAGTTACAGAAGTATGTTTACTCTTCATCAATGCTGGTTCTGCTCACAACACCTTTACTTTGGAGTCCAAAAAGGGCTTATTTATAAGAGTAACTTCGTACTGGCCTTTACCATCCAATATTATATTCTTTCAACTCAAGTCTCAGTACGGTAGAGGTATGGTTTCACTCAACTTGGTGCACTCTATCCCATCATATTGCGCGATTTTGCTAATCAGGTCCACGGCAGCATTACCTTTCTGTACGACTATATGTGTTGTTATTGGAGCACCCCAGTGCATATCATTCAGTTTTCATTCAAGAGGTTGACGAACTAACTCGTTTAGCCTTCCTTTTCCCGTCTTTGTAAATTGAGCTATGCCAAGGTTTTCAAACCATGTCTCCACCTAAGGGATTTACCTAAGCATATCTTGAAACCATTGCGGTCAAGCTAGGTGGCAGACCTGCTTAGACTCGAATTACTGTATTGTGATTATCCATGGTGCATGCGGATACTGAATCTCTTCTAGTATACTGCATGCATTCATTTCATAATGGTGGTGAATCATCAGTTGAACTTGTGCAATCATTGGAATTGCTTCAAAATGCAACTTTTTCAACTAAGTGTTAGATTAGTCTTTCTTCTGTGGTGCATGAGCGTAGAGTAATTGTATCTGTTTGAACATTTATTGGTCTCCAAAAGAAGAAGAAAATAAACACCCTTCGGCAACCGATAAGTGGAAGCCATGTGCATGCAGTTCCGGTTTCAGGGGATGTAATCTTCAAAATTGTATTTTTCAGGTCATACCATGGTGATCCTGTTGTTAATCCACTTACACCCTGGGATAGACCTCCTATTAAAAATATTTTCTGCATCTATGGAATAGATTTGAAGACGGAGGTATACCTAAGTCCTCTCAAACCCTCCTGGTTTAAAAATGTGTTTTGTGTCGACTGCATGTTCTTTCTGTTTTAGGATGATAAAATGCAGTCACTCCTTGCTTCCGCTGGATATTTACTTATCTGACCATTAGATGCCCTTTTTAGCTCTGAATACACATACTAAAAGAATTCTATATCTTTTTAGCCACCAAGATTAGGGAGGATTTTGCTTTGTTTGCCAGTTTCATGCTTGAAAATAAGGGTCCAGTTGTGTATAAAGATGTGTGTTTCAGTCTATTTTCCCTGCATATTTATGGCAATGGAATCTGCAATGTGTTAGCTCTTTGATATATATATATATATATATATATATTTTTTTTATGAAGTAGCTCTTAGATATTGACTAGGGTGAAATACATTCTTAAGCGGATGACTGCAGATATTTTGTGCTGTTAGTATTTTTGTCAGACAGCTTATCAGAATTTGTGTAAATTGTGTTTTTTCTTTGGACGAATAACAGCTGACCAGTTATTATTCGCTTGGAGTTCAATTTTATGAAATGCTGATGATAATTTTTGTGTTGGGAAATGTCGGAGCAGGTTGGTTACTATTTTGCACCGAGTGGCAAACCTTATCCAGATAATTGGATCATAACTGATGTTATTTACGAGATTGAAGGATCCCTCTACACAAGGCGAGTATTTTTACTGTTGTTCCGTTATAAGTATATGAGTATGCCATATGATCTGCCAGTAGTTCCACTTACAAAGGAGGAGTCGCATGTTTGCTATATGGTGAACATTGGTGCACCCCAACTAACTGAACTCCCCCACTTGGAAAAATACCAACAAAGGCACGGTCGACAACTGAAAAGTACTGCATTAGGATGGTTTAGTTCACTGGCCATTGATTTTACAACTCCCTATACCAGATTGTCATCCCTACCCTGTTTGTCAACAATTTGCAGTGGGAGGCAAACACATATAGCCTGTTTAGATTGGAGGTAGTGGATCCCATAAAAAAATTATTAATATCTTTTCGTTCAACATTTCCACTGTTTTCTCTCTTTTCACATTTCTTTTCCCAGATACACAAATATATTGAAGTATTATTTTATTATTAATAAAACAATGCATTTCCATACTTTTGGAAGCACAAGAACTCGAAATGAAATTTTGGGAAAAGAAGAATTAGAAATGAATTTCCAATTTTGTTTCCGTATAATTGTATCCAAACAGAGTAATAGTAGCTTAGCTGACAGCCTGATGCCATAACCAGTCCTGTGGCAATGCACAAGTGTTGTTGCAAACTCGTCTGTGCCCCCTTATCAGGTTAAATTTGTTAATTGTGATGATAGTCATGCCTTCTGGTTGAACGGGCATTGTTTCATCGGTTGTGCATATCTCAGTTCGCTCTTTCTAACATGTTTATCCTTGACCTTCTAGGTCTGGGAATCTGGTTGAAGGGAATCCAGGAGCTACAAGTGGGGATGAGACAGTAAGCTCATGCAACAATGCGTGCATTTTTATTTTACAAGAATACCTGATCCACAGATCCTTGAACTGTTGAACACCCTAATATTGATTCTTGGAACTGCATCCATGTGTTTTATCTGGAGTGAATATGCTGTATGTTTCAGGTACCATACAATTCCTTATCACTATGCAAGAGTTGGCTTGGATCAAAAGTGAACATAACAAGGGCTCCTCAGGTATTCTCAGCCGATGAGTTATGACCTTGGATGTGCTTGAGTTATCTGCTTCTGACATATGAGATGAAGTAATTTATACTTCCTCATATATATTATTATAATACACCTTGCCTTGTGTGTGAAAAATTAATATTTCGACCTCTGGGAATAACTATGTGATGCAGGAATGGTAGTTTAATATTTGTATCTGAAGGTTATTTTGATTTTCTGCATTATGTTCATGCGAATTGCAGGCCGAGCATGATGGATCTGATGTACAAGTAGAACTGAATGTTGACCATCTCCCTGAAGAAGATATAATTCCCAACATGACACGGTCTTCAAGGGTAAAATATATTACATATTATGAAGATTCCGAAAGCATACCAGGAAAGAGGACAGCAGTTTGGGAACTTGATAAAGGTCGGTTTATGGCTTCTGTTCACTTCGGCTTGGAATATGAGGGTATTTCATTTTATAATATGGAACCCGGAAAAGGACAAGGAAAGAATAACGGAACCATATTATGCTCAAACCAGTAATTCATGACATGTCAAGTACTGATTAATAACTCAAACTATCATTCTGTAGCAAATCATAGGAACATCGTTAGATCTCCGGTTTTAATGCGGGAGCTGTGGCTTCAGATGTGGCATGACATCCGTCCTGATACGACATCGAAATTCGTTACAAAAGGTTTGTCTTTTCATTCAGTACACTCTTCTCTCGTCAACCGTCTTGGATACTTCTTCACTAACATGTAATACATAACAGCAAAACGAGGTCCTCTAAGAGATGATGACTGCTACTGGGATTATGGGAAAGCTAGATGCGCTTGGGCGGATTACTGTGAATATAGGTTGGTTGGTCACGGTGCCCTCAATTGTGTATTGTCGTGTTGATTCTACTGTCTGCCCTTATGATAGTTTTGCAAGTGCAGATACATTTTTGGTGATGTTCACCTGGGACAGAGCTGTAGATTGAAGAATTCGTCAGCCGAGACACTCTTGAATTACCTTTAAGGCTATATGGATTTATTAGGTACATGTTCCTTCTCTTCAGCTCACGTCCATTTTAACTCGAAAGATTTTGAAGAAAAATGAATATGATTAGATAATTACATCTAGAAGTCGAGTTTTATTATCTGTAAAACATTTTCACCTTGGCCTTCTTGGTGAATTACACCACGCTTTCCTCTATGGTAGAAGCTAGTTATTTAGACTAGACAACTCTACATTTGCTTGCGTCAACTTATCTGAATCATTATTTCAATTATCTACTCGCCAGCCTCACAGAGTTGACATGTATCAAGCAACTTTAACAGCAACAGCTCAATTACAAAGTAAAATCTTGAAACAAAGTACAAATGACTTTCTCAAGTGTTCTCAGTAAAGCTTTCAACATAAGGGTTGCATGGTACTTTTGAGTAATCCCTACAATATGTTTCATTCCTCAGTCGCTTCCATGTTTTTTGCAGCATATTAATCCCCACCGATCATTGTACACAATTGTACAATCAGCAGCCCTCTCGCTGGAGGAGCAGGTGGGTAATTGGGTTGTGCGGAAGTTCCAAAATAAAGTACATTGCTCTTCAACACAAGCCTTCCAACAACACTTGGCATCACAAACGCCGAGGTTTTGATGCTCGTTTTCCCCTGTATCCACACAGATGTGAAATTCAATCCAGACTTGGACCTGCTGTTGCTTCAACTGAAATATCTAGGATTCGAAGCCGGTCCAGGTCAGAGAACTCAACATCAACCTTATGAGATAGCACTGGAGCATTTTTTTTTTTACCGTCTTCGAAAAGCAATTTCTTGGCTACTTAACAAAAAAACAAGTAACTTTGGGTAAAGATCTGTAACCGTCAAATGTGAACATTGAGCATCTGCGACAAGCTGAAGTGTGAGTTTAGATTTGTGGTAGTTTTCTTCTAATAGGCCGCCTGTAGGGCTGGATACTTGTTCTTTATGCCGAACAGTTTGAATAGTAAGCCTAATTTGGGATCAGAACAATGTGGTAGCCAGTCATTGATCATCCTTCAACAATCCTGCTTCGACCTCTGATGATCGCTCTGTAATATTGGCTCCTTTAATGTAACATTAGATTACAACACATGCAGACGAAGATGGAAGCAGAGACTGTTCCCAAGAAAAACCAAGAAGCTACAACTGCTGCAATCCGTTCAATGGAGTGATGGACAATCACATTCATGCCTAATCGCAACACAACAGCATATGGCCAGAGAAAAAGGGTTGCATTGCGGCGGAGGAAGGGGCTATGTTAGAGGGTCTTTTTGATCTGGAAGCAGTACTTGAGCTCCAGGTGACATCTTTTGTCATCGTCTTCAAACTGCCGGAAACAACAAAAAGGTAAACAACATCATGATCCATGATTAAGATTATGACTCCAGTTGCTTAATCAAGTTCTGATCATTCGACTTCAATTCGTTGGTAAGTTGGACTGTACTCGTTGTACGCAAGATGGATGCATTTCGGGACTGACCTTAAGCTTAGCGGAGTAAGTCCCGCGAGCTAGAATACCAGACGGAGTGGTCTCCTCCTCCAAAGTATGCACGTATGGCTCACGTTGAGGAGCAAAAGTACCCAGCATTCCTTTGTTCTGATCAACTGCATTTTTCCACCTTCATGTTAGTTCAAAATAATCGTGTCAATCGATTTACTTTGAGCGCAAAGAAACCAGACCCGAGATGGAAAGAGGGAGAGAGATGGGCTGTGTTGTTGTGCACCTTGAATCCCTGACTTCCACACTGTATTTGAGTAGGTCAAACCGGAGACAATGTTGTGAAGAACAGTAAAGGTGAACTTGAGTTGATACTGAGACCCTTCTCTGAGAGTGAAAAGCAGGCGACTTGAGCGGCTCTCATTCTCATTGGCAACGATAGGCAACGGTGTAGTTACTTCCCCAAAGTCGCTGCACATTATGCCTATGGAATGGAACCTAACTTCCGCCTCTGTTTCGCCTGGCAAACCGAAATAGCAGTATATATCCGAGTGAACGATATGGCAACTGGAATGCCTGAAGAGCAGATATGCAAAGACAAAGCAAGCTAAAGGCTCCTGTTAGGTCGAAATTGTTACCATTCAATTCGCCACTGATGGAGCCTAGCAGCTTCTCTTTCCACCTTCTCAAGCTGTCGTCATCCTGCGTGCGGAGTTAAGTCACACAAGGGGAAAACAGGGGAAGGGGGGAAAACAAGGAGAAGAAGAAGAAGAAGGAAGCAGAGACCTTGTCCTTGTCAATCTGTTCCTTGAGGGAGAGCAGAGGCCCAGGGACGAACCCACTGCTACTGGTAGTTGTAACAAGAGGAGGAGGAATGTGACGATGATCAGCACCGTCGCCATTATTAGCATCCTCCAATCTGTCCTCTAAGTCGTCGTTGTCATCATCAGGAACAGGAGGTGGTTCTTCTTCTTCTTCTCCATTTGATGGCTTGACAGCGGCATCTGCATCCGACAACACATTATTGATCTCCTTTCCTTGGTTCCGCTCTTCAACGGCGCCACTACAAGTACTAGTACTGCTTCCACCTGCTGCTGCTGCTGCTGCTGTTGAACAAGGAACAGCTTCTGGTGCTGTCTTCTTCTCACTCTCCATTTCCCCTGCCTTTACTTCCTTTTTCTTTTTCCCTACCTCTGAAAGAAGCAACAAAAGAAAGAGTAAGAACCTGGGTACGGAGCATAAAAAGATGGGAACTTTTCTGGGGGGAAAGGAAGAACTATTAGGACTGTTCAAATTTTTGGGAACCCCAGAACAGAGGGAAAGAGAAAGGTCACGAGAGGAAATAAATGGTGGGAAAGGGAAAGGGAAAGGGAAAGGGAAAGAGAGAGAGCGAGAGTTTTCAGTTACCCTGCTGCCCGCAGTTCACCGTTTCCTGCCTCCTTTTGCTGCTACTGCTAGGAAAGGAAAGGGCACAGGACAAGTACGAGAGGGAAGGGAGTGAAAACCAAGGTTTTCAAACCGGTTTATACTATTGCGTCGGTTTAGTAAGTGGAATGCTACTACTAATGCTGCTATAATTGGTTTGTGTCGGTTTATGCCGACTTAATGAAATATGACATTTCATATAAAATAACAAATACTCATATTTAAATGTATTTAACGTCAATATGTAAATGCTTATACTTGAATCCAACAAATTACATTAATTTTTAACTTTTATATTCATAAAATATATAATAATTTTTTTATTAATAAAATTTAATAAAACGATCTCGTTTTGCTTATATTCGTAAATCAATCATACCGGTGGTGTTTATACAAGTTTTATGATTGACAACGGTTAAATCAGGTTCAACCGGCCGACATGCAAATGTCATAATAACCATGATGAAAACTGAAAACAACAATCGGGTTGAAGTGTGTGTTTGTCTGTCTCTATCTTGATGTCTATATCCGTGTTCTTCTCCCTCTCCTCTTTTTCTTTCCTTTTTGTTTAGAAAAAGAAGTTTTTTAGAGAGCCAAATAGGAGTTATGGCCAGCAATAATCTAGACAAGGCGGCAAAGGGACGACCTAATCAGGGCAAAAAGTCTCTGATTAGGTTAGTTTAAGGTTATAGATATAATATGCTTATCTACTATATAGTTTATCAAACATGCCCATTTACTATTTTTTACATTAAACATGCCCTTATACTTTGAAAAAATTATCAAACATGTCCTTATGTTAAAATTTCCATTAAAAATGGTCAACCACGGTTGAACCGAGATTCACACGACACGACATCGAAAAAATTGGGGGTGAAATGTCAGTTTTTCCTCCTCATTTATTTCTCCATGTCTCGTTAAAGTGAAATTATCATAGGTATTTGGCTATACAAAAGAAACAAAACAATTCTAAAGTTATTATGTAAATATTGATGTATGGATGACCAATGACCTACCACATTAGATGCTCACTTGGGAGTTACATGTAACCCCTATTTCTACATTATTATCTCTCATTCATATGCATTGATATAAGGATGTAGTGGTTACCAAAGTGTGCCTATAAATATAGCACACCATTGTATCAAAAGTGAAGAATGAATAAGAAGAACTCTTCACCTCTCTTCTCTTGTGTCTTTTCCTCTATAATCTTCTCTTGTAGTTGTTTATATTTTTATTAGTTTTATAACACGCTATCAGCACGAAGCTCTGCCAAAATTATCATTGCTCAAGCCTCAATGACTCTCAACATAATCTAAGATATTGGAGTAAGATCACAATATGATCAAGATATGTAAATCTTAGATCCTTTCTTATCTTATTGTCTTATTTGTGTTGAGATGATCTCATTCCAATATATCAAGATGAGTGCTACTTCTCATATCCATTAATATCTTATCACGTCGATCTATTTGGATTAACAAGAAAAGTAATATAAGTGATGAGTTAATTTCTCAGTTCTCCGTGTTATCCTGTTCTTATCAATCATACATTGATATGTAGAAAATGCAAGTTCCAAGAGCCCACAAATTCCCCAGAAGTGGAAATTGAAGAATCCAAAGGGATAGAAAGAAGTGGACACGGTAACAAGAATATTTGTTCTGTATGTTACCATTGTAATGGAAAAGTGTGCTTGTCTCGTACCCGTTGTACGCAAAAGACTTTATTCTACCAAGAATCAAAGGGAAGAGCAAATTCATATACGCTCCTGCAATATCAATATTATGGAACATATTTTTTGTATTATAAGTTGGTATATTCTCCATTAAAGATGAAAATGATATTGCACTTGAGGCATTTTCATTCCCAGAAGTGAATGAAACAATCTATTCCCCGAAGTGAATGGAGCTATAAACATGATTATATATATGCTAAATGTATTGTTTGGATCTTTTCACCAGAAGTGAGAAAAGGAGAACTATAAATAAGGATGACACCACAATTGCATTATCAAAGTCATGATAACATAATGTACCTGTTGTGCATTATAATGTATAATGAAACGCATATATAAATTTAAAATCACCTAGTTAGTGATGGTATTGTTCCAAATAAATCTTATTTATTTTTCACAATTATAGTATTATGATTCTTATTTTCTATTATGTTTTATTGTGCCATTATTTTCATGCATAATTTAACTTGATAACTTTTATCTAGAACGATTAACTTGATAAGTTCATCATTTTTGTCTTAAGTTTGAACTATTCTCATTTATTATTTTTAGTATGTTTTTGTAAAGTATGATTGTTAGAAAAATTCCATATAAACTATATGGTAGAGTACATAAATGAGAAAAGCTTCCGAAGAGCTTATGTTTAGTTACTTGAAGTAACTAATTATGTACTCGTGAGAACAATTTGTGATTATATTCACTATGAATTTGTGTTTACTAAGAATGCATCAAATCATAAATCCCCGGAAGGGCGAAATATGGTACAAAATATGGTAAAGCTCTAAAAGAGCTAATGTTTTGTGGCCCGAAGGACCCAAACTACCTAGTGATGATGCATTGCCCAATTAAAAGTATGTTCATAAAATGAGTATCTTATCAAGAAAATAGTAAAACTAATATTTGCATCACAAATATGTACTACATGTATATTAGTACTATCAGTACACATAAAAGTGTAAACCAGAAGTTTACAAGATTTGATAATTTGATAATTGGTTGGTCCGGTTAGACCATCCCGGATCTTGATGTGAAAAAAGTTCTTTGAGAATTCATGAGAACATCATATGAGAAGTCAAAGAACTCTTCAACTAAAAGAGTTATTATGCCATGTTTGTTCTCAAGGAGAATAGAACAATTGATCAGAGCTTGTATAAGAGTTGGAAAATCTCTTGAGATTTTATATGATCACTTTTATTTTATCTAATCGCAACCCGATGTTTGCGAGATTGATTGTCTCACTATGGATACATTTTTATGATGATCCAATCAAACATCACTTTGCTTAAGAGAACAAACTAAGCCTTCTGATCTCTTGTCGAGGACATGCTAGCTGGCAAGTGATAGTATTGATTCACATATAACCAACAAGTTATCATAAGTTCCCCCCTTTTACAAATGATTTTGGTAAAAAACCTAACATTTCTCATATGAGAATACCAGGGTGTGCCGCATAAGTTGATTCTCGTTGGAAATTGAGAATTTGTGTTGGGTATGAATCCCGAATGGGAAATTTGTTTACGAAATTATTGTTCTGATGGATTACTTTTCCAACATTAAGGGGGAAAGGAAAAAAAAACAGCTAGACAAAGAGATGAGTTGGAATGAGTTATCATTATCTAGTTTTGATCCTCAAACATGAACCTGAAGTTCATAAGATGAATTATCATTACCAACTATCAAATGTCTTTACTGACCATACAAAGTATCCAAGTCATATATACTAGCTGTGAATGCTCCAACTAAATTTGATATCCTTGTTGGATACTCTAATATAAAAAATGTGTCTAAAAGAGCGCATGAAGCGTGATAGACCAATCGGTTCCAACGATAAACATCCTCGAGAAAAAGAAGGAGTTGTGATTAGAATGGTCAACTCGAGGACATGAAAACTCAAGAAGAGTAACCAAGAATTAAGTATAATTTTAGTTCCAGAAGAACACATGTCTCTGAAAGCTGTGAAAGCGAAGAGATCTCAAAACATATTGGACTACAATACTGGAACCGTAATGAAGTCATTGTCGACGAAAATTGTTATACTTCAGTACTGAATATGATATATACAAGTGAGGATCAAGAGTAAAACTCTATTGATGCATGCAAATGATGATGTTATTGGCCAATATAGAAAGAAATCATGAAACTTGCTCAAGGATCATTAAGTTTAAGGACCAGAAGTCCTTGCACCTAAAAAAGGGCAAAACTAGCAGGATACAAACAAATTTTTGTGCTACTGGAAAGTATGAAATTGTGCGACATATCGCACAATGTTTTGCAATGGGTTTCTCGAAAAGACCTATCATTGTTAAGAGGAGTTATACTCCCCTGTGGTGGGTGCAACTACTTTTTCAAATCAATGTTTGAAAATTGTTGTGATAGCCTATTTGTTTGAATTCCCTGAAGATGTTATATATATTTGAAACTCCCAGAAGGATTAATTACTCCTAGAAGGATTAATTTACCTGAAGTAAACAAGTAAAGTTCTCGAGAACATATATCGATAGACTAAGAATATTCCCTGCATGGGTTGAGAAAATATAGATGAATGTGAAATACTCGTCTAAGTGAACACCTACAACAGTGGGGTGAATGGACCTTAAAAGGTTAAATCCGGATAGAGTACATTAGAGCATTTGCATTGTGCATATATAGTTGTGTTGTTTGTATATGCTTCAAGGATTTTGAAATATTGGTTTATGAGTTGTGTTTTACTTTAAAGTATGAGTAGTGTTTTATGAGTGTGCTTTGTCTAGTTCATATGTTTCTATGATGTGTGGTTTGTTAATATCTTTCGTGATATGAAAGAATTGCTTGCTTCAATTTGTTTTAGTCAAGTTTTTTTGTGACGATCTCATATTATGTTGATGATATGTCTATTATTGGAGCTCCTGAAGAGCTTCCTAAAGCAGTTGATTGCTTAGAGACATACGTTAAATTGAAGGATTTAAGATCCTTTTTATGGGCAAGGAAGGTAATGTTGAAAAAGTGGGAAAGTAATTTTGCATGAACGAATTGTGTTCATCAAATAACATTAGGATCCTAAGATCACTAGAAGTGACCAAAGATCCATTTAGAAATCAAGAAAGAAGTGAAACATTAGGTCCTGAAGTACCATATGTTGATGCATTAGAGCACCAATGCACCTTGCTAGCCAAGCACCATATAAAATATCATTTTGGTGTTGATAATATTGGCAAGATACAATGTTTTCCTCATTAGAACGTTGGAAAATACTTTGTTACCTCCAGGAACAATATATGCGATTGTTCTATTATAGTATTATCAAAGAGAGATTTGGTAAACTATATATCCAAATCCTATATATCATTTGATCCTTATATTGGTTGATCGGAGACGAGCTATCTCTTACATATGGTGATATAAATGTTTCATAAAGAAACAAAACAAACTATAATGGGAAAGACCCGAATGTCTTTCGTTACACTTTGTGATCCACCATATCTCAAGTACTTGTGGTTGTGGACTATTTTCAAATGAAATAATCCTGACGATCATGTATGAAGAAAATCTAAAGATCATGCATCAAATTGACAATCTAGAAGATTGTTCACTAACTCACTCCCGACAACAATCTTTCTAAAAGTTGTTCGTGAAATTTGAGTTCAACGACTCAATAATCTGAAGTGATGTGGTCATGAGGGGGAGCATATACGCACTGCACTCTTTTTCCCAATGGGTTTTCCTGGTAAGGTTTTTAATGAGGCAGTATGATATAGCGTAATGCAATCTAGTGGTCATCCAAGGGGGAGTATTATGTAAATATTGATGTATGGATGACCAATGACCTACCACATTAGATGCTCACTTGGGAGTTACATGTAACCCCTATTTCTACATTATTATCTCTCATTCATATGCATTGATATAAGGATGTAGTGGTTACCAAAGTGTGCCTATAAATATAGCACACCATTGTATCAAAAGTGAAGAATGAATAAGAAGAACTCTTCACCTCTCTTCTCTTGTGTCTTTTCCTCTATAATCTTCTCTTGTAGTTGTTTATATTTTCATTAGTTTTATAACAAAAGTAAAATTATTAGGAATATTTTAGGCATAGGTGTCGCCCAAACTAAGGTTCGACCATGGTTGATGGTTTTAAATGCAAATTTTAACAGAAGGGCATGTTTGATCGTTTTTACAAAGTATAGGGGCATGTTTGATAAAACTGCATAGTAGAGGGACATATTATACCTATAACCCGTTAGTTTAATATTTTCATATAGGCTTTGGTTGTTCTTAATGAATTCATGGACATTATGGGTTGCGTGGATGTATGAGTATAAGTGTAGACAACGGGATCTTTGGTATTTGAGAGTGCAAAATAGTAGCTCATGGGCTTGGAGGAAACTTCTCAAACTGCGGGCTGTGATTCCCCATGGATGCAAGAGCATAATGGCACTGTTTTTTGGGATTCAAAGGCGATGGATGTTTACTCGGTTCGTCTGAGGAATAGGGCTCCTAAAGTTTTGTGGTATAAGCTTGTCTGGGACAGGAACTGTCCTCCCCGCTTCAGCTTGATTGTCTGGCTTATAATGAGAAAAGCTATCGTTACAAGAGACAAATTGCTGAAGTGGGGTAAAACCAGGGATGCATCATGCCCACTCTGTGGTTTGGCAGTCGAGAATAGAGATCATCTCTTTGTTCAATGCTTGTTTTCGCGTCGTCTAGCTGCTGCTATGAAATGCAACCTTCTGCTGCATACGGACTGGGATACCATGGTGAACTCAATGATCATAGTTGGCAATACTCGAGCTGGAGAGTGGCATGCTCTTGTTTGGTGTATGTTGCTGACGTTTATTTGGAAGGAAAGGTGTGGTGTGACTCACGGGTCGCCCTGTCGCACCCCTGAGCAGGTTGCATAATTGATCAGAATGGATTTGCTATTTATTTCATGTGTAAACATAGGGGTCCGGGATGCTTTAGCTGGGTTGGGATACTTATAGGCATCTTTTCTGTTTGTTTGCTCCTATAGTATACATATTCTCATATAGAAGTGGGGACTAGTATGTACCTCTCGAGATTGTAGTCTCGACTCGTTATATCAGTTTCTTATTGGAATAAAAACAACTGATTCAACGGGAAAAAAATATTTTCATATTGTTCCAACTTTATCTTTTTGATCAATTTTTCATTAATTAATTAATATACTGGCTTATGCTATCACTTAAAACGATTGATTGACTTAAATTAAGTATTGACAATTATGTTGGACGGTCAAATTTATTGACTAACGATCGATCTGTCCTGCCATCACCTAATTAGCATAAACAAACTTTAAAATTTCAAAAAAACCACATGATATCCATTTTCCGATTTTCCCCCAAAATTGAACATAAGAAAAAAAATTACTCATTCTTCTTTGACGAAATTTTAAGTTTGTTTATGCTGTTTTTTTGTTTTTGTTTTTTTTCGTTAGTAACAGTTTTGACCGTCCAATATAACGGTTAACACTTGTTTGGGCCAATCAGACATTTTGGTGATAGTATAGATCATGATATTAATTTGTGAAAATATTGACCAAGATACTAAAGAAGAAGGTTAAAGTTCGGGCTATATAAAAATATTATGTTAAACATGAGTTGTTAATATATGGTTAACCATATCCTTCTCCTCATCTCATTCTCTATAATTATCATCAATAAGGATTATATTGGTAAAGTAGTAGTTTAACGTTAAAATTTCATTGATGCTAAAGTTAGGATGAGTAAAATTTAAATAGGAGCAATATAATTCTCAATTCTTTGAAGCTGATGTTTTGTGATAGAGATTTCTAGCATCATATTGGATGTTTTTTTGACGAGTGACTTTGCAGGGGTATCCTAGTATTATAAAGGTAAATCAACGCAGTGCAATCGATTTTGTTGGTCTATTAGGTGATGGTTCGATCTTATTTGCTTTTAGGAAATTTTATGATGATATCTCGAATGCGCTTATTGTTGATTTACTTCCTTACTGACACCGGCGGATCTAGGGGGTGGCCACCCCAGGCCCCGACCCAGCCCTCCTCTGGATCCGGTGTTAGTATAGTCTTTATGAATTTTTCGATTTTAGACATTTGACCCCGTGTTATTTTATAATAAGATTGGATATAATTAGAAAAATGATTCAGATAAAAAAAATCTAGATTTAGCCTAGAGATTTTAGCCCTAAAGATTATTCGTATAAAAAACCAATGAAACCTACAAGTCTAAAACGTAAAAGACTAAAAGATATATGAAGTTTATTTCCTTGAAAATTTAGTAATTTACTAGAGCAGCTAGTGGATATAGGGATGGACACACAATGCAAATTGATTAGTTGATTGATTTGTTTAGTGTTGACGCCGCTAGTTCCAACAGCTACTACAGAGAGAACCTTTTCAACAATGAAACATGTGAAAACTGATTTGCGCGATAAAATAAGCAGTGAATTTCTCGCCGATTGCTCAAGTATTTTATTTGAAACAGTGTATACTATTGGTATGGATGTGGACTCCATTATTGATGCATATGCTAAATTAAAATACCGTTGTGTACAATTTACATTGTACAAAAAAACTATAGTCATTACATTTTTTTACGGTTCTAATTTTCTAATGAAATACGGCCCAGTGCTCTTCTGTATTCTGGATCCGCCGCTGCTTACTGATATGTTATGTAATGGTGTCTAATGCTTTAGTTTTCGGTTGTGACATTTGGGGGCGATTTGCAACTAGTCATCAGACATGCTTCGTTAAAGAAATCTACACACTCGCTGACCTAGACTACCTTGGAGGAGAGTTATTTTCGTTATATGAACATTGCATCTCTATTGTGTTTTTTCCCTCATTATTTGAGTTAGTGAATGCGTTTGATCGCATTCCGTCTTGTAGTTGAGTCTCTATTCTATACCCTATGAGCTTGCTTTGTAAAATTTTTAAAAGAAATTTTGAACGACTAATCATGTAGCAAGTAGTAAGCATATCAAGACAAAGAATATCAACCATTCTCACCCCACACTTTAAAATGGACAAAAAACATAGTGAGTCTTGGTAAGGTTGGAAAGACTTACCTTGATTGTTGTTCAAAAATTCGAACTCATAGTTCATTAGTTCTTCATGATTTTTTGAAATCTCGAAATGTTCAAACCAAAGAGAACAAAGATAGCTTCCTAAATTTCTCGATCCCTAATTGGTAAGTCGTCCTGGTGGTGGTCCACTATCAGGGTAGAGGCTACGAAATGACCTGCTGAAGTCCTCCATCCATGAATGGCTCCATCTCTGTTCTGCCTCTTGTCTCTCTCACCAAGCTTGAGTCTCCTCAAGCTCCATCTGTGTCTTCTTCTCAAAGGCATCCCGGTGTTGCTCGTTCAAGTCCATGCAGGTAATCAAGCTCTCCTCCTACCTCTCCATGACCGATCTCAACTATGCCAGCTCCATATCCATGCTCGTGTATCCTCTCTAGGTGCACTGTTGGTCTACCTGCCTCCGTACATGCAGAGAAACATGAGCAAACATTGTTGGTGAGGTCTACTCAATTGCTTGTCACCATGTCTACTCCAAAGGTGTAAGTTGGCTACCTATGAATTGGTCATTCCCGCGTTAGAGTATCCCACAAAGCAAATATGATCCTCTATATGCTCATCTCTGTGTTGGGATATAGTCAGAATATAGTCTCCTCTTAGAAGTCCTCGTAGAGAAGTGACGAATGTGTACCTCAACATGTTGTAAACCACCAACCATACTGGATGAAGCCACCAATTGTTCAACAAAGCATGATACAAGATCATGATACAACACTGAGCTCTTCCATAGATTATTCTTTATCAATCAATCAATCAATCGGGAATACCACATAAAACTCATGTGTCATCCCTTTGAAAAAACCCATGAATTATTCTTGATAATTCAATCGATCGAGTATACCATGTAAAATTCATGTGTCATCCCATGGATTATTCTTGATCAATCAATTGATCAGGGATACCACACAAAAGTCATGTGTCATCCCTTTGCATGGTCTCAGAGCATCGATCTTAGCAACTTACTTTTTTAACTGTCAAGAACTTCCTCATGAATGATTTCGATGAAGAAAGAGTAAGGTTTTAGATCAAGATCTAGAAATCCTTTATGACAGAGTAAATTTTCATGATTCATATTATTCATAAGTTGTTAACCTGAGTAACAATATGTTCGTCATTGTTTTTAGATAGTAGCTATTTAATATTACATTTTAACAATACTCAAGTTCAAAAAGGGTGGCTCAATTAGAGAGCGGATCCCATGACTAAAGGGGGCCCTTAGTCACTTTATTAAACCCCTCTTAAGTCTTAACCCTTAGATTTGGACGCCAAAATCTGACGGTTAAAAAATGGGATGATATTTTTAATGAGTGACATGGGTAATTTGGGTATTATGCAGGGTTCAAGAAGGCGCGCCTAGGCGCACGCCTAGGCTCAATTAGGCGCTAGGCGGTGTAGGATCGCCTTGACTTGGCCATAGGAGTTGTAAAAGGCGCAGGTAGCGCTTAGTAGGTAGGAATAGCGCTTAGTTTGCGCCTATTGGAGAGAAGGCGTGTCTGGGCGTTCCTGGGCTAGCTTAGGCGGTTAAACCCAATACTCTTCGTTTGTCCTAGAAAATCAGAAACTTGCCTCTTGCCCTAGAAAATCAGAAACACGGGAAGTCACATCTGTTGCCGCCTGCCTCCCTAGCTCTCGCCCCATCTGCTACCGCCTGCCGCCCTAGCTCTCGCCCCATTTCCTGCTCTCTGCCGCCGCAAGAGAAAGTCATCGATCACTCTTCTCGCCTTCACGCCGCTCCGCTGCTATAGTGGGAAATAAAGTCAAAATTCGTCAATTGCTGCTCCTTCCTTCTCCTCGGTACGTAGCACAAGCTTTTTGCCTCTATAAGCACCTATTAGCAGATGATTGGTCACTATTTGCTTGTTATTTGTTATGTTAAGTGTTTACTGTTAAGAACTAGGCATTGCTAATTTTATATGCACTTGGATTATATGAATTATTCCAGAAAACAGGAAATATTTGAGAATTTTTCCATTTATGCTCTGAACGCCTAGGCGCGCCTAGGCTATGCCTAATCACGCAAGGCGCAAGTCAGGAGCCGAGCGCCTGCCTTACGCCTAGCGCCTTTTAGAACCTTGGTATTATGAAAAATCACGAAGTATACAAACCAGACTTACAAACAGTTCAAATCATAAAAACATACAAACAACACAAACTAGAGCGACAAAACATACAAACTTGTGCATGGCGGTTGGTTACGGTTTCCTGCCCTTTTCTTTTTCTTCTTTGGGAGAGTTGGATACAGATGTCGTGGCTTTGCTCAAACAGATCCATAAGTTCTTCGTGTCTTAGAATACAGGGGCTCAGGCGGCCGCGTACATTTTTACTAGACTTGATTTTGCTATAGCTAAGGGAGTGAGGGCTCGGATTGTATCTTGGCTTCTCACTAATTTTTTGTAGAGCTTTCGTTGTACTGCTTCCACACATAGTATATAATTCATTTTAATAGAGAAATTTATACAATAGGAAAAAGGAATACAAAACATACGAACTATATAAACAATACAAACTAGACTGACAAACAATATAAACCATAAAATATGGAGAAAAAAAAAACAACCAGGTTGACTTTGGATTTTGGAGACTCCATCCCTATGTAGAGGGGTACTGTCCCAAAGCCAACCTGATTGTTTTTTAAGACAAACAAACATTACAAACATAGTGGACAAAAATAACAAACTAGATCGACAAACCATACAAAATGTAAAAATAGTCTGGTTGACTTTGGAGTCTCCATCTCCATATAGAGGAGTTACATCCAAAAGTCAACCTGGGTGTTTTTTGTACATAAAAACATTACAAACATAATGGACAAACATGATGGACAAAAATGACAAAGCTTACAAACATTAAAAAGGAAACCGACAAACAATACAAAAATAACAAAATTTACAAACATTACAAAAGAAACCGAAAAACTGTACAAAGCATACTAACTATTCAGAATACCACTACTTATAATACAAACAGTGGCGTAGCTAGGATTTCGTATAATGTGGGTCCACCTAGAAAAAATACATATGATGAAATAGTTTTTGTTAATATAATCTTAAATTGAATTTTTTTGGTAAATTAAAATGCATTAGTAGTAAAAAAAATATCAAGAATATCATTCTGCGTACCAAACAATTATTGATTTAGTTAATCGTACACTCGTACTGTTTCAAATGTTGTTCTTTGTCAAGAACCGTTAGTATCAATAAATCGAGTTGTTGATAGAGGTTTAATAATAAATCCTACACTATTCAATAATTCATGATTTAGATTTCGGATAATGTTCTTTGTAAAAAAACATTTAGTATCAACAAATCGAGTTGTTGGAAGAGATTCAATAATATTATGATACCATTTACTAGCATGCTCCCTCATAAGAAAATTGACTTATACGAAATTGAAGTTTGCACAAATATGTATACCGTATTAGATTCAAACACAAAACTACTATTATCAATTAAATGTGACCTAATTTCGATATCAATTAATTATTGTACCTAATTTAACATTTTCCTCCCAAACCAGGGTGGGTCTCGGACCCACCCTGTTACCCTCTCCCTCCGCCACTGAATACAAATAGGTAAGCTTGTACAAACCAATAAATACAAATCATAACATAAAGTAAAAAAAATTATAAACATAAAATGAGTTGATACAAAATCAACAGTATAATTTATAGCTGAAAAGTAAAACTGCACCCCCCATTCAAAATTTCCTGCCCATAGAGTGATTTTAGGAAGCTGATGTGGCAGAGTGTTAAGCGGAAAAAAAAAGAGTCCCGCCTGATTTCAGAACCAAAAAACTGTCCACTACCCACCTTTTTCTCCTTCCAGGCCCACGTTCTCATTTAATTTGTATTTATTTGCAAAACAACAAAATCCAGCGGCAAAGCTCCTTCCTCTTCCCCTTTGCAATAGTTCCTTTGTTTTTTTCGTCGGCAAAGGAAACTCTGGTATCAGGCGACGAAAGGGGAAGATCTAGGTTTCTGAGTTGCGACGGCCAGAGGTGGGATTCCAATTTTGGTTCGTCGGTGAGCAAATTCAAAATCTCTTTTGTGTGACCTCGCCTATTGGGGCCTTCTCTACTCGGATTCTCCAGTTCCCGTTCTGGATTGCTCCCTGTTGATGGATATAGTCGACGATGCTATTCTCCAAGACTGAGTGAATGGCAACCGAGCAACATCAAAAGGGGAACCAGCTAGAGGGCCACGCGCTCGATTTTGACGTCGAATAGTTCGCAATTCTGGTTGGAGAGGAACAAAGGACAAAGGAGGCTCGCTAACCAGTCACAACTTCAATTCTCCATGTTTGAATTACAGGCATGTCGCACTAATGTTACCCTTTGGAAACCCCACATTCGATGTTCTCCTACTATTCTCTCTGCCCCTGTTTTCGGGAGACCGGGTTGCCCCTCTTCGTCCCAGGATCCCACCACCCCTATTTTCGCTTTTGAGTTTTCTAATCAAGCTTTCGGCTTTAGCCATCGTCGGATTTGCTGGTGCCACTTGCACTGTCTCCCTCCGTCGTGGCGTGCAAGTTGGTACTTTGCTCTTTCCTTCAGCTTTCAATTTGGAAGGTGTCATGACTGGCGCAGACTGTGACATTAGCAGTGGTGGGATAAGCCTTACCATGCTTTACATATTTTCATGAGATGTGCTTTTTTAGTTTGTATTGGTGAGTGGCAGCAGGATAAGTTGTCTCACAAAATAAACATGTGTTTTCTTTTGGTGTTCTTTTTAAATGAGAATGCCCAAAGTTTCCTGCTTCAGTTTTGGGATACCATGGGTTGGCTCACTCTCTGTGAGATACCTTCATTTTTATTGTTCATGACAAAAACTTAGGATTTGCTAGAAATGATAAGGGTTTAGCATTAGTATTCATAAGACAATTAGTGAAAAATTAGAATCTACAATGTTTAGTTTAAAGTTTTGTGTTCTCATTTGAAATTCAGCCTGTTGTTCTCGGAGTTGATAGGCCTAAGTTATGTCTCAAACATAGATCTGATGCATTCATCTTATCATATCATTATGTAGAGTATTCTGTTCCACATCTGATTTCTCCTCCGGGCCTTTTTTGTTTGTTATGTTCTTGGAAACTAATAAATTTCTAGGGAAATTAAAAGCTGGCCACCAACAAAGGATGAATGCCTTTTGTAGATTCTGTCATGGTGTTTTATTTTGCTGTGTCTATTCTTGATTTGAAGTTTCTCATAGCTTCCCTACATAAGTTTAGGTACGGAAAAGTAGTACTCAATTAGCTATATAGGTACTTTTATTATTATAATAGAATTAGACAGTGTTGGGGGTATGAGTTTTGGTAAAGTTGTTAAGTTATTATTATCTCTACATCTTTGTAGTTTTGCCAAACTTTGTGGCGTTCAAAAGTTGAGTTATGTGGGTTTAGTATTGTCACTGCATTGTATATGTGTTTCCTGAATCTCCATGGCTTAATGAGCTACATATATTTCGTGTTTTTTAATGGATAGGGTGGTTGTGTGGGTGTATCAATAAGCTTTGCTCGATACTAAAAATATTAATGCCTAAAGCTCCCATAATATTAGTAGTGAACATGAAGTTGGTGACCTTGATGCTGCCAAATGCACCAAAATTGATCAAGCGAACCATGATATTATATTGCAACACCTTTAGTCGAGTCACTAAAGAGGAAGGTCCATGTGAATTCAGAAAGTGATGCACAGATGATCGAGTTTTTGAATGTTTATTCTCATGAATGTTCAATTAGGTTTATCGATGACTTTATACGCATTATAGCTGAGTGGATTGTGTGTTTCTCTATACCTACACGTTTTATTTTGCTAAGTCACTTTGTATGAATACTTCACCAAGTTTGTGACTCCATTTCTTTTTATGCATGGAGCATCATGCAAATCATCATGCCTTCTAACAATAACTATATATATACACTATCTCTTCCCGTCTTTTATCTATGGCTCTATCTTCTAATCAAGTTGCAACACTACTACATTACGCTACATATTTCCTAGCTCCTAGAATCAGTGGCGGATTCAGAAAATTTTCACAGGGGTGTCTTCTTCAAAAATTAAATTTAATTATATAATAAATTAAATAATTCGTATATTAAAAATATCATACTTGTATAATTTTTATAAAATTTTTATTAAATAATAAATTAAAATTCATATTTTGAAAAAATAATATAAATAAACTCTGTGCCTGCACTGTTCAAAAAATCTACATATCCTACTAGACAATACTTCACGAACTTATCACATATTCGATTTCTAACATTGTTCTTAATGTAGCTCAAAGTAGAAAAGACTCTTTCAACACTTGCCATGTAACCATAAAATCAATTCAAAATTAAGGGTAGCGTGTACGTAGTTTAATTATTAGGTATTGAAAATAGTTGGGGATAAAGAAATAGCGTTTTACTGTTGCATGATGTTTAAAATAGAATAACAAATGAGTAGCAACATAATTGGAATATGTTTGATAATAGTAGTGTCCTAGGTTGGAATAACACGTACTACCACTTATATTTTATTAATCATAAGCAAACTATTATCGAGGGTAGGATAATCATTTTTTCAAATGTTAGGGTGTCCCGGATTACCAATTATATTTTGTATACACATACGAAATTACTACCGGAGGTTGGATAATCGTTTCCCCAAATTTTAGGGGTGTCCCGGGACACCCCTAGAGGCCATGTATCCGCCCCTGCCTAGAATGCTTAACTTACATAGCAATGTTAGTTGTATATGATGATGTACTGTGGGATCCCTTATTATTTCAGGTATAGTTGGATGGACTTAAATTATTTTTACACTTGACTATTTTCAAATTTAGGATGGTAGAGTTTTGCACCTGTTTCTCAAATTTGCCATGAGTGAATGTCTAACCAGTGGTTCTGATTAAATTGTTGTAGGGGGATTTGTGTACTTTAGTAGGAACTCTACCTAAAATTTGCAATAGGTAATGGGTTTAGTAAAATGTTGGGTGATAAGGATAACAATGATTGTCAGAAAGGCTAGGGATTGATACATTAGTCGTCTACCACTGTTGGCCTAAATGTTTTGTAGAGGGCCCTTCCTCCGCTCCCTTCATCTCTATCGTCGTTCTCCGTCCTCTCCTTTCATTGGGAAGCCAGATCAAACGGTTGTTTTGCATGTCAGTGGTTGGACGACGTCCAAGTGGATGTCAGTGGGCAAATTCAGTGTCGAATAGGGATTGTGTCGGAGGTAGCTAGATCCACCCATATCCTCATGCTCTCCATGTCTGAGATTCGACGTCGGCAGCTGTAATGTTCTAACGAAGAAATTGGGGTGTTAAAGTGCTTCCTCTAGAAATGCCACTATCAACTTCTCTCTGTCGAGGTAATTTCAGCTACCAACCCAAGCTCGATTCACGCCAGCAAACGAAATCACCTTCTGCGTTATGCGTATAAAAGGCAGCTTAAATCACACAGACCCAGGAAAGCGTTTCAGCGAAAACTCCACTAGCAGCTTCTCTCTGTCAAGGTAATTCTCAGCCATCAACCAGCCAGCTTTTGATATTTGTTTCTATCGGTCTGCCATTTCGCTTCTTTATTTTAGCTATATGCTTCCCTCCTATTATGTTCGTGAAAAGTTTTTGATTTGTGTCTGATGGAGCACGATTGGAAATCTTAAGATGATCAATTTTATGCTTGTGTAGCAATAAGTTAATCCCTTGAAGAAATTCTAATTACTATTTTAATTTAATGCATAATTGTTTTAGTTTTATTTGTATCTAATAGTAAACCAAGTTAATAATACCAATATAAAGAAATAATTTTAAGCAATTTATGATACAATAAATAGGGCAAATTCTTTTAATACGAAACATGTATAGGCCGTAGTGAGTTAGGATAATATTATTAACAAAAATACATATGAACTAATTGTTATCAATGTCACAATTATCAAGTAGTGCAAAGATCACTTTCGATTATTATGAAGTAATGAAAAATAAGATGAAATCATCCGACCAACGGGTCGGGTAAAAGCTAGTTATAAACCAGAGGGAAATTCTCTCTCCCTCGTACCCACCAAATCTCCACGGCGGAGGAAATTTCCCTAGACCGGGGACGCGTGGAAGGGAGAAGGTAGGTCACTTTTTTTTTCAATTAATAAATTAAATATTAATGAAATTACTACATTGACCTTCATTAAATTAGATTAATTCGAGTAATTGAATTTTAATGAGGTGAAAGGGTGAGATTCACATAGCCATGTTACTAAGGGACTTAAGGGTCGTTTGGTTTCGGTGATAGTCAAACTGATGCATTGTTATCAATTTTCAATGATATTTTTGTATAAAAAATAAATTTTAGGTATCCAAATGTAAAATATAAAAAAGTATGATACTAAATAGTAATTTGCCATTTAGATCCATAGATCAATCCATGAATCTACCAATCTAATTGGATTTGGATCAAATGGATTGAATTTATATGGATTGGGTTAGTTGGATATTTAAGTGGATGAATTGGATTGGGAATTGCCACCTCTATGCCAAAAGTGAGTCAGGTTAAATAGGAGATTATGTAATCGTAAATAAGGTTGGTGCGTAACCTATATTTTCTCCATAGTTTTCTTAATTGGCTATTATCTTCTTTTTTGTAATTTGGATTTTAATTTTTTTTTGCACCGATTGAACGAGTTTGTTGTGATCTACAAAATAAGATCCATTTTCAATATTTTTTTAGAAAAAAAATTCATACCTCTCTTTACCAACTCCATACCATATGGTACCACCTTCGTTTTTAAGTTGTTTTTGAAATTTTTTGCATAAAAGGAAAGAGTTTATCATGATCTATTGGATCTATAAATTTCGGGGAGAAAAAATACAAACCAAAAAATACACCCCATACCACCCTGGTATAGGGTGGTAATTGGTGGTAAACAATGTTAAATATAGCAAATGACAGTTAGTATATTCCTAATACCATGTATTCAACCATCCTATAGTCTGGTATGTTCATACCACCATGGTACACTGTGTATGCTCTTATATAATACCAATCAATACCATATGGTATAGACTGGTAATAAATGTCACAATTATTTGTTTTTTACAAAAATATATCAAAGTGAATATCATTGTGATTAGTCCTAGCAGAGAGTATCATAATTTAAAGGCTCTTCTTTGTTCTTAGAATTATGAGAATAAATTGATTAGCAGACATTACATATGATGTTTAACGAATTCCATAAAATTTCTTGGAGAGTTTTTGTATTTCCTATTAAAATTTTGCGAGTTGTCTTTCTTGTTAAATTATTCTTTTTCTTAATTAATCATCCTTAAATATAATCGATGACTTTGAACAATTTAAAATTTGGATTTGTTCTCGAATCTTATCTCACTTGAAAAAATTCAATTTGAAAATCGATAGTGTATATCTAGTCCTCTTTATTACTGTATCACTTGATATGAGTTGTGGATCAATACCACCACGGAAAGAGTAGAAAGAGTACCAAAACAAGTAGAGCATACCACATAAACTAAATTATCGTTGTAGGTAAATATGAATCTACTCAACCTTAGCATTCTCTCTTAAATGGACTTCTTGGCATGGGTTGTTCAACAAAGCTTAAACTTGAAAAAATAACATTAAAAACTCATTTCTAAATATAAATATTAAGAAAAGTAAGAATAAACAGTTTTTGTAATTGAAAGGGTAATCTAGTAAAATCAATAATAATGGCAATCTCGTAATGAAGTAAAGAGAACAAGACTTATTTTATAATACAATCTATATATATATGGAAGACTCGTTCCCTTTCTCCATTGTCCATTCCCTTTTGCTTCTTTCTCCCTCCTTTCTCTGAACCTCACCTTTCCAATTCTCTCTCTCTTTTTTTCCTTTCTTTCCAATTTTCTGTTCTTCCCTTGAGCTCTAATTCTGTGTTAATGGCTTCTCTTCCACCATACAAACATTTGTCAATAAGTCTAAAGTTCTTTAGATTCCGATACTCAGATCTCTATTTCTAAATAATTTCTTTTCTGTCCTTTTTCTCCTTTTCCACTTTTTTTTTTCTTTTTCTCCTTCTTCATTGATAGTTAAATCTTATCTTGTACTCTGATTAATTAATTTTTAACCCTCACTCTACTATTTTACTGAATTGAAAAGGGGCAAAGTTTGGAAATTCAATTTGTTTTTTCTTTCCTTTTTTCCCCATTTACATTTCTTCCACACAAAAAAAATTCTCCGTTGGGGGTAAATTCAGTTGTAATCGTGTGGCTGATGTGTCACACATGGAAGCGTCAAAGAAAAATACCAAAACGATGCGTCTCCCTCCTCGACGCATCTTGGCTTCAAATAAGCGGAAGGATAAAGAAGATACAACCTGTGATTCTTCCAAATCGTCGGCACCATCATTGTCGTCGTTGGTAGCAACAATGGAGCCGGTGGTCAAACCGACTACTGCTGTTGTTGGTTACGATGAATTTACCGAGCCGGTTGGGTCTAATAATCAACTCCTGGCTGGCTACTTGGCCCACGAGTTCCTCTCAAAGGGAACCCTTTTTGGTGAACCCATGAGTCAGGCAGAGAATTGTCCCTCGCCCATCTATGTCAAGGCAAAGAAGATTAAACCTAGCATGGAAAGGGAAACCAAAGCTGCAGCAATGGTGAAATCAGAGCAGAATATTGGAAAGAGGAGTGAGAGATATTTAGAGGTTTCAAAATTGCTGAAAATGGAAGGAGCCCACTTGCCTGGTATCATTAACCCTACCCAGCTTGCTCAGTTCTTACAAATGTGAAAGTCATAAACGAGAGTGGTAGATCATGTAAGAAAAAAAACGACATCCTCTCGTTTTGGGCTACGTAGATGACTAATCATGTAAAAATTCCACGTCATAACTTTTATTCTCTTTCTATGTTTTTTTTTTGTAGATTTTATTTATTTTTAGCTGTGTATAAGGAAAGAAAAAAAAAACTTCTCATGAAATCTTAGATAAAGAATTTGTCAGATTTCCCATCAAATTCTTATATTTGATCATGAATTCCTTAAATGAAATTGGAAATATACAAAAATATAACTTATTTCATTCGTAGTTTTCTTGGTCGACAAGAAATTTTTGACGAACTAGGTTTTTCAGTAAACTCGTTTTAGTCCCGACACAAAAAGTGAATCCTTGGACATATCTTATTAGGTCCCTGTACCACACACAAGAAGATGACCTCAATTAAGATTTCAAGAGAAAAGAGTAAGAGGATCCAAAATTTACACAAAAGAAAAGCTAAAAAGGTTATGTATGAATTGTACAAGTGCACGGAGAGGATGCACCAAAACCACCATAGCTAATTGGGTTGCTAGATCATGTGCAAAAAATCAATTGCCATCACAATAGCTTCAGATTCTTGATGTGGTTGCTTCCCTTTTGTAATGTTCGGCTTTTGCTACAATCAATGGAAATTCGATGTCCTTTGTCAAAAAAAAAAAAAAACCCACCATAGCTTATATAGGTTATAAGCACTATCAAAGCAATTGGTCCATGACTTCTGACTCAACGATACATTTGGGGCAGAGTGATGAGGATCGAATAATTCGTAGCTTTGATATATTTCACATTATTATGTTTTACTATGTTTTGTTGATTATTTTGACTTCTAGTAGCAATAGGTACTTTTTGGAAATTCTTGGGAGTACAATTGAGTCAAATAATTTATTTAGTACGGTCATCATCACTCAAGTCTGTGCAGATTTTTGTCAATGGTTAGCATCTATCCACAACTAACCCATCCTAAACCAAGTTTAACCTAAGATGACATTGTCATATAGTGGCAATCAAGGTCGTATTTTACTCAAGTCCTAGTAACCTAGCCTACTTCCCACCTCGTTGTTATTTAGTTGATCGATTTTGGAGGTTTTGAGTGGAGGATTTGAGGGAACTACTAGTTTAGAGATTGAATAAAGCTCAAAGCAGGTACTTCGGGGAACTATCCCTCACCCTAGTCTAGGGCTACTATGAATGTCTAGATACTTAGGGTTATCAAATCTAGTGAGTGAGTGAGCTCGTTTTTGTGGGCTTTCGTGGTTATCCACACACCTCCGAGTATGCCTCCCTAGACCCATATGAAGGCACCACGATCTAGGTTATCGTACCTAGGGCACTATGCTCGTAGCTCATTTCAATGGATACTATCCACTGTCCACACCGAGGTTTTATCCCAGGTTCTATCTAGGAATGCTACCCATAGCAGGGGTTCGGTCGCCTCGACCACCATAGGTCCCTATTAATACATCTACCTCAATTTGCTTGATGGCGCATACCCGTCTAACCCAAGAACTCCATACCCAGCGTAGAAGCATAAAGTAGGCTAATAGAGAAGATTATCGCGACTTACCCAAACACTATCAAGGATAGAATAGCAAGAGAATCGACTAGATAAACACATTCATTCATTCAAACCCTAAAATATCCATACATACATAGTAAACCCTAAAACTAGGGTTTGAAGTTTAGAACCCCTAGTAACTTAGAGGAATACTCCATAAAAGAGGGAAGAAGATACATTGAAAAAATTAAAGAAGACTTGAGGTTGAGGAAGATGTCTCCTATCTTCTAGCTAATTCTCCTTCCTTCAGCTTCTCTCTTTTCTCTCTCTCTAAAACTAGAAATTCTTCTCAAAATCAGCTCTCCTAGAAGGGGGAAATGGGTCTTCTATTTATGGGCAATCAGAGGACGGCGAAGTTCACGGCCAGTGAGGCAGAGATTGCGGGCGGGATCTTGGTCGCGATCTTGAAATGCAGTCGTATAGGCTTCCGGAATCTGAATTCCTATTTAATGCCCTAACTTTTAAAATTTTCGCCCTATATTAACCAAACATATGATATTACCCCCAATTCCTAAAACGGTCGCCCCCAACCATCGCCCTAATCCCTAATTTGCTATGCACGTCGCCGACGGAAGGAAAATCTGAGACATGAAATTCACCGGCGTTGACCAATCTTGCGCAGCTGCTCTGCTGCTCGGTTGACGGAAACCTTTGTCGGCTGGCTATTCCTTCTTCTGGACCCAACCCGAACAATTATTTCAACTTCACCAGGCGAGTTGTTCCTTCTTCCTCCTCCATGCTGCTCAGTTGATGTGGGCCTTTGTCAATCTCGCGGACTCAGAGATCCACAAAGCTGCAGACGTAGAAGCTATCGCCAATATCATCTTCTAGGTTTTCCTCTCTGAGACCAACTTCTCCTGCAGCTTCAACGCCATCGTTCCCATCTTCCACCAACAGCTCACTGCGGCATTTCGTCGAACAATGACCTGGCAAGTGTCTTCTCCGGGAGCGGGAATCAAAATTGCGGCAAACTAATAACAAATGAAAAAGTACGACTAATTTTTCATATTCCCGGAATCAGTGGCGTCGACAGGGCGGACCGAGCAGCGGAGCAGCCGCCGCGAGGATTTCCAGGCGAGCGACAATGACGGGCGAGGAATTCTAGGCAAACGGCGACGACGAGCGACGACTTTCAAGCGAACAGCCGCGATGAGCTACGACTTCCACGGCGAACGGAGGCGACAGGTGAGGACTTGTTTGCCGATGATGGGGATCCTAGGGCGACGACTGACATTTATGGCGATTCTGTGTTTTTGGGAATCGTTTTTTTTTTAATTTGGTTAGAGATTGATAATATTTTAAGGGTAAAAATGTCAACTTATTTAAGTTAGGGCGATAAATTTTACAATTTAGGCGTTAATTAGTAACTCTCTTCGGAATTGAAGAGATCGTAGGCTGACTTCACGGTTGCTATCCACGAGTCGCGGCCGCAATCTTCCTCGCGGTCAAAATGCTCTATGTCCGTGATTCAACTGGGGAAACTCTACGTTTCTCATTGGCTCGTTCTTCGCGAAGTTCACGACCCGAGCCCGCCAATTAGCGAACCTTTATCATAAAAAAGATATAATTGATTGTATCTGATTGTCGGTGAAATTCCGCCGCTTTCTTCTCCGAAGATCTGGTTGCCATCACGGTGGAGGAAAATCGCTTGCATGCAGCGGCTGTATCTCCAGGTGATTATTGTGGTGAAAAGTAGATGGAAGAGGCCAAGAGGGGGTTTCTAGCTCGTGGATCTGGGTTTGACAAGAGAGGTGGGATTTTTGGGAAAGAAAAGAGGGATCGAAGGTCATATTGATCGGAGAGGCAACGACGTGGGAGAGTGAGGTATTGGGCGCCAGCGACTCGTCTTCATCTCCATCCTTCTTCGTGTCCGATGGCTGAGCTTCAGCGGCGACGATTTCAATTAAAAGCCCCAAATCAGATGAAAGCCCCCTCTATTAGATCTCTTTCTTCCCCAGTGTAGATCTCCGATTTTGGATTTTGGTCACGGACAAGATGAAGCGAACAGGATGGCGCCGACGGTGAAGAGCAACGATTCCCGAATCGGAGGTTTTCGGCTGGTAAACCCACTGGTCAATGATTCCCGAGACATATCTATTGATTTGGGGACAGCTCCCTTGAGTTTCAGTCGTGAGGAAGAACAGAACATATCTACTAATTTGGGAGCTTGGGTAGCAGATCGAGAACCCTAAGGTTAGGGGGAAAATCTCTACTTTTGGATATCGGGTGTTGGATGCTTGCTTTTGTTTTTGCTGGGTTATTGCATATGACGGCGGGGGAGCTGCAAAAGACGCCGACGATGGTGTGAGAGGAGAGAGGACGAGAAAGTAATTTGTGATTTTTTATTTATTTTTAAAATTAACATATGAAATGGCATCTATGTGGCGAGTTGTTGATGATGTGTCCGATGAGTTGGCAGCCACGTAGGTGTTCTGTTAATTTGACTAACGGTGTCAATGACGCCGTAAAACTATGTAACGGAAATGGCTATTATTGTCATCAAACTTTCAAATTTTTGGCTATTTTTTGTATTTCCCCAAAAGTGGCTATTATTGTCACAAACGTCAAAATTTTGGCTATACAAATGAATTTTTCCCAAAAGAAAAGCTAAAAAGGTTATGTATGAATTGTACAAGTGCACGGAGAGGATGCACCAAAACCACCATAGCCTATATAGGCTATAAGCACTACCAAAGCAATTGGTCCATGACTTCTGACTCAACGATACATTTGGGGCAGAGTGATGAGGATCGAATAATTCGTAGCTTTGATATATTTCACATTATGATGTTTTACTATGTTTTGTTGATTATTTTGACTTCTAGTAGCAATAGGTACTTTTTGGAAATTATTGGGAGTACAACTGAGTCACAAAGTTGCAGACGTAGAAGCTATCGCCAATCTCATCTTCTGGGTTTTCCTCTCCGAGACTAACTTCTCCTGCAGCTTCAACGCCATCGTTCCCATCTTCCACCAACAGCTCACTGCGGCATTTCGTCGAACAATGACCTGGCAAGTGTCTTCTCCGGGAGCGGGAATCAAAATTGCGGCAAACTAATAACAAATGAAAAAGTACGACTAATTTTTCATATTCCCGGAATTGGTGGCGTCGACAGGGCGGACCGAGCAGCGGAGCAGTCACCGCGAGGATTTCCAGGCGAGCGACAATGACGGGCGAGGAATTCTAGGCAAACGGCGACGACGGGCGACGACTTTCAAGCGAACGGCAGCGACGGGCGACGACTTCCACGGCGAACGGAGGCGACAGGTGAGGACTTGTTTGCCGACGATGGGGATCCTAGGGCGACGACTGACATTTAGGGCGATTCTGTGTTTTTGGGAATGGTTTTTTTTATTTGGTTAGAGATTGAGAATATTTTGAGGGTAAAAATGTCAACTTATTTAAGTTAGGGCGATAAATTTTACAATTTAGGCGTTAATTAGTAACTCTCTTCGGAATTGAAGAGATCGCAGGCTGACTTCACGGTTGCGATCCATGAGTCGCGGCCGCAATCTTCCTCGCGGTCAAAATGCTCTATGTCCGTGATTGAACTGGGGAAACTCTACGTTTCTCATTGGCTCCTTCTTCGCAAAGTTCACGACCCGAGCCCGCCAATTAGCGGGCGCGATCTTGGGCTTTCATGCCACGATCTTCATCTTTACTTCACAGTCCATGTTCTCGGTCTTGATCATTCTCTTCAAAGCCACGATCTTTAGTCTCCTGCCCCTTTGCTACACTTGTGGCCTTGTTTTGTACCTAATTCGCATATATCGTCTAACACACCCTAAAATCACATCGAATTCAAATAGGAACGGAAAAGGGATGCAATTGACGATGTTCAAGGAATTATGCGCATGAATTGTCACGAAACAAACCTCAATATGAAGGATAAATAACACCAATTTAGGTGTTCTCAAACTCCCCACACTTTGGCTTTTGCTTGTCCTCAAGCAAATCTACCCAAACCTAATGCAACATGATAGACAAATCAATGGGGTAATGCACTTTAGTTCTTCATTGCATAAAGAAGAGTAGACGGAGATGAATTAACATTACTATCATCTTACTGTGTAAGCACAAACTCACGGGTGAGGACCATACCTACTACTTTAGGCTGAACATTCATGGTGTGCTCCGGGGATTCTCTAACAACAAATAAGCACAAGAATTCTCGAAGGTGCTTTTTATTCTCTCTTTAGACTTAGGAGTTGTCGTTTATTAGTCTCCTTTTTCTTGACATTGACGTGCATTGCACCAAACTTTTGCAATTCTTTTGCAAACAAGCATTTCTCCCTATGACCAAGAGCGGATGTATCATAGCCTTTCCTTTCAAGGTCACATGTGGGGAAGTTGATGGACGGGATTCGTCTTAACCTGAGCACCACTTCCCAGTCTGCACTCTACATTGGGTTGCCACACATGTCGGGTACAAACTAGAGCTATCTTGGTGAACATATTTCGAGGGATTCAAAAGATTGACTTTTGATGATAAAGTAAAGGCAATCTTGGTGAACATATTTGGAGGGATCATGAAATTTGATGTTATAGCTAGCGGAATTGTCAATGCTGCCAAACAGGTGAAGAACACCTAATTCTGCTTTTAGTGTCTCTCTTTAATAAATTTTACATATTCATATTTAGCGCAGCCCCTTGAATTCCCGAGCAATTAGGGATGGCAATGGGTCGGGTTTTGCCAAACTCAAACCCAAACCCATGGGTTTATTCGTGAAAAAAACTCGGGGTTAAACCCACTGGGTTTAAAAAACTCAAACCCAACCCAACCCGCTGGGTATCCGCGGGTTCATGGGTACTCACGGGTTTTTGTCGTAAAAAATTTATAATAATAAGTTCCTATCAAAATTAAAGTCAAATATCAATCTCTCAATACAAATTATCCATATATAAAACACCATTCTAGAAAATTCAAGCAAATCACAAATTAACTATACAAATTGTTCAACACCAATCTAGAAAACTCAAGAAAATTGAAGTAAATCACAAATTTTCCTTAAATAACATGATTAATTGAAAGCTTCTTCCTTTCAATTAAGTTTCTTCACTCTCCACTCGATAACATCAACTTCATTCTACTCAATTAGAAAGAAAAAATTAGACATTTCTCCACAAACATAAATAAGATTAGTTGTTTAGAATATTAAATATACCGAGAAAATTAATTATATGGGTGTGGGCGGGTACCCATGGGTAGGGTTTACCTAAACCCAAACCCAATCCAACCCGATGAATAGTGAACGGGTTTAAATCCAAACACGGTCCAAAACCTGTCAACACGGATTTTATCCGTGTTGACCGGGTTGAGTCGGGTGGGTACCCGTGGGTTCTGGTTTTGTTGCCATCCCTACGAGGAACAGCCTTGTTTTGTTCCTCTTTGTACATTTCCCTCTGAGAAATGAGGTTACTGAGAATCTAAATGCGTGCGGCCATTAAAACAGCTGAAGCAACTTCGGGTGACTTAATATGGTCATAAGGTTTTCAGCGGTTGAGAGGAGTTCCCTTTGTGTTATTTCTGCCTGGGATTGAGCTCTCTCGTGCTTTAACAGAGTCACTGGAACCAATATGTTTCTGTGATCATTCTGTATCAAGTTTTTGAAACAAATGTTTATGTATTCAAGATAGATGTACCTGGGGAACAATCAAGTCTCGTCTCCTGAAGGAATGGAGTAGGATTCAGCTATCTTGCTGGCAATGCAGTAGGCAGTGGACTGAATGGTGATCATGGGATTGACACCAATGGCACTGGGGAGCACACTTGCATCGCACACAAACAGACCTTTGGCCTCCCAGCTCTCACCACTCTCGTCGACGCCGCCGTCCTCCGCCGTGGCGCCCATCCTGCAGCTCCCCATCTGGTGAGCAGAGAAGAAGGTCGTCCAGTTGCCATCACCTGACTGCAACCCGCCGCCCACTTCAACTCCATCCAGAAACGCCTCCGTGATTTCCTCCTCGCCTTCCCCGCACGAAATCTTCTGCCCGTCGCTGCGGAACGTCCCCACCTCTGCCGCCCCGGCGGCGGCCAGAATCCTCAGCGCTCGCCTCAGCCCGGTCCTCAGATTCTCCTTGTCCACTCTGTCCAGCCGGTGGGAGATCCTTCCTTCCCGCTTCACTTCCCCTGACCCCCGGTCCCTCACCAGCGCGAACAGCAGCGCCGTTCTCGAGTACTTCACCATTTTGTCCTTCGCGTCCCGCCCTGATGTCCACGGAGACGATGCCGCGTACGACGCCGGCCCCGCCGCCGGGCATTCTATGATGGCGACGACTTCACCGGAGGGAGAGGAGTCCGCCACTCTGTGGATTGAGGTGATGATTCCTCCTTCGTACGATTTCTCGTCTTCCAGATCCAGATCCAGATTTGAATTTGATGATGGCGGAAAGTATCCCCAAGCCATCACGACAGGGTGGAGGTGGAGGTTTTCCCCAATGTTAGGGTTCTTCAATCCGCTGGCGATCATCAGAGGCGGCGTGAGGAGCGATCCAGCTGCCGAAACCGTCACTCGAGCTTCGATCTCCAGCTTCTTCTTCTCCAATTTCGAATTCAAACATCTCGCCGTCACTCCCGAGCATCTCTTCTTCTTGTTCTTATTCTTCCCTCCGCCGCCGTCGTTGGAGAAGACGAATTGCTCGGCTTTGCATCCTGAGATTACCACAGCGCCGTTGTTCTCCACTGCGTCGACGAGCCAGGTGGTGTCCGTGCCTTTCTTGTCTCCGATTCGGCAGCCGTAGCAGCAGGATCCACAGTAGTGATCCTCCGACGAGTTTCGCGACACCGATTCGACTTTCAGGCCGAGATTCTCGCATCCCTTTCTGAGGATTTTGTTCTGGAACCCTTCCCTTTTGCACCCGTCTGTAACCCCCAGCCTCTTCCACACGGCGTCCACGGCGTTCTGGTAAATCGAGCTTCCGAAGAGGGGAAGCTTGTCGTCCACGGACCACTCCCTGAGGACGCAATCGGGCGTCTTGATGCAGGCGGACCAGTTGACGGCGGAGCCGCCGCCGACGGTGGATCCAGCGAAGATCATGGTCTGGCCGTCGGTGGTGGCCAATTTTCCCCCGCATTCGTACAGCTCCTCCAGCGAGGGTGCTTCGAGCGAGGAGTAATCCTCTGCGGCGAAGTAGTTCCCTTTCTCCAGGACGACGACTTTCATTCCCGAGCTAGCGAGGACGGCAGCGGCGACTCCGCCGCCGCAACCGGAGCCGACGATTACGGCGTCGCATTTGATCCTGACGGTGTTGTGCTGTTCGTCTTCACTCACCTCGAGACCCTTTTGGATTAGAGACTGGACGAGAGTGGAGTCGTCGGTTTCGTGGATCGTTTCCACAATCCCTTTCTCCAGAGGTCGTCTCTCCCCTCCTTTCTGTTTGATATGGGTTGTTTTCCTGGTGTCCACTTGGTACCCAATGGCTTCCCAAGCTGGGTTCTTCTGAGTTTCATCATCAATCTGCCGGGGCGACAAACATGATTTTGGGGTTGATTGCATTGATGGGAAGAAATAAAGCAAGGAAGCGACGAGCTCAACTCTCAACTTACCCTGGAGAAGAAGACAAACAAGGAGAAGATTTTGATGGTTGCAAACACTACTCTGAGAGGTATAAGCAGCTGCCGGGTTTCTCCACTCCATTTCTGGAGAAGTTGCTCTCTCTGCTGCAGGGGAATTTCAGAGAAGTTGTGCACGAATGGCCACTTCCGGCTCAAGCAGCAAAACCCGCAGAGCAACAGTGTTCCCAACCTGGAAGACAGCAACTTGAGTACCAGTTTCAGTACCAACACAGCTTCTGGCATCCCTCTTCTGACAATCAGGTCTGCCACCTTCAGGCAAAAGGAAAACAAACCAGGACAGTACAATTATATGAAGCTGCTGAATGACCCACTAAAACATAAGCGAAGGCGGGGAGATAATACTAGCTAGCTACCTCGTCAGGGATAGGTGGGTGAGACCCAGAAGCTCCATAGAAGGAAACAAGTGCTTGCTGCCTGTCAACTGGGACTTCCTGGCTCTGGTCAGGAGGTGTCAATGGAGGGATAAAGGCTTCACAGATGGCTGAAAGGGATCGGATCTGACCAGAACTGAGACCATGGCTGTAGGAAGAAGAAGTCATTATTCTCTTCCTTCCTCCTCTCAACAAGGTACAGCACTGACCTCTCTCAGTTTCCTCACCTAATTAATGAATGATCAGAATCTCTCTGCTCTGCTCTTCTTTCCCTTTCGTTGGTTTTCAAGAAGATGGTCTATCTCTCTGCCTTAAATATACACGGAAGTCAGGAAGAAGTGGTGCAGGAAGGGATTTGATATTGCCTTATTTAAATGATTATCTGCTGTAAGAAGTTTCTGAACTCTGCCATTTGCTCATTTCTTTTAAGTCGCTGCCAAAACCAAAAAAACGAAAGATAGGAAGCAAAAGGACGTACTAGAGAGGAAGAGAGATGCAGGTTTGTGTTACCAAAAAATGGGAAAATATATATAAACGTGCCCGTAAAATATAAATAATATAAACGTCTGTCTTATCTAATAGGATGTTGCTCTCATTCTACCAACAAAAACCCAAAATAAATAAATAAATAAATGTTGCTGTCAAAAGCTCTACTGGTGAATTTTTCTATAGGTTTTTACTAAAAGAATGGTGGTGAGCTCTCTGATAATAAGAAAATAGATTGGGTGCCTGAAAAAGAAAAAGATTGGGATAATTGTTTTCGGCCGATGTGGCAATCTGTGATGACTCACTAATGTTTGAATGAGTTAATCATTAGTTTTGATTGTCAATTCAACAAAACGAGTTAAAGTTGTGTACTTGTGTATGACTATTATTATGAAAGATGGAGCAATCATATCATTATTGAAAGTTGGAACCAAATATCAAATTTACCTAATTGTACAAAGTTTGTGCCACGTTGCAGTATTAATCTAATCAAACTTCTATTCATGATCTTAGGATGGTTATTAAAATGTAATGATCTTATTGGTCCTAAAACGTTTATTTTGGTAGAACTTCCTCTGTTGGCTAAGTCTCAATTCCCAGCTATTAAGCCTATTTCTTATATAAAACCTACATTTATGTGCTTACTATTTATTATTAAGGGATTATTTAGTAAATTCTTATATAGAAGTCACACTTCTGTGCTTATTATTCATTAAGGGATTGTTTCATAAATTCTTATATAAAAGTCACACTTATTTGCTCAGTATTCATTAAACGGTTATTTCGTAAATAACCCCAACTCAAGAAGTACTCTTGATGGAGGACACATGGCAAGAATTTGCGGAGTAGTTTGTGTGTTTTTTCAAATTCTCTTTTTCTTTTCTTTTTCTTTTAAAATTTTAATTTCTTATGTGTTATTCCTATATACAATATGAGTTACTATTCGTTAAGTTTATTTTTGGTAGTTCTACAGAACTTGAGAGGTCCATTCTTAAATAGGCAACATATGAAAATCTTTTAGTGGCATATTCTTTTTTCTGTTTTTGTTTTGTTGTCTTGAAATCAACATCTTTGTTCGTATTTGGTTTTGTATCCTTACTCATTTCTCTCTCACTCGAACTCAAATAGAAAGACCATGGAAAAATCTCATTCTCATCGAACATGATGAAAGTGACTTCGAAACCGAGGAAACCATATACTACGTTATGTAGTCTTTTTCTTCTTTGTTCTTTTTCATTTAAGGTGCAAAAACTTCATAAATTATCTAACAAATCTAGCTCCAAATATGCAAATCTTCCTGGGTCCCGGCTAGGCACCCTGATCCGCTTCCGTGTAATCCTCATGTCAACTTAGAGGGTAATGAGTCGAGGGTAGCAGAGCTTATCGATCCGGTGAGTGGAGGATGGTGTTGCCAGTCCCTTCGACAGTTGTTTCTAGAGGATGTTGTCCGGGACGTGTTGGCAATTCCTTTACCGAGTTGGGGGGGGGGGGAGTGGAGGATAGGAGGGTCTGGCATGATACGAGTGATGGTGTGTTTAATGTCAAGTCGGCATATCACCTTGCGGTTCTGGTGGATAGGCAGGTTGGGGAGTGGCGCCCTGTTGTTAGCTGGATGAGGGTGTGGGAGCTCAAGATTCCGCCGAAGCTTAAGCTATTCCTTTGGAAGATCTTCCATCGGATTTTGCCAACGACTGAGGCGCTAATTGAGAGACGGGTCCAGGTGTTACCTAGGTATCCTGTGTGCTGGGCGGAGTCTGAAACGATGGAGCACCTTTTTTGGGAGTGTCCAGTCGCTATAGCCCTCTAGATGCATGCGGGATTGGAGCATCTGGGCCATGATCTGCCTAGACAAACCTTTCCCTTCTTCCTTAAAAAATGCTTGCTTAGGATGACTCAGCCAGCGTAGATTATGTCTCTAGTTGCTTTGTTGTGGCGTATTTGGAAGTCAAGGAATTTGGCTGCCTTTGAGGGGAAGCAGTTCTTGCTTCCTCAATTAATGCGACAATATCATCAGCAGCTACATGAATGGGTGAGCTTACCAGAGGATAGACTGAACCTGCCTCAAGTCCCCCAGCAGTTGCCTGTGGAGGACGGAACCTTGCGAAATGTCGTCTGTATGTGGGATGGTGCGGTAAGTGCCAACTCTCATTCAGCGGCGGCCTTATCTTGAAGGATGAGGGAGGGCATGTGCTTTTGGCAAAGAGGGTGTTTTTTTCATAACATTGTGAATCCTCTGGTGGCCGAGACTCTTGGTCTTCGGGAAGACATTCAGTGGTGTCAGGCTCTTGGCATCCATCAGGTGAGGTTTGAGGGTGATGCTAAGGTGCTTATTGAGAAGGTTAATGCCAAGGACGTGCAGGATGGGCGTGTGGGGGGCATCATTTCTGAGATTCTAAGTCTGTTAGGTGTAATTGGTGGTTTCTGGGTTCGGTTCGTAGGTCGGAATAGCAATAGGGTAGCCCATTCGGTGGCTAGGAAGGTCATGTCTTTGTCTCCGGCCTCGTGTCGATTGTATGATTTCTGTGCCTGGGTTGGGTCCAGGATGTAACTTGTGATCTTTTCTATGAATGGAATATCTTTTGTAAAAAAAAAAAAAAAACATAGCCGCATTGGACAACGAGTGCAAATGGCTATAAAACTCTCCCACAACAAGTTTGGGATTTTTCTTGCATCTTTGCAGTTATATCTTATGAATCACATTTTGTTAATCCTTTCATATAACAAATGTGTATTGCTTTACAGGTTTTTCTATTAAAAAATTGCAGGGTTCTTTTGCTTGCCGTGAAGCGTAAGCGAGCGAACTATCCCTAGTTGTTATTTACAGGGGCAAAATATCTCGGATACTACTAAAGTATGAAAATTGGTGGAACTATGCCACTTAATAAAGAATAGGGCATCACGTACCATTGAACTCTATTATATGTGCACCCGGTACCACTTAAATTTATTGTTAAGTGCATTCAGTTAAAGTTGACAGATAAGGCATCACGTACCATTGAACTCTATTATATGTGCACCCGGTACCACTTAAGTTTATTGTTAAGTACATTCAGTTAAAGTTGACAAATATTGTTGGAATATTCTGTTTTCTAAATTTAATAATTGGTCCTTCTACTTTTCTCATTGTAAACAATCATTTGGAATTATGAAAAATATCATTTTTTACTGTTTAGTTGGGATCCTGTTTTGAAGACTTGATACCAAATCAATTTTTGAATAGAAAATTTAGAATCAATTATCATTATAAGTATTTTCAATTATCATTATGTATTCTAATAATTAAATTATTCCTTAATACCAAACTAATTTTTAATAGGAAATTTAGAATCAATTATTATTATAAGTATTTTCAATTATCATTATGTGTTCTAATAATTGAATAATTTACTAAAGCAAATATATTCTAATAATTCTCTGAAATATATTTAATTCTTTCTGATTGTGTTCCATTTATCCTTCTTTGGTCTTGTTGTATTGATGATCGATTATGTTCTATTTTAACTATTTTTAATAGTGCTTCTAATTGAATTAAGGATTTAACTAGATATTCTAATATTTATTTTAAATATTAATTATTCTTCTTGATATTCATTTATTATTTTACTAAAATATCTGTTTTATCGAAAAAAATTGATTAGTCATTTTAGTAATACTATGTTTAGAAGGTTTCTATATTTATATTAGATAAAACTTTTTGAATGATATTTTTGTAAGTTTTTAAAAATTTTGAGTACCAAAAATTAATTAAAAGTTTGGGTTGGATGGAAAACTAAACGTATGTATATTTTGGCAACTTTAATATTACGCGACGCCCTATTCAAACTTAAATGGTATTTCTATCCCAATTTTCAAACTTAAGTGGTACCCAAAATATTTTATCCTTATTTACAGAATGATGGACTTAAAAGTTTGACATCAAGTATATGTGATATAACAATTTATAATTTACAAATGAAAATAAATATAAAATATATTAATCTAGCTTCTTAAAATACATATATTAGTGTCAAACGTAAGATCAAAAGAAGGATAATCGCACAAGGCACACCGATTTACATGGTATCTTCAACGAGTATCGTTGATACTAATCCACGAAGAGGAGCAACCTCTAAGAGTCAATTGTATATCACCGAGAATCCTTAGATTACAAGAGTGGTCGGCCGCTCCTATTTAACTAGGAGACCCGTAAACCCTATCTCCCAATCCTACACAAATATGGATTAATGGTTAAATTACAATTGATCCCCAACACTTCTAACAATCATTTTTTTTTAACATTTTGCAAAAACGAGAAAGACCACTCTACGACATTACTGAAAAATAAATATATTTAATGCATATACGAGGATTGTACAAATATCGTACAATATACATATATATTTTTGATAATATATGGAACAAAATTTTGACTAAAACAAATCTCCCATAAGACTGTCTAGTTTCTAGAGTTGTGGCTGCTACTGCTCTGCCGAAGCAGCTTGAGGAAGGTAGATGGCAGGAATGCAGGAGGACATAGCACTTCTTTGTAGCAACGGGTAAGTTAGTATGGCCAATATTATTTCAAGTTCCAAAAAGTAGGAACGACCAACTTTTTCCTTATTTTTTTTCTTATGAACGAAACGACCAACTTTTTCCTCGTTTTTATTGTTGCTTAATGCTTTGTTCTTTTCTATGGTTGTGTATACGTATGTATAGTATCTCGCTTATTCTATAGTTTCGTGACTTCATGCTGAGAAAGTTAATTGCTCTCACCAACAAACCAAAATGCCTAGTGGACCGAACCATTAGCTACTTCTTTTCCCTTGGGATTTTGCTTCAAACTTCTCGTCTCAGTCTTGTTGTTGTGTTCACTAATTGACTTCTACAAAGATAATTTTTGTACCTATATTTTCTCACCAAATGTAGTGATGGCGCATGGCGGACGGGTGGAGCGGGGCGGATATCTTAATTACCATATTCGTTTCACACCAAGCGAGGGTCGGGACGGCGAGTGGGGTGGGTCGACCCATTCTTACATATATTTGAAAGAAAAAAAAACATACAATTAATTTTTACGATAAAATGAAGGGAAGACATTTTACGAATGAAAACCAGTGATAATAGAATGGGTAATTAAGTCTATCTAGTTGAATGATAAAGTCTAGCTAGTTGAAGAAAAACCAAAATAGGAGAAATATAAATAGATATTGTAAGAAATTGAGATGAAAATGAATCAAGAGTTAGATGGGGCAGGGCAGAGCTAATCGAAAATAGATTCTCATGTCCCATACCACGCTAATGCGGGCCGGTTTCAAATTGTCGTCCCTAAACAAATGACCTTTCTTATCCAATTAATAAATGTTTGATTGGTTTAGCTCAACCGGTTGTTTGTCGGGGATGGGGTCTATTTAAGAAATTCATGTTTACACAAAATGCTTTGGAATGGAGGGGAAACATAGACAGAGCCAGACCAAAATTCTTTAAGCGTATTTCAGGACGCCTCGAAAATTTGAAAATAACGATCTATCTGGTTGTAGTTTGAATTTGGGACAGGGATGGACCAATGATCTTCTAGAGGCGCATTGAGACACCTCTAAAATTTGTGAATCTCTTATAAGTAGTTCGAGTTTGGGGACACAATTGTGTTCACTGCTTGAACTCTACGAAGAGAATTTGTGGCACCTATATTTTCTCAACAACTATCTTTATTATCCAATTAATAAATGTTGATTAGTTTAACTCAAGGTTGTTTTCCATGGCTAGGGTCAATTTGAGGAATTGGTGTTTACAATAGGGTGTTGTGGCTTGGCTGCTATGGAATGGTGAGGAAACAAATACCTTTTTCTCCGAGCAGAGGGTTGCAACAAGGATGTTCACTTCACCCTATCTTTTTTAATTATGTAAGGGAACTGGAAAGCAATGTTTTCGTTGGTAGCAGCCTCTGTCTCAGTTTTTTTTTCCTTCATATAATATAGATAGTGCTTTTTGCTTAAGCAAATCCAAAACACATGAATATTTAGGTGGAGCGTGTCGAACTTTTTGTTGTGTTTGGGGAGCTTATTAGTAAGGATAAATCTACGGTCTTATTTTCCATTAGAGCTCAGATAAGAGAGAAATTTGGTATTGTGTAGGAATTCAGCCCTCCCCTAACATGAGAAAGTATTTAGTATTTACAGATTCCTATTCTTCATGGACGGGTTTCTAGGAATACTTATGTTGATGTGACTTGAATCGGACTATTAGCCGCTACGACTGGTAATCGGGGGTCTCGCTGGGCCCACGGTGTATGAGCTCAATGTTATTTGGGTTCGGGCTCTGGGCCTGGTCTGTAACCGTTTCCTTTACCAGATTGGATTAGGTTTTAGACTCACATGGAGAAGTACTATAAATACTTCTCATACTCCTCTGTAATCTGTAATCTCCTCGATATAATGAAACTGGCTCTCTCTCGCCCGTGGACGTAGCTAACACACATCGTGTTAGTGATCCACGTAAATCGTGTGTCTATGTTTTTCGATTCTCGCTTTCGTATTCTTGCTTTATCGATTCCGGCGATTTCCCGATCCGTAGCAGCGCGTTTATAACGACTTATAAGGTCAAACATGAGCACGAAAAGAATCAAATATAGAGTAGCACCAAGCTGAAATCATAACAAACTCGATACCCACCTGATCATTTTAGGTCCAAATAACAATGATTACAAAGGTGAAGGGAGTAAGTTACACAGATTAGGATTGCAATCAATAGCAAGTCAAGCATGATAAAAGATAATACACATTAGAAAACCTGACCCATGGCAGTAACATGCATCAACAAAAAAAAATACCTCAAGGCAGGAGGCCTGTCCGCCATCAACTGCCATCCCCCTCAAGAACAACTTAAGAACATGCCTTGCCCCAAGAAAGCCATAAGCTCAAACCACATTGTAAAATATGCACAAATTACAAAGACCTCATTCCATTTGAACCCGAGGTAAGGCAAACACACATTAGCAACCCAAATCGACCATCAAAAACCAATCTGGAAGAGCAATAGTTACAATATCTCTAACGATCTTCTTTGCTGCAATCTACCAGTCACAGAGAAGTATGACGATTGTAAAACGAACAACCTTTCTGAGGTGGCAATTATTTTGGTGTAATAGTTATCCACCATTATGCAATTGTTCTTTCGACTTTCCATGTAGTGATCAAAAAGTTTGCAATGAGCCGTCCAATACTGTAGCAGATGCGTTGAGGTGGCGATTATTTTTTGTGAAGAATTCTTAAATTAATTTCCTTCCAGATGCTCCAGTAGAGTGTGTGGAAGAGAAGCTTCGAGCACCATTCTTTTGGACTAGCAGGGGGTATTGTGGCCAACCTCTTATGGCTCATGTGATATCTGCTGGAACTAGAGGTGTCAATTGAGCGGGTTTGGGTCGTGTTCAATTGGGTTATGGGTTAGTTGGGTGTTGAATTCATCGAGTTGCGGGTTCAATTGAGTCATTGGTCAGTCGCGTTTTAGGTTCATCGGGTTATGGGTTAGTCGGGTTGCGGGTTAGTCCGTTTGGGTTCATCATGTTGTGGTACAGTCGGACTGCGGGTTCATCTAATTAACGATTAATCGAGTTGCTGGTCAATCGAGTTACGGGTTGATTGGGTTACGGGTCGGATGGGTTGCGAGCGAAACAGGTTTCGGGTTGTTCGGGGCAGCGCATTGTGTTACTTAATCTTTACTTGTTACAACTTACACTTTATTTATTACACTAATTTCAAACATTTTTTTACAATTTCAGACAATTTATTTCTACCTCATATTCGTACTTATAAAGGTTTTTTGAAGTAATTATACAATTTGTATTCTTTTGGATGATTGAGTTATTGCAATCGCATAACTTAACCAGTGTAATTAAAATCTTACAGTTTTACTATCTTACCTGCTAGTTCCGATCCTGATTTTACTACTGAATCTTCGAACATTAAAATTCCGTAGAATCTCGATTTAAAACTATTAAATTCTTATAATCTACAATTATACAATTATGTACGAATCAGGCTTGTCGGGTTAAGTTTGGCCCTCGAACCGGGTCAAGTTCACTTCTCCCATCCCCACATTTTTTTCTTAATTAAATAGACATTTCATTGTTATTGCTAGGGCCGATATTTTGTTCGATTCGGTTATAACCATAGTCATTTAGTCGGTTATGTTACCCGTTATGCAATTGATGTGTATTAGTCGGTTAACTATAATCGCATGATCTAGTTGTTGGTAATCTCATAACAAAGCTAGAAGCTTTGATGGAAGATCGATAACCACTTTCGAGAGCGTTTTGGTTTTTGCCCTAAAATTTTGAAAAACCAAATCTGAATGTACCAAAAAAATTTTGTTCTTTCTTTTTGCAAAAAAATTGAAAATGCGAAAATTTCCTTCATTCTTTCCATTCTCATATAAATAAATGACTATTATTGTCACACACGGGAAAATTGTGTCTTTGTAGATGTATTTTTCCTTAAATAAAAAATAGACATAGCCACAAATGCATTTGACTTTTGAAATTGGCATTATTGTTAGCTAGCTTCACAACGACAGTTCCAGATTTTCAGAACCTATGAATGGCTATTAGTTCCTACAATTGTTGCATATTATTTTAGCACTTATGCTGAATTTTATTGCTTTTATCTTTTCGTTTGGTCTTAGCTGGTTGTTTTGAAGTTTGAACACACTACTTAAAACAATCGGCACCAGATAATGTACAAATGATAATATAGTTATGTATTTGACCCTAAAGCGTACTAAAGTACAAAACTGGAATAATAACATGCTAGTGGTTGCCGGTTCTGCATCATAGCTAGGATGACAACAAATTTGAGTGGGGTCGATTTCTCTATAATCTATATACATCGTAGAATCATGATTTTAAAATTCTAACCATTCTCGAAACCAAAACTAGGCAAGATGTAATATGAATTATCAAAACTTACTCATTTGTGAGTTGGGGAAATTACTTCTGCACCGTCCTTACATAATCAAATATAAAGTTCTTGATATAAAGTGAATTTTTTCTTAGAATGTTGATTTAAGCTTTGTTAACACGTTTATAAAAAGTGAGGGAAAATTACCAATATTTTTGTCTAAGAGATAATTATACTATTTGATGGATATTAACGATCGAGGTGTTGAAGCCGGTGAGTTTAAACCATAGTTGCAACAAGGATTGTAAAACCGTACTGGAGGTTGTGGGAATAGGTTAGGGTGGTTACTCAATTTTGAGTAATCACGGTGGCTACCAACATCTATACCATTCATTATCTTTATTTTATTATATTTTTAAATTAATGATTAAGATTAGCTAAGGGTAATTTAGGAAATGAAAAACATACCACACCTAATTACTCTATATATTATACTCAAACCCTAATACAACCTATCTACCTAGCCGCCGTCTCTCCCTTCTCCCACCCTACAACCAACGTCCTTCCCTCCACCGTGGTTTTGATATTTCTTTCACATATACCACCAACAATACCACCACCAGTCCACCATTACTGCTATTCCTCTCTCTCACTGATAAGAAGAAAAGTTAGCAGAGAGAATGGGGGTTGCCAATTCTATATATGTGCACGGTGTCTTACCCCCCCCCCCCCCCCCCCCCCCCCGGCGTCCCTCCCTCCGACCACCCCAACCCAGTATAGCTCTCAAAAACCCAAACAAGCCATTCACCAGCTTCTTCTTTCACGGCCCAACCGGAGTTGGGAAATCACTGCTCGCTAGAGCATTAGTAATGGAGTTCCTCGGGTCGACAGATTCGCTGAAAAAGGTGGGATGAATAAAAACCCTAGATCTGATTTTTTTCGCATTGGTAGTGATTTTTTCGTAGTGGTAGTGTTTTTTTGCATTGGTATTGTTTTTGTCGCATTGGTATTGATTATCATGTAATGGTATTAATTTGTGTGTATTGGTATGGATTCAATCTGCAATGGTATTGATTTTTTGTGAAATGGTATAGATTTATATTGGTAGTTTTCGTGTAATGGTATAGATTTATTTCTGCAATGGTATTGATATTTTTCAAAGTGGTAGTGATTGTCTAATGGATTGGTAGTGATTTCGTGTTTTTTTTTCTTTTGCAGAAGATTGAGAAAAATAAGGAAACGAGTTCTGGCTGAAGATTATGGAAATGAGAGAAAGAGAGAGAATTGTAATTAATAGATTCTTGTAACTATCTAAAATGTAATTTATTAAAAGAATTCATTAATACAATTTATTTTTCATACACAATTTACCTAGTAATCACCGTAACCTGTCCCGGAGGTTGTGCCGTAAAACTCAGAGATATGGTATTTAATGTTGAAACTGTGCTTTAACTATTGTTCAACCGTTTCATACCGATACCGCTAAAACTCGCCTACCGAACACATATTCGGATGGATTTAACACAGATACTTAGAATACCAAAACCAAACCAAATTCATTACCCTCCCGTAAAACTCAGCATAAATATTATGAGTTGAATTTTCCCCACCCAAATGAATTGGACTCAATTGGATACCACGATGAATTAGTTTTTCATCCCTAATCAATAATCACAGCCTTACTTGTCAATGCGCATTCCACCAATTTTGACAGGAAAAATGGCATCCTCTGGAGAGCAATCGAATCGAAGTGGCATGAACATAATCGATAGGAATCCTGTTTACGCTAGTTTCAATTATAGTAAAAATGTCTTAAGAAGGATGTGAACGCTAGAATATAGTCTATAGACAGTCAATTAAGAAATTCGATATGAATTCGTTCTCGAGTTATCTTCAGACAAACTGTAAGAGTATTGAGCAAGCATAAGAAAAGATAGGCATCATCATCCTCCCATGTCAAACCAACTCAACCAAATCATATACTTGCACCAATACTTTAACTTATTTTCTCAAAAATAAAGAGGCATCTAGCTCAAGTCACTTGAGCTATGAAATTTATCAACAATGTGATATGACTTAGACATTCTATCTGGCTCATTCCAGTACATCTGCAAGCTGTTCTCTCTTTTCCGAACTACCCGAATGGGCGTCTGGAATCAGTCATACTCATAAGAATAATATATGTAAGGTAAGGAATAGGATCTCCATGTAATAGTTTTGCCTCATCTCATGCATAAGAAGTGAACATAACCTTCTGGACTCTGCTACCGTGGCTTACGAAAACCAGAGGCAATCTCAGAGCAACTGAACCCAAATGGTTCACTACATAAAAGAGACTGCTCTCGTGACTACAGAAGGGGTGCAGCTAAATCTTCTTCCTTATTCCTCAAGCATATCTTTAGAAGGCGGAGCTGGTGCCGCAGATGCAAAACCTGCAACTCAATAGCTGAATATGAGAACAGAACGAAAGATATATGCCAGTGTTTTATTTCTTTACCCAGATTAATATGTAGGAACACACTTCTTCATGGAAGGGATAGGGACCAACTTGATTCTAGGTGAATAAAATCACGACAACCGCAGCCACATGAGTAAATGGAAGGAAGGCGACGACATCAAACAGCGTTACAAGAGGACAGAACAAATTGGTTACCTCTTCTTGGAGCAAAACAGGGAGACTTTCGATGGAGACAAGAGTAAACACTTGTTTGAGAAGTTCCTCGTCTTTGATACCAGACCATGTTTCAGGAGGCAGAGCCAATAACAGTGCTGTTAGAACATCTTTGCTAGCTGGGTAAATCTGGCTACTAGGGCCACATTTGCAGGAATTCTGTTCCTTTTCAGATGAAGGAACCAGGACTTCAAGTCCCTGCTGACTTCCACCGTTGACTACTGTTCCAGAGACTACAGTGATGGGTTTTCCATCATGTTCTTTCAAGCATCTTACGCATGTTTCCATGCAACAGCCTCCTTTGAAAGACTTCCCAACCAAAATTTCGGCGCCTTGGCAGCAGAGCTTTGCCGCAATATCAGAGAGATCATCATCACCATTACCCTTAGTGGGCACGTTTCTACAACTAGACGTTGCAGAAGACAAAAGTGCGACAACATGTTTGAAAAGGCCAGTGTCTCTCACTTGTTGTAGTACCTCCTCCTGAAAAAAGTATCCAACAAAACAATCAGTTACTTGCATTTTGAACCCACAGTTAAAAATGACAAAAACAATCAATAATTAGTAGAGGTTTTGAGTTTGTAAAATACCTTCATGGCTAGTCGTCCTTTCTCCTCTTGGCTTATGTTTTCACCACCATCCTCTTGTCTTCTAACTTCAGCAATCCACTTGATGAAATCACCAAAATGTGATGGCAAGGACATAAAAACGACTTGAAGTACTTTGTCAATATCTTTCACGTCTTCTGACTTCAAGAGCACAGGAACTTCATCAATTAGATACTTGGCGAAGCCAGTCCAACTCTCTTGCTTACAGCTCTGTGAAATAAGAAAAAGTACGAGAGATGATACAAGAGCACCAGCAATTAAAACAACATGAGATTACATTGGCAACATATTAACGTGAAAAATAGTGTTGTCGACTATATTTCTTTAGAAAAATAGTGATTCTAGTTTACCAATAACTAATGAGGAAGTGGTGCCAAATGTAAACTTACAAGGGTATAAAGCAGTCCTGGCTCTGTATGCGGCCGTGATAAGAGTATGAAACTGTCGAATCCAAAAGTTACATAAGCAAAAAGAGAAATTTTACAATGCTATATAGTATTGGTGCTATGGGTTTTTTCCTTTATGGTACAACTTAAAATTGTACATTTACGTATGGTACAACTTCAGATTGTACCTATATTTTTTGTGCAAATTCTTTTACGGTACAAATTGAACTTGTACCTTTATGTGATAGTACAACTTCAAGTTGTAAAGTTGTACCATAACATAATGGTACAAATTGCTTTATGGTACAACCTAAACTTATACATTTAATGTTATGGTACAACTTTGAGTTGTACATTAAAGCACCAATGCTATATAGCATAGTAGAAGTGCTCAAGCAAAAAATAAAAAAACAAGGAGAGAGGAAGGGGAGTGAACATTCAACACAAGTGATGGGCCTGTAGCTGACCATTCGATCTGCTCTATCTTGCGGTCTTCAGAGAGACGCAGAGCAGTGGACATAACTGAACTGAGCAGATTTAAAATATCTAACCATGCAGCCTATTCAGATGCTACCAGCTAGCCTAGCGTGTGTGTGATACAGAACCAATATTCTTGCAGTTATAGGTGAACCACATCAATTGTAATGCACTATGATTGAGACAAAACATATCACAAGAAAATGTGACATGAAGGTATACCAATGGAAAAGGTCATTCTGCGCTCAGTTTTCACTTGCAAAGCAAAATACCATGGTAGAAACCAACAACCAAGCGGAACCTTGAAAAGGGCTCCAAATTGGGCTTGAAAAAGGGGATTGGTGTAAAACATGTTAGACTCAACGAAGTTTGATCAAGGAATATAGTGATAAGAGTGGTCATTTTAATGCAAATGAACCTTTTATGCACCCTTACCAGACTTTCCAGTATGTAACATCAGAGGCTCAAGCTATATAGACAGAAATAAGAACCAACCCTCTATGATGTCCAGTTGTCACGTCAATTGCATCCATGGCTTCCCAAAGAAGACTTAGTGGAACCCAGTGTGGAGGATACTTAAATCGCGCCACGTCCAAAATCAAAGCCATGTCCCTTCCAGCATGATACCCACCAATAGGTGAAAAATGACCAGTCCCTGTCTGAAATTATGGGGTCAAGACAAAGAAATAAACAAGCTCTGTTAAGCATGATAGGCCGGTTTCATGCCTAGGTCTGAAATCCAGTAATATAGAAAATGGTTATCTTTATTTATCTGAATAATCTTGCAAGCCAATCTTTCTGATATTTATTATTTCTTCGCACAAACAGAGAAAAGCTGAAGTGTAATTTCTGTAACTGTCAAGAACAAGGATATTGATTTCTACAGAACAACTGACCAAGTGATCTGAAATTATAGTTTCATCACATTAGATTGAAAAGCACCAAATCTGTCATTGGATAAGAACAAAAGATCCAAGGTAAAAGTTCAATTGTTTTAGTAATGTATCTCCCTAAAAAGAAAATTTTTTAGCAAAATAATCAAGCACTATAACACTGGCAGGACTCAGATCACTACTAATGATGAAGAGTCGCTAAGAGAGGGATCATTAGCTAAAGAGAAATACCTGTTTAAAAACCCCTCTATGATATGATGAAATCACATGGCAATTATCAGAAGTGGAACATCTAATGACATGTTTACGAAAGTCATCGATGGTGCTTTGTCTGGTCCGGAAAGCTTCGACTTTTGCACCAGCACATCGTCCCAAACAAACAACTTTTCCAAATGAAATTCCGTCAGCTTTAACCTTTTCCAAAGGCTCACAGCAATCCAGCATGGATTCGTCAAACCACCTCCATGGTCCTGCATTGAGGACAAGACTGTTCTCAATGTTTCCTATTTTATCTCTTTTCAAAATGGTAGAACACATGAATAAATTTTGAACGCAGGAAGAAACCACGCCCTGCTCCATTGCAGCTGTATTTAAGAAACAGGTTAAGTAATTAATACAATTCAACCCTAAATATTTCCAAAGACATAGTATACGACTTACTAAAGCCTTACAAGTATACAGCTTGACCGGGCCAAAGGACTCGCCTAACACACATAATCACCAGTAATGACAACATGTTATGCCCACATCACATGTTTACCTGAACCAAGACTCTAACCTGAGGCAACGCATACTTGAGAAAACATCCAGACTGAACTGCAGTCAACGACCAAATACCGTTACCTTTCCATTTCCTCCCAGGGTCAATTGCGAGTGCATTCAAGACCATAGAAAGGCTCGCCAGACCACAATAGGCAGGCTCAGACTGCGTCTGGAAGTAGGATATCAACTTATAGAAACCTTCCATGGTTCCATTCTGAACCGCTTCAAGAAAAATTTGCTGCAACTCCACAGAGCAAACAATTTCAGATCATTGCATCGAAAACCACAAGCTGGTAGAAGTAGCCAGCCATATCCTCAATGCCATTAACACCGAACTTCGTGACTAGGCAAGACTCTCGCCGTTGCAGACTAGACCATCAAAATCTGCCTAACGACAGATGATAAAACCCTAATTTCTCGAATTGAAACGTGACCGTAGGATACATTACCAAAAAAAAGGGAATCTTAGCTTCAGATGAAGTGAATTGCAGAGGTTTTGAGTTTACCTTTCCTTCCGAAGAAGCGAAATCGATCGCAGGAGGGGAAGGGAGGACCCGGCGGTACAGTCCGGCCATTGCCATAGTTCTTAGCTCCCCGGAGAATCCGTAATTGACAGCGGAGCGTTTGGAGGCGCAAGGAAAAGAGAGGGAAAGCGAGCGAGCACTGGTGGTGGGTTGGGGTGGGGGGAGATTCGAGTTTTTGGTTTTTATGTGGCGGTTGAGCTGAGAAGAAATCGGAGATGAAGTCCAGCGGAAAGCAGGTGGACTTTTTTAAAACCGGAAGTTTAAGAAGATTCGCGGTTTCCAAAACGGCGGTAGTCATCCGGGTTTGAAATCAGCCGTTTGAGGAGAGAGAACGAGGCACTTCAAGACCATAACAATGAGTTCCAAGAAGAGGTTGCTGAACTAATGGTCGAAAGGTTACATCTGAAGCCTAATATTTGCTCAGATGAGCTTCGTATGCATAGAAAGGAGGAGCTACATGAAATTAAATCATGGTTGAGTGTTCTAGAGTTCAAGATGTCTTGTTAATGTAAGCTGGTCAAGAATGAAATTGTTTTGGGAGAGGGGTGTTATGTAAGGGTTGAGTTGTAAGTGGTGGGTTGTAAGCTAGTGAATAATAAATTTGTTAATGTAAGATTGTCATTACTACCTTCAACGATTCCGTCGACTCTAATGCACTTATTGAACTCCCTCTTATTGGCAGTTATTACCCTGGAGTCATGGAGTCGGAAGCAATTCCCAATCCCGGATCGATTGAGCTTTTATCACCGGCGGATTTGACTCCATGTTTCCATATTCCGTCCTATCTGCATGGGAATATCAAAAGGCCTTGGAAGTTCGAAAATATGTGGCTTGAAGACGAGCGTTTTTACAACAGTGTTTCCATCTGGCTCCTTTCTCTATTACAAGGATCTGGACATATCTTTCGTTGGTCGAAGAGATTGCAGTCTCTTAAGCAACATATTAAGTATTGGAACAAACATGTCTTTGGAAATATTCATGATAGGGTTGATGAGCTGTTGAGGTCGGTCAAGGAGCTTGACATCATTGGTGAAAACAGAACTCTTACTGAAGAAGAAAAGAACAACAGAATCATGATGGAACTTGATATTGTCAAAGTAATTTATATGCAAGAGATAAGCTGGAGGCAGAAGTCTAGGGAACTATGGCTTAAGCTTGGCGACAAAAACTCCAACTATTTTCACAAGGTAGCCAACTATAAGAAGAGATAAATTTCGTCAACAGAATCAGTATAAATGGCCAGTTATATGAAGGCAGAATCAAATTATCTCAAGGAATCGTGAACTATTATCTCAACTTCTACAAAGAAGAATTCCGGTGGCGTCCTTTTCCTGGCAGGTATGTTGGTTCTCATTTAAATGATGTTCATCGATCCTCCTTATGCACATCGTTTATTGAGAAAGAGATCTGGGATGCTATAATTGACTGGTGGGAGCAAGGCTCTAGGGCGGGATGGATTTTCTTTTGAATTCTATCATAGATGTTGGGATTGGATAAAAAGGGGGCATCTTTCTTGCGTTCAAGGAGTTTCACGGCTCTGGTCTCCTTCCAAAATCCCTTTCCCACTCCTTCATATGTCTAGCGCCTAAGAAAGACTCAGTGGAAAACATCAAAGACCTCAAACCAATTTCTCTCTTGAGCAACTTTAATAAACTTGTCAGTAAAGTATTATCTAGAAGACTTGCTCCTCTTCTTCCACGGCTTGTCTCTGATCAGCAACATGCTTCAATCATTGGAAGGAACATATCCAATTTAGGGCTCATTGCTAACGAGCTCGTCGATAGCAGAAGGAAAAGTAGAAAACCGAGTCTCATTTTTAAGTTGTACATCAAAAAGGCGTTTGACAACGTCAACTGGAATTGCTTATTTAAGGTTATGTCAAAGCTAGGATTCCCATCTCAATGGTTGAATTGGATTAAGGGTACCATGTGTTCCCCAATGTTTTCTATTCTGATTAATGGTGAGGCGAAAGGCTTCTTCCCTGCGGAAAAGGGTCTCAGTCTATGCGACCCTCTGTCGTTGGGTCTGTTTACCCTCATCATGGATATCCTCTCATTCATGATATCTAGACTGAGCTCCGAAGGGCTCATCAAAGGTTTTCATATGGATGAAGAGAATGGTAGTGGTGAAGTTACACACTTATTGTTCGCCGACGACACTCTTCTTTTCTGTGATGTCTCACACGAACAAGTGCTCAATCTATTGGCTACGCTGGTTTGCTTTCAGACCATTACAGGGGTCAAGATAAACCTCGAAAAAATCTATCATGATCACTGTTGGCGATGTACCCCGAACCTAGATACTATGCTGATCTCTTTGGTTGTAAGTGGACTAACGAGCCGCCGTTTTACCTTGGATTTCCCCTTGGCGGAAAACCTACCAATACAGCTTTTTGGTCTCCTATGGTTGAAAGATACCACAAAAGACTAGACGGGTGGAAGGCTAAATACCTTTCGACGGGAGGCAAGCTTTCCCTTAACAAAGTCGTCTTGTCCAGTTTATCCGTACGCTACTTCTCCATATTCAAAGCACCTAAATCAACAACAAACAAGATCGAAAGCACTATGCGGAAGTTCATGCGGTCTGGTGCTGGAGACGCTCAAAAGCCTCCTTTGGTTAAATGGGATGTTTGCAAGGCCTCCAAGACCAATGGGGGGCTGGGTCTTTTCGACTTGGAGAGTTTCAATAAAGCACTTCTTTCTAAATGGCTATGGAAGTATATTATAGAGAAAACCAGTTGCGACCGAAACAAGCGAATTTCATCCGCAATTTCAGACTTGAGGCTTCCCAGATAGGTACCAACCAGTCCTTGATTTGTCTAGCCTACACAAAGATTGGCTAGCTTCTCGAATTCAGGCTGGTAGTCATGTAGGGACCCCATCTGATGTATTCGTGAGAGAGTTTTGTCACAGATTTCCCTCTCCAATGGCTCGAAACGTGCCCACAACTCCTGCGAGAACAACTCCTAAGAAATTGGCTCCCCAGCGTCCTTGTACGTGCGTTTCAGCTACTGCCACCACTGGTTAGCTTCTCCTTCGAGATGGAAGGATGCTAACGTAACTCGCTGATCAACTAGTACCTCTTGGTACTCAAAAAATTGCTCGACTCTTGGGAACCATGCACTGGGATCATCTTCAGCAAACTTTAGAAATTCCAGACTCGCTAGCTTTGCGAGGAATGTGTCGCCGCCGCCGTTACCCTTCGACCATTGCTTCCCTTGAGCCCGACCGCGACTTCATTGCTTCCCTTTGGCTCGCCACTGTTGCTGCTGCCCTTCACGCCTACCGACCACCAGACCCCTCCTTCGTTGCCATCACACTCTGCTCCCCTTCCTTCTCGCCATCCTTCTCCTTGCCACTGTCCTTCTTCTTTCCGAACTCCCCCACCATACCTTTGTCGAGCTCTAGTTTGCGGAGAGAGCGCTCCACCATGTCAAATTGCCCGCCTAACTTGTTGACGCCGAGGTCCAACACATTCAAGCGATCGCTCAGTGCCCACAAGTTGTGGTTTGTCGCCTGCTATATCCCCCGCAGTTGCTCGATCGATCCCTGGAGTTCTTGAACCGAAGCGTCTAGCGCCGTACAACGTTCTCCAACCATCCCCACCGTTGTATCGATTCAACCAAGCTCTGATACCAATTGATGGCAACTCGTAACCCACAAGTCAAGGGTTTTGCTTTTAACTCACAAGCGAGAGAACGAGGTAGAGTTTTGAAAGACTTTTAGATTTATTATTTAGGTTAAATGAACTAACAATAAATGACTCAGGGAGTAAACTGTAATATGTTAGTGACGATTACAAATAGCCACGTGCCACCACTGAGCTATGACTACAACGGGTCATTTGGATGCATCATTTTGGTTTTGTAGTATTTCAGATCAAACTGTTGCATTATTTTCCCTTTCATTCTCTCTCTATCTCTCTCTTTCTATTATGTTCTTCCTTCGTCCTTGCAATTTTAGTCCATCGTCATTTTCAATAATTTATCGAGATGATCAATTGATGGAGCACGATCTTGGGGAAGGCAGTTGGGCTGGTCGAAGGGCTCATGTGGGCTTTTGGGTCATTTATTGTTACAATCCTATAACTAGACTACCCTTACTTCTGAATTGTTACAAAGAAGGACAATGTGTTACATATAGCCTACGGAGTTGGGCTGGACTCGGGTATCAATTACAAGAATAGCCGGACCGGGCCCGTTTCGACCGAGCAAAAACCCTAGACGATATTCTTTAAAACTTCTCCCCAACCCTTTCCCTCACCTTTCCCTACCAGTCTCTCCTTCCCGCCTCTGTCTTCGATTTCCCTAGCAGATCCGCGAAAATGGTGAGTTCCTCCGTCACTTACTCCAATCCTCCCACTGGTTGGTCGCCCGAACAGACTGTTGCGTCAGTTTGCTCGAGCATTACCTCGACTCACTAGCTTGGCTGGGCATAAATCAGTAGCTTCTCTGTTACTGGGAAACTCCGGTCTGCCGTCGTTGCAAAAACATGACTTTATCGATACCCTTGAATGATGTGTAGGGTTTCAAGAGGTATGTGGAGATTGGGAGGGTGGCGCTCATCAATTACGGGAAGGATTACGGAAAGCTCGTGGTGATCGTCGATGTCGTTGATCAGAACAGGGTATTGCTTTCTTTCTCTCTTTCGGGATTTCCATTACTGCCGATGATGGAACGCTAGTAATTTCCCCCTGAAATGTTGTAGCGATGTTGACTTGACAGTCACATAGTGAGAATTTGGATTCCAGTGGTTTTCAGGATTGTGCATGCATGTCTCTAGAGTCATGATTGGTGACTTAGTTTTAAGCGATTGGCCATTAGGGTTTGGCATCTTTTTTTTTTTTTTTTTGAATGGTAGTTGTTCTAAGTTAATCCTTAAATTTCATAGAACTAGAATTGGTCTTGTCACTGTGAAGATTGTGTCTTGTTGTTCAGAGGGTTTGAATATTTTGGTACAATGGATACACAGGCTCTTGTTGATGCTCCAGATATGGTGAGGAGCCAGCTGAACTTCAAGAGGCTTACACTCACCGACATCAAGATTGACATCAATAGGGCTCCCAGGAAGAAGAATTTGATTGAAGCGATGGAGAAATCAGGTTTGTGCTTCGGCGGTTCCGCCCCTCGCTCTAAAATGTATTTTGCCATTTGATGCTCTGTTACCCATCTTCTTGTGACAAAATTGTTTTCTATTTATGTTGGTGGCTCAGATGTTAAGGGCAAATGGGAGAGCAGTTCCTGGGGAAGGAAGCTCATTGTTCAGAAGAAGAGAGCATCACTCAATGATTTTGACAGGTTCAAGGTCATGTTGGCTAAGATCAAGGTATGCATACAATAAATCACAACTTCGTTCTCATTTCATTTTCATTAGCCCTCTTGGTTACGTGAACGCTACATCGTTGGGATGATGAATATACACGTATTTCCTTCGCTTCCCATTTGCTGCACGATTCCTTTGCTTCGCTTCTTGCGATTTTCGCCCCTGGCTTGTTGTAGTAAGATACGATCATGGTCATCACTAGCTGTGTCTGCATATGCAATGGCGACCTTTGGCTCGGCTTTTTTAGCATATGACGAAGAAGAACAAAATGCTCTGGTGTAATCGTAGTTGCATTGCCATTTAGTGGTAGTAATGATATATTAGCGGCCTGATTGAAAAGTTCTTTTGTGTGTTTGCAGAGGGGATCACTAGTCAGGCAGGAACTTGCAAAACTCAAAAAGGAGTCGGCTTAGAAGATTTCACCTTTCTTTTTATGTTCGTAGTTACATGACCATTTACTTTGTGACTTATTGTAAGCATGATTAGTACTTTCGTTTGAGATATATGGTAATTCAAAGATCATGTGGAATGCAAGTATTCGCTCAACTTGTTAAAACCCTAGTAATATTTCCAATAATATTTCGTAAGCTGAACAATAGTTGACCAACGGAAAAAACTGCCGTGCAAAAGGCCAATTCGCCAGTCATGACAATGAACCAAAACTGAACAATATATGAAGGGAGTGCAGAGGGCAGAAGTATTGTAATAATAGTCTCCACATTTCATAAATAAGAAGAAAAACAGCCACCTCTTAGCATAAGTAGACTGAAAAAAAATTCAAGGGGTTGTAAACAAAAATGGGGCACCTGAATAGGTACGTGAGTACGCAAATTGTTCTCGAGTGAGTTGTCGACTGGGAAAGGCCGCAGTTTTTGCTTCAGAGGTTGCAAACCAAGTTTGGTTCTTACATTGAGGCCTGGTGCTTCTCAATTTGATTAGCGCCAATGCTTTTCTGGAGACACCAGAACTGACTTCTTCCTGCTTTCTCACCACAGACCAACGAAATTTACACATTCAGGGGTGGGATCGAGAATGCTGCAGCTGATGAGTAGCCATTGCCTTCCATTTCACGATATCGGACGAATACCTCTTGAGAAATGTAACTGGATTCAGGTGTGCTAGAATGGAGCCTCGAGAGATTCTTCCCAGACTTCTACGTTTCCATTTGAGACAGCCTCTGAATCCTCCTCCATAGAAAGTCTGACATATTCTCTATGTGCAAAACGGTCCCATTCGGTTAAAGTTGGATCCTCGCGTTCCTGAAGCATCAAAAAAGGCAGACAGATGCATGTCCTTAATGCCAACCAGTTTACCAAGTGGATAGACAACCATGGGAAGCACTGAAGCAGTATCCATCAATTCAAATGTACCTGGTGAATGAGAAATGGGTCACGGCTTTCAAAGGCCATGAATTTGTTGAGATTGAAAAGAATGTTAAATATATTTCCCGAAAGTTTGCTTCTTTTCAAGTCGTGCAGCGTGATATAACCTTCCCTCTGCAACACATCCATTTTGAGTTCACTGAAAAAATAAACCATTGAAGGTACTACGATGGAATTTTTAATAGGAAATAGAACGAAAAATTCACCTCGGGTGAAATCATGTCAACTATTTGACACAATATATCTTCAAAGAGCACAGGTTCCTGGGACATGCAACTCATTCGATGCAGCTGCTCCTCATAGAAGTATTGCAGCTCGCTGGATGTTAAGACACCATTCCCATCCAAATCAATGCATTTGAACCTGCCCCATACAGCTAGTAAAGTAAGACATGTGGCAAAGATGCAAGGAGATGCTACGAGTTCAAAATAGAAAATCATCATAAAAGTATGCTACTACATGAGTCCGCATTATTTAGTCCATTGCCAGGCAGAAAAAAAGCCACAGACAAACTGAAGCACTGTAGAACTGTCGTTTGATAATTGGTAAGACTAACTCCAACCCTAAAAGCTATTTTTAGCTTCCCAAGCTCTCATGCATTTTTAACTTCTCGAAACACATTTTTACTCCAACTATACAAGAAACCAAATTTAGCTTCCCACAACCACTCATGAGTCATGACTCAACCAATCATAGATTTAGGAAGTACAAATTAAAAAAAAAAAATTAAGGCTGGACCCACCGCTAGGGTCCACCTCTTCCTCCCACTCATATTTTGGCTACCAACCAAATGGGAAGCCATATATTACTCTAGGTTTGCCATTACCCTTTTTTGGAAGCTAAAATGTGGTGGGTTGGAGTGAAAAACTAAAAAGGGATTTATAGCTTTTGAGCTCCCTATGTTGGGGTTAGTCTAAGAGTCTACTGCTAGTAAGAGACTAAATGAAGTACCAGAGTAGTAGCAGAGATTTCTATGTTTAGCCTTTCCAGCTTGAGAATTTCATGAATTCTTTTGATATGTTATGATGGCCTCAATGAGTTTGATGAACATATTATTAAAATTCAAATTTCTACAAAGCTGAGCATTTTCTGCTGATTAACTGTAGAACATGTCGGAGTAATCGTGTGCTGTAAGCCAAACCAAGTGGACCTAATAAAGAGACGGAGTAATACTATACCAATATTCAAGACTAGGTTCAGATGATTTATTCTCCTCTGCCAATATGAAATAAACAAAATCTTCATAGCTCATCTTTCCTTCCATATTGCTTGAAAACTTCTTCGGTACCTGAAATCAATTTAGGATATTGTTAATAGTCATCTGATGTGTAACTATTTCATCGAATGGTGAAAATTATCTGATTCATATTTCGAATAATGAAGTTATAGATCAAGGCTGCCAACCTGTGAAAATATTCTATCAACAATCCTGTATGTAAGACAATGATTACCATATCTGATAAGATTCTCTCGGTCCAGCAAGTAATCATGGTCTGTATCCAGCTCCCAGAATTTGCAATATATCACGTAGAAATGCTCATAAGAGAAGTACCTGAATAAAGACAACAGATGCTAGGTAAAGAAAAGAGCTACCTGGTCATGAAGCAAAAGATGTTATCTAATAACTCTATGAATATATCATATTTATCACTGAAGGGAACACAATTGGCACCAGTGATTATCTGCATGTCCGTTTTTATTTAGCTTGGCGCATGTTATATGTTAAAACAAATATAGTGACTTAAATGCAAATACAAGTATTCATAAACAGAGGCCAACCAGACTAAGTTAAAATTAAAAGGAATAGCTTCAAGTAGGTTTACAGTCAAATCCTAGCTCAAGCAACTAATCTAGAAATATCTGCTGGAACACAAACCTCAGAATTTTGTTAATTTCCTCTTCGTCATCAACTTGTTGCATGACAAAGATGAGATTGCTGCGTTTCAACTCCCTTAGGGTAAGACGCCCATTTCCTGATCTATTGATGTAGTAAAATATTCTGTATATGACAGTTTCGGCTGATACATCAGTAGAAAAATTTCTTAAGTCAAAATCATATGACTGCAACATGATTCATCATATAGAGGAAAATGACATATCCTTTGAGAAGTAGTTGCTTTCATTCATACCATATTTCTCTTGAAACTCAGGCGTTCCCTGTAAGAACTCCAACCCGGGGTGAGTGGCTAGCAGTTCTTCCAGAACAGGTTTGAAGTCAGACTGCACAATAAAAGTTCAGCAGTTCAGTCTCACACATGGTTTTGAATGAGAGAAAGAGCCATCATCAAAATGATTAGCAGTCAGCAAGCAAATGTAGAGACAGTTTTTCTGGATAAGTTATGCATCGGAGGACAGACCTTAGTTAGGTAGCGGTGGTTAGGCTGCTTTAAAATTTCAAAGACTTGTGTGGCCATATCCATAGTGAGCATATTGCTCTCCACCCAATATTTTAGAAATGCATCCCTGCAGAAAACCAAATGAAATAGGAACTTAGGTTCTAACTGAGACACACATTGGAGAGGCCGAGAAACTTATCACGTCTATAACCCAAAACTACTTAAACAAACATTTGTTGCCAAGGAAACGCAGCAGAAGAAGTTCAAGAAGGGTTTTTTCGTAACAGGAAATGCCATAGGATTAAACTTCTAAGAGTCATAAAACTGGATACCTTGTGACTATCCCATAGCATTCAGCATCTATCCTCCTGAAAAGCGCAGGCGAGAAGAAGGAGGGAAGCTTGCAAACTTCCCTTGTAACAAGTTTGAATTCTGTGTACCGGGGAAAAATAGCATTAGCTGTTGTACTTCTCTCTTGCCATCCAAAGGGAGACACAGAAAAACAAAGCAACTTAGAAGCAAAAGAAGAAGAAAAATTATATTGGAGATGCAAGCAATAATTGATGGAAATGGACAGGTTATAGTTCTAACCATCTATATGCAGCCCATCGAGATTATTGTTGAAAAGTTGATTGATTCTAGAAATACACTGTTCCTTGAGTTCATTTGCTGGTGGACGACCATGTTGGAAATAGAACTGCAGTAATATAAATAAATAAATAACAGGCAAAGCACATTTCAACCTCCAGAAGCAGAGGAGACAGACACATGCCGATCACAAATGTAGAAATTGAACTCATTGAAATCAGTAAACCTGAGGTATAACTTCTTGGGCTGGTTCGGTAGCCAACTTCCGGGGAGACGTTAGAGAGAAAGGGCTTACTTTCTGCTTTAAAGTGCGTGGAGAAACACAGGAACTCCTGGGGGAAAGTGGAGGTGGACTGGCATTAGTCAGTGGATTGCTTCCACCTCCAGCACCACCACTGGAAGAGATACCGTGAGGATTGATTGGAAGGCCAGCCTTCGCATCCCTAATTAAAGCTTTTACCTGCAATCAGGACATAGGCAAAAAAAGCAGCAGAGCTGAGCCCAACTCAGAAGAATCACTATTCACTACTCTAACTAGGAACTGTAACAATCTGATGAGCAGATAACAAGTTAACGCAGAAGACGAAAAAGATGTACCAATCGGCTAGTGTCAGGTAGAGAGAGCCATTGAGAGAACAATTCTTCAGCGATTTGAGTAGTCGGCTTGAGCTCAAATGAAGAAACCTCGGGAAGATGCAACAGTTCAGGCTCCAAATAGCTAACAACATCATTTCCTCCTGCTGTATCAATATCCATAACTAACTAATACGCGCTCGAAAAGATCAAACAGAGAACTAGCAAAACCTCCTTAACCCTAATTCTTCAATCCTTGAAGAAATCCTCCTCAATAATTCCCAGCAGCTTACAAACTCCAAAAGTTTCTCCACCACAACCCAAACCTCAGTTGCCGTGTTTTTACCCCCACGGTCGTCCCTACTCCTCAGCCTCACCGTTGGCTTTCCGGCGCAGTGCTGCTCGGTTCACACAATAGCAGCAGAGACGCACGACTCAATGACCGAGCAAAAAGTAAGAACTAAGAACAAATGATCGTCCGAAAGAACAAAATAAATACTCTCGACCAAAGCAAACCAGTAACCTCAGCGCTCACTTCTCGCTCCCGAACCCTAGAACTTCAAACGTGAGCGAACAGTTAGACGCGAAGAAGAACCGTGCGGTCTAGTTGAATAATTCGACGAAAACTTGAATTAGAAAAGAGATAAGAGGTGGAATTGGTAGCTCGAAAACGCGCAAAAGCAGAGAAGGTGGTGCAGATTTGCTGAAGGATGATGGGGATAGATAGTCCGCCGAAGAAGAACAGGAAGCAACTAGTCCGCCATGGTAGAGCAGGAGGGAGCTTTGAGGAGGAGACGAAAAGGAAGAGCCGCGCTCCTTTTTTTCCTTTTTTGTTTGTTTAAAAAAAATCGACTTTTTGTGAGAGGTACAGTGATAATGTAGTTATTTTTACCCAACCACTAGGAGACCCGAGTCGTCCATGACCTTTTTTTTATAAGTCGTCTATTACTCGTTACTAGGTATAGGAATGGCAATGGGGAGGGTAGGGCAGGGTTGGGTGCGGGTTTATCCTATACCAACTTCTAATCCGTCGGGTAGAGTCTTCTACAATACCCGATCAAATAACCACCGGGTATGAAAATGATATAACCATACCTTACCCACCGGGTAACCATGAGTACGAATACTAAAATATGAACTTATACACATATATGCAGATACATACTGTTGCCCATTAAAAATTCTCAATACTTGTAACTGTTCTAGTTTCAACAATCCACACAAATAAAAAGGGTAAATTGCAAGGTTGGCCACTGAAAGTGCTAAAATATTCACGTTTGGTTACTAAAAGAATTTTATTCCATTCGTGATCACTGAAAGTGGTTAATGTTTCACGATTGATCACTCTCCGTTAGTTTCCATTAACACCGTTAGTGGTTTGATGACGTGGCAACAAAAAATGTTGATTCATCCAATTTTGACCTACCACATCATAAAACCGGATATGCCACGTCAGTTTTACCAGCTTTGTTAGATTACCCAACCCAACCCTCCTTATTGACCCGCCCAACCTAAAACTAAATTGGCCCAAATGAAAACCGCATTCTGACCACCTTCTTAGTCCCTTCTTCTCGACAGCCATCAACCTCTAATCCCCACCGTCGCCATCAACCATCTCAAAGGGATTCAATAACACCATCGTCAACCCATCTCTACCAGGCCTTCAATAGTAGCAGCCCGATGTGTATTGCACTCAACGTCACCAAAGGGGGGAACTATATAGCCGTGAATGTTGAGTTTTGTAGCATTGAAGGCGAAGCAAATAGGCGATTCTGCCAAATCTAGCTTGGCCAGAGAAAGCAGCGGGATATTCTTGAAGGTCCAATCGGCGTCGGCGTGGTGCGGGATTGGAGTGCGGAGGTGAAATTGTCGATGATTGGGGAGACGGAGACGATAGCAATAGCACTTTCTGGCAGTGAGTTGGGTATGATGATGTGGCAAGTCAAGTTTTATGACGTAGCAGGTCAACATGGGATGAATCAGCATTTTTGGTTGCCACGTCAACAAACCACTAACGGTGTTAATGGAAACTAACGGAGAGTGACCAATCGTGAAACATTAACCACTTTCAGTGACCACGAATGGAATAAAATTCTTTTAGTGACCAAACGTGAATATTTTAGCACTTTCAGTGACCAACCTCGCAATTTACCCCAAATAAAAATAGCAAACACATAATAATTGTTCTTGCTTCTACAATCCACATAAACAAAAACACAATACATCATATTTGTTCTAGCTTCAACAATCCACACATAAACAAAAACAACAAAGACAATATTAGAACCAACCACATCAAATGCTCACTGCTTAACTTATGCTTCATGACATCCATCAAGGCATCATTAGTAGAACAATTATCCATGGTAATCGTAGATACCTTTGTGTCAATATCCCAAGCAAGTAAAGTTTCAAAAAGAGCCTGAGCAAGACCTCACTAGTGTGTGGGCAAGGAAAATCGACTGCTGGGTAGAGTTGGGCTAGGGAAATTGACCCTTTGGTTAGCGGGGCGGGTATAACAGGGCGGGTATTATCGATTACCATATCCATACCCTACCCTTTATTTTGAAACCGGGTATTACCCGTACCCGCCCCTTAACCCGTCAAATTGGGTAATTACCCTCGTTGACCGGTTACGGTCGGGTAGAGTACTCATAGTTACGGGTTCGATTGACATCCCTATTACTAGCTTATGACCCGGCATGTTGGCCAGAATATTCATATATTTTATGTTACGTTTAAGTCTATCAATTCGTTTAATTTTTTTTAACGATTCTTCGATCAAGATGATACATAAATAAAAAAGGGTAAATACCACATTTGGTCATTGGGATTACTAAATCGTGTTATGTTTAGTTATTAGAAAAAAGTAATATCAATTTTGGTCACTCGAATTACTAAAACATGTCACATTTAGTCATTCTCCCGTTAGCCTCCGTCCAACTCCGGTCACTCGAATTACTTTTTCTTTTATGAATGTCACTCGAATAACTGAAACATGTCACATTTAGTCACTCTCAGTTAACCTCTGTCCTACTCCTTTAACTCTGTTAATGGAGTTGGACGGAAACTAACCGGAGAGTAACTAAATGTGACATTCTTTAGTAATTTGAGCGACCAAAATTGATATTAATTTTTTCTAGTGACTAAACATAACATGATTTAGTAATCTCAATGACCAATTTTTTCCAGTGACTAAACATGACATAATTTAGTAATCTCACCGACTCGTTGCGTTTTTCACTTCTTCTTCTACTAAGTCTCCTTATGCTCATCTTGTGCATTATTGATTGATTGTTGGATTCCAAAATTAGGGAGCTGGTTCGGGCTCAAATGTACACATGTTACCCCTCATTTCTTATTCGTTTAGATTAGTATTTCATCGTTCCTCGACATATTTCACGCTAGGTTGTGCTTGTTTTGATACATTTCAGGTCCTCGCACGTGTGGAAGGGTCGAGGACGAGTTTTGGGACATTTGGAGGTCAAAAAGCGCAAAAATTGAAGAAAAGTCCGAAGTCACCCGTGACAATTGCCCCATAGCAGTGAAGTGAAGGCGTCCAGGTAACCGTCGCAGTTCACGGCCGGACAAGGCAATTCACTGTCTCCTTAGACCGAAACATGGACCACAAACCGTGAACATCGAGCAGTCTAGCGAGGTTCGTGAAGTTACTGACGACAAGGCAGTTCACGGTCTCTAAGACCGTGAACTGGGGCCACTAACCGTGAACCCAGGCGAGTGAAGCGGAGCGTTTTGGACGACGCTGATTTCACGGACGCGTTTAGGAGTTCACGACCGTGAACTGGCCAACACGTCCGAGAACTTGTCACTTTCGGACAAATATGAAGACAGCAGCGGGAAGAGAGAAATGGAGAGTTGGGTGGGAGAAGAAACACTTTCTTTCTCTAGGGTTTCAATCTAAACACCAAAGGGGAGTTCTAGTGTGTGTGTGTGTGTGTGTGTGTGTGTGTGTGTGTGTGTGTGTGTGTGTGTGTGAGAGAGAGAGAGAGAGAGTGCTAGAGTGATCTTGGAGCATCATTGGAGGCTTGGGTGGAAGATTCAAGCCTAGAAGAAGAAGAAGAAGAAGATCTTGAGCTCAAATTTGTAATCTCTCTCTCTCTCTCTCTCTCTCTCTCTCTCTCCAGAAACTCACTCTTTTCTCTTGGGTGTTGTAGATCCCTAACTAATACTTTGTAATTACTTGTTTAGATTGAATGATTAAGTGTGGGTTTGCATCAATTTGAGTATTAGAGGTGTTTTCATGGTGATTGTGCATGCTCGTACTTAGCAATCTAAGGATTGTGCATAATTGTGCTTAGCACCCTTAGGTTTGTCATTTGTGCATGTTGGTGCTAGCAATCTAATTAGCCACCTTACCCTAGCTTAGAGAGGAAAATCCCCCTTCCAAGGTAGACTCAATCGAATTGGTTTTCCTTCCGCTTTCTCACCCACCTAAACTAGGTTAAGTTAGGGCAACCCTCAATGTTGAGTTAAGCAAATCGGTTAATCGCGATTAAGCCGTCCGGCCTTAGAGTTGAGTGAGGGAGTAAGTCGATTACCGATTGTCTAAACCGAGAAGGTCGAGTGACACGGCCTTTCATGCTTACCTCGGTTTAGCAATTGAGACTATGGTATTCGACCACATACGCTTTCCTCTGCGATTCGCGGTTACCAGTTTGCATCTAGGTTGGTTGTGATTAAGCCGCTCAAACTCCGGTTTGAGGGAGAGACCTAGGCAACCACTAGTGACCGAGCGAGAGGATCGATCCCTTGACAAATCAACCTCCAGTGAATCCATCCCGTGACAAATGGATCGCTAGTTGCTTCTCCTAGTGGTTCCCCTAGACTTGGTGAGTGGATCGATCCTGTGACAAATCGATCGCTAGTGAATTGATGTCGTGACAGATTGATCACTAGTTGCTCACCATCCGCGGTTCACAACCACCTATGCCACACAACTACATTCAATCGAACGATTCACGGTAGCTAGTTAGGGGGAAGCAACTCCTGGGTGAAGCTCCCTTAGTTAGGATTTTCTTTTATTTACTTTTCCTTGCTAGTTTAGTTCGTAGTTTTCTTAGTTCTAAACCCAAAAGTTGTTTGATAGATAACAATCTAAGCAATTGAAGTAGAAGTACATGGACCAGCCCGGATTGACAATTTAAATACTTGCTCTATATTGCACCGACTAGAGTTTAAAAACTTGGGCTCTCGTGATGTAATTTCGTGCGAATCAAGAGCGGTATCATGTCCAAACTATTATGCGCTTCCTATATTTGTAATTGTATTAGTTCAATAAGTAGAGGATCAATTTTTTTTTTATGCATTAGATTTGTTTTTAAAGAAAATTTTGAATTTTACAAGAAATTTAATTAGATAAATGTAATAATGTAATTTGTATTATATATCTATAAATCTAATTCAACAAAATTCATAATTAAACTCAACAAGCAAATATAGACTTGTTCAAATCCATAATATCACCAAATCCATCATAAATTCATGGTTTTCCAAAACCCTCATTTCTCAAAGCAAAAGACCTGAAAGTAGGTAAGCAACTTTTGGGTTTTTATCGTTACAATATTCCAGATTCTGTGCACAACAAGGACATCCACAACATCAACTGATTCATGATCCAGCTTTCTTTTGGTTTCTTTCTCTTTTCACTGGCCCCCTACCATGATGGGCACGTCATCTCCTATTCAATGTGAGGAACTCGAAGCTCTTTAGACTTTCCTCACGGGAACTTTTACCAGCAGCAGCAGCTCGTGCACCTGAAGATTTGACGACAGGTTCATACCCGGGTAAGATTCTTTGTGTGGAAGAAGTTGTGTGGGCACCAGCAGCACCAGCAGTGTGGTGTGTTCTCGCTGCTGCACGCGCTTCACCATGTTCACCAGAGGAACCTGGCCTCCCATTGGGGAGTATGGCCCTTCTTGAGTTGCTGCCATGCCTCGATGTGCTGCGCCCCTTCTCTGCCTCTGGCTGCTGCATATCCAAAAACCCAAAAGGACATATACTCAAGATCATATCTTTCTTTCACACTAGCAAGAACTAGCACGGAGTAACTTACTGTTTCGTTTGTCCTAGTTCTGGAATTGTCAAGCGGACTAGATCCAGTGATTTTTCTTGTGGAGAAAGCCTCAACAGCACCCGAGAATCTCTCGCGAATTTCTTTTCCAACTGGAAGTAAAATTGTAGTGCACAGCAACAATTAATTGTGAAACTTGAGGCAAAATGGCGGGGAATGATATGAAAACAGACCTGAGACTCTCTCTGGCGGCGGTCTTTCTGCAGAAGGTCCTGCAAGAGCATGACCCGGTTTCCCAGCCACCTACAAAGAAGAGAACAATGATAAATAAAATCGACCTTGTTCTAGAAGAGGATTTATAGCAATAAGCCTACAAGCCCATTCAGCCTTACTCGTGCTCTAGAGCTGGAAGTACCAGCTTGAGGATACTTCAACACCGTCCAATCAAAGACATAGTCAAATTGATAACCTGTATTAATACATTTTTCAAGGAAACTGGATGCATGAATACCTTGATGATAGGAGAGGAAACAATATGCAAACTAAACAAAGACAGTCACTCTTGCAGCTCTTACCTTCCCGAATAAATAAGTCGCGGAAAAGCCTCTTCAAATATGAGTAATCTGGCTTGTCTTCAAAACGCAATGCGCGGCAGAAATGGAAATATGATACGAACTCGGATGGATAAGATTTACAAAGAGACTGTTCAAACAAAAATTTGCATTTATAAAGTCAGTAAAAAAATTTAGGCGAAGAGAAGTAATGAAAAGGAAAACATAATTATTCGGCACAGATGTGATCTAACTGTCTCAGGGACAATGAAGCGCGAAAAAATCATTATAAAGTGAAATATTGCAAAGTATAGCATGATGCAGAAATGTAAAAGGGTATCTTATAAATGATCTATGATATCTACTGTGCTAAGACGAAGTGCTAAAGACCATTATCAAGCGGCACCTGAAATGTGTAATATAATCTTAAAAGATTGTTCTTGAATCTTGCCTTGCAGCCATGTTATACTGTCCCGAGACAATCCTAAAACTCTAGCATGTAAGTGCACAGTTAACTTTGTTATCATAACTACATCAATATCATGGCATCACAACATTCACTATATCTCTTGGATCACCCATCAGGAGAAGCAAACAGCAGATAAAGTTAAAAATTGCTTTGAAGGAAATAAATGCTACCTCTATGGAAGTAGAAACTTTCTTTTCACTGATCTTGTCATATTTCTGTTTTTTTGTGCCAGCCTTTAATCCTTGCCAAGGGAGGCTGAATAGAAGAATGCATGAAATGAGCAATGTGGACGAAGTAGCATAAGGGCCAAGTAAAACATTAAGGGGATGGGAAACATATTAGAATGACTGCACAGCTAGTCAACCTTCCTCGGATGAAATACATCAGCACATAACCAAGAGACTCCAAATCATCCCTTCTGCTTTGCTCTGTCCGAGGAACAGGAGAAAAGTAACTCAGAGTTGAATAAAATAAAAAAGGTAACAAGAACTAAAAAAGATAGGATTCTACTAACCAATTCCAAGGTGGGTGTTGACACTTGCATAGCGAGCAGTGCCTGTGAGGTTCTTATTCTCTCTGCAACCACAGATAGTTTTGAGATGTCGCATCACGAATCGGTTGTACTGCTTCGACATGTCAATCATAGATAACTAGAAGCATCTCATGTTACTGGGATTCCAACAAATATAGAGATTCAAAGAAACCATAATCTGCTTGTACCCGGAACAATCTCTATCTGGCATTAGAATATAAACAAGTTTAGTCTGCTCATTTAACCCTTAACAGCAACCCCAACCCACAAAAAAAGGGTTAGTATGCACTATGCTCGTTCTTAGTGACATATCCATCTGAAATTAGTAGATCACATAGAGAAAACCGAATGGTCTGCATAAAGGAAAAGGTCACTTATTTATGTTCCCGTGAACAACGCAAAGTTGATTTCACTTTTCAATTGATTGTATAGCAAGACTAGTCCTTGTAAACATTCTCGAGATAGAATCTGCGCTGCATTGCCATCAACATTGAAAAATATCTTAATCCAGAGCCTCAAACCCTAACCTCGGAAAACGGGCAATTAACAATCTTGAAGTTCAAAATGCTTTTCTGAATACAACAAAAATCTGCAGCCTTCAGTACTCATTGCAGTTTCTCCTGTATGGTGACTTTTGACAAGCTGCTTATATATCTAATCATGACTTGCATCAGTTCTACAGTCATGTAAATTAGCAACTGGCCTAGAACTAGACCATTTAGATCAACAATCAGGCAACTAACGTTCGCTGCGATGACATTTTCGTTTCAGGAGGCAATAAACTAGCTAAGGCTTCAAAACTAGGCTCTTTTCAAACTGATAACGCTATAATTATCATTTAATTTGTTCTCTTGCAACCTTAACGACTCAGCCTAAGACACACCTGCTACTCAGATAAAAATTCTAAATTTGTGCATCACATATTCCAATATGATCATTCGCATAAACCTGTAAATTCATTAAAAATGCCAGTTAATGATAAAAATTTTATGTTACCTGTATGGAATGTGCTTATGAGTCTGAAGATCCCTGTATTTCTTTGCAAGGCCATAATCAATAACATAAACCTGTATATAACCAGAAACCAGACAAAGGAAAGCGTAAAGCAAAGCAATGTTAAACAATCGTGGGAAGACCTTATGCTAAAAATAACACGTAAGCCTCCCAAAAAAGATACAGGACAAAGTCGGTATAAATTTGAAAGACTTCAGCGAAAGAAATCTATGATATAAAGAGGCTTGAAGTTCAGTGAACTGAAGTCTAAGAAGGATCAAGATCAGAATGCTGACCAACTTTCCCACCTACATAATATACATCTTGCTATGCAGGAAAATCTTACACGCATATTTTAAAGTTTATGGTAGATACAGTAACATACATATAACCTACTCTCTATTCTGACAGTTCACTTTTTCATTTTAAGTCTGTCATTTCGGTTGAATATTGTAGGACAAGACTGGGTCCAGAATCAAGAATAAATTGATGAATTCAACAGTCCAAAAAGGATTAAGAAAACCTTCTCGCCACCAAAAAAGTTGACAATACTAACAGTTCCAGAACTAGCTGTGCAAATAACATCAGGGAATACCTCTTCTGCAAGACAGTGAAAAAAGTAACGATAGAAAGCAACTACCTGATTGGCTTTGCGACCTAGGCCCATCAAAAAGTTGTCAGGCTTTATGTCACGGTGAAGAAACCCTCTTGAATGCATATATTCAACTCTGTTAATCTAAGGGGATACAGTGTAAAGTAAATTATTCTCATGCAACATAACATGCACACTGCTTGTACAAGAGTTCAACTCTACTTACCAGTTGATCAGCTAGCATTAGCACTGTTTTCAATGTGAATTTCCGGTTACAATAGTTGAATAGATCTTCCAAACTCGGACCAAGAAGATCAATAACCATGACATTGTAGTCTGCCTCCACTCCAAACCACTTCAGATGGGGAATTCCAGCTTCATTAAAGAAAGACAAGATCAAAGTACTTGTAAGAACCATATAGCAACATTTGTAAGTCCTCACAGATACTTTACTCGAAAGCCTCACCAACATGGAGTAACAGAGTTACAACTAACAAAATAAATTGTGTTTATGAGACTGAGTCCAGAACCTTTAAGGTTCAAAGCAGGATTATCCTATGGATAAGTCCTTGTAATTTTTCTTTGAAGAAGAGAAACTTACTGCCTCCTTGAAGAAGCATGTATAATTTTGACTCATACTGAAGCTGAGGGTGCTTGGTCTTCACAGATTCCTGAAAATAAAAGAAAAAGGATAAAATCAGAATAAAAGGATACTGTTGCTTCAGCTGAAAAGAATAAGAAGTGATATCTCTATCATTGCAAATCTGATGCCAAAACCAATATCTATCCAAGAGGAAACCTCAGGCAAACAGTGCCACACATAAACTCCTCATCAAGAATTGCAGAAGTTGAAGATAGCAGTCCCTTCTTGGATAATGGTTCACAGATATCACATGGATAGATCATAGAAGGTATAAATGATCTCATACTTTTTTCCATCAAGATGTGACATAGTGCATTGGCTAAACTAACTTGAAATGCTGAATAGGAACCGACTCGCAAAATCTATTTGTTTCAGCTTTAAACCCTCATCATCAAATAATACATTAATCAGCCTTGGAAAGGGTAAGTAAAAGCAGAGGACCATTACAGCCAACTGGTAGCAACTATCGTTGTTTCGGTAACATATAGACCCTGCAACATTATCTTAAATAGTACAACCATGCAAATCGAAACCCAAAGCAACAAAGTATTGATGAATCTGTTGTGGAGACTTGAATAACGATCTTTCAATTATCTATATAAGCACAAACATAAACTCTACTTTGCAAAGCAACTTACCAGCTTAACAGCAACTTCTTCTCCAGTTTGCACATTAACACCTACAATACCAATCCACCATCAGCAGACAATCTAATTGCAGTTAGTCTAATCCACTCTTGTTCACAAGATTATAATTGAGGCACACTATCACACAAAACAGAAGTCAACCATACCTAGATAGAGCTCTCCGAAAGATCCACTTCCAATCTTCCTTCCCAGTTTAAATTTGCCACCAACAACCTGGTCAACCTTTAACTTATCCATTGGTGTACACCAAAACCCGGAAGCACAATCTTACAACAGTAACCAACGATTGATGTTCAAACAGTTCCTTCCCTTCGCCTGAACCCAAATAGTATCTCCCACAAAGGGCCAGCAAATTCACGAAATTCACAACCCCTATTGTTGATAATTAGAGCACCAAAGAGCTCCTGCGTTCGACAACCTAATCACCTGATCCGCGTTCAATTGAAGGTAAACGGAAGAAGAGAACCCAATAAAAGAGAAAGCTCCAAACCCAGATGAGAAGAAGCTACAAAAGATCAAAAACTAGGATGGATAATCAAAAGCAACGATTTTCAGTCACATGCTTGGAAGTTGGAGAGGACAAGGAGGGGACACAGGATCGAATCACAGATTTAGAGATCCAAACCCTAAGAAAAAATTACGGGAGAGGACCTACATTGACCAGAAAGCGAAACGGACAGAGAGACAGAGAGATGGGCGAGCTCGAATTGGGAAAAAGGAAGGATCGATCGAGGAAGGAAGGAAGGAAAAATAAACTGAAACAATAATACGGCAAAAGAGATCAAAGGAGCTTTGCTTTGGGATTGACAACAAAAGCCCGAGGCGAGGAAGCAAACAAAAGAAAGGTTCAGCGAGAAACCACGAATATGTGTTTTGTTTGTGTTGTTATGGAGGTTGGAGAGGAATAGAAAATGAAAAATTAAGAAAACGAGAAAGAGGAGAAGAAGAGCGAGACGAGGAAGACGAAAAAGAAAATAGATCGACTTCACCAGTTTATCGAACAGATAATAATAATAATAATAACTAGCTTGTAACCCGACCCGTTGGTCGGAGGAGCTGAGTTGAATATTGAATTATTGGGATAACCCGTAGATTCAACCATTAAGCTAAATTGGTCTAATGGTGAGTACCGCCTAGCATATCCCTAATAATCATACCAAAGTGAATATATTGGAACATAAACAGTACATCAAAAGTTGGTACAACCATGAAGTTAGACCATTAAAAACATACCAATGAAATTGAATAGCATCGAAAAACTTCAACTTCATTATATAATTACATGAGATCAGAAAGAGAACACCATTAATTTGATTTATAAAACTTTCATCTTGTCGTCATTGTGCTTTCTGGTTTTTGTCAGGCCATGATAAAATCTAAGGAAATCAAGAACGAACAACACGATTTGGGATAGGAACCGCCGTTGTCGTATTCCTAGAGAATGGTGGTAAACACGGACTCACCTGCCAAACTGGTTTGGATTGAGATTTTTATCGGGTATCAGGGAACCATGTGATTATAAATTAGACTTGATCAAAACGGGCCAAAACTTAAAATTCAGCCTGTTTGACCGACCCATGCAAAATTCTAATTATTCGTTACTTTTAAACTTTCTATTTGAAAATAAAAAATAGTGAAAGAAAATAGATGACTGCAATTCGCCATTTGCACATCACTTATTCGGGAATAAAACCATAGAAATTCAAAACAAACTGAAAATGTTTAGGATCGTTTTAATGTTTAAAATAACCAAATAGATCTTTCTGTTTAGTTTTTTACTAACAAATACCAAACGATTCCCTATAAAATACACTATAATTTTATCATTATGATATCAAATAATTATATAATATATATTTGAAATGATAAAAATTGGACTAATTGGGTTGGTCGAGATTGAACCATTGAATAACTTTAAACTACATTATATTTTAGCCACTAAAATATAAAATAATATAATAATATATATTATGCTAGAGAAAATAGCTTGTTTTAGAATGTCAAACCAATGATGTTCATTTATTTTACTTGATGGCCAAATCCGGTGTAGGTCAGGCCCATTCAACTCTTTTATTTTATGGTTAGCGGTTAGCCCTTTAGATACCATGCATTAGTTTATTGTTAATTTTTTTTTATTTTTAGCATAAAAAGAAGTATTGTTTTTGCCTTTTCATATATATTTTATCACCACGGAGAAATACAAGGGGTTAAAGAAAAAAATTGACACTCCTGAACCCGTTTAAATCCGCATGTGTACGGTAAGTTGGCATGTTCCACACAGGAAAGAGAAAAAAATTAACACTACCTATTCTACCCTTCCTACAAACGCTCATGGAGCAGGGAATTTGAAATGGGGGAAGGGGTTTTTCCTCCCTGCTATTATATGTTTTTGATTTAAAAGGATGCAACAAATGTACTTAGTGTGATTAGTTATGTTCCTTGCTTTTCTTTAAAATGGACATGGTTCGAATACTAGTACGTGTCTTTTTAATGAATAAAAAAAAGTAATTGTGAAGACCAAAATGTCCTTCCTACTTTCACTCTCGTTGCAGGAAATTTGAAATGGGGCTCCCGTTTTTCCCTTCGGTGTATTATATTATATGTAGATATAATAATAAACTTTCGTAAATATTTATTAACACAATTGAAAAAAGGGAATATCATGAATTTTGTTTTTAACAATTTAGGGGTGTGCATTGCTTCGGTGATATCGGTATCTTTATTACTCTCAAAAATCAAATTGATTTGGAAACGAATTATATTTCGGTTTGATATGGGCGAACTGAAATATAATTGATTTGGAGTTGAAAACCTGATAACCTCTGTTTTCAGGGAGGAGTTACTGTGCTAATTGTATAAGAGTTAGCACCGTCCTAACCAAGGAGCAACGAAGCGTCTTATTGGTATTTAGTAAAATTAAATTTAATAAATAAATTAAATTTTAATTATCTCTCTCCTCCTTCGCAAAGAACTTTAACGTGAAAAAATACTAGGGAAAAAACTACTACTAGTTTGAATTAATAGTGATTTAGTTTAGATGTTGTATTCATTTTATAATAATCCATAGTGATTTTGTTGTTTTTAGTAGCGTTTTTTAAATAGAAGAAGTTGATGATATTTGGAAAGAATAATACTGTAAATGAAAAAAGTACTACAAAGAACAAATATTACTAACAATATACGAAACACTACTACTACTTTACAAATATCATTGTTCAACTGTTGATTACAGTAACAATAACTACTAATACATATGAAAAACAATACATCACAATCACTATTAACCCAAATACACTACTAATCAAATAATAATATAGATCTGGAAAAAAATCTCGTTCTTCCTCCACGCATGCTATCCATGAGTGATTGACGACAATGGTAGTGGAAAGCCAACGCAGGCAAGGTCGGCGTCGTTGCGGGCAGAAATCGACGTCGCTGCGGGCGGAATCGGGGCAAGAGACGCTGACGACTCGGCGTCGTTGCGCAGTGATTGATGGATTTCGAGCTCTCTGCGGAATCGAACCACATCTCCAGCCCATCGTCTTCGTCTACGTTGGCGGCGAGGGACGCTGACGACATCGACGGCGTTGTAGCGAGGGATGGATCTCGATCACCATCTCGCTGCAGAATCAACCCACATCTCCAGAGCAAGCGGAAGAGAGAGAGACGACAGTTTAAAAAGGAAGAGGAAGACGGAAAGTGTAGATAGCAGTGGAAATTTTGAATATATATTAGGGTTTGGGCATGTTTTGTGACCAAAATAACCTTTATTTTATTTTAATCGTAAGATTATATTCTAATCTAATGGCTGAAACACTAGTTATCATGGTGCTAGCCCTATAAGGGTTAGCACCTAATCCCATTCCCTGTTTTCAAACATGGACCAGAGGCCGAATCGGAAAAGTTAGTGATTTATGGTTCAGTGGTTAACCGTTACAAAACCATTGGTAAAACCGTTCATAATATATAACATAAAGACTTTTATATTACCCTAATTTATGAATGAACTTAACTTTGACCATAACCAATTTCAAATTCATATCATCACCAAAATATCTAGTAAATCATTCAAGTCACACAAAGAGATATCATAATTTTCTTTAAGTATTAATAATTATGGTGCCAGTTGGTAGTGGACCACGTAAAAATGACAACACGATTGGAAAATTAGAAGAGGAACCATATATAAAATTAATAATCATGACTTGATAGTTTTAGTTTATTTGATTTTTTTTCTTCTTTTTTATAGTTAAAATAGTGAACCAGTGGACCATTTAAATTGTGGTGGTTCATATGGTTTTATACTGAACCGTGAAAAATCGTTTGGTCCATCAATAACCGTCCAGACAATGAACTAGATCGCTATCATAAGTGATTTGGCGATTCTACTGGCCCAGCCGTTGAACAGGTTCAGTTCTTATAACAATACCGATAACCAAGCTCTGGTAGAGACAATAGATTCGACAGTCAGGCAGAGCACCCATCAGTCTCAGACCGACTGGACTCTGCCATCACTTCTCTTTGCATCTGCTCTCTCCCCAACGAGCTAACTAATCAAAAAATTCATCGCTGCCACGATGGATTCAAATTAAACCTCTAATCCGACAACAGACAATAGTTTTTGAAAGAGAAGGAATCTCCAACTGGACTACAGTCGAGAGCGGCCTGAAAGAGGCGCCATATTGTCGGAGACCTTGTTGCAACAGCCGCACAAAGCAGATTAGGCGACGACGAGTGGGGCGGTGGCTGTCGAGAGAGTAGAGGAGGAGAAGTGGAAAGATTGTTAGCAGCCTGGGGAGTGGGGAGTAGGGTTGGACTGGTGGATGCAGAGAAAGGAGAGAAGCAACAGACTGATAGCGTTGAACTACGATTACAAACTGCTTTAGGCGTAGCTTTTATCAACTTCTTGGGTTCCCGCAGCTAGGAGAGAAGCAAAGCAAAACTCTCCTGCTAGCAAACACACATGAATGCTTGGCATGCGACGACATTTGTTGTGTCATTATCGATCAAATACCTGAAATAACAGAGTATTCATTTACATCTTGATGAACTGGCAACGGGAGAAAATACCCTTTTTTGCTGTTGTTGTTGTGGTACACAAGAATCGTTAAACTAATGGTGGTGGTCAAAGGAGGGTGAAAAAGAAAAAAAAATAATCAAAATTTAGAGGATGATGATTCTGCATTGCAGGGTTAATCACAGAATGTTGAATTAGAGCACGTATTCTGCAATTCTTGGAACGGAACTTTGTGCTACACTCCTCGTGCCCAGGCTGGGACCATAACTTTACAAGCTGAAGTAGTTGCGCCAGAAACCAGCAACGTTCCATCAGACAGTTCGCACAGGTTGGAGCAACAGAGGCAGAGTTTGGTTGGAGAGGCCTTAAATATCTACGCTACCAGCTCGGGTTATGTTAATTGCTCGAAGAGACTGGAAAAAGGACTGTGTCAAAGGAAATGCAGTCTATAAGGTCACTGTAAGGGGAGCCCTGGACTAAACAGCATCGTGCTGTTTCGGAGTAACTTCCAGTTCTGGAGGCAACAGGTTCAGAAAGCTCCCCTGAACCGGTGGTTGATCGCTGGTGGCCGTTTCTGATGATTCTGACGTTTCCGACTCTCCTTCTGAGCAATGGGCAGGGGAGAAAACACAACAAATGTACAGTTAAATTGAATATGGAGTCGCTATCTGTGAGAAATCCGGATCATAAGTTTAGGCTTTACCAAAAAGCGACTTCACAGACGGCCTCTTTGGCTTTGTATCTTTCTTTTTCAATTCGGCTGCCATGCCACAAATAAGTCAGAGTCAGCTCCCATTAACATATTTGTGACGAAGAATATTGTAATGTAGGGAATAGATGAGCATCCAAGCAACAGACCGAGTAAAACTGAAAGCAAAACACAAAACAAATCAAAAACTGAAAATGGGAGGCAGGATCATTTTCAGGGTTCTCGGAGAACTACATGTGGCCATTTCCTGGACTTGGTACGTTTCAGGATATCCAGCAACTAGAAACTGCAGAAGTAACAGGCTAGCTACCCTCGAATAACTATTCTAGTCAAGTCCAGCAAGACACAGAAAGAGACTCATGTCATTGAAAGCCATAAACTAAAGTCCAAAACGCCTTGCCTTGCTAGGGATCAAAGATATGGAGGTCCAAGATGCTGACTAAATAATTCTTAACAAACAAAGGTACAACAGAAGCGAACATGACCGGACATGGTAATATGTACAAAAAATGTTTCTCCCCAACAAGTAACAAGTCACATCAATTACTTAATCAACACAAATTCATTACTAATTACTTTTACAAGCTCCGACCAGAGTAGGATCCCACCAAGAACTATTCGTTTCTTATGCATCATAAACTAGGAGGCTATGCATGACTGACTGCCATCTAAAGTAGCCGAACAACCTTATAATGCTTCCTAAAAGGAGGAAAGTAACTACGAATGTCACCTTTTTAATTTTAACTGTATCCCAGAATCCATGAAAAGCTGTGTATCTCTCTTTTAGTTTTCACAGGTACGCAAAACCAATGCGTGTTTAATGCCAAAAAAAAAAAAAAAAGCAAGGAGAGACTGTTACCCATTCCAGGTACTTGATAATCATTCACAATTTCAAAGTTTTTGTAAGTGTATCCCACAAAATTTAGGTCCTTGGAGGAAAGCATCTGCAGAATCCAATTAAATTGTGAGCAATATTAGCAAGGAAAATAAAGGCCAAGCTTCTTGTCAATGTGGTTATACAAGTGGACTTCATAAATGAGTCCAGGATCTGTGCCCCTTGATAATAAAAAAAATGTTATTTGGGCCGTATTTCAACCATTTTATGATTCCAAATCACACTTCATATGTGAATTAAGCATGATCCAAGTAAAATATTGCATAAACGGCAAGACTCGCTAGACACTTAATTGCAAGAAAAGCACTACCACAAGTACTCATCGAAGAAGGGAAAAATAGACAGGTGAAACACTGAACCAATCTCATCATGAGATTATGAAATTCTGGCTGAAAAAAAATGAGCTTGTAAAGTTCCTCCCATGCTCTAATGTTCAAAGGCATTCGAGCACAGTAAAGCATTCTACAAGAACCTCAGGCTTTATAACATGCAAGTACCATCAGCATCTAGCGGATAAGGGTTTGCGCTAGCGGTATTATCGCTGGTCTTCAACCTAGAGGTTTCAGGCTCGAATCCATTAAATACCAATTAACAACAAAAACAAACTGATCACTATCATAAAAGAAAAAAGTGCAGTGTACCAACTGCATCTACGATCACCTAAATAGATGTTGGCAAACCAAGCATCTTTTTGCATGTGTTCTGTCTGTTTGGGAACATATGCATTAATTCCCTTTATATGTAATATCTAAAGGTAACACATCTTGGCAGATTGTAAAAGCAGACCCAGAAATGGATTGTTATGGAAAATTATTTCTGACGATTTTTCTAGACACCCCCCTTTCCTGGAAACTGCTTAGACTGCATCAACCACGTTATGTGCAACTAAATTAAAAGCCCACTGGTAGGCGATCTGAGTAAATTTTACTCGATCAAAATCGAAGTTCCTAAAAAAGAATCCTATCGACCTTGGATCAGTAAACAAACTTAAGATATTGTGGAAATCATTCTTTATGCAATCACTGAAGGAGCAATGATCAATGCTAACCTTTCTCCATGGACCAGTTTTCGATGATGTTTGGGGATGGTGCTCCGACTGAAAAACAAGTCAACAGGAAATATTAGAAGAGGAATAGCATTTGCAGGTGCACCTATTATTCACAATACTATGTTGAACAGAGAATTTTACATACCTCATCAAACTTTTCAAAGTTTTGCGTATCCAGCTCATCATTGACTTCTGGAGTAAAGGCAGCTTCCATGTGGTAAATATTATCCCAGTCAACACCGTTGAAGAATGGATGTTCCTGGAAACATAATAGATAGATGGGTAATTCTTCTGATAAGTAGCCAACTATATCTCAAGCCATAGTACTCAGAAAAGGACACACCATACAACACCTTTATTTCATCTGCACCATTTGTCCCTAACCTCTGGTTTACATTGCACAAGAGTTTGCTGATGAGGTCCTTTGCCTCTGGAGATAATCTTGCTTCTTCTGGAAATTTCAAATGGGTTTTCCAGTTTACTATCTGGATAGCAGGAAAGGAAAACGTTAGAACACCAAACCATGTATTTAGCAAGTCAATGTCATTCTGTGAGGAAAGACAGATAGTCTTTTTAGATTAAAAGCTGGTGATAACTAATGTTGAATGCCATGCTGAGGTCTTAACTTTGAATTACAAGAATTAAAGAGAAAAATCTACTCGAGCAAGGAAACCAACAAGAAACCAGAAGGAGACCTGGAGTATAAAATTTGGCAGAACCAGACAGTTTGACAAGTAAGGTTCATAAAAAGCATATCCATGTCAATAAAACTGTTGGTACATCCAGTTTAGCAATCAACAGTGCTGAGGACAGGTTAGAGTAGTAATCATTGTGAATTAGAAATCCAGCTTTGGAGAAATGTTGTGACCAATTAAAAACCGGGGAGCTCCTTTTTCTAGAACGGAAAATGGAGATGAGCCCGACTGAATTTGCGGAAGAAACAGACACATGAAACAAAAGAAAGTTGAATAAATCCTTGGCTGGTACGCAGTGGGAGTTAGAGTCTTAAATGAAAGAAGGTTTCCACAATAAACATAAGTCAGACATCCAAAACTTCAATGAAACTGAAGAAGGAAGTTTGCGGTGTCTCGCTCTACCTTCCTGCATGTTGACATCGGATCATCTGAATAAAAAGGTGGATAGCCCACAAGCATTTCGTACATGATTGCTCCAAGTGACCACCTGAGGTTAATCACAGTCCCTAAGTTAGTTGAAAAGAAAAAAACATGCATATTAAAATATACAATCCATTTGCAACATTTCATAGATATAATAAATCCAGATGTACTTTGATGGTAAACTAACCAATGAAACTAACTTGTAAACGTTCTCCTTCGAAGATTTTGAATAACTACTCACCAGTCACATTCCATTCCATACCCTTTCTTCAAAAGTACTTCAGGAGCGATGTAGTCAGGTGTACCCACAGTGGAATAAGCCTACAAAGCCAAGCATCAACCATTAAAGTCAGGGGGAAATTAATGACGACAGACATAAGGAAAACAGTTTGTCGCCACAAGTTGAGGAAAACACATTTGCTTTCCAGACTGAGGAGCAGGAGCATATGTTTCAGAATTCTCTTTAGCATAGACCCAGTTGAGTCAACTTTTTAAAACTTACGAGGGTCCTCCGATTCTTCTGCCAATGTTGTAATTGCTCTTGTTGAGTGCGCTTTGGAGCTGCTGGGCGGTCCTCGTTTTGTGTATTGCCATTAGGGTTGTGGACTGAAAAATCTCCTTCCTGGATGGTACTGCAGTCTAATGGTTTACATAGACCAAAATCAGACAGTCTCAGATGACCATGTCTATCAAGAAGTAAGTTGTCAGGCTTGATATCCCTGCACCAATTGATGCCAAGAAAGAACAAAATAGATTCAGCGTGGACAAAACCATATCTTTTGGTGTTGACTGCTCAACTACAAACTTGTAGCTTTAAGCACAAACCTGTGGATATAATTATGCCTGTGAATAGACTCGATCGCCAAAACTGTTTCTGCAACATAAAATTGAGCTTCATATTCTGTCAAGGTGTCTTTTCTCATAAGCAATGTCATCATGTCTCCACCCGGCAAATATTCCATAATAAGGTAAAGAAACTCCTCGTCTTGGAAAGAGCAGTATAATTTGACAATACAATTGCTGTCAACCTCAGCAAGCAGATTTCTTTCAGCTTTCACATGCTCAACCTGGAAAGTAACAGGAAGCCATAAATGTGTTACCAATAGACAGATCCTTTTATTAGGCAAGGAAAATACTAATTTGTACCTGGCCTCTACGAAGCATCTCTGATTTCTTTAGTTTTTTCATAGCAAAAACATGTCCTGATGTCTTTTCTCTGCAGACTCTAACCTGACCAAGAGGGAACTTCATATCAAACTTCCATGAGAAATTGAAGGAAAAAAGAGAACCCCAGTCAGCACCTAATTCTAGATCCCACAACAAGAAACAGGAAAATGGCATCGACCATTTCTAGTACAACTGTAGGGGAAAGTCCTTTTCTTGGACCTTTGGGCCGCAATGGGGTTGTCCATTTAGTGGCAAAATAGCCCTCACATGCTGCATTTGGTTACTGAAATTATTATGACTTGTCTGAACTGATTTCCTTATTGGATGCATATGTTAAATGAATGCATGAAGAAGCACGACGAGAATCAGCAAGCCGTTTCTCATTTGTGTCCCTCTTTTGTTTTCGAGGTTAAGTACATTCAACTTCAATCTCGTACTATAAAAAGCAACAGATCAGTATAAGACGGTGGGCATCCGTGCATTTGCTCTATCAAATCCCTTGGATTATCATAAAAAGGAAAAACAAGCATCAGGAAATCTGAAAATTCGAGAAGAGACGAAACCCCAGAACGACAGATATACCTCTCCAAACGCCCCTTTGCCAATCATTGTCAAAAGTTCGAAGTCATCGACGCCCATTTTATGCCTTTGAAGGCGCATGTATTCAGTTTCCTTCTGCTCCAAGAATTTGAGTAGGTTGTTCTGATCCTCCTCTGATACATCAGCATCAGCCAATTTCTTCTCCAACAAATTCCGGCTATCAAAAACACGCACAAGCTTTACCGTCGAAATCCACTTTCAGACACTATCATCATCCACAACCGAATCAGAAACAAAAAGGGGGAGAGAGTAGGAGAGGATATTTACCGCTCCTTGCGCTCCTGGAGATTCTTCATCTGCTCTTTGTAATGGTTCTCAATGTACTGCTTAGCGGCGGCAACTTTCTGCTTAGTGGTGCTGGAGAGAGCTTCGTCATCGTCCCTGGGAAAATCATCCCTGCTGTCCCCGCCGCCGCCGCCGTCGCCGAGCTCCTTCCGCCTCGTGTTGGACCTCATTTTGTCCCGAGGCTGAAACTTGTGAAACCAGCTCCTCGCTGAATCCATTTCCGCCGGTAGATTCGTGATTTCAAACTTCTATCAGAATCATACTACAACTATTTGCCTCGCAAATTCTCAGAGAGAAAAAAAAAAACTCAAGAAAGAAAGAAAGAAAGAAAAAAAAAAAAGCAAACCACCAGATTCGAAGACAAGGGAGGAAAGAGAGATCGGAGAATCAGAATCTGGCTGAACGACAGAGAGAGAAACGGGATCGACAAGAACTCCGCACCAGAATCATAACCCTAGAAAATATTCAGACTGAGAGATGCTAGAAGGAAACAATGTAGTAATGATTCGAGACACAGAGAGAAGGAGCGAGGAAGGAAGAGGTGACAAACAATCTGAAAACAGGAAAGGGAAAGGAAAATTCTCACAAACGGGAAAACAGAGAAAGAGAAAGCAGAGCAGAGCGCGGGAGAGAGGGAGAAGCCGAAATTTCGGGTTACCGCGAAATTACTCCGGTTTGGGATTTGGGAGAAGTGAAAGGAAGGAAAAACAAGAAAATGCAGAGAGGAAAAAGAATGGAGGAGGAGAAGCGCGCGAGATTGGTGCGGGATTCACGGGAGTCTGCAATAACCAGAGAAGAGAAAAATCTATCAACCGCCTGAAGAAAGAAATTTGAGAGCTTTTCCCCTTTCCTCCAATCTACTGGTACGAAGGTAGCTGACCTAGGCGGCCGAGACGGTGGCGGAAGGTAGGACTGTGCGGTGTGAGTGAGAGAGATTCTCCGGCGGGTGGCAGTTGGGGATCGTGCTGACCAAACAACAGAGAAATGGCAGAGTAGCAGACAGCCTTCTCTGTCCCTCTGATCCCTTTCGGATTTTATTATATAGTTTTTCCCACGTCCTGCGTCGTTTTGTGTTTCTCTTCTCAGAAAGTTAAAAATTGTCCTTCTAGGATCGCTGGCGGTGATCGAGCCTTCGTGTGCATTTATCTCGTCTCGTGCTTGGTACTATGTCCGGTCAGTTTTTATGTTGTACTAGCTAATTTGTTAATTTTATTAGGCCCGGTCCTAGCCCGAACACGGTTTGAATTGTGTCGTGTCTATTTGTGCTCTTGCCGCACTCATAATCGTGTTTAATAAAAACGAAGAAAATAAAAGAGACAATGAAAAAAGGAGAAAGTAAATGAAGAATGTAAGTATTAATAGAGGTTGTTTGAGAAATATAACAAATAAGGGTGGAAAAGAAAAAATTGAAAATATAACGAGTTGTGATGTGACTTTGTTTAATTTCTCGTTCGTTTTTATTTATGGTAGTAATTACACATATATCTTTATGATCGCTTCTAACAATAATACATAATTATTTTTGTACTTGCACGTTGTAATATTTGAACCTATAGTTCTTTTTATATTTATTTTTATGAAAGAAATATTATTTTCGTTTCATTCTCGTTCTCATACTCAATAAGGTGCTCGTGCCCATGCTCATGAAGTTTGGGCCCGGCATAGCACGTGAATTATTCGTGCTCGTCTCGTGCTGGCTCATATATTTTGTGTTCGTACTCGTGTCGTGCTCTAATCGTGTCATGTCGTGCTAGCCCGTGGGCGGCCCGGTCCGTTGCCCACGTACAGGTGGGAGTAGGTGGGGTGAAGAACGGTTCGGTATCGGTATCACAATATCAAATGCTAAAATCACGAATATTGAAATACACTCTAAAATCAATCACAATCTCAGTTCTTAAATAATTTTGATATCCCAATTCCAATTACAAAATATTTCGGTATCCCAATCGATATTTCAGTATTTTGTTAGTCAATTTTGTTATTTTTTTTATTAGACAAACCTAAAGAAATACTAAAAACTAACAAAACGTTTTGTAACACGTCAAAGTAATAGCCATTAATCCGTTACAATTAACTATTTCTTAACAGTGCTCCACATCGGCGTCCAACTCAACTACCACCTCATCAATGAATAAAATAAAAACGAGTAAACACTAAGTATTAGCCAAACTTTTCTCGCATTCATTTTTATTAGCCAAATTTATTGAATTACTAATAATTGATCAAATCTTTTGTAATGCATCAAAATATTAGCCATTTTTACGTTATCGTTAATAATTTTGTAACTCTTTTCTTAGTTAAAATACTAAAATTTTGGAATGTTGACCTTCATGTGTCTCTTTCAAGTCAGTATCATGTTACCAAGTCAATATTACTAACAAAATTGTTAACTTGAAGTTAACATTTGATAAATTATGTGTGATTTAACAGGTTTGGCTAATAGAAAAGAACGTGGAAAGATGATCAATGATTAACCGACTGATGTGACATTTTTTTACTGTCACGTTAGAATATTCTTTTAAACTCAACAACACGTCTAACATCTCACCATTATCAAACGAAAAAATTAAAGGAGAGTTAACATTTAAATTTTAACTAATTAATATCATTTCAATAGGTTTGGCTAAAAGAAATTTCACAACTAATCAGAAGCTTGTACAACTGTAGATCGTTGGTTCAACTTCCTATCTCCCCTCTCCCAAGAGTCTTCTTGCAATAGTTACAAAATAAAGGAATAACCAAAAAAAGAAGGGGAAAAAAAACCTCACATTGCATTACATATTTAAGGCTTATGCAGTAAGGATCAAATACTTGACCAAAAGAATAGATATACGATCCCTTTTTTAGGAGGACCAACACATCCCCAGGTTTCACTCTCAAATTAGCTTTCTATAACTTTCGTTTGATAAACTTTCCAATTCTGGCATCAAATCAACGATAGTAAGCCATGTGTCTACTAGATGACATGAAAGGGGAACCGGAGGAAGCCTTCTGGGTTTGGGCAGTAGGGGGTTTTATGGGTTCCTTCTTCTTCTTCTTCTTCTCCTGCTTGGTCTCTGAACGTAGCCAGTTCTCAACTACTGTAAGCAAGTTCGCAGATGTTCTCAGCTCATCCATCTCCACCAACTTAGCGTACCTCTTAAGCTCACCATCCTGTATGTAAGCAAGGTCCGTCGCCCATGCCTCTAAACCGTCGAAGATGTGAGTTGCATATATTAATGTAGCTCCTCTCTGCCATTAACTCAATAGCATCAGTAGAAAAACAGAAAGAGAGTTATGGCGGCTGTTGCAGAAACTTCGAGATATCGATTTTGTTTCTCCTCCTGGGTTGGGATGGTACTTCCCTAAAGTGCTTATCTATTAATCTCTTACAGGAATAATGCAATCATCGAAACCAAGTTGCTCTTGTATGAAGAACCCATACCTGCTCAGTTTCCTCCCTAAAAAACTCCAGCAAATCCATCCTAGCAACCACATCTAGATCAACTGTCACCTCATCTAATAGCAGAACCTGCAATCAGAAATTCATCGGCTACTTATTTGGTAGAGGAGGTGATAAATTGTGAGACGTTTGGCTTAACAACAGAGCTGCTAACACAAACTGTTCAAATGGGTCACGAAGTAACCAAAGTGTCATGGATAGTACATGAATAACTCTGAACTGTTTTAGAATCAGAAATGACAAGTCAAGACACTCTAGTCACAATGGATTTGGAAAGTCATACATACATATCATACAGCCGAAATGTAAGCTGTTATTACTACCATAAAAGGGGAGAAATGTTCATTGGGTTTTCCACATCAATCTCGTTTCAAGACTCAAAATTTACCTTATACGGATAAAGAAGCCCCATACAAATCTGAACCCGTCGACGCTGTCCATCAGATACCTTATGCATACGCCATCGGAGATCGATATCGAGTAGATCAATTAGCTTTTCTCTCCTACTTGGATCAACACCCTCAACTGACACCAAAATAAAGAGTGTGAGGTGAGATAAAAAAAAGAGACCTCAGAATGCAGATCCCTGTGCATATACTCCATACTTAATATCCTTAATTGTAACTATGCTAATTGCTAGATCCACTACCTCCAAATATCATATGCTCCGCAGAGAAATCTCCCTGCAGTGGAACTTCTCCCTGGAGGTTGGCAAGGACAATGATCAAATTCAAAGTAGTAGAGTATGCAGAATGAATATGTGCAAGTCTTGTGGAAAATTTGAGAGCAGAAATGCGCAATTCCTCATTCCAATTCCACAGCAAACCAGCAAGCAAATTGAAACCTCTGGAATGACAAAGAAACAACAAATTTGAACAGCAACTCACCGCCGATCCCACAGTTTTACTCCAGGAACCTCCCAGATAGGCCAAGTCGCCGCTACAAACGAGCTGAGTGTCATGAAAAGCCGAGCTGTTCAGCACTCTGACCACGTCTTTTCCTCCCACCATATGCTTCCCAGCCAGGATCCGAAGCAAAGTCGACTTCCCTGTTCAGAACCCGACAACTACTCTCAATTTATGTTCTTCTCTTCAAATCCAGCTCTCCATTCCAAACGTAACCTCGATGAATCAATCGGATGAAATGAAAATTTCGTTACCTGATCCATTTGCGCCGGTGAGCAAGCAGCGAGATCCGGGAGCAATGTCGAGATTGAAGTCGAAGAAAAGAGGCGCCTGGTTGGAGTCGTACGAGAACTGCATCGCCGATACGCTGATGCTGTTGGACTTGTCATTCTCCAATCCGCCTCTTCCTGCCGGTGGAGTCGCCGAAGCAGCACTTTCCGCCATTTTTCTTGTCCCACCGTTAAGCTACGGGGAAATGAACCGTCTTACTCTGGGCCGTCTATCGTTGGTCTCTGTATTTCCATAATTGGGCCGTCTGGGTGGTATTAACTTTTAAGTTTTAATTAACCTGTAGAGTATTGTCTGGTGGACGGCGACTTGGACGCACCGTTTTGCTACACGTCTCTCTTCGACGAAGGGTAGCGTTTTGCTGATATGACAGTCAACTATTATAGTTGATCGTTAAATGAGTGACGTGGCAATTAAAAAAATAATAAAATTAAAATATTTACAATTTTCACCTCATTTTACAACTATTAAAAAATAAAAATAAAACTTACCTCCTCCTCTGCCACTGGACCATCCCCTTCTTTCCAAAACCCAGCTAGCAATGGTGTCGTTGTCCCCCTTCTCTTCCCTCCTCCTCTTCCTCCACTCAATCTACCCATCCACCGTCGCCGCCGCCCGGCCGAATTAGGACTACTTCCTCAAACTCCAATTGCTCCACAAACCCCCATTCTCCACCCCACTCCAAGCCCTCTCCTTCGACGCACGCCGCCTCTCCCTCCTCCACCACAGTCACCGCCATCGTCGCCCCTCCCTCAGATCGCCGCTCGTCTCTGGCGCTTCCTCCGGCTCCGGCCAGTACTTCGTCTCCCTCCGCCTCGGCTCCCCACCCCAAACCCTCCTCCTCGTCACCGACACGGGCAACGACCTAATCTGGGTAAAATGCACTGCATGCCGCAACTACTCCCACCACTTCCCCGGATCCGCGTTCCTCGCCCGCCATTCCTCCACTTTCTCCCCTGCCCACTGCTTCAATCGCCTCTGCCGGTTCGTCCCACACCCGGATCCGACCCGATGCAACCTGACCCGGCTCCACAACCCCTGCCGCTACGAGTACCAATACTCCGACGGGTCGCTGACCAACTGGTTCTTCTCTAGAGAGACCACGACGCTGAACACCAGCAGCGCCTTGGGGGAGACGAAGCTGAAGAATCTGGCGTACGGGTGCGGGTTCCGGGTCTCGGGTCCGAGCGTGACGGGTCGGAGCTTGAACGACACTCAGGGAGTAATGGCAATTCGAAGCACATGCGCAGGTGGAGAATGAAATTTTCGGGGCAATAAAAACAGCCGTGGAACTCCATTGAAAATTTTCGGGGCAGGTGGAGAATGAAGCAAAGCGAGGCGGGCGTTGAGGAAGGAGCGGCGGCGGAGCCGATCGCGTCATGGCCACGGCGCAGCAATCAAAGCTGAGTGTATCGGAGAGCAGTCAAAAACGAAAGGAGGGGGGGATCAGAATCACGATGGCGTAGATGGGGTTTTAACGGAAAAATTATCAAGTTGAACATATTCAAGTCACTATTCTAAATTTAGCCTAGAAATTTTAGTCCCAAAGATTATGCGTCTTAAAAAAACAATGAAACCTAAAATACTAAAAAGTTTAAAACGTAAAAGACTAAAAGAAATATGAAGTTTGTTCCCTTACAAATTTACTAAAGCATCTGGTGTGCAGGGATGGACACACAATGCAAATTGATTAGTCGATTGAGTTATCTAGTGTTGATGCTGCTCATTTCGACAGCTACTCCGAAGAGAACCTTTAACAATGAAACATGTGAGAACTGATTTGCTCAACAAAATGAGCGATGAATTTCTCGCCGATTGCTCAAGTATTTTATTTGAAACAGTGTATACTATTGGTACATATGTAGACTTCATTATTGATGCATTCCCTAAATTAAAATACAGTCGTGTACAATTTACATTGCAAAAAACTATAATCATTATATTTTTTTACGGTTCTAATTTTCTAATGAAATGCGGTCCAATGCTCTTCTGTGTTCTGGATCCGCCGCTGAATACAATCAATGTCTAAAGAGAGGATTTGGGGTATGAAACACATGGACCCCAATCAGGGGCGGACCCACGGGTGATTAGGGGTGTCCCCGGACACCCCTAAATTTTGGGAAAACGATTATCCAACTCCGGTAGTAATTTACGTAGTGACAAAAAAATTATAATTGATAGTCGGGGACACCCCTAAAGTTAAAAAAGTGATTATCCTACTCTCATCTTTTAGTTTGAGTATGAGAATATAAGTCGTAGTTTGGGTAATTCAAACCTAGGACACTTTTATTATTAATAAACATAATTTTCATTAGGCTACAACTCATATGTTATTCGATTTTAAACACTGTGTAATAGTATAATGTCATTCTCTATCTCTAATTATTTTCAAAATCTAACAATTAAACAAATTTCAAACTACCCTTAATTTAATTTGTATTGATTTATGGTTGTACAACAAGTATTGAAAGAGTCTTTTCAGGTTTGGATTACATCAAGAACAAGTTTAGAAATTGAATATGTGATCAGTTCGTGAATGATTGTCTAATATGATATACAGAGACAATTTTTTTTTTGAATAGTGTAGACCCCAAGTGTGTTCTACAATCATTTTTTAATATGAAAACACATTGTGAATTTTTTCAAACTGTATGAGTAAAGTATTTCTTATTTAAATATTATTTTTATTAATTATTTTAGAATTATTTGTATTTAATTTATTTTTTAAAAGAGGACACCCCTATATAAAATTTCTGGGTCCGCCACTGACCCCAATAGGTAAAGAGTGGCCGATAGTCGGTTGTTCATAGTTGACCTGCTTGATGCCGCCTAGCGCTGGTTTAAGCGGACCACATTTTGCTTCTAGGACTTATCTATATCTTTTCTAATTGATAACATGGCTAAGCCTCACTACATAAAGTAATAAAAAGATAAGGTGGTAAGGGACATCCTGATGTAAGCCTCCAAACGGTGTGAAGAGTTCAGACTCTCCTTCGTTCCAAAGTACTTGCATTTCCACTGATGTCACGCAACGCTTGACAAGGTCGATATAAGATGCATTCTCAGCATAGGAAGGCTCCTCTAGATAAAAGTGGCGAAGCTCTTTTTTTTTTGACATTTCACGAAGTGAAATTGTATCATATGTCTATAGATTATCCATATGTATCCAATCCCAACGAAAAGTGCGGTAAGTATGATATATACATTAGGTTATGCTAATTCACATCATTATACTCGATAAAAGAAATGAGGAAAGCATTACGATCTTAAGCCAATTGGCGTGTCACGAGGTGATATATACAATTTAATAATTATATGCATCATTTAACAAACCAACTCATAAAATATAGATTGATTTTCTCATAATTTGTAGTCGAGTTGGCTCCTTAATCACAATGTTTGGACATTTCATAAGCTCAAAACGAGACAGTTCATGAGTTGTATTAACGAGCCACCTAATCAAGCTAGTTCACGAGCTTCACGAGCCGAACAAGGTAGAGCTCAACCTCGGCTCGTTTGTTAACGAGCCGAACTTTTGTTTAATCGAACGAGCTTTTATCGAGTTCGAGACCGGTCCACTCACGAATAACTCGGGTCATTAACAATCCTACTCATAGGTTAGTAACCAATAATGAAGAAGGGTTACTAATAGTATCCAATCCTACAAGCATATAGATAAATTTGGGAAAGTTCGGTGAGTTAGGTTTGATTTAGGCATGCCCAATCTTTCCTTGTCAAAGAAGTCTTGACTTTTTAACATATGTAAAGGTGACGTCACATAAAACAATGACCTAAAGATGACGGTTGGACTGTATCACAGGAAAGATTTATTTCATCACGAATAGTTTTTTGCTAGGGCTAACAAAAAATTTAAGCTTTTTGTGACAAGCAGTAAATTTCGTCACACAAAATGTACATTATGTGATGAAATTTGACCCATCACAGAATATTTTGTCACAGAAGAGTAACTTTGTTGTAGTGAGCATTGGTCACTAATCTCTACCAATATAGAGAGTTTCCTCTCTGGTTAATTTAACGGCACACAATATCAAACAACTAATCATAAAATCGACTTCATTTTCGTGAATAATATTGATGAAAATATGAAGCGACCAATCAATTCATCCTGAAATCGAGGTTGTTTGGTTGGGTGTCAGATTGTCAATCCTTGAATTGCATTTGTTGGGGTAGTTGGTAGCCCAAAGCTGCAAAGGCCTTAAGCAAGGACAGAGTTCAATCTGAATTCATACTAACAGACCGTTTGGTACCAATGAAGTGAGAATTCATTTACTGTAAAATGAACTACCGTGTAGAATTCATTCTCAAATGAAATCTTGTGTTTGGTATTTTATATTCAAATACTTAGAAATAAAATAATTTGCCGTGTAGAATTCATTGTCAAATGAATTCCTGTGTTTGGTATGTCATATGTATAAGTAATTTAGTTAATAAAAGAGGATAGTTATATCATTCTATTAAAATAGTAAATACTTGTGGAATTGATTTGGAAATTTCATCTCAATTTCTCGGAATTGCTATAACTAGTCCCAATTCTATAGAATTCAAAGTTTAGAATTGAAAATGCATTCTTTCAAATACCAAACACAAAAAGATTTCATTTCAAAATTAATTCTTCAAAATTTATGAAATTCATTGATACCAAACGTTATCTAAATATGATTATACCAAACGTTATATAAACATGAAACAAAGCCCATCAGTCCAATAACAAAATGTCCTTAGTCCCATTATTATCTAAATTCTGGAAAGGTAATCAACGTGCAATAAGAATGTAATTTATGAATAAATGAATGGACAATGATCAGGGGCAGTTCATCAACAAAATAATTATAAACTTTTTCAGAGGAAGAACTGTGAAGGGACAAAAATAGTAATCTCTCCTTAAAGCAAAAGTAATTTTATTGCTGATAATTGAGGCAAATGAATAAGTTGAAATTTAAAAGGTTAATACCTTATTTTGGTCCGAACCATGGTCATATAATCAATTTTGGCTTGTGGTTTCAGAAATTAACATTCTGGCCTCAACTATGCAGCTTATAGACTCAATTGGCATGACACATAGTTTGACCGTCAATTTGGATGGTCAACACCGTTGATAGTTAGTCAACACGCCATGTCATTGCCTCGTCAGCCTAAAAATTATTTAAAAAAAATCAAAATAAAATTATTTTCATAATTTCTATTATTTATCATTTTCAAATTAACCAAAAAATAAAATTTAGAAAATATAAAATACAATTTATTTATTATTTTTTGGGATATTTGAAAATGATAAATTTGATATATTAACCAGAAATTATCAAATAAATTTTATAAAGTTAAAAAATATGATATAAATTATATTATTCATTTTTGGGTAATGTTAAATATATATTCAATAATTTGGTAATTTTTGGTTAATTTATAAAAGTAATCGTTTTCAAATTACACAAAAAATAAAAAAAATAAATTTATTTTATGTTTTTTATAAATTATTTTTTGTTAATTTGATTATAAATAATAAAAATTAAAAAAAATAGTTTGAATTTGAATTTTTAATGATTTTTAGGTTGACGAGGCAATGACATGACGTGTTGACTAACTGTCAATGGTGTTGACCATCCAAATTGATGGTCAAACTAGGTGTCGAGCCAATTGAGTCTATATATTACATAGTTGAGGCCAGGATGTTAATTTCTGAAACCACGGGCCAAAGTTGATTATATGATCATAGTTCAGGCCAAAATAAGGTATTAACCCAAATATAAACCAAACAAACACACCATGTGATTGTTTGCTTTGAAAAGAGAGACTTTTTTGTTCTTTTACTATGGGAGGAAAAGACCAAAAGAATACTGATTAGTTACATTTGTGGTCATTGAAATTATCATTTTACTTTTTTTTCTCATTAAATTTCCTCATGATTATTTTCATATTATTACACTACTACCATTTTCATGTTGGTTACTAGAATCAACTATATACAATAAATTCAAACACTTCTTACAATTTCATGATTTATATAACTGCACATTATGAATTTTCTTATCATAATAAGCACGAATTAAACAATTAATAATTTTAATAAAATTTTGACGTGATTTATCCAATTAAAAATGAATTAAAAGGACAAATCCATATTGCAACTTACATAAAACATGACCAACCGGCAACCACCCCCACTATACCCAAATTTGCATATATATTCGTGAGGCTCCCCTTTGTTTTATTTTAAATTTTACCATAAAAGGCTTCTCCTTTTTGTTTAAGTACATTATTTGATTTTTTTATCCTTTTCTAACATATTCAAAATGCTCATACATTTTTACTCCTTTGTCATATGTCCAATCCAAACTTACAATTTGTTCGAAACGCAAGGATATAATCGTACTTACCATTGACTCTTTACAAAAACATTAAAAGGATAAGTGGTTTTTGCTAACAAAAAAGTGTGGCATGGTATGATTATGATCCAATGAAAAAAGTGTGGTATGAGTGTAAATTTTGAATAAAATGGATGGCAATTCTTAAGGTAGCTAAATAATAATAGAATCACGTTATTATCATTTTTTAATTATAAAATAAGAGATATAACATGACTCTCTTCTCGAAACAAGACAATTGTGATCCTAATAATTGGGAAGAGAGAACATAATTTAACGGCGTAAAAAACAAATAAAAATTGTTTGCTTACAAAGCAGTGTTTGCAAAATTCAATGGAGTCTAAAGAATCAAACACACCATGTGATAGTGATTGTTTGCTTTCAAAGGTGAATATTTCTCTTGGGTTTTCACCATATTGCTTGGGAGGACAATAAAAAGCTATAAGAAGGATTTTTTTTAACTTCTTATTTGTATTCATGTAAAAAATGTCAAATAGAGTCATCAAAAGTTTTTACTCTATCTCGGCAAATTAGAACCCAAAATTTAGCTCCTTGAGACCCCAAGAAATAGGGGGAAACATGCATTTCAATTTTCAATTGTAGGAAATAGTGGAAGGTACATCCATCTTAATGACACCTGAGGAAAATCTTGTGGGCGTGTCACCTTGCCTTATAGCTTAAACTTAGGTCAATCTATGAGAAAGAACTACATAGTATGCTTAATCATATCACTTAGAGTTAGGGTTATTTAACGGTCCCAGCTAGCGAGTGAAAATCCAACTTATGTAGCAAATTAGAAATCTCAAGGAAATTAAAATTAAGTCTCTAAATGAAAATGTCGACATAGAAAATTTGTTGAATGATGAGAATAAGCGAGATGATGTTCATGGAAAAAGATCTTGAGGGAATGGAAATGTTCTATGGTTTGTGGATAGCTAAATTTTGTACAAAGTTTACGTTAAAATGAAAAAAACTCAAAACTCATAATCATTTGGGTAAATAAAATTTAATAGTCAAACCTTTGTGTTTTAAAAAATATAATAGCTAAAAATTTTCAAAAAATAATTTAATAGTCAAACCGTCAACTTTTCGTCCGTTTGACCATCAATTGACTCGAACGTGGCAAAAATTGAGTTTGCTGATGTGGCAAAAAGTCAAACATTTGACTATTCCACATGTATTTTAGATAATTTTACTTGTTAAATTAAAACTAAATATTATAATGGTTTTTTTTTTGTCAAAAGATATTATATATTGATCAAAAGATAGTTACACCCTGGAAACCAGTCAGGTCTGGAAATCAAAGAAGCGACTCATAGTCGAATACAAAGAGAGGGCTTTCCTAGCTACCAAGTGAGCTACCCTATTGTTCTCCTGACCTACAAAACGCACACTAAAGACAGGCTGATCACGAAAATAATGAACAATCTCTTCCAGAACAGCATCCAACCGGCTATCTCTTGTGTTGGCCTGATTAATTTTGTCAATTATCACCTTCGCATCGCCCTCAAATCGGACCTCCGACAAACTTTGCTCCACACACCAAATAATAGCTTCCCTAAGCACAAGCATTTTCACCACTGCAGGATCATCCATTTGAGCAAACTGGACCCCTTTAGTTAGAAAGAGTGTCCGTGCTGGGTCAAAAAGAACCATCCCACTAGCCGAATGAGACCAACCCTTAGTAGCCCCGTTCCACATGCAAACAAAATGGGAATCATCCAATTGTGTTGTAGAGTGCATTATCGGGGTTTGTACCCTAGGCGCCTGATCCGCTGGTAGACCCACCCATTCCTCATACTGTTGGTTAAACTGTCGCATGAGAGCTGGGATCCCAAATTGTTTGCCTTCAAAGACCACCCAATTACGAGATCGCCAGATCCTTCAAAGGATGGCAACAACAGCCATAACCACTGACGGTTGCTGGATCACACCCAACAGACGTTTGAGAAACAAAGGAAAAGTATGCCGAGGCAAACCCTCTCCCAAGTATTCCAGCCCAGAATAATCCCAGAGAGCCCGTGCCACTGGACAATAAAGGAACAAGTGTTCGATTGGATTTCGCAGAATCGGGTCAGTCTCCCGCTGATCCCGCCCAACAGATCCGTGAAAACTTCCGAAAATCTCTCCCTACTCTCCCCACGCAACCGTATCCCCGTCTGCCAGCGCTGAACGGCGGCGCTGCCAATCCGGCCGATTGAACCCATACCAGTGGTCGTGGGAAGGGGAATCGTCGAAGCTATCACCGCTTCGGCACTATTTTGCAGACTCCCACAGAAACCATCCCCGAGGGAATCAATCTTATCACCATAATCACTCTGATCTTCGATGTTTTTAAGACGTTCTGATTCAATCCTGGACCAGGGTACACTAATCTCGGTCTTCACTTGTACTTGCGAGCCGGGAATAGTCCCCACCCCGAAGGGAGCACTAGGATTGAATCGATTGAAATTAACAAGCCCTGCAAATGGACCTGCAATTGGATGTCGAGAGGGCACAATTTTGCTCCCCGCGAACGAGGGCGGGGTTGAATCATCATCTTCTAGTTCATTCGAATGGGGAAGAGAGAAACGCCATTGAATCATTTGCCCAAGCCGACAACGTTTGATTGGGTGTTCTTCTCCGCTACGAGACTCGGCAAAAGCCGTTCGAAAAAGTCTCTTTTTCAGGCGGAGCCACTTTGCTCTACGCCAGACCCTCCCCTATACATCCCTCCTTGATAGGGATGACAACAAAACCCGAATCCACGGGTACGCACCCGATCCAACCCGGTCAACGCTGGTAAAACCCATGTTGACGGGTTTTGGGCCGGGTTTGGGTTTAAACCCTCTACACTATTCACCGGGTCAGGTTGGGTTTGGATTTAGGTAAACCCGCCCCATGGGTACCCGCCCACACACATATAATTACTTTTCCGGTATATTTAATATTCTAAATAATATATCTTCCTTAAATAACTAATATTCTTTATGTTGTGGAGACATGTATAATTTGTTCTTTCTAATTGTTTAGAATGAAGTTAATATTATGAAGTGGAGAGTGAAGAAACTTAGTTGAAGAGGAAGAAACTTTCAATTAATCTTATTGTTTATAGATGTTTATCTTTAATTTTGAACAATTTGTATTGATCATTTGCGGTTTGCACTGCTCTAGATTGGTGTTTTTTGTATGAATAATTTGTATGAAAACTTCTATGAAATGGTTTCACGGGATTCAGCCATGCGGATTATTACCCCAACTAAGGAAGAGATCTTGGCGGAATTGCCACATATGAAATTGAGCACAATTTTGCAAAGAAATAGCCCACTTCTTTCTCGAGAAGAGATGGGAAACATGCTCAATATCATTTGATTGAATAGTTGACTCAGCTCCTTCTTGGTTGAAGAAACCCTCTACTTCAATTGGTATTTTTTCACGAAAAGCTCTTTTTTTTGAAAGAAACTTGTTATTGTAAATTTTTTACCACAAAAACCCATGGGTACCCAAGAACCCGCGGATACCCAGCGGGTTGGGTTGGGTTTGATTTTTTCAAACCCACTGAGTTTTACCCCGGGGGGTTTTTTTTTTTTACGGATAAACCCATGGGTTTGGGTTTGACTAAACCCGCCCCAACCCGACCCATTGCCATCCCTACTCCTTGAGAAGGGGAGAGCCGATTTCTGGAGCGTAACCCCATCCCTGTTGACGAACGGGGACTCCAATCTTCCACGATTATTGTGTCGATTTCGTTGCAATGGATGTGGGATTGAATCCCAACAATTCTGATTATTTAGGCTGGCCGTGAAAATGGCGACGGCGGCCCGCGTTATCCACCAATAGGAGAGAGCTCATCGCATCCTTTTTTTTCTCGCTAATACCTTCTATTATAATGGTCAATAATGAAATAATGTAATTTCTATTAAACTAAATATTATTATGGTTAACTAATTATCATAAATAATAATAAATAATTATTCAACAATTTCTCTCTCCTCTCTCTCATCTCTCATGGAACCAAAAAAAAGAAGCATGTGGGAGAAGAATTCTCAAGTGTGAGAAGCAAATAGTAGATAGTTAGTTAGCAAACGGAGGAGAGAAGAAAATTAAAAAAAAATGAACAAAAGATAATAGAGATGAAGGAAACCGCCGACAGAAGGAAAATATTAAAAAAAAAAAATCAGTAAACACCGAAACTCTGCTTTAATATTTTAATTAATAAAAAAAAGATTATTATTCATCCGTATCAGTCGCAGAATAGGAATAGGTTGGTTGATGGTCCCTATAAAATAAAAGTAGCTAGCTGTGTTGGGAGAGTTCAAGTCATCGATCGAAGATGACGAACTCCTTTGAGCTTATTTTTCCAACCAGCCCAAAGATGCAGAAGAGAGGATCATTGTCATCAGCCGGAGGAGGAGGCAGCAGCAGGAGCAGGACTGATATTAATCTCTTGATGGAGCATGGAATGATGACCGAAATTCTGATACGTCTGCCTACCATGGAGGAGATACTCCGCTGCATGGCCGTATCCAAGCAGTGGTTGTCTCTAATTCAAAGCCCTTGTTTTTCAGCGGCTTATACTCTTCATAAGATGAAGGAGATGGCGGTCGCAGACAGCCGCAGTCTGGTCCTGAATACCAACGGCCGCGAAACAGCCTCAATCTTGACCAGCCCCAACATCCACAGTGGCAACCATAGCAGCCGGCTGAGCAACTTCTCCATTGATTTCCTGCCCTACCAATCCTACGAAGACAGCTTGCAATACTTTGAGCTGAAGCCTACCAATAGCAATACACCCACCGCCGACGAAAACCTCTTTCAACTAAGCCGTGTTGAATGGAGGAAAGCATGGGCACGATATGACGGCAACTACCAAGGCCTGTCGGTGCCGTTTCAGCTGCCGGAGCCCCACTCGGACCCAAGTCCAGATACTGGACTCAACTACGAGGACCGCACTGGCCGACGGAGATTCAGGCACCACTACAACCACGTCGTCGGCTCGTCCAACGGCTTGCTTCTCTGCTCGCCTTTCCCCGGCTACCCAAACATGTACGCCATCTGCAACCCTCACACCAAGCAGTGGTACCCGATTCCGATTCAGCCCCCCGATTTCTCCATCCTCGCCCACATCGGTTTCATCGTCCTCGATCGCTCCTTCATCATCGCCCGGATTCCCCTCAGCATGGCCCCGCGCCGAACCCAGCTCGACCTGGAAGTCATGTCGTCCCAATCCGCCGAGTGGACCGCCAAATCGGCTCCCCTGCCACGCCCGCTGCTCTGCCCCGACCCTGACTACTCATTTTTCGACGACGGCAGTGTTAATCTCGCCGTCAATCTACACAACCGATGGCTCTGCTGGATGCTCGGGGGAAAGCAGCAGGTGGTGCTCTACGACGCCGTCAACGGTGTGGTGGATTGGGTGATCGAGCCTCCACGGCGCACACTAGACGGGATTTGCGTCAGCCAGGGCCGCTTGTGGGCCGCGAGCCTCTGCCGTTCAACCCTCATCGTCTTCGTGGCTGAAAATCTACCGCCACAATCATCATTTCCTCAGCAACAACCATATTTCAAGCGGATGAACAAGGTTAGTTTGACCGGTCCATGGGACTCGCTGATCCCGTTCATAGCTCAAGATTTCGTCAACCCAGATGATCCAAACACCAACAACAAAATCCAAAACATGATCCAGGGGCCTAAGCTCGGGGACGTCTTCCTAACTATGAACCCACATGATTCCAATCAGGTCTACCTTACTTTCCACAACCGTTTCCTCGCCCTCTTCCACATAACTCAACGAACCCTCAAGTTGATTGGAGGACAAGGAAGCTTACACACGGAATCGCACCTCTTCATATGTGACAACCCCTCCTGGCCAACTCCACTCCCTACCCTTCACTTTCCTCCTGCTTCATCTAGATAGAGAGGCCAGCTAGGCAGTTGGCTTCACGATGACTAGTTTATACATTCAATTCAAGAACGTTTGTTTCATAACATTGTTTGGTTATTGATTTATTTTGTTTGCAACCAAACTAGTAGTAAATCCTCCAACATGTAATAGCAGAGCTTTTTTTTAGGATTCTCAGCATTTCAAATTCCTGGTGCTGAGAGCCACAAAATTGACTTCCCACCTTTAATAAATACACAAAGTTATGATTTCTATATGCTAGACATATTCTGATTTCAGCAAAAGTGGTGAGGCTGCAGCTTCAGAATTGAAGGACCAATGAGTCTAGTTCTTTTTTTACAAAGTGGTAAGCAGTTAGGAAGTAATCTCGAATGGTTTTTCTTTTCAAGGAAGAGGGAGGGTTTAAGACAGAAGAAGGGCTTTTCATTGCTGATTCAGGGGTTTTTGTCTCAAAGCTCTCCATTGGATCATGGTGGAGCCTCTTCTTTTGAGCTTCAGGAGTCCCCATGGGAGGCATTATTGATTCGGAAGTTGGTAAGTGTTGGGCTCATAGTTAAGCGGTGTTGGGCCTAAGAGACCCGTGTAAGCCCACAAGGAGACAGAGGCTAAGCCCACAAGGAAGGGACCAAGTCAAAGAGCGAAACCCGAGGAGGCATGGGGAAAAGAGACACCACAGGCGGCCTCCGTATAAAGTGACGGAAAGTAGGCTGGCTGACACAAGAGACCGTTGGTGTCAGGAAGACGGATCTCCCTAGGATTCTATCCTCGTACACAGCAGGACTGGGCATTTAATGCCCGCCGTAGGCGGTCTAGGTAAAGTCAAGTGTGCTTAGGCCGCCTGACATGGCATTAAATGCCTCATACCTAGGCTGGCTGACTATAAATACACTGGTATCGGCATTAATGGTAACTCAACTACTCTCTCTCTATCTGAACCTAAACAACATTTTCTTACTTCTCTCTCTAACTTAAGCATCGGAGAGTGTCCGGGGAACCGCCCACGGACCCTTGTTTTGCAGGAATTGGAGTGCGCCTTTCATCTGGAACAGACGTCTTGCTTGCCCTGCACTCAACCGCCTGGAACATTCTAGGCCTAAACAATTTGGCGCCCACCGTGGGGCAGGAAAGACACTGAAGAAAGGATGGACGGGAGCTCCAATACTCCTGTCAAAGACGTGGTCAGAGGAGATGGCTTCCGCAGCCAAGAGATCGCGGCGGGAAGTCTTCGCGGGATGGAAATGCCCGTGGTAGAGGAAGAGATGGAGATGGAGGACCGCGTAAAAAGCCAAGGGCAGCAGATATCAAGCATGCAAGAGAGTTTGAGCCAAATCCTGGCCATGCTCAGAGAAAAGGAAGGGGAGGCCCCAGAAAGTTCGGGGAAACGAGCAGCCAAAGGAAAAGGAAGAGAGAAGGAACCCGACAGCCCTGCTCCGACAGAAGGCGGGGATTCAGACGAAGAGGAAGGAGCAGGAGACGACAGCCTTGGGTTCCTGGAAGAACATCTAAAGCCCACATATGGGGGCGCAAAGACCCACCACATCTTGCAAAACCCGCTGGCCAAAAGTTTGTTTAAAACTCAAGTACCACCGAACTTCTCATCACTCGGGCTGCCAACTTACGACGGAAGCTCTGACCCCGCCGACCACCTGAGCGCCTTCATACTGAAGATGCAGCTCATCAATGCCACAGACGCCGATCTGTGCAAAGCGTTCCCAGTCACATTTGGGGGGCATTGCCGAACCTGGTATACCTCCCTTCCCGAGGGAATAATCGAGGATTTTGAACAGTTTGCCACCCTCTTCTCCTCCAAGTTTGCATCCCAGCGAAGGAGGAAGCTAACCGTCTCCGCCCTAATCAACTGCAAGCAGGGCGGAGAAGAGACGCTGACCGATTTCTATGACCGGTGGAACGCCATAGCTTGTGAAGTGCAAGGGATATCGCCAAGCGTAGCAGCGGGGAACTTACGAATGTCCACACACAGCCGCGAATTGCGGAGAGCGCTCATAAAGAAAGAGCATGCACTGAGAGAATGGCCTGATTTGGACCGCTTAGTGCGGAAGGCGATCCTGCTGGAAGAAGCCATGATAATGGAGGATACCGCTAAGCATGTCAGCACGAGGGAAAGACCGGAGAAGAAGAAAGGAGGATCGCCCAAGGGAAGAGGGCGGTCTCCGGAGAAACGCAGCTATAAGCCGCGGTTTTCTCACCGCGACAATCGGAGAGAAGTTTACACCGCCAGCAAAGAAGAAGGGAGAGAAAGAAGGGGCGACAACAGCAATGCGCGTCAGACGCATAGAAGGGAGGAAGATCGAAAATGGTGCGACTGGCACCAAACTCCCACCCATGACACCGCAGAGTGTCGGGAGTTCAGGGCCAGTCTGAAATACTTGGCGCCTGGAGACCTCAGAAACCGCCTGGACACGCGTCCCCACCGACAAGAAGAAAAACAACACAGGGAGAGGTCGCCCAGCCCGAAAAGAAGGCCGCATACGCCAAGGCGCCGGAGGTCAAGGTCGCCGAGAGAAAGATCGCCGAGAAGGGAGAGATCCCCGCGGCGGGAACGACTACCACCACCACCTCGAAGGTCACCTCAACGTCAGCCCCGACTAAACGAGGATGCCGTAGAAGTTATAACTATCGCAGGCGGTCGAAAGCGGTCAAGGAATGAGGGAGACCGCCTAGTTCAGTGTCTGAACGTCAATAGAGGGGAACAAGTGGACATCAGTTTCTCGCCCACTGAGCTAGCACCTGAGGAGAGCGCAGAAGATCCACTCGTTATCTCCTTAAGAACTAGGAAGTTCAAAGTCACAAGGGCGTTGGTGGATAATGGAAGCTTGGCAGACATACTGTTTTACTCCACGCTAAAGAGTATGAAGATGAGCATACAGGATCTGAAACCCTCGACGACCAGCCTTGTGGGATTTTCAGGATCGAAGATCAGAGTGCTGGGCATGATTGCCCTACAAGTAACAATCGGAGAGGGAGACGTGACGAAGACGCGCACCATGGAATTCCACGTAGCAGATTGCCCATCAGCATACAATGCAATTCTGGGACGCGGTTTTATATCGCTGTTTTCGGCGGTTCCATCAACGTGTCACCAAATGCTCAAATTCCCCGTCGGAGGAAGAATAGGGCGAGTCAAGGGAAACACGGAGCAAGCGAAAGAGTGCTATCAGGCAATGATAGAAAGCTTGGAGGTAGACTTGGTAGACACGCGAGGGGGACACCCCCGTCCAGAAGCGGTTGAGGGAGATGCAGAAGTGGTCCTTGATGACGAGGAACCTGAAAAGAGGGTAAGAATCTCCTCTCATCTGACAGAAGAGAAAGCCAGAGAGCTGTTGGCACTCCTCAAGGAGTACAAAGACCTGTTCGCATGGACCTCATAGGACATGCCAGGCGTTTCGAGAGAGCTTGCAGAGCACCACCTCTCAGTGAAGAGTAAGTCGAAGCCCATCCAACAGAGGCGGCGAACGGCATCCCTGGAAAAGCAAATGGCTTTGGAGGAGGAAGTAAGGCGGTTGCTAAAAGCCGGCTTTATTAGGGAAGTCAAGTATCCAACTTGGCTGTCAAACCCTGTTTTCGTTCGCAAGGCGTCCGGGCTATGGCGAATGTGCGTTGACTTCACAAATCTGAATGCGGCATGCCCAAAGGACGCCTACCCACTGCCAAGGATAGACCAGCTGATTGACGCGACCGCCAACCATGAAAGCCTTAGTTTCTTGGATATGTTCTCAGGATATCACCAGATCCGCTTGTCTGAATAAGATCAGGAAAAGACAACTTTCATGACCCACATGGGGAACTTCTGCTACACGGTCATGCCATTTGGCTTGAAGAACGCCGGGGCAACGTACCAGAGAATGATTGATGCGGTTTTCAAAAGCCAATTGGGAAGGAACGTCGAAGCGTATGTTGATGATGTCTTAGTAAAGAGTAAGAAGGAGGCAGATCACCTGAAGGACTTGAGAGAGACTTTCGAAAGCCTGAGAAAGGAACGCCTGCGGTTGAACCCGCTGAAGTGTGTGTTTGGGGCCAAGGCAGGGAAGTTCCTAGGTTTCATGATCACAAGCCGTGGCATTGAGGCTAACCCGAAACAGATAGAAGCCATAACAAGCTTGAGACCGCCGCAGACAGTTAAAGAAATTCAAGCTTTCAACCGAAAAATGGTCGCCCTAAGTCGGTTCATACCGAGGTCAGCAGACAAATGCTCCCCGTTCTTTCAAATGTTGAAGAAAATGGCGTCCCGCTCACAATGGAGTGCCGAATGTGATAAGGCCTTCTTTCAGTTAGTGGAGCAGCTGACTTCTCCTCCTGTCCTGAGCGCTCCACTACCGGCTGAAACCCTGTACCTTTACCTAGCGGTCTCGGATCAAGCGGTCAGTTCGGTCTTGGTGCGAAGAGATGGTGATGGCTCAGATCGCCCAGTCTACTACGTAAGCAAGGCACTTCTCCCAGCTGAGAGGAGATAAATGCCTATTGAAAGAGCAGTTTTGGCGGTTGTGACAGCAGCAAGGAAGTTGCGTCCTTACTTCCAAGGGCACCAAGTCGTTGTCTTGTCGAATCTGCCGCTGAAGAAGATCTTGAAGGGAATGGACGTGTCCGGCAGGATGACCAAGTGGACGGTCGAACTAAGCGAGTACGATATTGCATACGCTCCGCGGCCGTCCATCAAGGGGTAAGTGCTTGCAGACTTCGTCGCAGAAGGTTTTAGCCTGGAAAGCACCGGGGAGAAGGAATCAGACGTGTGGCGTCTGTATGTCGATGGGGCAGCAGGAAAAGGAGGAGCGGGAGCAGGGATCATCGTCGAGACACCGGCGGGAGTGATACATGAAATCTCTCATAGATTCATGGAGTTGAAAACCAACAATGTGGCGGAGTACGAAGCGCTTCTCAGCGGGCTCAAAATTGTCATCAACATGGGCGCTTCACACCTACACATCTACTCCGACTCACTGCTGGTAGTGAATCAAGTTCTGGAAAGCTACGAAGTAAAAGAAGAAGCCCTAGCAAAGTTGGCGGGGAAAGTCAAAGGAACCTTAGCTCAGTTAGACTCGTGGAAGCTTGAGCATGTAAAGAGGGAAGATAATCACCATGCGGATGCCTTGTCAAAACTAGCAACCGCAATGGATTTTGAAGGGGAACGCAGAGTGATAGTAACGAAAGAGGCGGTCCAAGCATATGAAGTCATGGCCATCGAGGGCGAGGAAGATTGGCGGTCACCACTGGTAGACTACCTTCAGGGTGATGTTGTTCCGGAGAATGCGGTTTTAGCTAAGGCGCTTAAAAGAAAAGCGGCTCACTACACCATGGTAGAGGGACAGCTATGCAAGAGATCTTTTTCGGGAACATATCTCAAGTGTCTAGGCCCAGAGGAAGCGAAGTGGGTGGTCAAAGAAATACATCAAGGCACCTGCGCAACACACTCAGGGCCGCGGAGCCTAGAAAGAACAATATTGCTACAAGGGTATTACTGGCCAACAGTAAAGAGGGATGCGATGGAGGCGGTTCAAAAGTGTCATGAGTGTCAGATACACGCTAGCAAGCAGCATCTGCCGAGCGAACAACGGAAGAGCATCACAGGGCCATGGCCATTTGCACAATGGGGCCTAGATCTCTTAGGTCCATTCCCCACGGCTCCTCTGGGGAAGAAGTATCTCGTGGTCGCGGTCGACTACTTCACAAAGTGGATCGAAGCATTACCGCTGGACACAATCACGAGCGCCAAAATCCAGAAGTTCCTGTTCAACAACATAATGATCAGGTTTGGAACGCCTCACACTATCATAACTGATCATGGCACACAGTTTGATTGCAGACCATTTCAAAACTTCTGCGCTCGGAACCGCATCCACTGCAAGATGGCGTCCGTAGCATTCCCACAAGCAAATGGACAGGTGGAGTCTTCCAACAAGTTAATCTTGCGCGGTCTGAAAAGGAGGCTCAAGGAAGCCAAGGGAGGATGGACCGCAGAGCTTTCTCACGTGTTGTGGGCGCACCGTACGAACTACAAGCAAGCAACCGGGGAAACGCCATTTGCTCTGACATATGGCTCGGAAGCGGTCGCACCAACCGAACTCGTCCTGCCATCATTGCGCGTCCAAGCGTATGACCCGGAAAGCAATCACAGGAAGCTCCTTCATCATCTCGACATGTTGGAAACAAGGAGAGACGCCGCGCTGGTCAGAACCCTGGAAGAGAAGATGAAGACCGCCAAATCGTACAACGTCAAAGTAAAGCCCAGGCCATTAGAAGAAGGTGACATGGTCCTGAAGAGGAACTTCGAGCAAAAGGAGGGACATGGCAAGCTAGCAGCCGCATGGGAGGGACCATACCTCGTAGGAGAAAAGTTGGGTCCGGCAACCTACATACTAGCCACGATGGAGGGGAAACCAATGGCAAAGACTTGGAATGCCATTCACTTGAAAAAATACTATGAGTAATTCTGTAGATGGCCGTTTGAAGGGACGCGCTCGAGGAGAGGCGTCTTGTAGGGAATATCATGTAGGCCGCCTACTTTTGGAAAGTTCAATGAAAAGCGCCGCCGAGCGTTCCTTATCAATTTAAGCAATCGCCCCAGAGCATAATGCTTCAAAGCAAAATCCGTAAACCGCTCCTAAGCGTCGAACCATACATAATTGCCCCAGAGCATAATGCTTCAAAGCAAAATCCGTAAACCGCTCCTAAGCGTCAAACCATACATAATTGCCCCAGAGCATAATGCTTCAAAGCAAAATCCATAAAACGCTCCTAAGCGTTGAACCATACATGACTGCCTCAGAGCATAATGCTTCAAAACAAAAGAAAAGTCGATGAATCGCTTCTAAGCGTCGGGCGTAATGAATAAACCGCTTCTAAGCTTCGGGCGTAATGAGTAAACCGCCTCGGAGCGAAATAAATCCACAAACCGCATCCTGGTTAAGTCGTAGTGTTTCTGAGCAAGATATGACACGCAGACCGCTCCTAAGCGTCATGGAAATCGTAACAACGCTTCTAAGGAGCAGAACCCGTGAGCCGCCTAAAATCAAGGAAACATGCAAGATAAAAGCTCAAGAAAGTATGAAGAAAATTCAAACATTCCATAGATACACCCACAAGGGGCACACCAAAGTATTTACTGTCGAATCATATTAAGTTACAAAACGACGGGAATGTAAAATAAGTCCAGCTCAAAACTAATCTAGCTGCGGACCGCCCTCCCCATCAGGATGCTCACCATCTTGCTGCTCTCCTTCTTGCCCTCCCTCCCCATCCTCAGCGGTTCCGGCCGCGACGCTCACCGAAGGATCTGTGGGCGCTTCGGGGGACGGCACATACTCAGAGTTGATATCGTCATCACTCCAGAACTCAACCGCATCCCAAATCGAGTTAGTGTCCCACACTACCTCGGGGTATTCACGGCGGAACCAATGACGGATGGCGGCCACGGTGTCGCGAAGTAGCTTCTTCTACTTCTTGTCGTCCGCGACCTGGTACTCCGCGGAGGTCCAGAATGTCTCCCGTGCTTCTTTGGCAGCCTGCAGCATGTCAGCCTCGCGAGCGTCCTGCATCTCGGATTTCTCCGCTCGGATCTTGGACAGTTCAGTTTGCAATGCGCTCTCACGAGCAAGAGAATCATTAAGGTCCGCCCGCAGCCGCTCAGCATCTGTTTCGACCTTCTTCAGCTGTTCCCTGGCCGACTCCACCTGAACGTCCTTCTCCTTCAACAGCTGCGCCTGCTCCTTCAAAACCTCTGCCCGTACTTCCGCTTTAATCCCCTCGCGGTCCTCCTTCAGCTGATCCTCTAGCTTGAGGACCCGAGTCTTCTCATCCAAAAGGTCACTCTCCAGGCGGTCGTTTTGCAGCATCATTTGGTTTAAACCAAACTGGGTCTGTAAGCAATAAAAGTTAAGTGAAAACAGCTAAGCATAGTAACAAAACCGGAGCAGTGATAAGGCCGTATACCGCAAAGAAGAGACGCGAGGTGGCGGCTGCCAGATGTTTGGTATCCGAGGCTAAGACAGGAGTCCCCGAAGTGTGAGTGTAATCACTGGGAACCGCCAGACCCTCGGCGATCACATGCATGGCACGCTTAGCGGCCGAAGGGTAGAGGGAAGCCTGGGACGAGAAGGAAACAGAGGTATCGACGGCGGTCCTTTTGGGCTTCTTAGGAGCGACGTACGCGTCGAGTGGAGTAGCGGGTTTCTCTACCAGGATGCCTTTCAATCGAGGCTCTGGAGCGGTTGCGGCCAAGTCCCTCGAAGTTGTGATGTCCAAAGGCCGCTTCGAAGACTTCCGGAGGGGAGCAGGCTCAGACAATTTTAAAACTCCTGAGCGACTGGGCACCAGCTACTTTTGCGAGGGTGAAGGCGGTTGAACAGAGGGAGCCGCGGAAAGAGCAGCGTTAGCAGGATGAGGAGAAGCGGGAGCGCCGGTCCCAGGTTTCGGCGGTCTTGCAGCAGAAGCATAGCGGCGAGCACCTGAAAACGAAAGACATGAGTAATGAACAAGTGCATGCAATTAGTACAAAGGGAAAGCGGCTAACCATGAAAACGCCGAATTATTTCCAGAGCATTATCACTGCCTTTCGGAGGGAGATCAATCTGATAAGCGCTCATAAGCCGCTTCAAAAACGGCCTAAAAGTTATGAGGCCAGCGATGTCAGTATTCCAATCACGCTTATCTCCAACCGCGAAGCCGGTTGGCGGCTCTACATCACCAGAGTACCAACTGCCTTTGGGACGGGCGAAAAAATACTCTTTGAACCAAGGAGAGTCCAATTTCGGCGCCCCATTGACAAATCCTATCTTCGCTTCTCGACGGTAGCAGGACCAGCAGTTTTCAGAGCCTCTCATCTTGTATAGCAACCGAAAAGCATCAAAAGGGGCCGCCTCCCCGATTGTCTCACAGGCGGCTCTGAAAGCGATGGAATGGAAGACTATGTCGGGCGATAAGCGGCCCAAGGAGCAGTTCAGGAACAAAAGTGTCCTAGTGATGATGGGGTCTAGCGGAAAAGTCAACCCCATCCGAATGTGCTCCACGTGGATGGGGATCCAACCTCCGGGGCACGAACCGGACCGCCCAACGGGTGAAGGGGCCGCATAATCCCAATCGGTGGGGAGACCGTGCGCCTTCAGTTGGCGCAAAACTTGATGAGACTTGTAGGCCGCTTCGTTAGGCGGTCCTTGCTCAAACGCGCTCTGAGGAACCGCCTCCCCTTCCCACATATCCGCGTGCAGTCTCACACGGTATACGCTGTCGTTGACGGCTTGGAACGCCGCCACTGGGAGCGACTCAGATATCGTTAGCGAAGGGGACAGCTCCCTCTCACTCTCTACTGGCCGCTCGCCAGATAGTTGCAAGTTACCTTCGCCCGCCACTGGGCGCTCGCCAGACTCACTGTCCGACGAAAGGGCAACAACAGGAGCAGTGGGCGGTTCGCTCTCAGCCTCTGAGTAGTCGAATCCTCCCAAGTTATCGCCAACCGCCGATGATGCTCTACGCCGACCAGTCGACGTCCCAGCGGCAAGTTGGAGCGCAGATTCTATTCCTAGAAGGCCACAGAAGGACCGCCTAAGTATTTCGCTAACGAAGCTCGTGCAAGACGAAAACTAATTGGAAACCTAACCTATAACCGCGCAAAAGGAAGAGCAAAGTACCTGTTGCGGGCTGCTTGTTCGCTGAGGGCGGTCCGCCGGAGGAGCGGGGAGCACTGCCCGAGGTGTTGGGAACATCACCGGAGGCGGTTGTACCAGCGCCGCCGCTAGAAGTGGTGACGGCGGCAACGTCACTTGATAGGTTTTTATTCTGGCTGTCGGATTGAGTGGTGCTCTGCGACTCGATTGCCATTCTGAACTGGGACTTTCTTTTGGCTCGCTTCTGTTTACGTCGGAGTTTCTTGAGGAAATCCGTTCGCGCCGGCGACAAAGAAGAATTATCTCGCAAATAGGAAGAAAGGGAGAATCGGGAGCAACTAGCAATTTTGGCTGATGTGAAGAAACGAAATCAGGATGTGAATGATCTGAGGGGGAGAACGAGTTTAAATAGGAAACGAAGGGGGGCAGGTGAAGCGACGGTTCAGTGACCGAGGGGAAACCCTAGTCTAAGGATTTCAAAAATGCGGGCAGGTGATTGGACGTGAGGCTGCCCGCTGTCAGAGGCTCGGGTTCCGAGAACGGACACGTGACGCAACATGCAGTGGCGGAGCGTTCCGCGGAATCTGAACCGACCGCCGTATGAACCGCACAAGCCTGGAGTAACTAAAGGACGCAACCCGCAAGCATGCTCGAGATAACCGCTTAGAAGAAATGTTGGACCGTGGGACTTCGGGCACGATTTGCAGGGGGGTGGACAACGCTCGCACAGCGCTCATGAAAAACCGCTTAGAGACGTGAATACATACACTTCATGCCCTGAGGGAAGAACACAGCGAGAACGTTCGTCAAAGTTAAGAGGGTGTCGAGGACGCCGAGTATTAAGAACAGCGGAACGCATAACTGACAACCCCCATCTTTTGGCGGCCAGGGGCAAAGGGCAGGTGCTTGTTGAACCCAGAACCGCTTAACTATCACAGAGCAAACATGTAGCCGCCAAAACCCGCAGCTTTTCACGACTAAAGGGCAATTGTTGGGCTCATAGTTAAGCGGTGTTGGGCCTAAGAGGCCCGTGTAAGCCCACAAGGAGACAGAGGCTAAGCCCACAAGGAAGGGACCAAGTCAAAGAGCGAAACCCGAGGAGGCATGGGGAAAAGAGACACCACAGCCGGCCGCCCTATGAAGTGACGGAAAGTAGGCTGGCTGACACAAGAGACCGTTGGTGTCAGGAAGACGGATCTCCCTAGGATTCTATCCTCGTACACAGCAGGACTGGGCATTTAATGCCCGCCGTAGGCGGTCCAGGTAAAGTCAAGTGTGCTTAGGCCGCCTGACATGGCATTAAATGCCTCATACCTAGGCTGGCTGACTATAAATACACTGGTATCGGCATTAATGGTAACTCAACTACTCTCTCTCTATCTGAACCTAAACAACATTTTCTTACTTCTCTCTCTAACTTAAGCATCGGAGAGTGTACGGGGAACCGCCCACGAACCCTTGTTTTGCAGGAATTGGAGTGCACCCTTCATCTGGAACAGACGTCTTGCTTGCCCTGCACTCAACCGCCTGGAACATTCTAGGCCTAAACAGTAAGGTAATTTGGCGGTTCATGGCTTTTTCAGGATCTGAAGAATCTTTATCTACACTACCAAGATTCAACTACCTTTGTTCCCGACTGGGGAGAGTCATTATTCTCCTCCTGATCGAAGTTGGTGATCTAGAGCTTGAACTATAGTTGGTTTCAGCATTCCAAACACGAACCTGTATGTTATACATTTGCAGAAATTTGAATTTGATAAGTTACACAGAACTAATGCCATCTTCTTAGGGAACTTCATTAACAAGAGACTGCAAAGACTAATAATCCACTTACCGTGAAATCATCTGCACAAGTTGCTATCTTGCCTTCTTCAGATTGGCACCTACATATGTTGATTTTGCGGTTAGTGAAAAGCAAATGTGTGAAGTGAAACCATTACCAAAAGACCAAAAAAGGATTCATATGAGATTACCAATCTACTGCTGTTACTTCTCCATCATGACCTTTTAATACTGTAGGATCCATTTGGGGCCTTTCCACCTGTTGTAAAATGCTATACCAGTTACAGAAGAAGAGACAACAGAAGAGGATATGTTAAGAAGGCTGCTGTGAGTTAGAGCATCAAACCTGCCACACGTAAGCATTTCCAGTACTAGACCCACTGAGTATGGAAGAAGCATCAGGACTAATCACTGACTGCAAGAGCATACAGACCAAACATCTAGAATTTGCAGAGTACTTCAGGCATAAAGTAATAAGAGATGGAGTGATTTCTGAAATGTGAAGAAGTACCTTTACAAAGAAGGATTCTATTTGGCATCCAGTGAATGATTTTACAGGACCCTTTTGAAGCTGGAGCACATTGTACAAGTAAATTCTGGAAGGAACGAAAAATGGTTAGATGTGCAGCGTCCTTGATATGAATGTGTAGTATTCCTCCATATTAGGATAAAAATGGAGTACCTATTATCCATGCATGATGCTGTAAGGAACATCCCATTAGAGTCCTGAGATAGACTGGATATACCATGCATTATATTCACCTGAGGCATGAGAAGCAGCAACTCTTAGCAATTAAGACTATGGAAATCAGATTTCCTTCATATTGTTGGGCAACCATTGAGTGCTTACCTTTTCAACTGATGACTTAGGTTGTGGGGAGACTTGAGTAACTTGAGATTTCAGATTCCTAGTATCCAGAACTTGACAATGCTAACATGTTACACATTGATGGCAAAGGATTGGTATGTTTACATTTCGAGGACATAATGATATAGAAAATATCTCTTGATGTTCTTTGCAAACCAACCTGTCTACAGCACCAGCAGTAGCTATGGACACCTCATCTTTGAGATAAAGTACTGAGGTGATGCTTGTGGAAGCCGTCTGCTCAACCGAAAAGCATAATACAATGTTAGCAATCAGCTACTGCTATACTTCAGTACTTTCTCAAGAAAGTTATCATCAACAAACCTTGGTCCGCCTAACCCGTTTTGCTTGTGTTGAAAGATGAGCTCGTTTTACCACCGCAGTTGAACTATGTGGATCACAAGAACTAGTTTAGTATGGATACCAACATGTCCAAAAGCGTGCACCCTTACTGGATTGAGCAAAAAAAGGTGAAGAATTACCTTAAGCAAGTTTCTGTGGACCGTCTGGTGGAAGTACTTTGGCATCTCAAGTCCCACAAAGCAAAGGAACCATCTCTTGAACCAGAGACAAGAAGGTCTGAGGGGTATAATCGAAATGAAACCATGTTAGCAACAAGACAATTAGCAGCTATCGACAATCGAAACAAGCAATGTAAAGCAAATTACCGGAATTAGTTGGATTGGAACACAGAGATTTAACACTTCCAGTGTGCCCCATTAACACGCCAATGCATTTCTTCCCTTGTACATCCAACAATTGAATCTGCAGAACAGAATTTAATCAAACGTTGAAAGTTGAAACTAGAATAGCCTATCACAAGCTCTGTTTCACTTCAAATTAAACTTGGATATCCAATTAGCTACATCAGGTATATGTTTCAAACAATGAAATGGGTACTCACGCTTTGATCTCCTGAAGCTGTGAGAATTCTGGCGTCATCCTGAAAACAAATGTCAGAAACAATGTCCATAACCATGGTCCATTCCGCTGAAGCAAGCTTAGTAGATAAAGAAAATTTCCAAGCAAATTGTACCTTAATCCTACGAATATCAAATATGGCGTTCTGATGAGCTACCCACTCCGTGATTCTTGCTTTCCCTGCAACAAACCAGCAATGTTCATAAATTAGTACAAAAATAAAACATAAGAAACTTCGTGACGCTGCAAATTGAACCAATAAAAGAAACCGCCCAAACAGACCTGTATTTTCTTGACGAGTAGCGGCGGAGGAAAGATTCCGCCGTGAATCAAACAAGCTCAGGTAGCCTTCCTCATCGGATACCGCGAGAATATGAGCATTTTTAGCCGTCTACACACAAAATCGAAGATTTCACCTTGCAGAACGAGATTGCCAGCGGGGGAGTTTCGTCGCCGTTGTGTTCAACTGCAACCTCTCCCATCTCGGTAAACTGAAGCTGCGAGTGTTCGTTGTACGGGCGCTTCCGAACTAATTTGAAGGAATGGAAGTTGTACCTCGGAATCCATTGAGAGGGGGGGGGGGGGAGGGATTTGTACCTCGGAATCCATTGAGTTCTCTTGATCTGATGTCCTGGAAGAAGGAACCGGATCTGCACCTTGAGCTGGAGCTTGGAGCCTCCATTAATGGTGGAGATGAAGGAGGGTTTAGGGTAAAGAAGATGAAGAAGAGGGCAAGAAGAAGGAGATTGAGGTTTTCTGGAATCTGGAGTTTTATTGAAGAGCCATTGGATTCGAAATGGCTTTTGTGGGAGCTTAATGTTTCCATATGTTTTTTAGGTGGAAAGCTGAATTTTTTCGAGTTCCCGCTACCGCGGCCATTAGTTTTTAAAGCAGGGCGGGAACTTTTCGAATTTTCTCTTATGGCGGACTACCTTGTAATCTCCAAAACATCGAAAATAAAAAGATTAGTGACCAAAAAAAAATCTCAACATGCAAGTGCAGTAAAAAAAAAATAAAAATGCAAAGCAATCCTCCCCCCCCCCCCCCCTCTCTCCCATGTTGGGCGAGTGGGTGGGCTTTTCGCCTTGGTGCGCCGATGGAACGAGAAGTTTCCGCCATCCTCCCCCGTCGGTTCTGGTACTTCCTCGCCGAAATCGTGATAAAAGGGGGTAACCAGCGTCTTGGGTTTGGAGATTCACTTCTCATCTTCCCTGGCAATTCTTTTCCCCCTGCTGTAGGAGTCCAATTGCGATCCGTTTCCATGGCGGCGATTCAGTTCAATGATGCGGACGTTGCAGCGGGTGCCCAGCGGATTGACCAAACTCTGATTGGTCGACTTTGTGGGCCACTCCCTTCTCTACCGACGCTGCAGACGATCATTGGGAGGGTCTGGAAGTGCGATTTCACGGTGGCGGTGGTGGAATGGGATCTCCTGCAGTTCGTTCTCCCTGATTCGGCGACTGCTCGTCGGATTCTAGCTGGGTCACCTTGGGTGTTTGAGAAGTTCCTCATCCAGGTTAAGAAATGGGAAAAAACAACGGCGGAGTTGGCTGCTGATCTCATCAGAGTACCGCTCATCGTCCAAATCTGGGGAGTGCCCTTCTACTGCTGCACCGGGAGACTCGGTTCCTTGCTTGGGGCTGCTATGGGACCTGCAGAGGCGGCCACAATCCACCGCTCAGTTTCTACCAGTGGGCTTTACTTCAGGATGAAGATCACCCTAGATCTGCAACTTCCCCTTCCGGATGAGATCTCTGCTGCCCATGAGGACCCTTCGAAAGGGTGCTTCAAAGCCAAGGTGAAGTTTGAGTCACTTCCCCAATTCTGTTTTCTTTGAGGTGTGATTGGGCATGTGAATAGGAATTGTTCGAGGAAGGATGAACTGGATGGGCAACCGCCAAGATATGGAAAGCATATGGTGGCGCAAGAGCTTGGTCCGAGAGAGAATGAAAACACGCTGGCTCGTAGAAGGCGGTGGTTTGTGTGGACGATGGCCGGAAATCGCTCGGGGAATCAGATGGCAGCTGCTTCGTCAGGTAGGCGGGCACAACCTGGTGTAGCTCTTGATATGGGTCACCAACCCTCCAAATTCCACCTGGGAATGGCATCCCACTTGGGGCAGCTCTGCATCTCTGCTCCTCCGGAAGGCCTGCCAACCAGTTCCTTGGTGAATTCGCAACAGCAAGATGAGAGAATGGCTGAGCAGCATGAGCCAAATGCTAAGAGAGCCAGGCTTGGGGCAAAAGGCAACGAGGCAAGGTCCAACGAGAAGCTGGAGGTGGAGTCAACCGGCCCTGATCGGTCCCAGTCCGATCCATGAGCATACTCGCCTGGAATTGCAGGGGATTGGGAGCGCCCCTGACAGTTCCAGTCCTGGAGGAGACATTGCTCCGAGAATCTCCGGTGCTTGTGTGTTTGAGTGAAACCATGAGGGATGATGAGTTTGTGATTCAGCAGTTTGGTAGTTTAGGCTTCCCTGCGGAGCAAGTTCATAGTGTGTCCAATAATGGTAGTGGCTTAGTTGTTGCCTGGTCTTCTAGTCTGGTTTGTACAGTTTCAGTAGAGTCTTTAGGGTTTTTATTTGTTGAATGTGAGCACCCTTCTTTAGGAAGATGTGGTGTAGTCTTTGTGCACTTAAGCTCCGAAGAAGGCCTCCGCCAATTCCAATTGAATGAAATTTCATATCTGATTTCCTTGTATGAGGACCCGGTATTTGTGATTGGTGACTTTAACTGTCTTCTTTCTAGTAGTGAAAAGCAAGGAGGCCGAACCCCTTCCCCAGCAGCCCTTGCTCAACTCAACCTCTTCTTGGAGGCGGCGGGGCTTCATGATTTGGGGTACATTGGACCTCGGTTTACTTGGACTAACCGACAATCAAATGATGATCATATCCAATCACGGTTGGATTGGTGTTTGGGGAATAATCATGTACTTGCTTTATGGCCTGATGTGCAGGTTCACCATCTGTCTGACAGGGGGTCTGATCACAGGATGCTTCTGTTGAGATTGGTGAAGACAGAGGACAACCGAGCTCGAAGATTTCACTACGACCGACGTTGGGATTACAACCCGGATGTACCTCCTCTAGTCCATTCGGCATGGCAGCAACCTGCTGGTGGCACTCCTCTTTTCCAAGTGCAAACTCGACTGAAGCATGTTCGACAGGAGCTGCTTGGGTGGGCCAATGCAGGTACGACAAACTCAGCCCGCCAAATCCGAGAACTGCGAGGGGCTATTGATGCTGCAAGGGAGGCTGGTGCAGTTGATTGGTCAATTATCAATAACTTAGAGAGGCATCTTGTTGATGCCTACAAACAGGAGGAGTTGTATTGGAAGCAGAAATCGCGAGTCAACTCCTCCATGGTGGTGATGCCAACACTCATTTCTTCCACTTGACCACAATGCGGAAAAGGCGGCAGAACTTCATTCCTGGCATTCATGATGTGTAAGGGGAACTCCAAACTGTTGAATCAGCTAAAGGGGAAGTCTTAGTATCCTACTTTGAATTGTTATTTTCCTCGAATGGCTTGAACCCCACAGATTTTATACGTAGTTTGGATCTTCCTCTCAAGGTAACATGGCCAATGAATGATCAGCTCACTATGCAGGTATCTAGGTCGGAAATCAGGAAGGCAGTTTTTAACATTGGGAAAGGCCAAGCTCCCGGATCTGACGGCTTTACTGCTGCATTCTTTTAAAGATTTTGGGAAGAGATAGGTTGGGATGTATCTGAAGCCATATTATCATTCTTCCAAACAGGCCGTTTGCTCCATAGTGTGAACCACACACTGCTGACCCTCATTCCGAAAGTTGCCAATGCTGACTCCATGTGCCAAATGCGGCCTATTGGGTTATGCCAGGTTTTGTATAAAATTAACGCCAAAATCTTAGCATCAAGACTCAGTTCCATTCTTCCTCAAATCATTAGTCAGTTTCAAAATGGTTTTGTTGAGGGGCGGTGCATCTCCGATAACATTCTCATTGGCCAGGAAGTGATGCAATTTCTCAAGACCAAGATCCGGGGACAAGACAAATGGATGGCATTAAAGCTCGACATGGAAAAGGCGTATGACCGAGTGGAATGGGAGTTTCTTTTCCAGGTTATGCAATCGATTGGATTATGTGAGAAGTGGATGCTATGGATCAGAGCCTGTGTATCAACGGTCCGTTTTTCAGTTTTACTCAATGGAGCTCAGTATGGTTACTTTCAACCTCAGAGGGGGATTCGCCAAGGGGATCCGTTATCACCACTGCTGTTCGCCATTTACACGGAAGCCTTTTCTGCCAAGATCAGCCGAGAGATCGCCTCCTCCTCCCTTCATGAGTTAAGAGTTCACAGGTCAGCTCCTCCCCTCTCACATTTGTTTTTCGCCGATGACTCTTACCTGTTTCTCAGAGCTTCTATTCCTGAATGTGCGAATTTGATGCAATTACTTTCTGATTATGAGCTGTATAGTGGTCAACGGGTTAACCTGCATAAATCAGCTGTGTGTGTTAGTGGCAATGTCTCAGATCAGGAGTTCCATGCAATTAGCTTCTTTTTAGGGGTGGGAATTATGCAGCCGGAGGACAGGTATTTGGGACTTCCTTCTCAAATCCGCCGCTATAAATCCCTATCTTTCCAATTCATTAAGGAAGATTTGGCGGCTCGAATTAGTAGTTGGAAGACAAAGGCCTTATCATTGGCGGCGAAGGAAGTTGTTATCAAGGCGATTGGGGTTGCTGGTCCAATTTACGCCATGTCGGCTTTCCGGCTACCTCAGGAAACCTGTCGTAGATGCAATGGCCTGCTATCAAAGCACTGGTGGGCTGGACAGGATAAGGAGAAAGGCATACATTGGATTTCTTGGAGTGCAATCTGTCAAAGCAAGTTTACAGGTGGGCTTGGATTTTGGGACTTTAACAGGTTTAACATTGCGCTTCTAGCTAAACAAGCTTGGCGAGTATTGTTCAGCCCTTCCAGCACCCTCGCCCGTATCTATAAGGATCGCTACCACCCGTTACATGACTTTCTTGATGCTTCAGCGGGTGCTCGCCCATCCTGGGCTTGGCAGGGTATTTTGGAAGGGAGGGATCTGCTCAAGCGTGGTTTGCGGTGGCAGGTCAGAGACGGGACACAAATCCGGGTTATGCTGGACAATTGGCTGCCATCATCTCCCCCATCATACCCCCAATTACGTCCAGGTATACAATCCTGCCCTTCACTAGTTTCCGAGCTCATTTGCCATACATCCCATTCGTGGAAGACAGATCTCCTGAACTCTCTTTTCATGCCTGTGAGTGTGGATCTTATTTTGTCCATTCCTCTTCCTGTTTCTTATACTTTAGACAGAATGATTTGGCATTACTCCCCTTCTGGAGTTTATACTGTAAAGACAGGTTACCATCTACTGTCAAACGAGTATAACGTGGCCCACCCACCGCCCCTACTGCCGTTTGAGTCGCGGTTTTGGAAACTTCTTTGGAGCTTGCCGGTGCCGCCCAATTTGAGGTTCTTCTTCTGGCGGGCTGTCAGTGGCTTCCTCCCGCTTCAAACAGTCCTGTTCACCAAAACTCTGGTTCCTACCACGGAATGTCCCATCTGTTCGGCGGAACCAAAATCCTTTTCCCATTTCTTCTTTGGTTGCAGGGTGGCGCGCGGTTTATGGAGCCTGGCGAACAGAGAAGACTTATGCAATCATCTTGGTGGAATGGCCCCTGATGATGCTTGGAATCATCTATTTTTCTCCTTGAACTTGTCTAAAATTGAAATTGCATATGTGATTTTCATTTTATGGAGGATTTGGAAAGCTAGGTGTTGGTCTGTACATGCTCATATTCAATATTTGCCATTGCCTTTGTTTCGTCAGTTTCAGAGGCAGCTAGAAGAATGGAGGGGAGCTGAACAGGTGGCGCCAACCATCCCCAGGAAATGTCCTGGAACAGGCTGTGGACCGGGCAACGGCGGCCGGACAGCGGCGGGACTGCCCTCCACCGCAATCACCGTTTGATTTGATGGTGCAGCTAAGCGGGGACGAGGTGGTAGCATTGGTTTCGTTGGTTTTCAACCTACAGGTAATGTCCTATTTGCTTTTGGGAAATTCTACGAAGGGTTACATGATCCTTTTGTTATGGAAAGTCTGGCTTTACGGGATGCTCTACAATGGTGTTTGACTCATGGTTTTGTGTGTGTCCAATTTCATGGGGATTCGCAACAACTGATACGGCGTATGGTGGGGGAGGATTTTGCTCATGATCTAAGTGGTGCGGTGCTTGAAGATGCTCGGGTTCTAGCTGCCCAATTCAGTTGGATTTCATTCTGTTTTGTTTCTCGTCGACTTAATAGGGCCGCCCATCTTGTGGCACATAAAGCCCTCTCATCGGGAGTTCGACTATTGGTTGACTCCCGTGCTTTACTTGACTCCTCTATTTGACTCTCTTGTTACCCCTACTTTTGAGAGGAAAAATAAAAAGAAGTCTTGACTTTTAACATGCTTTTTTTTTTCTTTTTTCGTTTTTTGGATTTAAATTGAAAAGGAATTGAAAGAAAGAAACCCGCCGCATGCCCGTGTACTGCACACACAGACACCTTTTACTGTACAACGTGACTGAGATTTACTGTTTCAAACTAGCGTGTCCTTCGGTGTGGGCTGTTGTTGGGTGAGGCCTCATTGGGATCGGGCGGGGTTTGGGGGCTCGGTCGGGGTGGGACTGGTCGTTGGCTTCTGGTTGGCCTTAGTTGTGGTCGTTTGGTGGCCCCGGCGCGCGTTGGTCATCAGAGATCGATATTTGACTTTGGCCCGAGTGGGCACGCCGAACGAGGGTTTCGGTTGCTCTGTGGGTGTTCTGCTGGGTAGGGATCTTTGAGTTGTGGGCGATCTAGCGGGTTTGGGAGAGACTGTGCTTGGAGATGGGATAACTCAGAGATGGTGGGCCATGAGAGGGACTGAAAAGTTGATTGAAAGGAGTTGTGTTGCTCAGTATCTCTGCATTGGGGTCGTTTGGTGGCTCTGACACGCGTTGGTCATCAGAGATCTATATGCTGCTTTGCCACAGGCGGGTGTGTGGATCGAGGTTTATTTAGTTGCTTTGGGTTGCTCTGTTGGGAGATCTGACGGGTTTGTGGATGTGTGGATCAGAGTGACATACCTGGACAGTGGAGAGGTGGGTCGTTCGAGAAACAGAAAAGGGTTTTCTAGATACAGAGAGATACCTTGACATACTTTTTCTCTACTGGATGAAAAGACCGGTTTTGGGTGCCTCTGGGAGGGACTGGAAAGTCCTTGCGTTGTTCGACGCTGAGAGAGGCTATTACTGTTTTGTGCAGGCTAGGTCATTAATTAATTGAGAGGATCTGTTCCTTTTCTTTTTCTTCAGCTCGGAGCTTAAAGAAACTTTGCTTCTCTTTACCATGTTACTCTCTCCCCTTTTGTTATTCACCTCTCCGGCTGCTCTCTCTCCTTCTCGCGCCCTCGGTGGTCTATCTGCGTTGGGAATTCTCGCCTCTCTTATTGGGAGAAGGGCGGAGTTGAAGGTCACGAAGAAGGAGGTTTGAGAGATCTGGAGGAGATCCAAACACACTGGAGGACAGTTGAGAGATCTGGAAAAGATCCAGTTTCGTAGGTTTTGTATTCGTCCCAGCTGATTTATCCGTCTCTCTATGTTGAGTTTGCTTTTCTCTTTTTGCGAGTCTCTTAATTGTTTGGATCCTATTTTCTGTTTGTAATTGCAGGTAGTTGGAAGGCTATTTTGTGTTCAATTTGCTGATCATAGTATTTGCCAGTAACCTTTGTTGATCATCAGAAAAGTTAAGATGCTCATTAATCAAGGGATTTGATCCATCGTCAGGAATCTCCGATTTATCGCTATATCATCACATCTTTCTTTTCATCTTTTTGTTTGAGTGATTGTTGGTGATTTTCGGAATCTTAAATCAAGGATTGTTTTATGGGTTGTGTGGATCTGATAGGTTTTTTGTAATTTAGATGAGGATGAAGGGGTTGATTCGATGAGGATTGAGGAGCCCGGCATCTGCTGTTTCCCTGCACCAGTGAGGATGAAGAATGCGTTGTCTGTTTGCGCCTACTTCTGACCAGTATAGAATACTGACTGTACAGATCCGCAAGTTTTCATGAACTCTTATGCTGAATGTCGCGTCAACTCCCTGTCTTTCCCTCCACTTTTTTTCTTCTTTTGCGTTCTAGGTTTGTTGTGATCATTGTTGTTACGTTACCACCTTTGTGGGTTTTACCGGGGTTTTTTTAGTTTGGGTCGGATTTCCTGTGTGGGCCTTTGTGACGTTGAGCACATTGCCCGCAGAGGTCCGATCCTTTACTCCTCTTTTTCTGGCTGTATTTTCTCGCATACCTTCTTCTCTCTCTGGGTTTCTGATACGAGACAGGGATTTGAATTGACCCTCCTTGAGAAAGAAGTTGAAGGTCAGTTCTTGGTGGTGGTCTCGAGACGAGAGAGGACTCAGAGGAGAAACGGATTTAACTTGGCTCTCCTTGAGAAAGAAATGGAAGGTCAGTTGTTGGTAGTTGTCTCGAGACGAGAGAAGACTCAGAAAAGAGGAGTGGCTCCAGATCCTATAGTGATTTTCTCAGTGTTTCTTTAAAATTCTTTGAGTGGAAATGGTTCTTCCTAATTTTTTGGGTGCGTTTGGAGCCCGCGAGTGATTACGTTCTTTAGTAGGATTAGAATCCACTATTGCTATTTGTTGCCATTCTTTTCTGTAATGTATTTGAATAGTGACCCATGAATTACTACATGGTGGCAGAAAAGGTGTTGCCTTTGCAATTGCTACTGTTTTTCCAGATGGGGTGCTTTGAACGTTGTGGGAAATGGTTCCATTTGGTGGGCAGAGGAACTGTCAAAGCTAGGAAGTGTGATTGTATCTAATGAGCTTCTTTTGTACAAAGATCTATGTATAGTTACTGTACGTAGTATGATGGTGTTGTTTATGTATTTTTAAGATGTCGGATGTAACGTTGATTGCCTTGGTGCACGACAGTTTTAGAATGTATGCAAGAAAAGAGGAGCAACCAGTTAATCGTTGCTATTTAGTTTAACAATAAATTACAAGTGGAAGGCACTACTTTGAATTGAAATTTGACATGTTCCAATCTGTTGCCTAATATAGATGCCTGTGGATAGTCATCTAAATATCAGAAAAACTGACCCTAACAGCACCAAATTTGAGGAACATAACCATGAACGAGGAATCGAAAACAGCTCATGTTCTAAGTATACAACAAGAGCAAACTTTCATTTAATTGTGTGGTATCACTTAGACCATTGACAATGTTACAAATGAATAAACAATAACAAACTACGGATACATTATTAAAGTGTCCTCGAATGAAACATTTGTGTATACTCAATTTGCTTCAAGCACGGCCGCGTATAGAAAAATATAAATAATGGCCCCTCTTTTACGATACATCAGTGGATATATGAATTGTGTCCAGTATTCTCTTATTTAGCCCCAATAGGAGATGACTTTGTGATTATATTAAGTTTCTATGGCTTTTGGGAAGCCCATTCTATAATTGTTCGGTCCATTAGGGGAACAGTTAACAGCCCATTTAATATTCAATTTGTTATTTTATAACGGTGATGCGAAAACGTTTTGGGGACCAACTTCCACCGATTCTTCATTTCGCTTCTGATTCTGTCTTTTAACTTCCCATGTTCTCTGAACTTCTCCTCCCATGAACTACAGTGCTTCGCGAATTCTAGATCAGGGGAAGTCGTGTATTCAATGGGGTATGCTCGCAGATAGTTTTCCCTTTTGCATTCTGTTTCTGTTTCTTGACACTTGAAGAAATTTTTGATCTTCCATTGTCTTTCCATATCAGGCATCGTTGTATAATGCCGCGTGATTTCAAACTTCCAACTCTTCCACGAGGTATCGCCTTTGTTGCTTACTGTTTCAGGTTTCTATTTATTGGTTTGTGAATGAACACTGTCGAGGTGTGAAGCTTTGGAGGTTTTCTTTGTGTTTCGTTTGTATCAGACCCAATTTCCACATGCAAGGTGTTTCGTGGTCTACGTGTGGGTGCTTATACTGATACTATGATCATTCGAGTTCTTAATGTATGGATTGAGCATGGTGATGACTCTCAGGGACATCAAAGAACAATGCATGTGCTGTGTCTTCACAAAGAGGTCTGTCATTCGTCTCTGTATTGTAATATTTATTGTTTATGTTTGATTTTATTGTGGTGATGCACTAAATCACATTTAACAGGAACATATGCTGGAGGCCTGTATAGAGGAAAATGACATTCAAGAAATGCAGCCTAAGTTTCAAGTAGGAGATTTACATGTCCTGGATGGCTTTCATGTTATTCCTGCGAGGAAAAACAGGCGTGTTGTTCCAGCTGAAGTTCGCTTAGCCTTAAAGCGTGAACATATCATGTTTTGTGTCCCTGACAATCCGGGTTATCCCAAGTTTCCAGTCAATGCTTTTCTGAAAACTTCATTCTCGGCTATTCCAATAGAGGAAGAGGCAGTTGTGAATTATGGAGGTATCTTCCTCAAGAGTTGTTTGCACAAAAAGTATTCATGATTATTTGCTTACTTTGAATTGAATTGCAGATATTACAGGTTGCGTTTTTCATCTGACGATTCCAGGATTTCCAATTAACGGTGTTCTTAGTTTTGAGCTCATCATACAAGACATCAGGTTTCTTGAATATTCTTGTGCTGATTTTTGTTTGTTAGAATTCATGTGGGATTAACTGATCTTTTGCTGTTATGTATAGAGGAAACAGGGCGACAGTGAACTACTCTGGAACTGAAGTTATAAAGTATTTGGAGTTGGCAGGGGAATCTGAAGCTCGACTTCCTCTCATTACCACAGTTACTGCTGTTACAAGGCTGCCAATCACAGATGCCACCGGAGATGCATATGTATTTCAATCTTCACCTGGAAGTCGTCTGATCATTGGTTCTTATAATCACCATTATGAGAAGATCATAAATAGGTATTATTATATTCGAATTCGATGTTTATATAATGATAGACCTGCTCTGTTGGATGCTAGAAAAATAATACGTACATTCTTTTTGTTGTTTAGGTTCATAAGTGATCGAATGCCAGTGACTTACATCAACAAAACTTCTCGCCGCTCTATTGGTTATCTTCGTGGTCTTCTTCCTCCCAAAAGAACCCTCGGGCAACTCAAGGATGATATAATGTTCCATGCACAAACCTATCAGGTATATGTATGATATTGTTGTTTTGATTGTATTGGATAACACATATCCCAAATATATAGTCATATGTTTTACCTATTATAACACAAATTCCTTCCTTCAGGCTCTCTATCGTTGTATGGTGGAAATCACAGGATTTACATACGGTCCAGAAGTCTTTAAATCATGTTCGGGTTTTCCAAGGTATGATTCAATTTTGTGTTTTACTAATAATATGTTGCCCATTGCATTTCAGGAAGATCAAAACTTTCCTTTTATTGTTTTATTCAGGGTACGATATGAATTACAAGCAACATGTCAGTGCGAGGGGAAATATGTTGATGTTGTGTTTGATCATGAAGGTGTGTTGGCCTTGGTTTGGGTTTCGCCAGAGGAACTTTTCAGTCTGACGTATAAAGAAGGATATCAGTACATTCAGGACAGGAGTCATGTGCCTTTTATGGCTGAAGCTTATGTTGCTCCTGGGACTCCAGAAAATCCTCCTGCAATCCGAATTGCTTCAATCTGGAACCCTAAGGCTTTTGTGTCATATGAAACTATTCTCCTTGGAACTTAGTTTGTCGGGACAGCTTATTTATAATTCTGTATGTTATCTATTCAGGACATAATACTCTGTTTTCCGTAAAAAAAACTTAATGTTTTCCCCTTACTACTCTGGTATTTTGAAAATTCACCGATGTACTCACTTTGACAATTTGCAAGGTGCTGGTTATTCTGCTCGGTCCATATGGAAGTCCCTGATGTTGGTACCTCAATAGTTTAGAGACGTCAATGTTTTGTTTTGATCATGAAGTGCCTAATTGGATACATGGAGAACTACTTTCTGTCTTTAAGATTGTATCTACCAAAAAATTTTGTAGCAGAGATTGTTTGCGTTTTGAATTCTGGGCAGGTTCTTCATGTTCTTCCTGTTCTTGCAGAACGACACAATAGAATATTTTTTCATGATCCTTTGATCGAAATTAAGAGGAGACATTGTTTGCGTCTTGAATTCTTCGGCCTTAAACGCTTACTAAAAACGAGCCCACGTTCTGTTACGTTTTGATAGTAATGGAATGATATTGAGCCCACCCAGAACATGCTTTAGGATTGCAGACAAAAGCCCATGGGAAACTGGCCCAAAATCACCACTTCCTTTACCAACCCTAACTGTCTTCATCAACCAGATCCGCCGTCCACATTTACATACACTTTGCTCCGCCGCGAAACCCCACCACCGAACTACACGACAGCCTTTAAAACAAAGGTAACTCCACGTCCTCCTCTTTCTCACCGTTTTCACACTTGGGAATTAACTTCTAATCATCATCCACATTGTTTGCGTAAATCCCCACAAGACATGGAGGGTTTGCCCAAAAACCAGCAGTCAACAGAGGTCGCTAACATGGTCCCCACCGACAACAAAGGTGAATGCTTTCCATTTTTGTTAAAGAATACTACCAGGTATCTCGAATCCTCTGCTCCAAAGATAAAATATGAGTTTCATTTCCCTATACTGTCTTATTATAGATCCGATCGAAACTTGCATGCCATTTCGAGGGCTGCGTCTGGGCACAAACGTCCGCATAGTAATTGCTAGGCCTGTGATGGCATGGCTCGAGTATCGAGAGGCGCCTAAGCTTAAAAATCTGAGCATGCACATGATCTGGATAGATAAAAAGGTTTTTTTCCATTTCAGTTACAGAATTAGATAATCTCTTCGTCAACAATTTTAGACTGCTGTAATACATAATTTGGAACCGTTTAACTGCTTATCTTATAGGCACGACTAATCGAGTCAATGGTTGATGAAAAAGACATCAACGAGATTTCTCGGAAAATACAAGTCGGGAACCTTTATCGGTTTGATTCGGTTGAAGCAATACCATCAAGAGAGAATCCAAAGATCGTTGCAGGAGAGTTAAGAGTGCACATAATCGCTGATCAAAAAATTACCAGGATTGAGGAGGACCCAGATGAGCCGCGCTTGCCCAATGGCTGGGACATTGGGATGGCTTTTTCGATGGTACCACTTCAGACAGACACCATCGACTATCATACAGGTACATTAACTATATCTATATCTATTTGATATAATAAAATGAACTTAGGCTTTTAAATGACAAACTCTTGTGTCGCTTATAGACATCACCGTATGCATTAGGCGTCTCAGTGTTCCCACAACAATTCGCAGTAGACTCAAAGAATTTCACATGGTCGTTCAGGATGTGAGGTACATTTTGTAGAATAGAATCTCGATCTGTGAATTGTATGAATAACAACCTCACATGTTAATGTCATTAACAGTGGCGCTAAGGCAACTGTTCGGTATCGTGGATATGATATACCGAACTTCTTAGAGAACGCCCCGACAGCTGAGGCTCATCTGCCTCTGATTGTTACAATCAAGTCTGTCATTCGGGTGGCACCTCTGGCCGACCAGAAATACAAGTATCGGTTCGAATCCACTCCAGCCAGTGCACTCATGATCAGATCTTATACAGTCCCAGTCCAGGAGATAATGCACATGTACATTTAATTTTACAGAATCTTTCCATTTTTTGAATCCTATTTGTTGCCAGTCGGCCAAAACCAATTACATTGACACTTTTGTCTCTTTTATGCCACAACCAGTTTCCTTTACAGTCGCAAAGCAAGTTTATTTGATGGATGCCAATACCAGTAAGAAGACAGGCTGCCTTCGATCAGGAATCGAAAAGAAGACACTCTCTGACATGGAAACAATGCTTGCAACTGATCAGACTATCCACAAGGTTGGTGAGGGACAAAACATAAACCAAATTCCTATACTGTCACCTTACATTTTTCGTAGAACAATATCTTATCAACGTCTGATGTTCATGCTAGGTGCTCTATCGTGTTAAGTTCTCCATCTCACAGATGAAATTTCGAAAAGCCATATGTCAAGCGACTGAGGACTGGCCAGAGTAAGTTTTCTATTTCAAGACGACAATTGCATCTCATGTGAATCAATCTATCTACGAATAAGCCAACAAATTTCTGAATTTATACTTATGACTAGGCTGCACTATGAGTTGGAAGTCAAATGCAAGCAAGGAGATGATAGTCTTGATGTCATACTTGACCATGAGGCTACACTATCGATAATGGGAATGTCACCCAGCAAATACAAGAAACTCGATGCAGAATCAGCCAAGGCGTTACTGGTCAAAAGATGTAGCAGAATGTTTGCAGGAGAGTTCTACATCGGTTCCTCAAATCTGAAGAACAGAACCAGAACAGCCGTATCCCATATAAGAGTGGCTACCCTTTGGCACACCTCAAGGATAGATAAGTGACCTTCAGATCTACTGACAGAAAGACCAAACGAAGTATCCCATCCACCCCCAGAATTCTCCACTTTAACTAAATTTTCTATTCCCTTTTTCAGTGAAGACAAAACTGTGGCAGATGTGTTTATGTTTTTAAATTTCGTCGAAGGCATCAGATGCTCAAGTTTTTAGTCCCTATTTTCAATGAAGCCAAAACTATGGTCGATGTATATGTGCGTTGAGCACAAAGTCTGTTAATATGTTTGTTAATTTCTGCGCTCTCTACCGCAACGAATATAAACTATTTGCGAATGGTATAGCAGAAAGAACATGGTAAGATTCACAAAACAATTGGAGTCAGTCTTACCCCGCAGCAGAGCGCGGACCGAGTACTAGTGACTAATGAACGAGAGTACGACTACGAGAGAGCAGAAACTAGAGACGGATTCAAACTTGAACTGGAAACAAATAAAACGAAAAAATAATTAATAAAGAAAATAGATGGGGCGGGACGGCGGGAGAGAGGGAGGAAGAAAAGAACCGAACTACAAGGGCAGAGAAAAGACGGTGGAGAGAGAAGATAAAACCCCGGGAAAGGGAGAGATTCCGGGAAATTCTAGGTTTACTCTCCTGCTTGATTCCGTTTCAGGTAAATAAGACGAAGGCTTGATAAGTCATAAGAGCTCGTGATTGCAACTCTCACTGCACTCGCAACCAGAAATCTGAATCACAGGTATGGCTAACGATACCGACTCTCCCCGAGAAATTGGCTTAATCCGTTCTTACTCGCCCGTTCTTCCCTTCATTTCCTTTGTAACACGATAATTCGGGTTTGGAAGTCTGCAATTGCATGTGCCCTGGTATTTTCTAGGAAGCATGCAACATGCGGAGCTTTGTGTATTTCGCTGATTCTGCGTTTGGAATGCCTAGCATTCCCTGGTGGTGCTTGAAATTGGATAGTAAGTAGTTAAACGAGTTAGCTTGTTCATGGATTCATTGGAAATTCTTTGTACGTGTTTTGGGATGGAGGTGAATGTGTTTTCAGTTGATACATATTGGAAACGAAACTGACAGACTGGTTATCTTTACTAGCTGCTGTTTCTGTTCATGGTTTTGCGGTGGTGTATGAGGAATGTGATCTGTGATCATGGAGGACAATGACGATAAGCTTTTACTCAGAAGTTTGGGTGTTACATCTGCGAATCCTGAGGACATTGAACGGCATGTTCTAGCTGAGGTTTGCCGCCCACTTTTAATTCGGGTCATCTTTGTTTTCACGAATTATTATAGGATTTGGCATTTCTAATAAGCATTTTATGTCGATGAGATAAGCATTGCATCTGTATGATTATAGAAAGAAAATTCAATGGTGCTCTAAAATGAGGAGGAATCTAATCCAAGTTTTATTTATTTATTTATTTATTTTCTCCAAGTGGTTATAATGGTTGTTTGGCTTATATTGTGTTGGTGAATTCTTATTTGTTTAGTTTTCAGTTGTGATGTGCTTTTTATGATTAGAGAACTCCTAAATGACAGGCAGAAAACCATGGCAAGAACAGTTCCGACGAGGGAAAGAACATAGACGAGGAGCCTCATGAGAATTCAGAAAGTGTTAATCCATTGTCCACGAGCGAGGCCACACTCTACCATAAACTAAGGGCTGTTAAATATGAAATAGATGCCGTAGCATCCACTGTTGAACAAGAAAGGAAAGTAGTTAGTGAAGATGACTCAGCTTGTGCTAATGATGGCACGAAAGACCAAGAAGAGGAAAAAAATTGCGGATCCAGTCCACTGATTTCTTCAAATAATTCAACTCTGCAACAAGCCCTAGCAGCTGATAGACTTAGAAGTCTTAGGAGAACTAAGGCTCAAATTGAAAAAGAACTATCAGATCTACATCAGATTACTGTGGACAAGGATGGAGAGCATGAGAAACTGCTACAAGACATCGTGAAGGAGCGCAGACCCAAAAAGAAGCCAAAATCTTCCAAAAAGACTGAAAAACATGAAGATAAGCGTAAGCGAACAGTTTCATTTGCTGGTGATAATGATTTTGATGCTGCATTGGATGCAGCATCCAGGGGATTTGTTGAAACAGTAAGCCTCTTTATCTTTCATCTCCTATAACTCATCACAGTTTGCTTATGATGCTCACTTTAGGATAAGGAATCTGAAATTTTGATACCATGCTTTTATGTCAGGAAAGGGATGAATTGGTCAGAAAGGGAATTTTAACTCCTTTTCATAAGCTTAAAGGGTTTGAAAGGCGGCTACAACAACCAGGGCCGTCCAATATATCTGAGAATGAAGAAATAGGTGCTGGTGATCTTACCTCTGGCAGTATTCTAAGGGCTGCTCAGTCAATATCAGACTCTGTGAAAGCTCGTCCAAGAACGAAGCTTCTTGATCCTGACGAATTGCCGAAGCTTGATGCACCTACTCTTCCCTTTCAGAGGCTGAAGAAACCAATCAGAGTTCCTGCCTCCCTGGAAAGTGATGCAGAAAAAAGTAAAGCTTCAGGAAAAAGGAAGCGTCCATTGCCTGGCCAGAAATGGAGAAAGCGTATTTCACGAGAAGAAATCCCTTTGGATGATGCTGGTGTGTTTCATTGGCTGCTTGCTTATATTTTTTAGTTTTGACAACCGTTTGGCCAGTGACTGTGCTACATGTTTTGTATGTTGGAGATAATTTGCTTCTACCTAGTGTTCATGCTTTACTTATCATCATAACATATTTGTCACATACTCAGTCCAGGTCTGACTAACCTGGAAATGAAATGTTGAGTTTCATTTACCATGAATGGGATTGTTTTTCTTGTAGCTCTCTGGCAGTGCTTTCAAAATGTGTTTCCGCTGTGATTTCATATATATGTACATTAGGCGTGAAATGAATTTCCACTCCTGGCGTGTTTTTTCAGTTGATTGAAAGATTGCAGACTTTTTCTTGATTAATTACAACTTAGTTTCACTTTATCATTTGACATTGCCAGTTCCTGTGCTCTAAAAGAGTGCTCTAACATTGCCAGTTTCTTGTTCAAAGGAGATGCACAGGTCGAGCTGGCTACATCCAGCAATGAAGAAGAGCTACTAGATGATTCTGGGGATGTTGATGGCACTGACTGTCCTTTCATAACACTTGAAGGTGGACTAAAAGTTCCAGATACAATTTTTAGCAAGCTTTTTGATTACCAGAAAGTAGGAGTCCAATGGCTCTGGGAACTGCATTGCCAGAGAGCGGGTGGCATTATCGGAGATGAAATGGGTCTTGGCAAAACGATTCAAGTTTTGTCTTTCCTTGGAGCATTACATTTTAGTAATATGTACAAGCCAAGCATTGTCATTTGCCCTGTTACACTACTGCGCCAGTGGAGAAGAGAGGCACGCAAGTGGTATCCCAGTTTTCATGTCGAACTACTGCATGATTCTGCTCATGATCTTCTTTCTAGAAAGAAGAGAGCAAAATCTTTTGAAAGTGATGACGATAGTGATGCTTCTTTTGATAGTGACAATGATGCGAGTTTAGCATCCAAAAAAGGCAACAAATGGGAGTCATTAATAGACCGAGTTTTGAAGTCAGAATCTGGGCTGCTCATTACTACGTATGAGCAACTTCGGCTGCTTGGGGAGAAATTGCTTGACATTGACTGGGGATATGCAGTTCTGGATGAAGGACACAGGATTCGAAATCCAAATGCTGAGGTCACTCTAGTCTGCAAGCAGCTTCAGACTGTTCACCGCATAATAATGACGGGAGCACCAATTCAGAATAGGTTAAGTGAACTGTGGTCTTTGTTTGATTTTGTTTTCCCGGGAAAGTTGGGGGTCCTTCCTGTTTTTGAAGCAGAATTCGCTGTTCCAATCTCTGTTGGTGGTTATGCAAATGCTTCACCACTACAAGTATCTAAGGCGTACAGGTGCACTTTGAATAGTTTGTTAAAATATTTTATTGACATTGAAGCTTTTTGTTCCAATTCAGTGACAACCTTTTTCAGATAAGTGTCATAGGGATATTAGCTGAAACCTTAATTTGTCTCATCAGGTGTGCTGTGGTACTACGTGACTTGATCATGCCTTACCTGCTACGTCGTATGAAGGCAGATGTTAATGCCCATCTTCCTAAAAAGACTGAACATGTACTCTTCTGTAGCCTTACATCGGAGCAGCGATCTGTGTATAGAGCATTTCTTGCGAGTGCTGAAGTTGAACAAATTCTCAATGGCAGTAGGAACTCCTTGGCTGGGATTGATGTAATGAGAAAGATATGTAACCATCCTGATCTACTTGAGAGAGAGCATTGTTATCAGAATCCAGACTATGGAAATCCTGAGCGTAGTGGGAAAATGAAAGTTGTTTCACAGGTGCTCAACGTCTGGAAGGAGCAGGGTCATCATGTTCTTCTCTTCACGCAGACTCAGCAAATGCTTGATATCCTTGAAAATTTCTTGGTCTCTCATGGTTACAACTACCGGAGAATGGATGGTCTAACTCCAGTGAAGCAGAGAATGGCCTTAATCGATGAATTCAATAACACCGATGATATCTTCATTTTTATTTTAACTACAAGGGTCGGTGGTTTAGGGACGAATCTAACTGGTGCAGATAGGGTGATAATTTTTGATCCAGACTGGAACCCATCAAATGATATGCAGGTACTTTTCTTTTTTTTCATGCAAGGTGTTAAATTAAGTTTTCACCTTTTGAATACTTGAGATGATCTGCTAATAACCTGTATTGCACCCCTAGTGAGTAATGGTTGAATTTTTCTTGAAACAGGCCAGGGAGCGAGCATGGCGCGTTGGTCAGAAAAGGGACGTGACTGTATATAGGTTGATTACTCGTGGGACTATCGAGGAGAAGGTGTACCACCGACAGATTTACAAGCATTTTCTTACTAACAAGATACTGAAGAACCCTCAGCAAAGGAGATTCTTTAAAGCTCGCGACATGAAAGATCTGTTCATTTTGAGTGACGACGGTGACGGTGGATCAACCGAGACATCTAACATTTTTAGCCAGTTGTCTGGAGATGTCAATATTGTTGCCGCGCAAATGGAAAAGCTGGACAATCATAATCAACACACCATAAATGGTGCAAGACATGTTGTCGATGAAAGGCATAACTCGGAGGCCCTACTCACCAGGAGGAAGGTGAAAACAGAGGAGGTTTCTGATCACAAAGACCCTGCAGATGATAAGGAAACAAATATCTTGAAGAGTCTTTTTGATGCTAATGGTATACATGTAAGTACCAATTTTAATTCCTTCATTCTCTCTGTTAGTTGCTTATTTATTGGCCATTTATGTTTGTTTTGAGTTATTTGATTGAGAAGTTGGTTATTTGATCAACTGGAGGCAGCCAACTGGTTGGGAAGTTAAAGAAAGCACTGTAGCTTGCTTTGCTCTTGTTAGTTTGTTACCCAGATCGCCCATTTCAACCACCATTAAATTTGTCCACTCTTTCTTCCTCACCAGAGTGCATTGGACCATGACGCCATTGTGAATGCGCCCGATGAAGAGAAAGTGAGGTTGGAGGAGCAAGCATCTCAAGTCGCACAAAGGGCAGCAGAGGCATTGCGTCAGTCGCGGATGCTACGAAGTCGTGAAAGTATATCAGTGCCGACATGGACAGGCAAATCAGGCTGTGCTGGGGCACCACCATCCACGACTCGTCAGAAATTCGGGTGTACTGTCAGCTCTCAAGTGATCATCAAGAAGACATCATCCAACGGATCCAGCAGCAGCAATGGGACAACCAGTAGCGGCCTTAATGGTATAGCAGCTGGGGCATCTGCTGCCGGGAAGGCGTTATCTTCAGCCGAGCTGCTCGCTAGAATTCGTGGGAACCAAGAAAGAGCTGCTGGCGCGGCTGCTGGGCTTCATGTTGCAGCATCATCCAGTTCAACTAGCAGCACAAGATCTGGGGGTAGTGGAACATCCAGCGTCCAGCCGGAAGTATTGATTCGTCAGATTTGTACTTTCATACAAAAAAGGGGTGGGAGTTCCGATTCTGCGACCATAGTGCAGCACTTTAAGGACAGGGTACCATCTAAGGATCTGCCATTGTTTAAGAATCTCTTGAAAGAGATAGCAACTCTGAAGGACGACCCAAATGGGAAAGTGTGGGTTCTGAAATTGGAGTACGAATAATAGAGCATTCTGACTGCAGGTGCTGCTATCGCTGCTGAAGATCATAGTATCATACTGGTACCCTAATGGCTACGTGGTTTCATCTGGAAACTCAAGAAAGTTTAGATCATTAATGCCATAGAGACAGAATACTTCCAGTGACGGGTAATAATGATTCCAAGTCCATCGTAGTGATGCTGCATTAACTCAAAAGTTGCAGATTTTTTCACGCGGGATGAGTTCGGAGGTTGGAACTCCGGTTTTCTCTTTACTGAGAAGCTCTTCTCCGAAGGTTGGGAGTTGGCACCCAAATCCGACGACAAGCCAATCCCAGTATGGAAGTCGACAGTCGTTACGAGTTTCTATTGTTGGGTCGCCGGTTAAGGCGTTTGCACTATACCGACAATTCATTAGTTACATGATTTCATTGATTTTTTTCAGGTGCAGAGTTCCGGAAACGAAATATAGAAGAAATCTTTGCTATTTATGGAAATGAAGCGCATTTGATTTGATACCCGTTTCCATCCAACACTTATTCCCCACGATGAACACTCATTAGCTAGCCGGCCTTTCCTCTTGCTTCCTTTCCTTACACGTAAAGGTAGGATCACAAGTCACAACTCTCAAGTTCATCAGTTCTCTTTTTTTTTTTTTTTGTTGCTCTTTCTTCTCTCTGAAAATGGAAACCCAAAACGGGGAAATCATACTATAAACTCACTCTCACATAATAAACAGGTAACCAACCAAAGTCACAAACACCTGAATTCCATCACCGCCATTTACTTCATTCATGTCTAATATTAGAAAGCCGCCCATCCCGATGCAGTTTTTGTCTTTTCGACTCTTGTTGATGATGCCTTGGTCGCCGGCGGGAGATTCCTCTGCCACAAAGAAAACCCAACCCTCAGATTGAACTACATGTTTGTTTGACTGGTTCTATCAATGCCGCCGGAAATTAGGCTAATAAGAACCAACAACGGAGAAAGTCTAGCGTTTTGTAATTCGATTGCCAGAAGCTTGAATTGAGCTTTCATTCACGCAATTCTTAGAAGTCTACTAAAAGAGAAGAGACGCAGACATACCTGAAGCTGTGAAAAATCTGATAATGAATCGGTAGAACTCCTGCTATTACTATTGCTACTATCCTTGGTTGCCCTCCCACCAGCTGTACTTGTTATCCGAACAACCGCCGGGTCGTTTGGCGGCGGCGGCAACGGCGACCTTATCTTGCCGGCCGCAGCCGGAGGTGGGGCAAGGCTCAACGGTTTAGCCTTCCCCGTCGCTGCAGTCCCGCCGGCTAATCCCGCAGCCGACAGCATTCCGGTTCCACTGCTAGTCGGCTTAGGCTTTACATTTATCCGAATCGTCTCCCCTTCCTTAAAAAAAAAAAGAGGATAAAATAAAGAAATGAAGATGCGGAAAGGTTAAAATGCGCACAACTCAGATCGAAATCTGATTTTCATTTTCCCCAATTCCCATTTCCCTGACCTTGAGCCGGTGATTTACGGCGGGGTGGATGTCGATGCCGTCGGCAGCACCGGCGGCACTGCTCTCCCCGGTTTCCTTGTCGTGCTCCCTGCGGACGTACTTCTCGTGATCGGAGAGGGCGACGTTGAAATCGAACGCCTCGTTCCGCTCGGCGAACCCCAGGCCGATGAAGGCGTGCTTCCCTGCGCCGTCCTCGATCTTGAGCACGAAGTAGCGCGACGAGTCCAGCACCGGCTCCACCGACGTCTCCCGCTGCCCCCGCGGGACGAAGCAGGCCGCGAACAGATCCCCCGAGTTCGGATCCTCCAGCCGGATCTCGCACCGCTCCTTGCAGGAAACGACCCGGAGCCGCCCCGACCAGATCTTGTCCGACTGCAGCCACTCCCCGCACTTGTAGCCGCCGGAGGTGGAACGCGGCGGGATTTTGTACACCGCCACCTCCCGGACCACCAGCAGGGTGTGCTCGAACGATTCTTCGTCCTCCTCGAACGACATCGTATTCCTTCCTTCTGCTGCCAACACTCTCTCTCTCACTTGAGCTGCCCTCTCTTTCTTTCTCTCTCTCTCTCTCTCTCAACCACGCGCACAAAAATGAGCAGAGAGAGAAGGCCGGGGATTTGAAGGATTCGTTTCCTGGCCAACAGGCCAAGCGAGAGAGATGGCGAATCGCTGAGACGTGGGTTTGAAGAGTGTGGCTGATTGGTCAACTGTCGTGCACCAGAGAAGAGAAAAGAAAGAAGAAGGTTCTATTACCGATTTACCCCTCCTTGGTTTCCGGCAAGATTTTACGCTACGCGTTTCCGCACTTTTTTCTCCTTCAAGGCTTTTCGTTTTGGGCCCCAGATTACATCTGGGCCGTAGGCCCAATTCTACTCAGTTTAAAACGCTAAAACCCTAGGCTTCCCCCAAGTTTCTGACTTCTGAGCTTGTTCGTCAACTTTGCTGGGATTTTGCCGAGAATCGCCTTCTGCCTGCGTCTGTGTTTACTGGTATAGCTCCTTGCTTCCTTCCTTCTGTGAGGTTAACTGTTTTTTCTCGTACTGTTTCTTTTTTCGTGGTCATCGATGGCTGAAATTGTCGATTTGAGGGTTTAAGCTAGTACCCTAATCCCAAGTCCGTTTAGCTTACGTTACGCCCCAGTTTCCGCCCTCCTTTATGCATTATGTAATTCCGTAGCTGCTCTTTTCTGTTAGGTGTTGACAGCGGAGATTCACGATGTTGCTTCAGTGCTACATTAACGAGAATGGTGATAAAGTCTACACCACCAAGGTGCGTTTGCGTTCTCTCCTCCTGCCCTTTATCTGATTTTCCCTGAATGTCGAAGCCCGCTCATTTCTGTGGGATTGGATTTGTTTTTTTACAGAAAGAATCGCCGCATGGATTGCCTACGCAGTCTGCTCATCCTGGTAAATGGTCCTTTGCCTTTCTGAATTAGGTTCGGATGTAGTTGAACCTAAATTCCATATCTTTACTTGTGCGACTACTATAGTTTTCCTTGGGAAATCTTTGTGCTCTTCCTTCGGTGTATTTCTTGTGGTTTCTTCAATATAGGTTTACTAAGTGAAATTTAGTTGCTGACGAGTATGCTACCAGGGTTTGTATTGTATGGCTTTGGGGAATCCATATGATATTGTTGTCTGTTTGACTTGGCTGATCATGTGATAGCTTCTGCTTCTTTTAGGCAAATGGATTGCAATTTTGTCCAAATGTTAGTCCGTGTAAGATGTTTCTATGGTTTTTGCAACCTGCTGCTCTGTACATGGTATTGGATTCAGTTTCATAATGTTTCGAAGACTTAAAAGTGTGTCCATTTCTTGCAGCTCGCTTCTCTCCCGATGACAAATACGCAAGGCAGAGGTATCTGCTGAAGAAGCGGTTTGGGTTGCTGCCAACACAACAGCCTCCTCAGAAGTACTGAGAATGGTTTTAAACCTGACCCAACACAGGTCTTCCTCTTGCTATTTGGATTGGACATTTGGCCATTTGTATGGTCTCTCGGATGTGGCTGTGTAATAGCTTTCAGAATGTGGGTGCTCAACGGTTTGGATTCTCTATCAAGATGGATATCTGGAGCTCTGACTCTGTAATGCTTGAAGCCAATTGTGTAATCTAGATGTTTGGACTCTGCAGGTTTTGCAGCTATGGCGCGTGTTATTTTATTTCGTGTCTTTGGTACGGATTTTGTGGTTGCTGATATAACTAACCAGGTTGTGGCTCCATGGAAGTAAGCATTTTATTGATAACTGGGTCAGAGCCCAGCCTATTGACCGGGTTGGCATAGTGAGGAGCTGCAAATGAACAAATTTGCTTGCGAGCAATCCCCATTCAAATTGGGAAGAACTTATTCGGTACTTGACTCGTAGGTTGTGTCTTTGAACAAGTTGATTTGTGAGTTGTCTTGTTTACAAATGGGTCAAATTCATGCTAAATTATGATTAGCTTGCCAGGCTCACAAGTTAGTTCGATTTGGTAACTCGTTAATTTTAGCTCTCGAGTTAAGTTTGTTTAGAACTTGTGACGTAGCTTGACTCTATCTTTTTTTTTTTTTTTTTTGACAAAAGGTATTCATATATTGAATCAACAAGAGGTAATTACATCCTGGTAAACAGCCAGGCCTGAAAATCAAACACACAGCTCATAGCCGGAGACAAAGAAAGGGCCTTTCTAGCCACCCTATCTTTGGCTCAGCTCCATTATAAATTTCGTTTACACAATCAATTTTTTATTTCAAATAAAAAGATATCAATGCCAGGATTTGAAACATGATCTCTACCACCAAAGACAAGAATTGTAACCAATTAGACTAAACACATTTGTTGTACTTTATGAATACAAAACATAGAGGAAGTTAAAATTATGAAAAACAAAGAACTTTTCTATCACGGTTAGTTAGCCCGCTAAGTCTACTGTAAGTATTTTATGGTGTTTGATACTTCTATTCTCATATTTTAATGATTAATTTAGAATTTTTTCTAACTTATAAATGAAGGATAATCTTAAAATCTCAACACAAATATCATTGGTTTGAATATTGCGCATTGAATTGAAGTGTTGAATGAAGTGTTTAATGACGACAAAAGAACACTAGTACCATAATAATGAATATGATTCCTAAACAATAACTAAAATCAAAGTAAACCTATATATATCATCCTTGTAAAAAAACCAATTTTGTATATTTCTTATTTTAAAAAATATGTGTCAATAACATAACATCTACATGGATGCCACATTTTCGCCACATCATACTCAAACATATGTTTCTTTTGAAGACAATTTTTAATTAATAAAAATCATTAAAAAGAAATATGTTCTAATCTCAACTAATGAAAATAAGTTAGAATCCCATACTCACTAACATGCCATTCCTCACCGGTGAACAAAATACAATTTAGTTAAAGAGAGCTACTCATACATTGACCCTACTTCTAGTCCTAATTTGCAGAGAAATCCGTCGGCCTGATTGACTCGCGGAGAAGAAGAAGGGAAGGAAGGAGTATTAGGCACATACGACAGAGCTCCCAAGCCATCTAAGTATTGGTGGATAATTTAGGAAGCTCGATACACAAGATTTATTAAGAAATGTAAAGTTCATGAGACAGTCTTGAAAATAAGAATGAAGAAAAATACTATTAAGGCCAGAACTGGAGGAACCAACAACCAGATCATTAACTTAGAATGAAGCTACATAAAATGGGAACCAACCAAACAAAGGTCTATACAAAGTAAAAATATTTCTAAGACTCCATAATAAAATACGAGCACCCATGACCCATTAAATGGGTACACCACCCAGCCAAGGGGACTATAACTTGTCGATATTAGATAATCTACGAACAACAAGAGATAGAACTCCAACATGCATTATCATTTTTTTTGTATAAACATGCTAAATATAATAAAAAGATGAATGTAATATATGTTGTTATATAACCATAAATATTGTTATATGAGATTGAAAGCACTCCTGAGGCTCTCTCCTTTTTCTTAAGTTGGATTGTTAGGCTTTGTTCTTTCTCTCCTCATTGTAGCCTATAACTATATTTCTCAAGAAGCATCTTTGAACAAGTAGGCAATCATTGCGGGAGAAGCAGCCCCACAATGGAAATGGTATGACGACAGTGTGAAGATTCGTTCGTTCTCTCTCACTTATGGTTCTGTGATCAAATGTTCTCTCTGTCAGTACAAATTTTTTAGTACATTCATAATCATTCCTTAGGCCTTAACGAGGATTGCTTTTATATGTGCTTAGAACTAGATTGCACTTGTTATTTTAAACTGAAAACCACATTCATGAAAAACTCTGTCTTGAAATTAGGATGTTTTCATACAATGACGAGTTACTATAACATATACAAATGTGTATCGTTCTGAATCACACAATAATTTTCACTCTCTTCCTTCATTCCTAAAAGGATGTCTTCAAACTAAGATGTTTTCAAACTCACGAAAAGTCACCACAACATTACAAATGTTTATCATTCTGAATCACACATTCATATTCACTATCTTCCCTCACTCTTGGACCTCCTCGATTTCTTTAATCAACCTCGAAGGCACGGTTGATAGTCGATCGTTAAGCATCAAATCAACCTTAGCCTTGATGTTGTGAATTGAGACCGAGAGTCCTTGAAACTCGTGGAGAATCGAAGTATACACCCGATGAATCTCGCTAGCCATTGAGATCCTCAATTTTTGGATCTCCCCGAACAGTCTTGTCGAATTCACCACCTCCGTTGTCGTATCGGTGGAAATTGAAGCAGGTGGAGGGATGGACTCTGTAGTCTGGCTTCGTACCTCAGAGTCCTACTCCTCTACTTGAGGCTCCGGTGGTGGACCCGCAGTTGTAGACTCTTCTAGGCCCGGTGTAGTCTCGATGACAGGTGTGGGCTGGGAATTGCTTGGTGTGTGAGGCACAGAGGTCACAGCCTCCTCTGAACTCATGAGGGAGTCTCTGTCGCGCTGGTGTATCGTCCCTTATAGTACTTGCTGAACGTATGCAAGATGATGAGGTGCATCGCAGTGTTGATCGTCTGTCAGGTTTGCTATTACGTCCAATTTAGTAATAAGTACAATTTTAACAGTATATAACATAAATAGCACCAGTTGGTGATCTTTTGATATTTGTTTTTCCTTCCAAATCAAACTTCGGTGGATGTATTCCATGCTCTAAAATCATCCATCAGATCTCATTTCTTCTATTCCACGCCCTCTACTCTCTCTTTTTCAACTCTTATTCGGGTTCTTATTCTTTCATGTACTTTATTTTCCTGCCAGGATTAGGAACGCGGGGGTGGGGGGGGGGGGGGATTTTCAAAGATCTAAACATATGCTATTACACTAAAAAAATTGCCACTACATGTTTAAAATAAAATAGTAAATTAATAGTTCTTTTTCAGTTTGTACCATTTTATTCGTTGTTATTATAACTGGACAATAAGTGTATATCCATATTAGTATTTGAAAAATATATATTCGTTATATATTTAAATTTATTCTTAACAATGTGAATTTATAAGAAATTGGATGATCTAAAAAGATGAAGTATAAAAGTTAAGTAATTAGGTTAAGCAAAAATAAATTCTTAAATTGTGAACTTATAAGTTCAAAATTTTTTTTATATAGTTTGAACATTGAAATTAGAGGATCAAAGAAGATAGTATGAAAGTTAAGTAATTAGGTTGAATAGTAAATTAATAGTTCTTTTTCAGTTTGTACCATGTTATTCGTTATTATTATAATTGGACAATAAGTGTATATCCATATTAGTATTTGAAAAATATATATTCGTTATATATTTAAATTTATTCTTAACAATGTGAATTTATAAGTAATTGGATGATCTAAAAAGATGAAGTATAAAAGTTAAGTAATTAGGTTAAGCAAAAATAAATTCTTAAATTGTGAACTTATAAGTTCAAGAATTTTTTATCTAGTTTGAACATTGAAATTAGAGAATCAAAGAAGATAGTATGAAAGTAAGTAATTAGGTTGAATATTAAAAAAAACTAAAATGAGAAAGAAAGACTTTTTGATTGATCGTTTTCATGATGTAATCAATTATACCAAAATAAAAGTGATCAAATTTATAAGATGCACTCAAAGTTTGCTATAATTATTGAGGTTCAGCAGCACGTTAGGCGTACGACGGTCATTGGGCATTTGTCTATCTCCTAGCTCGCCTAGACATGCTTAGACATTATAGTAAAAATAGCAATTTTAATAATAATGAATAAAATAACGGTTCTAAAGCACTTTCATACTTTAGTTCAAATGATTTAACAACAAACGAAATAACTCTCAAGTTTATAAATTATTTTCTTTTACCAAATGATATAATTAATTCATTCGTGAGCTAAAATAGCTAATTATAAGCACTTCAAATTTAAGTTAAAACTCTATATGATGCCATTGTTTGACGAAATGGGTTCTATAATAGAGTGGTTCTATCGAGAGAGGTCTCTAAGAAACATGACTTACTTTATTATTCCCTAGGTGGATATAATATCTATCTTCATCGTTACTTTTACATTAGATTCAATTTAGTATACTTTTTCATTTAGATAGATTTTTTGATGATGTTCTGGGATGTAATATATCATTATATATGATGGTGTAGGATATTAATTCCTCTCATTTTAGGTTCAAATTGACGGATTTCCCCCTTTACCGTTCCTTTTTATTGGTTAATAATTTTTATGATATTTTTCAATTTGAAATATCGTGAGCGGAATCTATACACAACAATTTGTGTTTTTCCGCTTCCTCTTTACTTGATTAGATATTGTGTCCATATTAATTCATATATTGATTATCGAATTATTAGTTTTTTGTTCTTTTTTCTTATGCAAGATATGCTTTTATGTTTGATAATATAGATTTATTTTTCAAGCATGTGGATGCTTGAGACTTTTAATTTGCTTCATAACATACATTTTACAAAGGCTCCAAACTTGGATGGGTTTCTATTCAACACATCGGTATGAACCGACACAAACTGATCATACCATTCTACTATGCAAATCGCCATAACGGTATAAACCGGTTTGACAACGTTGATCGGGGCAGAAGTGGTATTCCCGATGACGTAATATGGGCAATTGTGGAAACTGAAATAGAGAAGGGGTTTTGCATCATTTTTGCCTACTCAGTCCAGTCCGCCAGTCCCTGCAAGTAACAACACTTCCCGGTGGAGACGCGGACCAGCTCTCTCTAGGTACCAGTGGTGTGGCGGCACTTCTTCCGACTCGCTCCTCAGTAAGCTGACTTTCGCCTACCCAGAAGGTTTCCCCGATCCGCAGTCCCCTCGCCAACTCAAATCTCTCGTTGCCTTTTCTACCTCCTGTCGCCGGAATGGCCAGAAGTCTGTCCGGATTTCTGGCTCAGATCGTCGCGGTGGCTTTGATCTGCTGCTCATTCGCCGCCGCTGCTTCAATCTTCCAGCCCATCTCCGACTCTCACCGATCCGCCGCAGTGGAGATCTTCGACCGATCCTTTGGCAGGTTGTTAAACCCTATCTCGATACCTATTTTCCGTACTTCTGTTCCCCCCCCCCCGAATTGGAGAGCTGGAATCTCGTTTGGTAGAATTCCTGCTCGGTTCTGAAATTTGAATTACCGATCTACACAAATGATGTGTGTACTTTTGCTCCGTCTTTCTAGCTTAGAAGAAACATACGAGGCATTGCGAACATTTGACGTTCTTGGGGTGGAGAGAAAACCTGATGTAGGAACTACAGCGTGCCAGTCTGTTTCGCAGACTCTGGCTTCATCGTCCTCGAATTTGAAAGATGTATTCTATGCTTTGAAAGTCAATGGAGTTTTGAAGTGCGAGCTAGATGCGGAGATTGTAGAGGTAACTGTTGTGGCAGCATTGTATATTGCCTGTTTGTGTCGAGAATGGTTTCATGGAAACCTATGTCTTGCCTTTTAAAGGGAATTGTTTCCACACTTCAAACTGCTGTGGGCAGTGCCAGCTCGTTGCTCGAATTCTATCATTCAATTGGAGGCTTGGTACTTGTCAAGGTAACAACGTTTTCTTTTTGGTGCGTTGCTGTGCTATGAACCATTTCTTTGCATCTTGTATTTTCCCCAACCCTCAAGCTTGTGGCTTGTTTTCGGCCCGATAAATCTTGGTGCAGGATCAAGCTTTGAAGGGTGATCTTTTTCTTGCTGATGCTGAAGGAGCATTTCGTTCCATCAAGGTTTGTTCTTCATTCACTTTATTATTAGGTACATAGAGCCGGTAGGAACTCCATCCCTTGATCAGAGACAAGGATTGATTGGGCATTCTTAGGCATATCCATTGTTCTTCTCTTAAATCCTTCCCCTTTCCCTCTCTATTAGGAGCTGTGACACTCTCTATCATAAATTTGATTTGGTCTTGTTATTTACAGGCTTTAAGTCAGAGTGATGGAAGGTGGCAATACAGTTCCAGTAATCCTGAGTCTAGCACTCATGCCGCAGGTATTTATTTTCCAAGTAATCGATTGTCTACATTTATTAACATGCTCTTTTTTCATATAATCATTATCCACTACATGTCCTGGGCCATGGTGTTCTTTCCTGAGTAACCCAAGGATGTGAGTGAGTTTCTTGAGGATATCTTAAAAGTTACACTAACAACACTCAGAAAAGTGGTAGGGTATCTGACGATGTCTTAGACTGATAAGTGGACTGGTTTTATTGCTGTTGACAATTTTGTTGTTACCTGGCTGCCATATTTTGTTATGCAATGTATTCTATATTCTTTTACAGAAGCTGGTTTGCACCAATCTTTCTGATTTGCTCTTTTTCTTAATCTCTTACGTCTTTATCAGGTTTAGCCCTTGAAGCACTAGCTGGAGTTATCTCGTTATCATCTTCCGAGATCGATCAGTCCCTGGTAAACGAAAATCCTTACTAACCAGCTCGGAGAAATATATAAATAGCTAGTTAGTTACTGCCTGAACAGTCCATTCCTATTTTCCGTTGCTAAATTGGTAGCAAAGGAAGTTCAGTGTGTCAGTATCTGGCAAGCCTTTGACATTGCTCTAGAGTTTCATATTTTTAATAAGTTACCTGTTCAGGCAGGTTAGATTGTGCATCTTTACTGATTTGGTACTTGTATTGCATACTGTATACCCCCAAAATGGGCGGCATGACTTCAAGATCTAGCTAACATCTTCTGATTGGCTAAGGAACTTGTTACTTGAACAATTGAATCCTTTGCTTGACACTTCACCTGAGCCTCAACGGCTGACCATTTTCAGTCCTGTATTTCTTACACCTTCGTGCAACTGTTACACTTGCTGTTTTGTTGTTATGTCATCCGTAATGTTTTGGAATACACCTCCATTGATTTTTGCAGGGAGGCATTGTAATGTCCTTAAACCTATTTTTTGAGTTTGATGAGTTCTTGCTCCAATGGATGGCTGTTGTTGGTTCAGCCTTGTTACTATGCTCTTTAGTTGACTCCTTGTCTTTGTAAATGTGTGGCAGATTGGTACAACGAAAAATGATATACTGAAGCTTTTTGAGCAAGCTGAGAAGTATGGTATGTGTAACTGTTTTCCTTGACTTTTTTTCTTTCTTCGGTTGGACCTTATCTAGAAGTTATGTGGTGGAGAATCGTACTTCCATTGAATCGTTTGAATGACTAAATAATTTTCTGTGTGGTGGGTATTCTATTGAATGTGGCAAATTGAATGATTGACATACAATGTAATTGTGATTTCTCTTGGAATTAGTGATCTGGATATACCATAGCGCATGATTTTGAATAGTTTCTGTTCTTTCGAATTTGTGACAATCATCATACAGTACAATAACTTCTCTTTGGATCGCTGATCTGGACATTATCATAACATGTGGAAAGGTTATCACTTGCAGCAGCTGAGCCTTTTTTCAGTTCTCTTGTCAACTTTTCTTCTATCATTCTCATTGATATGCTATGTTCACCAGACGCCCTTTGAGTATTTTATGGTAATGATAGTCCTTGTTTGCACTCCTGGGAATAAACTAAATGTTCTTCTCATATTAACCCTAATATTGTATTGCTGCTTTTTAGGTCTTGATTCTTGGAGTTATTAGAGACCCAAAGCTGCTGAATTATATTGTCATCTGTTAGTGCATTGTAATTACCTATTTACATATGCTTGCAGATGATGGAACCGTCTATTTTGATGAGGAGATTGATGCTCATGAGAGTCAAGGCCCTCTTACATCTACTTGGTCTGTTGTCAGAGGTATAACATCATTTGCAGCAGTGACTTCAGGAAACCTAAATGTGAGTAATGATTTGCAGTAGTATTGCAGGCTCTTTTATGTTTTGACATGAAGGAGAAGATGTTTGATTCTTGTGTTTCATTTTCCAGCTTCCAGGGGAAAAGGTACTGGGTTTGGCTAAATTTTTCCTTGGGGTTGGGATTCCTGGTGGTGCTAAAGATTTTTTCAACCAAGTAGACTCCTTGGCTTGCTTGGAGAACAACAGGCAAGTGCTTTCATGGAATTATTCTCTCTGTTTGTTTTAATTGATGGGGAAGCTGTTGTCATGTTACATGTAGAGATATCTGTTAAGTTACAATGCATAGAATGGAACATCACCGTGTGAGTTAACAACTGAATTCTTGATGAAGTGGCAATTCGTTGTAATGCTAGCATGTCTTTCTCCTTTTGAGTAGAGAGTATGTGAACTTACGGCTGGTGTAATGGTCCCTGAAAGCAAGCTACCCCACCTGAAGATCTAACATGCTTGTTGCCTTATCTCATATTTTGCCTGGGTGCACATTTTCAAGCATGCAGTAGTTTTCAATAGTGCAATCATAATTAGACGTGTTAATTTCTCAGTGGTAAAAAACCCTTAAGTTGGTATAACGGGTGTTTACTCTTCCTGTGATGTACTTTCTAAACTAAAAATATCGAGTGTATGTGGCAGTCTCCTAAGCTGATGATGCTGAGTTTTGCTTGTGCTCACAGGATTGCTATCCCATTAATTCTATCACTTCCAGCTACTGTGAATTCGTTGACAAGGAAAGACGCACTCAAGGTATATTACAAATACACTACACAAAGTATGGAATATATATATATGAACTTCATTGGTTCTTTCAGGATAACGATGTGCATAGTTAGGCATGTATATTTTAATATCCTTCTCTAAGTAAATAATCAAGGTGTCCAAATAATTATCTTTTCTCTTTCTGGAGCTTTTTGAACTCATATAGTTATATTGCAGCTATGGGTAATCTGTTCCATGGATGTATTATGTATCAGGTTAAGGTCAGTACTGTACTTGGTGCAGATGCTCCTCCTCTGATGGTGAAGCTTGTAAGAGCTAAGGATACTCCTGCTATTGAAAGCCAGGTGCAACCTTTTTTCCTTCTATAACTCCTAGATTAACTTTTGTGTTTGGGGCTCAATACCTAGCTTAATCAAATAGGTTATTTGGTTTAAGTATTATCTGAACTATGGTTGATCATAATTCCTTGACTCTCTTTGGTGTTGGTTTTTTGGAAGCATTGACTCATGTTTTTGTTATTCTTATTTTGTAGGAGCTCAAGTTTGATTCCGAGAGCAAGGTGCATGTCTTGGATACTTTGAAAAAGAGTGTTGATGTGGGCAAGTACATATTTGTTTTCGAGGTAACCATGCTTTTTTGGCACATTGATATTCTTTATCTGTCCCTTCATTCATTGACCAACTCAAGTCTTCTTTTTGTAGATTGTATTTCATGATCCTGAGCACAAGAAGGTTTATGCTGTGGAAAGTAAAGCTGAGGTTCCAATTTTCTTAACTGGAGCTGTCAAAGTTGGAAATGCAGAGATTGCAGTCCTTGATAGTGATCTTGGGAGCACAGAAACTCAGAAGAAGTATGTTTCCTCTTACAATGAATACCTAGTTTCATTCGTCCTGCCGGAAACTATAGCAGCTTTCTCAGTGGAATAGGTGTTATGATGGAGGCAAAACATCATGACTTGTTACATTGATTTCTGAATTCTCTGTAGTGTTTAAGAATTACTAGCGACTATATGTGTCAACTATTTAATTTGAACTTTTGTACTTTCTAGTCTGGATTTTGCTGGAGAGAATCTTGTGTCATTGTCAGCAAATCATCTCCAGAAGTTGAGACTACGTTTTCAGTTGACCACTCCTCTTGGCCATCCATTCAAGCCACATCAGGTTTGTGAATCATCTGTTGTCTTGTTTGGTAGGAGTTTTTTTTTTAAGATGTCTTCCCAAGTTTTGTTGGTTTTCAGGCAATTTTGAAGCTGACACATGGGAGCAAGGTGGATCATATCTTTGTGGTTGGAAGCACCGGGAAGCAGTTTGAGATCATTCTGGTTAGATTCCTTAGTTCATGTTCTCTTTGTTTGATGTTCTATTACCCTCTTCTGTTTGATATGTGTTTTTTCTTCAATAATTTTTTGAACACATTCCATAGTTTGACTAATTTACTTATCTAGCTGGAGAAAAAGATAGTAAAATGGTGGCGGCAGGATACGAGACTTGGCCTGAACAAAAACTCATTTGATGTGGAGGACTTTTGAACTTGAACTTAAAAGGTCGTTGGGTATCAATTTGATCACATGTCTTTCGCTTGAGAACCTATGATGACCTAGATTTATCAGGGGCAGAAATGAACAAGCTCTTTATGTCTAGTCAGAGGAAATATCTTCTTGTACTAGTGGAATGTTGTTTGGTTGCTTCATGAAGCTATTGATGACTTGCTCTGCTAAACTTCCATTTTGATTATAGATTAGTTCTGCTACTAAAGTGGGTAAATGATCTCTTGCACATTTGGGTGATTAGATAGATAATATCTGGGACTGAGTATCCATTATCAGGTGCCATGTATCTGATTTATTTGGCCTGTTGTAGGATTTTCTTGGACTCGTGGAGAAATTTTACTATCTATCTGGTAAATACGAAATTCAACTCACAGTTGGAGATGCTGTCATGGTAAGTATCCATTTTCCTTTTGGCTTTTGCTTTTGTTCATAAGCAAAGGACAAGCTCCGTTTTGCTTTTACTATTTGTTTACAGTGAATTGGTTTTTCCTACTTCACCATCCAAATATAACATATTTATTTTCATTTCCTTATCAGGAGAACTCCTTCTTTAAAGTTATTGGACATCTTGACCTTGATCTACCGGAAGCACCTGAGAAGGCACCCCGACCCCCTGTGCAGCCTGTTGATGCATACTCAAGATTTGGACCTAAAGCTGAGTTAGCCCATATATTTAGAGCTCCAGAAAAGCGTCCTCCTCAAGAGCTCTCTCTGACTTTCTTGGGACTTACAGTTTTGCCTCTCTTGGGGTTCATAATTGGGGTGAGTTCTAAATTTTCTTTAGTTGGCAATACTCATATGAGAATTGTTAGTTCAGTGTTGACTAAAAAATTACAGTAAACGACATTACAAAGCAAGTGTTTTAGCTTTGGAAACAGAGAACGAAAGGAAGATGAGGAAATAATTAATGTTGATTGGTAGTATTAGGCATAGATGATAGAACTGACCTGCTGGTATTTTTACAAGTGATCCTGATCAGCTTAACTATTTCATTTTGCAGCTTTTGCGCCTGGGAGTAAACCTGAAGAATTTCCCTTCTGCTGCTGCACCTGCCTTATTTGCTGCTCTTTTCCATTTGGGCATCGGAGCTGTTCTTTTGCTCTATGTTTTATTCTGGTTGAAGGTTAGCTTTCAGATCCCATAATTTCCTTCCGTTCTCTGCCTGATGATGAGCTCATCTTATAATTCCATCTGATTATCTTTTCTACTGTGGTGTACAGTTGGATCTGTTCACAACGCTGAAAATACTTGGGTTCTTGGGAGTGTTCCTGCTGTTTGTTGGACACAGAACACTTTCCCACCTAGCGTCAACAACATCCAAGGTGAAATCTGCGTGATTCATGGTAGAAAGGAGGTTAGATTGTTCCAAAAACTTGCAGTCCAGAACATAATTTCAGGTTGTATGTTTGAGAGTACGTTCTTAGGGACACATTTACTAGAAAATTTTGTAGGACTGCCTTCTTTGGGCGCCGACTCTTCGATACATTGAGAATCGCAATACTCTTAGAAGCTTCACCCAAACACAGCTTATCGATTGGTGGTGTAGTTCTCTCTTATTTCTGAGCTTTTGTAACAGCCCTCAAGCAAACTGCGTTGGCATAGTCTAGCCTATTAAACTTGAGCAGTAGCTCTTTTTCTATAGTGTTTTTTAGTCCCTTTAGGTGATATTCATTATCATTTATCTTACATTTCCCGCAAAGCACGAGAAAAATCAACCTTTTTGTTTACCACTCACTTCGTGTGCTAAATTCACATTATCAAAGGGGAAAGTAATATGTGTGATCTGAGTTTGAGTTTTGGTTGAAGGAGCCCCTCTCATGTAGCTTTTGTAGATAAGACCACTAAAGAGTTCCTCTTTATCACTTAGGGGTCGTTTGGTTTTGGGGATAGTTGAATCGATGTATTGTCATGGTGATTGCATAGTAACAGCTAATCAGCGGACAAGTCGAGCATACACCACAATAGAAAGGATCTTTTGTGTCGCAAGATATGGAGCCTCAGTGGCATCAATATGATTCTAGCCAATAAGTTGGTCATTACTTGACAATTCAAGTAAGAAAAAACCCTGACTCAACTACTTCAGAGTACTACAGGAATTAGAGCACCAAGCATAACTAAAGTGACTCACGGTAGGCATGATCACTACAAAAAAGAGAGGTTTGGGGACAAATCGTTGGGGAACAACAATGTAGTGTGTAAAGTTGTCCTGGTAAACAAAGGAAATAACTTTTTAATAATTTTAACATTTTTTTTTAATACAAGCTATCATTTTGGCAAAAAAAAAAAAAAAAAGTCCCCAAAGAAAAGATGTAACATGTTAAGCGAATCTCACATCGACAAAGCACGGGAGAGATCCATGGTTCATTAGTAAGAAACCGATCTGAACTGACAAGACGCGTTTTGGGGTGACATAGAGGAGTTCTTGTGAGAAGTCTGAAGTTAAGCGTGCTCAGTGTGGACTACAATAAGTATGAGTGACCTTATGGGAAGTCTGAAGTTAAGCGTGCTCAATGTGGACTATAGCAGTATACTAACACTTAGAGCTTGTTTACTTGATAAATTTAATAATTGATTTGGGTTCACGATGGATTGCATAGTAAGAGGTCCGCAAACCGACCGACAATCCCACGGGAGCGCCGATCTACTAATTTACCAAGCTGAAAGAAGTAACGGACCAAAACGTCCGTCTCCGTCAGTTGTTAGTGCTACACGCAAATGGCCCTTTCTGTCTGTCGTATCCGTCCGCAGCTTTTCGTCCTGACAGTCGTTCTCAACTTCCGCCGGCTTCTCAACCTGCGGCGCTGATTTCATCCCAGGTATGTGTTTTCCCGTCTCTATTTTTCGATGGGTTGTTTCAAATATGACAAACGAAGGATTTTCTGGTATTTCCTTACTTCTCTACCGAAACTATAAGCGACCTATGTATTTATCGTTCCCCCTCGTTTGCTTTTTTTAGCTTTTCCAAAATGGTTTTGGATGCCGGGGAACTCATCTGCTCAAGGCGGCCGATGGATGCAGCGGTTGTACGATAGTATCATTACTTGGAAACCAATCCATTCCTAGTAATAGCGGGTTGAAGAGTTACAGCAAACCCACAAGTTATTGAAGTTGGCAATCGTGGGTTCGCGTCCCTTATTTGACAGTTGCTGGTGGATGTCAGGTTTCCTTGTATGGCTATGGGGAGTTGGCTGCTGAATGCTAATTCTGGGTTCAAGTATTCAAGCCTAGAGAATGGCTGTTAACTGCAGTAGAAATCAAAGCATTTATTTGCTATCAATGCATTTTGACCTGATTCTTGGTTGGCTTCTTGTCTATTTTCAGCACAAAGAACATCAATAATGAGGACAAAAAGAGTAGCCCGTAAAAAAGGTTCTCTGAAACGTCCTCGGTTGCATCCTCGTGTTGCGTACCAGACATCCTTTAAATTGAGGAAAGTTGACTCCATTGAGCAAAGGGTTGGCCCTGTGGCTTCTGTAATGGATGAAAATGCATCTGCCGTGATTGATGGTGCAATGCTGAAGAGTTTGTCAGCACGGCGGCCTTGGATACTCCATGACCTGGGTGCTGGTGATCATATGCAAGTGGAGGCAAGCACGAAAGAAGAGGATACGGTTTCTACATTTTCTCTTCATGATTTTAGTCTTCCAAGTTTTCACTCAAGTTTGGGGATAACTGATAGTTATAGACTTATTCCCTTGCTTCTGATCAGGAAATTACAATTTAATATTTCGCAGGAGCATTCTTCAAAGACTTGCCTTCCAAAAGGCGTTGCTAGGGGGTGTCCAGATTGTAGAGATTGCGTGAAGGTCTATACCCATCTTAAACTTATTTCCATCTGATAACTAATCCCTGCACAACATTTCCCGACTATCCACTGCATTCTGATGCTGGCTGAAGTCTGGAACAGGTGATGGCAAGGTGGCAGCCAGAAAAAGGAAAGAAACATCTCCTTGAAGAAGCTCCTGTTTTCCGCCCCAATGAGGAGGTCCTTCCTGTCTAATTATAACGAAATGAGATTGTGCATTTCTCTTCTCATGTTCTTGCTGTTTTTTTCCCCCTCTCATTCTGGGAGGCATATGCTTCTGAATTGTTATCTAAATGAGCATACCATTTTCTGCTCCAGGAATTCAAGGATGCACTAAAGTATATCAAAAGTATATGTCCAATAGCTGAACCCTATGGTATCTGTCGCATTATCCCTCCTACTTCGTGGCATCCTCCTAGCCTAATTACTGAAAAGAGTATGTGGGAAGATTCAACATTTGAATCGCAAGTTCAGCGGATAGATGGACTGCAGGACCAAAATTTAGGCGAGTTTTCTGTGTGTTCTGACATGGAAGGTGTCAAACTGGAACCTGGTCCGAGACTTACTCCTAAAATTTTCAAGATATATGCCGATGATTTTGTGTCTCAGTACTTCTCCGTCGATGGCATATTGGATTCAGAAGCAGATTCCAATGGGTGTGTCAAGCAGAGGGAACCATCTGTGGGGGATATTGAGGGTGAGTATGGAAGAATTATTGATAATCCTACAGAAGAGATTGAGGTATGTTGGGGTGACATGTCCTTGTGCTTGGTTTGCTTGTCCCGTGTCTGATAGACTCAGTTAAGGCCACTGTTACATCTAAGCTCAGGTCGTTACTTTCCCTGGCATATGTTCTTAATTGGGCTCTTGGCTCTTGTAGGTGATTTGTGGTGATAATTTGGATAGTCGGGTTTTTGGCAGTGGATTTCCCGTCTATAAATCTTTAGAAACTTGTACCAGTCAGGAGTACTTGAACTCGGGCTGGAACTTAAACAAGACAGCTGTGCTTCCAGATTCACTTCTGTCATTTGAGATCTTTAGTACTTCCGGGCTCTTACGACCTCGACTTAGATTAGGAATGTGCTTCTCATCTTGTCCTTGGGTAAGATTCACAGCATTCCTCATAAGATAGTGCTAAGATATGCTACACTCTGTTATTTCCAGCAGAACGGATCAGAGTTGTTCATTAGTTTTCCTTTCGAATATGAACACGTGGTTTCAACTATTGATCACTTTGGTTTGCTCTGTTAATTTTCAAAAGCAGAAACTTGCAGTGCACCATTTGTACTGTCTCTCCTACATGCATATTGGTTCCCCCAGAATTTGGTATGCTATCCCTGGAAATCATGGTTCGAAGTTTGAAGTTGCTATGAAGAATTACCTTCCCGAATCGACAGTGGAACAATCAAAGATGCAACACTATAGACAGGTGAGTCAGAAGCTCCAGCATTTCGTTTTTTTACTCTTATTCTAGTGAAATGATTTATCTTCATGTTTTTTTTTTTTTTGGGGGGGGGGGGGGGGGGGGGGGGGGGGGGTAGAAAGTCATCATGTATTGATACTCCTGGAGCAGGTTATAACTTCTACTTTTTGAATGTGGAAGTTCATCTCTCTCGCTTTTGGAGTTAGTCTCAAGTCGGCTTTCAATTGTGGCCAAATATGATCTTCTCATCACTACTAGCAGAATGGAAGTGATTCTTATGCAATGCTTTCACTGGTGCAGCTAATGAAACTGACGCCAACAACATTGAAGTCAGCGGGATTACCTGTGTATCGATGCATTCAGTATCCTGGAGAGTTTGTTCTTGTCCTGCCAAGAACACGTTATTCAGGGTTCGACTGTGGCTTTAATTGTTCTGAGAGTATCCATTTGGCTCCAGTTGAGTGGTTACCACATGGGCATAATTCTGCTGAACTCTACAGTGAACAAGCAAGAAGGACTTTTATTTCCCAGGATAAGCTGTTGATTGGTGCAGCTAGAGAAGCTGTGAGGGCGCAATGGTTAGACTTACTGTCTGGGAAAGATATCTCAATAAATGCAAGATGGAAAGAGGCTGCTGGGAAGGAAGGGATTTTAGCAAAAGTGCTCAAGGTGATGGATACTCTTGTTAGTGTGCTAAGGAACTTGAGGACACTTGGGTTAAACCCTTGGTATTTTCTAGTATTATATCATCACTGGTACCACACCTGTGTTCTTATGATTTGATTCTCCATATTTGTATTTGGTTCCAATTTTTGCAGTTACGTATTGAGATGGAGGCCAATAGAAGGAAATACCTGTGCAACACTTCACAGTCAAAGAAGATGGACAAGGACTTTGATTCCACAAGTAAAAAGGAATGTATAGTATGTTATTATGATCTTCACCTCTCTGCAGCCACATGTCCCTGCTCTGCTGACAGATACTCGTGCCTAAACCATGCGAAGCTGCTCTGCTCTTGTCCTTGGGGCCGAAGGATCTTTCTGTACCGTTATGAAATTGACGAGTTAAGAATTCTTATTGAAGCCGTGGATGGCAAACTGAGTGCCATTTATAAATGGGCAAAGAATGATCTCCAGCTTTCGCAGCAGTCCATTGTCTCTGATAAGAATAGCTCGCCAGGAAGGAGGCAGATAGGCGAACCAGGGTGCAGCACTGGAGGATCAGAAGGGAAAGGAAAAGAGAAGTTTTATGATGCATCAATACCCTATGAAGGCTGGAACAGTACTGCCTCTGCGATCAGGGAAGAACTGAAGGCACGAATGCTCCAATGGAAGTCCTTGAAGGAAAAGAGGCTGAAGGGCAAAAGCAGTCTGAAGCCTACTTCTTTATTTTCTTATGCTGATGATGCTTGTAACACACATATGCCTGAAGTTTCTTCTGATAGCACCAGCGAATCAAGCTCATCTTAATAATATACGGTAGCACATTTTCGTTTCTCCTCCACGCCAAGCGATGATGTATTCCTGGTTCATGATTGGAGTATAAGAATAACAGGAACATCAGATATATCAGAAGCCAGGTTGACCTATACCCCAGAAAGTTTGTTCTGATCAGCTGAGTAGGAATGGTAGATACAGAAACATGTCTGCAAATCAGTCATAATTTAGACCAAATGGATAAAAGAAACCGACCAAATACTTAATCTTACTGCTATATGAATAGTGTCTTGGACAACCAGCTGCAGTTGTTATGGAATATCAGTGCTCAATTACTGAAAAATTTGTGGCCAAAGCTACGAAGAACATTGGTCTTATTCCCCCTAGGAGCACTAAATCTGTTGCTGCTACTCAGACAATGAATGAACTCGTTAGGACTGATTTTGTGATTCTTCTATGAGAAAATGAACAAAAAAAAAAAAAAAAATTAAGCACAGGTGTATATTTCCATGTTCATTACTATTTTTCATATACTATTTTTGCTATTTCATACTTACATTACATATCACAAATATCAATGGTACAGTGAAGAGAATGCAAAAGAATATCTCCCCTCCCAAATCCCGCCCACCCCCTATCTATGCAGTGAATTCAAAATACTGAGTAATGACTAAAAGGAACGATGATCAACATCCCAATGCAGAAGGAAGAACGCTGTTGCTGATACAATTACGTATGAAACTGGCCGGAATTCCAGCTGTGGTGATCATCAAAGCCCTGCTGAAACTAGTCCATGGAGGGTAATGATTCCAATCAAAACATTCTGATCACTGATCACAGGCAGAAACTGTACAGGTGATGGTGGTGATTCCATCTTCTTCATTGCTTCCACTGCCATTGCATCTGGACCAATAGTTCTTGGGTTCCTGGAATGACCGGCAGACATACACAATAAGTTCAAGAAGCCCAGAATCAGCCATTGGGCATCATGGTTACCCAAATCATGACGATAGTCGTGATCAATTCACTCGCGAGGCATAGGATATTTTTCCTACATAAGTAGATATGTATATGCAGTTCGAAAGGTTCACAGCAGAAGGAGAGAAAAAAAAGAGCAGAGAAATTGCAGTTTCCTTTCTTGTACCTGTTGCACATTTCCCCAACTGTAAGCTTGAATATGGCTTCCCCGCTAGCCTTGAGAGTCCGACGGAGATCACCATCAGTAAAGGTGCCAATAAGGTGATGATCAGGATCAACGACAAGAAGGCAACCGCAGCCTTTACTTGTCAGCTCAACCAGCTGATCCATAATCAGATCTCCTTCCCTGCACACCGGCAGCTCATTTTGCTTCTTCATAACATCCTTCACCTGCAAATTGCAAACATCATCATCCTGACTTCTTACTCCTCCAGGGCGGAAGATAATTCAAGGCTATCTATCGTCAGGCTACGACCAAATTAACCCAGATTCAATTAACTACTGTAGTTCTCAGATCAATTCGCTACGTCGTGAAAGATAGTCCATCTCCATCGTGATATTTATCGAGCTAACATTGAATTCCAAAAGCGGCAATATATCAAACACATTGTGGGCAACCAAAAATTCTGAATACCCAATTTCAAACGAACCTTGAAAATCAAGCTCTTGCCGATCCTGCCAGCAGGGTGGTTAGTCGCGTACTCCTCCTTGGTCAAATTCCTCGCCTCCATAAGCGCGATCGCCACCGTATCGCCAAACACCATCTGGATCGCGGTGGAGGTTACCGGAGCCAAATCGAATGGGCACAGCTCCCTCTCCAGCGGCAAATGTACATTCATATCGCAGACGGACGCGAGTGAGTTCCCTTCGACGGAAGTCACCGACACCAGGTAGGCCCCTTTGGCCCTGGCGCAGGGGACCAAGCGGAGGAGCTCGTCGGTGTTGCCGGACTTGCTGAAGAGGACGAGGACGTCGAGGGAGGAGAGGGCGCCGATGTCGCCGTGGAGGGCGTCGACGGGGTTGAGGAAGGAGGCGCGGATGCCGAGGGAGACGAGGGTCTGGGAGATCTTGTTGGCGACAAAGCCGGACTTGCCGACGCCGGAGAAGAAGATGGTGCCGGTGGTGTTAAGCAGGGTTTGGGAGAAGGAGAGCGCCTGCGAGAGATCGAGGTGGCGGAAGAAGTAATTGAGATGGTTCTGCTGGGATTTGAAGAGATTCAGGAGGGTGGATTCGTCGATCTGCCGCTGCTGACCGTGTTTGGGATCGGCAGGAAGATCGAGAGATGGCGGAAGAGAGCCCATCGCCGGACTTCTTCCCCCTGTTCCAAAAAATCTATCTTGGATGGATTCTGATCTCGAGAAATGCGATGGATTTGGGCGGATTCTTTGCGCGTGTATTAATGGCGGAAGAAGGGGCCTTTCGAATTCCGGGTCCGGCGGGAAATGGATGGTCGTTAATTATGGTTGGGCTTTCATCACTTATGAAGCTGCCTGCTTTTTTCTCCCGCTGTTGCGCTGTAACCGTGGGTTCTGTTTTTATGGTCAAGCTTCTGTTTTTATTTCCGCGGCAAAGATTTGGCCGGGAAGTGGTGGAGTAACGACGGAGTGATGCGCTGTGGATTCTTTCCTTTCATGTGACTGAAAACTAGATACACGTTCTCTGTCGGTCGATGAAATACCAGCTGTATTTTATTTTGTAGCTTAATTTTTTTTTTTTGGGTATGATGCAGATTGCAGAGTGGAGAAGCATAGCACAAGAAACCGGTTTATAATTGCTGGTCTAACAAGTGAATGGTTGAACCGGTGGTATAATTTGTGTGTCGATTCATGTCGGTTTAATAAAATATGTAGAAATGTGAAAAAATCATTAATAATAAATGAATTGAATCGGATATAAAACATATTTGAAGATAATTTATTTACAATTCATATTGATATTTGTTGGGGATGTGGCTCGGATGCAACCCAAGCCGACGTCGTTTTATCTAGCCCAAAACCAGCGTCGTTTCAGTCCTGATCAAGCCGGCGTCATCTGCCCTACCTAAGACAAGAAGCGAAGGTTGTATAGAGGGCGCCGCAGTCTACGAAGGAGAGGTCAAGTCGTGAGTCAGGTCCTAGGAATAATTAGGGTCTAGAAGCATGGCCGAAAACCCTGACACACGTTGTAGTCATGTCGCATTAAATACCCACTACCATGATGTACTATAAAAGGGGCATTTACTACGGTAGGTAGAGGATCGGCATTTACTACGAAGGAGACGCCGTTACGCTTCGCTTGCCCTACTTCCCCCCTCTTTCTCACGAGTCTCACTCCTACACTCAGTTAGGCTCAAACAATTGGCGCCCACCGTGGGGCCAGTAGGGAAGCGATGGAAAACCAACTGACGACGGAACGCAATATCGACTCACCCAACGAAGCAACACCCATCAAAGCTATGACGAACCAAAGGACACACGAGGAGGCCAGCAACTTCAACGCGGTACTCATTGAAGAAGAAGAGCCTGAGCTGACGCCCAAGGAGATGAGGCAGCAGATGGCTAAGCAAAACGAAATCATTGCCGACATGCAAAAAAAAATGAACCAGGTTATAGCGCTCATGATGAGCAAAGAGTCAGCGCAACCCGGTCACGCGGCGCTGTCAGCGCCAGACGCGACCGCGGTAAACGTCACGCCGCCACAACAGATCCCGTTCATCACATCCGCGGACGAGGCACCCCAGGCGGAGCCACATCCTAGGGCGGACCTCAGTTTCTTGGAGCAGCATCTTTCTCCACAATACCGCCCCCACCCTCCTAAGAGAATCCTCCACCAACCGCTAAGCGCGGACATAATGGCGGAGCATTTAAGAGGAATGCCGCCCGCCCTCCCCACGTATAACGGGACGACGGACCCAGAAGACCACGTCAGCACATTTTGCCTCAGAATGCAGCTCCAAACCAATTCCAACGCGGCACTGTGCAGGACTTTCCCATCAACTTTCTCCGGCATATGCCTCGACTGGTACAACAGACTCCCGAACGGAATCACCCGCTCCTTTGAGGAGTTCATACTCCTCTTCACTACCAAATTCGCGTCACAAAAAAGGAGACCCCTGCACCTGAAGGCCCTGATCGACATCAGGCAGAAAGACGGTGAGAGCCTACGCGCGTTCTATGCCAGATGGTCGAGAGTAGCTATGGCGGTGCGCGACCTCACTCCCGAAACCGCCGCCCATCACCTCATGGACGCTACGACCAGCATGGAGCTCAAGCGCGCCATAGCAAAAAGGCCAGTGACGCTGTCAACAGAGCTCGAAGCTAAAATCGAAAAGGCCATCACGCTGGAGGAGACTCTGGGCGCGGGTTCTGTCAGGCGTTTTGAGCCTTCCAAGCCGCCCAGGGAAGACCAAGCGCGGAAACAACTTCCGGTGCCCCGAGAACAGTTACTGCAGTCTCACAGCGGATCCAGGAGGCAACTCGCTCCACCAGAACAAGTTCCGCGGAGGCGCTCCCCCGATAGGCGTCAGCAGAACGCAACGCCCAATTACACACCGCTCAACGACTCCGTAAAGAACGTATTCCATGTCCTCCGCGAGAAGGGGTACAAGATCAATTGGCCCGCGCCCGTCAAGGCCGCTCCTCACCTGCGCAACCCGAACAAACATTGCGAGTTCCATAGGGAAACGGGTCACTCAACGGAGGACTGCAGGGAACTAAGGTACGAAATAGAGGGGCTCATCCGAAGAGGACTGCTTGATCAGACGAGCGGAGGGAAACCTGGTCGGTTTCTCCGGAACGAGGGTCGCGGTGATCGGCGCGGTCACCCTTCCGGTCGTAATCGGGGATCAAGAACCGCGGGTCTCCAAGCAAATCGAGTTTACCATCGTCGACTGCAAGTCCCACCACAACGGCAACCTGGAACGCCCGTTTCTCGCAAAGTTCATGGCACAGCCGTCGACGTGTCACCAAAAGCTCAAATTCCCTACCAAGGCAGGGATCGGAGAAGCCCGAGGAACCCCGTGGGCGACCCCGCGGAGGAAAGAATTACCCCGCCAAACCAACATCGTCGACACGCGGGCCGAAGAGCCGCGTCCAGAATCGATGGATTCTGATTTCGAGGTGGCACTGGACCCCGACGAACCTGAGAAGAGGATACGCGTCTCAACCCATGTACCTGGTGACATGGTTGAGCCGCTGATTGCACTGTTGAAAGAATATAAAGAGTTGTTCGCATGGTGCACGGAAGACATGCCGGGAGTGCCAAGAGAAGTAGCGCAACACTCTCTCGCGGTCCCTGCGAACGCAGAGCCGAGGCAACAGGCGCGCAGGGGCTTTACGGGCGATAAGTTAAAAGCCATAGAAGAAGAGGTGGCGCGGTTGCTCGCGGCAGGGTTGATCCGACCAGTAAAATACCCAAAATGGCTGGCGAATGTGGTCTTAGTGAAAAAATCTTCTAGCGCGTGGCGCATGTGCGTCGACTACACAACCTTGAACAAGGTGTGTCCGGGGGATCCTTACCCCTTGCCGTGGATAGACCAGCTGATTGACGTCACCGCGGATCATGAAACGCTGTCGTTCCTGGACATGTTCTCGGGGTACCACCAAATCCCGATGTCACGAGAGGATGAAGAAAAGACGGCGTTTATGACGCCATTCGGGAACTTCTGCTTCGTTGGAATGCCGTTCGGCTTGAAGAATGCTGGCGCGACCTACCAGAGAATGATCGACTCTGTGTTCGCGCGTCAAATCGGGAGGAACATTGAAGCTTACGTGGACGACCTCATCGTCAAAACCAAAGCGGGCAACTCACACCTGGAAGATCTGCGCGAGACTTTCGATGCGATGCGCAGGCACAGTCTGCGCTTGAACCCTCTAAAATGCGTGTTTGGAGCAGAAACAGGAAAGTTCCTGGGGTTCATGATCACTAGGCGCGGAATCGAGGTCGACCCGAAGCAGATAACCGCCGTCCAGCAACTGCGGGCGCCGAGGAGCGCGCTAGAGATACAGTCCTTGAACGGAAAGATAGCGGCTCTGGGAAGATTCATACCAAGGTCAGCTGATAAATGTGCCCCTTTCTTCCAAACGCTCAAGAACGGCACGCGGTTTGCGTGGACGCGAGAATGTGAAACAACCTTTCAAGAACTCAAGACATATCTTGTATCCCCACCTGTACTATCTGCTCCCAAGCTTAATGAAAAACTCTTTATGTACCTTGCTGTGTCAACAAGAGCTGTAAGCGCAGTGCTAGTGTCCAGGAGAGAGAGCCAGACCGAGCGTCCTGTGTATTACACGTCACGAACGCTGGTTAGCGCGGAAACGAGGTACTCCCCAATTGAGAAAGCGGCACTCGCACTAGTGAGCGCCTCGCAGAAACTACACCCCTACTTCCAAGCACATCAAATCACGGTCCTGACCAACCTTCCGCTCAAAAAAATCTTGTCCTCGATGGAAGTGTCCGGGCGGATGGTGAAATGGGCGGTCGAATTGTCCGAGTATGACATCCAATACGCCCCGAGGCCCGCGATAAAAGCTCAGATTCTAGCGGATTTTATCGCGGAGGGTGTCACCCTCGACTCCACGCCAGAGGGGGTATGGGATGTCTACGTGGATGGAGCGGCAAGCAAACATGGAGCCGGAGCGGGGGTGGTCGTGCGCGCTCCAGCGGGCGCTACTCACGAGATTGCAATCCGGTTCAGGGCACTGAAGACAAACAATGCGGCGGAATACGAAGCAATCTTGGCGGGAATGACGGCTGCCAGCGATTTAAGTGCGAGAATGATAAGAATCCTTTCCGACTCCTCTCTGGCAGTTAATCAACTGAATGGAACCTTCGACGCGAAGGAAGACGCGCTGGCGCATTACATGGAGCGCGTCAAGAAGAAGGCGAGTACCTTCGAGGCAGTGACTTACGCGCAAATCCCCCGTGAGGAGAACATGCACGCGGACGCGTTGTCAAAACTGGCAACCGCCACGGACTTCGAATCAACTCGACTGGTATCCGTCCAAAAGGAGGAAGAAGCGGACCAGGAAGTGGCGGTCAACGCCGCGCAACCCACACTAGATGATGATTGGAGAGCCCCGATCGTGAAATACTTGCAAGACGACGTAGTGCCAGAAGATCCTAAAGAGGCGTGGGCCCTAAGGCAAAAAGCGGCCCGCTGCACGATTATCGGAGGAGAACTATACTGGCTTTCGTACTCGGGCGCCTACTTAAAATGCATCAGCCAAGAGGAAGCCCACAACGTGGTGCGTGAAGTACACGAGGGGTTGTGCGCAATGCACGCCGGGTCGCGTAGCATGGAACGCACAATTTTGCTGCACGGGTACTACTGGCCGCGAGTAAAGAAAGACACGAAGAAGTATGTGGACCAATGCCACAAGTGCCAAGTAAACGCGCGCCAACACCACCTTCCCTCCACCGAACTACAAGGCAACCTGAGCCCATGGCCCTTCGCAAAATGGGGCGTCGACCTCCTGGGCCCCTTTCCAACGGCAAAAGGGAAGCGCAAATACATCATCGTGGCGGTGGACTACTTCACCAAGTGGATCGAAGCGGAAGCACTCGCCTCGATAACAGCACAACAGGTGACACGCTTCCTGAAAAATAACATATTGTCGCGGTTCGGAGTCCCGAACGCGCTCGTCTTCGACCATGGGAAACAGTTCGATTGCACGGAGGTAATTGACTTCTGCGACCAAGTAGGAGCAATTGCAAGGTTCGCGTCAGTGGCCTACCCCCAAGCCAACGGCCAAGCAGAGTCGGCCAACAAAGCAATCCTACACGGATTACATACCCGTCTGGGTGACGCTAAGGGCAATTGGGCCGACGAACTCAACACAGTACTATGGGCACACCGCACAACATATAAAGTCGCGACGGGAGAAACGCCTTTCGCGCTCACGTACGGCACTGACGCGGTGATTCCTATTGAGACAACAGCCCAAACGTACCGAATCACAATGTACGACGGAGAAGCCAATGAAGAGGCGCGCCTTCTCGACCTCGAGCTAGCGCAGGAAAGACGCGAGTTAGCAGCCATCAAGCTCGCAGCAACAAAGGAACAAGTAGCTAAGTACTACAACGCCAAGCTGGTCCCCCACAAGCTCAATCTCGGAGACCAAGTGTTAAGGCGGAACTTCCGCCCAGACCCCAAACACGGGAAACTCGCGTCGGCATGGGAGGGCCCGTACCTGATCCGCGAAGTAGTGGGCGCTAGCACCTTCAAGCTCAGCGAATTGGGGGGCACGAAAATTCCAAGAACGTGGAACGCGCAGAACCTTAGGAGGTACTATTGTCCAGCTTAATATGTATTTGGTCACGATGGTACCTTTATATGGTGGAATAAAACTAAAAGGTCGAAAAAGCAAGTAGCAATAATCTCGAATTATTCGCGCCCACTCCGCTGAACGAAAAACGCTGATGACAAATCGCGCACACCGTTCACAAAAATAGCAATAATCCCGAATTATTCGCGCTCACGCAACTGAACTTTAAACGTAGATGGCAAATCGCGCGAATTATTCGCGCTCACAAACTAGCAGTAATCGCGAATTACCTCGCCGCACATTAAAAAGGGGGGGGGGGGGGGGGGGGGGGGGGAATAGTTCCCCTTTGGATTCCATTTCACGGGAGCAGGAACTACAACGTTCCGCGGGCAAAGGCATCAGCGCCATAAACAAAAAAAAAACAAACAAACAACATCATCATCAATTATCACTACTCTACTGGCGCGTTATCCACATGGACAACTTCAACCTCGCCATCCGCCGGCGCAGCAGACCCTCCACCCTCGCCCTGGTCATCAGCGCGCTCCTCGCCTTGGCCATCAGCACGCTCCTCATCTTCTTCTTCTTCAGACTCGTCCTCTGACTCGGAGTCAAGTGTCAGCGGCTTCTTCTCACGCAGCCACGTTTGCACGTGCTGAACCATCTCGTGAGTCCTCCAGCGAACGCCCGGGTTTTCGGGTCGTACCTTCTTGCCGACCGCAATGACAGCTTTAGTCATCGCATCCGCCAAGAACTTCCCGAACGCAGAAGAGGACTTATACTGCCGCACGGCAGCAACCTGCGCCTCGCGGACAGCTTCCGCCTTCTCCTCCTGAAAACTTTCACGGACCTGCTTCAGCTTCTCTTCATGACCCGCCTCCAACTGTGATTTTTCCCGCGCCCATTCTTCAGCTAGCTTCTTCTTCTCTTCCTCGAACTCACCGCGCAACTCCGCCCGAGCCCGCTCGGTCACCGCCTGGACATCCTCCGCCAGCTTGCTCTGCAAAACTCCCAGTTCCACGAGGGCCTCATTCGCTTTGTTCGTCGCCACCTCTGCGCGCCCCTCCGCCCTCGCGAGCTTACCCTCCAGCTGGACAATCATAGCCGCCTCCGCCTTCACATTGGCACGATCTTGTTGGGCGCGGAAGGCGCACATTAGACCCTACGCCCAATCCGCCACACATCTCAGTTACGCCAAATAACTTGTGAATAAAACGAAATGAGAAGAGTTAAACAAACATACCGCGAAGTGGATCTGGGCAAGATCCTGCAAGGGATCTGATTTCTCCAACCGCGGAGGAACGGTGAGCACTGGCCCAAGAGCGCGTAGAGCAGCCTGAGCGGACTGGCTATTACAGGCCGCGCCGGTGTGGATCCGCACATCACGGTAGTAATCCACGCCCGCCATCTCCGTCAAAGTTTGCTGAACAGTCCCCCCGAATGAGCTGCCAGCTGAAGTTCCCTCCGGGCGAGGAGGTTTACTCACCAGCGGGATTTGCCTCGTTGGCGGAGCCTGCTCAACTACCCGAGGCAGAGGTTGCTCAACTGACCTTGCTGCCTTAGCTGGTCGGTTCGGGGTCGAAGTCTGCTCAGACTCCTTCCTCTTAGAGCTGCTTGTCCGCGCACCGTCGGACTCCTTCCTCTTCGTGCTACTTGTCCGCGCACCCTCCCTCTCCTTTTCCTTCCTCTTCCTCTTCTCACCGCGAGGAGCCTTCACGACCTCGTCCAGCGACATCATGCTCGACAACGATGAGAAATCAACGCCTGCGCCAATAAATCGTAAGGTGCCCGTTAATATGACAGAATGCAAGGAAAAAAAAAGGAAATAAACTAACCGTCCGCAAAAAGCTCCTCCAAAACAGCCGCGCGGACGCCGCTGGAATACAGATTTATCCTATGAGGCATGCAAGCCTCATACTCAGCATCAAGTTCATCATACTTCCCCAGCTCAGACTCATATCGGCGCAACCCCCCTTTCTTCGAGACAGTGGGCTCCTCTACATACTCCTCCGCCCACTCCCCCGGTACAGGCTTAACGTAGAAAAAGCGCGCAAACCAATTCTTCTCTAATTTCGGGGAGCCATAGACAAAGCCTTCAGGCCGCTTGTCCCGCCGCCTAATGGAAAGGCAATCGCTCGTCTCGGTCGGCCCCTTAATTTTGTACATCTTCCGGGAGAGACCATAGGTGGGTTGAATACCCAGCCTCTTACAGACCAACCGGAGACAAGACGCGTGCATGACCACGGAGGGAGAGACGCGCGCAATAGAACAACCCAGTTGCCTGTACAAGGCGCACAACAATGGGTTGATTGGGAACTTGAAGCCCATCCGCCAGTACTCAGAGTATACACCGAACCATCCAGCGGGGCAGTTCCCGATTCGGCTACGCGCGGTCGGAACGGCATACTGCCAATTGGGGGGCAACCCCAATCCGCGTACTAGTTCCGTGACCTCCCGCCGCCCATACACTGAGACATGGTCTGGCCCGCGCACCAAGTTATCACTGGGAACCTGCTCTCCCTCGAACATCTGTTCCCAATCCAAAATCGTATACGCGGCTCCTATCCCGTGCACTCCGAGATGGCTCATCGCTTCGGTCACGCGCGACACGCAAATCGGCTCAGAGGAAGCCGCCGATGTTCCGGCGCCCTCAAGCGGTGCGGTTCTGGACCCGCTAGCACGATCGCGTCGGATGATCAACACCCCCCGCGACTGGGCCTCGCTAGCCTCGACGCCCTCACACTCCACCAAATCTTCTCCAGATCCGGCATCGTACGAGGGCGTCTCGGGAATCCCTCCGTCACCGCCGTCGTCGTCACCGCCGTCGTCAGAATCACCCAGATGCATCGCCGGAACTCCTCCACCGCTGCCATCGTCGTCGGACTCGACCAGATCCAACGACGAATCGGAAGAAACATGAGAGAGGGGAGAAAAATTACCTTCTTCATCAGCCAAAACCACGACCTCGTTGTTTACATCAGCATTAGCCATTTGTGCCTTCAAAAGGGAGAATCACGAACTTAGAGACGCAAGATGATCGGAGAAGCAGAAAATCTCGTCGGCAAGTAAGTACGACGAAAGGAAAAACAGAAAGGTTAGAGATGAAAAACGTCTCTCCGAGACAGAGGGGTATTTATAACCCCAGGAGAGGAAACTGAAAGGGTGAAAGTTACATCGAGAATCGGAAACGTCAATCTGGAATTTCAAATTTCAAAAAGTAACCGCCCAAACGAGTGAATCACAGCAGGCCACGTCGACACCTACTGATACTAGGGCTAAGAGCTAGGTAGAGGCTAGGCGGTGACGTCAAAGGATACGCGCACCGCCTGGGGGGCATGGGTACACCCGCGGGAAAGAAAAATCAGTCAAATAAAAGGGGTCACTCGCGTCACGCACATAGCCTGGGGGGCATGAGTTGAACGCGCGCAACAAAGGCGTATGCGCGCGCCAATAAAGGGAATCGTGCGTGAAACGCGCACGCCAACTGTCTACGGATGTGCCGCGCACAGAGATAAGGAAGCGCGACGCGTGCAAACAACGGAAGAATCGCTCGCGGAACACGCGCAACACACAAGAGCACCTCTCCGCGCGAGTTAAACGCGTACAGTAAGGTGCATGCGTACGACTGGGATGGGATCCGCGCGCGAAATGAAGTCTGATGGCGCACCTTGCCAAGTGCAGCAGCCTACGCGCGGAGAGAAAGAAGCGCAGCTCAAGCCAACACGCAAGACAAGTTGTATACCGGCACACAGATAACCTAGGGAGAGTGAAGAAGCGAGAAGAACCGAGCCACCCGCGCGGAAATTAACAGGCGGCATTCACGGAACACCACCTGGTGGGGGGCAATTGTTGGGGATGTGGCTCGGATGCAACCCAGGCCGACGTCGTTTTATCTAGCCCAAAACCAGCGCCGTTTCAGTCCTGATCAAGCCGGCGTCGTTCTGCCCTACCTAAGACAAGAAGCGAAGGTTGTATAGAGGGCGCCGCAGTCTACGAAGGAGAGGTCAAGTCGTGAGTCAGGTCCTAGGAATAATTATGGTCTAGAAGCATGGCCGAAAACCCTGACACACGTTGTAGTCATGTCGCATTAAATACCCACTACCATGATGTACTATAAAAGGGGCATTTACTACGGTAGGTAGAGGATCGGATTTTGGATTCTCTCACTAATAAACTCAGACTTCTCTCTCTGGCCAATTTCCTCTGTAATCTCTCCTTCTTAGACCAACATTTTCATCAGAAACGAGACGCCGTTACGCTTCGCTTGCCCTACTTCCCCCCTCTTTCTCACGAGTCTCACTCCTACACTCAGTTAGGCTCAAACAATATTTAAATAAAATGCGATATTTCTAATAAAATATAAATACTAAAATTTGAATACAACGTTAAATGTCAATACCAAAACGTTTATACTTGAATCCAACAAATAACATCAACATTTAGCTTTTACACTCATAAAATAAATGATTCATTAATTTTTTATTAGTTAAATTCACCAAAATGACATCATTTTGCTTAGATATCGTTAATTGATCATGCCGATCATATCAGTGGTGTTCACGTCGATTTTATGATTAGTACAGGTTGAACCAATGTCATGTCGGCGGGTGTGACATCCATTGGTATAATACTCACATCCAATTTATTAGTATGATGCTAACAGAGTAATACTAGATCCAATAAATAGAAATATTTTGTCTGGTGATTTTTTTTATTTCAAAAGAATTATTAAAATTAATGTGGATTTATAAAGAGAGGAACACGCTTGTCATTATTAAAAAGTAGGAAAGTACACATGTGTGGTACTATGCTTAATTATTGGTCTCGCGCCTCACTATAAGTAATGATAAACAGACCACAAAACACAACAAACAACACCATATATATCATAAAGCAGACCAAAAAGCTTATAAAGGAGAGTAGGAGACTAGAACCTCATAAAGCATACCACAAGTTCCATGAAACAGACCACAAGTTTATTAAAGCATGTATCAAATTTTTTAAAACAGACAACAAGTTTCTTAAAGCAAATCAGAAACTTCATAACTTAAGTTTTAGGTATCAAAATGTAAGCCATAAAAAATTTAGGTACTAAAATATACTTTTCTATCAATATTTTGGAATTATATGAAAAAAATAATTTTAGGTATTAATTTTAAATATTTTAAGTTTAGGTATCAAATTGTACTTTGCATATGAACCCCAAATCCATTGGACAGAGGGAGGGGGAAAATGCTATGAGTGAGTAGTTACTATAATACCCTTTGTCAATCATGCTAGTATGGTGCTAACACTAAATGGTATTAGCACCTTATCCGGTCTAGCAAAACAAGAACCCATTTGGTTTTATAGAGTTCATACTTTAAATGGCCATAGACTATTTTGGCTTGAATTTTAAAAAACCTCCATTACATCGTGAACTTTACAATATTTGGACTATTTTGACTTGATTTGTGGTTTGCCCATTTATTTGGACGGTCAACATCATTGACCATTAATGAGTTAGCACATATGGTCGAAGTGGATGTCATATAGTCTAAAAATTAATAAATAATTTTAAAAATTAAAAAACAAATTTTCCAACATTTTTATTTTGGTTCATACCTTAGTTTTGCCTAAACTTTATACTAATGGAGTACTTTCGCCTAAACCCCATAACATACAAAACTGCTAACTATTTGGACCACTTTGCCCTATCCCGTGGATTGATCATCAAATTAGACCACTTTGACATAATGCTATGTCATAAAAGAATTAATAAAATATATAAATTGAATTCTAAATTTACAAATAAATTAGTATTTCATCTAATCACGAAATAAGCAACTTTGATCGGAGTTTATCCAAAAAGATTGTACTTTAATTAAAATTATCCGAAATACCGTGATTCAAAAAATATTTCTCAACAACGACGAGATTCGTGGTTGTGGCGGCCAGAGGAGTGGCAGGGATGGTGACTGGCGGTTGGTCACTCGTCTAGAGTCTAAATTTTCCCCCACTTAGCTTCATCGGTGACAGACTTGCTGGTGACCAAGGAGAGGCTCCGGCGAGCCTTGCCGATCGTCGATGACTTTGTATTTATCTAGTTTTTATTATGTTTTCGGAATTCAATTTTGAAGCTCCTACGGTGTATCATCAATATCCACTGATGCCGCCATCGAGAACGTTAAATCCAACTCTATTAGACAACGAATTATTATGGGTGGATGGTGAACATCGATTTGATTTGGTTTGCTCTAATGATGTAGGTATTTTAATTTATGAATTGGTAAGTTGAAATTTTTATATATGTTATACCATACAATACCATGTTATATCATAAAATACCGTACTGGTATTTTATGGTATTTTTGCATATGAGTGTTGTGTTTTATTTGTTCTAGACTGTTATTATAATTGTTGTGATTTTATGTTTCTGTATATATGTTTTACCATACAATACCATAAAATACCATAAAATACCATTGCAAGTTACTTAATTTAGTTTGAGTTAGTATGAATAAGTAGTATATAGTTTGATTAGTGACTAGGAACAGATGATTTAAAACCCTACTTTTCTAGATGACTAGGAACTTGTCACATATCTCAGCAAACTCTCAATTTAGATTTCCTGTCATAATATATGTTATCATCAATAATAGGAATACCATAGTGATAAAATTTATAATTTCTTTGCAAGTTTGACAGCCTAAATGTAAGGGCAATTAACGTCTCTTCTACCCCTTATTGTTGTAGATTGGTGTTGATCACCTCACATAGTTGCTCATATGTCTAACGACCATGAATTTGTAGTCTGAAATTGGTACCAACAATGAACCCAACCCCAACTTTCTCTCTTAATTTTGAATTCCCTTCCGAATAACCAGTTTAAAGATTCTGCATATAAGAAGAAAAACTAAATATACGAAAATTAAATTAATTTCTACTAATTCATAGATACCGTTTTAATCTACTAATTCAATATTCACGCAAGTAGAAAACACATGCTAATACACATACATATTAGCCATAATATCTAAAGCGTTTGAGCAAACGCAATGCATATGAATTTTTTTCAGATGGGGATGGTATTTGTAGAAGATGAAAGTTGTAGAAGATGTAACAATTCATTAGCAAAATGGCCATCTATTTATAGGCACTCTAAAATTCTTGTTTTGCCCAAATTTTCACATAAGAAACATTTTTGTTGGCTTGCCCGTTGGGATGTCTGGAACCTTGGAAATTTCTATACTTTTTTTTTTTTACAAAAGATAATCATTAGGTTGAAATCAATAGATCATTACATCCTGGAATTCAGCCAGGCCTGGAAATCAAACAAGCGACATGTAGTCGGGAACAAAGACAGGGCATGTCTAGCTACCAAGTGAGCTACCCTATTGTTACGTCGACCTACAAATCGTACAGTGAACCCTACATTTGAAGCAAACAAATTGACAATCTCTTCCAAAATCGCCCCTATCCGATTATCTCGAACATCCCGTCGGAGAATCTTCTCAATTATCACCTGGGCATCCCCTTCAAACCTCATGACATTGAAACCATTTGCCAAACACCAGTCAATCGCCTCCCGGAGGGCCAGAGCTTCCACCATCATTGGGTCACCAAGTAACGGGAAATGCACCCCCTTCGCAAGGATGACCTCTCTAGCAGAATTGAGGATAGTCATCCCCCATGCCGCATGAGATCCCAGCCGCACTGCCCCATCCCACATACAAATTGCTGTGTCAGTCCCAGCCGCATTTACGATAGGGGCCGGTGGGCGCGCCTGCTGAACAGGCAGGTTCCGGGGTAAGCCAATCCACTCCTGGACTTGTTGGTGGAACTGCCTCATCAAGGCCGGGATCCCAAACTGTTTGCCTTCAAAGACCACCCAATTACGGGATCGCCAAATCCGCCACAGAACAGCCACTACCGACATACCCAAAATAGGGTCATGCACCACAGCCAGCAATTTCTTTAGAAAGAGCGGAAAAGTATGGCGAGACAAACCTTCACCCAGTTGGGCTAGCCCAGAATGATCCCACAATGCACGAGCCACCGGACAGTCCAAGAACATACGTTCCAGAGTTTCCGATGCCTCCCAGTACACCCGACATCGAGGCAAAACTTCCACTTTCTTTTCACGCAACGCTTCCGTAGTAGGAAGAATTCTATCAAAGACTTGCCAAACAAACACCCTAAACTTCGGAAGAATATCCACCTCCCACAGGCTGATCCAACTTGACTTATCCATCCAACTAGTCATAGATTTCTATACGTTGGCACGCAAATGCTTTATGTTTTGATGTGCGATCGTCCAAAGACTTCCCATCTACTCCGAGACCAGAGTTGTTCCAGTGAAGACATTAGCAGGACATTTACGAGGCATTCCAAAAGAAAAGATAAAAAAGTATTCACACTTTGTACGACTATGATACCCTTATTTCTATTGCAGACCCCAAGTGCAGATATCACCAGATGTACAAGATTTTATATACAGATCGTCGGCTATCACTTACAAAACCAAACCACAAAAGGAAGATGAGTTCCTGGAGATTGCTTGCACCCAGATACACTAGAATGAACTACATTTGTGGAAACACTAGATCACTAACCAAACACACCCCTCTTCTCTTCTATGCTATCAAGTAACACCAAAGACTACACATTGAATATAAACTAAAGCTAGAGATGACAAGAAAATGGCTCATAAGGGAAAATATATCGACTGAGGGGATCAAATAATATCTAACAACTCAACCATGACGATGCAAAACAAAATTTGACCCTTTCTACATCACTTTCCCTTCCCCGCATTTCCTTCCCTCTGATTTCGGAAGTGGCCAAGGAGAAGCTGAGCCTGCATTAATATCACCCAAACCACATCATAGGGTCATTCTTGTAGAACAAGAGAAGAATTAAGCAAGTCAACATTTATAAGGGGGGGTTAACATGACATGAGGTTTTGCAAGCATACCTTCTCTCTCGCTCTCGGGGTTCCAGACTGCGACAAGAAAACAAGTGGAGGGACAGCTCCTTCTTGTAGAACAAGGGTACAGTACTTTGGATTGTTAAGGCACAGTTGCACCAATACCGAAGCAGCATTTTCTTTTCCCCTTTGGGATCCTGACTCAATGACCTCGACAAGCAAAGGAATGCCTCCCGCCTTAGCAATCGCTAGACGGCCTTCCCCAATCGTCGACAAGTTTGCAAGAAGAGCAACCGATTTATCCACCATCCCAGTGGCAGGATCTATCAACTCCACGAGATGTTTCACTGCTCCAGCCTGAACTATGCGTGCCTTGTTCTCGTGAAAGATAGAGAGGTTAAATAATGCAGTAGCGGCATCCTTCTTCCCTCTAAGAGTCCCTGACCTTAGGAGGTTCACCAAGGCTTTGACTGCACCGGAGCGCCCGATTCTTGCCTTGTACTGTTCCAGGACAGAGAGGCTAAACAGAGTAGCTGCAGAGTTCTCTTTGGCCGTGTCACTCCCCGAGTTCAGAACATGAATCAGAGGTTCGATTGCTCCTGCTTCTGCTATCATGGTCTTGTTCTCTTCATTGATTGATAAGTTCAGGAGGGCAGTAACTGCATGTTCCTGAGTGAGCTGTATCTCTGAATATAGAAGTGATAGTAATGGTGGGATAGCACCAGATTGAGCCACTATTACACGATTCTCTTTGTTGTGTTTGGTGAGGAAACGCAACTCTGCAGCAGCTACAGTATGTAGTTCATCTGAATGACTTCTTTTGAGATCTTCCACCAACTCCTCAACATGAGATGTGGTGGTTAAATCATCGTATGACACCAGATCAGATGGAACAGAATGAACCCTGCTGCAACAGTTTTCATTGCTTGAAATCTTTGGTTTTCTTTTAGGGTCTTGGAATTGAATCTTGGCAGACTCATTACTGGGAGCAGCAACAGCAGCAGCAGCAGAAGATACTTCAGTCATGACTTCTACTGAGAATTCATTTACATTATGGTGCTTGGAAGATGTTCTCGACACTTGAGTTGAAGGCGGACCAAACTCAGTACTAGAAACAACACTCGAAGCTGATGCACTCCTGCTGATTTGATATGACAGCAGCTCACGAGAAGGACATTCTACATTTCCATTCTTCAAGCTTTCATTTTGATTCGATTCCTGTCCAACGAACCCAGATATGTCATCAACCTTGTGATCGACAAATCCATTTCTAACTTCAGCTGAAGAAGCCTTGCTGGCATCCAAAGAGCAGTTCTCACTAACTGAGCGAAATAACCCAGGATCTGATGAAGGCAATGGGACCAATGCGAGGTTAGCCCGCTCACAATTGCTAGAAATATTCACGCTATTTTCCTGACACCAATTTGCTATCATGGCTTTGACAGTATAATTGGGAATGAGATTTGCGTGAGAAAGTGTTTGACGGGTCTTGGGGCAAATCGCCAACCCATGATCAAGCCATTTCTGGATGGCATTCCTCTCATAAGTTTGACCAGAAGCCACAATGACAGGGTCCAACATAAGCTCCAAAGATAAGGGACACCGGAAATATGGAGGGATTCTGACACCACTCTCGGGTTCAGAGCACTCAACTTTAAGCAGACAAGCACGTATGTGACACAGGAGATCCACAACTTGATTTACCTGCTCCAAGTTCCCTTTGTCTCTGTTGGCCTCTATATTCATCCTTTCTTTTTCCAACGCCACACTTTCTTTCAGGAGATCACGGTTTGTCCTCAGATTAAGTGAACCAATGATTTTCATCACATGATCAGGGCAAGAAGCAGTGTCGTCTCTTGGACTTCTTAGAGCCTCTTCTATATAATTCGTAATTGATTCTTGTTTCACACTCTGAAGCTCCTGCATGCAGTTCTGAGATAATTTTCTGAAGTTAATTGATGATTGGGTTCCAAATTCACGGGTAAGAGTGATAATAATCAAATGTTACAGATAGAGACAACTATAGATAAGAAGCCCAACTCTGGCAGCTATTGTGTGAAGTAAGCAACCGACACTAAGCATTCGCACACCTGAATGACAGTTAAGTCTGTATCTGTTGGAGAAGACTGCAACAGTGTACATAATATATGGCAAATCTCCAGCGAACATCTTTGGATTCCAATCAGAAGAGCCCCGGTCTTCTGAACCTGAAAATTTGAAGGGAAAAAATCTAAGAATCTCTTTCTCAAAGGACAGGCTCTAAGAATCTAGTATAGTTTCATTTCCTTTAAAATAAACGTAGCACATTTGCGATCTGGCTTAGCTTAATTTTCTACCCCTCCATGTCTTGTACTTACAAATGAAAAAGTATTCAGCAAAAGGGTAGAATGAGGTTGGAGACGTCAGAACCCAAAAAAGTCCCCCCCCCCCCCCCCCCCCCCCCCCCCCCCCCACCTAACTGTTTGGTGAAATAGTTCCAATTCGACCTTAGGCACATCGGTTTTGAATGTGAAAGAAAGCATGAAGAATACCCATGGGCAACACAGCCATTCGACCTGTACGATAACTCACAGTGGGTGAATTTGGAGCAACGAAAATTATAAGAACTAACAACTTACACTGAGAATCTTGCTCATCTTCGGAGACCAGTTTTCTATGAATTCTCTAGCCTCATTAACAGCTGCATCAAGCTCTTCACACTCTTGATATAGTATTTCCGTTGAAGTTAGATCGTGGTCAACAACTTCATCAAGCACTGGCTTCAAATACTTAAGCACCATAACCATACTTCTGTAATCATTTTGAATAGTTGCATGTATCTTTGTCTGACATGAAACAAGAAGAATGAACCGAGAGATGCTGTTGACAAGACAGCTAATAGATGTTCTGTCCATTAGACCTGCTTCACAAAGAGCATGTCACAAGCGAAGTCACATAAAGAGCAAAAAGGAAAGAGCACCTAAAGGAGTTTGAAAATACGAGGAATACCCTAGTCAAATACTATACGCCGATGAGGATAACCATTTGCTTGTTAAATAATCAATGATTCCCAATGTTTTCGGAGGAATGAGCTTTCTTCCTACAGAAACAGAAAGTTTGTCTTATAAAAAAGCTACATCAATGCAGAATTCAAAGTAATACTCAAACTGTCAGCATATCCTTTCTATTGTTGAGTGAGGGCCCCGGAGTTCGAACAAAGGGTAAAGTGAACACGGCATTTCACAGCAAGAGAAAACATAAATAGAAGCTGTCTAGCATCCTTCATTCTGTTTAGTTGGTTCAGGGCACCTTCCTCAAGGATCACTCACAGATTAAAAAATTAAAGTTCACAATAACCCAATAAGCCTATTAGAAAGAAAGAAAGAAAGAAAGAAAGAAAGAAAGAAAGAAAGGAAAAAAAAAAAGCCATTCATTAGAAATGATGAAGACAGCCTAAGATCAATGTACAAAGCTCTCCACCAAAAAAAAAAGGAGCAAGCTGCTAACTCATCAAACCCGAATGGCATGTCCATTGCCAATATTAGAACTGAAAAATGTACAGAGCTGGACAAGTCCTGAGTTGTCTCCTCCCAACACCAAACTTGCTTATCTTCTGCAAATGTTACCACTCCAATTTCCCCCAAAGAAAACCTAACCCCACAGACCTTTTGCTTCATACAAAGTCAATGTCTGATCTGGAAAATGCTAGAAAAAGTGGGCATGTTGTATCCATCCCACAATTATGGAAAAGAAGCTAGGGGTCGTTGGATTTAACATTTGTAAAATGAGGCAATTTGGGGTAAATGTCTCATTTTAGAAATTGAGGCAATTGTATGAGAAACTATAGCTTTAATCCGACCAGTTGGTCGGAGGACCCAAATTTCATTTGTAATTTAGGAGCTAATGAAGATGGTAGGAGCAATATCTTATTACGTGTAAAACTTGTAGAGACCAGTTAATCGAGCATCGAGACCTCAACTCCGTACATCGTTTGCAAGGGAAGTGGCTCTTCCTCCCCAATATTCCCATTCTCAAACCCTAGACCCTCGCTAGAGATAGACCTCTTTGAACCGATATATCCCCTGAAAGGGTTGCCACCACCATTCACAAATTATCCAAACAGAACCCTTAACCGAAAATACAGTGCCTAGAGCTACCTGCTTCAGAAACAAAATTCAAGCCTTTTTTATTCATTGAATCAGTCGTCGAAAATCATTCGGGGAAAGAAAAACAGAATTCCCCAATCAGTGATCATTAAAAAAAATTCATTGTCCGATTCCCAGCAATCAAACCCTAGAAATTGAGATTAACTTGAAGGGAAACTGAATTTACCGCGGAGAGGAAGGAGGAATGAGTGGGGGCTTTGATGTCGCTTGCCGTTTCCAGAGTGTCGTCTGCCTCGCAACTTCCTTTTTCCATATGATTGAGACAAATCAGTACTTCGAACCTTTGCCGCAACGAAATCATTCGACTCTGTGCTTGTCGCCGTTAACAACTGGGACCCCTCCCTCCATCCTAATTTCACAACCGCTGGAGGTCGTAAAGGAATCAGAGAAGACTGTTGGCACGGCGGAGCGGAGGTGAAGAATTGAAATTTTTGGGACCGAAGAGAGCAGTTGGCGGCTGAAAAACACCGATCGAAGAGGACGACGGGAAACGAAGTAAAAGGAGACAGCAGCAAGTAGGGCTGTCACCTGTCAGTTCGGGTAACCCGAAAACCGAAACCCAATACAAGCACTACCGGGAAAAGACTGGGTGGGGGAAGCAAATCTCAGTTCTGATTCTCTGCTTTGCCGACGAAAAGACTGCGTGAAGCAATTTGGGAAGAAGAAAATCAAACGCAGATGGGTGGGCTGTCTTGCTTGGCTGGGCAAATCGACAATTTCAAGGTCTCGATCTGCCTCTGAGAAGTTTGCTACTGGTCGTTGACACAAGATCTGTACTGCTCTCCGGCAGCAAGATGGCGGCTACAGAAACCTACTTGAAGCCTCGAACCCAGATGGATTGCTGCATTGCTGAGAGGCGGAGTGAAGGCGAATCAGGAGATGACGAAAACGTAGGCGAGGGAGAGGACGACGAAGGCGATGTCAGAGATCCCCTCGAGGACGTTGATGGGGGCGAGAAGTTGAACTGGTAGAAGCTGGGAAGGGAGGCTCTGTTTCGGCGAAGCCTCGAGCAGTCGAGCAAGAAGTGATTCCTCACAGTCTCCTCTGTCGCAAATCGCAAGGAGATACCCTAGAGGTCCAATTACCCAAAACGTCACCGTGAGACTCCCGTCACAGCTTTCGGGTTTTGCGGGTTTTTATCAGTTTTCGGGTTGCATCAAAACCGAAAACTCAAAATCCGACTCTTATGTTATCGGTTCGGGTTTTAGCAGCAAGCTAAAATCAAACACCCACTTCAATATCACTGCGAGCCTGCAACGAGGAGAAGGAAGGATGTTGCGGCGGTTCCAGAATACCAATGGATTGGGCAACAAAAACGCTGTGAAAGCAGATAGGAGCGATAGACTCCGATGACGAACAGTTCTCTCGAGTGGGCTGGGAAAGATAAATCAGGCCCAACCAAGACCTGTAGCAGATCTGCCCGGGAATAACTTTTCCCGACTCCCCAAAGCCCAAACTGCCCTTCCTAAAAAACGCTATGGATGCAGCAATTTTTGAACTAATCTCTTTCGACCAATTGTGGTCTCTTGACAGTTCAAAATGAAAGATGAAAATTTTGAAAAAAAATGTTTCCAAACATTCAGAATTCGGGTCAAAGGCTCCCTTTCCTTCGAGCAAAATTAGTTAGTTCCGCCGGCAGTAAGAAAAGAATCAACCTTCAAGCACATAAACGAAAGATTTGTGGGCAATCATATGTAAAACGTAAACCCAAACCCTTAACCTATCAGAAACCTAACAGAATCCCTCCTCATACACGGATAAGAGAGACCCAGAATTCTGCTTCCTCAGACCAAAAATTGTCAAGAAATTGTCTCCACCAAGGCATCGGGTTTCCTTAATCAGTGGAAATAACAACATCGATAAACATACCTTTTCTGAGAGAAGGATGGAAAACACCGCACAAGTTAACAAAAAATAGAGTCAAAACAAAAGCCGACGGCAGGCCAGAAACCCCCAGGACAGAGGCCAAATCAAAAGCAATCAATTTATATCCTCGCCCGCAGAAGAGCAGCAACAAAAACAACAACAAAACATGTAGAACCGACACATATGGAGTCACCAGAAGAGGGGGAATTTCACATTGCAAAGAAGGGTAGAGAATTTTACCGCACCTCTAACACAAGGAATAAGGTTGCCGACGTCGGCACGAAATGGAGGAGGAAACAGATCTCGACGAACATTTGACACAAGAAGAGGGGCTGCAAAGAAAATAGAAGGCACAGACACAAAAGTAATTTTTAAACTTTGCAAGAATTAGATCGCGGACCTAGATGCTTGGCTTTCATTACAAAGCTGCAAAGCTGCATAAGATGAGAGAGAGAGAGAGACAGAAATATCACAAGCAAAAAAAGAAAAGACGAGCGAGATAGGGATAGAGAGAGAAGAGTACAACAAAAAACAGCTTACAAGGAAGGAAAAGAGGAGAAATATTTTCCCAAGTTGATTAATTAATTTCTTTTCAACAAATCAACATCACCTAATCATTTAAGTTCATCATTTCAGTTATAATAATCTATCTAAGACCTCGATTAAGGACGACTTTCTTACTTTATTTGCCCAACGCATTCCTCAAACTTTCGGCTACAATTGTTTGTCCATCATGACTCATAAGTAGTTGTGTAACTACCTGGCCAAATGTTAATGGACCGAAAAAAATTTATCGGCCAGTTATATAGATTAATTTAATAGTTAATATTATTAGCAAATAATATTTTGACGTTATAACGCTTTATATTAGGAGTGATAAACGGCTATACCGTTAATGGTTAATCACTAACCCTACTGTTAATCAACCATCAACAATTTAAATATTATTAGAAAAAATATTTGATCTTATAAACACTTTACAATTTCCATGTTACAAAATAATTGTTCCAGAACACATGATAGATATAATGAGAAGAATAACTATTTTATTAAATACTCTTTTAATACATATTATAAATGAAGAAGTATTACATAGAGGGTTGGGTAGCTATTGTTGTGTGTCATATCTTCTTAATAACGGTTGTTAGGAGGAGGTTGAGGAAGATGAGTTATGTGGAGGTTGATATCCACTAATTATAGTACTTACCGAATAAATTAAATAAATTAAACACATTAGAAAGTGTTTAGGGGTAAGGGAGGGCAATTTGGTTATTTTCCAGCTCATTTGACGACTACTTAACAGATAATTTTATGAAAGGGTAAATTTATTATTTTTTAATATTAGAAAGGTATATTCGTGCAAAAATTTAGTAGAGAAATGTACATTTGTTAATTTGCAAAAATAAAGAAATACGAAATGTTATGAACCCTAGGAAACAGTTTCAATGTCTGCGTTTTGCAAGTTGCATGGCACCCCCCTCAACCCTCATTCAATTCCATCGCCGCCTCTTTGTTTCTCTACCTCTCTCTTGCTCTTTCTACATACTAACCCCCAACTCTGAGCATCACAGAGTGCTCATCAGGGCAGTGAGATTTTGGCATGACATAGTCGACAAGTAAGCTTCTTCTCTTGCCATTGATTGTCAATGTCATGCATCTGATTTCGTCTGAGAGGTGGAAGAGTTCTTTGCATGGTTTATTTTGAGTAATGGGTCCTTTTTTTTTCTCATCTTGATTGTGATATCAGAATGAATATATGCCTATTGTCATTTTTCTTTCTTGTTTTCGACTTTGCTATTCAGACTTTGCTTACTCCCATCTTGTGTCATTCCCTCGAATTTTGTTCTATATTGAATATCGTTCCATTTGTTTTATCAAGTTTCTAAGAGACTTGGGAGTGACCACGCATGGTTGTTGATTATTGGTCTCACACCATACAAATCAATATTTTTAGGATTTTAAAGAGGTTGATTTCTGTCATAATAGTTGAGGTTAAGAAAACGGTTAAGTGTGGGGGAATTTGATAACATTGTATTTGCACACGTTTTTCGACTCATTTCTTGATTGTTTAGCTTGGCAATTTATCGTTCCTTGGCCTATTTTACGCTAGATTGTGTTCATTTGTGATATTTCAGGTCCTAGTACGTAAATGAAGGCTTATGAACAAGTTTGGAGACGATTGGATGAATTTTGGTACTTTTGACCAACCTAGAGGAGGTTTGCACGACCTAGGAACCCTATTTACATGGCTGTGCAAGGAGACTGTGTGGAAGAGGAAAACCTAGTCGAGAGCGCGCGGGCCGTGCGAATGGTACCTTGAGCGTGCAAAGTGGCCAGGATAAGGGCGAATCTGGGCTTTACACGGTGTGTGATGACTGTGTATTCTCCCCCACCGAAGTAAGATGAAGTGGAGCATTTTTTGTTTACATGGACATGACGCTAATTTACAAGACCGTGTGATGATTGTGTAATCGAGTTGCTACTGGTTCAAGACCCAAATTTCGGTGTTTGAGAAGGGGACGAATTTTAGAACCAAAAAGTAGAGGTTTAGAGAGAGAAAGTGGCGAAAAGTTACCCTTGGGAGCCCTAGATCGACCCTTTCCACCATTGGAGCTCTATTCAAGCCTCGAGGAGTGAAGATTGACAACCTGGAGCAGATTTCTTCTATCTAGGGCAGATTTCTTACATCTACATTGGAGCTCTATTCAAGCCTCGAGGAGTTAAGATTGACAACCTTGAGCAGATTTCTTCCATCTACACGATGATGTCTACATTGAGCCTTGCTTTCCACTCTCTTTCTATAGAGTAATTCCCTCTTTCACTTGGGTATGTAAGAACCTTAGAGTTGTATGTTTGGAAGAGTTGAATGAACCTGAAGTCATGATTGGTTGACGTGATATATTCAATTGAGATGTTTATTCAGAATTTCACGAGTCTTGATCATATTCCTGCAATTGCAACTTTGACCTAGAATGATCGTATTTTAATAGGTCAACAGAGGATTCTGAATTGAAGGTAGTGAATTGATTGTGCTAGAGTCAATCGATTCACTGCCCTGTAATGTGTAAAAACCCAATAGAGGAAGTCTGAATCTTATTTCATTGGTTAGGTTATTCCAATGGAGGTTAGTAGCTTGCTGGGTAATATATTCAAGAGAGTCAGAACACTTTAATCAAGACTCAAGACTGTTTATGAACTTTCTGTAGTGTAAGTATCAATCAAATTGGATTGGGTGAATTACAACTTGACCTAACTACAATTTAGGGGGACTCATTCCTGAGTGAGCCTTCTTAATTTGATAACAACCTTTTGCTTTCCTACTTTCTAGTTTCCTTAGCTTGAACTCTTCACTACAATTTGATAGCTAGATAATAGAACATTCATGGAGTAGGCAGTGCACCTAGGACCCGGGTTGACAAACTAAATCGAACCCACTTTATTGCAGTCGCTCGCAGTGGTTTTACTCGACCATTGTGAGAAGTGTTGTGTTTAGTGAGTCAACAACAGAGTCGAAGATGGACATCTTCACCCTAAGTTCGAGAAGGGAAGGAAGATGATGATGGAGATGATACAAAGCCGACTTGTGATGAATTATCTCATTTAAACAACCATGGCCATATGGTGTATGGTTTGCTTGGTTGGTTTAGTCCAAGGATTTGGCTGTGGGTTTACACCTTCGCCATGTTGTTTATTGCCAAAGGCTATGGAAATCAGTGATGCTTGTCACTACTTAGCATATGTAATAAATAAATAAAAGTAGAAAAATATATTGTTTAATAAAGAAGCCAATAATGGCTGATGCCTGATAAAATAGCAAAATGTCAAAGTGCGCAAGTTTGAGTAGGAGTAATTAGACTTGAATTTTGAAGGCCTCGTACAATCCTCAGTAATCCTCGACGGAGAGTTTGCACAACAGTTCAAACTTGAACTAAAAAATCTGCCGATTTCTCTGAGAGATAAAACTTGGTTGATTCTTTCACACGATAAAACCCATCTCCTTATATAGGAGTCACAAAATAACCCTAAAAACGACTGGAAAACGACACTTAAACCATAAATGACAATTCCAAAACGAAAAAGGAAGTTTAACTCGTTAGGGCCAAATCCCCTATCTACACCATCAAATCTCCTATCGGGTATTAGCACCCTCAGTCTGGTGGTCCTTCTAATCCAATTACCCTATCTCGAGCATCAGGTCCCCAATATGGGATTTTAACCCACTTGACATGGGATTTTTTTTTCTGATCACCATACGATCTTTAGGTTGTTAGTTTGGTGTCTAAGAAGTTTCAATTCTCACACAACGCCTTCACGATCTTTAATTGAATTTATAATTTGATTTCCAACCCCAAACTCCCATTGATTATCTTCCAAGATGAAGATACAAACCTCCAAAGTAGGTACTCTGACACTATTTCCATAGTTAGCCAAATTTCCAGCTTCTTCTTCCCTTTACTTGATTTCTTCTTTGAACATCAATGGAACTGGTTTTGGATTACAATCTAGGATCACATCAGTCCCTCCCCATTGGGAAAACTTTTCCGTCAAAGCTTGTATGTTCCTGCATGAGAAATCATCATCACAATAGTTGTAAAAAGGATCGAGATAAACCATCTACCCCTTTTCCATCGAGACCGGCCATCTCGTAGAAACCTCCCTCTTCCTTCTGTTGTTCTGAAAAGTTGGTTGATGATTCCATCTCGTCGAGTTTCTTTTGCTCTGGAGTTTCTATTGTTGGAGAAACCAGTATGTTGCCTTCAAGGAACTCGCAAGTTGTTGTTGCATCCTTTGACTCGTCCTCTTCTTCATAAACAATGTTGCAGAGTTCGCAACTTGTTTTGATCAAACAACACAGGGTTCATGAAACCCCGTTGGTTTCGACAATGTCTCTTCTTTTAGGAGTGCCAACTTCAGGGCAGCCAATGACTTCTGCATATCGTTCCAAAGACCGGGGTCGACTATCTTCTTTCTCCTTTCGACATACTCATTCAATTCCTCTGTATACTTAGGATCGGTCATGGCTTGATTTCTCTGGGACTCCTTCATTTCTGGTGCTTTTAATCTTGCCTGGGAGGCATCCAACTGAGCATCCATCCTTGCCTCTTGAGTAGCTTGTTCTTGCATCATCATTTCCATCTGAGTCGTCAAAGCTCTGATTGCTTCTTCCATGTCAGTGGCTCAACGAATCTTCATGAAACTTAAGAATACTATCAAGATCTTCAAAAAAATTGCCCATAAGCATGAACCGGGTTCTGATACCACCTTATATGAGTCGGATATAAGGGATTCAAACTTGCTCAACACTCATAATACACATCACTCCAATATTGGGGTATTCTTCCAGAACGCATAAAAGTAAAGATAACGCAAAAACTTGTCAAACGATCACGAACCTGTGGGAAAGGACCATTTGTATAATCGTTGCTCGCCATGACCAGATGTGAATAATGTGATCATATGTTTGATAAGAACCTCTTACAATCCTTCAGAATCCTCGACGGAGAGTTTGCACAACAGTTCAAACTTGAACTCGAAAATCTATCGATTTCTTTGATATATTAAACTTGGTTGATTCTTTAATACAATAAAACTCATCTACTTATACAAGAGTCACAAAATAACCCTAAAAATGAATGCAAAAAGACACTTAAACACTAAATAACAAGTCCAAAACGAAAAAGGAAGTTTAACCTATCAGGGACAAATCCCCTATCTGCACCATCAAATCCCCTATTGGAGATTAGCACCCTCAAACCGAGGTCCTTCTGATCCGATTCCCCTTATCTCGAGCCCAGATCCCCTATAGGGGATTTTAACCCACAAAGCATGGGATTCTTTTCTTATCATCATACGATCTTTAGGTTGCTCGTTTGGTGTCTAAGAAGCTTCAATCTTCTCTCCCAACGCCTTCACGATCTTTAATTGAACTTATAATTTGATGTCCAACTCTAAACTCCCATTGATTATCTTCCAAGATGAAGATACAAGCCTCCAAAGTAAGTACCCCGACGTTGTTTCCGTATTTAGCCAAATTTTTAGCTTCTTCTTCCCTTGACTTGATTTCTTCTTTGAAAATCAATGAAACTAGTTATGGGTTACAATCCAGGATCACATCACCATGCCACTTATAGACTTTACATTCCTTATCTTTAGGACACAAGGTGTCATTATTTCTGATACCATTAGGTCACTAAGGTGGCCTTACCATGCCAAGTTTGTTCTAAGGAGTGAACCATACCTCGCATGATAAGATATTCTGGGGGGTGATGGTGATTGATACGGGGTATAATTGATAGTTTGTGTGGTTAACTGGTGGGGGGGGGGGCGTGATAATGTCGTTGCCCCAATGATTCCATTAGAGTACCATGCCACTTGATTTATGATGTCGTGTTTGTGATCATAGTGGCAATGAGGGGCACGATTTATCAAATCTATAACCACCCTCTTCATTAGAAGTCACTGACGGGGCATGTTGAATGGCAAATAAATAGTCTAGTGGCAATTTAAATTGGCTATGGACTTGAATGAGTTGATAAAAGCTAACAATTGGCTTTGAGGTGGTACAAATGGTGTTAACTACTTAGTCCATAATTCTTATGTACTAAGTATTTGGGGGCATTTGTTTACACCAAAACTGACTTTATACCACATCGGTTAAATACAAGGGATTAAATGACTTTATAAGATCAACTTAATTATAACAATTAAAATGAATCAAGTTGGGCCACGTGGATTAGGTTTTTTGGCCCATGAACCCCATGTCATCATGTATGCGCGCCACTCTAAACCATAAATTTCGAAATATGGTTTAAGTGTTGGAGCACCTCCATGGTGAGATCAGGGGAGTCATCAACATAACCCTCACCCCCGATGCAATACCATGAGGTGAAATTTTACTAAGTATAGATTGTGTTGTTGTGTTGGAGCACCCCCATGGTGTGGTTAGGGGTCATCAACATACCACCCCCTATGATAGGGTCAGGGGGTCATCAACATACCCCCTGGTATTCATGACTCCCATGTTGTGGTCGAGAGGGGGGGTCATCAATATACCCTGGTGCAATACCATGTGGGTGATCAACATACCTCCACTAACGTGATGAGGTGGGGTGATGACATCAAGTGGCAAGAGGGTAAGTCATCTCGCTCTCGTCTTGGCTTATTTTTGTCATTTTGACACATGTAATTCGAATACCCACCCATGGCGTGACAAGGGGGTCCACCCAAACTAAGGAGAAGTTATTGAGGAGAGGGGGGCACATCTAATGTCAGAGTATCATCAAAGTAGTCGAGGAGGTAACCATCACTCCACGTTAGCTGAACAGTTTCTCAATACAATTACTTCTGGTGCTATAAATAGAAGGTGAAATGACTGAGCAAGGGGTTCACCAAATTCACACAAGACATCCTATTGTCAAGCTTTATCATTTTCCTCTTTTTCTATACAAATGTAGTCATAGCCATAGTTGTAATCTTGGAGCTCTCACGAACCTCCATATGAGTAGAGTTAATTTAATTTAGATATGTCTAATAAATCATTAAAAAAAAACATCGCCATTGTTTGAATTTGATCAAATAGGTGTGAACCTTAATAGTTGCCACTTAAGAACATTTTTACTAATAAAGTCCAACAATACCCAATAGACATTCATACAACCATTACCTGGCCAAGGGACTCGGTAGTCGGTGCAAAGCTAGTACGAATGAAAACTATGAAAGTAACTTTTTCCGATAAGAAACAAAAGCGGTATATACGTACAGCCTTTCCCGCGAATGTCTCACATGGCCCCACAAAGCCGCTACGTGGCTCCTAACTCGGCCACGCGTAGCTCTGACCTTTGACTATTCCTCCCCTCGTCCCTTCTCTCTCTCTCTCTCTCTCTCGCACGTCGCTCTCTGATGATTATCTCCCTACTACTGCCACCAGATTTCAGGTACGGAAGCTCCACAAACGAGCACGTCGAATCCGGTGACCGGGAAAAGCGATTTCACCGTCTCCAATCAGCGCCACCGTTTCATTGAACGCTGCTGAGCTCAGGTTTCCGACTCGTTTCCGTATCTTCGCCATTATTTTACATCCCGCCCCGTGTTTCAAATTGCTTCTTTTTTGTTTGGTAGCCGAGAAAGTTCAAGAGATAAAAAAGCAAGATAAGGTCGTTTGAATTCTGGAACTATTGCATACGCATAGCCGAATTCAGTTTTTGTACTTCTCTGTTTCGATCTTATTACTGAACAATCTTCACAGGGATATCTATTTATGGGAGCTCTCCGGTCGTTTGACTGAACAGTTAGTTAAGCTCTTGTTCGAACGACTCGCGAGACTGTGTTCTATTAGGGTTTCGATAGCGAAAGTGGGAACCCTTCTCTCTGATCCGTTATTTTTCCCTTTTCTCTTAATGGCGTAGGACAAGGGAAAATGGACAAGCTCAAGTTGGCTCAATGGGGAGAACGCTTGCGCACTGGCGGTGCTCAGATGAGCCGGGTTGTGGGTGATAAGATGAAGGAAATTCTGCAGGCTCCGACTCCCGAATCCAAGATGGTGGACGAGGCAACAGCGGAGACCCTGGCGGAGCCGAATTGGGGATTGAATTTGAGGATATGCGCTCTGATCAACAGTGAGGAGTTTAATGGTGCGGACATTGTGAGGGCCATAAAAAGAAAGCTTTCTGGGAAGAGCCAAGTCAGCCAGAGATTGAGCCTTGATTTGCTTGAGGCCTGTACTATGAATTGCGAGAAAGTTTTCTCTGCAGTTGCTTCAGAGAAGGCCTTGGATGAGATGATGAAGATGATTGACAACCCTCTGTCTGATCCGGGGAATCGGAATAGGGCCTCACAGTTGATTGCAGCTTGGGGCGAATCCGAGGATCTAGAGTATCTGCCTGTTTTTCGACAAACTTACATGGTAGTTTCTCTCTCCCAACTTCCAACAGTACAAACAATTTGGCTCAAAATATGTTCATTTTCCCCCTTGTTTGCTCTTGATTGGTGACTTGGATTTCTTCAATGTCTAGGAAGTTGATTGTTTTTATTTTATTAACCATTGCTCATAGTTTGTTGTTCGCGTTTCTCCAACTACAACTCCAACCAAACTTGAAACTTTGAAGGCCTTATTTCTGCTTTTTTCAACAATATTGTGTCAGCTATAGACTCCTTATTCAGATTTTGAAGTTACATCTCTCGTTTATGAGAATAATAGCATCAGGGCATGAGTTTTCTGTTTATGTAAATTTCACAGCAACATTTTGACCACACTCTTTGAAATATGAGGGCCTGAAGCTGCTGGTTTTGGTAGGACAAACTCGTTCTCTTCTTCCTTTTGGCTATGTATCCTCTAATCAACTACTCCTTCCGTCCTTTGTCCAGCTTCTCTCTTTTATCACTAGTATGTCTAGCCATATCCTTTGGGGGTAACTTAAGGACTCGAGGGCAGGATAGAGGGATAGTTAGGTTTATTGCTTCATGATGGATGGTATCTGTTTTTGCATGGCAGAGCTTGAAAGAAAGAAGTATGTTAGCTGATGGAAATGCACCTCTGATGCAATACTCGCTGGAGTCGTATCTCGATCGCCAGCCTCTATCTCCTCCTGGAAGCTATCCTGTTCCTGATTCAGGAGTGCCGCCTGGCTTTGAGCATGCTACCTTCAGAGAGAACTATCATGGTCTATCAGTGGAAGAAAAGAATGAAGTTATTGTAACAACTAGGAATAGTCTCGAACTTCTTTCTAGCATTTTAAATGCAGAAGCAGACCCAATACCCATCAAGGTCAGAGCTTGTTCCTCTTCCGATCCGACTTTCCAGTTGCATCTCTGATTGACTGTTAGATGACTTACTGTGTTGTTGGTATTATTATTATTTTTCTTGGGAGATGGTTTTAACTATTAGTGTTCCAACATTTATCCAGGAGGAGCTAACAGTGAGCTTGTTCGAGAAGTGCAAGCAGTCGCAGGCTGTTGTGCAAAGGCTTATAGAGAGCACCACTGATGATGAGGCGATGCTGTTTGAGGCCCTCAATCTCCATGACGAACTTGAGCGAGTCATCTCCCAATATAAAGATATGGAAGCTGGCTTACAGTTTGCCGAGCAATCGGCTAAAACTCCTGGAACTTCGTTGAAGCCTGATCCGGCAGTTATTGTTGTGAATCAGGATAATGCGAAGTCGGTAGATCAGCCAGACAATGGTGTACCACCGAATCAAAGCGGTGGGAGAGAACTATGATCGACTTCAATGCTGGGGACTGAGAAGTTGGCGTAGCAGACTTGTTAACTTTTCAGATTGTAGAAGTAGATTGAGAATGTATGTTCGCTGGTAAATTTCCTTCTGTGGCCGCCTTGATTCTGAGGTTTGCCCCCTTTTCTTCCCTGTGGTGTAGTAGTGGACAAGTGGTACTGATAGCAATAAGCAGGTGCCTTCGTTTCGTCGCGACGGTTGGTTGTAATTAAGGTTCCACATTTCCTTGTCCTTTTGGTAGTAAATAATGCTGTCAAACTCTTGTTTCCCATTGAATAAAAGTGTCATGCCCTGGCTATGCTGGAAAAGAAAAAATATGAGAAGAATGAATGTATTATTCGAATATTTTATCTATTTGAATATTATTAGTTTTAATTATATTATTAAATAGTATCCATTTATTTGTATATTTACATAATAAAAAAATGACACATGTACTTTCGAATCCTAAAACTCTGCAGACTATAGCTCTGCCAGAATTGGGAGACTGGCCTACAGTTTTAGAATGGTGTATAGCTCGGTGGAGTGATGAGAATACTGTTGTTGTTTTGAATCGTTTGTCATGGAGTGTCGTGCTTAGCCGGATCTGGCATGAACGTTACTTCAAGACGTATGGTTCTAATGGTGCGAGGTCCCCTTCTCAACTTGTTCTCCAAGCGAAGTGGATTGTCCATTTTCGATGCCAACTAGACCAGAGTTTGTTGGATTGTTTTGAGTCTAGGGGTTTGGGGTAGAAAGCTTTTTTCTTTGAGTTTACTTTCTGGTATGTGTGAAGGTTATCATTGTACAGACTTTGTTTGTTCCGAGGAGTGCCATAGTGTTTTGCTATTGGTTGCAGACTCTTAATGAAATTTTGATCAAACCATAAAAAAAAATCATGACTCAAGACTTTTTTTTTTGTGAGATTCTAACTCTGACTCTGTCACTGAATACGAATTTACCAAGTAGACGAATAAGGACGGTTAATGTTAGTCACCGATTATTATTATGGTGCCAAGATAACACCTAATTTTAAAAAGCTAGACGGAAGCACATATTTAATAATTTTTCAAGGGTTAATACAACGAGAACACGTGAATTATAAATGAGATGCCACTTCAATAAAATATATTCAATATGATAATTCTAGAGCAAACTTTGTTTTCATTTTAGTGTTGACTGTTAGTCATCATTCATCAACGATGAACGAGTTGAGCGCTAATATATAAGTTGATCTAGATTGTTTTTTATATTAATTATAAATAAATAACACTCTTCCTCTAGGGATGCCGAAACATGCCCGCACTTTCACAGCTCTTTACTCCCTCCGCCTCCACCGCAGAACTATCATTCCACCACCTAAAAATAAACTTTTCGTTGTGCCAATGCCTCCACTGTAGTACGAGAAAAGCCATCATGACAATTCGATGATGTTCTGGACTTGTATATCAGTTAATTAATATATTTCCTTTATTATTACTAGACAAGCCACCACAACATTCTCCTCTTTCACCGCAAGCAGAATCAATCTCCAAATTAATCAATCAACAAAAGAAAAAACTTGTGCCTCGGTATGAAATTAAATTAACATTAGACAGATTAATTTCACGTGAACCCGGAAAATCTCGAAGAAAAATATCAATAGGATTGAAGAGAACAACAATCGAGAAAGAAAAAAGATGACCGGATACGAAGTAGCGTGTCTGTCGCAACCACGTCGTTGAACTCAATGATAACACGGGAGGACCATTTTGTGTCGTACTAACTACTCAACAATGGCGGTGGATGGTAATTTTCATTTGTGGTCATTTGGAAGTTGTGATTGTAAGTGTTGTATTTTGTTAAATATATGTATTGTTTACAATAAAATGTTTAGAAATGTCAATATGCAAAACTACGCATGAATTGTTTTGTGTGGGTCCCACCTACAATCAACAAAAATGTGAGTTTGGTGTGATTGTTGGTTTAATAGTTAATATTATGGACTCCTTTTTTTCCCTCGTTTATATCCATAATTTCTTTTGTTTTATATTAAAAAGTGGAGGGCAAATGTGAACGAGTGCTAGTCTAGCTGGTGAGTCGACATATTTCTCATTGTAAGGTCGTGTGTTCGATTCCTAGTGACAACACTTCCCATTCCCCATCTAGTAGCACCTTGTTGATCTTCTAAATATTCTTTCTAGACTACAACAACATCCTTAAAAGTCAATTCAATTTCGAGAAGATAAGAACATTGTATAATTTACATCCTTAAAAGTCAATTTTAATTCAATTTTGAGAAAATATGGACATTGAATAATTTAGTAATTTGATCCTAATTTTTATACATCTATTATTAGGGATGGCAACAAAACCCGAACCCACGGGTACTCACCCGACCCAACCCGGTCAACGCGGGTAAAACCCGTGTTGACGGATTTTGGGCCGGGTTCGGGTTTAAACCCGCTACACTATTCACCGGGTTGGGTTTGGGTTTAGGTAAACCCGCCCCATGGGTACCCGCCCACACACATATAATTACTTTCCCGGTATATTTAATACTCTAAATAATATATCTTTTTTAAACAGTTAATATTCTTTATGTTTGTGGAGACATATATAATTTGTTGTTTCTAATTGTTTAGAATGAAGTTGATATTATTAAGTGGAGAGTGAAGAAACTTAGTTGACGAGTAAGAAGCTTTCAATTAATCTTATTGTTTATAGATGTTTATCTTTAATTTTGAACAATTTGTATTGATCATTTGCGGTTTTCTTGTATGCTCTAGATTGGTTTTTTTTTATGTATAATTTGTATGAGAAAGTTAATGTTAAACTTTTATTTTGAAAGAAACTTGTTATTGTAAAATTTTTACCAAAAAACCCACGGGTACCCATGAACCCGCAGATACTCAGCAGGTTTTACCCCGGATTTTTTTAGCGGATAAACCTATGGGTTTGGGTTTGGATTTGACAAAACCTGTCTCAACCCGACCCATTGCCATCCCTATCTGTGATCTATCTATCTATAAAAAATATTAGGCTAGCATATCTGAGAGGATTCATTATATTATTTGAGAATGAAGTTAAGACTTAAAGAACATAGTAAAGATTAAAAAAAAAAAACGAAAAAAAGGAAAAAAAGAAAAGAGGAGAGCGGGGCTTGTTCAGTAATCTGAAATGGGAACGTTCTCAACTCTCAATCTTAGTTAAAAATTCTCCCAAAAAACTTCCTATCCCGCCAATTCCCCCCACTTCCCCGCTCACCACCCTCAACTTCCTCTCTGCTCTTCTTTTCCCTTCCAAAATTTAACTCCACTTTCCCTTTCCTTCGAACCCTAATTGATCTGTTCAACTCGTTTCCTGTCGACTGTCATCATCTTGAATTCTTCAGTTGTCCTTCTACTCAGCAGAAACCCTAATTTCTCCCACTCCCTTTTGGCCAGCCAGAAGGAAGGGGAAAGATAGAAACCCTAGTCCGTCCGCAACCATGCCCGCACAAATCGCGCCGGGCAAGATTCTCCGTCTAGAGATGGAGAACTTCAAGTCCTACAAGGGCCACCAGATAATTGGCCCTTTCAAGGACTTCACCGCCATCATTGGCCCCAACGGAGCTGGCAAGTCCAATTTGATGGACGCCATCAGCTTCGTCCTCGGTGTCCGTACCGGCCAGCTCCGTGGTGCACAGCTCAAGGACCTCATCTATGCTTTCGACGACCGCGAGAAGGAGCAGAGGGGCCGCAGAGCTTTCGTGCGGTTAGTCTACCAGTTAGCTAGCGGTGCGGAGATTCACTTCACTCGAGCTATCACGAGCGCTGGTGCGAGCGAGTACCGCATCGATGACAAGGTTGTCAACTGGGACGAGTATAACAAGAAATTAAGGTCTCTGGGGATTCTAGTTAAGGCCAGGAACTTTTTGGTCTTTCAGGTAAATTAGTGTCCAAATTTTGTGCTCCAGGTGGAGGAAAGCAAGTTAAACTTAGATGTGATTGGCATGATACCATAATTCCGTTTCTTCATATGTGCGCGTATGCATTAATCTAGGGGGATGTTGAGTCTATTGCATCCAAGAATCCGAAGGAGCTGACTGCTCTGCTTGAGCAAATTTCTGGGTCCGAGGAATTAAAGAGGGATTATGAGGATATGGAAGAACAGAAAGCGAGGGCAGAAGAGAAAACTGCACTTGCCTATCAAAAGAAAAGAACAATAGTAGGTGAAAGGAAGCAAAAGAAAGCGCAGAAGGAAGAAGCAGAGAAACACAATCGCTTGCAAGCTGAACTGGTATGAGCTGTAAGGCCACATGACGTATAGAGGGGCATTGGCCCAATCGTCTTGCTTCCAATTATGATGCCAATCTTGCTTGTCCAGCCGTTAACAGATTTCTTTTATTGATGATCCAGAAATCTGTGAAGAGAGAGCATTTCTTATGGCAGTTGTTCACCATAGATAATGACATTACAAGGATAAATAAAGAACTTGAAGCTGAAACAAAGAACCGTCAAGATGTTATGGAGGAACTCGAGAGGTTTGAACACGAAGCTGATAAAAAGAAGAAGGAGCAGGCTAGGTACCTGAAAGAGCTTTCCAACTGTGAAAAGAAGATCCATACGAAAAGCCTTAAGCTTGAAAAACATGTAAGCATTGTCTGTACATGTAATATTTCTGTTTTTTTTTCCCCGGGGGAGTAAACTTTTCTGTTGAATCCTGGTTTAAGAAGAGTAACTTTAAATTTCCTTCTGTTGTCCCCGGATGCTTGTTTTCTTGTTTGTTCTGTAGCAACCTGAGCTTCTGAAATTAAATGAGGAAATGACACGGTTAAGGTCAAAAATTAAGAGCACCAGCAAGGATCTTGATAGGAAAAAAGAAGAACGGAAGAAACACGAGAGTGAGGTAAAAGAACTACAACGTGGCATACAGGATCTGGCAGCAAAACTGGATGATCTGAACGAGAGAAGTCGAGACAGTAGCGGCAAACTTCCTTTGGCTGACAGTCAACTGACCGACTACTTTCAGATGTGAGTTCATAGTACTTCGCATTCACAGTTTTTTTGTTTGATAACAATCTAATGCTCCCATTGGATGATTGAGGCAGAGGTATCTTCAGTGACTGTCCTCGTTCGTGCCTATTTCTGGAATATCAAATCAAGAAGTTCCGAGATAAAAACGGAAAAAAGACTACTTAGCCTATGTGGAAAAATATTGTTCTCGTGTAGGGTGGTTATTCCTACACTAATAAGATTTAAGATTCTCATTTGTGGCTTAGAATTTTCTTGCCACTGTTCACTAAGGGAGCTTTAATGTTGCAGCAAAGAAAAAGCTGGGATGGAAACTAGCAGGCTTAGGGATGAAAAGGAGGTCTTGGACAGGCATCAACATGCTGATATGGAAGCTGAGAAGAATTTGGAAGAGAATCTTCAACAGTTGAGAAATCGGGAGCAGGAACTTGATTCACAGAAGGAGCAAATGCAAGCAAAACTTAAAAATACTGTTGACACTTCTGCTAGCCGTAAAACTGAACTGACAGATCTGAAAGAAAAACTGCGGGGGATACGAGATATGCATCAGGAAACCAAGTCAGTGGTTGTATTAATTCTTCTTCATTTCATGATTTCTTTTTCAGTTAGCCTTTTTACTCGTGGTTATTTGCTTAGAATGCCAAGGGTATATGTTTGTAGGTGGCATTTGCTTTTCTTGCATATATTTACCTCATTACTTATTGAAACTTTTTTCACTGAGAAACAGTATGAAATTACAATAACATTATATGTTGACCACATCTTTCTTTTATCAGGAACAAGCATCAGAACTTGAAGTCCAAGATCGGCGAGATAGATAGCCAATTGCGTGAATTGAAAGCTGATAGAAATGAAAACGACAGGGATGCTAGGTTGTCCCAAACAGTTAAGACTCTTGAACGCCTTTTTCAAGGAGTTCATGGACGTATAATTGAGCTCTGTAGACCGACCCAAAAGAAATATAACCTGGCTCTCACCGTAGCTATGGGCAGATTTATGGATGCTGTGGTTGTTGAGGATGAAAATACAGGGAAAGAATGTATCAAGGTAGCTAGCTATCATGCTTGTCTTCCTCCATTTTGCCATGGCTGTCTGATTTACTTGTTGGTCATTGTGTTTGCTCAATTTTTGGAAGATCTTTTCCATGGAAATCTTGAGTTTGGTCTTTTGTGCAGTATTTGAAAGAGCAAAGGCTTCCCCCTATGACATTTATACCCCTTCGGTCTGTCCGTGTAAAGCCAATTACCGAAAGGCTGCGTACTTTAGGGGGTTCTGCAAAGCTCGTCTTTGACGTGATCAACTATCCTTCTGCCCTGGAGAAGGCTATACTCTTTGCGGTTGGCAATACTATGGTCTGTGATGACCTTGATGAAGCCAAAAAACTTGGATGGGAAGGGAAGGGAGAGAGACTTAAAGGTAAATGCTTATAAGCCTTCTCAACTCCTAAATGTGAGAGATGAGATAAAATCTCAATACTTATTATTCCATTGTCAATGTTGACTGAAAGTCGTTCTATTTGGTTTTCCCATCTCAGTTGTAACTGTAGATGGGACTCTCCTCACAAAGTCTGGCACAATGACTGGCGGTACTAGTGGCGGGATGGAGGCAAGATCAAAGCAATGGGATGATAAAAAGATTGAGGGTTGGTTTAATTCCAGATAAATCTTCTCTTTTCCTGTTCTTGGTGCCTTAAGGTTTTATGTTGCCATTCTTTAGGATTGAAGAAGAAGAAAGAGCAGTTTGAGTCTGAACTAGAAGAGCTAGGGTCACTTAGGGAAATTATTCAGATAGAGTCTGAAGCGTCTGGCAGGATCAGTGGTCTTGAAAAGAAAATCCAGTATGCAGAGATTGAGAAGGTAATTCAATTTTATTAATGTGATATTTCTACTGTGTATGTGGGCTGCTAGTTCATTCTTGTCTGGATGGTGTAGATTTTGTAGCCCCCATATGCTGATTTACTTTGATGCTTCCCCAAAAATTTTCTTTCAGAAAAGTATTGAGGACAAGCTTGAGAACTTGAAAAAAGAGAAGCAAATTATTGGAAAAGAAATTCGTCGTCTAAATCCTGAATTGCAGAAGGTAATTTTCAGATAGTAACTTGCTTTGCATTCATCTCATTGTATTACCAACATAGCAACTGAAACTTGTACTTCATAGGAAAAAAAAAAAAAAAAAAAAGAAGAAAACCATAAAACTAATACCTTATGAACCTTGTGTAGTTGAAAGGTACTATTGGCAGCAGAGGTAATGACATTAGGGAGTTGGAGAAAAGAATAAATGAGATAGTTGATGGGATTTACAAGGACTTCAGTAATTCTGTTGGTGTGGCAAACATACGTGAATTTGAAGAGAACAATCTCAAGGCTGCCCAACATGTTGCTGAAGAAAGGCTTAGTTTAAGCAACCAGCTGTCAAAGTTGAAGTATCAGTAAGTTATCCATATAGCTGGTTATCTGTGTTCTTTTTCTATGGATCACTTGGAACTCTTAGTTTAGTTATAATATGCGATCCTATCTTTCTATTCAATTACTTGTCATTTGTTGTCTCATGCAAATACTGGTTATGTTCTCTCCAGATGCTTTCTTATTTGTCCTTGTTTAGTCTGCCTATTGTTATGCTGCTGCAGTGCAGATGTTTTCTCTTTAGTTAATTGGTTTTTAAACTTTAGTTTATTGTTAGGACCTACTATAACGATGCATTTTAATTTCTTTGTATGCCCGCTTCTCGCATCAGATACTGGAATGAAGTTATCCCATTAAAGTTGTGAATTAATCTTGAAGCTGAACTTCAGTACATACTGTTTAGAGTATATGCTCAGTGATTGTGTATCCTACCATTTCAATATTAATTGGTTTTCTGTGTACCTGGGACTGTTGGTTGGCTTTGCCCTTTTCTTGGGACCTTGAGTTTAAAGATTACATGCATTGTATATAGAACAGTATGTGACATCAGGAAGTAACAATCAGAATGGTCATAGGATTATCTTTCTCCCGTTGAAGGTATGGTTAGGTTTTGTGGTAATCTCGAAATTAGTCGCGGGAGAAAAATTAGAGCGGCAATGCAGCTTATCTGACTTTAGAGTTTCTTTTTTCTTTCCATTGTATGCTTACTTGAGCGAGAAGTGAAGGAAACTTGGTAAATGTCTGGACGAAGAACACATTGTTCATTTGTCCCCTAGCTTCTGCTTTTCTTTCATCGCAGTTTGATTTCATATATCTCAGAAGAAATTTGCTAATGATAAAGCTTAAGGGATTAAGGAGGCAACAACATTTTGCTTGTGAGTGCTGGTTTTCATCGCATTTAATGTTGTGTGGTTTATTTCTTGCTAGCTCGCTTTTGACTTGGGTGGTACACTAATGTTTTCAGGGCAATAGTGAATTCTTTTTCTTGCACATTAAGTGCATTATGAACTGAACTGGTTCAGAACCGCTGCTAGTTGCAAAATTTTCTTCTCCCCTCATTTGCAATAAAGATTCTGTTATTTGCCCCTGCAGATTGGAGTATGAGCAAAAGCGGGACGCAAATGCAAGGATTAGAAAGCTGGAATCTTCTCTAGGTAATTTAAAGAATGAATTGAAAAATGCTGAGAAAAGAGAGGTTGATGTCAAGTCAGCTACGGAGGACATGACGAGTGAGATTAATAAGTTGAAGGAAGAAGTTCAAGGTACTTCTACTGTTCTCCCTTAACATTTTGGAAGTAGTTCTTATTGTACGAATGTACGATAACCTTTTTTCTTTTTTGCGGTACTAGTACAGCCTTTCCCGAATGCCTTTTTTTTTTTTTTTTTTTATATATGTAACAGAATCTTGTTCTTAAAAGAAATGAAAGAAATCTCAACTACTGCAATGCTTAATATATATAATCTAATGTTTTAAAGGATGTTACATTTTTAACTATTTAATTGTCTGCTGTGCATGAGTTGTCCATCATTAGGTGTAGAAATCCAACAGTTCTGACTGACTGCGATTTTTACTATTTAGTGCTTTTGAGATTGAGAAATTTATCCGTGTAAGTGAATGTTAAAGCAGACTCTTAGTATTTCAGTGATCAAGTGTCCTTGCCAACAATAATGTCTCTTTACGTTCTAGAACTTATTGTCAATGAAGGTCAAACAAAGTATTACAAACTTAATGACAGCTACAAGCATGTTTAAATAATGACAATTTCGAGAAAAGGTAACCAACCGAATCTGACTAAGCAGGTTCAGGTGGCTCATCAAAATATAAGATACATCTATATGTATTTATGAACTTTACAGTATAGAATAAGCGAAATGATTTAGTTTAAGAAAACGAAATGTCGATATGATGACTTTTCTTTGGGTTTTTTTTCTTCTATTTAATCTTGAACTGGGTGTTTGTAGATGCATCTTTAAATGTGCTAAGTTCGAACTCCCTAATCCTTGTAGAGTGGAAGTCCAAAGCAGAAAGTTGTGACAAGGATATTCAGGAATGGAAGAAGCAGGCTTCATCTGCTGCTACAAGTTTGTCGAAGCTTGGCCGTCAGATAAGCTCCAAGGTAACTCCTCAGTCCAGCTTTCAAGTCGTCAGTTTCTTATTGTTAATCCAGAACAGTCTGAACGTTGAAGAATGTAGGGAAATTGAGAACATATAGAGTTGTAATCACATCTTCCCTTTTGTTTAACCAGGAGGCACAGATTGAGCAACTCTTGTCTCGGAAGCAAGATATTGTGGAGAAGTGTGAATTGGAGCATATCAGCCTTCCAATTATTTCGGATCCCATGGATACTGATTCGTCAATTCCGGGCCCATTCTTTGAGTTTAGTGAGCTGCATAGAACTCTTCTTCAAGATAAGGGGACTTCAGACAGAGAGAAGATCGATCTGGAATTCAAGCGAAAAATGGATTCCTTGAGATCTGAAATAGATAGAACTGCTCCAAACTTGAAGGCTCTGGAGCAGTATGAGGCTTTGCTGGAGAAGGAAAGAGAAGCATCTGAAGAATTTGCCACTGCCAGCAAGGAGGAGAATCAGGTCACCAAAGCATATAACTCGGTTAGGCACAATAGGTAAGAAAGAACTAACCTGTGTGGTCTTTTCTATTCCAGAAGTTGAAGCCCCTAGTCTTTTATCTCAGGTCTAAAAGAGTAGCAAGTCCAGAAAGAAATGGGGTCCCTGACAAAATTCCCAATATGAAAATGGTCAAGAGTATCATAACATGGTGCTGTTTTGAACTTGAAGAATTGGAAACTGTGTTTGGATGTCAATGGATATAATGAAAGAAGAGGGTTCTTTCACCTGCCAAATGGTTCAAATTTTTTTGGGAGTGCCCTTTTGTAAGTTGAATAATTTTGTTGGGAAATGTTAAGTTGAGTATATTGGGCACTTCTGTGAGGTGTGAATGAGAGAACTAATCTAATGGCTGAGTTCTGCATCTTCTGGCTGGATTCGTTTATGCCATCTTCTGGGTGCATGCCCAAGTTTTCGTATTGGAGAAACTATGAACAATTAAACTTCAAGAACGGTCAAAACTTTGTTTTCATTGCAGCAGGACTGGCCTAGAAAAAGAGAGCGGAAGGGGAGAAAAAAGGAAGGTTTTCACCAACGAACTAGGAATAATGAATTGGATTTTCTATTACTAAACTAATGGTACTGGGGGTTTAGTTATCCTTGTTATTTTTCATAATGCTTAGTCTTCTTCAACTTGCTGTGCTCTCTCTTTTGGTAACCTGGGAAGATGGCAAACGTGATCACTTGGGAGTTAAATGCATTGCCGTTCTGACTTGATTTGGTTTTGCAGACATGAGTTATTCATGGAAGCTTTCAACCATATATCAAAAGTAATTGATAAGATCTACAAGCAATTGACGAAGAGTGGCTCACATCCCTTGGGTGGAACTGCGTATTTGAACTTAGAGAATGAAGATGAGCCTTATCTACATGGTATCAAATACACTGCTATGCCTCCAACCAAACGTTTCCGAGATATGGAACAGCTGTCTGGTGGGGAGAAAACTGTTGCAGCACTGGCTTTGCTTTTCTCCATCCACAGGTATGTAAATAATAGGATTCATTAATGATAAGCGGGAAGAAAGGTTGGCTGCTGGTTTCAATTAGTACTAATATTCAGTTTTCTTTATGTAATCCTCTGAATAGCAAGAAGTTGTTCTTAGTTGTGTGGTGTGTATTCTGGACTTGATGTCTTCATCCATTCTTTCTTCAAATAATGAACAGTGGTACTTTCTTTGTTCAGCACTTAATTCTTTGGCTTTCTTGTGTCTTTTTCAGCTATAGGCCGTCGCCATTTTTCATATTGGATGAGGTTGATGCTGCGCTGGATAACTTAAATGTCGCCAAGGTAGCTGGTTTCATTCGTTCAAAATCATGTCAAGCAGGGACTCGGGTGGATCAGGAGCACGATGGTGCTAACCTTAACATGGAAAGCGATGGTGAGAGTGGCAGTGGTTTCCAGAGTATAGTGATCTCTCTGAAAGACAGCTTTTATGACAAGGCCGAAGCTTTGGTGGGGGTTTACCGGGATGCAGATAGAGGGTTAGTCTATCTCTCACTCATTTTGTTTAGAAAATCTTCTTAAGCTTGTTTTTATACCCAGTAGCTATGACTTTAGATCAACGATCTGATGTAGTTGTTTGTATATGCCTTTTCAAATGGGTGCAGCTGCTCGAGAACTCTGACATTTGACCTGACTGGATATCGAGAGTCATCAGGATTGCTGTAAATTGCAGGTAGCTTTAGCTGAGTTGGCTGTGTAAATACGAAGCACTGAAGCAGTAACATCCGTCGAGATTAGGTTATCTGTTTACTGTCTCAAGGGAAGATTATGTTATTTCTAGTTTGTAGATGAACCTGATGAATGATATTTAGCTCAGGTTTGTTTATGGCGCCTACAAGGAAAATGTGGAAACTGTTTAGTATAATATTTTCTGAATCTGTTGAGCCTTGGAAGTTGAAAAACGTATGTAGCTGTGAGATGGACCCCTGAAACAAATGTTTAATTGTTTATATATCTTAGGCTGTTTGTTTGTTTGAAGGCAAATTGGTGTTCTTCATTTTCTAAGATATAAGTTTGAAGGTAATCACGATACTCATTTATGATGGATTTCAAATATATGTCACCAAAATTTAAAAGCAAAAAGATCTATTTATGGCTACAGGCTACTTTTGTTTCTTGAAATTAGATCCTTCTATCAAAATTTTCTCTGGTTTTTTGTTTATGAAGAAAATTTATAGAACGACATTTACTAATAGCGATAAGCGAATGAACAAGTAGTCACGGGCAACAGTGATTACAATACGATATGGACGGATGTGCTTACAGTGCCTAAAATGCATCTAATACGCGCCTCTTAATTTATAAACTGACCTTTTTGTATATTTTTCATTGTGCCAAATTTCAGGACACATGAAGCCACCGACCTAATACGTTTGTTATTTTTAGGGTCATACAATTATAGCTTGTGGAAATCAAAACCCCCTCTTGCTGGCATTTGGGAAGCTGTAGAATTACAGAGTTTCTCTCGTTTCTTGTTTTATGTAAATGTTGGTTTTTGACACGAAGGAGATGGAGAGAACATATTTTCAAAATTTAGCAAAAGCTGGATCCATCTCTCCCCCTCTCATTTCTTGCTCTATTCCTGAATCCGGAGAACCCTTCTTCAGGATTCAACAATGGATAAGAAATGTGAGAGGAAATCACAGGACACATCAGAAGAAGCAGAAGAAGAGAATGACGAGGAGGAGGAAGAAGAAGAACAAGAAGAACAAGAAGATGAGGACATCGATGGATATACAAACGCAGTCGTCACCAACGAAAGCCAAGACGAAGAAATTTGTACGTATTGCGATGAAGATGCAGGAATCGACAAGGAATTCGAGAGCCCGAAGGATCCTGTGGAGTACAAGATGCGGAAGAAACGAGCATTGCTGAAATTCAAGACCCTGGTGGAGGATGCAATTTGTAAGAATTACCTCGTAGACAAGCCCAAGAAACTGCTCTCCTGCAGGAAGAGCAAAAGGAATGCCAAGGAGCAGCAACAGCTGCGGGAGGACATTTCCCTCTGGGGGGTTCCTCTGCTTCCAAGCAGAGACCACGAAGGCACCGAAATCGTGCTGCTCAAATTCCTCAAGGCCAACAACTACAAGGTCCGTTCGGCTTTCTACATGCTTCGCAAGGTCATGAAATGGCGCAAGGAGTACGGAACAGACTCGATCCTCGACGAGGATCTCCTGACCCGCGACAACGACGAGCTGAAGGATGTTGTTCATACGGGCAGCACAGACAAGCAAGGCCGCCCATTGTATTACACGGTGTACGGGGCGTTCAAGGACAAGGCTCTGTGCACCAAAGTTTTGGGCACAGAAGAGAGCCGCGAGAATTTCCTGAGGCTCAAGGTCCAGAACCTGGAGAAGAGCATCAAGCAGCTGAGCTTCAAGTCCGGTGGGGTTGATTCGATCGTCCAGATCACTGATCTGAAGAACTTCCCTGCGCCCATGAAAGAGCTCAGCTCTATTAGCAAGAAGATTGTCACTTTGTTCCAGTCCAACTATCCGGGAATCATCAACAAGAATGTAAGGCTTACTTGCGTTAAATTCGGACTGTTATTAAATAATGTTCGTTGTTGAGATGGTGGTTTATAATACCTGTTGCAGATACTGATCAATGTTCCATTCTGGTACTACACATCGCGAGTTGTCACCAAGAAGCTGATGAACCCAAGAGCAAGGAAGAAGTTCATCCTAGCTAGGCCTTCAAATGTAACGCAGACCCTTTCGAAGTAAGCTATGCAAAAAAATTGCAAGGTTCTTCTAACGAACACAGTGCTCCCCATTCCTTTTTTTTTCTTTTTTCTGAATGCAATTCTGTATTTGACGATTTCAAGGTACATATCAATAGAGCAAGTTCCGGCTCAATATGGTGGTCTGAAAAGGGATAACGATGTCGAGTTTTCCTCAGAGAACAAAGCGCTGGAGCATAGGATCAGAGCAAATGCAGTCGGCCACGTTAACATTCCAGTTAATGAGGTACTAAACGAGATCTGAACCATCATTGTGAGAGTTTCCAGTGTCCATCCTGTAATTGACTACTTATTATTGGTTTTTGTGTGTTTCAGAGTGGGGTGATGATTGTATGGGATTACACTATAGTTGGATGGGATGTGAGTTTCAAGGAACAGTTCATTCCTGACGACGAAGGCTCTTATACCATCCTGATAAGGGCCGGTAAGGTGAAAAGACCCACGGAAAATGCTAGAAACTCATACTACATCAGTGAGCCAGGGAAGATTGTTATAACAGTCGAGAGTTCTTCATATGCCAGGAAGAAAGTATACTATCGATTCAAAACCAAACCAATTTCGGCCGAGCAGTTCTTTCTTGGCGCGGATACTGAAACCACTTCATGAACTTGATCCAACATTCTTTGTACATCTTCTGGCAACGGAGGATGATAGAGAAATTTGCCAACTCATACATTGTCGTCGTAGAAATACTTACTCCTGACAAACTTACTATTATAGAATGACTGTTATGTAGTTTGATGAGTCAAATTTTGTGGCAGTTCAAAATACAATCATATACTATAACTTTGGCCTTTCTGACAATCAATAATTATAATCAAATTTTCAAATTATGACATATATAGTCATATTTGAAAGTTTGTGTGACATATACAGCCATAAGCATTCAAATTGTTAACAAGTTGATATGGATGTCAGTGCCACGTTAGTTTCAAAATAGCTACGTCATGTCACCTATTAGCTACGTCATATTTAAAAATACATTCATATAGTCAAAACTTTGATATTAATGATAAATATAGCTATTTTTGCATAATGACAAGTATAGTGTTCTATCCAAAAAGTGTTAAATACAACAGAAGTTTTAGAATTGATGACTGGTTCTTCAAAGTTTGTGGTGGATTTGGTTACAATATGGGATCTAAGAAGATGAGAGATGGTTGGGTTGGATTGGTTGTTGTCAGAGGGAGTAGTGGAGTCCGAAATGGATGTGATTTCTTTCATATGTGGCGACATCTGGTCACGTTGTCAGAGGGAGTACTGCCTAAAGATTGACAATCTTAAGTTAGATATAGAATGCACAACCCCAACATTAGGCAAAATTTATGACCAACCTTGAGCCCTTTCACTGAGAAAATGATTGGGATCAAGTTGACTTTTTAATTGGATATTTTCAATTTTTCATTTTAGCTCGGTAAAAAAGAATTAATTTTGATCTATAGAATAATATATGTTTCGATACATTTCGGCCAAAAAAGTTTGCAATGATGTATATTATGCGGCTTGGTGTATAATTTGTACCCACATGGTATATTTTTCATACCATCTCTATGTAGATGTTTTCCGTTCCAAAATATATCAAATTGTACGTTATTATGTGGATAATAATTAATTCAATTTTTACTAGATGGTACCAAGTGATACTAGGTGGTACCAGGGTGGTAAAGAGTGGTACTGGACTATTGGTGATATAAATTTTTTTTTTTGGCAAAATTCACTTCTATAGCCATAACTTTGCACTGTGTGACAAATATAGCCAGATTATGAGAAATACACAGAAATAGCCAAAATTTTGAAAATGCGTTGACAGTAATAGTCATTTCCGTTATTAAATGTGACGCCGTCAGCTGGGACGCAGTTAATTACATGTTCACGTCGCTGACGTGGCCGAATTATGGACTCCACGTCGGCGCTAACATGAATGAATTTGCCACCAAAGCGCCACGTCATCCGGAGGAGAGAGAATCGTTTGGGGCAATTAAATATGCCCAACGACTTCTCCTCCATCTTATTTTCGATTTCATCTTCCTCCTCCCAGAAAAAACCGAAATCGGCTTCCATCTTCATCGCAGCGGCTGTGTCAATCCGGCGAAGAACCCTCGACGCCGTGGACAACTGTGATTCCGCAGTCGTCGCATCGCTTGTTTCCCTACCCATTCGCCGATTTCACCAACCCCTGGTTCCCCTCGTCCCTTCCATATTTCCGTCGACAGTCCGCATCTCCCATCCCTAACGATGTCACAAAGGGGCAGTCGGGGTGTTCACAAGAATGGTTGCGATTCGGGCTCAACCAGAGTCAAGAGTGGGTTTTCTTTCCTATGCGAACACAATGTCCCAACTGTGATTAATACCTCTGGGACTGAGTTGAATCCAGGAAGGCATTTCTATGGCTGTCGTTATTGGCTGGTAGGGTCATTCCATTGTAATTGATGATTGTATTTGTTTGTTGTTTTGTTGGCTAAGGAGGGTCGATGGTTTGCAGGATGGGAAAGGATTTAGATTTTTTTAGGTGGGTGAATGGCAATGAGGATCCATTAGAGTTAAGGAACCATGAGATGGAGAGTATTATTATGAACCTGGAGGAGAGACTAAGGTTGGCCGAATCCAATGCTGAGAAGAGGAAGAAGGGAAAAAGTTGGTGACAGAAGAATTAAGGAATTGGATGCAAGTTTGCCAAGTTAGATTGGCTGGAGAGATCCCGGTCATGAGATATATGTTGACTGTTTTGTTGATCATGAATGTGTTTTTGTTTGTGGTTCTGTGGAGGAAGGATTGTGGCATGTAAGTTATCGTTCATGTAAGTTGGGTATGTAGGTCGATGTCGAACTTATATTGGTATGTAAGTTTATCTACTTGAATTTGGTATATAACATTTTGGAATTCAATGATCAAAGCGTTGAATAACCTAAAGCTGGTTTAACCTTTTCACTATCTGTATTTGTGGACAAAAGAAGTGCATAACATGCATTACATAACAAGTGCGTAACCTGTTCACACCACTTGGATACATAACATAAACTGTTTTGAACCCATAATAGATCATAACATAAGCTGTTTCCAGGTTCATAATAATACAAGCATGCCCTTCACCTCGCCCTTGAGGAAGCAGCCGTCTAACCCAAACATAGGTCTACATGCAAGCAAAAATCCATCCCTCAAGCATGAGAATCCAATGAACAGCCTTCGAAAGTAACACTTATAAGCATTTGGATGTGGATCTACTTCCAGAACAAATCTTCCATTAGGATCTCTTTTCATTAACTCTAAAACATAACTCCGGAGACCCTTGTATTCATCAACCAAGAACCCGCTTAAAAGCTTAATAGCTGCAACTTTGGCTCTGTAACAAGTTCTCTTCTTCACATCCATGTTGTGTTTAAGCTTGATCTCGGCCATAATCTGATCTGGTGCCCAGGTAGGGTTAATTCTGAACCTTTCAAGCATGTCAGAAGCTATCCAGCTGGCAGTTATTTGATTAACCCGGAGACTTCTTGCACATGAATGATCCAGCCCTACTTTCCGGATCATGAAGCACTTGTTCCTTCTGAACCAGCTAGCATAAAGTTTCCATTTGAAGTTGGGATCTTTGCACCTAACCTCCCTCCTCATAGGGTTACTCCGAATCCATCGCAGACAAGCACCAGCTGCCACAGCATGCCTCACCACAACATCTTTGAACTGCACCACACTAGCAAACTTCATCTTACATACAAACCTCAAAGCTTTGTGATCACATGTGGGATCATAATGTGGTGCGCCATCGTCCAGATCACCACCTGCCTTGTCTGACAAGTTTGGCCTGACATGAAGAGACTCCTCAGATCCTCTGTAGCTCGAATGTTGTGAAGTCTCTCTGTGATCTTGCTGAGGCTGCTGTGGAGGTGCCTCTGAAGCCTGGTGGGAAGTGGAGTGTTGTGAGTTATGAGGTGGTTGTGGAGCTGCATCATCTCCTTCATCCTCATTAACTTCAGTTGCGTTGTCCTCAAACTCCTCAAGCTGATCAACCTCATCCCCATTGACAACCAACCTAGCATTCACCTTCCTTCTCTTCCCTTCCCCATAGGAATGTAAGGCAGCCCTAGCTTCGTGGTACTCATCGTCGAATGTCATGGCATCCTCAGAATCGTAAACATGGTAGATGTCTCGTGCAACGGATGCAACTGCATCACCATCTGCCTCTATTGATATATCTTGACCACCATTCTGATTTGGATCATTCTTGTCCCAAGCATCTGACATCTCTGCAAATGAGGTTTAATTGATTAGCTACTAAACTAAAGCCCTAAGCTTAATTAAATAAGCATTAGTTACTAATAGTATAAACAAACCACTACCAGACAAGCAACACAACAACATCCATTAAAGAAATCACGTTAGGTTCTGACAATTTCAAAGCAATGAATTCGTCATGCTACATTGACGGTTCTATCCACATATTTCAGCTTCTTACCGTATGTTGTAGGGGCAATCTCGTGACAAACAGATTCTTGTGGTCCCTCCAAACCCATGCGGCGCTTTCCCAACTTTACAGCTTGGTTATTCCTATAAAGGAGCAATTTCGGATTAGGGTTCCCACCATTCACATCCGTCCACACAAACAGAGGTGAGAGTAACAGAAGCGAGGGGCAAGGAGTAACAGAGGCGAGGCACAGGAAGAGGTGAGGAGTACTTACCAATAACAGATTAGTTCGAGCTTCGTTTCTGGATTTTTTAAAGGAATCGATAGTTTTGACCTTCGCCGAGAAAGATCGATACAATCTACTTATCCTCTTCGCCGTCGGCGACTGGAAGCGACGTCCAAACTTACTATTAAGCTGGTTGATGGTGAGTCGCCACCTCTGTGTTCATCAATTGAGATGGGTATGGAGGGAAGTTCGATGACCAGATGATAGAGGCGAGAGGACACATCGACCAAGGCGAGATGACCGGATGACTGTGTTGGTCAATTCATAGTCACCGGCGAAGAGAATCGAGGTGAGAGTGGGGATTTAGGGTTTCTGCTGGGTCTTCGCGAAGAGGAATGGAGAAGAACGAAAGGGGCATCTGTTGGGTCTTCTGCGAAAAAGGTAAAAAATTTGGTAAAGTAGGATAAAAAATAATTAATGAGAAATAATTAATTCATTTCCACCGTGGCATACATGTAGACCAAATTAAACTCGGCCATTTGAATTCGTTTGTCCAGTCAGCAGGCGTTATGTTTTCAGTTACATTATTGGACGGAATGACTATTTCGGTGTATTTTTCAGAATCTGACTATATTTGTCACAAAGTGCAAAGTTATGGCTATAGAAGTGAATTTTGCCTTTTTTTTCTTAAAAATACATTGAAATGAATATTATCAGAATGAACCTATTGCATATGTGCAAAACTTTTTGAAATTCAAGTTAAAACTAAAAAATAAAATTCAATTAAAAAAATAAGAAAAAAAAAATAAAAAGCACTTAATGATTCTGATCGTTTAGATCTCATCTCACTTAAAATTAAAGGTGCATTTATGCATAATTGTTCTTTTTTATAATGACATTTATGCAGGATTAATTATGTTTAATATTTCCTCTTGTAGTTGTTATACTAGGAAGGATCACAATTATTCTCATTGGAAGATTCGGCCCATAGGGATAGGATAGGAGTGCCGGCCAAGCAATAGTTTTCTTTTTTGCCCTTGTTAGTTCCCTTCCCTTCTCATGTCGTCTCTTTCGTCGGAGCTGTTTTGTTTTGTGCCGTCGAATCCCTCTCTCTTTGATTCGATCCCATGAATAGTTAATACTCTAGCTTTACCAATTGAGCAACTCTAGCTTGGATCTTCACCGTACGTCTTGAGATCATCATGGCAACTACTAGAACGCTTATGCTACTTCCCAGGCGGTCTCTCCTCCTCCTCCAGCTCCAACTGAAGCCTCCTCAGGTTTTCCCTCATCCGCGCATGCAATTCTTTTCGCTGTCTCTTCTCTTCTCTTCTCTTCTCTTCTCTTCTGGGTTTTGTTCGTCAGATTTTTACTATAGCTCATCAGTTTATACTCGGTTTGCCGTTTGTGGCGTAGGGTTCGTCAAGGTTGCTGGTGTTTTCCATGATTGTTTTTTGTTTTGTTTTGTAGAAAACCCCATATTAAAAAAGGAATCATAAAATTTGAACCCTAATCAATATAATTCAAATACATGCACGTATTTGAATTGAAACGCATATCCTTAAGCAAATTTAAGCAGAAACACGAATAACTAAAATTAGGTAATCTATTGTGGTAGTTATTTTGTTAGTATAGATGCCGCTTTGGTATTGGTAGTTCATATAGTTACGTCAAGGGAGCTAGGGTTTGAGATGGTGAAATGTGGCGGAAATGCATGCAGAACGGAGCAGACAACTGATCAGAAGCTGTACAAGCATATTATTGATGGCCTCAGGGCAGCAAGTGCCGAAAAGGTAAAGGTTGTTAATATCTTAATTAATCTTGTTTGGACAAGCCATTAGTATCTTAATTAATCTTGTTGCAGCATCTCTTTTTTATTTAGGTGAAAATGATGGTGAAGCAAGAGTCTGCTGCTTACGAGCCGAGTGGCAACTTGTCCAAAGATGGTCCTAATAACATCACAGCAAACACCAAGGAGCCGGCGGTAGAGACGACATTAATGCCTGCGTCAAGAATCCGTGCTGGGTTTTCTTCAGCCGTCCAAAGAATGAAGGAGGCAACTGAAATCTTGAAGAGGGGCTACAACATTGTGAAGGAAGAGTTATATGACATGGTGAAGGATGTGTCGGCGGATGACGATCGAAAATATGCAAGAAAACGCATGGAGTCCACTCCTTTGAAACAAGAAACAAGCAGTAAAACTGATGATCATGTTGTTCCAATGTCGAATCCAGAGGTACATTATGTTAGTGTTGTGGTATATGATCCACGATTGAACCTCTCCCAACAACTCGAGTTATTGGGACCAGCTGGTTCTTGACACATTAATCTTCATCGCAGCTTAGGCGGTTTCTTTATTCATTTGCTTCTTTCATGGTCTTTTTGATGTCATCTTTTTTTTATCTTGTTAATTAGCAGCTTCCAGAAGACTTGGGGGGAAAATCAGAGACAATTAGTGAAGATAATCCCATGGCTGACACGATTCAAGAGTATATGCATGCTAGCTTCACTCTCTTTGCTTGTTATATATATATGTTTCATGCATAGCTCATTTTGTTGAGGATAACTTGGGGCATTTTATTGAACACATAACCTTTTCTTTATGTGATTGCAGCAGCAGCATTACTGATAGCAAAACAGCAGCACCTATCAAGGGGAGACGAGGTGGATTCTTGAATAAGAAGCGCATTTTGTTGTGCCTATTCCTAGTGATCTTGGTTGGATTTTCCTACGGGGTTTTGGATGCAATTTTACCGGTGTTGATTGTGTTCTTCATATTGGAGAAACTCGCCCGTGATGCTGACGGTGTACGTACTGAATGATGGAGTTATCAACTGACTGATATGGGCTATGCAATTTTCTTCTCTATCTCGATCGTTATTTGTCTCTCACTATATATGTTGTTTGATCAAATATCAATTTTGGAAGTTGTAGAGCATTCTCCTAATAAAGCCACGAGGTGTGAGCAATCTATAGTACTCTTTTCCAATGGAAAAAAAAAGCACGAACAATTGCAATCTATCGGAAACCCTTGTACTGATTATTGGTAGTAATCAATAGCTTAAAAGTTAGCCCAACAACTATTTCAGCACATCTTAAATCTTAAAATATATTAAAGCAGTTTTAGAACTAAGCCTATGCCACATCAGCCTAAAACAAATTCCGTGCGTCCACGTCATTAGTCTCTAAAACAAGGCCTACAATCTCTCTCCTAAAAACCGCCCATAGAACTCTCTTTTTTTTTTTTTTTTACCTTTTTACTGAATCGCTAAATGTCACCCTTAAAATTGCTAACGGTCGCCCTAACTCTAATGATAAATGACTTATATACCCCTAATAAAATTTCAAAATTTAAACAAACCAAACAATCCTAACCCCTCGAACTGAACCCCTCATCTGCCTACTTAAAATATTAAAATTTCTTTAGCACTTTAGTAACAACTTAGACTCTTTATAATATAATTATAAATTTATTTATCATGTCTGAAATGAAAAGTAAAAATGTTTACTAAAATTGTTGTGGTCGAGTTTATGGAATTAATTACGACAAACAATTTAGTTCTCCTTGAAAATTTTCAACTCAAAATAATTAATACAAAAATGAGATGGAGAAATCACCTACATTGAAAGTTCAAAAAAATTTACCTGCCCAAAGGTCAGGGTTCAAGCTAGTTTAATATAACGTCAAACAAATTATATAATATATGTGATTCATTTGAAGTAATTTTTTTTTTACGGATTTCTGGTTATCGAAGAATTTTTTTTTCAACAAATATGAAATGAAGATTGCTTTTTAGATGGTAGAAACCCATCGCCGTGGGTAACCAAACGAACTCGAATCAATTTTGTCAGGAAAAATCTAATTGATATTATTTTTGGGTAGGTTTTTTCCGAACTCAATGAGGAGGATAGTGAGTTTGGCAGGGTTTTAATATTTTAAGTATCCACACCGAATCCACCAAAGTATGTATTATAACTATATTTTAGACTCACTCAATTAAGCATTTCGGTCATTCATATCATTGACGTCATAATTATCTCTTAAAACTTAAATCTTGCTCATTTTCTCTTAGTTTTACAAACAATGGAATTTTTTTTAAATTGACATTGACATTCTAAGAAAAAATTTAGATTATATCAAGAAATTTGATTGTTCAATGATGTTAAGAGTGAATTTTCCACAGAATGTATACGGCTTGGTTTTGGTATGTCATATTATAACGTCACCGTACGATTTTAATCACGGAGATAGTTATGATATCAAAATCGTAAAACAACGAGAATGGAATATACGAAAACCGAACCCCACACAACTATATTCCCATCCTAAGTTTTTCCATGTATCATATCCAACAATCCTTATCTAGGAGTTGAAAATGTTGTAATTTGCTTTGAGGCCAACCAACATTCTAATTTATTTATTGCCAATTCAAGGCAAGCGAATTACACTTGCCGCCCGCCCGAATAAGGCGAGAGAGACAGATCGAGGGCATTCCTTCCCAAGCTCCCTTGCCGAAGAGAAGAAGCTACAGAGAGATTTGCCGTTGCATCTTCTTAATTATTAATATATCATGCGGTGCCAGAAAGACAGAGCCATTGTCCGACGAAGATAGTAACGCAGCTGACATTAGGGTTGATGGCAAAGAACTGTTCTTCATCCACACCAAATTTGGTTACCACAGACGAGCAAGTGTCTCCACTCTCTACTCCATAGACTTCTCTGCACGACACTTTTGCAACAGTACGACGTGGGATCAGCTCTTTGCCAGCTGGCTTCATGAATGCTGTCACAAAGCACGTATCGTATCATTAATCATCAAATCTAATAATGAAAACGCAACCTGCGGCGATGAAGCCACGCGCAACTTTATTAATGCAAAGCAGTGCAGCCAGTGCTTATATGTATATATATGCAGACTAACATTTAGGCTTCGTTTGGTTTTGGTGATAATTAAATCGATGTATTGTTATCAATGCATGCATAATAATATACATGTATACAAGAAAATTGGTGTATTCTACCTTTTGTTTTTTTTATATAGAAAAGCAACACATAAAAATATAGGGACATATTTGGAAGAAGAAGAAAACACAACAATCTCCATCAAACAATCTCAACGAAAACTTGAGATTTAACTATGAGTGATAGTTTGTGTCAAATCAAGCATGTATTGTTTGCGCAGAAAATTCAGAAAAAACAATGCATTGTGGACATTTCATGCATTGTAACTTTCGAAACAAACTATCACCAAAACCAAACGACACTTTGATCTTTGAACGCTGATTCATGTCAAATATAATGTCCATATTCCTTAACGGACTTACCAGTAGTATCGAGGACCAGAGTGAAGATAAGGAGTAGATGAAGAGCAAAGATGGTGGTTTTGGTGTTACCCATTCTCATGTCTCTCTCTCTCTCTCTCTTTTCTTTCTCTTAATGTTTCGCACGTTTTCCTTTTCCTTCTTAAGTTGTGTTTGTGTACAATGGGAGATATGCGCGCAGTGGCATTCATTATATAGTGGAGAGGGTTTGGCTCTAACGAGACTAACATGGAGATAGAAACGAGAAGGCGGAGAAGGGAAAATGGCTGAATTTCGCCGGCTTATGGTTTGATGAAATGAAACAAGCAAAACAGACATCTCTGCCTCCGGCGGAGCAACAAGGGGACTGAGCTGAGCTGAGTTTACAACATTCTATTCTATGTCAGGGAATCGAAATAATCAAATGGGGAATATGCTTTACCTTGTGCGGAGACCAGTCAATGATCATTTTGTTTTTGCCAAAAGTTGATGATCAAATTGATTGGCAATTAATATTGTACCGTGATATATAATAAATTTTTCTCGTCACGTTTATTATTTTATTTTTTCCTTAAATTTTTATACTTCACTAACCTAAAAAAAATAATGAGATATATAATCATCATCACTAACCCTCTGTTTTGTTTATTATTTTATTTTTTCCTTAAATTTTTATACTTCACTAACCTAAAAAAAATAATGAGATATATAATCATCATCACTAACCCTCTGTTTTCGAAGGAAAGGGAGGAAAATGGAGAGGGGTAGAAGGGAATTAGGAGGGGGAGGGATGGTTAGGAGGTTAAAGAAATTGGAAGGAAATTGGTGTTTTATAGAGGAAAGTAGGAAGGAAAATATGTATTGGAAATTGTAACAGATATGTTATTTTATTGGGTATTTAATAATTAAATAATTTGATTATATGTTTATATTATTTTTATGAGTTATGAATTGTGAAGATGGTAGAGGAGATAGATGATGCAGGAGAGAGATAACAAAAAAGAAAAATAAAAAGGGCCAACTTTTTTCTTCTTTCTTCTTCCTCTCCAATTTGGAGGGATTGGTGAAACAGTATCCGGCCCCTCTCTTTTCCCTTATCTAGATACTGTATAACGTTTGGGAAACGGGGAAAAGTTTATTGGAACCCGCATTCTCCCCCTTTTCCTTTCCATCATTTTCCCTAGCAAAAAAACAGGGGTAAGACTCCAACCTAAAATATGTCAAGTTCAAATTAAAGTCATATGGAACAAATTCGATTTGATGCTATCACCACAACAAGTTTAATACCCATGCCATGAAATGAGTTTAACACCCAAACTCTGATGGTGATCTTCTTGTTTTACCGGTTGACCTTCCACCCAATTATGAAAATATTGACCTTAAGTTTTATATACAATAAAGCTACGAAAGTGTCTGTTATAGTTTTTTCTATCCATCATAGAAAATCATTAATAAATAAAAATAACTTTCGTTCTTGTTTTCTTCACAATATATTCCGTAAACATATATCTATATATTTATCTTTCTGTCTGTCTACCTATCTATAAATTATATAATGGATGTTTTATAGCAATATTTTGCCAAGTATGATAGAGCAAGTTTCACAATTTTCCATGTCACATTTATCAATTTGGTTTCCCATAAATTTTATATTCCACTAACCTAAAAAAAAAAATATATAATCCTCATCACTAAACTACGATGGTGATCTTCTAGCTTTACCGGTTGAATTTTGAATCAATTATGAAAACATTTACCTTAAATTTATATAAATTAAAGCTACGAAAGTTTCTATTATATTTTTGTATCCATCATAGGAAATTATTAATAAAAAATCATATTATGTACCATAAAAAATTATAAAAAATTCCCACAAAATGACATATTGCAAAATAAAATGAAATGCCAAAACTCAATTATCGTCCAAACACTTATACAATTTTTAAATCCATGTTCATTTCAAATTGAAAATTATGAGAAATCAAAGGACAATCCTCTTTGGTGTTCATGTCACACTAACAATGTATTATGTTGTTTGTAATATTATAAATATGTGTACTAATGCTAAATTTATTTTTTTGTGCTTACTGCATTATTTGGTGTATGAAGTGAACATGCTAACTTGCTAAGTAGAAAGCATTATCACATTCACATATATTTTTTTTTTTGGCAAAGTCAGTGTTGAAAAGATAGTCACAAGGAGAAAGAAAGAAAGAAAAGCGCGGGAGTCGACCAATAATCGAACTCCCGATGAGAGGGCCTTTAGTGCCACATGATGGGCAGCCCTATAAAGTCGACGAAAAACAAAGCAGTAAGAAATCAGCTGAAGTGAGAAACTAAGCTCCGAGCATCCTCTAGTAGAGCTCCACCCCGATCATGCGCCAAATCGCCTCCCACCATCCCGTCGTATCAATTGTTGTGAATCCCCATGAAATTTGACAGAGACAAAGGAATATGTCAGGCACCACTCTATGACCTCCAGTATAACAAATGAATCGTGTAATCCTTCATAACACTTTCCGAAAGCAAAGAGAATATTACCTGACGATTGAAAACCCACAAAGCCAATACTACCTTCGTAACTATGCTTGACCACACCATCAAACTAAACATTAATAGTGTTCAAGGGGTTCCTTCAACATCAGGGGCGCCATTTCTAAGTGCTCCATCAAATCTCATCAAAAGGCCACCTAGTGAACAAGACAGCCGTCACCGATCGACTACTGTGCAATTGAATCTTCACCTGCAAAATGAGCAAACAAAGGCCCCTACTAGGACAATCCAGCCCAAAGAGCCAACAAGTCAACATAGACACAAGGCAGCAATTCGCCTTTGAAATAGAGAATCAGGTCGTCGGGAAACCCTAGATAACCGGCACCACCCGTTACAAACCTAAACCTTCTTTCTTTCTTTCATTCTTTTTTTTTTAATAAAAGGAAACAAGCTAAATTTTGGGGACCTACCAATTAGCAAGTATATAATAATAAAAAGAAGGCAATAGATACGTACGAGAAATATGAAAATGATGGAAAGAATAATTAAAAACAAATAAAGTAGAAGGGTGATTATTAAGGGAACGGAATTAATAATAATAATAATAATAAAATAAATGATAAGGGAGTACTTATCTGAAGCGTAACTGCCCCTCGTTGGTGATTGTAACCGACGCATTCACAAGAGACCGTCAGTCTCCCCACGTCGAACCAGATTTTACCGGACGGTCGAGTGATCATCGTCGGCGCTACGCGATGGACATGCGGCGGCGGGCAGGCTTGTAGCAGTCCGGGCAGCGGATCAAACCGTTGACGTTGCACGCGGTGCAGCTTCGGAACCCGTGCTTCTCCGAGTAGATCTTGTGGCTGCCGCTGCACTCCTCGCAAGGACGAATCTCAGCCCTCCGCACAGATCGCACTCGTTCGATGTTGGACCGTATTTTGTGTACTCTTTATTATGGGTACCATTTTGCACTTTGGTTAATCCCTACTTACCCTAGGTTAAACTGTTAAAGGGTATTTATTAGGGTTAGCTCTTTTGTAATCACCGTACTCTTGAGGCTCGATTTCTGTTCGGCCAAACTATAGTGAAACCCTCTCTGAGAGCTCTGCTCTCCGTGGATTAGTCCCGTTCATCGGGGATACCATGTAAATCTTGTGTTCTTTCTTTCCGCGTTTCAGCTTATTTTACATGGTATCAGAGCTGTGATCGATCTACTGTGATCATGGCCGTTGGAGACGAGACTAGTAGCGGTACCAAAGCTGCCGTTGTTGGCGCCGACGACGCTATTCCTCTCGCATCTCCTCTTTACTTGCACCCATCGGAGAACCCTGGCCAACTGTTCGGCAGCGACCTATTGACCGATCTTAACTACGGCGAATGGGTCAATGACATGACAGAGGCTCTCGTCGCCAAGAATAAGATGGCTCTCGTTGATGGCTCCTTGCCGCGTTCTGCGGTTGGTACTGGGCCACGCGCTGACGCCTGGGATCGCTGCGACGCCATGGTCAAGGGCTGGCTCAAGACTGCGATGAGCAAGGAGGTCCGCAATAGTGTTCGTGGAGTTCGGACGGCGCGAGAGATCTGGTCGGATTTGCAACAACACTTTGGCACTGGCTCGGCCACTCGTGCTTATGAGTTGCGGCTCCTCATTGGTTCTCTTCGGCAGGAGAAGCTCTCCGTCTCAGCATTTTATACGAAACTTCGCACCTATTGGGACGAGTTACAGACCATTAGCATCAACCCTAAATGCAGCTGTGGCGGGTGCACGTGCGACGTGGCCAAACAGACCCGTGAGAAGCTCGAGACGGAGCGGTTGTTCGATTTCTTACTCGGTTTAGATGACGTGTTTGCTGTTGTCCGCTCGCAGATATTGAGAATGAAGCCCGTCCCTTCACTCGCCGAGGCATATCAGCTGGTTGCTGGCGAAGAGCAGCAGAAGCAGCTCACTGCAGGCAGACGTCCCTCGGTCGAGTCGGCCGCATTCCAGGTGCGCGAAGAGCAATCCAAGTCCGCCTCCTCAGCTGAACGTCCCACTCGCTGCAGTCACTGCCGCAAGTTGGGGCATACTAAGGAGATGTGTTATCGGTTAATTGGCTTCCCATCTGATTACGGCAAGACGAAATCACGTGATTCTGATCGTCCTTCATCCGCGCGCAAACCTCAAGGCGAGGCAGCAACGAGGGCGGCTCATGTTGACAACGAGGATAGCCCGATCCCAGGCTTGAACAACACTCAATTCGCTAGCCTCAAACAGTTTTTCAGCTCTCCCATTCCAGCTCCTGATCCGACAGCTCATATGGCGGGTAATTTCACTGATCCTTCCGAATGGCTTCTCGATTCAGGTTGCAATGAGCATATTGTTTGTGATGCTAGTTGGCTTGATAATATTGACCGTAGTGGTTCACATTCCCCGGTCCGGATTCCTAATGGTCGCTATATTCCCGTTGAAGGGGTGGGTTCGGTGCAACTTAATGATCGTCTTATCTTACGACGGGTTCTCTATGTTCCCGATTTTAAATGCAACCTGCTCTCAGTTAGTCGTCTCACTCAAGATAATGCTATTGCTTTACTGTTCTTGGCTGATTTTTGCATCATCCAGGACTCACGTTCCAAGACAGTGATTGGACTGGGTCGCCTCCGTGATGGTCTCTACTACCTGCAGTGGGATGCGACGGTGTCTTCAGTTCATGGTCCTGGCGTTGGCGCGTTTGCGGCTAGTTATGGCGAGCACTCACTTTGGCATCGTCGTCTGGGTCACCCCTCCGCAGAAAAGCATTCTTTGTTACGTGGAGTTCTGGGTTCGGCAGTTTCTGGTCCAGTCAAGTTGCATTGTGATTCTTGTTTGCGTGCCAAACAGACGCGCTCGGTTTTTCCTTCTAGTTCGATTACTACTCGCGGTTGCTTCGAGTTGATTCATGTGGATATTCGGGGGGGATATAAGACCCCTTCCTTGGATGGTTCTCGGTTTTTCTTAACTGTGGTTGATGATTTTAGCAGAGCCACTTGGATTTATTTGCTTAAGTACAAATCTGATGTTGAGCAGCATATTCGTTCTTTCTGTCAGATGGCTGCCACTCAATTTGATTGTTCGGTTAAACGGATTCAGGCCGACAACGGGATGGAGTTTCAGACTACTTTCCTTCGCTCGTATTATGCCGAGCATGGTATCCTCCTTCAGACATCTTGTGTCAATACCCCACAGCAGAATGGTGTGGTAGAGCGAAAACATCGGCACCTCCTTGACACTGCACGGGCTCTTCGATTTCACGCAGGCCTTCCGGTTCGTTTTTGGGGTGAGTGCGTTCTCACGGCTACTTATTTGATCAATCGTCTCCCCTCTTCGGTTCTGGCTGGTAAAACACCTTTTGAAGTGTTGTTGGGACGTGTGCCTACCTACACCCACCTCCATGCTTTTGGGTGTTTAGCATATGCGAAGGATACCAGTTCGGGTTTGGACAAATTTGCACCTCGGGGCCGCCGTGGCGTTTTTGTTGGGTATCCTAATTCCCAGAAGGGGTATCGGATCTACGATCTTGCTTCTCGTCGCATTATCACGTCCCGCGACGTACATTTCGTTGAGTCCGAGTTTCCTTTCCTCCGCCCTACTGCTGAGCTTCCCTCCAACACTACTTTGCCGGCTGTTTCTCCCCTTTCGGCTGTTGAAGTTGAGGGGGAGCTTGACCCGATGGTTTTGGAGCATGCCCAAGTCGCCGAGGACGTCCACGAGAGCTTTGATGTTGGTGATGTCTCTCCCTCGCCTCTGCATGGTGTGCATGGGGCTTCCGACGTGGAGGAGCCGGACGCGTCATCTGATTCTGCGCCATCAGCGACCGCTCCCCTCGACCCCCCTCCTGCCCCGCGTCGTGGGGATCGCATTCGCCGGCCACCGAGTAAGCTCGCCATTTATGACGTTGACTTACCGGGATCTTCTTCTCATGCTGCTAGTGGGTCATCTTTACCTCCTGCCAGTCATCCCATCTCTAATCACGTGAGCTATCACCATTTTTCTTACTCCCATCGCGCATTCCTTGCCGCTATCACCCAGGTTGTTGAGCCTCGCCATTTTCGCACGGCTGTTCAGTACGCTTGTTGGCGCGAGGCGATGATTAAGGAGATCACGGCTTTGGAAGCCAATGGTACTTGGACCTTGGAGTTCTTGCCCCCAGGCAAGCGGGCTATTGACTGTAAATGGGTTTACAAAATCAAGTATCATCCTGATGGCTCTGTGGAACGGTATAAGGCTCGTCTTGTAGCCAAGGGCTTTACCCAGGTTGAGGGTGTGGATTTCCATGACACCTTCGCCCCGGTAGCCAAGCTTGTTACTGTCCGTGTTTTAATTGCTGTTGCAGTCAGTAAGGGCTGGCCTCTTCATCAGCTTGACGTTAACAACGCTTTTCTTCACGGCGATCTTCAGGAAGAAGTCTATATGAAACTTCCTCCAGGTTTTGCAGCCAAGGGTGACACTCGAGTTTGCCGCCTCCGACGTTCTCTTTATGGTCTTCGTCAAGCATCCCGGAATTGGTACTCCAAGTTCACCCTCGCCCTTGCTGAGCTGGGGTTTGTGGCCTCTCGGGCCGATCCTTCGCTTCTTCTCTATCATCGTGGCGCCAGCTTCGTCGCCGCCCTCATTTATGTGGACGATGTTGTCCTCACTGGCAATGATGACGCTTTCATCTCTCGTGTTAAGTCTTTTCTTGATGACATGTTCAGCATCAAGGACCTTGGCCCTCTCAAGTACTTCCTGGGCATTGAGGTAGCTCGTTCTCCTGCCGGGATTATACTTAGTCAGCGCAAGTATACTCTGGATATCCTGCATGATGCCGGTGTTGCTGGTGCTCGTCCGAGTTCTTTTCCCATGGAACAGAATCATACCCTCACTCGCCCCGGTCCCGCCTCTGATGAGGTTGTTGATGCGAGCTCTTATCGTCGCCTCGTTGGGCGTCTCTTATATCTCACTGTCACGAGACCTGACATCACCTATGCCGTTAATGTCCTGAGTCAGTTCGTTCATGCTCCTCGTCCTGAACACGTGACGGCTGCTCATCGTGTCCTTCGGTACCTCAAGACTGCTCCAGGTCAGGGTCTGTTCTTCCCTTCTGATAGTTCTTTGACTCTGACAGCTTACTGCGATGCAGATTGGGGTGGTTGTCAAACCACTCGTCGTTCCACTACTGGTTACGTTGTTCAGTTAGGGAGTGCTCCGATCTCGTGGCGTACTAAGAAGCAACGTGTGGTTGCCCGCTCCTCTGCCGAGGCTGAATATCGTGCCATGGCTAGTGTGGTTAGCGAGGTTGTTTGGCTCCGTTTTCTTCTTACAGAGTTGGGGGTTCCTCAGTCTGCACCCACTCCCTTATACTGTGACAATCAGGCTGCTCTCCACATTGCCGCCAATCCTGTCTTCCATGAACGCACTAAGCATGTGGAGATGGACTGCCATTTTGTGCGAGAACGTGTGGTCACTGGTGTGGTTGATCCTCTGAAAATTGCCTCTTCCTCACAGTTGGCGGACATCCTCACCAAGGCCTTGGGTGCTGATCAGTTTCACTCTCTTTTGTCCAAGCTGGGCATTTGTGACCTTCATGCCTCAACTTGAGGGGGAGTGTTGGACCGTATTTTGTGTACTCTTTATTATGGGTACCATTTTGCACTTTGGTTAATCCCTACTTACCCTAGGTTAAACGGTTAAAGGGTATTTATTAGGGTTAGCTCTTTTGTAATCACCGTACTCTTGAGGCTCGATTTCTGTTCGGCCAAACTATAGTGAAACCCTCTCTGAGAGCTCTGCTCTCCGTGGATTAGTCCCGTTCATCGGGGATACCACGTAAATCTTGTGTTCTTTCTTTCCGCGTTTCAGCTTATTTTACATTCGATGCTTGACGGCCGTCGGCGGAAACAGCCCGGCGATGAACGACTACAACTCCCCGCTCTCGTGGAGCTCTCTGATCTCGTCCAGCCCGACGATGCACCTCCCGCCGATGAGAACCACGGGAAGCGTCACCTTACCGGAGGTTCCGAGTATCTCCTGCACCTCCCCTAGGTAATTGCCATCCATCGACAAATCTCCAGTGGTTACCTGTAGAAATCGGAGGTTGGGCCGACGATTTCTGAGGCCTGGACGTCTACGAGCGCTGAGAGAAGCCAGATCCGGAATAGGCCTTTATCTTCCGACGACGGCGCATACATGGAGAAAGAGACGGCAACGGCGGTGCACCAACGACACCCATTCTTCTGTAGTCGCCACTTGCCTCCTCCAACGGCGCATACATGGATGCCATTTTTTCCGCTTTTGTTTGTGCAGTCCGGTAGTTTGCTAGGTGGGACTTCGAATATAGTGACCGCCGGTCGGGTAGCGGGTTGTGGTTCGGGTTCGGAAATACATTGGGCTGAACAATTGATGGACCTGGTTTGGTAGTTGAACTAAGCAAGGCCTGAAAGTTCAGATTATTGGCCCAAACCGATACAATTGGGGAGGACGTGGATAGCTGAACTCTAGGTCAAGGATACGTGACAATGTTCCTACACCATAAAATTACTAAATATACTTACACAATTCAATTATGTGCCATCTTGATACACAATAATTCCATTGGTAAAAGAAGTCATAGAAAACCGAGTTATATATGTATAAAAAAATGAATTCGACATCCCTCATTTATTAAATAAAATATAATTATTTTCTCTGTAATGCAACTCATTTTCTCCATTTATTAAGTCATCTTCCCATCTTTCATGCAAACTTATTAATGATAGTGTCTTTACTTTTTGTCTAATGCAATTCTATTTTTTTTTTAATTTGAACATAATTCCATTTTTGTGTAATGTGTGCATGAAGATAGAAAACCTTTGATTAGATACATATGCATAACCTAAATAATAAATCAACTTATTAACCAAGTTTCAAGATTAAACAGGTCTCATGGTTGAAATTCAAATAAAATTTTCAATAACCTACTTTAATCAATTGGACTGTATCTTTTTTCAATTTAAAAGAATTTCATACAGAAAAATGAATTAATTGTGATATACACAGAGATATCCATTTATATACTTTTGGTCAACATTTTGTAGAGTTTATTTAAGTTTCTTATGCAAAACTATGAGAAAGGAGAGGACAAACCTCTTTGGTATTATATCAAGTAAGGAGATCGAAAACGGCTGCTGCATGCATTGTCACCAGCTGAAGTCCGAGCTGATCAACAACAGATGGAGGTGAACTGGGCCAAGGAGAAAGGAAATGCAAGTGGCTCGAAGTCGGAGGATGGAAGGGAAACCCATCTTTAGGCTCGAAAGCACATGTTGTCTGCGCTAACGAGCATTCCATTTGGAAATTCTGTTGATGTTGTCTCTTGCAGGAAAACACAAGCTTTTTCGCCTTCTTTTTCTGTTTCATTGTGTGGAAACATTCGAAGGAAACCAAGACTTTGTATGTGACAAACCTTCCTGGAACAAAGGAGCTCTGTTGCTCCCCAATCACCTCGTTTATAACCCTTTTCAATCAATTGGCCACAAGCTTAGACTTGATCTTATAAAGCCCCTTGCATAAATGGTTTGGTGTAAGTTTGATCTTACTATTCAAATTCAGTTTGGTTTGTTGTTTTAGTGTGTTTCAGGTCACCATGAGTAAATTTGATGATTTTCAGACAAAAAAATGCACTGAAGATGGGAATTGCGAGTTCGGAACGATTTGGAGAGCATTTGGATGCAATTTTAAAGATGAATTAGGAGCCCAACACGGCCCAGGGAATGGCACTATTGTAAGGCGTGCTCGGGAAACAAAGAACCCTATAAATCTTGAAGAAAAGAAAAAAGATAAAATAGTGACGAACTAAGCATCGGCTGGAGCACGATCATGGCCCGAGGCCATGCCCAGTCTTAGATTTTTCCTATTTAAGTTGCGATTAGGATTTCTCTAAGGGGATTGTTGCTAGACTCGGCCAAAAACCTAAATTTTGAGATAGGGGGCATGAAAAGAGGGGTTTCCTGGAGCTAAACACCATTGGACTCAATTGGGAGCGATCAATAACAGTTTATACCACGGAGATTGCCTAGTCGTCTTTTTCTTCTTTTATATTTATTTACACACCCCTCGTGAACTAATCACCCTTTTTGCTTGGGTATGAGGAATCCTAGTTTTTGAATGAATAGTTGTATGATACCTTGATTCTTTTAAACTCATAGTTTATATCCAATCGATGCAAATTTATTGAATTGTTTGAGCCCTCATCACGTTTTTATGATTTTTGCTTTAACCTAGGAGGCATAGGTTGATAGAGTAGCATTGATTGGAAGTGGGGGATTGACTACACGAGAGTGAGTTGATTCAATGCTCTATATTGAGTGCGATTTAATAGAGAAATTCTAGTTTGTATTTCCGTGATAGCCTATTCTAGTTGAGGATAAAATTCCTCTAAGTAAGCTAGTCAAGAGGGTACTGGTTGGTTTAATCGAGATTCAAGCTTGCTAAGGACTTTTTCGCAGTATAAACAAGAGTGAAGACGAATTTGAAGATCGTCTATCATTAGTTCGATAAGAGGTAATCAATGCCTCGAGTAGTAATCTTTGTCCATCTGAACCTTAGTCAATCCACTTATTCAATTGTTAGTTTTAGTCGTTTAAATCAATAGTTCTAAATCTATTTTGCTAACTAATAGACTGAACCTAAATGAGTGGAGCTTGGGGCTAGGTATGTTTATTTTTATGAGAGAGAATTTCTAATAGATACTAAAGTAAATTTAATTTTAGTCCTTGCATTTTTGAGTGGAGCTTGGGGCTAGGTAATCAATGTCTAAAATGATTCAAATAGGTTGGATCCTAATGGACCATTAAATTTCTAACCACTTGCTTAACAGGCTCAACGACTTAAACTGGTTTGACAATCTTGGATTAGTTCACCATCCACTTCGGGTCAATCTAGCAGAATTCTGCTCATTCCATTTGGATGAAAATGATAGCAAGAGCATAGCTCATGTTACTCGATTTATTTGACAGTAGCTTATGCTAGTGACAGTAGCTAGAAGCACCAAAAAAATTGTTAAGTGGTATGTGGCACAACTGAATTTGAATAACTGAATTACAAAGTCGCATTTCGATTGCATCGTTTCATTTATATGAAAACCCGAGTGACAAGTTGAACTAGTAAATAGCTCGCATTAAATAGCCCATGTTTAAGCTATCCATCGGCAATTAAAAGTTCTATATATATTGCAAAGGTGTCAAGAAATGAGATTGGGCTTTCTTAAAAGTTTTTAATTTATCCTTCAGATGGTTCGCCTTTGTTACTCTGAATTATTTGTCGACAAATTGAACAGCAAAATCACAACGGTCGAACCTAAAAGAAAGTAAAAGCAAAGATGATCAGATCGGGATCGTGACGGACCCGAAGAAGGGAAGACCTCACTAAAAAAACACTAATAAGTAATCATACCCTCCCTCCCTAAAGTCTAAGAAGAAGAAAAACAAACAAAAGATTTCTCAAATGGGTGGGAGTTGAGATAACTCCTTATTGTTGTCACCGGTCAAAAGGTTGTACCAAAAGTCCATGCTAGTATAGTCCACAATCGAGTGGGCCAGGGCTGCAGCCTCCTCCTCCTCACCACCTTTCGGCCCATCACCCTCACTACTCACAAACGAAGCCAACGGATTATCGTATAACCCGGATCCAAGTTCCGCCGCCGGGAAATCGTGATCGGTCGAGGTAGAGCTGTCCGCCGACAGAACCTCCGACCAAAAACTCTCGTCCATCTCCTCCGTGGAAGAAAAATCCTCAGGCTTCGCGCCGTTGCTTTGTGTCCCACCGTTGTCCCCCGTCGTCAGGGAGGACACGTCGTCGCTGGAGTACTGCCGCAGCAGCGAAGCAGGCGGAGGAGCCACGCCTGGAGATGATGACTTTAATTCCTCCTCCGCCTCTGCCTCCTCCGCCGCCGTCGGTTTGGTTTGTTGATCCGCCTTAACGCTGGCGGCCTTGGATTTTTTGGAGGCGGATCGTCGCTTCTTAGTAGTAGGCTGTTGTTGATGATGATTATTATTGGTGTCGTCGTGGTTGGCGGCCCTCTTCTTCAAGTGAGTGTGCCACACATTTTTAATCTCGTTGTCCGTTCGGCCAGGTAATTTTGCCGCTATCGTCGACCATCTGTCATATCCAACCAAGTCACGATCAGTTAAAACACACACAATTTTCCGGTCGATAACTTAATTGTGCATAATCATCAATAACTCTCATTAATTGTTCATGAGAGACAAATAAATTTCCCCTCGAACCATGTATCTTTTCGTTTTAAAAGCATAATAATTGGATCTATCTTTTTAGGTTTAGAATAATCAGAGTAACCAGACAAATATTACTAGCCAATACCAAATCGGTAATGTACGTTAGTACATGAGATTATCAGCGGCGGATCCCGGATATAAGAGAGCACTGGGCCGCATTTGAATAGAATATTATATACTATAAACAAAAATGTATAATAATATAGTTTTCATTACAATGTCAATTATACAAGAAAGTCTTTTAATTTAGCAAATTCATCAATAATATAATCTCCATTCATACTTATAATATACTCTTTTCAAAGAAAGTAGCTAAGTAATCAACGTGAAATTCATCGCTCATTTTGTTGCACAAATCAATGTTCATGTTCCATTGCTGAAAATATTCTCTCCATGGTAGTTGTTGAAACGGCTAGGTCAACACTAGACAAATCAACCGAGAAATCAATTAGTATTATGTGTCCATCCCTGTTTCCTCCAGCTTCTCTAATAATTTTGTAAGAGAAGAAACTTCATCTTCCTCACATGAGTAGTGCATTCTCCAAAGAATGCATCTCATAGCATTCAAAGTCTCGAGGCTAAAATCTTAAGCAAGTTTGTAAATATTTTCTTCATCAAAACACCAGAAAGAACGGTTAGAATCTAGTGCCCCACTCAATTGAGGCAATCTAAATGCTGACTCAGGAAGTTTGTAAATATTTTCTTAATCAAAAGAATGGAAAGAAAACCAGCTCGACGGGTTGGCGGAGAAATCCATTTTGGGTATGCTCGTCTCCTCGTTCTTGTTTTGTTTTGGGGGGATTGAGAAATTTTTTGAATTTTTCAAGGAAGGGTGTGCTTTAGTTTAGAGTTTTTATTTTAATGAAACTTACACTTTTAGGTTTTCATGTCTATTTTCAAATAAAGTCATTGGGGCTATAGAAAATTTAGTATAAATTTAGAGTAATGGTTTGGATATGTTCATCTCTGAACCATTTTTCTAGTTACGCAAAATCTATTATCAAATAAAACTAGACAGGAATTTAAATAGCATTGGGCCAAATATCTAAATCGAAAAATTTTATAAGCACTAAACTAACTCTGGATCCGAAAGAGGATTGGGCCGGGGCCTGAGTTGGCCCAGCCCTGGATCCGCCACTGGAGATTATACAATGGTGATATGGAAGAGTACCACAGTGTGGAATAGTTGTACATATTATAGAAGAAATATAGTAATCGCCATTTACAACCTTTTAATCACCGTCTACCACTAGCTATGAAGCCTAAAACCTTATAACAAGGTGGTATATTTGGTAACGGTGAACTCGTTCTCTCTGAGCAAAATTTGAGTTCAAAACAAAGACGATACAGAGTGTTGCAACGAGTTCCGTCGGTTCAATGAAGTCATTTCTCCGTGCAAAAATTTTTGAAGTTCAAATTAAAATAAAGAAGACATAATTCGATTCAAAAACTAAAAAATAAAAAAAATGTCATTTTGGTTTAAATTATGTAATCTGCTCGCACATAAAATCAAGTTTACGATCTTACCAATACCCTTCTTTAACTGCCAATCAATGGTAACTTTTAGAGTGGTTTGTTAAGAAGAATAATAATAATATATAAATGTTTGTACACATATGTTGTCACGTGAGCGGGGAGGAATAATGTGCAGTTTTGTTTGGAAGTGTGGGAGAGCAAAGAGTTGATGGAGGTAGGCAAGTAGGACCGATCCACACACATATGAATATAATATAATAATATGGGATGGGGAAATGGAATCCGAATATTAATGAGTGATTCCCATCAACCTTGGAAAATTCACACACAGACACAGTTGCTTGCTAATGCTAGCTAGCCCCCAACTAAGTTGATGAAAGCGGTCAGTCACAATCTTGGAGATTAGGATACCACTGCACTCAGCAGCACTCCCCAGATATATATATTTTTTTTTTTATAAAATAAATCAATCTCTGAATGCTAAAAGGCTCATGTGTATAATTTTTTTTTTATTTGAAAAAAAAAGTATCCATCTCCGGCCGTGGGATTGGATGATCCAGATCATGGCCAGTATAGTAAAATTGACTGGGCTAGCCTAGCTTGAATTGTGGTTACATTATTTACATAGATTATCCTCCTCTACGTTTCCTTGCTACTATCATTATTCATTAGTTGCAAATTCAGGTTTGAGTTTGACCATCCATTATATTCATGAAATGAAACGTTTTCAATTTCAACCGATCCACTTAGCAACCAAAAAGACGGAGCTAGAAGAGAGCAAAATGAATGAATGAATGAATGACCTGTTGCCCAAGAGGTTGTGCAATTCAAGGATGGTGTGTTCCTCTTGAAGGGAGAAGTTGCCACGTTTGATGTCAGGCCTCAAGTAATTGGTCCACCGGAGCCTGCAGCTCTTGCCGCACCTCAACAGCCCTGCTCAATCATCCATCTTCACTCACTGCTCAAAATCCCCAAATACCCACAACAACAACAACAAGGAGGAGAAGAAGAGGAAATGGGGGTTACCGGCGAGCTTGGGGAGGGCGCGCCAGTTGCCGTGGCCGTGGAGGTGAATGTAATTGACCAGAATCTGGTCTTCCTCTCCGCTCCATGGCCCCTTCTTCAGCCCCTTCTTCTCGCAGCATGGCGCTCGAACCATCTTCGCGCTCTCCCTGCCTTGCTTCACCACCTTCACAACACAGAGCAGAGCAAGGCAATACAAAGGAAGGATGTGCTCTCTGTTTCGTATCTCTCTGCTTGCTTTACTTACATGTGCTTCTGTGCAAGTGTGTGATAAAAATGATGAGAATGGGGACAAGGGTTTGGTGGTTAAAATATAATAAAAGGATGGGGGCGAGGAGGCCGCCTCGGAGTGGGGCCTATACTATAAGCAAAACACATATTTCTTTCTTTTGGGGGGGAAACCATGACAAAAGCATGGTGCTATACTAATTACTAAGTACTCTCCTAATAGGACAAAAGACAAGGTGCCATGCTTTATTCATTCATTTGTGCTTTATTCATTCATTTGTAGGAGATTATAGGGTGGTTTGGAAGTTGCCGATTGTTAAATAGATGTATTGTTGAGAATGCATATTATACATGTATTGTCGAATTTGATGCATTGTAGAATATAACGTTTGGTATGTGTGATTGGGTATGTCGCATTAGCTAAAAGTTGAGACAAAACAATCTCAACTCAACTATCTCAACAATCAGAACTAAAAGTTGAGATATAACAATCACTCAAAATGAGTGATAACTTTGTCACATCACAGAAACAATCCATATATTGTATCTGTTAAAAAACAAAAACAAAAAAGATGCATTGTAAACAATACATGCATTTGCTTGTCCCCAAGCAAAGCTACTCAAACCAATGCAACTTGATAAACAAATAAAGGTGGGATGCACTCTAGTTCTTCATTGCTTAAAGAAGAGTAGACGAGAAAACCTCACGAGTATAAAAGTTTTTATGGGTTGCAGTTGCACAATGCTCTGTCGAGGAAAAGGATCATTCCGGGTTATTCAAGCAGCACACTTGATTCAAAGGATATTTTTCACAAGGTTTGAAACCAAAACTTTGATTTCAAAGTCTACACTTTCTTCCATTCTCACTTTCTTCCTGCAGATTGGCAGAATCTAACAAAGAGTTCTTATCCTTGTTTTTATAGCATAATGCAGAATTTTGTGTCAGCAAAACCAAGTAAGAAGTCAGGTTGATGAAACTACAAAGTGAGACAGTCTTGGAGATGTGCTCTTAAACTTGCAATTTGCAATCAAATTAAACAATCCAGTGAAGAAACACATCTGTTTCGGCCAGCATATGGCCCTTGTGAGACGGTATATGTTTAGCTTCTAAGTACAATATGTGTGTGTTTCTCCTTAATTTTACTTCCTAAGGATGCAACGCTCAAATTATTATATGGTTTTGGTGATTAGTTCTTTATGTTAAATCTTGCTGGGTTTGCTATCCATGAATTTGTTCTTATTTTCTTGCTAACTTCCCCTGCACAGTGGAACAAACGGTAGGTGCTAATTGGATCCCTACTCCCATTCCTAACACACCTTGTTGCCTTTGCTGCAACTACTGCCATTCCCTTTCAACAACCAGCATATACCTTAGTAAAATTGCCAAGGCCAGCCACCTCAAGAAAGAGACTAGGGCACAATGGAGAAAGAACTTCCAATCCGCTGCCCAAATCATACAGCAGATCAGCTGCAAAGACAACAATGTTATCTACACTAATCTTCTCAAATCCATGAAGAAGGGGAAGGGGTGTTTGCAGAAAATAAAACTCAAGGTTAAAGAGAAAAGAAAGAGAACCCAGTATTCTCCAACGCTTTTGGCTCAGAGTCCATTCTAGCACCCAAAATTGCAGACATATTAGCTTTACTACATGTTGCATCCCATCCTTTAATATCTACATGAATGAAATGAAGAGTACATCTTGAATAACAGACCGTATTAGAGACAAAAAGCTGGTGATCACGGGATAAAAGAAAACTTACCCAACTCACGGCAGTTTCCTGAGCTGGTGTAAGTCGCAACCCTGCAGCAAACAGTAAGAATGTGGAGGAACGACAGCAAAAAAAAATACACGAAGTCATGTTGAGTAGAAAAATAATACAGTTGAATCTGATCTGAAGTAGACAAACTTTCAACTAGTAGAAAATAGTTCAACAGAATAAATTAAAAGAACGAAAAGCATATAGCAACCTTGCCAAAGGGATGCTCTGGACATCTCTAATTCCAAGCATATTTACTATTCATCTAGCGTCCATTGTAGCCTGCTCTAGTCCCCTTATGAAGCTCTCATTATTGGGTTAGCCATACAGTGTACCTGTTTCTAGCGATTCACATGGTATCATCCAATGATACAAGTCTGGGATAAGAAACTACAACACACTAGAACGCCCTTGTGACGATCCTTTACTCCGACAGCATCTAGGGTTTTTCAAAAACGAATATTAAGTAACCTTATCCATTTGAGGATAGGGGCTTCAACAACTGCTAATCTAGAGGGAAGTTATGAGCATTATGTTCATGCATAACTTTCATAGTTCGTTTGCGCTTAGCAAGAAAATGCAAGTGCTCCATGACTTTTTCCTTTGAACAGAATTCAAACGCAAGAAACAAAAGCTACATTGCAGTTATTCACGCAAGGCACGATTGGTTATGGATAAGATTGCAGGTAGAACGACTGCGCATGCCAAGTGTTGGCGAAATTGCACCAGAGAAAGTAGCTATAGGGAATTTTAAGAGAACATCATAAAACGGGAAAAGGGAGCACTCACGGAGAGGTAACCGTCGAGTTCGAACTGGAAACGAGGGGAGACAGAATCAGAGGCTTCAATTAAGCAGACTGCCATTTCTGGAGCTTTTTCTGGCTCTTACTTTGGCAAATAGATTTTCACACATATAGTATTGGTAGCCTCAAGGATTGTAAAAATATATCAGAGATTATATTGGAAAAATTAGTGACAACATATTTTGTATTTAAAGTATAATTTAAATGTTGTTCAACCATTTCATACCAAGTCGTTAGACAATTTTTTCGATTAGATTGCATATGCAATGATTTTGCAAACACTAAATCCAGTACCATATAATTGAAGGAGATTTATCTACACTTGTACATCCGGTTTGGATCGGAAATAAAAAAACTCAGGAATTTGACCCATTTCTATATTCTCTTTCATTCATATTTTATTTCAAAATAAAACAAATATATTGCATTATTAATTGTTGCTAAAAGTACTATTCATTTTCGTAGAAACACAAGAATTGGAAATAGAGTTTTATAAAACCCAAAATTGGAAATGGTATTCCATTTGTTACGGAATTGTACATATCCAAACATGTTGGTAGTAAAATACAAGCACAATCCAACTCAATAAAATTGAAAAAGCATAAAAGTTAAAATTCAAAAGCTTGGACTGTACATCAAGGTTGTTCATACATATAAAAGAAGACGCTTGGTGAGGACCGAGGAGTCAAAATAACAGCACAATCCAACTCCATCCCCGAGTATAAAGAAACCAACGTCAATCAGCAAGAGAAGCAGAAATTGCTTACATGACGAAAGATCGCTCCATTGCTTCTGCAGAGGGAACATCCTAAGGGCTCCTCTTTCCTGGTCTTGTAAAGACAGAGTTCATGCTTCTGCTGGTGCCGATACCAGTAGCTAGCTGATTTTTTCACATCAAATCAGGATCATCATCATAGTCAAAGTCAGGATCCGCTGAAGCCCTGACTCTCTTGGCATCTCTTGGTGTGCCTCTTCCCCTCTTTGGTTTTCCTCTGAACATTACGGATGGATGAGATTAGATTCATTGTAAGATCAAGTATCGTTCAGGTAGCTCTTTTAGACGCTACTCGAAGTGCCAGCAACTTCACAACGTGATGATAGAATACTTACTGCCCGTTTGAATATATGCCGCCACCCTTGGACCGACCAGGACCAAAGTCTGATTTGCCATCTAAAATATACACAAATGAAGGTCAGAAATAGATAAATAAAGTGAGCCAGTAGTGTTGTTTACATTTCTAGTTAGTGTGTGAACTCACCATCTCGTCCAAGCGCTGGCTCCTCAGCCTGGCCAGTGGACAGTGTAAGTAACAAGGAAACAAAAAAATTTTAAAAAGCTTTTCCTCTCCATTTCAACTATCACGTCTCAGTTGAAAGGTTAGCAAAGATACATGAAGTGTAACTGCTTTCCGGCAATTGGTCAGTTTCATTGCCATGGTAAGTTCACAGTAGAGTAGAAAGGGTACATACTGCAGGTGAGGTAACTGAAGATAATGAGAATAGTCTATCTTCAGGCTGAAACTTCTTAGACCGCTTCAAGCTGCAATCATCAAAAAAAAGTTAGATTGATCGTAATAGCTCAATCACTTACGCGTAATCATAACACTCAGATATCATCCAGCGATTAGCATGGCATTTCTTCATCACACCTATGCAGGAATGACAAATCTGGCGACCATGTTTTTCACTGCAAAAGGTACGGTTTGCAGTGGGTTAGGAACGGAGAACTTAACCAAGAGCAAACCTGTAGTTCGAAACTGGTATGAGAAAAAAAAGAAACCACACTTCCGCGTATTAACATTTTGGTTGCAATTTGCTGCGGTATTTGGATCCAAACAGTATGATTTGGTCTAAACATCATCCAGTTTTAGTCATTCAAATTGACCATTACACTAATTCAGTTCTGCTTCGAAGGTCGTAATAAAGGCAGCCTATAAAGCTTGACCAGAGCAATTAAGCCATGCGAATCCACATCAAAATTGAAGTGAGAAAAGAAAGAGTAAAACTGAGAAAGATAAAGACAAGTTGTAGGTAGGTGTAGAGAGACAGTTATGTAAACAGTCGCTCCATACAGTGCAGTGTTCTTAGATGAAGATAGGAATCCCTCGAAACCTTTCAATACATTGCCGCACTGGCTCGGATCCTGCAAGTAGCTGGTTTCCATGTCATAAACCTGTAAACCCATAACCAACATATCAGGCTCTTGCTGACAACAGGAGAGACTAATGACTACAAAGAAGCCCCATTGTGTTCCCTGTAACTTTTACCCAAGAGAACAACTAATGCTTCTACCGAACTCCACACTCCTCATCAGAAGCAACAAAATTAGAGATAGAATCCATGCGTTTAAAAGCTGATCCTGATTATCCACCAGAGTGCTCTGGTTTTAGGGAGAGAGTGATGCGAGCTTACTCAGCCAAACTCTCCCAGAAGAATGAAGAAAGTAGCAAAAGGAAAGAAAAAACCAAAGAACCTGTCTTTCGATGCTGCGTAGCTCTTCGTGAAGCTTGGCTCTCTTGCTGAGAAGGGAACTGAGCATCGCAGAGGGATTGGCGGAGCTTCCTCGCTGCCCTACGAGAAGAACAATTCCAGGCTGGTTGGTTTTCTGGTTCTTATGATCGAGCAGGTAACTAGGCATATGCACGTCAAACGAAAGCTACGAAAAATCGATCAGCGGAATCAACAATACCTTCGGGATCCATGTTTTCGCGCGAAATTTCTTATGAACAGACGAGGATCGGCAGTTAGAAACCCTAGTGCCCAAATTCAAATGATCACCGCGATTTTCTAGTTCACTGGGGACTCAATTTCATTCCTCAACCTGGGAAGCAGAGAAATTTGGAGAAGGGAGATTAACGTTAACCAGCCCGAATCTTAGGTCTTACGCGAGCCTAGATCTTCTACAGCAGCGATCATCCTACTTTGGATGGGTATTAACTATTAAGTTTTAAGTATTAACCAATTTAATGATTTCCTTTGCAACTTGTATTAGGGGTGAACAAACAAACCCGCAAACCGACCTATCCGTTCAACCCAACCCAATCTACCCGTATTTATCGCTAAAACGAAGGTTTTGGGTTGGGTGAGGGTTTTCTTTTGTACAACCCACCTCTTTTGGGTTGGGTTTGGATTTTGGATTACACAACCCATAGAACCCGACCCAACCCGTGTTCCAACTATTAGTATGAGTTCGTATCTAAAAAATATTTATGTCGTATATAGCCATACTTATGTGAAAATTAAGATATTTCGCCATGTTTTTCTATTATGGTCTCCCTAATCTAATGCATTCTTCGACTTAAAGTTTAGACATAAATTGAATATAAATTATGATTCATGTAATCCTTTTTCTTGTGTACAATTTTAACATAATATGGATGCATTTGTTTATAACCTTTTTAGCCTATTTCAACAAATATCGTGAAAAAAACTAGACATATGTTGAAGTAAATCACATTTTATTAAAACTCAAACAACATTTGTGAATTTTGATACCTTTCACCTCAGTTTATTTGTTTGAAATTTTAATTAGTTATAAAATATTTTTATGGTGTATAATAATTATATATTTTATGTTGGGTTTGATTTTTACTTAAAAATATCGTCAACCCGACCCAACCCAATTAGAAACAAACCGTAGGGTTTAATTTTTTTTTGAGTGGATTTGAGTTTGATAATTCCCAAACCATAGTGCATGGGTCGGGTGATTAAAATACTTAAACCCGAACCAACCGACCCATGTACACCCCTAACTTAGTATGGGTCAGAGGCTAAGAGCTAATGGGGTCGGACAGCTCAAGTGAGTACTCCATGGTTACTCAGCATAACTAAATCTTGATTTCCTTTGCAACTTGTTTTCTTCATCGACTTATATTTTCTTCGTTTTAACTTGGGTTTTTTTTTCCATAGATGGAACGAGTTCGTTGTACTCTACAAAATGAGATCCATTTTCAATATTTTTTCAGAACCCGAGGCGAACCCGAGGTGAACCCGAGGGGTACTCTACAAAATGAGATCTCTTTTCCTCATACGCGGCGAACCCGAGGTGCCGAGCCGCCAGGCTGGGTTGCAACCCTGGCGGGAAACCGAGGATCCATGAGTGGCGTCTTCCTGGGGTCATTAGAAGGACCAGACGAAGCACGTGACTTCGTAGAGTGGACAGGCTTCTCAACCGTGGCCTCATCTTCCTCGGATTCCTTCTGCAAGATCAGCCTACGCCTTCGCAATTGCTCGAGAGCTTCCACCACATGATCTGCCACCTGCTGACGCTATGGAACCTGCCTGGCGCGCCGACCAGGCTGTTGTCTCCCCTTAGTACCCTGCCGAGGAAGAGGTGCAGCCTTCCCTGGTGACACCTTCTTATGTTGTTGCCGAACACACCCACCAATCTTTACCCGAGGCGACGTTTTGAAGACAAACCTTTTAGAGCTAGCACGACTCCCAACTGATTTGTTATTAAGGTCGTGTCGCCTAGGTTGCGTCTCTAGTCCATTTTGGACTTCCATCTCACCAGACAGAGGATGATGTGTCCCTTGAACATGAGAGCGGGGTCAGCCTCTCTAGATCGTCGAAACGGAACAAATGAGCATCGGCCTCAATCTCCAGCCTTTTGTGCTTATGCTTGTTTGCAACTTCCATTTCTATTGTTTTTGCGTTTTACAATTATTAATGAAAATACTATGGTGTAATTACTGCACCTGTGCCGACAGTTAATCTGTCCAGCTTGGTATTTGGTCCAAATTAGTAGGAACGGGTGCTGTTATGGCACCACAAAACTCCAATTTAACCAAAGTCTTTAGTTGATATACAGTCGTCAAATATCGTTCGGAACAGAAATTATGATAAGAAAACTTTTCGAGGTTTTCCAACAGAATCAAAAGGTAAAAATTTTAAAACTGAATTTCACAAACGGCCTATAAACCCGACTTGCTCAACCAAACTAGGGATATTCTAAGACTATAGTCTAGTACTAGTCTAGCATCATTACTCCAATATTTCTTTAACCATAACCTCTTCTCCACTTCTCCTAAGCAATTGTAACAGTAGTCCTATTCCCATTAGAAGCTGCAGCCTCGTCTTCCTCGTTTTCTCCGGACATCTCTTCCAGCGATTTCCCCTTGGACTCCGGCACCAAGAACGTAAACAGAAGCCCCAGCAAGTTGACGAAGCCCAACACAATGAGCGAATTCTTCACCCCAATCCCCGCAGGGTACCCTGCATCCGCCTTGGACTTGTCCTTGTTCTGTGCCAGATACAAGAATCCGAACGCCCCAACCATCGCTCCAAGCTTCCCTGACGCCGACGATATCCCGTGGCACGTCGACCTCACCCGCGCCGGGAATATCTCCGCCGGCACCACGAACGTCGTCGCGTTGGGTCCGAAATTCGCGAAGAAGAAGGTCAGCGAGTACATCACCACGAACCCAATCCGATTCTCCTTGTGAGTCCAGTGGTCGTATGGGATCGCCAGAGCAAACATAAACACGGTCATGAAGAAGAACCCCATCAGCTGGATCGAGAACCTCCCAATCTTATCAATCAGCGCCACCGTGAACCAGTAACCCGGCACCGTGCTGCAGAGCGCGATCAGGGTCTGCGCTCTGGCGATTCGGAACACTTCCTCGGTCGCGTTCATCGTCTCGGCCTGCGGGATCCACCCGATCGCGCTGAAGATGTCCTTCTGGAACAGATTCTGGCTGTAGAAAGCAATGTCCAGCAAGAACCAAGTCGTCGTCGTCCCCAGCAGGTGGGTTCCGTGGCGGCGGAGGAATTCCTTGGAGAACAGCCCGTACGCGGTGGCCTCGTCCTCCCCAATTCGCTCCACTTTGTGCTCCTCTGCTTCAATTTCTTGTTGCAGAACTTTCGCCATGTCGTCCGCAGCCTGCTTCGCATCCTTGGCCACGAGCGCAGTGAAGCGGGCGGTTTCCGGCATCTTCATCCTCGAATAGTAAGTGAGCCCTGCGGGCAGAGCACCCACCATTAGAATGATCCGCCACACGTAATCCGCCTGCGGGGGTGTCGAGGCGTCCGCATTGTCTCTGTAAGCCGGAGCTTTGAACCTGGCGTTGAACGAGGTGGAGATGACGATGGCAAACAGCCCGCCGGCGAGGATGCCGAACCCCTGCATCGCGAACACTGCCGCGATGAAAGCTCCCCTGGTCTTCTTGTTGGCGTACTCAGACATTATGGTGGCGGAGAGCGGGTAATCGCCGCCGATCCCGAACCCGAGCCAGAATCGGAAGAAGCAGAGCGTGGTGATTACTGCTTTGGGGTCTTTCCCCATGGAGAGCCCCGACGCGACGGAGCAAATCACCATGAGCATCAGCGTCATGCCGTAGACTTTCTTCCTGCCGAGTTTGTCGCCCAGCCAGCCGAAGAAGAGCTGGCCGGCAAGGGTGCCGCAGAGTGCCACTCCATTCACAGCTGCGGAAACGCCCGGAGGCAGAATTCCGGGCTTCAGAGCACCTTTGTGGTGGTAATAAATGCGACCCAGAAGCTTGGTGACGAGGGAGATGCAGAAGAGATCGTAGGCGTCCGTGAAGAAACCCATCCCGGCGATGATGACGGCGGTGAAGTGGTACCATTGTGTTTTGGCTGAGTCAAGCGCGTTCAGGACCTGCAATTGATCTTTCCCCATTTTCAAGGTTTAGCCACAAGGTGTTTGCTGAAATTTGAGGATGAGGCGGGGTTAACGACCATCAAACAAAATATATATAGTTGCGAGGAAACCAAAGCCGGGGACGGGGAGAATCGGTCGATTCACTTATTAACTCCATCTGCTTATCTGCTGGACTTTATCCGGAGAAGAAGAACGGTGGGATACAGGGGAGCCGTTGTGCTAGAGTAAGAACAAACAGTAGCATATATGTCATTCCGGAGAAAGATGGTCTTGCTGTTTAATGAGTTTCACTGTAAAATAATCAAGTGTCATTTGTTTGTTATGTTGAGACGGCTTTGTGCTGGTTCTGTTGTGGATTGTACACAAAATGGTACAAATGTAAACAAGTGAGGAGTATGAGTTTGTTGTTCTCATTGGTATTAAGGAGTGATTTGTTAAAATTAATATTTAATTAATGTATTTATAGACTACAACATTTTATTGGTCTATGCTATTAAATCCCAGCTCAACTCATGTGAAGTGATCCGAGATACCCAAACATGTACCTCCTTAATCTTATTTTCCCGCCACGAAATTTTACAATGCTATATAGTATTGGTGTTATAGATTTTTGTCTTTATTGTACAACTTGAAATTGTACTTTTAACGTTATGGTACAACTTCAGATTGTACATATACTTTTTATACAAATTCTTTTATGGTACAACTTGAACTTGTACCTTTATATGATGGTACAACTTCAAGTTGTAAAGTTATAGCATAACATAATGATACAAATTCCTTAATGGTACAACCTAAACTTATACATTTAATGTTATGGTACAATTTCAAGTTGTACATTAAAGTACCAATACTATATAGCATAGTAGTAGTGCTCTTTTCCCGCGGCTGCGAGTTCATCATCTTCGACAATAGCGACCCTTGTCCTACGCGTGTTGCCCTGCCAATTCTTCGACAAAGTCGTGGCATGAACCATAAGTTTTGATCAATTCATTCTTCAATTGTGAATCAGGAGCTTTTTGTCAATCCACTGAACAGGGGGCGTTGATGTGACTTAGGTCTTTCTTCTTATATGCAATACTAGAAATGAAAAGCTGATAAGGGGAGTGATAATACTATTACTTTAAATACAACTAGTTATGTGCCTGCCCGATGGGCGGTATGTTTTATTTTTTGTTATTTTTACAAAAAGTGGTAGATTACTATTTCTCTTTGCATATATTTGTTTAATATTATTTATTATTCGAGCTTTGTTGATACAGCGAGGATTACTGGGCAGATTGATGAAGCCGCTCGGTTGGAGGAAGCAGCTCGGTTGGAGGCCTGAGGAGTGCAGAGTTGACGAAGATTGGTTGTTGCAATTATTTTTATTATTAGTTTGTTTTCAATTACTTTTAGTATTTTCTTTAAGTCCTAAACACAATCGGATAGGGTAGTCCTAAACACAATCAGATAGAGTAGTTGAGTTTGTCTATTTAAGGCTTTGATTGTTGTAGGAAGAGGGCAACTATTATTCGAAATCAAAACTAAACCTAAGGGTTTGCTGTTCGGCTGTTCCCAGTGGATTCTGGATTTTCTTTCCAAGCTTGTAGCTGGCAAGCTTATACGTTCTTTAGAATTCAAGCGTTGATTGAATTCGTGTGGTTTCTGACTGCGTCAGGTGGTATCAGAGCAGGCTTTCTCCTGTCTCTTTTCTAAGCTTGCACAGCCATGGGAGATCAACCGGGCACACGCGCGGACATCGAGGCTATCACCACAGCTTTTACCACGGTGATCACAACCTTGACAACGCAAGTGACGAATTTGGCGGCACAGGTGAACAACAATCAGAACAGGAGGGAGAGAGGCAGGAGAGTCGAGCGTGAAGAACATCCCGGGGGGCGCGCGGTGCTCAACCCGATTCCGATTCTGGTTCAGATGAAGAGGTCCAGGATGGGGACCAGGATCATGATGATGATGACCGACAAAACCGCAATGACTATCGAGTGAAGGACAATATTCCATTGTTCTACGAAACCATGGGAGTCGAGGAATTCCTAGACTGGCAGATCGACGTCGATCGTTTTTTTTTTTTTGACGTCATGGAGGTACCTGAAAGTAAGCAAATTAAGATGATGACTGTCAGGTTGAAGAGCACTGCATCTGTGTGGTGGGATAAACTGGTCGTTCAACGACGACGCCAACGAAAGGCTCCCATCCGATCATGGATGCGGATGAAACAGCTGATGGAGCGTTTACTTCCGGAGGATTATGAGCAGATTCTATACAAGATGTACCTTGATTGCGTGCAAGGAAGAAGAAGTGTAACTAAATACACCACTGAATTCTTGCGTTTTGCTGAACGCAATGAGTTAGGAGTGACGGAAGGATAAAAGGTTGCTCGATATATCAATGGGTTGAAGGGCTCGATCCAGGAGAAGAGGGGGTTACAGACTGTTTGGACCGTATATGAAGCTTCCACGTTGGCACTGAAAGCTGAACTAATGGAGAAGACTCCTAAATCCTTCCCACCTTTTCGCCGTTTCCCACCAGCGGGAATCACTGAGATCGCACCTGATAGAGAAAAGGTTGTCGGTTCTCAAGATCCCCACCCAGCTACGAAGGTAAACAATGGAGCTGGAAGTTCCAACGTGAATAAAGGGACACCCGTACGCTAAGCCAGCGGGAGATAAGGGTTACCGTTGTGGAGGACAAGGACACCCCTCTAAGTGTGCCCGACCCGAAAGACGGCAGCTATCGTGACGGATGAATTGGAAGAGGGGATAAAGGAGGTGAGTACAAAGGTGTGGAGTTTGCAGAAGGGGATGAACGAGACTTGGGTATCGTTGTGGGAGTTGGGAGAGTGGTTGAGTCGGTATCTAACATGTATTGAGAAGACGGCTGGTTCCACGTAGGGATGTCAATGGGGCGGGTTTGGCTAACCATCCCCATCCCCGCTTTCAAATATCTAAACCCATACCCACCCCATATTCATGCGGGAGAAGGTTTTGTAAACCATCTTCATACCTGTGGGTTTCAGGTACCCATGGATAATACATTCCCCATACATGCAACATTATAATACCTAGAATTTACTTTAAAATTTTCAATTATAATATTAAACACACCTACTATATCATGAAGTCGACAAAGTGACAATCATCTAATATGGTTCAAGGCATCTTATCCTGAAACATCAATTTATCAATAAGATAGAGCACAATGTAATACAAATCATTATTCTCTATCTCTAATACTTCTACTAAGAAATACGTCTAACTAACATAATACAATCTTGTTAATACGAGGGAAAAAGTGAAGGGAGAGTTGAAGCAAATGAATTAGGTTTTGATTTAGATGGCCACTCAATTGCAATTCTACTAATTATTTTGTTGAGTTACCTTCACTATAATTGATAGATTACTATTTGATCCATGTATTCTTAATATGTGAACAAATAATATTGCTAGGGCGGGTATGGGTATGTCAATGGGATGGGGGAGGCTAAAACCATACCCCTATACCCATCAAATATTTTGCGAGTTTTACCCATACCCAGTTAAAGCGGGGATTCCCCGCTTTGACTGGGTTGGGGGCGGTCAGGTACCCACGGTCATGTGTTTGATTGTCATCCCCAGTTCCACGGTTTGGTACGGTAAACCGTGGTGTAGACCATACTAGACCAAGAGATTAAAACATCATATAATACAGAGCATAGACCAGACTAGACCATACTTAACGGTCTACGGTCCATATCAAACTATACGATCTGATTTGGACCATAAGTTTTCAAACGGTTTAGTCTATTTTCCCGGCCCTTCGTGATAGGTCGTAACATTAGAGTGATTACTTAAATCATTTACCTAATTCTCTCTATACATAAAAGTTGGGTACACTTTTTCCCATTACTGTATCACTTCCTGTCTTCTAGCGCCTATCAAACTCTTCGCGAGAGAAACCTTCCCCACCCAAATGCTTTGCCTTGCCGCTTCTTCCTCAAATCCCGCTGACAACCATGCCGCTCCCCTACCAGCCGTATGCCACTACTGTGCTTGCCCCTTATCCCTCCATCACTTCTCTGCACCACCCCATCGCTGCCCAAGGCCTCTACACGCAACCGGTACACCACTTGCCCAATTGATGGCTTTCCCCTGCCCTCACCAAATTGATTGCTTCGGCTCTATCTCCTCTTCCAATTCCAGTTTCGACTCCTCCCTAATCTCGGGCCAATTCTTGCGTACTTGCAGATTCATATTCCTGTTGCAGTTGCCACCATGGCTTATGTTGTCCTTTCCGAACTTGCTTGGACTGACGAAGCTCCCGTTTTGAAATTGCGCCTGCTGCATACATGGTTGGCTGGAAACCCCTGCCGCCCCGACGGGTTCTACGAACACTCGACATTGTGGACTGATGAACTGGTGAGCTTTTGGGTTTTTTGCTTCTGCAAAAAAATTACTTTCCTGGTTCTCATTCTGAAACGGCGGTGCTTTGCAGGGGGTGCTGGGGTCTCGCGCCGAGGCAGCTCTCGGCACAATTGGGCGAAGCTCTTGCTGTTGGAACGGTTTACTACGTGGCGAAGTTTTCCCAGCGCGAAGCAAAGAGGCGGTGGGTATCCTGCTCCAACGACCGTCTACTCGGTTTCACGGCAAACACTACGTTCACCCCTTCCTCCGAGGATGAGTCTGCCTTTTGTCGTGATTTCAGTCTTTTTCCATGCAGTTTCTTCTGCAGAATTGCACGCTCGGATTGTGCAATGCTATTGTCCAATGCTTTGTTCCCAACTTCTGTTGAACAATGGCTCTTTTGTCATACAATTATTATTTAGTAGTTGTTAGTTGTGTAATGGATAATTTCCTTTAAGTACTATGACTATTCGAATTTTCTTCCAGATTTACCTTCCATTGTGATCTGCTTCCCTGGCCAGTACAACAAATTGAATCACATGGTTTTTCGTTAGATCTTGAAAGGCCCACCAACTGCCAGTTTCTTCATTGCTAAATCACATGTTGCATTTCCGTGTAACTCATCAGACAAGTTTATGAATATATTATTGTTTCCAATTCTGCACAGAAAAAAATGGTGGTTGCTTGACCATGCTTTCGATTGCTTGAAGGATTAGTATGTGCACTGACAGAAGGTATAGGCATGATTGATTTGTTTGCCTGCCTCATGGACCCCAATCTCTTAAACTAACAGCATGGGATCCTTGGACACTTTTCAAATCTTACCTACCTTCTACAATCTCACACTGAGTCTTCTTTCAATGCCTACCATGCTCTAACTCAGTTCCTCATTCTGCAGATTTTAGCTACTCCTGAGTTACGGAAGTGGTGAGCTCCTTTTGCAGGTAATTCTTTATGTATTACAATATGATGTGGAATTGTTATCTTGGAGCTTCTTAAGTATCTTAATACCTATTGTGTCTATGGGTTCGGAGGAGATAATTGATTTAATGTTTGGCTTTCTAAGATCCCTTTCTTTCTATTTCCTTACCAGAAAGATTGGCCTATTGACAGTCGGATCTTCACTCTCATCGCCTGCAATCTCACTCCATTGAAAGGTAGCAACTATCAAGCCAGGAGAAAGGCTTCATGAAAGGTTCCATAGCTTTTCTTTTGTGTTGTCTGATCATGTTTAGTAACTCTTCCTCTTTCATTCAGTTTGAAAATCACTCATGGTATCATGAGCGTTCCCCACACCTGTTGCAAACGCTGCGATTAAGTTCATACACACTTATGCATGCACTCTGTTCCGATTATGTGTTGGAGGATCTGCAACGCATAGCCTTACGTTTGAGAATATTTCACCACTCATAAAGTTTCTTGTATTATGGTATTTTTTGTTCTACTTTAACTGTGATTAACTGACAGACCATGTTATTGCAATTCAGGTCTTCCTTAAAAGTTACAACCCACACATGTGTTTGGTCTGCTCAATCTATATGACTGTATCGATGTTTGAATATGTTATTCACCTTTCTCGACTGTGTTGTTTTGTGTTTGTGTTCACTTCATGCACTCGCCTGTTTCTGCAGTAACTCAATTTCGACATCGATACACATCCTATGACTAGAGCAGTGCAAAGGGCCTCTGACGAGTCGGATTTTGCCTCTCCCACAAAGCAAAAGAATAATGTCGTTAGTCCGCTTCCGTACAGTTCCACACCGGTCAAAATTGATCGGCGAATACGCAAGCCCATGAACACTCCACAACACTTTAGTTCTTTAGTCGGGGAGACATCATGTGTAAATGAATCAGCAGACCTTCTTGCAGGCCCTGACATACAAAGTCATGGTTCATACTCGCTTCCAGGCAAAGAGTCGGAGGAAATCGACATGTCAGACACTAGAGTTGCACGGAAACGGAGGAAAAAGAACATTAGTTCAGATCATCCAAATGTCGGTGCTGACCACCCATTGCATCCACCCACGCAGACCTGGAACGACAATGTTATTGATTTTGGCCTTCCAGAGTGTGCCTGCCCATATTGTGGAGCTATGTTCTGGTATGCTGAACGTCTTGAACGACACCGCAACACTACAATGCCGATATTTTCCCTCTGCTGCAACCACGACAAGGTTTCTATTCCTTTATTAAAGCATACTCCATCGTTTCTTGACAACCTTCTGGATGTAAATGGAGGGCCAGATGCAAAGCATTTCCGCAAAGAGGTTCGGCCCTACAACGCCATGTTCTCAATGAGCTCCACTGGAGCAAAGCTGGACCGACGGGTAACAAACTCCTCAGGTCCATATTCTTTTGTCATTTGTGGGGCGAACTACCATCACATGGGTTCTTTGCTGCCTCCTGAAGGGAGAAAGGCCCGGTTCTCGCAGCTGTATGTGTTTGACACTGATGATGAAGTTGGCGATCGGCTCTCCAACTTTTCATCCACCAACCTTGCTCTTAGGCCTCATATTGTCGATGGTTTGATCAAGATGTTTGATCAAACAAATGAACTGGTGAAAACCTTTCGGCGAGTTGCTCGGGAGGTTCAGGATCCAGCTAACCACAATCTTCGACTTAGAATAGCTGGCAATCGAGAAGAGGGAAACCGACAGTATGACTTGCCTACTGGAACTGATATTGCAGGGCTTATACCTGGTGACTTTAATGCCGAGGATGGCGATAGAGACATAATTATCAACCACCGAGCTGAAGGATTGCAACGAATTGTAAGCTTGAATCCCAAATTCCATGCCCTGCAGTTCCCGGTACTGTTTCCATATGGGGAGGATGGGTTCCACTTGGGAATCAAATGCAACCAAATCCACAGCTCGACTAATGCAAAAAGAAAGAATGTCACTGAGAGAGAGTTTCACGCATTTAGATTGCAGCATCGTCAGTCTGAGGGTCAAAGTCTAATGTGAGGTGGGAAGGCCTTGCAACACTACTGTGTCGACGCATTCTCAACTATTGAGCAGAATCGATTGAACTTCCTGCGGAAAAACCAAAAACTTCTACGTGCTGATCTATATAAGGGCCTTTGTGATGCTTACAATAAGGGCGACACAACTGGGAAGGGACTTGGTACAATTCTACCGGCAACATATACGGGTGGGCCTCGATACATGAAGCACCAATATCTTGATGCCATGGCAATCTGTAGACGCATTGGAAACCCGGACCTCTTTATAACGTTTACCTGCAATGCGCAATGGCCAGAAATTACCAAAGCTTTTGAGCAGGTTGTTGGCCTCAAACCTGAAGATAAACCAGACATTGTTGTACGTGTCTTCAGGATGAAGGTTCTTGCTCTGAAGGAACAAATCCACCGCCACCAATTTTTTGGGAGATGCATTGCAGGTCAGTACATAGTGATCATATCAAGTTACGCTGGGTTAGAGAGTGATTGCAAAATGCATTGTTACTCCATAAAAACCCCACACAAAAGCAATCTAAACACTTGGAAAATAGTTTATAGTAATTGTTGCTCTAGCTGTGCATCACTCTCATGACTAACTAGGTTAGAGAGTGCGTGGGTTATTAACATTTTCGCACGAACCTCCACTCCTACTGGAAATAAAATCTCAGAGATGTCCGACTGCTGTTTTTTCATACAGATATACACACAATAGAGTTCCAAAACGGGGTCTGCCGCATGTTCATTTATTAGTTTGGCTACAGGAAGCTGACAAATTAAAAACAACAGAAGCCATTGATGCAATAATATCCACAGAGCTTCCAGATCCAGAGAAGGACCTGTTTGGATATGCAACTGTTACTAAGTTCATGCTCCATGGACCCTGTGGCCAGGCCAACCAACGATCGCCATGTATGATATAAGGAAAGTGCAAGAAATTCTTCCCAAAATCCTGTAACTCAACAACTACCTATGATCATAATGGTTACATTGTGTATCGACGTCGCAATGATGGTCGCACTTTTGACAAAAGAACTGGCATCCTGGATAATCGTCACGTGGTCCCTTACAACCAAAATCTTTTGGTCATGTTTCAGGCACACATTAATGTTGAAATCTGCCACAAGGGAAGACTCATTAAATATCAAGTATGTGACAAAGGGTCATGATCGTGCTACAGCTGTTGCTGAAAACTGTCCCGAGCAGCAGCACGCGACCTTGAAAGGTCCGTCGACAGAACCGCGTGACGAGATAAAACAGTATCTTGACTGCCGTGTCCTGTACTCATTTGAAGCGACGTGGAGGATTTATGAGTTCCCTATACATGAGCGGTCACCAGCTGTTGTATGTCTTCCTGTCCACTTGAAAGACCAGCAATCAGTTGCATATAACCCAGATGCATCTTTGCAATCCGTTGTTGAGGATCCAGAAAAGGGAAAGACAATGTTGACTGAATATTTTATGCTGAACCGCAAGGATCCAGAAGCTAGGTCTTTGATGTATGCTGATATACCTACTGCTTATACGTTTCATGTTCGACCAAAGCACTGGTCCAAACGCAAGCAGGGAAATGTGATTGGCCGCATAATTTTCATCCCACCCGGCACAACTGATGTATACTTTTTACGCATGTTACTGACAAAAGTACCTGGCCCTACTAGCTTCGAGGACCTCATGACAGTGAATGGTAAGCTGTGCAAGGACTACAAAGAAGCATGCATGTTGAGGGGATTCCTGATAGACGATGGAGAGCCAGAGGCAACCATGATTAAGGTCAGGCAGTGGGGAATGCCAGCCTTACTAAGGTCGTTATTTGTCATGATATTGGTTCACTCCGAGGTTGCTGACCCAGGAAAGCTTTTCGAGACCAATTGGAAACTCTTCGCAGATGATTTTTCCTACCAAGCAGGGCGCGGTCTGAACCTCCAACACTTCCAGGCACCAGATGAGTATTTGAAAAATCAAGTGATCAAACATATTGAGACTCTGTTGCATAGCCATTTTAGGTCACTAGCTGATTTTGGCCTGCCACAACCCACAGATTATGCTCACTCACTGGTTTCCAACAGATTGATATGCGAGCAGCTTAATTATGACGTATGCATGCAAAAACGCTTAGCAGATGAAATCTTTTCAGCATTGAATCGCGGCCAGCAAGATGCATATCACAGTATCATGACTTCGGTTGAACAAGGTTTGGAGAAATTTTTCTTCCTATATGGACATGGTGGCACAGGGAAAACATACTTATACAATACAATAATTGCAAAGCTTGCGAAGCCAACAACGGATTGTCTTGGTCGTTGCATCCTCAGGCATTGCAGCCACTTTACTACCTGATGGATCAACAGGCCACTCCAGGTTCAAGATTCCAATTGATATCGATTGCTTTTCCAATTGCAAGGTTAAAAAGGGTACTCAACTGGCCGAATTATTACAGCAAACCTCACTCATTGTTTGGGATGATGCACCAATGACACACCGGTTTTGCTTTGAAGCCCTGAACAAAACCTTATGCGATGTCATGGATATGCCTTGCAGTGGAAATGATTTTAAATCATTTGGTGGGAAAACTGTGCTCTTGGGCGGTGATTTCAGACAGATTCTGCCGGTGGTGGCAGGAGGTGGGCGCGAGGAAACACTTAATGCATCTATCGTTCGATCTCCGTTATGGATGCGCTGCTGTCTTCTCTGTTTGCATCAAAACATGCGCATCAACCAAGATGCAATTAACGAAAACACCATTTTTGAAAGCCTCACATTTCCACAATGGGTTCTGAGCGTGGGTAATGGAACTGCACCTGTTGCCTCCTTCGATGATGTTTCCGAAAAGGCTTGGATCAACATACCTGAATACCTGGTTCTGCCACCAAATGGAGACTCCATTGAACCAATTGTTGAATTTGTTTTCCAAGGACTACTACAATCGTACAGGTCAGTTTCCTACCTCAAAAACCGTGCTGTCATAACGCCAACAAATGAAACAGTTTCTAGGATCAATGCTGCTGTTCTTTCGTGCATTCCAGAAGAAACACAAATATACTACAGCAACGACAGTTTGTGCACTGAATCAACGGACAATGCAGACACAGATACTTTGTATCCCATTGAGTTCCTCAATTCACTATCCTTCAATAGAATGCCTGAGCATGAGATAGCTCTTAAATTGTATACACCCATCATGTTGCTCCGAAACATAGATCCACCTGCTGGAATGTGTAATGGGACACGATTGATGGTTGTTCAGCTTGGCACAAATGTCATTAAAGGAATTACACTCACTAGTACTTTCGAGGGCACAGTAGTGGCTATACCAAGAATTGCTCTGAACTTTAGTGACCACAAATGGCCCTTCACAATGAAGAGGAGACAGTTTCCGGTGCGACTTTGTTACGCCATGACAATCAACAAGAGTCAGGGACAGACTCTCGAAAGAGCAGGGGTCTTCTTACCAAAACCTGTTTTCAGCCATGGCCAGTTATATGTAGCTGTTTCACGGGTGCGATCTGCAGCAGGGTTAAGATTCCTCATTCACAACGAAGATAAATTGCCCTATAACTGCACTAAGAACGTTGTCTACAACGAACTCTATTCTGAACTCATAATCCTTGGTACCTTCTCATTATATCTTCCCTTCACCATTAGCATTTTCCTACACTTACTGCCACACATATCCTTATAGCATTTACTTTTAATAGAACCTGCTGGCACAGAGGAAAGCCGAGAAAATTATCAGGAGTAGACAAGCAAGTTCACATTTTCATGCAGCAGGTTGATCTTTACTGAAAGAAAACCAGGTTCCCACTTTATTACAAAACAATCCCCATATTTAGTTCCTACAATCAAGTACGGTGTTCTGTGTGGGAACAATTCTTTTCCATTACAGGTCAGGGCTGTTAATTGGCTTAGACTAAACGTTCTGTAGTTGTCCACAGATATAAGGAGGCTGCAGATGTTCCGTGGAGTTTCAGGAATTCTTCTGGTCATTCGTCACGATCAGCAAACTCCATTGTAGAAATGCCTTTTGTACTGTCATTGCTAACATCCCAATGACTTCATGATCATGCTATTTGTTGTTCTTCAGCTATAGCGTGTGCACGTCATAGGTTTCTGCTGGACTGTATGCAGTGAAGCTTTATTTCCAGTGTAGGCAGTATAGCTTTTCTGCATACGATTATCAGTATACTCATTAAGTTTATTTGGTTGCAGTTCTTGCACCTGTAATTCAGTGTTGATTCTCATTGTTTCCCAGGCCATGAAAAAATTATGTTTTGTTCCCATTGTCTTGCTGCACTGTGCTTATGAAATATCAATGCTATGGCACGTATATGTCTTTCCCCAGCCATTGAAAATGCCTGGCAAACTGTTACATCTGCTTGCAATTTAGCTTAGACAATCTCAGGCTCATATTGATTAGAAAATGGAACTTACACATGTATAGGTTGCAGTTTAGCTTAGACAATCTGCACCCCATTTTGGTATATAAAAGCCACAGTTTTGGGTACTGTTCATTAGTGGCCCACACGGTTACCATCTGCGAGTGGGCTTCTTCCACCCGTTTCCACCTGAATGGGCCACGTTGGTCTATTTCCTTACTCACAGAGACACTTGGAACGCCTCAATACCCAACGCGCCATGTGCGAATCAGAGGTTTTGGGTTTTGCCCATCGGACAACCGGGTTCCTCCCCTGCAGCTGCCTGTCGTTCGCTTCTCCTCTATGACACGCAGAGACCCTTTCTTTCGTACCGTCTCCTCAACACCGGCACAGGCGCCCGAAATTCCCTGGTCATACGCCGATGCACGCCACCCAGAACGCTCCAACTCCCGATTCCTCCTCGGAAATCGCTATGGGTCATTCGTTCTTCTTTGCTTGGAAGACTCCTTTTCACACACGCAGCCCATCCCTCCCACAGCTTTTACTCCCACCACGAAAGTTATTCGGCGGAATTCAACCTCCAGCCGAGTCCCAAACTCCCAGGTACGCTGCTGCATTACTTTCTAGTAGCCCAACCCCTTTCCAATCTCAGCTCTCTAACCCTAGATCCTGAAATCGCAGCGATGCCCCGCAAAGCTACACGATGGTCCAACCATGCCGGCGCTCCGCCGTCGACAGCGGGTGGGGCGGTGGCATCCCTACGATGGCGAGCAAGGTTCCTCGACATCGTTGACCGAGCTCTGTGGTAAGCGAGAACGGCGGAGTCCCTGCGGGTGTGGACATCGGCGGAGTTGCCGGGGACGGTACCTGATGGGGTTTCGTTTGCCTAGGAGCACGGTCGGGTGGGATTCCGGCGAGAGAGAAGAAGGGATCTCTGGGTTGATGGGTCAGAATTTGAGATGGAACCAGCAAGAGGGAAGACGTTAAGAAGAGATATGGAGGTTGATTTCGGCGCGGCATGGTACCAGCAAAATATTCATCTACCTCCCCTAATTTGGTTACAAATGAGTTGATTGTAGATTGGTAGAGAGCCAATCCAGGAGTTAACGGCGAGATTAGGGGAAGGAACGCACTAGATGCAGCAAAGGGAAACTCCAGCGGTAGCTGCTGACGGCGGGTGTGGACACAGTTGATGGGGCGGCGATTTCAAGGTAATTCAGGGGGCCGGTATGACAGAGAGCAGCAAACCTGGGATTCCGCCGAGAGTTTTAGATTCCGCCGATAGTGTTTGGTGAGTAGCGGAAAATGTTTGGGTACTCTCCCAGCGAGACAAAATAAGAAATTTGGGGTTCGTTGACTGGAAAGAATTAGTTTGGGACTTGCTGCGCCGGAATTTGGCTCCCCCTCCGAAACTCCTGGGTTGAATCCCACCTCTAAAACTCACTGCTAAACCCAGGTATTCTCTCTGATTCCAGCCCCTGTGCTTTCAAGATTTTCTCCCAACTCATCCTTGACCAATACCAATACCCATAATAACCGCATGCTAACATACAGGAAAGGGAACCCCCGGAACAGAACATATACATTTTTAAAGGGAGGAATTGTTCTTTGGAAAAAGCATTAGAATTTAGATGTTCTTTCATGATAGCCAACATGAATTATTTATGCTTCTCCATTATGTTTAAAGCCGCATATAAAATTGGATAAGAGCTGGTCCCTCTTTGATTAAGGTTTGTGTTCTTATACCATTAGTGAAATTGTTGCTTTTGTATCCTTACACAGCAATCTATAGCTTTTTGGTTTTCCCCGACCATGCTTTATCCTCTTCCTATAGGTGCTAACTGCTAAACTGCTCAATGGTTTGCAGGTTAAGATTGAGCCAATTTGGGGTGTTTTACCTTCCACATGGCACATTTCAGAAACTCTCCAAATAGAACAGATGTAGCTCACAGTAGAAACTCATGACAAGGTTAAGTTAGTGAAGCTGTATTCTTTACATTGCCCTTCGAATCATTGGAAACTTATATGGATACCTGAACAAATTAAAAGACGCCTTACAGTAGAAACTCACCAAATGTTTAGTAAAGAACGATTATGTAAAGTCCTGAAAACTATCTAATCCTTTGTAGTCCAAATTCACTTGATATTTACACCATTATCTTGGTATCATGCTTTCTCTCTATTATGCGGATATCAGATTTAAAGATAGCAAAAAATCCGCATTATTTTTCTTTGAGTACCACACTTGCTGACATGCATCTATTTTGTTATTCTTATGCTACTGTCTAAAAGGACTAACAAGTTTTACCTGATATATTCACATTGTGTGCTGCCTGTAGTGAAAATTGTTTAATGCAAGAAGATTGGTTACTCATATCGAGAAAGAACAGGTAATGAGTGCTTGCATACCCAATGGAAGGGATTTCGCTCATATTTCCCTTTTGTTTTGTGAATTTGTGTTCAGCCTTTGTTTACTCAACTTTGATTTGTTTATTTTCTCTGGTGTTTTTTCGTTTTTACAGTTTGCTCTAAGAGACAAGCCTGATCTTGACACGAGTTTGCCAAATCAAAGTAAATCGAGTACTTCTGAGATCCACTCAATCTGTGTTTACCTTTCTTTTGGATTAATTGTACACTTCTATATATATATGTATATCTTAATATATGTATGCATTTCTATGGATAGTTAAGGTTTGAAATGGATGACCAGCTGCTGCATTTTCTGTGTACATTGGCAGGGCGCCATTGTGATCGAGTTATGTTTACTTTCTTTGACTTAACAAATTTTTTTCTTGCTGGATTCAGACTTCTGCCCTTTCTATTTAAGTATAACTTTTGTGTTATTTTTACTTTGATGAGCCTCATTCCAGAGAATCTCCTTTTGATTTCACCTCTTGATCAATGGATGTTGGTGTGCCTATTAGGCTGTGGTGTTACTGTTACAAAGCAGTGACCTTTAGGATTTACCACCTTAAAGCAATATGGAGATCCATTTTGGCAACTTTCTCCTCTGCAATGATCATTGATGTCATACCTAATTTACCAGGTTACTGTTACTGCACCTTCCCTCTGTTTATGGTTTAATGCATGTGTGTTTAGCATACTAATTATATGATCTCCATTTGGACACCTAGAAACTGATGGTCCAAGCTATTTCCTTGACTTGCAAGTCCATTTTTGAAACTGTAGAAACTGGATTGTTTTGACTTTTTCTTGCTTGGTGTTTTTGTAGCCGCGCACTAATTTCACGCTTGGCTTTCAGAATACTGTATCAGCTCTGCATACTTATTAGCCCCAATTTCAAGCCTTCAAATGATGCATGCTTCATGGATCTTAGGGTCATGTATTTAATCAGATACATTTTGCTAATTCTTTTGCATGATATGTTTACAATGACTACTTTCACTCGCAAAGCGTAACCGAACGGGTAAGTTTTAGTATATTTAATTAGTGAATGCTGATGATTTCACTGGTCTGCCTGTGAGCTAGCACGTAAGCCGACGATATACATCTTCATAGCTTCATAAAATTGGTTTTCTTTGTCGATATACATCTTCATACGAAATAATCATTGATCAATTATAGGAGACATGTTAGCAAGACTATGCACTTGAGCTGTTTAGAGAAATGATGGGGAAGAAGAGCATAGGAAAGTGATCATTTTCTAGAATGGGATTGAATGTACCGAAAGCATGAATGTTGTATGATTTCTTGCCTCATTTTTAGCTCGACCCTAATATAGTATCTTTCGAACATTGTATTTTCTTTAGAGTCAGGCCATCTATTGTACAAATGAATGTTGTATCAATTGTTAAACAAGAGTGAGAGGAACTTGATGAACAGATTCATGGACAAGAAACAAAATAAATTAACATTATAGTTCTAATGACATAATTATTTTCCTATTTACACCATATATCTATTAGTATGATGATGACTACTCATCGCGAAGCGTAGCGAGCGGGTCTTTGCTAGTATTGATTACGAGATGGAACTGACACATACATAGGTCTCCACCTCCTTACCTCAGACAATACTACATACCCCTGATTCCACAGTGTCCTAAACTGGCCATCCATTGATCACGAAAGTGCTAATTACCGCGGGTTTTGTTTCTAGTATATATAACACACCACAACTACAAAACACTCCAACTTTAAACACTTCGATCTCCCCGTATGTTAAAAGAGAAATCGCTACAAATAAAAATTTGCTAGCTACTACAAATCCCAAAGGGCCATCTAATCCTCAAACCAAAGAGGAAGGGAACAAACAACACACACAAAGGACACATACATAACTTACTCAAACCCGGGCATTTTCAAGTTATTCCCCTCCATAGCATATTTGTTTTCTTAAAAAAAAGCTCAAATTCACTCACTCAACAAGATCCGTGTCTGCAACTAGAACTGAAATGATCTAAAAGCTTTCCGCCTAAACGACTGGAACAGTCCTATTATTGTTGTTGTTGGAAGCAGAGTCGTCATCCTCCTGCTCTCCAGACATCTCCTCCAACGACTTCCCTTTGGATTCCGGCACCAAGAACGTGAACAGCAGCCCCAGCAAGTTGACGAATCCCAACACAATGAGCGAGTTCCTCACCCCGATCCCGGCCGGGTAACCTGCATCCGCCTTGGCCTTGTCCTGATCCTGCGCCAGATACAGGAACCCGAACGCCCCCACGATCGCCCCGAGCTTCCCGGACGCCGCCGATATCCCGTGGCACGTCGACCTCACCCGCGCCGGGAATATCTCCGCGGGGACCACGAACGTCGTCGCGTTGGGGCCGAAGTTGGCGAAGAAGAAGGTCAGCGCGTACAGCACCACGAACCAGATGCGGTTGCCGCTCTGCCTCCAGTGGTCGTACGGGATGGCCAGGGCGAACATGAACACCGTCATGAAGAAGAACCCGATCAGCTGGATGGCGAACCTGCCGATCACGTCGATCAGCACCACCGTGAACCAGTAACCCGGCACCGTGCTGACCATCGCGATCAGCGTCTGGGCCCTGGCGATCCTGTACACCTCCTGGATCGCGTTCATGGTCTGCGGCGGCGGGATCCACCCCACGGCGCTGAAGATGTCCTTCTGGAACAGGTTCTGGCTGTAGAAGGCGATGTCCAGCAGGAACCACGTGGTGGTGGTCCCCAGCAGGTGGGTCCCGTGCCGCCGGAGGAATTCGCGGGAGAAGAGACCGTACCCCTGCTGCTGTTGTTGGCGGCGGCTCGCAATAATCTCCTCCTCCTCCGCTGCCGGCGGCTTCTGCTCCACCACGGCCGCCTCGATCTCCGTGTCCAGCACCTTGGCCATGTCCTTGTTGGCGCGCCCCACGTCCTTGGCGACCAGGGCGGTGTACCGCGCGGTCTCCGGCATCTTCATCCGCCAGTAGTACGTCATCAGAGCCGGCAGAGCGCCGACCATGAGGATGATCCGCCAGACGAAGTCGGCCTGCGGTACGGTGGAGGCGGCGGGGTCGACCTCGTAGGGCGGGGCCCTGAACCAGAAGTTGAAGGCGGAGGAGATGATGATGGCGAAGACACCGCCGGAGAGGATGCCGAACCCCTGCATCGCGAAGACGGCGGCGATGAACGCGCCGCGTGTCTTCTTGTTGGCGTACTCGGACATGATGGTGGCGGAGAGCGGGTAGTCGCCGCCGATCCCGAACCCGAGCCAGAAGCGGAAGAAGCAGAGCGTGGCCATCACGGACTTGGGCTCGTGCCCGAACGAGAGCCCCGACGCGACGGAGCAGATCACCATCAGCATCAGGGTGAGGCCGTACACCTTCTTCCTCCCCAGCTTGTCCCCCAGCCACCCGAAGAAGAGCTGCCCCGCCAGGGTGCCGCAGAGCGCGACGCCGTTGACCGCGGCGGCGACGTTGGGCGGGAGGGAGCCCGGCTTGGGTGCGCCGTCGACGTGGTAGTAGATGCGCCCGAGGAGCTTGGTGACGAGGGAGATGCAGAAGAGGTCGTAGGCGTCGGTGAAGAATCCCATCCCGGCGATGATCACCGCCGTGAAGTGGTACCACTGCGTCTTCGCCACGTCCAGGGCGTTCAGAACCTGCAAGTCCCCCGCCATGGCTCAGGACCTCTGACCTGTTTCTGACCTGTTCCAGTCCAAAATGGGAAGAATTGAAGTGTCACGAGTGGACAAATGAAACGTTTCGACCACCTAGGTAGATTAGTTTTACAGCCTGGGATTCGTAATGATCACAGTTGCGTCTCTATTTTTTCTATTTTGGGAGCGGAAATCATTGGGCTTCGAATCGAATTTGGAAATCCGTTACGAATTTGGGAGTACTTACTGAGGTTGCCTAGTATTTGGCTACTATTTACTATTTCCTATAAATAGAAATCAAAATTAGAGACGTAGATAAATAGAAAGTTGAACAGAAGGCGAGGATTTTAGGGGATTGAGATGAGATAATGAAGGGGTCAACTCAAATAACTGTAGGAATGGCAATGTGGCAGGTTCGAGGCGGGTATCCGCCCCATGGCAGGTCGGGTCCAGGTCGGGTAATTTATCACGGGGCGTGGGTCGGGGCAGGTCGACCCATTGGATATGTAATTTATGTGAAAAACATTAGAAATATTCGTTCTTTTCATTGAAAGACCAAGAAAGAAACCATAATATGATAAAATGTAGTTAAATTATTGAAGAAATTGAGGTTTTCCTTATTTACAACTTTATTATAGCTAAAATATAATGTAATAAGAAGAAAATCTTAAGTAATTTAACTAATATTATATTTAGGCAAGAACGGGTCGAGAATGGGGCGGGTCAGGGCAGGTCGGGTCGATGAGAGGTACCCATGCCCGCCCCGCCCCAAAACAGGTCAAACAGGTCGGGTAAATCGGGTCAGGTCGAAATTGTCATCCCTAAATAACTGAGATCAGGCCCTTGATCCTACAATAAAGGCTAAATATCTCCAGGAATTTATCGAAATTATGGATTTTTATTATTGAAAGAAAATTAAATATGGAGAACCAGATGGATAACAATTAGCTTAGCGTGTTTGCAGACGTGGCATCGTCGTCTTTAAATGTTAACACTTTCTATTGGGTTTTTTCAGCAATCAATCAATCAAAATCGGAAAATTGTCATTTTTTCTGTTGTTGTTGCATTAATTGCACCCATTCATGCATGTTCACAAGTGTAACAACAACAGCCTCTGCCCGCCTTGTATATCCTTCACTTCTTTATGTTAAATTACCTATTCGGTCCGGAACATCGACCTTCTAACAAACAAGAGATAAACAAAAAATTACGGACGAATCGCTTAAGGAACGCTGAATTAATTCACCTAAAAGAAAATCAGAGCTTTTTCGATGGGATTTCACACGCTTGCAAAAATCCGGAATATTAATCTGAAAAAGCAACAAGAGAAATGAAAGCGAGGGAGGGAGAAGAAGAAAAAAAGAGCCGTGGCCAGAGACAGCGCCGGCACCTTTTTTGCATGCAAACAACTAATTACATAATTAAACACACACACAAACCAATCCGCACAGGAATTAAGGAGGAGGAGGATTTGTGAAATCAAATACCTGATGAGACAGAAACAAAGCTGGCCTGGTCGGTCACCGCGCCGGAGAGGGAACAGACGATTGATATGAATATATATGGTTCCGCCGGAGAAGGAGTGGGTGTCCCGATCAGTTTTTACTGTGTATGTATTCTCGCTCTCTATCGATCAGTCTGTTTATACGGAAGGAGGAGGGAGGTGCTGGTTTAACAGAATGCAGAGTGGGTGTCCCGATCCGGAGGCCCGTATTTATAACCCTTTCTTGGCCTTTTGGCGGATTCTCTTCTCTTACACGGCCACTGTTACGTGATGCGTTTCTTTTAATTATGTATGTATGTATGTATAAATTAATTAATATTATTGCTTGATTGGAGAGAATAAATAAAGGAGAGAAAAGGGAAACAAACTCTCCAGTTCTACATTATTCCTGTGTTTTCAGTTGCGGAGTGTGGTTTCTGTTGTTGTGGTGCGCGGAGATTATTCCCAGGTATATTCCAATCCTCCGCACCACAGCGCGCTGCTGCCTTTTCGCCAACGTACCTTCTCCATTTCCTTCCCTCCGTCCGTCCGTCCTCGGTCAACTGGCTCTATCATTACCGCACAAACAAAAGCACCCACTACGACGCCGCTTTCATTTCTTGCCTGCCTCTCATCTTTATTAATTAATGTTTAAGTTGTTATTATATTTACTAATTTGAATAGATCTGCTTTTGTTGCCACCCCACTAACAAAGGTCCGCCTGATGCTTATGCTACAGGGATATGCCCACCTTTCTTGATTTGCTAATAGCGTGCATTTCGGGGAAACGGGGGGGGATTTCATTTTTGATTTTACACACCGCAAAACGGATCCTGGTGGTTCAACTTTGGTTACAAAACATCGCCCCTTGAAAAGATTCTACCTAACTTCTCACGTGTTTGTTTGAAGGTTTCTGAATCATGTTGGGTTCAACTTACTTGAGTATTTGCATCACTGCATTGACGGGTGCTTTTTTTTGTTGGGGACATGAAAAAGAGGCCCAGTAAAAGAGGCTTAGAAGGCCAAGTCCGGCCCGACAGGGGGGAAAATCCGGCCCGAAACAAAAGCCGTGGCCTAGTGACAGCGACTTGAAGTATGAGAGCAAATGGTTCATTTCAAATATCAGAGGCGGAATGCTCGTAATGTGGAAGTGGTTATTTTGGCTATCTATGTTAGACGGCCCCAACGCAGCAAAGAGACAAGAGCTCTGGGTACAGAATCAACGCATTGGCTTCCCAGATTCTTGAACCTTGGTTGTCGGTGGGTGATTTTCAACTCGATCCTCTGTCGGGGACTCAATCGATGGCCAAGTATAACAAATGACTAGGTGTAGAATGGGGTAAGTATTTACTTGTCAACCCGAGGTGGTCCATGTACCCCTACTTCAATCGTTTTTTAACTTTTTATCTAGCGAACGGTTTGGAGTTAAAGCTAAAGAATTACAGATGAAAGCAAGCAAGAAAGTAAATTGTGATGAATTTGATGTGAGAAAACTTCACTCGGGTATCGCTCCCCCTAGTCTCGTGTCAAGGTCAACCAAATGAAACTCTAGTGTAGAAAGTAGTGTTCATTTACTGTGAGGAAGGTGCAATTAGTAGGGAGACCCCACTCTCTTAGTCGATTAACCGAGGATTGTCACAATAAGCTAGGAAGCTAACTCCGATCTTGACTAATCGACTAATAATTGCCAAGACCACTCCAGAAGCTAATTCAGAACGGGAAAAAGTAAGCAATCACGATACATTCATGGAACTAATCCGATGTTTGAGGCATGTCCTTAATTGCCCAATTGGCTATGAAACCTAGCTTATTATGGTCCACAAGGGGATTTCCTCCACCAAGGTCAATTTGACATAACTTTGAGATATGCAAAAAAAAAAAAAAAAACACTCAAGAATCTTAAAAAATACCTCAAAACATTATATTAAACACAAACCCATCACACATAGAGTTCAATTCCTACCATCTAACACATCCTAGACTAGGGTTCAAAATACCCGAGTGAATTGGGGAACTACTCCATGAGTAAGAAGAGGAATACATCAAAGATGGAGGAAACAACCATGATAAGATGCTTCTCTTCCCTTCTAAGTGCTTGGATTGCCTCCTTGGAGGAGAAATCTACACTCTTCAAGCCTTAGGCAGGTCAAACCCTCTTATTTCTCCATTGGTTCGTGACATTCTTTCTCTATCCGAAGAAGAAGAACTCAATCTCACTCTAGAACTCCTTCCTGTAGCCTTCAACTTTCTTCTCTTTATATACTCCACTAGGGAACTTTTCACGGTCAGATATCATGCTCATGATGTTGGAAGCATCCCCGCGATATCGGCCCAAAACGCCGTTTCACTTATCATCTTCACGGTGGAAGGAAATTATCACGGTATGGTTTCCGTGACAATTGACTGGCCTGCAAGATGTGTAAATCTCTCTGGACTTTATCCATCTTCACAGTCTGGCCTCCATTTTCATAGTCTCCCGACCGTGATAATTGGGCCTTGACCGTGATATATGCCTTTTGTCCATCTCACTCCATTTTGCCCTCTTTCGTTTGAATTTGCTCCCAAGGTTAATTGCGCCTGCTAAGACCTTAAACATACTAAAATGCGCACAAACCTAGCATAAAAACAAACCTCGGGCGATGTAAACACCACAAACATCAGAAGATAATGGTGTGAAAATATGTGTAATTATGCGCCAATCAAAATCCTTCACACTTGGACGTTTGCTTGTCCCCAAGCAAACCAATCACACACAAGGTAATATCTCAATCTAAACACAATAACTTGGGGGACATGTCGAAGGGAACAAAGTGGATGGATCTCGATGTTTATTTGTCATCAAATATGGACAACAGTAAGCAATCCTGGCAACCACCACAAATTATATTCAAATGCGTTAAGAACATGCAAACAAAGAGTTCTCACATTTTTCAGAAACCAACACATAAGCCGCCATGACGACTGATAAATCACAGTTATCCATGCATAAAGATCAGTCCTAGAAACAAAAAATGGAGAAAACTACATCCTCACCGGGATGTATGATATGAACATGAAAATATGAATGAATCACTCACTTTCAACCAGTGGGGTCTTAGACACGAGTTTAGATAGTTGGCTAGGGTCTCGGACAAGGGGAAAAGGCCTTTTAGGAGGTGGCACATATAACATGAGGTTCCACAATTCACCTAGAACCTATCCTAATCAATACAAAACCAGTCACAAAGACCAATGGCCAAACATTGCACCATTCCCAAAACAAACCAATCACGAACAATATTCAAAGCACACTTTCTTTGCTACACCTGCTATCCATTTTTTTCAAGCACAAGAGTGAAAAAGGTAAACTACATGTAAGTGTCTTAGTAGCTTAATAGCCAAGAAACACTTTCGTAGAGCACAAACAACATTTGGTGGCAACTCTCTTTTCTTATTTGCCCCTTTTATTACTTTCTTTTTCAGTTCTTTTCTTTCTTTCTTTTGTCTTTTTTCTGAGCGACATTAGAAAGGTAAACAAAACATGCCACTTTCTTTGAACTTTGAACACAATGCTCATTTCTTAAGAACTACCTCCAACATTCACTTTCACATTTTAGCAGGAAACTATGCAAAACACACAAAGTGGAACCTCACTAAATCTCAATTGATGGGAGCTTCGAAGCACAAGGGTGACTTGACAATGGTGTAGACACAAACAACATTTGGGCACCTCGTGCACGAATGTGGAGTGGACCTCCACATAGAGCTCGTTGATGCTAAGGAGGTTACGCAATTACGGATGGACGATAGCTCTATAGATCGTGGCTTGACACCTGAACATGCAAAATATGTCGAAGTCCAAACTCCATTCGGGTCCGATGTCCATGTTTCAGAATGTCTCGAACCCATCTCCATACTTTGGTTGTTCACCAAATAGTGAATGTATGGGTGGTTAGGGTCAACCATCCTACAAAACACACACACACACACACACACACACACACACACACACACACACACACACACACACCATACGTGGAAACAATCATCAAATAATGCTCATTGGGGAGAAAGTTAACCTCTCACACTTAAGATTCCACATTGGCAACATGTCTTCAAAGGATTTTCACAAGCTTGGTTAATCAACAATTAAGCTTAAACATTCACAAGGGACACCGAGGCATGAAGCTAGGTGTCTCATAGATCATCAAGGTTGCTATCGCAAGCCTAGATCATGCCTTGATGACCACAATTAAACATGCACAAAAGGGTATAAAGGATATGAAATTAAACAAACACTTGGTGGGCATTTCTCAATTCAATGACCAAAACATGCAAAATCAAGCCCACCGGGGCAAATCAATCATTAATGCAGCAATCCTAATTCTCCTTACCAAAAAACCCTAATCCACTTCTCCAAAATTAAGAAAGTAAAAGATGAAAACACACTTGGAAACTTAGGTAGGATTAGTGAGGAAGGTGAGGAGAATGGAAAGGAGTCGAAAATCGGCCGAAAATCTGGCCGAAGGGTATCACCAGAGCTTCGCCGGAGCTACTTTGCTGACAAAAAAATGTGAACTAAACTCCACCAAAAGCTCAGAGAAGGTGCGCCTTGGCTTGGGGAGTCTGTGTATGTGTTTGGTTTTGGGTTTGGGTGAAGTTGGATGACTCGACTCTACTGTCACTCCAGGAATTGGCCAAGTGAAACCACTTCCTAAAGCGTAGTATAGCGGGTTTGGGTTTAATTATCAACCCGGGTCCTAGATATGATGACTACTCAGTGAATTCGTGTTATCTAGCAATGAAACTGGAATGCAAGTCTAAACTATCAAACTAACAAAGCAAGTAAACTGTTGTATTCAGGTTAAGAGAGGTCACCCGGATATGGTTCCCCCTAGACTGCAGTTAAGCCGGATTGTAATTACCAAGTTCAGTTTCTATGATAGTTATACTGCGGAAGGTTCTTAAACAGCCTGAAGTCTCGACTAAAGGTCTTCAGACCCTCTCAATCTGAGTCTCTAGCGGGCGACTAACCTCCACCGGAGTAGACAGATTGAGGCCCTAAGAACAAAACCTCCACTACCGGAGTAAATCCGGTACAGAATAGTGAGTTGGTTCCTCGACTAAAGTCACCAACTCCCTACCTTCAATCAAGGATACTCTATCAACCTAGGCAGATATTCTCATTCTAGGTTAAAGCAGAAACAACAGGAATTTGATCAGGATTCAAGTCATTCAATCATTAAAACCTCAATCGAATATAATCAATCATAGAATCAGTACTTGGGTAGTTGGGTTCATACAATCAAACAACATACAAATCTAGGGTTCTCCATACCCAGATGAATGGGAGAACTACTCCATGGAGAAGAAAGCAAAAGCAGAATCAGACGCGGAATTCATACTGTGAAGGATGGATTCCTACTTCTGGATGTTGATCGGCACTTCTCCAAGCTCAAGCTGGCCTCCAATGGTGTTGAAGATCAATCTAGGGCACTTGGGAACTCTTGCTCGTCACTTTCTCTCTCTAGGAATCGTTTTATCTCTCAAAAACTCGAATCCCCTTGAATTGTGGCTGAAAATCTGCTTAAAAGCATCAGTGGCCAAAGCACGGTCGAGGGCACGGCCGTGTAATGCCTCAGCCCGCCCGTGCTTTGGCTAGTGTTAATTACACTAGGAGAAACACGGCCGTGCTTCGCGTTGGACACGGCCGTGCTTTGGTGGAACACGACCGTGCTTTGTCTCGGCCCTGCCCGTGTAATCAGCTCAGCTCTCGGCATAAAAAGCACGGCCACCAGAACACGGCCGTGTAATGATTTAGGTGTGCCCGTGTTTTGGCTCCAGCTCACCGAAATGACTTCCGAATGCCCCGAAACTCGTGCTTAGCCTTCCCTTTGACACCTGGGACCTGAAACATGACAAAATAGCACAACCCGGCGTAAAATAGGCCAAAAGCACACAACTATGCCCCTCAAACATATAAGAACTAGGGGTGCAAACATGTGCAATTACATCGTTATCAAACTCCCCCACACTTAACCGTTTGCTTGTCCCCAAGCAAACCTAACTCAAACCAATGCAACTCTCCAGACCTCTATAGCAGCAAACAACCCAGATCGTAGGTAGAGGACTTCCTAGGTCAATTAGCAACTTACGAGGTCAACCGACGCACAAGTCATCTCAAAGCTTCTTATCGAGTCGGCATCATGGCAAACAGTGAACAGAGGACAAATGAATTGTGGATGGAGAGATTCTAAAAAACAAAAGACCATGGACTCACATTTTTCAAGGTGTTCTATTTTCTGCTTAAAGATGGTTGGAACCCCCTTTTTTTCCTGTTTTGCTTGTTTTCTGATACTTTTCTTTTCTTTTTCAAGGGTCCCAACCTGCTCTTACCGGCAATGCCAAGAGCGGATGTCTCGAGCCTCGTGCGGGGGAAAGACATGTAAGGGGGCTGGAGGTAGTAGGTGGAAATTGGGAACGAATTCTCGTCTCCCCTTACACACTTTCGCCCTATTCGCACGGGAGACGTTATTTTTCAGCACATTTTCGAGCACCTGTTAAACTCAAAACATGATACAAGAGTCCATGACAGGCAGAGAATCCACAACACCACACAATTCAAGGGTCCTAAGATCACTAATTCACTCAATCAACCAACACAATATGAAGAAGAAATGAGATTTCTTAAATGCATCAACATCCTCCATAGTGCTACACTACCTCCCTAGGTTGCATATTACTATAAAGACTGTCAATTCAAAGCATACTGAGCAGGCAATTGCAAGGAAACACGTACTTGGAGCCCTCAAATTTAAAAATTTGGACAGTGGACTAGGCTCCAAGCACACAAACAGATCTAATGCAGTCAAAAGATAAACACCCCCCCCCCCCCCACACTTAAGATCGACATTTCCCTCAATGGAGAAGAGGGAAGGATAAGGGGAACGATGTTACCGGTATGAACGGACTGCAGGAGACTGGAAACGGGCCAGTCGGGGCAAGCACAGCCAAAGGGAAACAGAAGAGCTCAAACACAATATGTTAGGTTCAATGGTCAGCCCAATAAAATATCATCCAAACCAAAAGAAAACAAACCAAACCCAAACCGGGTTACAATCCGACTCAAAACACAAGAAAGAAAATCAAACCGTGGTGGGGTTGCCTCCCCACAAGCGCTTCTTTACCGTCGTTTAGCTGGACGCCCATGGTGGATACTCAGGGCGGTGCAGGAACAGGTGCCTCCAAGAGCGGATCCACGTCGCTCTTGAGGTACAGCTTCAGGGTATGGCCATGCACCCGACGGATGCGACCACCATCATCAGTCAGCTCGACCTGCCCATCTGGCAAGATGCAGGCGAGTGAGTACCCAGACGGCCAGGGTGGTCGTGGTGCAGGGGGTGGGACCAGCTCATAGTGGTCTCCACTCTTCTTCCGTGCAGGCTTAGCAACCTGCTGCTTCGGCCGCCACTCCTCCTTGAGCTTTTTGTTCGGAGGCGTGGCTGGATGGAGTGGCGGCGAAGGAATGATAGGAGGGTCCTGCAAAATAGGAGGTGCAGAAGGGTACACGACAGACTCGTGTACCTTATCAGAAATGGCATGCACAGGCGTGACAGCAATCATAGCACAGTGATCAAATTCAGTCACAGAAAAAGTAGCATGTTCATCCCCAGCACGCAGGATCAGTTTACCATCATGCACATCAATAAGTGCCTTGGCGGTGGCGAGAAATGGCCTACCTAGAATCAAAGGTACATCCACATCCTCATGTATATCAAGAATAATAAAATCAACAGGATATGTGAATGTACCTACTTTAACAAGCAGATCCTCAATGATACCCCTAGGATGCACGATAGAACGATCAGCTAAGTGAATGCTCATCCTAGTAGGGCTAAGTTCACCTAGGTGTAGCTTTTTGTACAACTTATATGGCATGACATTAATGCTAGCGCCTAGGTCCGCCAAGGACTTGCCTACATGCATGCTGCCAATAGTAAGAGGGATAGTAAAACTCCCTGAATCCTGGCGCTTCTCGGGCAGCTTGTTCTGCAGGATAGCAGAACACTCCTCGCTCAGCATCACTGTCGAGAGATCCCCAAGTTTCTTCTTGTTGGTGCAGAGATCTTTCATGAACTTGGCATACTTGGGCATCTTCGACAGTGCCTCCACGAACGGTATGCTGATGTTGAGCTGCTTCAACATTGCCATGAACTTGGCAAACTCAGTCTCCAGCTTGTCTTTGTGTAGGCGAGTGGGGAAGGGAAGCTGGGGCACATGCTCCTTAACCACTGGCTGTGGCTTGGGAGCAGGGGCTTCCTGCTCCACCCGCACTTCTGCATCGTCGGCTAGAAGTGTTGAAGCAGGCAGTGGTTCCTCCTGCCTGGCCGGGACAGGATCAGCAGATATGACCTTACCGCTCCTGGTAAAAATGGCATCCAGCTGCTGATACTGGTGAGGATCTCGAGGATTCGGGACAGTGGTGGCAGGCAAAGTCCCCGGTGCCCTGGTGGTGCTCTGGCGGGCCAAGATGCCCACCTGGGTCTGTAAATCCTGCAAAATGGCACCCTGGTTCCTCTGACCTGCCTCCAGTGAGGCTACACTCTGGTCCAACCTCGTGATAGTCGCCTGAGTGCTCGTCATGAATGAAGCTAGAATGTTTTCCAGCTTCGTCATCTTGTCATCTGGAGCTGGAGCTACTGCTGGCTCGGCAAACTGGCGCTGGGGCTGCTGGAATGGCTGCCCCTGCCTAGGCTGGTAGGGCTGCTGCTGTGGGTCTGGCCCCTGGCGAGCCTGGAAGGGCTGCCTCTGCTGAAAACCACCTGCTGGTGCTGGGAAACCAGGTGGTTTAGTGGTGTTGCTGCTCCAGGCAAAGTTAGGATGCTGGCGCCACCCCTCATTATATGTGTTACTGTATGGATCGAGGCGTCGCGCATTGACGATGAAGGCCAACTGCTTCTGGGGTGTGGTAGACTCCCTCATAGCCTGGTAGTCCTCCACTAGGTGATTGGAGCTCTCACACCACTGGCACTGAGCAACTGGAGGTGTAGCCAAACCTCTGCCCGGAATCAGACTGTTAGGCTGCTTCAATGTCTGCACTAGCTCAGCTACCTGCTGCTCGAGCCCGGATCTGGTCTCCATGGCGTGCACACCACGGTCCCGGGACTGTCTGCCCCTGTTACTCTGCCCCCAGGAATGATCTCTGGCAGCCAATGTATTAATCATCTGGTTCAGCTCTGGTGGAGTCTTAGTGAGAACATCCCCTCCTGGGCATAGAGATTCAATCACCCTCTGGCTATCTGGAGAGAGGGCACTGTAGAAGTTCCCCACTGTGAATGCATCGCTGAAGCCATGATGGGGGCACTGCCAGAAATAGCCCATGTACCGCTCCCACGCATCACGAAGTGACTCATCTGGCTCTTGGCGGAAGTGAGTGATCTCCCGCTGGATCTCTGTAGTCTTCGATGCCGGATAATACCTGTGCACGACTTGTCCGCCAGATCGTCCCAAGAGGTGATGGACAATGGGGGCTGGGTCTCCAACCACCTCTTAGCATTCCCCGCCAGAGAATGGGGGAAAAGATGAAGGCGGATTGCATCATCCGGGACACCATTCATCTTGAACTCGTTCGTCAGCTGCAGAAAACGGGACAGATGTACCCTGGCCTCCTCATCCTTCAAGCCATGGAACTGGATGGAAGATGTAATGAGCTGAATCCAGCATGGCTTGATCTCAAAGTTGTTTGATGGGATAGGCGGGTAGAGGATGACCGGGCGGATGTCAGCAATCCGCGGAGTGTAGTAGTACTCCAAGGTGGGACCCGGCTGCGGTGGATGATGAACTCCATGATCCTGGGGTATGGGGTTGTTCCCCAGGACCTGATTCACCGGGGGAGCCTGCTGAGGATTCCCCTGGTGTTGATTGTACTCTCCGTCCATCCCGTGCTCTTCTTCAGAATCACTGCTCACGTAGCCGTCTATGCGCTCTTCCGTAGCCAGTCTAGCTCGCTGTTGTCTCCTGAGCTGGCGACAGGTGCGGTCAATCTCTGGATTCAACGGCAGTAAACCTCCCGACTGGCTACGGGTCATGCACTATCTGCACACTCTCAAGCAAGCAAACCCGTGAAGGCACAAGTGGGACAAAGCAAACAAAGCAAAAAGAAAAAGGCTAAATTAACAGAAATCACTTTTCTTCAACAACCTAGCCGTCCCCGGCAACGGCGCCAAAAACTTGACTCGACTCTACTGTCACTCCAGGAATTGGCCAAGTGAAACCACTTCCTAAAGCGTAGTATAGCGGGTTTGGGTTTAATTATCAACCCGGGTCCTAGATATGATGACTACTCAGTGAATTCGTGTTATCTAGCAATGAAACTGGAATGCAAGTCTAAACTATCAAACTAACAAAGCAAGTAAACTGTTGTATTCAGGTTAAGAGAGGTCACCCGGATATGGTTCCCCCTAGACTGCAGTTAAGCCGGATTGTAATTACCAAGTTCAGTTTCTATGATAGTTATACTGCGGAAGGTTCTTAAACAGCCTGAAGTCTCGACTAAAGGTCTTCAGACCCTCTCAATCTGAGTCTCTAGCGGGCGACTAACCTCCACCGGAGTAGACAGATTGAGGCCCTAAGAACAAAACCTCCACTACCGGAGTAAATCCGGTACAGAATAGTGAGTTGGTTCCTCGACTAAAGTCACCAACTCCCTACCTTCAATCAAGGATACTCTATCAACCTAGCCAGATATTCTCATTCTAGGTTAAAGCAGAAACAACAGGAATTTGATCAGGATTCAAGTCATTCAATCATTAAAACCTCAATCGAATATAATCAATCATAGAATCAGTACTTGGGTTCATACAATCAAACCTAACATACAAATCTAGGGTTCTCCATACCCAGATGAATGGGAGAACTACTCCATGGAGAAGAAAGCAAAAGCAGAATCAGACGCGGAATTCATACTGTGAAGGATGGATTCCTGCTTCTGGATGTTGATCGGCACTTCTCCAAGTTCAAGCTGGCCTCCAATGGTGTTGAAGATCAATCTAGGGCACTTGGGAACTCTTGCTCGTCACTTTCTCTCTCTAGGAATCGTTCTATCTCTCAAAAACTCGAATCCCCTTGAATTGTGGCTGAAAATCTGCTTAAAAGCATCAGTGGCCAAAGCACGATCGAGGGCACGGCCGTGTAATGCCTCAGCCCGCCCGTGCTTTGGCTAGTGTTAATTACACTAGGAGAAACACGGCCGTGCTTCGCGTTGGACACGGCCGTGCTTTGGTGGAACACGGCCGTGCTTTGTCTCGGCCCTGCCTGTGTAATCAGCTCAGCTCTCGGCATAAAAAGCACGGCCACCAGAACACGGCCGTGTAATGATTTAGGTGTGCCCGTGTTTTGGCTCCAGCTCACCGAAATGACTTCCGAATGCCCCGAAACTCGCGCTTAGCCTTCCCTTTGACACCTGGGACCTGAAACATGACAAAATAGCACAACCCGGCGTAAAATAGGCCAAAAGCACACAACTATGCCCCTCAAACGGATAAGAACTAGGGGTGCAAACATGTGCAATTACATCGTTATCAGTGGATCAAATCTTTGAAAAACCCGCGAAAGCAACACTTTCCAGCGAAAGATTCAAAGGATTCCGGCAATCTGCAACTCGTGAAAGGGAAGTGATCACGAACCCTTTATATAGCCCGAGGTTCGGGATCACACACGAGAGTAAATTATCACTGTCGACTGATCATGATAATAATTATGTGAGCATGATCTCGACAAAAATAGTGAGTTTTGTACCAACATCACGGTTGGTCTGATGTCACGAACATATGCCCGTGATAATCATCATTCTTCCGTGATGTCTGCAAATTGTATAAAATGCATGTCAAGATCACGGTCTCCACAACTTTATCACGGTTGGCTGACCGTGATAATCATCAAAACAAGGCAAATCCACAATTCTCAATACTCAATTGATTCAACCCTGCCTGTAACTCAATCACAACTCAAGCATTCAACACATAAAACGTGGCACGATGATTGATTCCGGTCTATTTGTATACTTTTTACCCCCTTTTCCCTTAGATGTTTGAGGTACTTTACTCTATGAGGTTCGGTTTTACGCTAGGTTGTGGTTGTTTTTAGTAGATGAAATCAATTCATGGAACAAAAGTTGGACGAAAAGGGGCGGAAACCAATCAAAAGGGAGCAACAACATCAGTTCATTGTGGAGGCCAGAGGTTCACGGTCATCCAGACTGTGAAGAAGAGGCGTTGGCCGTAAAGAGCGAGGAGTCCATCTCGCGAGCATAAAGCAGCTCACGGTCGCTTGACCGTGAAGACCAACTCCATACCATGAAGCACCTTAATGAAACAGTGCGTCTTTGCTCGACATCAGAGTCCAAGCCAAATGTTCACGACCTTGAACTAGACCGTGAAACACCGTCGATCTGGGTAGAGATGGCAATTTGAACCCGCCCCGTCGGGTATTACCCGACCTGACCCGCGATGGGGCGGGTATTACCCGACCCGCTGTAGCATTGGGCGGGGCACGGACATCAACTTTCGACCTGCCTTGCCCTTCCCCGCCCCGCCCTGTTCTAGGTCAATTTCTTATGATATCCATTCATATATCTCATATTTTGGCTTTTCTTCAACTAGTTAGACTTGATTTTCAACTAAATAAGCCCAATTACCCATTATATTATCACTATTATTCAATCATGAAGTCTTTTCCCCCTTCGTTTTCTCGTAAAAAGTAAATTTTGGCTTGTATTTTTTCAAATAACATGTAAGAGTGGATCGACCCGTACCCGCGTGGGTATTACGCGCCTCAACTCGTAGTAGCATGGGGTGGGGCATGGGTATTGAGATACCCGCTCCGCCCGACCCATTGCCATCACTAGATCTCGGTATATAAAGGGGGCTGAGCTGAAAGAGAAGGAGGAGGAACCTAGTGAGAGAGACTTCTTCGTCTTCTTCTTCTTCAGATTTCTAGAGTGAGAAGGTGACGAACAAGAGAAGAGGAGAAGTTAGGGTTTCATCCAAGAGCAGGGTTTCCACCTTTATGTTCAACTCATTAACTCTTCAATTCGAATCCACCTTTATGTTTGGTTTCCACCTTTTTGTTTATTTCATAACAAAAAATAAGGCAAAAACTCATTTGAATTGGATATCCATTTTTTTGGTAAACCAATACTATGTATAATTTAGACCCAAATAAAATACTAGGTATAAATCTATTTCAAAAGTAAAATTACTCAAATATAATTTGACTAGTTGGAATTTCACCATACCCAAAATCAGAGTTAAAAAGCATCAATACCTATATTTGAACTCGGGTCTCTTGAAACAAAGACAATAATTACAAAAAATTACTCTTAACAAATTTTTTATATCTTTGTTTTAGTACAAAACATACACGAAGTTTAACTCTGAAAATCGAAGGACTTTTCCATCATGATTAGCAAGACCACTAAATCTTCCGTATGTTTTTTATGGTTCTTGATACTTCAATTTTCATATCAGATTTTCATGTAATTTTCTCAATTTTAAAATCTCTGCTCTCTCCTTAATTTTCGCTTAAGGTAAATTGGTAATTGACTAACATGGAAGAAAATATTTTTTTTCCAAAGTTACCCCGAGAGGGAAGCAGCAAAGATACGACAAAATACAAGGCCTCCTAAGACCAGGCTAGGAAAATTAAATAAATAAAACACGATGGTCGACAAGTGTCTGCACCATCGCTCCAAGGGCTTGTCTTGCCACGATATGGGCAGCCCTATTATACCTACGGAGAGCGAAATGGAACGTTGCACGAAGGAAAGAAGCCCGCAACACCTGAATCTCTTGGAGGAGAGCTCCGCCCACCGCGTGCGCCGAGTCCTTCGCATTAATCATCCGAACGATCACCTGCGCATCCCCACAAAATGAAACATTAGTGATCGAGTGAGCCATGCACCAACGTAAGGAGTCGCGAAGGGCCAGGAGCTCTGCGAGAAATGAGTCATCAATATTCGGAATAAAACGCCCCCAAGCAAAAATAGAGTTATTAGCCTCTGCAAAGCCAACAAAACCAATGGCACATCCGACCAAAGATTTGGTGGCACCATCAAAGTGAACCAACACTGAACCAGGAGGTATGGAAGGAGGGGGGTGATCACGAGGTAAAACCCCGCTAGAAACAGGGGAACAACGAGGCAAAGATCTCTCCGGATGAGCCTGTGCTAGCACCCATTCAGCAACCTGAGAGTAATAATGACGTAATAAAACATGAGAGAGATACTGAATACCATCATAAGTAGCCGAACATCTGGACTTCCAGAGCCTCCAGTACAGAAAAACCAACCGTGAAATCTCTACTTTGGATAAACTTGCATCAAAAAATAGCCTACGCCAATCTATCGCAACATGGCACAAGCAAATTTGAGCAAGAATATGATTGTACCCCAACAAATCCCACAACTCCAAAGCAATCCGACAATGCAAAAAACAATGAGCAAGAGTCTCTGCCTCACCACCACAGACAGGACAAGCGTAAGCCTCAATATCATCATCAGCTATCAATTCCTTATCACGAAACACATCTCGAACAGGGAGAAACCCTTTAACCACGCGCCAAAGAAAAATTTTTAGCTTTGGGGGAACAGGAAGGGACCAAAGAAACTTCCAAGAGCGGCAGTCAAAGGACGATGGAATCGTGGAAACATCAACAATGTACTCAGCCGCAGCTAAACGATAACCAGATTTCACAGAATATTCACCTGAAACTTCATAATGCCAAATCAAGTGGTCAGCCACAGGAAAAATCGGTAGAGGAATAGCCATGATGATCTTGACAGTGGCAGTATCAAAGAGGTATGAAAGAACGTTCTCCTTCCAAGAACCTTGACCATGATTTATTAGGCAAGAAACAAATGAGTCAGGTAAGACAACCCTAGGAAGCAGAATCGGCTTAGAAGGAGGGGAAGTGGGAAGCCAAACATCATTCGTAATGTGAACCGAAATTCCACAACCAATTAACCAACGAAGACCTTGGGCCAAAAGATCCCTACCCAAAAGAACACCCTGCCATGCCCATGAAGGGCGCGTACCCACAGTAGCATGAAGAAAAGAGGAGTTGGGAAAATACCTGCCTTTGTATGTGGTAGCTAAGAGGCTATCTGGATCCTGGACGATCCTCCGGGCTTGTTTGGCAAGCAATGCAATGTTATTGGAGTCTAAGTCACGAAAGCCAAGCCCCCCACTGATTTATGGCGACATAAAGCACGCCAAGTGGTCCATCTCATGGAAGAAACTAATTTTATTACTACGTGTTTTGTCCTTGCAATTTTCAATTTTTTTTTTTATCTTTGTTCTTATCTCTTTCAAAATTTTGCGCCCTTTTAAGTTCCCAGTACAAGGCCGCCTTTGAAAATCAATCTTCCGGTATCTCTTGACACTATGGTTTTATTGTTGGGGATTTAAGATGGGCAAGTAGAAGATTTCAACTTCGATATCAATCCATGGCGATTAGAATGGATTTCAATGAATGGATTTGTAGAAGGAGGATTAGAAATTTTATTTTTGGTTGAAACATCTGCCTCTCGAGATAAAAATTTGGATGTACAAGTGGTGGCTATTGGATTTTTAGGTTTATGATTTTTGCAACTATCACAACCTAATTTTATCTTAAAACGAAGAAACATTGATTGGTTTACTAAGTAGTAGGTCGATTCTTTATTCAACCTACTGGATTGATAGATAAAGAGTGTCTACTTTGCTACGGTGACATGCACTTTTCGGTCGACCTCATGTAGGATTAGGTCGACCTAATCTATTGTTTCAGTGTAAAAACAGTTTCATGGTGCCTACTTTGGAGATTCATATCTTACAATTGGCTAGATGGAAATTGGAGATTAATGACTTGTTTTGAAACTGAAGTGTCCCTCTACACATTACAGTACTTGGGAGCTCGATAGAAAGTCCAGAAGACCATTTTTGAACCTGATCAAAAGGCTATGCCAAAACTGGGAAACTGCCTGAAAATGGCTAAGTCTGGGAACGTGTTTGTGAAGTCTACTTTGGAGCTCAATTCGAGAAGCATGGATGTGAGTCGAATCCAGGGGCCTCTACCACGTTAAAATAGGTATGTTTTTATAAAAATTCAAGACAATGGATAAAAGATTGGATACCTGTAAGCCTTCAAACAAAATGCTCGAAGTTGCTACAAAGATTGTTTTTCTTGCTTGCATAAAAACAAGTCTTCGTAACAACTTCGATCCTTTACAGCTGGTTGACTCTTGCTGGCTTCTTCATGAAAGGGATTGATCATGATGACGATGGCGGAGAGAGAGGTCCCTTTAATTGAAAGGGAAATGAACCCACGTACCATTTTGTTGTTATCTAAAGACTTATTTTCCTACTAACAGCAAACCAAGAAGCTAGCTGTACTGCAGAATTAGGTAAAGGGCATTGATTATTATCACTTCATGAGCAACGACGTAGAGCCAAAGGATCACACTTGAACTAAGCGTTAACTAGGTCTCTGGCTAGATAGCTAGGCTTGCTTGCGGTCTAGCTAGCTGCAGATAAGAATGTGAATAGTTATTTGCCGCTCGACTATTTACTATTTGCCGTCCATAATTTAAGAAAAAAAGTCTAATTTGCCCTTCAACGAATTAAAACCTAACTGAAACTACCCCATCCTTTTACTGTGGCCGCCGTTCGGAATAGCTGGCCAAATTTTGTTGCCGCTGCAGTGGAGAAAGAATGGAACCGCCAGCCTCATCTTACTCTTTTTTCTTCCTCAAATCCTGACTAGGATTAAATTCGCCTTCCTCTTTTTTTACCCGCAATTCCCGGCAAGGATTCGCCTTCCTCATTTTTCTTTACGACGCTTCATCCACCATCTTCACCCGCATTCCGAGCTCTCGATTTCCTCTTCTTTTGTGCAGCTGCGGCGAGGGATACGCCGCGGGAGCAAGACCTTGCCGGAGACGGAGATGGGCGGTCGTCGCTGGAAACGGAGATGGATGGTCGGCCTGCAATCGGACGAGGTCCGCCCACCGGCGACGGACGGGGTCCGACCCGCCCTCGTCGGACGGGGTCCGCCCGCCGGCGTCGGACGGGGTCCGCCCGCCGGCGTCGGACGGGGTCCTCCCGCCGGCGTCGGACCGGTGCCTGGCGTACATTTCCCGATGTCGGACTTGTTCGCCGATTTTTCTTTCCCAAAAGTTAATTATTGATTCATAATTAGTATTTAGTTTTTAAATATTGTATTAAATTATTACTAAATATCAAAATTCTCTAATTAACCCACACATACATCCGTTTCCCCAATTAACAACCATTGATAATAAAGGAAATAATTAAATGAGACAATATGGAAATGTTCTTAATTAACAATCTTCCCTAATTAACAACCACGCCACTTCAAGTTGGACGACAGCGCTTGGGTTTGTGGTTGGAGGGATTTATGGTCGGCGGTGATTCCGGAAAGATGGAAGGAAGCTATCGTAGGTGAGGTTTTGGTCGTGGAGGAGGTCGATCGGCCGGCGGAGATTTATGGCGGCTGGATTTACAGTCGGCGGAAATTGTTGCTGGCGAATGACAATTGTGGTTCGAGGGCAAAAAAGTCATTTGCTTCAAAACTGTGGGCGGCAAATAGTAATCTATCGGGCGGCAAATAACAACCTTCATAAGAATAGGATAAACAAGGGTTCACTTTGATCCGAATTTTTCTAGTTTAATCGATTTGTATTTACTTTTTTTTTAATCGAAATTTTGAAATTTTTGCACAAATACGACGAGTTCACTTTGATTTAAAAAAATTTATATATTTCGAGAAAAAGCCCGTTACCACTCTGTATCACTTTCGTTTAGCTCAAATTTTGAATTTTTTTGCATAAAAGGAACGGGTTCATCATAATTTATAAAATTATATATATTTCTGAAAAAGTATGAGATCATATAACCACTTAGGTATAAGATGGTAAAGAATGATATTTCCAAATATATAAAAGTAGATGTTACTTTGAAGAATCTAATTAATCTGATTTTTCATAATGTGTATTATGAATCAAAGTGAAAAAGATATAGCTCCTAACATTTTAATTGGAAAAAATAAGCATACGTCAATAAACATTGGTTACTAACGAGATCCAAACCCATGTTTATTCATTTTACTTATAAAGATATAGTTTATAGTAAAGTGGTTTACTAGGTACGGATAGGCAAGGTAATAAACAGGCCGGCCTGAAATTTTTGAGACCATGTTCTGGAAATAAAATGAGGCTCAAATTTTATTTTAATAATTTAATAAAATATAAAATAAAGTATAGCAGAATTAATCAATTAAGAGAAAATGAAACCAAACAATAAGTTAATTGACAACTAGTTAATTCACAAAATAGACCTAAATATGTTTTGGGAGAAATTTTTTAGAAGAGTGAGATATCATATGCAGTATAACCTCTTTAAATTGATATCGATAAATTAATAATTTCTCTGGTCCCGACTTGGGCCAGTGTAAAAAATGAGCAAATTTAATAAAATAATAAGATAATAATTTTTGAGAACCAACCTACATAAATACATGTATTTTTAACTATATAAATTATAAATATAAAAATATAATTCATATATAAATTTATAATATAGCTAGGATAATTAAAAAAAATATGAATATATAGTTGTTTGTTTATTCTGGAATATGAAGTCTAATAGTAGTTCATATTGACTAACTTTCAAATGGTAAGTTTGGTCAACCCACGCCATCAAATCTTTTTGGGTGCACGAGGGATGATCTCTCTTGTACTCACGTAACTATTTACGTATTTGATCGGTCATGGTGGAGTTTTGGACACCTTTCAAATGAGAAGCAATTGTTAGTACTATTTATAGTGATCGGGTCACCATACATTCAATGAATTATATTGAATGTATAATCATTGAATATAGGGGTGCAAGTAATTTAAAACATGAATTTAAACCATCTACAAGAATACATAATTTTTTTCTATTAAATTTTAGTACAATGACTACGTAGAATGCGATAAGTTATCGTATGAACTTGAAATGGTTGGAAGATACGATGAACGTACATCATAAGAAAAACCTCTTTAAATTTATAATTATTAATATATTGTTTAATTAATAATGGTTATAAATTAATAGTTTTTACAGTCCAGACTATATTAATTTATAGAGGTTATACGGTAATAGAGAAGACATTAGAAGAAGATTATTTAGCTTTTGAATTATTGAGTCTAAAAAATTGTTCCAATTGTTAACTATTTATAATAAGTATGCGTTAGTTGGAAATAATTCCTATATAATCTTTCTTTTGCTAATATTTATAATAAGTATGTGTTTGAAATAATTGTTATATAATATTTCTTTTTACTGTTTCTCTAGATAAAAGGAAGATAATTGTTGCTAAAACACCTAAATAAGCTCTTACTGTTGCTTTTAAAAAAAAGGATGACTAGCAATGGAAAATGCATATATTTGTGCGGATAAATTAATAGAATTAAACGTATATATTTTTTTAATTTATTTATTTTTATAATATAAATAACGTTTGCTCAAACAAAAAAGAAATCTCTTAGCCCGTTGCGTATGTCCCTCTTGGCGGAGTGGTAACCTAGTAGGTAGGCATTCTAGTCCACACAATAAGTAATTATTTTTTTTTTCTAGGTAGGGAGGGCAAAAATATCCGTAACAGTGGATATTCGCCCGAACCCGGCTTAATCGAGTAGGGTAAAACCCGAACCCGAAGGACATTTAGTGGGTACGGGTAAAACCCGAACTCGAATATTGCGGGTAATGGGTGGGCATGGGTTTCTCACTATCCAACCCGAACCCGATTATTCACATACATATGTATTTTGTCTAGAAATAATCATTATTTTTCTCTAACATATTTTATATTTAATATATAAATATAATATTTAACATATAAATATAATATTTTCATGAAATTGTGTTGTTTTAATTAATTTTCTTCATTCTAGTGAATTATTGTCATACTTTTCCTCTTACGTAATGTGAGAATACGTGTGATTGTTAACATATTGGTTGGAGTTATGAAGAGAAATCCTTACCCATGGATAACCGTGGATACCCGAAACCCAAGCGGGTATGGACATGGTTTTAATTTTCTACCCGTTCACATGTGGGTATGGGTATGTGTAAAACCCGAACTACTTTGGGTAGGGTAACGGATATGCATTATCCGTCCCCGACCTGACCCATAGCCATCCCTAGTTCTAAGTGTGAATTTTTTTTATTGAAGAGGCCCATATATGTCCAGAGCCCATAACTCATAATACAAATAAGCAATACAGGTTGAGGCCTCAACTTTCCCTGAAGCCTCGTGTTTGGGGGCCGGCCAGCACAGGCCCAGGGCCGAGCCTGGGAATAATTCAATATGGCGACTCGTTTATTTTAGTTAGAAAACAACTTTGCGATCATTTTTTCAGATTTCACAACCATTTTGTTTCTATAATCTGTAGTTCTCATTAAGCACGACTTGGTAAAGCCAGAATCGAAAAATATAAGAAAGGTGCAAGCAGTTAGTGTTGTGGTATATGATCCACGATAAAACATCTCCCAACAACTCGAGTTATTGGGATCAACTGGTTCATGACATGGTATCAGAGCCTTTTGTGACCGAGAGGTCTTGTGTTCGATTCCCGGTGACCCCCATTTGTTAAACACATGGTATTCTTGTCTTCAGACCTGTGCAAACTTTGAGGGGGCTTTCGTTTGAGGGGGCGTGTTAGTTCTCTCCAAATAGCAACAAGTAACCAACACCAACAAAATAGAATGACTTGACTCCTGATACCTGATGAAGAAGCAAAGCAAGTAGTAGCATGGAAAAACCTCTCATTGCCACCTTAGCTACCTTTAAAGAGTAATCACAGTCGAAAAATAAGTGACTTTGTGAATCATTACCTCCAGAAAACAAGACACAAATTGAATCAATGCCCCTACCCCATGCAATTAGTTTATTTCTAGTAATGATCTTATCCTTCATGATGAGCCAGGCCAGAAATTGATTACTAGGGATATTTACTTGGTCGGGTGAATTGCAAGTTTGTCACCCATTTTACAATTTTGTAACATAACCACCCGAATCAATTTCGCTTCAATTCAACCAGCGATAATACATCTTTATCTAATCATTGGTCACTCGCCATTACACTCCGTCAACGTCGTTATACTTATGCCGATGTGGCAAACGGGGGTGCTAAGCTGGAAGACGAAATGCTATTTTTTAGGCCAACTAATCGTTAGTATGGCTTGGGCGGGAAAAATAAGTGGTTTCCCTCCCATTATTCTATCTATATTAGGGTTTATTTCCCCAATCAAAGCCCCTTCGACATAACCTTCTTCTTCGAGCTTGAGAAATGGCCGACCCCTGCTGTGGTGGGAGGGAAGGGGGAAGGAGGGTAGTGGTGGGCGGAGGAGAGAGAGAGAGAGAGAGAGAGAGAGAGAGAGAGAGAGAGAGAGAGAGGAGCATAGGGAAGGAGGGAGGAGGGCACCGGTGGGCGGAGGTGATGGTGGCCGGTAGCGGGAGGAAGGGAACCAACAGCAGTGGTGCATGGAGAGAGAGGTTGATGGAAGTATTCATGGCGATGGAGAATGGGGTTGCACTAGGGTTTGTATATAATATAGCTGCTACCCAGTTTGCAGCGTCTGCCTGCTACCCGCCCAGGTGGCTCCAAGTAATTGGCTCAGAATTATATTTTTTTAGGTTTTAATCGCTAAGCAAAACGCTTGATTAGAAGGGGGCGGAGAGGAGACGGATACATACACATTCCGTTAATCAAGGGGTAACGGTACCTTGTATCCGTTCGTTTCCACTTCTTCTCATTTCAGTTAATAATTAAAACTTAAGAAAATATAATTTTGAGCCAATTACTTGGAGCCACATGGGCGGGTAGGAGCCAGACGCTGCAAACTGGGTAGCAGCTAAATTTTGCCCTAATATATATAGATCTATTTTTTAAAGGATAGAAATTAGATGTAGTATCTTTTTCATTCTCAAAAGTATTCTTAATTTAATCTTTCCGACAATTTAAAAATAAGATGAAATCGAGATAATGAAGGGTGTAAATTTCGGTAGCCAATGGCGGAGTCAGGATTCGAAAGTGCCCGTGTCCTCTTTTTAAAATATAAAAAATATTAAATATAATTAAAAATAATAATACCCAAATATACCATTCATATATAATATCGAAATAACCAATCAAGACAATCACTATTTTAATAAACAACCACGATACATTTTCATATTTTGAGTTAAATTAAATTCATGTATGCCTTTAAACAAGAAATGCCTTGTAATTTAGTGGTATAACACTCTTATATTACCTAGATATCATGAATTCGATACTTAGTTTATACATATATGGGATACTTTTTTTGTTATCCCAGGATCCTTGGCTCCGCCTATGTCGGTAGTTATCGTGATTACTCAAAATTAAATAATGCTAATCCGTTCTGGCAAAAGAAGACAATTAAGAAAGAAATAAGGAAACGATAAGGCGGATCTTGGTTTGCCGACTGGTGGTGAGACTGAGACACCAACTCTTACTAAAAATAGCAGCCACAAACACATTCCCCTTTGTGGGGATTTAATTGGCACAATATATTGATGACAGACAAAACAAAACAGTCCCTTTCTTCAACTTTTCCTGTGATCGTCTCGTCTGCCCTCATTTTTGCAAATTCAATTATGACATTAGACCTTTTGTAAACTGCAAAGGCTACCTGCTCTCCCTGCACCTACCCCACTCCATCTTCATGTGCTGATCGGAGTTGCAAATTACCAGGTGCAAAATAATGATGAATTAGGACATTGAAGAGTCTTTCGCATGCTATATATATGAGCTATGATATCAAATTACTTGTTTATCAACAAAAGTTATAAATGAATTACTTGTAAATGACTTATTCCCAAATGATTTGTTTTTTTCTAACTATTTTTCAATCTTAACACTCTCATCTCCGTAGGTGGTGTTGTAGGGGAACGGCTACGGTGCTAATTGTACAGTAGTTAGCACCGTCCTAACTAAGGGAAAAACTACTACTAGTTTGAATTAGTAGTGATTTAGCTTAGATGTTGTATTGATTTTATAATAATCCGTAGTGATTTCATTATTTTTAATAGCGTTTTTTGCTAGTTATCACGGTGCTAACCCCTATAAGGATTAGCACCTAATCCCATCCCGGTGTTGTAGTATGACTTACCCAGGCATACCCTCTTGCGGTTATAGAAAATCCATCCATAAATGACTTTTGATTCGGATACTTAAAATATATACTATCACCGCACAAAAACTACCCAAAATTAAAGTGGATTGAATTTTCTAAAGTACATCACCTAACAGTTAACACGGATTGATCATGCCAATAGGATAAAGTAACTCTTGCCTAAAATAGCAGCAATAAAACGGGAACGGATCAGGTCAGTAACTTTATGGTCAGTATTTATGAGTAACATGTCCACATCAGCATGAGTCATTAATATCCTCTCTCTCTTGTAAAGTCTTTTATATTTTCCTCTTTAATCTTTAACGGACGATATCTCTCTCGTTTTAAGTCGAAATTTAATTTGTTTGCACAGATAAATCAGATTAAATGTTCTCTTTAAAATGATATTCACTTTGATATATTTTTAGTACAAAAAAAATTGAATAATTTTTTACCAATCGTTACCATATGGTATGCTCCTATTTAATACCATATGGTAAGAAAGTGTATCATGATGGTATGAACATACCAATATGGTAAGCAGGTTGAATACATGATAGTAGGAGTATACTAACTGTCATTTACGACTTTCATCATTGTTTACTACAAATGACCACAAGTTACCACCTATATACCATAATGGTAAAGTATGATAATTTTTTATCCAATATTTTTTTCACCCAGAAATTTATAGATCCAATAGATCACGATGAACTCGTTCCTTCCGAGCAAACGTTTTCAAAATCGACTTAAAAACGAAGAAGTTATCATATTGTATGTAGTTGGTAAAAACAAAAGTTTCTCGAAATATATTGAAAAATGATCTCATTTTGTAGAGCAGGCGAACTCATTCCATCTGTGCAAAAAAAAAAAATTTTGAAATTCGAGGTAGAACGAAGAAGATAAGAGCCGGTTAAGAAAACTAGAAAAAATAAAATGCATTTAATTGACAACTCTTATATCTGAATTTTCTGGACCCACTTAGATCTAAAGGTCCAAATGATTACTGACTCTATCCTAAACCCAATAAAACATTCACTTTTTTCTGGGAGCATTTTGTCCAAAGTGGTACTAACTAGTAACTACTTCTACTTGCTATTACATGACACTATTCGCAGTGGATTTGGCAAGTTGATGAATTGTGAGATTAGACCTTCCGTAAAGAGGAAATAAGACGCTGGTCCCCCATGGCCCATGAGTACCACTCAACTTTCGCCCCATTTGCTTAATTAATCCATTGGAAAGTTGCAGATATGAATGACTACAGAAAATTGATCATCGAGTAATTCAACTATATATTTACATTTAACGTACAAAAATACTATGTATACATACACACACATACTGATACTGCATCGTCATGAATTAGGACATGATGATCATAACATAAGCTGAAGAAAGCCTGAGATGGACGGTCAAGACAAGATGAAGAAGTTCTTTGAAGTGCAGTTTGCCCCACCCCCAGTACTTAAGTTAAGCAGTTTGCCCCAGTAGTACTGCTACTGCAGGAGCTCTCGCACAGCAATTGCTCCAAGAAAGCAGCTCCAAGATCTTCAAACTCCACCACTTCTTCTTCCTCCGCCTCCTTGGCCTTGTCTCTCTTGTTCTGCCGGCGGAGGGCCTTGCGGTTGATGTAATGCGACTTCTTGAGCGCCTGGGCAGGGGAGGAGTGTTCGGCGTCGAACCCCATCTCCCGGAGGGACCTGCTGACGTCATCCGCGGGGAAGTTGAGGACGGCCTTGGCCCCCTGGAGGGACAGCGCCGCCTGGTCGTACGCCAGCGCCGCCGCCTCCGGCGTGTCGAATGTCCCCAGCCACACCCGCGCGCCGCGCCGGGTCGAATCCCTTATCTCCGCCGCGTACTTCCCCCACGGCCGCGTCCTCACCCCTCTGTACGCCGACTTCTTGCTGCTGCTGCTCGGGGAGCTGGCTTCCTCCGCCGCCAGCGACGGAGTGATAAATAGCGCCGGCGCGTGGGGACCGCTGCTCATGAGGTCGGCAGAGGAGGAAGGTGAGACGTTTGGTGTTTGGGAAGAGCTTCCTTTCTTCGGATGGAGGAGAAGGCGGCTGGGGCTGGGAGAGGTTCGATTCAACTGCGAGTAATAATAATATTGCTCCCCCATTCCGTCACCGGCTCTCGTCCGATCGACCTCTTTTTTGGGTTTTCTTTTTTTAGAGAGAGAGAGAGAGAGGTAGATAGCTAGATCGATGGTTTATTGTCATCACCAACAGCAGCACAGCAAAGCAATAATAATACCTAAGAGCTGTTCATTTATATTTATTTTTTTTTATATAAAAAGGTCTAAGTTGGGATTTCATTTTTTCTGCCTTTACTCAAAAGCAAGGTTGTCAACCCGCGGGTTGACCCGGACCCGGTTAAACTAGTGGGTCAAAGGTTAATGGGCCACCCGTTTTAGTCCGGTTTAGCCCATAAATATGGAAAGCGTCATTATATTGTACTTATCCTGATAAATTATATCAAATCTCATCTAACATATGAGTTATAACATATAATATTACACCAAAATAACATTTCGTACTTAGATTCAACATATAGTGAAAATTCACACACACTTATATAACATCAATATTCAAATGTTCAACTTGGGATTCCAAAGATTGAGTTAGGCGAAAAGAAAAATCGAAAAATAGGCGCATTTCGCAAAACAAAGAAAAAAATGGCACAATTTGACCTCCAACCCGGTACATTATAGCGGTCGACCCGACGGGTGCGTACAACCAGTTTTTCTCACCGGGTTAGGATCAAAGTGGGTCAACCCGCAGGTCAACCCGCGGGTTGACAACCTTGCTCAAAAGTTTAAAAAGAAATATATATATTTTTTGGCAGGGCATATTGACCACACATCGCACAGATATAACTAACGATCGATGACATCACTTCTAAAAAAAATCACGATGACATCATATATCATTGAATAAATCTAAAAGATAATGATAGAATCTTGAAAAGATTATATTTGAAAAACAGATAAATAATACAAAGCAATCGCTCAAAATTTATAAATTATAAAAAGGAAATCCCCTACTATCAATTGCATGCCTACTTGTTCACAGAAAATTTGCATAATTATGTAATTTTTTCATTCTTATTAAGGTTAATAGCATTATGTACCCTCTACTTTGACAATTAATAAACTTAACCTTCTACTAATATTTGTACACAAATATATCCTTCTACTTTTAAATCGTAACAAGTTTACTATTCAATCTATTTTTTCGTTATGACCAAAAATGGGTTGGTAAATAACCTACTTGCTCCTTGTTTACACCTAATTTTTGTTTCAATTTAATTATTTTATTATATATTTCCAAGATCAATTTTTGTTGTTGTTGTGTGAACAGGGCGCTAAGGGCGCCCTAACCTTTTATTGCAAACTAAGAAGGCGAGGTGTTTGAGTCCCCGCAATGTCAAAATACAGCCAGTAACTTAAAGTACTACTCGGGATTTGTATCCCGTGAACCCCTATGGGTAAAGAGTGACAAATGGAAGCGAGGTGATCAGCCACAAAGTTCCCTTCCCTGTAAACGTGCTCTATCATGACAAGCCACAGTCGAACTAGCCAGCGCGGATTTCTGCAACATAGGTGTAGTGTGGATGTTGTGGAGTAGCATTCTCGATCAGGATCTTCGCAGTGCAGGAGTCTGTTTGCAGAATAACCTTCCTGACCCCCTCTTCCCAAGGCAGCCTCAACCCAAAAGCAATCCCAGCTAGCTCTGCACGAGTAATCGAACCCCCTCCCAAGTTCGCTGTGAAAGCTCTGACAAAGCGTCCATAGTCTCCCCTCACGATGCCGCCACAGGTCATGCTCACAGGAGAGTGAGTGACTGAGCCATATATGTTGATACAGGCCCATCCCTTCGGCTGTGGATGCCAGTTGATGTCCCGCCACTCTCGGAGTCCCCCAACCCCAAATATAGTACTCTCCTGTTCAAAGGCTGTTTGGTGATTAACTGGATTTGCTCATGGGTTTTCAGCTCGCTCCGGAATAGGAAGTCGTTCCGATTCTTCCACAAAAGCCAGCATGTTCCTGCAAAAAGAGTGTTGTCAATGATATTACTGCGCCCTGATAAGTAGTGCAGAGACCACCGCTGGCTGTCAGGCTCGAAGAAGTTAGTGTCTGGCTCGTCTTCAAGGAGTCCCGCCCAAGCAGCTCTTGCGAATGGGCAATCCCGAATCACATGGATAGTAGTCTCCGGGCCCCCGCCGCAGATCTTGCAACTTGTATCGTCGGTCAAATGCCTCGTCCTCTCTCCGCATTCGTCAGCAGGCGATCATGGTTGAGAAGCCAGAGGAAAGTGCACACCCGCTGCAATGTCGGTGTTCTCCAGATGGATCTCCAAATTGGCTGGTTTAGGATCGGGTCGTCCACCGTGTGTGTGAGTTCGTACGCCGTGCGAAGGGAGAAGTCGCCATTTGGTGTGAGAGGCCATACGCGTATGTCAGGTTCGGTCTCGGTCGGTACCAGGTGGAGTTGTACCTGCGAATGAATTCCTCCGGTAAGTAAGCACGTAAATACACTTCGTTCCACTCACTATTTAGAATGAATTCCGCCACGGGCAAAGACTCCATCTCTGGGGGAAGGTTAGGAGCATGATCCCGAAGGATGGTAGAATTATCTAGCCATCGGTCGCTCCAGAATCTAGCCACCCGCCCGTTTATGATTTTCCATGCAGTAACATCCTCCACCAAATGACTGACTCGGAGCACACCCCTCTACAGGTTGGATAATCTTCCGCTGGTCTTGAGTTGTAACCCCTCCTCGGTCTAGCGGCAATATTTTGCTAGGATGACACGTGCCCAAAGGTCATCCGGATTCGTGAGAAGTCGCCAGAATATCTTGAGCATGTATGCCTCGTTAGTATGCGTAGCAACCCTGAGTCCAAGGTCGCCCTCCTCCTTCGGTCTACAGATCGTCTCCCAGTCCACCAAGTGGATTTTTCGTCCATGTTCCGAGCTCCCCCAAATAAATGCGCATATCTTCTTATCAATGTAATCTCTTACACTAGCCGGTAAGAAAGTCGTATGCATTGTATAGGCTGGCAATGCCGAGAGAACCGACTACGCGAGGGTGATACGCGCTACCATTGACATGGATGATGCTAACCACCCAGCCAGGCGAGCGTCGATCCGATCAATCAATTCTGTAAAGGTTGCTTTGGAGACCCGGTCATGGATCACCGACACACCAAGATATCGACCCAAGTTATTCGTCTCCGGAATCCCCAGCTCATCACTGAGGCTGCGACGACGGTCATCAGTTAAATTGACCGAGAAGAAGACTCGGGATTTAGGTCTACTAACTTGCTGGCCTGAGGATACCCCAAACATCTCAAAACAAGTTGCAATCTCCTGCACCTGCTCTCTGGTAGCCTCTCTAAAAAGGATTAAGTCATATGCAAAAAAGAGGTGTGACAAGAGAGGCCCGTTGTTGGTAAGCTTTATGAGCTGCCACCTACCTGCTTGCACCGATGCATCAATCAAGTGACCAAGACGTTCCATTCAGAGAGTAAAAATATAGGGAGAGAGAGGACATCCCTGTCGTAGGCCTCGTGAAGGTTGGAACTCTTCGGTTAGCCCCCCCATTCCACTGGATTTGCATTTTCGATGAGGTGATACAGGCCATCGTCAGGTTAACGAAATCGGCCGGCGCACCCGCGGCCACCAGGGTATCCTTGACGAAACCCCATCTGATCCTTTCATAAGCTTTTTCCAAGTCAACTTTGAGAACCATCCATCCTCGTCTTTGAAACGACCTGGTCCTTTTTGAAAACCAAACCATAACTCAAACCACAAACCGGTTACTCCGGAGCAACCCAAAACAGGTTTACAAGTCAAAACTAAAATCAACAACCACAATGTTTAAGATTTTCAAGTGAAATGCCCTAAACACTTGAGCGACCTCAACCCAGAGCAACAAAACATAAAACACAATCCTTGAGTTTCCCAGTATACTCATTAAGACATGAAACTAAAGACAGATATATGGGAGGTCCCATCTCGTTACCCAGATCCAATTGACATCTTTAGGTTTGTCGCGGCTGCTCTCCTCAAGTAACCTCTTCTTGATGGATGCGTCATCTTCCCCTCTCTGCACCTGGTGAGTGAGAAGGGGTTAGTCTCGTCGTTACTTCCTAAGATCTTCGCCCTAAGAAACTCCTTGCTAAACACATTATTCGGGTTCTTGACTTAGACAAAGTTATTCTTGCTTTCATCCTTTATACTTTCTTATCAAACAGTCTATAAGAGATCTCTACTTCTATCTTATCTTTAGAAATTCCTTATTTATATTCTTAATCCAAAGACACCAACACAAGGAACCACCGCATTACGTCTCGTCGTCCGGTGTCCCTACCCTAGTATGCCAATCGCGTTACGTTTCGCTGTCCGGTTGCATACCCAAACTCGGCAATGACATTGCATTACGTCTCGCCGTCCAGTCCATGCCCGTCAACTACTGCGTTACGCCTCGCCGTCCAGTAGTGACCCAACCGTCCGGGGGTTCATCTTATCATTAATCAACTATCACAATCATACATCCATACATTCATATATAGCACAACGCGTGCCTCCAGCCTTACAGGCGGTGGGATGCCTCACACACATCTTGCTGATATTCTCGACATCTAATATATGTTTCCTTGAAAATAGTTGTATGATCATGGTTCATTAGCTATAGAACCCATTTTCTCGATTTTGGAGAGGATTGGATCGGGTAGAACTTTTGGATCATAATGAATGAGTGAGAAAGCATGGTTGTACAGAGTTAGTAAAGAGGGTTTGGTTGTGTGTTTGATTATTTGATCCTTTGAAATTTGAGTGTTGGTGTACGTGTAGAATGAACATATCATTTTGGTTAAGTTTTTACTTCACCGCAGACTAAATTTCAATCTTTATGTACCTTTGTTTCGAAGCTGTAGAACACAAAATTTTGCATTCCTGCTACAGGACGCAAAATTTTGTTTCATAGCTCATGATGCACAAGTGAAAAATATGATTCTAAATGAAAACACAAGTGATGCAGTACATAAATTCATCTTCGTAGCTTAAATTCAGTTTCCCCTTTTATCTGCTAATTGTACTTCCATAGTTTCTCCCTAATATCCAAAACTAAGCTAATAAAATGTAGTTGTGCTCTCTTGGGTGCCACCATGTCCACTTCCTCCGTCTCTACTTGGCCTTGCACAAAATCCACCTTGTTTTCTTGTTTGTGGTCAAGAGACTTCAATCACCATTCTGGTTCTCAATAGGGATGGCAATGGGTCGGGTTGGGTCGGGTTTTGCCAAAACCAAACCATAACCATGGGTTTATCCGTGAAAAAAACCCGGAGTAAAACCCACTGGGTTTGAAAAACTCAAACCCAACCCAACCCGCTGGGTATCCGTGGGTTTATGGGTACCCACGGGTTTTTGTCGTAAAAAATTTACAATAACAAGTTTCTATCAAAATTAAAGTCAAATATCAATCTCTCAATACAAATTATCCATATATAAAACACCATTCTAGAAAATTCAAGTAAATCACAAATTAACTATACAAATTGTTCAACACCAATCTAGAAAACTCAAGAAAATTGAAGCAAATCACAAATTATCCATAAATAACACGATTAATCGAAAGCTTCTTCTTTTCAATTAAGTTTCTTCACTCTCCACTCGATAACATCAACTTCATTCTACAAAATTTGAAAGGAAAAAATTAGACATGTCTCCACAAACATAAATAAGATTAGATGTTTAGAATATTAAATATACCGAGAAAATTAACTATAAGGGTGTGGGGGGTACCCATGGGTCGGGTTTACCTAAACCCAAACCCAACCCAACCCGGTGAATAGTGAACGGGTTTAAACCCAAACCCGGCCCAAACCCCATCAACACGGATTTTACCCGCGTTGACCGGGTTGGGTCGGGTGGGTACCCGTGGGTTCGGGTTTTGTTGCCATCCCTAGTTCTCAAGCCAGGCTATAGATATTAACAGTGAAAACAAATCAATTCATCAATTTAATGACTAAAGGCCTGAATGTAAAGCGTTAGATGTGATTCTTATAGGTACTTACATCCATAACTGTAAAATCGCTTGAACTGTGGTGTACACCCACCCCTACAAACGGTTTGTTCTTCTTCTTTACTGGTCTCCTTTCCTATTGGGCACTGGTCTCGGCCCTTCCAATTTGGCCTTCTACATGACTTGAGTGAATAACTCCCTAAGAAGGATTTATTAGACATGTATTAAAAGGAATAAAAAATAAATGACACGCTGAAAATTAAGTGTGTACCTCATATGGAATCTCATATTTACAACTTTGAGAATTGTGTCCCTTTTGCTTGCACCTTTTGCAAGTAATAACCCTCCCTGTTTTGTAGAGTTTAGAAGGATCTTTCTTGTCAGGTGCCATCAAATCTTCAGAAGTGTAGACTCTTTTCTTTAGGGATGAACAAAAAGACCCGCAAAACGATCCATCTGTCCAACTCGACCCAACCCACCCATATTTCTCACTATTATTAAGGTTCAAGGCTGGATGAGGGTTTTCTTTTGTACAACCTGCCTCTTTTGGGTTGACTTAGGATTTTGAGATACACAACCCGTAGAACCCTACCCAACCCGTGTTCCTATAAAAAAAAATATTTGTGTCATGTATAAACATATTTTTAACAAAATTAAGAAAATACTTGTCGAGTGAGATATGATGAAGTGCAGAAAGCATTAGAGAGTTTCTATTAGCAAAAGTAACGAGTTTCTTGGTTATCATCAGGATTCTTTCAGAGGGCATTCAGAATAAGACGGCTAAGAAAGGAACTTGAAAGTTGACTAGAGAAGATTCATGGATAATATATTCATGGCTCGGGAGCTGGTAAGTGGGTATCATAACAAAATTTATCTTCTTTTATTTTGGTAAAAATAAATTTATCTTCTAGATGTGAAATCAATGTGGATATCATGAAAGCATTCGATTCAGTTAGTTGTCATTATCTTTTAATTATGATGAAACTGATGGCTTTCTCATACCAATTTATCTTCTTTTATTTTGGTAAAGATAACAGAAATTTATCTTCTTTTATTTTGGTAAAAGAAATTTATCTTCTAGATGTGAAATCAATGTGGATATCATGAAAGCATTCGATTCAGTTAGCTGTCATTATCTTTTAATTATGATTAAACTGATGGCTTTCCCATACCAATTTGTGAATTGGATACGCAGATTGCTTACAAACAGCTCATTATAGTACTAATATCAATGAGGGGTTTGTGTGGGTTTTTTAGGGCTCAGAAGTGGGTTAGACAATGTGATTCATTATCGCCTTACTTATTTACCATTGCTATGGAGGGGTTTTCGGGTCTGATGAGGCAGGAAGCAGTGGCTAGCACAATTCCTTTCCACCCTCTATGCAAGAAAATCAGTCTCAATCACCTTAGCTTTGCATATGACTTACTAATCTTTACAGTTGGATGAGGGCAAGCTATTCGAAGAGTGCAAATGTTTCTGGAAGAGTTTTACAGGTTATCGGATTGAAATGCAATCCAACAAAATGTAAAGTTTACTTTGGAGGGGAGTCAGTAAAGTATAAGGCAAAAGCTTTGCAACTTACTAGGTTTCAGGAGGGTCATTTGCCGGGTAGATACTTGGGGTTGTCTTTATTAACTGGAAAGTTGTCTTCTAATTAAAGAAGTAGATTGTTTAGTTGATAAACTTACCAAGAAGATTAAGACGCGGAGGGAAAAGAAACTATCCTATGTTGGGAGACTTGAGCTAGTGTCTTCAATGTTCATGGGCATAATTCAATATTGGATGCAGATTTTCTTGCTGCCTAAGAAGGTGATAAAGAGACTGTATAGAGTGTGTTTGAACTTTCTGTGGCATGGAGATGGGGAAGGAAAAGCCAAAGTTGCTTGGGAAGGGTAGCTAAACCAAAGAAGGAAGGTGGGATGGGAGTTAAAGATCTGATGTCATGGAACATTGTGTGTGTGGGAAGAATGCTCTGATTGTTCTTAATGGAGTCAGGGACTATTTGGGTAGTCTGGATGAAGACTTACCGATGTGGGGATGAAGACTAGTTGTATCAGATTAGCCAATTTGGCAAGAGATTAATGCAAGCGTCTGATTCAACGGGGGAAAACATTTTTTTCGTTAAAAATATGACAAAACATGTTGGAAACTAGTGGAAACAACATTTTGTCGTTTTCGAAAATAGCAGGAAGCTACCACTTTCTGTTTTCATAGTTGGAAATGAACAGAAAACATAACGAAAAGTAAACATATTTTCTTGTTCCTGTTGCCAAATTTATGGAATGAAAACAGAAAAAGAAAGTGAAAAGACCCTTAATTTTTTTTATATGTTGTTGTGGCAACGAGAGTTGGCATCACAGAGTAAATTAGCTGAAAACATTTAAACAACTTTAAGGGGTCGTTTGCTCGATTCATTTGGTACCAAATGACTCTTTTGCTAACGAAAAATGCATGAGTTATTTTTTTATACGAAAGACCAAATCGACTCTATCGAGTAAGTTCCAAATGCCTCATTATTTAGCCTCAATTTTCCAATTATGTCCTTGCTTCTTTTTTTTAAAACCCACTTCAATCTTTCCTTTTTTTATTATTTGTTTCCCCTATCATTGCTTCATTTCCACCCTGGAATTATTTTTATTTCCAAAATTTCACAAGCGGTGAAGAGGGGTCATCCATCACGTCATCTCCACCCAACTCTCATCATTCCATGTCGTTGTCATCGGAGCTACCGCCTTCAAGCATGAGTCGCAACTCTCTTCCCCTTCGTTCGCAACCGGCACATACCAACCCAGATGGACGACTCCATCTCGTCGGTCATCGACATGATTCTTTGTAATTAACCTAAAATTTTGAATTATGGAGTCGTTACCTTTTGTAAAGAAAGTACTATGCATGGCTCGTACCAAAAAAAAAATGCTTTGTTGGTTGCAAATTATTTTGTTGCACTATTGGTTTTGTTAGGATAGAAACAGGATAATAAATTAAAGGGTAATGTCTATTTTTTATCCAAACTTTTTTCAGATTCTTTTATATTATCCAAACCTATTAAAATGCTATTAAGTAGCCAAATCTTTCGTAGTATCAATATATGCCATTTTTACGATATCGTTAATAATTTTGTAACTTTTTTCTTAGTTAAATACTAAAATTTTGGAATGTTGACCTTCATGTATCTCTTCCAAGTCAATATCATGTTGCCCAGTCAAAATCACTAACAAAATTACTAACTGAAAGTTAACATTTGGCTAATAAAAAAGAATCTGAAAAAGGTTTGGATAAAAAATAGACATTATTCTAAATTAAATATAAGGGTAAAATGATAACATTATACAAATGATTCATTTGAAAATGACTCATCTAGAAACATTTAAACAACCAACACATTTGCAAATGTTTACATTCCAAATATCTGCATTTTTCAAATGTTTCAATTTCTAAAGAACTCATTCAAATGATTCTATGACAAAATCTTACTTGACTCACTTTTAACATATTTCCTCTCTCCATTTTTTCATAACTCATCACTGAAATCTTATTGCCTGTATTGTTTTCATATCCTTTCCTCACTCAATTCTTTCATAACTCTTCATGTCGCATAATTTCTCTCATTATTTTTTACTTACATCTTAGTGTCAATATTGATACTAAATAATGGGGCTAATGAAGTAACTAAAATAATAAATTTGTGAACTTTCAAAAAAATTAGATTTACCAATTGAAACATGTGTTTAAAATTTTCATTTCCATAGTATTATGGTCATACCTCTATTGTCACAAGAATATTGCAATCAAACAACATAAAACCAGTAGCAGTAAATTTTCCCCGCTGAAACATGAATGAAAAAAATAAAATAATACGTCAATCACAACATAAATACAGTAGTAGTAAATTTTTCCCGCTGAAATATGAATGAAAAAAATAAAAGAGAACGGGTGGCTAACCGTTCGCATGGGGCAGAGCAGCTCTCTGCTTGTTGTCCGACTCGTTGGTCGGAATGATATTGAATACAATATATGTATGATGTGTATTTAAAATTTTTTAATTATTTCAAATGCTGAATTTCGTATGACAATAAGGTGACATCGAAATTATTTTTTCATTTGCGAATTCTTATAACTTTTCATCAATGATGAACATTGTAAGCTTAATTGTTATAACCAAAGTTGTCAAACCGGTTTAAATTGCTGAGCCGGTCAAGCAAGTAGTTTGAAGTTTAATGGTTTGATTAAGGTCCAATCTGTTTGAGTTGTTTTACACCTTTTCTAAATATATTTACATATAATATAGAAATCTAGTGACTGAAATGGAACATAATAACTTATATCTATTAAAAACTCAAATTCCATAAGAAAACATACTTATTTCAATATCCACTCACCATCCTCTTACCTCTCTCCGCCCTCCCCCTTCCATCTCTCTTCTTCTCCCTCTCTAACGATCATGCATTTGGTTTTGTATAGCCCGTTTTGGAACACGACTTTGGTCGGACCTAGTCCAACCAGTCGCCCGATAGAGGTGTAACAACCTTGGTTATAACACTTGTGAATAACCATTCATAACTTGTCAATTTAATGATGTAGTCACTTAGTTGCCTATGGTTGAAAAGAAAATTACATAACAAAAAAGGAGTTTGTCTGAAAAAGGGTAGCATAAATAGGAAACTCATGATCATAACCTTTATTCAATATTTATTTCTTATGCTTGAGAAACAATACATATATAACAGTATCAAAACCTTAAAGTATTCAGTACAATACAATAACAAATTATTAAGAAAATAACATTTTCCATCCATACTCTATGCAATAAAAAAATATATTTATCAACCAACATATTCTAAATTTAGTTGAAGTACAATCTTATTTCTCAACAAAAGAAGTTAAAACTATATTATGGTACCTACTTTGCCAATGCACATGACCACATCAATCAGTTCATGAAAACTCCAACTCGACTTTCATGAATTGTCTTGTAATGCGGTTATTTCATATTAAACTAAGTAACTATGAATGATACATATGGTCAGTTACTCTATAAGATAAAAGATTTAAATAATTGAAATCATCTAGAAAAATTGGTATTCAGAAATTGTGTTCGTTTCAACTGACCCATGTGTCCAATCATGCCATATTATCAAGAGAGTGAGGATTTAACAGTAAACCAAACCAGTGGCGGAGCCACTTGGAGAGGAGGGGGGTGCTTGCACCCCCCTTGGGTTTGGAGAAAAAATTTCCGAGTAGGGGTATATACAAATTCGAACCAATGACCATTCATTTGCAGGAAGAATTTCTTATCATTTCGATCGAGTGAGTTCTGTTATGCAATGCACTTTCGTCTTTATTTATAGTAATAAATTGTTGTCTTTTGTTTAAACTCGCTCATTTTTTTTTTGTAGTTCTACAACAGAGAAATTTCTTGTATTTTATTTAAATAAAGTTCAAAGTGAAGAAGTACCAATTGAAGTTCACTTGTTTGTTTCACAAAATCAATTCCAAGGTACTTCTGAGTTCTAATTTGTAATATTTGATGAATGGAAGTCTTGATTTGTATGTACTGAACTTATTTGTTTGACGTTGTAACCGGTGTACGTGAAACTATTTTAATGTAATTGTATGAATTTAGAGTATTGCGTTGTTGACTTTTCTATTGTATAGGTGGTTTTTTATGATATGATAAAGACACCCCCTTGGCCAATTTTCTGGCTCCGCCACTGAACCAAACTAAATTTTTCAAAAAACTGGTCACTTACAGTTTGCATAACAATATCGTTGCTTTAATAGTTCTAAAAATTAATACCAAGCTAAGAATTCTACATCACATCTACATATTCAATATTGCAATTCAATATGTAATATTCAAATCAATGATATTTGGTTTTCAATTTTAAAATTATCCTCCATTTATAAGATAAAATTAAATTTATTATTAAACTCAAATTCAAATATGAAAAATTCAAATATCAAATAACAAATAAAGTACTTACGGAAAAGTTAGTGGACTAGCTAACAGTAGTGGAAAAGTTATATGATTTTTAGATTTCAGGTTTTTAGATTTTTTACATAAAAAGATACAAAAGATTTATTTAGTGTAATTGGTAATGGTTGTTGTCTTAGTTTGTAAAGACCATGGTTCAAATCTCGAGATTGATGTATTTTTTTCTAATGAATAAAAAATAAATAATGATTGTGAAGACACAATTACCCTTCCTACTTTCGCTCTCGTTGCTATAATATATTTGTAGAATTTTATTTTCTATAGTTTTTTAATCGACTCTTATCTTCTTCGTTTTAACTCGGATTTCAATTTTTTTGCACATATAGAATGCGTTCATTGTGCTCTACAAAATGAGATCCATTATCAATATGTTTTGAGAAAAAAAAATCATTCTTCTCGTTACCAACCCCATACCATATGATATCTCCTCCTTTTTTAAGTCATTTTTTTATAAATTTTGCACAGAATGAACGAGTTCGTCATGATCTATTGGATCTACAAATTTCAGGGTGAACAAAATACAAGAACAAAAAATTATCACACAATACTCTTGGCATGGGGGTGATATCTTGTGGTATACAATGTTGAAAGTCGTAAATGATGTTTAATATACTCCTATTATCATGCATTCAATCATCCTACAGTCTTGGTATGTTCATATCACTATGGTACGCTTTTTATAGCATATGATATGCTCTTATTTCAATACCAAGGTTGTCAACCCGCGGGTCGACCCACTTTGACCCTGACACGGTGAGAAAAATGAGTTGCACGCACTCGCCGGGTCGACCGCTACAAGGTATCAGGTTGGAGGTCAAATTGTGTCATTTTTTCCTTTGGTTTGCGAAATGCGCATATTTTTCGATTTTGCTTTCGCCTAACTCAATCTTTGGATTCCTTAGTTGAACATTTGAATATTGAGGTGATATAAGTGTGTGTGAATTTTCACTATATGTTGGATCTAAGTACGACATGTTACTTTGATATAATGTTATATGTTATTACTCATATGTTAGATGATATTTGATATAATCTATGAGGATAAGTACAATATAATGACTCTTTACATATTTCCGGGCTAAATCGGGTGACCCATTAACCCTTGACCCACTAGCTCGACCGGGTCCGGCCCGGGTCAACCCGCGGGTTGACAACCTTGTTCAGTACCAATCAATACCACCATGGTATATACTTGTATAAAATGGTTCAGTTTTTTTGTTCCAAAAAATATATCAAAGTAGATATTATTTTGATGAGCACAATTAATATGATTTATCTGTGAAAAAAATGGAATTCCAACTTGAAACGAGAGAGAAATCTTTCGTTAAAAGTTAATGAAAAAAGGTTTAAAAAATTTCAAAAAAGAAAAGAGAGCTGACGGATTTTAATTAGATTATTATATACTTATTGCACATAGAGTTATGTACGCTAGCATTTACATTTTGACTTGATGGCTCAGAAAGCTGTCGATTGTTGCATTTTCAAAATTTCATTTTGTTATTTATTATTATTTTGTTATCATCCTCTTTAGTTACTGCTCCACACGTGTCATGATATGAATGGCAGAGCCGCCGGAGTATTGTCGTGTAGTGTAGCACTTTTATTTATTAATAGTAAATGTCGTGTATTGTCCGTTGCTGCTCACGTACGGCACTACAAAAACAAACAATTGAAGTTTTAGGCCTCGGTGGCCGATGCAGATGGGGACGATAATGTTCCAGGCTATGAAAAAGTAAAAAACAGAGAAAATGATGCGGCTCCCAAAATCGGAGATGGCATACAACAAACACCTAGTATTTTTTCTTATACTTATTTTCATGAATTTTCATCAAGTATTTCCAATTTCATTTCCAATTTATTTTTTTACACTAAAAATGAAATTAATTAGAAATTACAACATTAAAGTCACTTTGATATTTTTAAGAAAATCATGACACTCAAGATTAGGGTCTTCCAATGAATTTTGAAGGCCCTATTTAGAATATAAATGTGGTCTAATATTTTAACGCACAATAATATGAGAATGATTATAACATTGCTATTATAAATAAAATAAAAATTATTTTTATTTTGAAATGAAATTACCATTATTTTTGTCAATTACTAGTTGATCCCAATAACTCGAGTTGTTCAGAGAGATTCAATTCTGGATCATATACCGTTTACTAATATACCCCCTCAAACTCAAACCACTCAGATAGGCTTGAAATTTGCACAGACACAGGTCCGGACACCATGTGCTTAAGAGAAACACATGGGGTGATTGAGATTCAATTCGAGACCTATCGGTCACACCAGACTCTGATACCATGTTAGGAACCAATTGCACCCAATAACTCGAGTTGTTGGGAAATGTTCAACTCTGAATCATATATCGTTTACTAACAATTTTTCAATTTCGTATTCTCTAAGTTTTCAAAGTAGCTAATTCATTAAAAAAATTTATTTTCGAACACAACTAGAACTTTCATAACACAAACAAAAGAAGAATTTATCAATTAGCTTATATGGCACATATATACACATGCTTGCATATATACATACATAAGAATATTCACCAATTATTAATTGATATAATTAAATTCATAATAATCAATTAATCATACAATGATGATGATACACTACCCGATCTCTGGTTCCTACACTACCCGGTCTGGATACCACCTGGCTTCGGATCTTAGGAGGGGTGGGAAGCTCTGGCTAAGCAAGGGCCTGTGATTTGGGATTCTGTCCTATGGGGTAAGGTCGGGGTGCCCCGGTGCCACCTAAGTTTCAATCCTTCCTTTGAAAATTGTTGAGGAGAGTGGTTCCCCACAAGAGAAGCACTTTCAGTGAGGGGAATGGAAGGGTACTGCTGTGTCCCACGTGTTTATGGGAGGAAGAATCGGCTGAGCATTTATTCTTTCGTTGTAGATTGGTTGAGGGTTGTTGGGAGGCGTCTGGGCTTGGTTTTTTTCGAGATGAGTTCACATTTGCCTCAATCAAAGTTTTCTGGCAGCGGTTTCTTGACCATCCAAACTTGGATGGGGGCTGCTTATGCGGGTAATCGCTCTCTTCTGGCGTATATGGAAGGCTCGGAACTGGATTGTCTTTGACTCCACGCTATTCACGCCCTTTGTGTTTCTCTCTCAGTTCAATAGATAGGTAGCGGAGTGGGAGGTGGTGCCTTCGGGCAGTGGGTCTACGTCTTTCCCTACTCCTGAGGACGGGCTGAGGGGGGACCGAGGTGGGGTGCAGGGTAGGGAGGGGGCGATATGGGTATTCACGGATGGAGCCGTTTGTTCGGGTTCCCATGGTGCAGGTGGCTGGGTTCTGGAGGACACCTCAGGAACGCTGCTTGATGCTAATGCTTCTTTGTACCCAGATGTGCAAGACCCTTTCTTGGTGGAGCTTCTGGCCTTGAGGAATGGGATCCGATGGGCGCTTTAGATGGGCGTACAAGATTTCGTTTTCGCCGGAGATGCTCAGGTGGTGCTGGACAAGGTTATAGAGGACTCGTGTTTGGATGCTCGTGGTGGGGCGATTTTGTGCGAGATTAAGTTAATGAGACAATATTTCCACCAGTTTAGCGTTTGTTTTGCTGGTTGTGCTCGTAATAGGGTGGCCCATATGGTGGCCAAAAAAGCCCTTCCATTGTTCCCTAGTTTGATAGGGTTCGATTTTCGTTCCTACCTCTGGTCGACCAGCCGACTCTTTTGTCTCGGTTATCTCATTCAATACGAAGTATCTTTTGGCAAAAAAAATAAAAGTACAATGATGATACAATTGCAGGACAACTTAGCACACGTATTAGCCATCCTGATCAAGATGTCCAAGATGATAATAGCATAAAAACTGTGTCACTATTGAAAAAAAAAAAAAACTATAGCATGGTGGTTTACTTAGTCTTGAGTTTTTGCACTAACAAATGATCAAAATGGATATAAATCACAATTTGTTCAATTTTTTTGAAAATAAATTAAAATAAAGTGATACGAGTCAATAAGAAAATAAAAAGAAGATAAGAAAATGATAATATAGTGTGAGGCCTTATTTTGATCTACAAACTAAATTTTAGTTAAAGTTAGAACATATAATGTATTGTCAATTTTCTTGCATACAACTTTCATCAAAGATATTCACAAAAAAAAGTAAAAAAAAAAAAAGAAGATATTCATTGCTCAGCAAAACCGAAAAGTAAACATAAAAGTGGATATATGAAAATTAGGGTTTCATTCAACCAAAAAAGTAGAAAATTACGGTTTCGAAATGTGCACTCATAGGACAGGATTTCTACGCTGTCATTGGTAAAAGAGGTTTTAGGTGTAGTTCCTTGATTAGTTAAATCTTCCATTTGTGGGTGGTTGATCAAGCTAAGAGCCCTTAATTACAAGCGGTTTTTCAGATCCTTGTAAGCTTTGAACTAGGTATCCACTTATTATGCCAACTTTTAAACAAATACCTTTCCCTTCAGATTCAAACTAAGGTTCTCCCATTTCTCTAATTCCGTGCATGATTCCGTTTAGTAGTCTTGGAACTACATGGGGGTGATAGTGGGAATTTGATATAAACAGTTATTAAAACCCATCATATACATATATATATAATATGAAAAAGATTCTAAACTTTCAGAAGTATAACGTGAATGTAACGTCAAACGTTAAAACTTCTGACATGTCTGATTAAAGATAGCTGATAAGAGTATCATACATGAATAAATAGATAATACACAGATAATCAGAGTAACTAGTTTATTCTCAATCTAACACAGAAAGGAGGATATAACTAAAATAAGAAAAGTCGGTGCAATAAATCTTAAATCCACAATTGTTATATAGTAGTCAGAGTTGTATGCAAGCAAATGGACTCGGAAGCATAATTTCTTAGAATTGGGAGAAAGTGCGAAAAAAAGTTGATGTGAGACTGTTAATTTTTTATTTTTTATTTGGTTCAAGTAAATCCGGGAAAGGGAAGTAGATAGATTAACAGATTAACTGGAAGACCAATACAGACAGAATCAGATTTATTTTGGTTGAAGAAAGTGCAAGACATTAATGCAGCAGAGAGAGGCCCTGTGAATAATTCATCACAAATAATTGAGCTAGCTAATCATGGGTAATATGTCTCACCTATTCATAGTTCATCACCGCACGCAGAATCCATTTGGGTTTGGGCTTCTAATTTTTAACAATTTAGCTTGGTGATAAAAGTGAAGAGGGTCGTCGGGTTTGGGCACTGGGCAGGCCAGTGGGTTGGTGTTTGCTGGGCAGTGGGCTAACTTTAAGACCCTTATCCGGTCTTACGATTTTGACCCGGATTGGATTGGTCTGGGATTTGATTGTTTTATATCCGGTCCCGGTCTCAAACGGTCTGGGTTTTTACGATTCGGGTTCAGGTTAAACCGAAAAACTCGGACCAAATAACCAGCCCTAATACTTCTCTCAACTCTCAAAATCATGTAAAATTACATGTAAATTTTGCAAAAAAGTAGCAAAATCTATAGGTAGGATTAGTCCTTAGACCCATATCCTTAAGGAGGATACTAAACCCATTATAGCCAATAAGAAAAGAAGAGAGGTAAGCAATAACAATGATTCATAAAATGCTTCAACGTTCCCTTCTTCCCCTTCATTCACTGTTGGTGCAAATCGTGGTCCATTTCCAGGACTTTGATCATTGCTCTTTCTTTTCAGCTTCCACCAATCTACAATTAGGTGGTTGTCTGTCCTCAGTATTGCCTTGTCCGACTTGATTCCCAAAAGATGATAATGCTATAGATTGAGTGCTCTTTTCCTTATCTCCTTTCTGCTTTTGTTATAAGCAGCAACCACTAAAAGTGGTGGCTTCATCATCAACAACTGAGTCTTCAGTACATCAAATGCAGGTCCAACTCCTCTTGAAAAACTGACAAGATAATCGTCTCTTGCTTAGTCTCGAAAGCTTCCACTTCTGGACCAGGTAGTATCTGTCCTAGTGCACATGTGTAAGGAACAATGGGGTTGAACATGGTATATTCTTCCCATAACCCCTTCATTAGAGTATAATACTGACTTATAGTCGTAGTTTCTTGCTTAGTACCATGGATTTCATGTTCTAGGTTAGTCAATTTGATGGCATTTGTTTGTTCAAATATGTTCTTGAGCTCTTCTCATAATAGTTGAGCTACCTCAGGATTCTGGACACTTTGCTTAATATCCTTATGTAGGGAATTCATTATCCAACACAAAACAATTGTACTGCAAGCATATGAGTCCCTATACTCATAAGGATATTATCCTTCTGATCTGGTACTTCAATCGACCCATCAATAAACCCAAGTTTATACTTGGTTTTAAGGGCTATACGAACAATCTAGCACACCTCTAGTAATTACTACCATCTAGAACTGCAGACACGATGGATTGAGAAAGATTCACATTAGGGTTTTGATAGAAATGGTTACCAAAGAGAAACTAAGAAGGGGTAACAACAGATCCTCCTCCACTAGTAGCTCCAGGGTGTTTGTTGCTGATTTTTCATCACCACCGGTCGCAATCGCCTCAGTTGCTGCTCAAAACAAGAATGCATGAACGAAAGTACTCTGCTCTGATACCATAAGAAGAAAGGCGAATGATTTGGGGTGGAGGAGCAGCAGAAAACCTACTATCCTCTCTTTAGTTGTTTTCTATTTATACTGCAGGAAGAAAGAGTTACAATGGCTAAGCTATAGTACTAACCGCCATTTGAATCCCTTAAACCGAAGCCCGACTCGTGACTCAATGGGATTGGTTTATTTCCAACTAATTTGCACTCAGCAAACAAAACACAAATAACGTTTTTTTTTATATGCATAACAAGCTGTTAGCAAAGACTAATCCTATATAGTAAGTAGATCACCGATATTAACCAACATAATGCTCAATATGTCGAAAGAAACAATCGGCTTATCCTCGATTCTCCGCTTCGTTTCAACTAATTGAATTCGACAAGGATTGATGTACCATGTATACATACAACGAGCTGGAGCTCAAACTCTAAAATTGCTACCAATTACATGTTCATTTTCCTTTTCCCCCTACAATATTTCATCCTCATAAATTCGTTACCCCTTTTATCTTCCAGCTCTTTGCTTTGGCAGCCAGTTCACGGAATGCAATGCAATATATATTTTAATGGCTCTTGGCACTTTGCTAGCTCAATATGATATTGATACAACGTAACAGACTTGCATCTGGTAACATAAACTGAACAATAACTGCTCCGAATCTAGGGTTAGCACATGCGAGTTGCTACAAAACCACAATAATGATATTTCCATCTCCATCCTCGTACCATGTCCTGAAGCCCATCTGGATAGCTACATAATATAACCAATAGATTCGTAAATGATCTGGCTTCTCTAATTATGAACTATGCAGTGATCTGTTTTTTTTTTCTTACAGTGATATGTTGAAGCTAACTAAAATAAAGTGTTAAGAGTACGTATCATGGGGAATTCTGTGGTACAGGCACTGTACCAGTGCCGCCACTTTTTTCTGACCGGTTGGAATGGTTGAGTTTGTAAATTACTGGGTGGCCCCGGCTCGATAATTCAATTAATAAATCATAAATAAATAAAAAAAGTGAGAAACAATAAACAAAAAATAGCACAGCCATTCCCTTCCACTCCTTTGTTCGTGACTTTGTAAACCAATCCAAGACTTCCGGCGAGCAATCCACCACCTCGCTATTGTCGTCGATCGACCTCACCACCAAAATCACCACCGTCGTCACACCCGTATCCGCCTTCTGGTCATCGCCGCCCTTCGTTTCTGCCGCGACACCATCGAAATCGCCATCGTCATCAAGGCTCCCCAACCCCCGATTCAATTTCATCACCGGCTTCAAATGCAGCAGATGTACGAGGCGGCCCAGCAACAGGAGATGTTGAGGGCTTATAATGAACAGCAGTAGCAGTAGAGGCAGTTTCAGCAGCAGGAGGCGATCGGCTTGATGGATGGTGGCGTTACAGCGACTGGGTTCAATGGTGTGCCATCAGCACCGCTAGCTCTTGGGAACATTGGTCATGGTACTAGCTCGTACCAAGGGCAGCAGCAGGTGATAGAGCTTAAGCCACAGCTGTTTCTTCAGCAGCAGGAGAGGTCTGCAGGGAGCATCATATCCGTTCTGGCTGCCCGGTCATTCCCAACAATGTCCCTACCGTGGCAATCGAACATCATCATCGTCGTTGCCGCTGTTCAGGCAGCAGCACGAAGATCGCCGACTCAGTCGAAATACCCATCGTCAGCAGAGGCAATGAAAGGATACGTGACCTAAAATCCGCTTTTAGCTTGTATGAGATAAGTCTTCAGTATCCTTTTGATTTGGGTATTTGTTGGATAATTCCTGAATGCGTTAGATTGTGGAGATTGGGTGAACAACATAATGTGTATTTGGATGGTTTCAAATCTGAGTGTACTTATCATAAATCCCTTCCCAAATCTTCTACTTAATTTTCTATTTTTGTGGTTGGTTGCCATGGAAAAGTCATGTGAATCCTTTTTGATTTAGACAAGTAACAAACCCCAACGGAGCTAGAACTCCTCCCTTATCTCAACTAGTTACAGGTTCATATATATATTTTGGTTTGTATTGGTATATGGCGTAGGCTTTTCAAACAAACAGAAACATCATTTGGTGCAATGGAAGGGTTCGTTCTTTGTTTCTCTAAGCTGGTTATTTGCTTAATGAGCATCTCTTATGGCTCTGCCTAACTTCTTGTTTTTTTTGTTCCAGCTTGGAAAAGAGAATGCCGGAATCAAATGACACAAATGAGATGAACTAGGTATTCGCTTACTATTTTCATAATACCTTTTGTATTTTTGGTTTTTTGTAGTAAGAATTGTTGTGCCTTTGTCAAAAATTTGCTTAGATGGTAGAATTGGCATCCGTTGAACTTGAATACCACTCCCTGTATAACTTTGGAGTCCCTCAGAGGATACCTTCGTTGAACCGTCTTCCATAAAAGCACCTGTCAGAATATCTTCCCTAACATGGCATTCCTTTTTCAGCTGACATTTCATCATATTTTCGTGATTTTGAAGTTATTTGACCCTAGCTTTCTTCAAAAAGGATAATAGCATGTGTATTTGTTAGACTGTAAAGGGTTTTTATTGTGTGCTAATGGTGATTATATCATTAATAATGAAGAAGAACACGAATAAAGTTTGCTGGAGAAAACAATAAGCTGGGACTCAGAACTGAAATCCCAGATAGCCTACTTTATCAAACCTATCAGCTAGTCTAACTCTGCTACTGCAGATCAAGGTTCCTTTCAAGTTGGTTATGGCTAGTTGTGCTATTCATTTTCTTTATCAATTTTCACTCCTTTTGAATGTCATTGCTCGACCATCTATGCTCCTGCCCTGTTGTCTTTATGATCCTTCTGCTGCTGCTTGCCCTTGCTGAACTTGGATAGATAGAAGTCTATTTACTTTGGTGTTCGGTACAACTGAAATCAATTTTAGTAATTAAAGAACTTAGGACTTACGAACACATTAAGGTACTATTACAATAAAATTCCAGCTTATAACTTAGATGCAAAGGCATAGCTGTAGATAGAACCATATAATTTAGTCCATAGCCTTATAACTTTACTTCTACTTATGAGCTGCTACTCTTTGTACAGCTTCCAAAGCCTGCAACCCAAATAACAATTATTGTATTCATATCTGGCAATTTTGCACAATCTACATCAATATTTTTGGCTTATCTTCTTTTGTTTTAGGCTGTCAGCATTTGTTTTCTCATTGTATTTTGTTTCTTTCAATGTACTCCGTTTTTCATGTCTAAAACATTGCACTCACCCCTTGACAAAATAAAACCTATCCAAAAAGATTGTTAAGCAACTCTGTGATGTTTCCTATGTAGATGTCAAAACTGTATTCTCTTATGGAAGAGTTGAAAGTGAATCAGTTAGCATTGAGGAATGATATGGAGCAAAACATAAGTGAATTGAAGAGATCGCTAGATTCTTTAAGAGACTGGTTGATGGAGAAGTTTGCTACACCAAGACCTGGTGATCCTTATGAAAGTGGAATGAAGCACAACAAAGACAAGGGAGTGGAGGTTATTAACATCAGCACAGATAGCTCATGCTCCTTGTCAAGAACCACTGCACCAAATATGTCAGACAAAGCTGCAAGTGCAAGGAGAACCTTTATTGGCTTCAAACAAAACCAAATAGCTCATATAGGCAGTGTGACTCTATCCTCTGCAAAGTTACATCACAGACAAAGACAAAGGGGTTCTAGAAATATTTATGATCCTTCCCCAGAATCCCCAAACAAATAAGTAAATCCTCAAAAGCTTGGGGTGGTTTCAGCAGACAAATTGCTGCCTCCAAGCACAGCTTAACTCATGTCAATTCCGGCCAAACTGAACTTATTTCTAGCAGGTAATTATATGACTTCATATTCGAATGACCATTGATTTTGTTCTATTTCACATTCATGTACCCTTTGAAACTCGATCCTATGCATGCATTTACAGAGCAAGCCAAGTTCAAACAACAATAGCATCAATCATCCGATTTAGCAAATCACAGTTACTTAAGAAGCATGGGAACAATCGGAGACAGTCCTGAAGAAGCAATAGGATTACAACAAACCTGAACTTGCTTTCGGTTTCAGCCACCAATAAGTCCAGCTGTGAGAATGGTGTTGCAGCGTAGCTATACGGAGGGATTCCGCAGAAAATGGTCCCAGAGTATAATTCTTTTCGGCGGCTATTTGGAGAATACAACTTTGTCGTGATAGATTGTAGGAATAGTGTGATCAGATTCCCATGGCCAGTGGAGAAGGAAGTCAATCGGATGGAAAAAAAAAGTGGGGATTAGAAGCTAATGGTTTGATTAGAAGCTTGTTCTTGCTCAACCGATTCACTTCCTTCTCCACTGGCCATGGCTGCCAAACAAATAAATGAGCAATCAAAACAAAGAGACAATTAGTCAATTACTAATGGTTTGTAGCAAGTAAAACAAATGAGGCAAGGGAGGCAGTAATTACCTCAGTTGATTATTGAGGCAAGGAGGTAGGCCGGCGGTGAGAGGAGGCAAGCAAGGGAGAATAGAGACAGCGGAGGGAGGTCTTCTTCAGTTCGCCGGCGCTCGGCGGGAGGAACAACGATTCCAGTCGGCGGCCGGAGGAACGAGACCGAGAAACCGAGCACCTTCGTCTCGTGTCGGCGCTCGGTGGACGGATGAAGTGAGGACAAGAAGATGAACTGCGAATTCGTTTTATGTTCGCCTCCCCTTCCTGCCGGCGATCAAGAGATACCTACTGTATTCGTTTTCCTGAGAAAACTGTTCGACTAACGACTGAGCAGGATATTTCGGCAACGGCAATGAGAAGCAAGAAAATAAACAAATAATTATTTCTGAATAGTGAAACGACCAAGCGTTTTCCTTCTGTTTCAACTTTCAACATTAAAATATATATAATAAATTATTTAAATATACAATGGGTTCAACCTGCCGGTTCAACCTACTATGGTTAAGTGAGGGTCGTAATCAACGATCCTCATTACACTTTGGAAATCCAGCGGCTTTTAGGATGACGGCATTAGTGCAGTGACTGCACTACAGATTCCGCCTACGTATCATATGTCCCTCTCTCTACTATATACCTTTATCAAACATTCTTCTAATTTTTTTACATCAAATATATATATATATATATCCTTGCATTTTTTAAAAACCATCAAATTAACATGTCCTTCTATTAAAAAATTTCAGCTATGTCTAAAATATCTCTAATAATATTAGTTTAATATTTTTTTTGGTTTCAATTATATACAGAATATCCCTAATAAATTTAATTTAGAGAAATAATCGATGGAAAACCACTTCTGAAAACAGTTAAAAGAAACCGGTGGTATTATTATTTCTGTTTCTAGCAAAGGATACAAGAAAAACCAAAAAAATGAGGGAGAATGACACAAATATTGTTTTTTTTTTAATTTACCACGAATATTACAAATTAAAAACTATTGACACAAATATTGTGTTTTTTAGTAAGGACTGGGGCTGGACCACCTGAGACTCAGGCGGGACTGGTATTTTACCCAGTCCTGGGCGCCGGCGCCCCAGTCTCAAGCGGCCCCGCCTGGAACATATTTTTTAATTAGTCTCGGGCGCCAGCGCCCGAGACTCAGGCGGTAGCGCCCCAAACTCTTTTATTTTAAAATTTCGGACGGTCCCTTCCTTATCCTCCCACCTTATCCCCTCCTCCCACACCACACAAATCCTTCTTCTTCTTCCCCCAAACCCGCGAACCTGCCCCCAACCCTGTGCGAACCAGACCGCCGCTACAGCCCCAGACCTCGGCGCCGCCGCCCCAGACCTCGGCGCCGCCGCCCCAGTCCTCGCCGCCGCTGCCGCAGTCCTCGCCGCCGCCGCCGCAGTCACGAGCGCCCCCGTCCCAGACCTCGGCGCCGCCGCCTTTGACAGTAGCACCAGCGCCTTTGACTGACCCGCCACCGCCCGAGATGTCCTCCGACGAAGAACCACTCGGCGCCGGCAGAGGCAGAGGGAGAGGTCGGCGAGGTCGTGGTGGAGTCGGCGGCCGTTTGCGCGGTGAGACTCTCGTCGGCAGTTTGATTTTTTTTAATGTTTTGTGTTTTTTTTTTAATGTTTTGTTGCTTTGTTTTTGCAGTTCCGAGGCTTATGGATCCTTATTCGATGAGATTACCGCCGGCGACAATTGATCCAAGTCCGGTCGATCCGACACTTCTTTGGGGACACGGCCAACATCGTATCGACTCTGTTTGGACAAACGAGGTAAGTATTTGATAATTATTCATGTAAAGTTAATTAGCTAATTAGATTATTTTAGGTAGTGAACTGAACTGTTAGGTGAAATTAGTATAATTTCAAATTAGTATAATTTTATGTTAGATAAGACAGATTAGAATTTATTAGGTGAAATTAGAATTATTACGAATGAAAATGAATTAATATAAGTTTTGTGCACTATAGGCTGGTGATCGACCGTACCATGTTCGAGGTACGACCATTTTAGTACCTTACCATGAGGTTTATCGGCCATATCTCGAAGCGGCAGGCTTGTTTAGTGTCGTGCCCCTAGTCCCTATGAACCCCGATGCTAGTTTGATTACTGCGCTCGTAGAGCGGTGGCGCCCCGAGACGTCGACCTTCCATCTACCGTGTGGTGAGATGACGATCACGTTAGAGGACGTTGTTACACTGTCCGGTCTGGCGATTGACGGTGATGCCGTCGTAGTTGATATACCGGATGAGGAGTGGTCGGCGATCTGTTTGAGACTGTTGGGACGAGTTCCGGCCGATCTTGTAGGCAGTGTCGCTGTTGTTAGGATTGTTTGGCTGAGGGTTGAATTCAGTCATCTGCCGGAGAATGCATCACAGGAGGTTATAGAGCAGTTTGCACGAGCTTATGCTCTATCTCTGCTTGGAGGTGTACTTTTCTCGGATCGGTCTGGAAGTACGGTGCACCTACAGTACCTACTTCTGATTGAGGATTGGGAGAGAGCTGGACGGTTTGCCTGGGGAGCTGCTGTTTTATCCTACCTGTACCGTGAGATGGGTAGGTCGACTTTGCACATTACGCATACCGGCACTTCTCTTAGCGGTGACCTTGGTGGATGGGTCGCCCTACTGCAGTTTTGGGCGTGGGAGCGATTCCCACATCTGGCACCTCGAGACGAGGAGACGAGGGCACAGGCCACCGAGGATGCATTCCCACGTGGTCTTCGATGGCTTTCGGCCAACAGTCGTCAGTATGGTGACCAGCTATTCCAGTACAAGCTGTGGTTTGACGCGATGGACACCGTGGTGGTTAGTATATAACATTTCATTTTATATAATAGTTTTCATTTGTTTTATTTTTTTAGATTTAGGGATAATAACGATAATTTTTGGATTTAATGTAGTGGCAACCTTACTTTGAGAGAGCACTTCATCTCAGAGGTAGTGTGCTACAGTCGGAGACATTTCGAGCAGTAGTGCCACTTATCTGCTTTTCATCGGTGATGTGGCATCATCCAGACCGCGTGCTCCGGCAGTTTGGCATGAGACAGCATGAGCCTCATCAGCCACATTCTGAGGCTGAGGTTAGGTTTTTTCTTCGCCAGGCTACTCGTGGGCCATCGCGTGGGCAGCAGTTGGTACACGCCTCCAGAGAGTCGATTGCTTTCTGGAACCGTCGACACGAGTTTGTAGCGACGGCTCCATATACTGATGAGGAGTTAGCCTACCACTCGGAGCATATGGAGTGGTATAGAGATGTCACCAGACGATCCGGCACACGGAGAGGAGCTGCAGCAGAGGCGTTGGTTAGTTATTTGATTTATTTGCTTAATTTGTTGTTATTTGTGTGAAATATCTGACATTTTTTTTGGTGTTTTTTAGTACGACACTATCGAGCATGCTGAGGTGAGTTTGCGTGACGGTGTACGGTCTGGAGGGCTGACCCCCGACCAGTGTGAGGACTTGGCCAACTTTATGGCATCCGGGGTTGCTGCTCTAGGGTTTGAGGATCGTAGATACCCTGATCTCACAGTACCTGTACAGCCCCATTATGAGGGGCCCGTCATGACTGCCTGGCCAGAGCGTACTGATCCGACACCGGGCTGGGTCGTCCCAGAGCCACAGTTCAGACAGGAGCATAGGCCACGTAGACAGAGACGTGAGCATCGTGATGCACCTAACCCATTTCGGGTTTCCGATCGACAGCGAGCACAGCCCATCCGGCCTACATCGAGGAGCTTCCAGTTTAATCCGCCTCGGACGCAGTTTCAGTCAGATCCTTCCTCGAGCTTTCAGCCGCCGCGACGACAGCAGTTTCAGTCAGATCCGTCATCGAGCTTCTATCAGCCAGAGGATAGCTTCCATACACCGCAGCATGCTACGAGGGGAAACATGGCATCAGGTGGTGATACTAGAGCAGCGGCGTCTCCCGACCTGTGGCAAGAGGGTGATGAGGTGTTTAGGGAGACGATGTGGATCCATGAGCAGCACCTTCAGTCTCAGCGTAGTGGTGGCGGTCAGCCTGATGAGCATCTTCAGTCTCAGCAGGATGAGATGTTCGGTACACAGGACCAGGATGGTGGAGTTGAGGAAGATGAGCCACAGGAGTATGATGGTAGACCAGTGCGCATCAGGGTGCCTGCTAGGTGTGGTACCGGCGGCCATCTAGCGGTGGAGCATGGTGGTCGTCGTGGTGGTCGTCGTGGTGGTCGTCGTGGTGATCATCAGTGAGACTATTATTATTATGTACTTCCTTCAGACGTTTATTTTTGGATTGTTATTATTATGTACTTCCTTCAGACTATTATTTTTGGATTGTTATTATTATGTACTTCCTTCAGACTATTATTTTTGGATTGTTATTATTATGTACTTCATTCAGACTATTATTTTTGGATTGTTATTATTATGTACTATAAACAAACAACAACATCTCAAGCATAAACATCTGAAAATCTCAAACAACAACATTTCAAACAAACAACATCTCAAACAAACAACTTTTACATGGTAAATCAAAAGATAACAACAACATACCAAACAACAACATCTCAAACAAACAACAACTTTTACATGGTAAATCAAAAGAAATATAACAACTTCTACCACCTCTCAGCCACGTCTATTACCTCTACTTCCTCTTCTACCACCTCTCGTACTTCGTTGGCCACCACTCCCTCCTCGGTTGCTCCCACTCCTACTAGCTTGGCCGCCGCAAGTTGATGCATTATGTCCCGCTTGGTTACAGTTGCTGCACACTTGGTGTGATGCACCCTCCCTTGGCCAGTCCATCTCGTTGTGGATCCTTGTAACTCGTGGCCTCCCCGGCTTCCTAATCATGTGCACATTAGGATGGAGAATAGGACCATTATGTTTCTTCCAACCCTTAGGTTCACCAAGAGGTGCGAAACTTGTCCCATAACAAGCCATCACTGTTTCCAGCTTGTAGACATTGTTGACAAACCTATACGCATTAGCCCCCATTCGGTTGCAAGCTGCAATGGCATGAGAGCAAGGAATTTTATTTCCTTGAAATTTACCACAAGTGCAAAATCCTGCCCGGTTTTGATCGTCAAAGTGAACTGTGAGTGTGTTTGACCCTGTCATGTTGAAATTGTTGGGAGGAGTCTGAACTACATAGATGCCTTGACCTCGATCAAGAGCTGTCACAGAATGCCCAATTGCCTTTTGTGACCTGTACTTCATTAGCTCTTCGCACTTGTTGGAGTACTGTGAACCGCCACTTCTAATTTCTGCTCCTGTCTCCAACCTATACATATCGAATTTCTCCACCAATCGCCAATAGGTATGCTGCACAAGAGAAGCTATCGGAAGTGCACGAATACCTTTGAAAACACCATTGACGCTTTCTGCCATGTTGGATGTCAGGATAGACCAACGACCTCCACCATTGTAGTTATCATGTGCTAAACTCCAACGAATCTGATGTTGATCCACCCAGTTATCACATGAAATATTTCTATCAGCGGCCACCTTCTTAAATTGCTCAACTTGACGATCAAACTTCTCCAACCGTTTTTCTCCGGCTAACAAAATAAACCACAACACGTGTTAGATAAATTCATGACAAAATTACATGAAAACAAATAACAAAATTAAATGAAGAAAGCTTACCGACTCGAAATAGTTGATTATACATAATTTTGCTTCGAGTCTTCCTTTGCAAATTGCTTGCATAGTGTCGCATGCACCACCTCCACTCCCAACCTCTTCCGATGTTATTCATGGCTTCATAGAGTCCTGCATGTCTATCTGAGATGATGCATACATCATTTCGATCAGTCAAACCCTGAACCTTCCTCATGAACCATGGCCAACTCTCAGTATTCTCGCTCTCCACTATGGCAAATGCAATTGGAAAAATCTTCCTCCGGCCATCAAATGAGCTCGCCATGAGTAGCACTCCTTTATACTTCCCAGTAAGAAATGTTCCATCCACAACCATGACGCCTGGACAATTCTTGAATCCATCTATACAAGGTCCATAAGCCCAGAATACTCGCTGAAATATTAAATGACCAGGTTGAGTCGAAGGAACTGTTACCCAATCAATCACCGATGTTGGCATTTTTCTCTTGACCACCCGCAAGAATGTTTGCAAAAAATCGTAGGATTCTTCCCAATTTCCATGCAACTTCTCCAATGCTCTTTGTTTCCCATACCAAGCCTTCTTGTAAGTAACTTGCATATTAAACTTATCTTTCAACTCGGCTTGAACAGTTAGAACACTCAGATTTGGTTGGGCACGTACCAAATGTTTGACGGCCTCAGATATCATGTCGACATCAAGATGGCGATGATCCGTCGGTTGAGTCGTACTGCTACAAGAATGCACCAACTCAGCTTTTCTCACAGTCCATTCGCCCCCAACATCTCGACATCCAAACCGCACCATCCAAGGACAATTGTCATCCTTGTGCCTCAAACATCTGACCTTCCATATTGAAGGTGACGACTCCACCACGCCACATAGAAAGTTGCGTTGTAGTGCGTGGTGTTTAATCGCCATCTGTGCAGCTTGTTTCGAGTGAAATATCTGCCCCTTGTAGAATTCTCCTTCAAAACTATCAACAATAGGCATTGGAATTACGCCATATGAATCAGCAAGTGCAAATTCTTCGTCATCTTCATTGCCCTGCAAGTAAAAATATGGAGGATAATTAAGTTGCTCTCCTTCCTCCTCCTCCTCCTCCTCCTCTCCGTCATCACCGTGATCATAGTCATGATCGGATGGCACGCTCCATGTATCATCTTCTTCCTCTCCACCCTGATCATCACTGAGCTCAACATGTATCTCAGCACCCAAACAATAAGGATTTTGTGCCATAAAATTCCAAAGCACATCCAAGCTATCATCATCCACAATAGGTAACGCATAATGAAATAAAACATCATTCTGCCATTCTGGAAGACGGTAAGTGAAACCTGTGATCACATCACTATCTTTTACTGCTTCGTCTCTGCGCCGTATTCTCGGAATTAGAGTCTCACAAAGTTTGTGATATGTGACTCTGGATGGAACCGTCAACTGAAAACTACTACCACCAACGAATTTGACACCCAAATTATCCTCTACTTTCTCCGATTTCCACCGAACAACTAGTTCAAATCTTCTAAAATCACTACAAAAAAACAAACTCACTAATTAAAAACTAAACACAATCATAATAGCATTTGAATAATATAATTACAAAAATAAATGTGTCTCTTACCTAGCCATTTTTGCAGCAGCAACCAGAGCTCTCTCCTCTATTTTGGACGATTTTTTTTGTGGTGTGAATCTGAAACGAAATGTCTGTCTGGGTTTTATAGGGTGGGTGGCCAATCCACCTACTCGCCTCAGTCTCGGGCGCCACCACCGGAGTCTTATTTCCCACCTACTCGCTTCAGTCTCGGGCGCCGCCGCCTGAGACTGGGGCGCCACCGCCCGAGTCTAATAAAGCGGGCCAAAAACCAAGTCTTAAGCGGCGGCGCCTGAGTCTCAGGTGTACCCGCCAATTCTGATGTATAAAACACAATATCTTTGTCAATAGTTATTAATTGGCCATATTCGTGGTAAATTTTAAAAAAAAAAACAATATTTATGTCATTGGTCCAAAAAATGAAGCAGCGGGCCGGAATAACCGGAATAATGTTAGCGATGGCTGTCGGTGCAAGCCGCCATCAATTCCTCCAGATAGTCGGCTCCTAGATCCTCCAGCACCACCACCACATTGCTCTGTTCCGCCGCCGCTGATTTCGTCACACTTTTGGAATGGACGTCGTTATTACTACTACTACTATAATTATTGGCAGCAGCATAACCTTCTTCCACTAACTGCTTCCCCCGCCGCTCCTTGCTCTTTTTGGACGTTGACTTCCTTCGGACGGAGTGGCGGCGCTTCATGGCCAGCACCGGCGAGCACTCTTCGGCTGCTTCTTCCATCCCTTCCAGCGACTCCCTCACCCTCTCCACGGGGAAGTTGAGCACCGCCATGGACCCCCGGACGGCGAATGCGGCTTGGTCGTAGGCCAGCGCCGCCGCCTCCGCGCTGTCGAACGTCCCCAGCCAAACCCTCACCCCGTTCCGCGTCGAGTCCCGTATCTCCGCCGCGTACTTCCCCCACGGCCTCCTCCTCACCCCTCTGTACGCCGGCGTCGCCTCGTCGGATGTCAACTCTGCAGACACCGGTGAGCTGTCGCTGGACTCGGACGAATAGTAACCGTGGCGGAACAGTTCGCTGGCTCCGCCCGTAGGGATCATCGCCGGCACCTCCTCTTTGGCCGCCGTGATTTCTTCGTGGGGTGGCATATTGAGGAAGTCGTCACCCCAGCAGCAGCAGCTGGAGCTGGTGAAAGAGTAGTCGAGACAGGATGCTGAAGTGGCAAATGATGATGACGTGGATTCCGGCGGCGGCGGCGAGAAATAGTACTCGAACTCGGATTGTGGAAACTGATGGTGATCGTAACTACTATTGTGGAAATTCCAGGCTTCCATGGTGTGAAGAGAGATGTCTCTTTCCTTCTGATGATGATGATGATGGAGGTTGAAGAGTTGGATCATCCTATTCACGAACGCCCTTTATATAACTCATGTTCGACAATGGACTCCAGAAGGTCTTTGATCCCATTCTGCTACACATTCAAAATTGGGGTTTTCATTTTTATTTTGGATATATAACTGAAATATTAAATATCAACTAGCTAGTACTAATTTTCCAAAACAATATAGAGGCCGAATAACATGGCAAATAATTTCTTGTTCTAAAACAAGTTCTTCAAAAAATAAAAATAAAAATACTTTCCTAATTCAACTATCGAGTTTGCATCTTGGAACAGTGGAAGTACGTACAATCAATGAATACTCTTGGCCTGGGGATGTAGGCTAAAAGCCTAAAACTGTTACAATGGCAGACATGTAGAAGTGCATTGCTTCAGAGTGAAAATTAACTAACTAGCAAAATGTAAAAGAAACAAACTCAAACCACCCTCAAACCCAGCATTGAACTTAGACGAGACACTTTGTAAACATAAATTAAGAGTTTGTTGGATAGAAGGATTTGGATGTGGTATCTAGATTTGAGTTTCTAAATGTAAAATTATTTGTTTGAATATTAATTACATTTGATATTTGGATTTGTGTCAAATTTATGAGGTGATTTTCAAATACATGTCTAGTGTATATGTTGTCAAATTCAAATACATTTCAACAATGAGTGATTTGAAACATTTTGAAAGGTTAGGTAATATAGTGTGCGGCAAAACATATAAAAGTAACAAAACATAATTTTACCATCCAAATTTCTAGACTGGTTGTGCAGTGGCACATGGTCTTGAGGTATGTCCCGTGAAAGCTTCCGTTGCCAACTCCAACTTGGATTTCTCTTGACTTGAGGAGGGAAGTTTTCTTCATATGGTGGAGCTTCTTGATATCCCCAATGTTATGATTGTTCATCTTGGATGAGAGGTTGATCATAGAATCCGGTTCCTTGGTTTCCACCCTCTTGATCGTCCCATGAAGCACCGGGGTACCCCCATTCGGGTGGTTGTGGATACCCCCACATGTTGTAGAAGCCATTGGGATCTATGATTCAACCTACATAAACAAAAACAAAAAAAAAAAAATCAAACAAAAACAAACCACCCTTCAAGAGAAGAGTGTGGGTCAACAAACACAAAACATAAAAAAAAACCGCTAAAGTAACGACCTAACCCTTTTTCAAATAACCTAGAATAACTCTCTAGCAACTGCGCCAAAAACTTGACTCGTTCTAACTAGAACATCCCGATCGACGACCAAGTATAACCGCCGACCGGGTGTAGCATAGGGCAAGCAAGCAATAAGAATTTATCGTACCACGGGGATCTAGGCTTACCCTACTTAAGGTTTAGGGTTCGTTATCTAGCCAACCTAGGATCACTACGGAAAAAGTGGTCTTTGGCAACACTTGAAATGTTTTGCAAAAGTTGCCGAAAGTGTTGCATATGCAATATGCAATACTTTTAGTATTGTCATCTAAAGGTGGTGTTGTATAAAGTAATAGGTAACACTTTTGGTACTTTTCGCAACAAAAAAATGTGTCGCATAAATATACTCTATATGCAACACAATTTTAGGCAACACTTCAAAAATTTTACGTAACACCTTATGAAATGTATACCTAACATGTATAAGCTTGATCGTGACGGGTTTTTTCGTCACATAAGATGTACTCAATTTTGAGCAGCTTGGAAAATGAAATTCCTGACTTCTCCTCGATCTTCCAAGCATACCAATGTGTAGATAAACATTCCATCTGCAATACAAGCCATGAATCTTGAATTTTCATTGAGCCAATTGTGAGAACCAAGCCTCCAGAGTAGGCTACCTGAAACAGTTAAAACACTTAGCCGAAAATTAGGAATCTTCATATGAGTTTTTTTATAAGGGTGACATTCATTAATTAAATTGAATCAAGAATTAAGAGTACAACACAAAGACTGGGCAAAACTTGTTAACAAGCAGCCCTGGAAAATCTTCATATGAGTTGAGATGACTTCTTTGGCAAGTACTTCTGAATTTTAGAAGTGGCTAATTTGGATCATATCATTATTTATCTTAGGGGATTAGACATCCCAATCAGGGCTTCCGACATTGTTATGACAACTTCTTTCGCTCCTATAACAGAGATGAACTTATTGAGTACACTTTGTCTAGAACTAGAGTCGTCTCTAGGAGGGCTCTGAAGAGCTAGGGCACGAGAGGTGGAGGTGCAATGGTTGGGGACGACACCCCTTTTCCACTTGGGCTTGGTTTCTTGGCCCACAAACTACCTCTCCTCTAAATTTTTTGCACCTTCCGACTAATAGAACTCAAGTGGAGCCTCAGTCAATGTTGGGCTTGCTGCAGTACCAAATCTTTTTGCTTTGGCCTTAAAGTCAGCACGCGTGTCCCAATCCATTTTTATTTGATCCGATAAGCTTGTATTCTCATTCTCCTTGTGATCCATTGGGTCCCTTGGTGATCCATATTCCTCTTGAGTGCATTATATCATCAAAGATCACAAAACATCACAAAAAAGGCATTCTAATAGTTAAAAAAATACTCAAGGTCTGTCATAAGCACATTATTCAAATAGCTATGAATTTCATACGAAATATAATAGCAACCATTAAAGATGCATTGATAGAAGAGAAATGTATCAAATATGAAAGTGATAAACATTATAAATAGAGTGTTGTCAATTACATGGTACTAGTAATGGCTAAGAATCGGATTGCTCAGAGTTAAAAAGACAAGGCAGTAGAGTAGCACTTCTTCGTCCAAGGAAAGAAGAGAAATTGAATCCCTAAGTCCAAAGAGAAGCCACCATAGCCAAATCAGAGAAGACTCCACGATCCACACTCTTAAAATCAGCGAATATCAGATCTAATCCATCAGGGGAGGATTGAGAGGGACAACGGTGAATGATTTCACCATGGATGATGAAACCACCAATTTGAGAGAAACCCACCAATAACCTTTGATAGTCTCTCAAGATGCATAATCTAGCCCCAAAGGATAGCAAACCCAAATAAGAACCTTAGAACTAAACAAGGAAAAAGGAAGGCCATAACAGATGTAAAAGCTAAACTAATGGAAATACGAGGAAAATCGCCTAAAACTAAGGTGTAGGGGTGTGCATTCGGTCGGTTCGGTTTTGACCGAACAAAAATTATGAATACTTGTCCCCGAATTCCACCTAACTTCAAACCAAATTCGAATCGAATTATCATTCGGTCTGGTAGGTCTAAATCGAATTATAATTCGGTTAGGTTCGGAATTTCACACAATCGAATTTGTGAGGCTACTTGTATCTTCTCCCTTTTAAATTATTTTTCACCCCTAATACAAACAATAAATATGCAATTATATGCATCATCAATGATAAACTCAAACATTTCAACACATAAGGCATAAAACATTATAAGTCTCTAAACAACTACAAACATAAAAATTCACCATTTGGAGCTTGCAATTATAGTAATTCAATTTTTCGGTCGGAAATTCGGAATTTTGGTTTGGTTAAAAGAACCCTGATTTCCTAAAATATCCATATTTTTCTTCCAAATTTCGAACCGAATAGCATTATTTTGGTTCGGTTTGGTTTAATTTTATTTTGGTTCGATTCAGGTTTACCGAACCAGTTGCCCACCCCTACAGTAAGGTGTGGGGGCAAGGAAGAAAATGAAAAGGAAGAGGGTCATGGGCTGCTGTCAGTAACCAAGAGGTGTCGGCCACAACCCCCTCCAAACTAAAGTAACACTAAAGCGAAGTTGGAGCGTTTGGAAAAGATGAGAGAGAATGGAAAGATTAGTAAATGGATGAGGCGATTTGATCCAATTACCTCGAAATGAACCAATGTAGTCAAATTGTCTCATTTGACAGTACATAGTTGAGTTGAGATCATTTAAATTTCTTCGTTTGCATCAATTTGAATTGAAAAAAAATTTGACAAGTATTTGCAATTAATGCTACACAATTGTATCAAATTACCTCATTTACCATCCATACAATCTAAAACTCACTTAAGTCAACACTTAGAATTATTAAAGCTGATTTGAAATTTTAAATCCCACAATAATGTACAACTTGTAGCAGAAAGTACAAACAGCAACCCACTAAAAATCTCCCCATGGACGTAAACCAACAAATGGACGAAGAAAGAAAACAAAAACAGAGAAAACCTACTTGTGCTACAAAAGCTATGGACATTTACAGTAGGCCTAGAACAGAGCTACGTTCGGAGGGCTTTCACTCCCTCCAGTTGGCATGGCGGGACCTACCAATTCATTAATCTTTGGGATAGTTGCGGTCATCGTCCTGGAAATCAAGAAGCTCTTCAAGCAATTTATCATCCATACACTCAATCACGAACACTTCTTTCCCTTGCTCTCTGCCCGCCCCCCGCTGAGACGAAAAGGGTAACAATGCTGACGAAGAAGAAGAAGAAGCTGAACATGAAGAAGTAGTGACGTCGCTCGCAACTGTACGGGCAGCAGCTGGCGCGGCCGTTGGAGGGTATTCGTCGGGGAAATTGAGGATGGCAAGAGAGCCCCTCATCGAGAAAGCGGCACCATCGTATGCTCTGGCAGCTTCCTCGGCGGTACTGAAAGTTCCGAGCCAGAGCCTGGCGCCGTAATTGTTAGTGTTGCGAATCTCCGCCGCGAATTTTCCCCACGGCCGCCGCCTGACGCCTCTGTATCGCACCGCATCACCCATTTCCTGTGCTAGTGCTAGCGACTTAATTGCCTATTTGTCTTCGGACATCCGTTTATATAGATGTATATCCCGGCTGCAGATCGAATCTGATTGGAAACTGTAAAGAAATGGGGAGATCGATGATGATTGGGGAGAAGGACTGCAGCTGAGGAAATCCAGAGTTCGTAGTTGTTTTCCCGGTGAGAAAAATTAGATGAACAGAATTGGATTTTGCACCCTTTTGACTTCCAAATAAACGATTAAGAAACACGGTCCACACCTCTTTGAACAAAGTTCAAACAAGGGCGTTCGATGTTCTTGGTGATGTACGAGGCAAACTAAATTACATTAATTCTACTCCTATGGAGGTTCAGCGAGAGCTCCGAAACTACAACTATGGCTACATTTGCAGAGGAAAAGGTAAAGATAAAAGAATAAAATTTGACAATAGGTTGTCTGGTGTGATTTTGGCGAACCCTTTCTCTGTCATCTTCACCTCCTATTTATAGCCACCAGAAGTAACTGCCCAAGAAACCGCTCTGCTGACGTGGAGTGACGGTTACCCACTCAATTGCTATGACGGTTACCTTGATGTTGGATGTGGGATCCTCTTCAGTCTTGACTTCCTCCTCTTGAGACCTCAACCTCTGCTCTTGGCATCTCCTTCGTAGTTTTGCTTATCCATAGAGTAAAAATGGCCAAGGCATAAAGAAATACCACTTACCACCTGCTCACATGACCCACTTGCCTTAGCCATACCATGGGAGTGTACATTGGTGACCCCTTCACCATACCATTGGGCATCCTACATGGGGGTCATATGGATCACTCCCGCCACTATATCATCCTCATGGGAGCCGGCGTTGGTGACCCCCCACCCCCTGATCATACCATGGGGGTGGTACGTTGGTGATCCCTTCACCATATCATTGGAGGCATCCCCCATGGGATCATATGGATCACCCCACCACTATATCATCCTCATGGGAGCTGGTAGTATGGTGGCCACCCCCCTTGGTACCTCCTGGGGGTGGTACGATGATGGCCACCCCCCTTTGTACCTCTTGGGGGTGGCTCCCATACTCCTTGCCTTAGCCAAATTCGGCAATCACCCCCATCATCATGTCATGGGGTGGCGGTATTATGTCCACCCCCTTGTCACGTCCTCAGGGTGGTGGTATGATGCCCACTCCCCTCTGCGTGTCATGGGGGTGGCTCCCATACTTAGTCAAATTTGGATATGCATGGCACGCGTGGTGGCACGGAGTAATGGGCCCAAAAACCCAATCCTCATGGCTATGGGGTCTTTGGATCTCGTACAAGAAGCAACATGCCCTCTAGACTTTGTTCTCGTCATTGTGTTAAACCAGGATTTTGATATACCAGTTTATACGAGCACTGAACCGGTGCACATAGTTATCAAAGTGGCACAACAACGAACATGAATAAAAAAAACTAGAGATAAGGCAGAATTGAAGTGCAATCTCACACCTGTAAGAAGGCTCTATCAATATAGGGTAGAAGTTTGACCACAATCAAAGGAAAAACTCGATTGATACAAAACACAATTCACAAGCTAAAAACTTAGGGAACTAAGAAATATATCCAATATTCTTCAAAGTCTCCCTAAATCTTGAGTTTAAGCCTTTATATAGGCTAGGGAAACAACAAACTAATCCAAACACATAAAAGGCACGAGATCCTAATAAACAAAAATGGTAATAGCAACCCATCAACCCGATCCCCCGGTCGTGGGGAATTGTATCTTCTGACCGGGGAACTCTCCTATCTGAATCCCCGAGTTGCTCCTCGTAATCCTTGAGTGGGGAATAGCCAATCCTGACAGGGGAGTTTTGCTCCAGTTCGTCTTCTTGCTCCCACGTGGTACGTACTACCGGTACGTCCTTCTGTTGGGATTTTTAGTGGTGTGAATGGAAATAAAAGGGGAAAGTTTCAAGAGAATCTCTTGAAGTACCATGTTGGTAAGATGTGGGAAGGCACGGCCTCGAATTCGATCGATTTGATGTAATATGTGGTTAATCGGTTAAATTGGTTTGTGTACCAAACGGATCAAACCAAACCGAGTTGAACCAAATCGAACCGAACTGATTTGGCGGTTGGAATAACCAAACCGGTCCAACTACCATGAGCCGAACAGATGCAATGGTTCATTATTTCACACGTGAACCAATGTGTTGGCTGGGGTGTAACCACCCATATGAAGAGTCGCCTCCCTTCAATGCACCCCTTCATTTTCTATAAATAGCACCTAACCCTCTTTGGTTTTTACATGGGTTTTTCCCGGTACCAAAATTCTGCCAAAATCCAAAACTAGTTTTCTGCATTCTTTTCAAAGAGAAAATAGAGTCAAGTGTGGTTCTCGCCGGTTCGCTGCGTTCGATGGGTTCTGGGGTTTGAGGTACCGCTACGCCCGAAAAGGTACGTCCTTTCTATCCTAGGAGGAATCATTCCATAACCTTGGGTACTAGAGGGGAATAAGATTCTTTAAGGAGAGATAGTGAATTCTATCGGCTAGGACGCTTGCATATGTCTTTGCATGTTTTCTTATTCTTACGTGTTTACTTGTGTTGCAAGAAAAATAGTATACGTGAACAAGTTTTTCACAACAATCTTAAAGAATCTTATTATTTAGAATTGTTCACGGCACTAGTTGGTTTTCAATTTACCATGCAATGAAATTGTTTTCGACTTGTGATTGATATAGCATGCATAAAATAAGAGAGATATATATCCCTTTCGGTCCTGTATATTCAATGTTGCATGATGGTTCTGTCTTCAAGTTGCATGCTTAATTAGACATGTCTCTGGAAGTTTGGAATTTCATGCCATGCATTGTAGTTGGTTAATATAATTCAACAAAGTCATCATGCACGCGATGTTGCATATTTTTTTTTATCTTTGGTTCATAAATTTGATTACTAATGTTTATTCAAGTAGTTCTGTGACCTTTTGCATTGCAAAGCATCGTATGTTTGTTATTAGTGGATGTGAACAGCGGCAGTTGGACATGAATTTGAAGTTTTGAACCATGGTCGTGTGACCACTGAAGCGTTGCCTCGTTTCGGAAAAAAAAAACTGTGCACTATAATTAAGTAGTGGCGGAATCATGATCGGAGGAGTTTAAAATCTTGTGCTTTTCCTTCGATTCTCCATAAGCAAGACTGCTTGCTTTACTGGGTAGTTTCTTCTCTTTTGGTTGATTTCCAAAGAGGAAAAAAAAAACAGACTTCCGACAGGCGACAATCACTAGAAACTGGTACCATTCTTCCCTTTTCCTTTCTGACTCAAGGATAAGTATGAATGATATATATTTCATTGCATTGCATGCCACTGTTATGTATATTTATACTCGGCAACGTTTGCTTTCCATACAATAAATAGGCCTTTATATATATGAGTATATTCTCAATGTGTGCATGATGGAGATGATTCTGTTATTCACTTTGCGCTCTTGAAGTAAATTGGACAAGATGGCTTGAAGTATTCCAAAGCCGAAGCACCCCGTCAATGTTGATGAAGATGACGATGCCGTCGTTGAGGTCATCAATATTGAATCAGATCCGGAGATCATTGATCTCTCTACTCCCGAAATGGAGTTTGACAATGAAGAGTGGTTCGATTTTTATGACGATAGCGGGGATTGGCTATATAATGACATTGGTGGAGAGCATCCAATCAATTATTGGACTCTAGATGAAATACCCATCTATGATTGGTACTCAATGGGTCCCAATGTGGACGATTTGGGCACCCATGTGAACTCGATGGAGAGTATGGGGGGAAGAAGAGGAAGTTGAGGAATCGGAGAAGGAGGATGAGTACTCCGACATAGAGACCGATGAATGTCTCTCTGATCCCGACTTCGACCCCAAGAATCCTTAGGATTTTGTATATGTATTGTAATCTCCTTTGAGGAGTAGACATATGTATGTGTGTATATACATATGGTATTAATATGTGTGTACCTATGTAAGTCGTGTATTTACATGATGAATAAAGGACAAATGTTCTTATCTCCCAAGTGGTAAATTAGTTGGATAAAACCTTACGAGTTTGTTTGGTTCCAAAATTAACCACAAAGTTTTAATGCTTTTATTTCATTGGTCCATTTCATTTTTGTGGCATGGATGAATGATAAATGTGCCAATTTAATTTGGACTTCATTCAAGGTGGTGCATGAGAGGATGGAAGTACTTATGATAGTCCTACATGGACTTTAAGTATTTGTGGTTTGGATAGTAATAAACTATCTAGTGGGAAACTATGAACAATCATAGGTATGTGAAACCCATGACGAGAGGTTAGTAGGGACTTGTTTGTCAAGGCTATCTAAGCCAGAATGTTTGCATAGGTTATGTTCAAAGTAAGTTGAACATAATTATGAAAGAGTATACCTCCAATGTGTTGAAAATGGAATTTGGTTAATGCATGTTTAAAGGATTGCATTACGAGTAAGCCATAAGCGATAATGAATTTTAATTCCTAAGATGCTTGTGAAGACGTAATAATTTGTTTAATATGTATGTGATTTAGGACTTGATGTTTCCTATGCCACGAGGGCAAGGAAAATGAAGTGATTGATCCTTATAGGAATTTAATAAGCTTGCCAAATGATCGTCGTCATCAAGATAAACATTAGGTCAGAATTGTTTATGGTATAAGTACACTATACCATTGGAAAACAATTTGACTATGATTATCAACGTGGAGCTAATTGCCAGAATTGTTTATGGTATATATAGATGTATATCATTGGAAAACAATTTGGAATGAGAGCTCAATTGAGATGATCTGATTGAACTTAAAGACTGGATTACTTATGGTATATTTATGAAGTTTATACCATTGGAAAGTAATAGGCAATTGAATTAGAAATTTGTTTGAATTACTTGTGGTATATCATGTTACATAGATGAAATGTCATTAGTAAGTAATTAGATGAGATTTCCATTACTGGAATGCATAAGAATTACTTATGATGTCTCAAGTTGCCTTGATCAATAACATTGGTAAGTAATTGGATGATTTTTCTAATAAAATATGAATTGTTTGTGGTATGCTAATCGAGTGAGATCATACCATTGGTAAACAATTAGAAACATATAGTGGTTGGCAAGTTCAATAAGTAAAACCATGGAAAATAAATGGGATTATTCCATGATGTTTGGCAAAGGGTAAAATTGTGGGGGAGAAGAGCTAGCCATTGTTTCGGCTACTATCTCAAGACCCTACAATGGGACGCAAACCTATCCATAAGACAAAAGTGGAAAGGTAAGCGAAGTCATAATTGAAAGTATGAAGGTGTCCAATGAGAAAGTGAGAGTCCTTAAACCTTATGGAGGTAACCCAGTCCCAAGGGTATAACTTATGAGCAAACTCTAGCATATATTGACGTTATGTCAGAGAGCTAGAATATTTATTGATGTTGATCCACTCTTCCCAAAGAGATGATTTTGACCATATACATGAATGTATATGAACAACATTCCCCAAACCGGAAACGTTGGTTTCAACAACTATGGCGAAATAGTTGAAATGTGGGGGATAAATTGGGGAGAAGTGATGTGGAATGTCGCTTGGGTGATTCCCAAGTGAAGTGATGTGAATACTTAGGAGTTTTACGTAAACCCTAAGTTAAGTCATAGATGTCACTACATTTGAAGAGATACTTGTGAAACTCAAGTACTCTAAGGTTAATGAAGTAGAGAGACTTCAACACCGTTGGCATGTGTTATGATTATTGCAAGGCAATAAAATTAAGGCAAACACACATGATGTGTAGTGAATAGAAAAGAGACGAGTCTTTGGTGAATTTTACCCAAAGGCACTCATTGGGTGAACCAAAAGCCATAGTCCATTAATGGATAGGCATTTATGGTTAACGAGGAGCAGTATCTTGGAAAAACGTCCAAGTTAAACTCTAAGACCCGTGAAGTTGAGTAGTTTGGCCCGCAAAGACTGGCGTTAATAAAATGCATTTGTGCACAAAATGGTTATTGCAAGGGCTAGAAGTGTTATGTGAAAATCTCGTCGTAGAAACATAACATTATTGATTGGTTAATTTCTAGCAAAGTTATCGGAGATGATCAGTTTAGATCAAGTGATAACAACCGTGGGGCCCATCTAGAAATTAATTTAAGCATCGAAGGGAATGGACTCGTGGCCTAGGACAAATCATCATGGCGGTAACTCTACCTAAGCAGGATTGGCAGACCCAACCTCTAGGTTCAAGGAGAAAACAAAGTTGTGAATGATGGTCCGACATTGTCAAATTATTCAAAGTCCATTCTCATGATGAGACAATGTCCAACTATAAGGGTAAACCTAAAGATGGAAGGTTTTTAATGGCTTCTAAGTTTGACACAGGATGTGATCAAGTAGTGTATTTTTTGGAATACACGTTTAGAAATCACCTATGTGAGTGTGAAGTGGAACCGCTTCAAGGAGAATAAAAGAAGGCCAGTTCTCTAAGCACGCATGAGACCAGGCGGTGTTCATGGCTAAAACGAACACAACAATGAGAACCAGTGAACGGATAAGAGTTAGTTGTGTGACATATGTTGTCTTAGTATACAAGCAAAACCGACGGTTCAAAGATATCACATCTACCGATTGATGAGTATACTCGATATATGTTCACTAAGGAAGGTTCAAAGGGAAACCTACCTATTCCGATGCAACTAATTCTTAGTCGAGAATCACACGATTTTTTGCATAGTTTTAAAGTACAACATTCTCCATTCATGTGGGGGATTGTTAGGATTTTTAGTGGTGTGAATGGAAACAAAAGGGGAAAGTTTCAAGAGAATCTCTTGAAGTACCATGTTGGTAAGATGTGGGAAGGCACGGCCTCAAATTCGATCGATTTGATGTAATATGCGGTTAATCGGTTAAATTGGTTTGTGTACCAAACTGATCAAACCAAACCGAGTTGAACCAAATCGAACCGAACCGATGTGGCGGTTGGAATAACCAAACCGGTCCAACTACCATGGGCCGAACCGATGCAATGGTTCATTATTTCAAACGTGAACCAATGTGTTGGGTGGGGTGTAACCACCCATATGAAGAGTCGCCTCCCTTCAATGCACCCCTTCATTTTCTATAAATAGCACCTAACCCCCTTTGGTTTTTACATGGGTTTTTCCCGGTACCAAAATTCTGCCAAAATCCAAAACTAGTTTTCTGCATTCTTTTCAAAGAGAAAATAGAGTCAAGTGTGGTTCTCGCCGGTTCGCTGCGTTCGATGGGTTCCGGGGTTTGAGGTACCGCTACGCCGGAAAATGTACGTCCTTTCTATCCTGGGAGGAATCATTCCATAACTTTGGGTACTAGAGGGGAATAAGATTCTTTAAGGAGAGATAGTGAATTCTATCGGCTAGGACGCTTGCATATGTCTTTGCATGTTTTCTTAATCTTACGTGTTTACTTGTGTTGCAAAAAAAATAGTATACGTGAACAAGTTTTTCACAACACCTTCTTTATGCCTCAAGCAGCGTAGTTTGAGTTGCCCTGAAGGCTCGCATCATCATTTGTGATGCTCTTGGAGAAACGAAGATTTGATGAAGTTTTTTCCTTTTCTTGTCATTTTTGGGTTATCAATGTTGCCGTAGGAAGAGTCGAGACCAGAGTCATTCTCATGCTTCTATCGACTACACCAGCCCTGGAGATGTTATGATCAGTTTGCACAGCTCATAGATATGAAAAAGGTAAATAAAAGAAATGAGAAGAAATATGTCATGGCGAGTGGAAGAACGAGAAGAAATTTCAGAGATATGATGAAAGGACCGAAAAGAAGAATTGATTATTTTTTTTATTTTTAATAATTGCGATAATGAGGTGAAAATAAAAAGTAATTTAGTTTTTATTATTTTTAATTATCATGTAATTTATGTAACAGTCAACTATGAGGGTTGACTTCCACATCAGATAAAACTAATGAAATTGGGAGTTCCTTAACAAAACGTGAATGATTGAACTAATCTAAGTGACTACAAATGAGATGAGATATTTTTACCGACAAACGAAAAATAATTTAACTAACCTAGTGACCAAACTTGCAATTTTCAGCGTTTTAACTAAGAAGATTGCAAACCGAATTAACTACGAACTCATGGAAGAAAGAGAATCTATCAGCATTTGTAGCCAAGAATCTACTAAAGGTGGCTGGTTTTGACATACGTAGGGTCTGCACAATTTTATTTAGCCAATTCGGCTGGGGGAGATGAATTTGTGCCATCTTTTCTCTAGAACATGGGGGGGCTGGCTCCTCTTTCTCTGCCTGCTTAATTAATTGCTTCAATAATCTTTGCTTTTGGCAATATGCATGCAGAGTGGTTGTTGGACAAGAGAGGAATTATGAATTTTATTTGAAACTAGTGGTCCGGTGAGTAGAGTGAATGATGATTTGATTTAGCTTTAGAGTTAGCGTGGACCTGAGCCTAAATTAGCCCACTTGTTTTCATCTTTAATCTTATTTTTTTGCTTACATTAATCTCCGTCCAATCCTGGACACAATAGGTTAAACAAAGTTGATTACTGATGCTGATTTAAGTAATAATTATATTAGGATGCATAATACGGGGACCTTTTTGTTTGTGCTCTGGCCATTGCTATAGGTAATTGTCCCCGTCAGCCTGTGCTGTGCTGGTAGTAGCTAGGATGGTCCGATTGCGCTTAGGCCACTCCCCATATCGTTTTGTATCTGATTTGAACGTTTTGTCCTCTCTTCCTTAAGTTTTATTGCATTGATTACTTGCTATCAACAACATCGAGCAATACTTTCTCTTAATTTCACGGTCTACAATGTAATGATTCACCACCTAACTTCAGTATTATAGTTTAGGACTTTGCTACGGTGACATGCATGTCACCGTGACATGCACTTTTCGGTCGACCTCATATAGGATTAGGTCGACCTAATCTGTTGTTTCAGTGTAAAAACAGTTTCATGGTGTCTACTTTGGAGATTCATATCTTACAATTGGCTAGATGGAAATTGGAGATTAAAGGCTTGTTTTGAAGCTGAAGTGTCCATCTACACATTAAAGTACTTGGGAACTCAATAGAAAGTCCAGAAGACCATTTTTTAACCTGACCAAAAGGCTATGCCAAAACTGGGAAACTGCCTGAAAATGGCTTAAGTCTGGCAACGTGTTTGTCAAGCCTACTTTGGAGCTCAATTTGAGAAGCATGGATGCGAGTCAAGTCCAGGGGCCTCTACCACGTTAAATTACGTATTTTTGTATACAAATGAAAGGCATTGGATGAAAGATTGAATATCTTTAAGGCTTCAAACAAAAGGCTCGAAGTTGCTACGAAGGCTGTTTTTCTGGCAGCTTGCTTGTGCTCAAAGTCTGCCAGAAAAACAGCCTTCGTAGCAACTTCGACCCTTTTGTTTTAAGCCTTACAGATATCCAATCTTTCATCTAATTCTTTGAATTTGTATAAAAACATACCTAATTTAACCTGGTAGAGGCTCCTGGACTCGACTCGCATTCATGCTTCTCGAATTGAGCTCCAAAATAGGCTTCACAAACACGTTTCCAGACTTAGCCATTTCCAGGCAGTTTCCCAGTTTTGGCATAGCCTTTTGATGAGGTTCAAAAATGGTCTTCTGGACTTCCTATCGAGCTCTCAATCACTTCAATATGTTGAGGGACACTCCAGCTTCAAAACAAGCCATTAGTCTTCAATTTTCATCTAGCCAATTGTATGGTATGAATATCCAAAGTATGCACCATGAACTGTCTTTACACTGAAACAACAGATTAGGTCGACCTGATCCTATATGAGGTCGACCAAATCCTAAATGAGGTCGACCAGATTCCTTGTGAGGTCGACCGAATTCTAAATGAGATCGACCTAATCCTAACTGAGGTCGAACGGAAAATGTAAGTCACCGTGACATGCATGTCACCGTAGGCACACCCTATAGTTTATACCCGGTATGTATACCTAAATCATTACGGATAGTACTATGCAAAATAACTTATGTACCTGAATTTAGGTTGATTTGTTTGACAGATTGAGCAACTTTCTTAAAAAAAATAGAGTATGCGCATGAATCGGAAGAAAGGAGTTGTGTGAGAAAGGAGAAGATGGATTGGATCGAAGAGCAGCAGAAAAATATTGTATTTGCTTCCTTCCATAGTTACTTACATTTTATATACCAACTAGGCGGCGATGCCGCTTCTTTTTGCGTTTTTGCGGGGCGGAGATGACCTATGGACATGTATTATGTGGCCTGTTATGGTGTTTTGTTAGTATTATTAGCCTAAAATTAGTTTTTGTTAGCAGTTTTGTTAGTAATATTGATTTGACAATATGATACTGACTATGAAGAGATATATGACGGTCAACTCCAATTTAAACACTTTTGAAAATTTTGGCTAGTAAATGATATTTATCTAACCCAAGTAGACCCATTGAGTATGGGTAGGGTACGAGTGACGTATATATGGGTTTGAAAGTTTGTAAATGAGTTTCGGCAGGGTATGGATATTTAGTTCCATAATCTAAATGTATATGAGTTGGGTATGGATACCCATTTATTCAAGGGTGTTTTAATTACACATACAAAAAGTAGACCTATTTGTAGAACTTCATAAGTTTAGGTACCAAAATGCAATACACAAAAGTTTTAAGTAATAAAATGTAATGTTCAATAAATATTTTGAGGACTTATATGCCAAATAATAAATTTAGGTTATAAATGTAAAGATCTATTAAGTTTAGGTACAAAACTGTAATTTGCGTAGTTGAGGCTTAATTTCTTTTATGGTGATGTATTTAAGATGATAATTATTTACTTTTTTTATTGAACAATGGAAACTATTTATTTGATATGTGTAGATATCTAGCCAATCATTCCATGTATAATTGTTGAAAATTCTAGCCCAGGTGAAAAAGCAAAACTCTAGAGAGAAGCAAAAGGAATACAAACTGGAACTCGCTTAAAATTTCACGCCTTCAAATCTCATAGTGGAAAATGACAAATTTCTAATAAGTAATAACCATATATATTTATTTTTAATTGGACTCGACATTGAGATGAAAAAGTTAGTGGTTCATGGTTCAATTATTAGTTATCTAGACTATTGGTGAGTCGTGTATGGACCCGTTCATACTTGTGATTAGAATACATAAAAATAGTATACTAATTAGGGTTAGACGAAGAATGTAAAGAAATAAATAAAGAAAGGGTTATGGAAGGCGAGTAAAAAATGAAACGAAGAAGAAGTAGATGATGGAAAGGTTTTGACCAATATTTTTAGTTGGTCGTCAATACAACAGTCAACCCTTTCACCGTAGCAATTTATTGACACTTGCTTGTGTAGATGTCACATATTTTGTTACATGTAGTTAGTATGAGTTTGTTTAGTACCCCGTAAATGTACTAAATGAGTTTATAAATTCTCTCTTGCAATATTTTTGAGTCGTCTCTATTTTATCATTTATTTAATGTTTAACGTAATGAGCAAATATAAAATGGCCGAATCTTCTCCGAGAGTTTAGTGATACAACATCTTGTATGGTGCAAACTAAATTTATACTTGTGCGTTATGGTGGATTAAATTCATGGATTGGTTCAAAAGGATTGGCGGATTGGATTCATAGATTTAAGTGAAATCTAAACATTTGACCAATATGTAAATTTAAAAAATTGTAAGTACGAAAATCTCATAAAATTTGGATACCAAAACATAATTGTTCAATGATTATATATTAAAATTAAATTTGGGTTATCAAAATGTAAAATATACATTATAATGACTAAGTTGTGATTTAATTAAGTTTGAGGTATAAAATGTAAATGTCTTAGGAAACAGTAATATGACTTTAGCTTTATATATATATACTAGAAATTGAAGCCCATCACTTGTAAATCAAGAAGAAAATAGAAGATATGTTTTGAAAACCCTAGCTCCGGTTTCTTAGGAGCGGCGATTCCACGAGAGTGTGCGACGTGCTGGTGACCGCCATGACTGCTCCTGCTCTGGGAGCCTCTCTCCCGGACCCCCGCCCACCGGACATCATTGCGGGCTCAAGGAGGCCACCGCAAACCACATCCTCGCCGAATAGCAAAGGCGATCGAGAGTCGCAGCAAGCTAAAAGTGGGTGAAGCCTATGAGCATGAACTCCCTTTTCGATTCCAACCCAAGGACAGAGGAGACAATAGATATGGAAGATGTCCATCATACGGATACCAGGAATGACACGACCAGTCCGACGCGATCTCCACCCCCAGCAGCTTGGGGTCAAGGAAAGAAACTCTTCACCGAGATGTTGAGTGATGATGCCTGGTACGTGGCCGAGTCCGACTCATAGGACGTTGGGGCAGCCATGCGGGAGGATGATTTAGATGATGAGATCCCGGAGGACGACGATCCGCGCTGCCCTACGATCCCCTTCAAGGCAATGTAGAAGATTCGTTATCAACGTAAGTGGAGGTCGGCATTGATAATCAAGGTTCTGGGGAAAACATTCCCTTTTCAAGCTATCTCACAAAGACTAGAATCTATATGGGCTAAGTGCGGCTCTTTGCAAATATCTAGTTTGTCATGGGGATTTTACGTAGTCCGCTTCACCAGCCAGATGGACTACGAACAGGCGGCGGTAGGGGGACCTTGGACGATCGGAGGCCACTATATTACGGTGCGTCCCTGGCGGAAAGGTTTTGATCCACGAACAGCGGAAGTAGCCACCACCATGGTCTGGGCACGCCTCCCGGGTTTACCCATTGAATTCATCAACCGCGAGGCGGACGAACGAATTGCCTCTAAGATCGGGCGACCGATCAAGGTGGACAGAGCCACCCAAAACGGAGAAATGGGCAGGTTTGCCCGAGTTTGTGTCGAGGTTGATCTCATGAAGCCATTACTCTCTCAATACAAGATTGAAGGGAGGACTTACTTCATCGAGTTTGAGGGCCTTTACCGCATTTTCACGGAGTGTGGACAGTATGGCCACACATCCCAAGGCTGCCCGACTCTGTTCAAACCCACCCCGGAGGCACAATCTAATACGGATGCTGCTGAGGGTGCCTCGACCTCTCAACCGACGAAGCCATATGGGGAATGGATGGTAGCGAAGTCTCGATCTCACAAACAGACAAACAAGGGAAGGAGAGATAAGAATGTAGAGAACTCTCAGGCCACTAAGGAGCCGACGACCTCGCCAACTAATGGGGAGACGGGCTCTCGGTTCGATGTTCTAATGACAGAGGAGGAGTCCAATCCGATGGTGAACACATAACTGGGAGTGCACCAGGACACTACTCGGATGGCCCCAAAGAAGGGGAATGACCAGGGTATGGGGCGGATCCTACCAGACCCCCAAGCCTCCCAGTCTACAGTGGTGGCGAATCTAATGGGAGACACCTCCGGCGACCCGCGCAGCTCTACAGACCCCTGGGTTGTCTGACAAGTTAATAACCGTCCCTATCAGTCTGGGGGCATCCTCCGGTACAGGGATGAAGTTGGTTACGACTCCGGTGGACCCCAAGCTTAGCAAAGCCAAGGTTGGCAAGGACCAAACCTCGGCTATCTCTTCACGGCAAGCAGAGGGTGCTGGCACAAAAGCCAAACCTCCTACTCCGAAGGTGAAACTGAAGGGCACCTCGATCCAGGCAGAGGGCAAGGAAAAACGCACGGGCACTCAGAGGGCCCCCTTGGGGACATCCTCTTTAGCGGGCAATGACCTGCAGGGACACTTGATGTCGAAAGACTCGGGGGGCCAGGGGGCTCCGGTAAATGCTCTCTAGCTTCAAGCTAGAGCCTGTCTCAGGGAAGTTCCTTATGGGTTCTCTCTGATTTTTGTGTGTCTTTCGTTTTTTCCTTTTATCATGGTTAACATCTTTGCTTGGAACTGCCAAGGGGCAGGTCACGATAAGTTTATTGCATACTTGCATTCTTTCTTTGTGCCGACTAGGCCGGACATCGTTATTATTGTTGAGCCACGTATTAGTGGTAGGGTGGCTCAACAGGTAATCTCCCGTATGGGTTTTGACGGCCTCCTTATGGTGGACGCTGTTGGTTTTTCAGGAGGCATTTGGGTGCTTTGGAACAACCAGGATCTCAAAGTGACGAGGTTGGACGCCTGGGAACAAATGGTTCATTTCCGCTGTTGGAGGCGTAGCACGGCCAATGAGGAAGTGGTTGTCTCGGCTGTCTATGGTAGCCCTGATGCAGCTAAAAGACAGGAGCTCTGGACAAAATTAATGCCTTGGCTCCCTCAACTCCCGAACCGTGGCTACTTGTTGGGGACTTTAACTCGATACTGGGGCCTAATGACCGGAGGGGAGGAGTGGCTTTTCAGGAAGCGAGAACTCGGCCTTTTCGATCGTGTCTCAATGCGAGTGGTTTGCATGAGATGGGTTTCTCGGGTCCGCGGTTCACCTGGAAGCGAGGAAACCTCTCTCAGAGATTAGACTAGGCATTATGCAACAAACAATGGCTGCATAAATTCCCGGACTCGGTGAATTGTCATTTGGAGAGGGTCGGATCTGATCATAGGCCCCTGTTTGTACGTTCATCCCCCGACTCGCAAGGGAGGATGGTTAGGCCGTTCAGGTTCCAAGCTGCGTGGTTAGCTCACGATGATTTTGCGCGGGTGCTGGAGGAGTCTTGGAGTCGGTCGACTGTTATCCCGGTCTCCCTTGCTCGTCTTACGGAAGCCTTGAAGATTTGGAATAAGCAAGTCTTTGGTAATATTTTCCGCAGGAAGAGAACTCTCACATTGAAGCTTCGTAAACTGGAGGTTGAGAATGAGGGTAACAGCTCGGCCCGGTCTCGTGCTCTGGAGGAGTCCGTTCGTCGAGACTTGGAGAAAACTCTCTGGGAGGAACAGCTGCTTTGGTTGCAAAAGTCTCGGGCATGCTGGATCAATGAAGGTGATCGTAATATAAGGTTCTTCCACCTATCTACTCTCAAGAGAAGGCGGTTTAACAAGATTGTGGCTCTGAAGAACGAGGATGGTGTCTGGGTAACGGACGAATTCACTCTTCAAAGCCTGGCAAGGGGTTTCTATGTCGAGCTTTACCAAGTTGAGGCAGGTGCTGCCGCGTCCCTCCCGGCGCTCTTTGAGAAGCTGGATGCTGTGGCGGGTAGGGATCTGGATCGGGGACTCACCAGTATTGAAGTGCGGCAGGCTGTAATGGATATGGGTAGCCTCAAAGCACCTGGGAAGGATGGATATCAACCTGTGTTATTTCAGAGATGTTGGAGCACTATTGGAGAGGCTTTCTCCCAATTTGTTGAGGGGTGTTTCCTTGATCCGGTGCAGATTCGGTTAATTAATGAGACACTCCTAGTTTTAATCCCGAAGAGGGAGAGCCCGGAGTCCATCAAGCAGTTCAGACCTATCGGATTGTGTAATGTGGTCTACAAGGTGCTTGCTAAGTGTCTAGTGAACCGGATCAAGCCTTACATGCGACGACTGGTCCACCCCATGCAGACTAGCTTTGTTCCGGGGAGGCATATTACGGACAACATTATTATTGTTCAGGAGTCCCTTTAATTCTAAGTCTGGAAGCAGCAATCTTGCAGACTTCTGTGTTTATGAAATAGAGAAGGAAAACGGGAAGAAGAAGAATTCTCTCATCATTAAAAGAGTTATGGCAGTCATCTATTTATAGTTGTGAATACTGGAAGTTACCTTCCGAAGAGTCACATCCCTTCACAGAAAAGGTAGTTACCTTTATGGAAGGTCATATCCTTTCACAGAAAAAAGGGAGTTACCTTTCTGGAAGGACACTTCTTTTCACAATATTCAAACGTTAATTAATAATATAAATTAATTAATTAATTAATTAAATTTCCAAAAGACTCCATCTTTATAATTTACTTCCCCCATCAATGTCGTATTACAACTCTATTGACTAACTCTAACAATCCCCCACTTAGTCAACAAGAGTTGAGAATACCTGCCTCGAACAAGTAGCGCATACATAAATGTATCTTTTCGATTTGAACCTTTACCTAGTGTAAGCAACTCAAAGTTGATAACGAATCAGTGACGGGCTTAAGCCTAGGAGTCACGATCCAAAGCTATAACCGGAGATGCCACACACGTACTTGTCTCTTCTCTAAACCACAACAACTAACTAGGGTAGCACTATTATGGCCATGTGCTAATCCTGTTTCATGAGCATACACAAAAGTTGACCTCTACTTTTGTTAGAGCGGCACCACTCTAAATGCTCACATAGGTAACATTCCAAATGAATTGATTAAGAGTTCTATAACTCACCCTTCTTTGGACTAATTTACTTGTACAATAAATTAGTGCCTCTGTTAGAGTAACTTGTTATTACTACATTGAACCTTTTAATTAGTGAATACCTAAAGAAAAGGTTGGGTTCTCATTACTTCTAACTACACAAAAAGGTCTTAATCCCATCCCTTGGGATGTCTCATAGATCATGCCTCTTGGCTATCCCTTGGCAAGAGGATCTGCCAAATTATTGTTTGATTTTACATACACAATAGAAATGATTACATAATAATCAAATATCTAACGTAACCATGTCTTAGACTATTATGTCTAGACTTACCATTGTAAATCTTGCTATAAGCTTTAGACAAAGTGGCCTTACTATCACAATAGACAGAAATGGCTAACATTGGTTGTGGCCACAACTCTTTATCTATCAACATGTTTCTTAGCCATCTGCCTCTTTTCCAGTCGCCGAAAGGGCTAGAAATTCATCTTCCATGGTGGAGTGTAATACACATTTGTTTCTTTGAAGCCCAAGAAACAACTCCACCACCTAGTGTAAAAATCTACCTGTTGTAGATTTATTTCACTAGCACTTTTTATTCAACTAGCATCAAAAACATATCCCCCACAATTCTTCCACTTGCCGAACTATCATGGAATAATTCCATTTTATTTTCCATGGTTTACTTACTGAACTTTCAACCACTACATTGATCTAATTGTTTACCAATGATATGAACTAATTAGATTAGTATACCACAAACAATTCAGATATTATTAGAAATATCATCTAATTACTTACCAATGGAATTGGTCAAGGTAACTTGAGATGCCACAAGTAATTCATTTGCATTTCCAGATTGTATTGGAAATACCATCTAATTACTTACCAATGACATTTCACAAAGGTAACTTGACATACCAAAAGCAATTCAAATGAATATTCTAATTCATTCTTCTAATTACTTTCCAATGGTATAAATTCACACATATACCATAAGTAATTCAGAATTTAAGTTCAATAAGATCATCTCAATTGAGCTCTCATGTCAAATTGTTTTCCAATGGTATAGTGTACATATACCATATACAATTCTAGCGATGATTATTTTGATGATCACCATTCTTTGGCAAGTTTATTCAATCTTTATAAGTATCCATCTTAGTTTTCTTTTCCAAGACATAAACCATATACATGATAACAAATTATCATGTCGGGAACATATTTCACCATTTTCCAATTTACTTCAAGATCACAACTCAAACAATTTTGTTACATAAACCAAATTGTTTCATCTTGCAAGCATCAAAATTGAAACACATACAATTTTTGGTGACAAAATTTGTTTCAAGAATTCAATGTGAATTCTTCCAAATTTAAACACAATTGAATTTCTCCAAACTCTTCTCGTAATGTGAATTATGAGTTTGTTCCACCTCATCTCAAATACTACCGAAGTATTTGATTTCATTAACCAAATGGAATTGGTTAACCATTTTTTTCTTTGCAATCACATATGTTACACCAAGAACATGAAAATTACAAAACCTCTGTAGGCAGAATACAAACTCACACCAAGTACTATTCTAAAAATCATTTTATTATGTACAACATCCGCTACTTTCATTGCACCATTAAGCCATGCATATGTGCAATGAAACTGATTACCAAATCATATTAATTATGGGGTATCATTTTTGTCACTACTGGAAACTACATGATGCATGCGTAGAAGATTACCACTGATTAATTAATCATGGGAAATAACAATGCTCTGGGCAGTTACAATTAACAGAACAATTGCCATCACATACGTTAAACTTTCTTTCTCTCGAATGACATCAAAACACAACAACATATATAGACAATATATATGGCATGTATATATGCATGCATGAATGGGATTCACGAACATATTCATTCGGCACAAATATGTATAAAGTTAGAAACAGGAAAACAAAATACCTTTCTGGTGCATACATATATCTGTGACCGACTTCTTTCGTTCTTTTACTGCAAGTTCCTTTCAATATCATTAACGACCGAATGCCACTTCTCTTTTCGCTTTTCTTGTTGGGATCAGAAGCATACGCATTCAACGTATTCTCCACTCCATAATCCATTTTTTAAAATAATACTCTAAGATTGTCAGGAAACTGAAGGAAATAATCGGATTGAAGGCGTGATTAATCACTCTCCTTAGAGTGTTATTTGCCCCCACTACAAATTGCTAGTAGGCTCGAGCAAACCACCCCCAGTAGTCCCTTCAATTCTAAGTCTGGAAGCAGCAATCTTGCAGACTTCTGTGTTTATGAAATAGAGAAGGAAAACGGGAAGAAGAAGAATTCTCTCTGTCATGAACCAGTTGATCCCAATAACTCGAGTTGTTGGGAGAGGTTCAATAGTGGATCATATACCACAACACTAACACGCCCCCTCAAACAAAAGCCACTCACAAGGGCTTGAAGTTTGCACAGGTCTGAAGACAAGAATACCATGTGCTTAACAAATGGGAGTCACCGGGAATCGAACACAAGACCTCTCGGTCACAGAAGGCTCTGATACCATGTCATGAACCAGTTGATCCCAATAACTCGAGTTGTTGGGAGAGGTTCAATAGTGGATCATATACCACAACACTAACACTCTCATCATTAAAAGAGTTATGGCAGTCATCTATTTATAGTTGTGAATACTGGAAGTTACCTTCCGAAGAGTCACATCCCTTCACAGAAAAGGTAGTTACCTTTATGGAAGGACATATCCTTTCACAGAAAAAAGGGAGTTACCTTTCTGGAAGAACACTTCTTTTCACAATATTCAAACGTTAATTAATTAATATAAAATTAATTAATTAATTAATTTTCCAAAAGACTCCATCTTTATAATTTACTTCCCCCATCAATGTCGTATTACAACTCTATTGACTAACTCTAACAGTTAATGGGGAATCTACATATTTTTTATGATTGGGAGAGGTTTGAAACAGGTTGATCCCTTGTCCCACTTTTTCTTTATTCCTGCCATGGATATATTGTCACTTATGATACAGGAAGCGAGTGTGGCAGGTTTTGTTAATGGATTCTGTATGAATGAGATGAATAGAAAGGGAGAAGACACGCAATTGCTTTACGTAGACGATGCCATTATTTTTTGTGAGGCGTCAAAGGTAGAGATTACAAATTTCTTGGGCAGATTGGAGTGCATCTAGAGCGTCACAGGATTGAGAGTAAATCTTGAAAAAGAAAGTTGTTCCTGGTTGGTGAAGTTGATAACATAGAGAGACTCGTTGAAGTCTTCGATTGTAATTGGAAAATTCTCCCAACAACGTACATTGGTTTACCACACATGAACGATCCTTCGTCAGCGTGGATTTGGAACCCTGTAATTGCTAGACTCCAGGCAAAGCTCGAAAGCTGGATGGGGGGTCTGCTTTCAGTCGGTGGGAGGATCATATTAAGCAATGCTTGTCTGGCGAGTCAACCTTTGTTTAGAGGCTCGCTCCCCATTGTACCCAAGAGATTAATTCAAAAGATCAAAGGTGTGCAGAGGGACTTCATTTGGGCAGGTTTTAGCGAACAGAGGAAGCTACATTTGGTAGCGTAGGAAAGGTGCAAAGCTCCAAAAATATGGGGAGGCTTGGGAATTCAAGATTTAGAATTTCATAATAGGGCACTAATCTGCAAATGGTTATGGAGGTTCATGACCGATGGAGAAGAACACCTGGTACAAGCAAATTCTAAGCTAGAGCGTCATGTTGGATCAGTGGGGATCTTTCTGGTGCATTTTGTTGTAGTTCGTGGAAGCAAATACAGAAAATAAGTCCTGAATTTTGAAAGCTAACACGGGTGAAACTCATAATAGGAGATGATACTCTTTTTTGGCATGATTATTGGATTAATGAAAGGACTCTTGCTGAAATCTTTCCTAGTGGCAGCTGCTGCTATTTTCCCACTTGTAAATGTCTCGCAACTTGCTCAAGTCGATAATGGGAGGTTAGTATGGGTAATACCCCTTAATTTCACTCTAAGGGGTGGGGCTGAGTTGAGAGGGAGAGGGAGAGTTTGATGTCCTTCCTTGGTACCCTTGATTTGTCTCTGTTCTTTGCAGGTATAGATTCAGTGATATAGCAAGCATGTTCATCAACTTCCTTTACCGTGCGATCCATGTACCCTAGTTTGGCAAAGAAGAAATTCTTATAGCTAGAGGCTTTCCCACATAAGACGATATGGTAGGGGCAAGTTCCCTCAAAGGTTTGCACCTTCATGTACCAAATCCTTTTTACATGCTCTCTGCTGGTGCATATAGTAATAGAGGAACCGCTTCGAGGATAGAGCAGCAACATAATTTTTTATTGCATACAAGATTGGCGATCTGATTACATGATGGCTTGTAGCAGCGAATAAGGTGGAGAAAGAGATTGCAGAAGCATGGCTTGAATCTCTGAGATTGAGAACTGCTGGCAGGAGATTGTCAAGATCCTCCTAAAGCTGTGGACTTTCTTTCATGTGTTTGTCTTTAATTTTGCAGCATCTATTACACAATAATTTTCAGTACCCCTCTCTCATAGTGTAATCAAAAATTATGGGTGAAGACTGGTGCTAGGTTTGGAGAGACAGTTTGACTATCTGCTGGTTAGATGGTGAACTTGGTTCGCTAGGCTTGTCGGGTGGAAGTCAATGTTTTGATGAAGGCTTGTTGTGCCTTTTGCCTATGGTTTTTGTCTCTGCAGTTTTGACCCAGCTGCTGATGTTGGAGATCCTGGAGTCCTTTTCTTGTTTTCCTTTGCCTAGTTATGGAATAGCCTACTTATTCACTTGGGTGTTGTGAACCCTAGTTTGAAATATGTGATAGATTGTATTAATTGAATGCTTTGTGTATGGGTTTGTGTTTACTGCAAAGTTTGAGGTATTTTCATGATTATTGGGTTGTGTTCTTCATTTCTCATTACTATGCCAATTTGTCCTAGGTAGAGGGAATTCCCCTTTTTGTTAGGAGGCTTTGATAAGCTGGATTCCTTGGCCAATTGAATCACATACCTAGGGAAAATTAGGGCAAACCTCAAACTTCGATTTAGCACTTTAACTTGTGTGTTACTTTAATTGCCGTCCGAATTAAATTCTGAGGGATTGGTTTTTGCAACCCTTATCGGTTAAGAGAGCTAGGACTCTTAGCTTATTGTTGCCATCCTTAACTGAAAGGTTAAGAGAGCTAGAATCCCTATTTTATTGTAGCAATTCTTGATCCATTGATTGAGAGAGATTGGTTCCTAGCTTAATCGTTTTCCTAAACCGACTGATGATTAAGTGAGTGAGGTTTCCTTCACTTGTTGCGCCCTTCTTCGGTGTATTAACACACCTCCACACATTTGCATTCGATTTGGGCAATCTTGATATGTAGTTAAGGGGAGCAATACTCGGGTGTGGACTCTTCTCTCATTGGGACAATCTCGATTTACTTTACTTGCTTGTTTTCATTTGTAGTTTTCATAGTTTTAAACCCAAAAACGTTTGTTAGATAACAAACTAAGAAATTGAAGTAGGGGTACATGGACCGGTCCGGATTTGACAATTAAAACATACTTGCCCTTATATTGCACCCGGCTAGAGTTTATCTTTGAGCTATAGTCGGGATTTAAAATACGGTGTATCCGCGGCGAGTCACTGTGACTATATTACTGTTGCTTTTTTAAATCCCATTCAATCATCCTTACAAGAATCCTTCATCACAACTCGTACTATAGGTTGCTTAATGCCATCTTTAACTCGATAGCAAAGAAATACATTTTAAGCACGATAATTTGTTTCGGAAATCACACAAATAGAAACATCCACAATTTTTAAACCCCGTACCATTGTGATATGGCAAAAAAAGCAAAAAACAAACCCCAGTATGGTCATAATAAATACCTTACCTAGAATACTGTCTTGAAACACCACAAACACGACATAGATGAGGTGAAAGCAGCTCTCGCTCAGAGCTGAAAAGCCTTTATGGTTTCCTCAACGTCTCCGCGGTTCGCGCTATAGCGCTTAACGAACTCGTAGGATGGGAAGGACCTGTAAAGAGCAGGGTTGGCCGCATTGATGAGAGCTTTTGCTGGTTCGATGATGGTGTCGACGTCGGGATGCAGAAAGAAAGCCCCCGATGTTCTAGCTTTGATGGAATTCGTCACAGCCCGGTGCTCAGCACTTTTCAGCTTCCCGTTACTGATAATCTGTATATATATTAGTAGTGTTGTTGTAGCAACAAAGAAAGATCAGCTGATCGGATATGTGTGTATAAATAGAGCTAGCCGTCGTTCGTTCGGTCGCAGAGAGTATGTAGTGAAAGACAGACAGACCGACAGACCTGCAGCTGGTGGCCGACGTTGACGACAAATGCATTTGGGATGGGCTGGACTCCGATCCAGTGGCCGTCCTTCAACACCTGGAGGCCGTACGAGTCCTGGCGCAGAATGGTTAAGATGGTTGGGTCGACGTGCTTGTACACTCCCAGGCTGAGGGTGGGATCGGGGCACGGCGGGTAATGATTGACTTGCAGGTACATAAACTTGCTGAACTCTTCCAGGTAGCCGCTGCTCAACCCAAGGCCTTGGCTGATTTTCTCCAAAATCCTGAAACCCAACTTCCTCACCTCCACCGAGCACTCTCCCACTACCTCTCTGTAACGGACGGTATACCATAAGAATATTTTAGATGACTCATATTAATTACAACCAGCATATCGCAAGAATGAGAAACCAGGGGTAAGAAAATTGGTTGCTAGTCAAGGCAGGCCATGGGCCTGTTGGCATAGTGGGTGACTCTACATTCGTTATTTCTTTTATAAGGGTGATATAAGGTTTTTTTTAGTTAGGTGATAGTCAAAATGATTCAAATTTATGAGCTCTAGGTTCAACATCAATAGTATTATCACTGAACTAAATCTTTATTTACTAAAAAATAGGATTATGATGAATTAGTCGTATGAATTATGGACAAAATATATATGAGTCTAGTGTCAAAAATAGGAAAAATCATTGTTAGTCGATGTTATATGGGGTCAACCTGCTAGATAATAATTTTGAGCCCAAACTCATTAAATCATGGGCCATGGGAAAAGGAATGACCTTTCTAATTCTAAAGTATGGACTATCGGGTTAAAATATGGGCTTAATGTTAAAAAACAAAAAATATTGTTTATTGAGATTATATAAGCCAGTCCAATGGATGATTAATTAATTTTGAGCTCAAACTCATTGTAAAGCATCAGGGAGAGAGAAAACATACTTTCTAATTGTAATTATTTGTGGCTACTAACTATTGTTTTATTTATTCTTAATTGTAAAATAAATATTTTTTATTCTATATATATTTACAAAAGTTGGGCACATTCATTTATAGAACTAGACCTCTAAAATTCCTTGATCGGCCATATAGCCAGCCAGTAAAGTCCCATTCTCAACATTAATGGTTGTAAATCTAATAGTTGAAACAAATTAAAGAGAGAGGGAGATAGGGTGTGACCTGTATCTGTGGGGCTTGTGAGGCCAAAAGGGAAGGTATTGCTGGAGAGGATGACAACTATGCCTGAGAACGTCACGCCAGAAATGAACCTTCTCACTGTTCACATTGTTCCCACTGCTGGTGCTAACCACACATGGCTCCGTGGTTGGGGTGTCGGAGTACAAATTACGAACCACTCCCTCTTCTTCCTTGGACATCCCGAAGAACTCCTCGAACACCTTCATCCCATCCTCCATCAACTCCTCCCCAACTCCATGATTCGTCACCTGAAAGAAACCGAACTCCTGGCAGGCGTCGAGGATGAGCTGAGCGGAGTCCGGTGCCTCCAGATCCACCACGGGGATTTGGTTGCTGACGGGGACTGGGCGGTCGCCGGGCCGCTCCTCCGGCGGTAATATGTAGCTTTCGGGCAAAGACTCCACTTCTTTGTACCAGCTCGAAACAAGTTTCGCCGCCATACTATCAGTAACAATTAATCAATCCTGCAAAAACGACACTTGGTTGTATCGGAGCAGAATCCGTAGCTAGACAGACAGACTCCTGCCTTTACCTTATGTATTATATATGGTTGGAATGTGTGATTGATCACTTCAATTATTTGGAATCCGCCGTCACTGCTGGCCAGAGAATAGAGCCAAAGGGCGGATGGTATGTTGCTGTCTGAATTCAATTCAAAATTCATCGTCTCTACATCACCTTTGAATTTGTCAACATAAGTCGTCCATTATTTGTGTTAGCCAGTCATAGCTACATTTTATTACAAATAAAAAATTTAGCTCATCACAACTGTGGGACAGAATTATAAAATGGGAAGAGGTTATCGAGTTAGAGCAGAAAACAATAATTTTCGCTAACAAAACTAAACGCCGTAAACGCCGAGTAATTATTGGTTAATAACTTATGAGTATTAAATTAGGACCTTTAGAGTTTAGATTTAATGGAGCCCATAAAATTCAAATCTAAGGATTGTGAACTAAAGACATTTTATATTCTCTAGTTTTTTTAATTGGCTCTTATCTTCTTCGTTCTAACTCGGATTATAATTTTTTTTTTTTTTTTTTTTTTTGCACAGATGGAACAAGTTCGTTGTGCTCTACAAAATGAGATCAATTTTCAATATATTTCGAGAAACTTTTTTCATACCTCCCGTTACCAACTACATACCATATGGTACTTTACCACTATGGTATGTGGGTGGTAACTTGTGGTAAACAATGATGAAAGTCGTAAATGACAGTTAGTATACTCCTACTATCATGTATTCAACCTTCCTACAGTATTGGTATGTTCATACCATCATGGTACGCTTTCTTACCATATGGTATTAAATAGGAGCATAGCATATGGTATTTGATACGCCCCTGGGGGGTGTATGTTATCAAAGTCACGCAGCTAACGACTCAATCGAAGAATCGATTGAGCTCGAATCAGGAACGAAGCGCTCTTAATACGAACTTGGGATAAAACGGAACCAACAGACAATTCCACACCTGGGGAAAGCTCGTATGGTATAAAAGGGTAGCTGCTCGACCACGATTGAAGTGAATATTCAATCGATACACAAGCTCACAAGCTTGGAATCCACCAAACTCAAACAAGTCGCAACTTGCACAAAACCAAAGGTTTGTTTTTTCGATTAATCAAAGTCTTCTATCTATTACAACGAAAACTAGAGGGCTTTTATAGCCAAAGAAAACCTAATACAATTCTAAACTAACAAGGAAACTAATTAGAACAGGAAAAGGCTAAAGAATTCGAGTAAAACAAGGTAACTTGCTGGCCAAGAAACTGACTTAAAACGCAAGCAAGTCTGCCTAGGAAAACAGGCTTCATAGCATCTTTGAGCCCTTCTAAAATGGTCTTCTAGGTTGATTCGAATTCAACCAATTCCTTGCCTTTGTAGAATAAAACTTCCTGTTTCACCTCCAACTTGAATCAGCCTGAGATCATGCTCCAAACTCCAGATATAGCCCTTCAAAGTTTGCATCTCAAAACTGTTTTCTGCCTTAGCCAGATTTTGGCAGTTTTCAGAATTCTTCATAGCATTTTTATACGTCTGGAATGTGATCTTCTGGACTTCCACTTGAGCCACCAAGCATACCAACTTATAGATAAAGTGTTTATATTTAAAACAAGCCATTAAACACCAATTTTCATTGATCCAATTAAGAGAACCATACCTCCAAAGTTGGTACCTTGAAACTGTCTCTATACTTAACCAAATTCTGCCCTTCTTCTTTCCAACCTTGATAGCTTCTTTGGCAAGTAATTTTGAATTGTAGAAGTGGCCAATTTGGATCATATCAGTATTGACTGGTAAAAAATGACTCAATTGTTGGGACAAGCAAACATTCAAGTGTGGGGAGTGATTCGGGTCCAAATGTACACATTTTACCCCTCATTTCTTGTCCGTTTTGTTTAGTAGATCACCGTCCCTCGACCTATTTTACGCTAGTTTGTGCTTGTTTTGTTTTATTTCAGTTCCTAGCACGTGTGGGAAGGTCGAGGATGAGTTTCGGGATTATCAAAGGTCAAAAAGCGCCAAAAAGTGAAAAAATGTCCCATGACCGTGAACCGCGGGCGCCTAGGAAAGCAGCCGCAGTTCACGATCCAAGTAGCGAGTTCACGGTCGCCACGAACGTGAACTAGAACCACAAACAGTTAACTGAAGGGCGTCTAGAGGAGTTTCAGAGGTTACTGACACCAAGTCAGTTCACGGTCGTAAACCTGTGAACTTCAGCTCCAGATCGTGAAGTGCTGTAGTGAAATGGTGTGAATTGGTTCGAGTTCACGGTTCAAGCTTCGAGTTCACGGCCGTGAACTCGAACCGTTAACAGCCCTCGATCTGGGTATAAAAGGCAGCAGCAGAAGGAAGAAAAAGGGGAGCTGGTTTTTGGGAGAGTGTTTCTCTCTCTGATTTCAATCCAAAACACCAAAGGGGAGTTCTAGAGTAAGAGGGAGAGTGCTTGAGTGATCTTGGAGCTTAATTGGAGGCTTGGGTTGATCTTGAAGACAAGGATTCAAGCCTAGAAGAAGAAGTTCTTGGGCTCCAATTTGTATTTTCTCTCTTCTCTCTATGGAAACTCACCCTCTTCTCTTGGTTTAAGAACCCTAGGTCTAGATTTGGGTTTAATGTTGATGTACGTGACACATTCCATGTTTGATTAATGAATTTACTTAATTGATGGATGTTTTCATGAATGACATGAGTTGAGTTTCCATTTTCATGTATTGAGCTTTTGACTTAGGAGGGAGAAAATCCCCTTAGAGCCCATTATTGGCGTCTTTGGGTCACTCCTCACCCTATATCGTCCACGTAATCCTTGAGGGAGTCGATTCCATCAATCTCCTATGATATAGGGTTGCCCTAGGTTGAATAGAGCCTACCACATTCATCATTCGTCGTTCCGGGTCATTCCCGAGGGAGTCTATCTCCTAACGGTAGAGTAATTGAGTCAATCAAGCTTGACCTAGGAGGGAAACAGCTCCTCACCTCATATCATCTGGGCAATCCCCGAGGGAGTCGATTGGATCGATCTCCTACGATATAGGGGTGTCTTAGGTTGATTATGGCTCCCACCCATCCATCACTTCACCGTTCCGAGTCCGTACCGAGAGAGTTCATCTCCTAACGGTAGGACAGAGGGTCGATCGAATTAGGAGGATACCCAACATTGATCCAAAGGTCGGAAATAGGGGCATTTAACCCAAGGGAGCCCCAAACCTTGTAAATAGCTAGGTTAGTGATTAGTCTAGGTTAGTTAATTTAGTTTTCCTAAGCACTACTCTAGGTTGGCAAGATAACGAAACATAAACTTGAAGTAGGGTAAGCCTAGATCCCATGGTACGTTATATTCTTATTGCTTGCTTGCCTGCCTTATGTTGCACCCAGTCGCCGGTTATACTTGGCCGGCGATTGGGAATTTGTAGTTGGAACGAGTCAGTGAGCATTAAAGAAGATGTAGAACTTGATTCATCCCAAGGGGACAAACAAATCTTGGAAGAAGGAAGGGAGGTTGAGGATGCAAATGGTTCCTAAGATGAGAACGAGGTTGGGGTGGATAAATCTTCCACAAATGACACGTGCTGCCAAAGCCTTCCACCTGACCTTGATGAACTTCTAGAAAGGACCATGTTTTATTTCTCTTCCCCAAGCCAAGGAAAACCCTCATTGATCCCTCTTTGTGGATTCCATAGTGTTCAATCCATGATATCCTACATGGTATGGGCAAAGAGAAGAGAGAATAAGGAAAGACGAAGAGGTCTTGTAGATGGAGCGTCAAATCTCACCAAGTTTACGAGCCATTACCATTGTTATTCACACCATATGTTCGGGAATTGAAACTCCACATAATCGATGAGAACCTAAAATTCAAGGAGGTTTTGGAGTGGACCGATACTTAGGAGCCACCGTGCGAATCATAATGCTAAAGAAGTGCTTGTTGGAAGGCAACCCAAGCTTTAGGTTTGTATTTCTTTTCCCTTTAATAAGTCAACCTTCATGACGTTGTGGTGTTTTGGATGTTAATTTTCTCTCTCGAGTCTCGCGTTATTTCTAGTCCCTCCAACATCGTTCACAGTTGATCTGGTAACTTCGTTCTACACTTCTTATCTTTCCTCCATTGAGGACAATGTTGTGCTTAAGTATAGAGGGTTGGGGTGATTCCATTATGCTTGTTTTTGTGGATGAATAGTTTGAATGTGAGTGTTTGGAGCCTAGTTTTGTATGCCCAAATATTAAAATTTGAGGGCTTCAGGCACATTTAGATGAATGAACTGTTTATGGCCTATATTGAGTGTGTTTTGGAACCTAGCATTGTATGCCAAAGTTTAAAAAATTTGAGGGTTACAAACACCTTGTCAATGCATCTACCTAATCAATGTGCTTTAAATTGTTAGTTGTCATGGTCTGTATTCCTAGGTGGATAGTGTAGCTCTATAGAGGATGTCGGTAAGTGAGGGGTTTTGCTTATATTTCCTTTTAAATATGTTGATATTGTTTACTATTGAGGTTAGGACATGTGTTGGCCTCTATCCCATTTTGGACCTCAAATAGGTTTTACAAAGGTGCTCCAGTTTTGAAAATGTTTTAAAAAATGAGTGTTCTCACGCGAGAGACAACCGATCATAGTGTTTTTGTGAAGCCATCAAAGAGCTTTTCTTTTGGGCCGAAGTGCCCTTTAAAAATGTGTTTGGGCATTCAGATAGCTTTCCATCATCTACCAATCTTTTTCTACCTTCCATCTCCCAAACACCTCTTTCCTCACGGGACTTGGAGATAGTGTATCTCTACGCAAGTCGGGAGACCTCGACTTTTGCTAATATCTCACATGTGTGGCAACTCGTTTGTCGTTGAAACAGGAGGGCATGCTTGGAATTGGTGTTTGATAGATCATGACTCACGTCCGAGCACTTCACCTTCCTACACTCCATCCTCTTAACTATCACTATCTCCACGTAAAACTATAACTAGCATTAACCCTGCCCTTTGGGCATGTAACTTTTAATTTATGTGTATATGTGTAATATGATTATCAAAGCAATAATTTTCTAAAACCGCACAATTAGTTTCCATCACAAAAATAAAGGCCTAGAGACACCACGAAAAGGAAAAGAAATCTCGCATCTCAACTTATAGTTAAAATTAAAAAGAAACACCAGAAGGTCCGTCCATCTTATGATTTATCGAGATTTTAGAATTTGTAATCTCTAAACCTACAATACACATATAAAATGGAGAAAGAAACCATATTCGTTAAATCTCTAAACTTTATGAATCTATACTTTGGATTTCATTCTCCAAATGACCTCTTGATTAATTTACCATTAATATTTTAAAACATATTTTCTATTAAAAATATTTTAAAATATTTAAATTATTATTTAGATGAATTAAATTATTATTATTGAGGATAAGTAATCATCACAAATAATTATAATTTATTTCATCATCTCTTTCCTCCCATATCTCCATCCAAAATAAATTGATCAAAAAGAAAAAAGAGAAAAACCTAGTGCAAGGAGGAGTCTAGCCTCTAGGGGACGGTTTAAAGGGGATAAAAAAACATGAGTAGTTTTCCCGAACAAAAAATAAATGACATAAAGGCGAACGCGAATGGTAAAAAAAAATTAAAAAAAAAAAACTCAGATTACCGAAAATTGCGGTCAGGCTTTTGAGGCTGAGTCTTAATCTTAATCCTCTTTAATATATTTTAAGATTAAGATATAAAAGTCAATATCACTTTTGCTCCAAATTACTTGTAAGTCATCATAAATAAATAGGGCTGGAAGTTTGGTACCGGTATTTGAGATATATCGAATACCGTATCGAATTTGTCTCTATTTGGGATTACCGAATACACGTATTATTTCTTGGGATTGGGATTGAATTTCAATTGTTATTCGGTATTAGGGATTACGGGATTGGGATCGGTATATACCGAAATACCGATCAATACCGAAATATAAGCTAGTGTGTATTTTATCCTCTCAACTAGACTCTCTCATTCACTACTACACGACCCTCAACCACCAAGAGTGTCATTTAATTATACATAGATCATTTCATCACTATTAATAGTCGTCTCTCAACCTCCAATTTGTCAACATAACGATTACCAATGACAAGAACTTGAGATGTCTCCTCTCCTCCATTCTCCTTAATAATATCCTAATTCAAGACTTTTTGCTTAGTATTTCCCCCCTAAATTAAACAATAAAATCTAATTTATATATTTAATTATTAATTGCAAAGGTAATTAATTTTGTATTCGATAATACCGATTGGGATACCGAAATATTTAGGGATTGGGATTGGAATACCGAAATTATTTAGGGATTGGGATTGACTTTAGGGGCTAATTCGGTATTCATGATTTCGGTATTTAGTATTAGAATACCGATACCGTACCGATTTCCACCCCTAATCATAAACATACCCAACGTTTGTACAATCACGCCTCTACTTCCTAGCCTAGGAGAGTGAAAATTTTGCACCTCCCTGCATTTATCATTGGATGCCCTTAATACTCCCTCAAAGTGTCCAAACCCCAAACATAAAACCCCCCTCATTTCTTCCTCAATCTCCTCCCCTCCTCTCTCAACCCCATTCCAGAGGAACAAAACACAGCCCTCCACATCAAATGTACAATGCAGCAACAGAATCCCATAATCTATTATCAACAACAACAAATACAACCTCGCTCTTTTCATACATCATCAGACAATGCCTCCCCTCTCCTAACAATCGCCGTCCTATGCATCATCGGAGCCGCAACTGCATTGCTTCTCGCATACTACGTCTTGGTCAACAAATGCCGCTGTTCCTCGCTTCCCTTCAATCTCCCAACATCGACCTGGTTTCTCCCTTCCTCCAGAGCAACAGCCGCCACCGGACAACCCGCTGTTGACGACTCCTTCATCGCCCTGTCCCCCGACAATTGGCCTCGCGGCGGCGGCGGCCTCGACAAACTTACCATTCAAGCTCTCCCAACTCGCGAGTACAGAACAGGAGGAGTACTAGAATGCAGCGGCGGCGGTATCTACGGCTGCGTGGTGTGCCTGAACGAGTTCAAGGAAGAGAACATCCTCAGAGTCCTCCCCAATTGTGCCCACGCCTTCCACTTGCCCTGCATCGACCTTTGGCTGCAGAGCAATGCCATTTGCCCGCTCTGCCAGAAAAGCATTACCTCGACCCAACTCGCTTCGGGGCATAATCCTCGTCATCTCCAAGTGGTTGCTCCGAGCTCCTCCCCTCGAGGCTCGCAGCAACAAGCCGAGAGCGTCTTAGGAAGCGACGAGGATTTTGTGGTGATTGAGTTGGGTGGAGATGTGGAAGGCCGTGCCGTCGTTTCAGAAGCTCCTCCTCCTCCTCCTCATGCTCCTCGTCGTCGGTTCGGGAGCCAGTCTCCTAAGGTGATTGGGAAGCGGAAGCAGAGCAAGTGCGGCGGCCGGCACTTGTCCGTGATGGGAGATGAAGGGATCGATTATGTGAGGATGGGGAAAGAGGGTGAAGTTGATCAGTTTGCAGTTCAGCCAATCAGAAGGTCGTTCTCGTGGGATTCAGCGGCGGATCGGCAGCTTCTATCTAGCGTTCGAGCGTTGTTGATTCGACGGAGTAGTAGTGGTGGTGGTAGTAATAGCAGAGCTCGAAACGAAGGACGTTGTTTTTTTCCGTTTGGTTAAAGTCCCAGGGTCCTGCTGAAACAACTCAGTGATTGCATTGCCAGTTGGGTTTGTTTTCTTGTTAGTTTGATGTCGCATTTTCCTCATCTGGGATGGGTTGAGATAGAATCATTGCGGGAAACATTTATGTCTTTTTTTGGCCCTAGCAAAACAGAGTGGATTGATCCTTCATGAATGAGAAAGATTTTTCCTTTCAACTTTCTTCACACAAAAGGTCGACGGGGATCGATAAAGAAAGATATGACAAAGGAATTATGGAGCAGTGTGTGGCGTGCAGTGATCTCCAGTTCCCTATCCATTACCACCTTCTTTTGTCTACAAGTAAAATGATTGTAATGATCGATGCCCATTCGTAAATCCTACATAAAAGAGCACTAGCTCCAACTCTAACGCATGCAGGGTAGAGATGAATTCGACCACGGGCATGGAGAAACGCTTAGGAGACTGGAATGGATGAGTTCTCCTTCTCCACAATGTCGGGACTTGGAGAGAACAAAGAACTTGCTGTTCCTTGGTCAACCGCCGATGAAAAGTGTGGATCAGAAAAATGTGTAATACAAAGATATTGAGCACACGGCCCGGTTGGAAGTCGAGAGGAAGCAAGCTTAATCATAGTGTCTCTCTCATGTGTATTAGGGAGAAATCATTCTCCGTCTAGTAGTATCTCCTTATTCACTTTGTACTGGTACTCTGTACCTTGTATAAATAACCCTTTACATAATGCAATACACACAAGTTAGAATTCCTTACATTGTATCAGAGCAAGGATCCAAACCCTAACCTTTTCCCCCTGTACCGTCTTGCTGCTTGTTGTCCTCATGGCGCCCGACACCACCGACTCGTCCTCCACTGTTGTCACCAGTGCGTCACCTGCTCCGCCATCTTTCAAGGTGGGCAATACCGAGTCATGAACTTGTTGAGCATGTCACCCACGAGGTGATCGAGAGGGTCGGTCTATTGTTGAGCCACCGAGACGCATTCCCCGCAAGAGAGTAAGGGAATATCCTCAACTTCAAAGCATCCTCAGGAACACCATTGATTTTCAAACTTTCCGCAAGCTCGATGAACTTCTGAACATGCTCCCTTGGAGACTCATTGCTAAGCCCATGAAATAGTGCATTGTTTTGGATCATGGTGACGAGGGCAGGCTTAATTTCGAAATTATTGCCGGTCACGGGCGGATCGAATGGCGGGTTGAATATCTGCCGCTCGTGGGACCATATAGTAGCCCATGGTCCTCGGTTGCTCTTTTACGGCCGCTCCAGCTAGAGCATGTTGATTAGCCGCCAAATCAGCTTCACTTCCTTCCTCTTCGGAATCAAACTCTTCCTCAAATAAAACTTCCTCTTCGGGACCAACTTGTGGTTGTGCCATCTCTTCTATCCTTCTTCTTGCCTCCGCTAGCCCCCTCTCACGAGCCAAATCGGAGAGTGCGGTTGAGATTCTCGTCCAGTGCCGCCAAAGGTGTCGGATTACTCCAGGTCATACACCTCCCTGCACACACTCAAAAGAACCAGATATCGTCTAACACAAGCAAGATTCACTAACACGAAAGCAAAAACGTAAAATCTAGATTAACACCAAACAATCTTTTCAAAAAAATGGATCGTTTATTCCCCGGAAACTTGACTTGTACCGAATATCACAATAAACTCCCAATTAAGGCCAAGTATAAACCTTAATTGGGTGCAATATAGCGCAAGTATGTTTAAACATCAACCCGGGTCAGTCCATGTAACCCTACTTTAGTTGTTTGAAATATTATCTAGTGATTGGTTGTTTGATTGAAAACTATGATCTACTATTAAAGCGATTGCAAAAGTAATTGATTTTGACTCTTAATGAGAAGGATTCACCTGGGTGTAGCTCCCCCCTAACTCGCTACCAAGACTTTTTGGAATGACTGAAAGTGTGTGGTGGAGGTGATTGAGAACCGTAAGTGAAGTGTAGCTACTGATGGAACATCACTCTCTCGGCCTCTAGGCCAATGAATTCGGATTAAGCTACCAATGTAGTTCTCTTGGCCTAATTGAATAAGGACTACCAAACCTTCACTCTTGAATCGGAGTTCGGACGGCCAAAACACAATCAACCTATGTGCCAACACAAACAAGGAGGGATGTCCTACATTAACCTAGATAGGAAACAAGATTTGCCTAAGAAAATCCAGCTTAACAAGCCTCTTTAACAAAAGGGAGTTTTCTCTCTACCTAGGTTAGAATGACAAATAGATTCATAGGCAAACACACAACACAATCTTCCATGAAAATACCTCCAAATTTGTATTAAAACATACCCACATATAGATAATCATTCCATACAATCAAGCACATGGTAGGAGTTAGGTTTTAAAAGGACCCAAGTGAAAAGGGAAACGACTCCATGATAGGAGAGGGTAAAACACAAGGAGAAAGAATAAAAACCATCATGGAGATGCTTGAATCCTTCCTTGTGTAGAAGAGATCTTCCTTTGGGGAATATTTTCCCAAATGCTTGCCTTGGAATGAAAACCTAGCTTCTTCTTTCTTCTTGCTCGTCACTTTCTCTCACTAGAATACTGCTTTTATACCCAGGTCGGGCTCAAATCACTGTCCCAATTCATGGTCGTGAACTCAAGGCGGGGACCGTGATCTCGGGCCAAGGCGGGTTCACGGTCTTACGACCGTGAACCGGCTTGAGTCCAGTGAGAATCAAAATGTCTCTAGACGCCTGCCGATTCATGGTTTGCGGCCCTAGTTCACGGTCTCCCTGACCATGAACCCACTGCTTCCACCGTGATCTGCTACTGCCTCCGTCCTTTTACCGGATTTTCGTCCTTTTCGTCCAACTTTCGACTTCGGGGTTGGTTCCACCTACTATAGGCTTAAATGCAAAAAAAATGAGATAAAACCCAACGTAAAACCAAACCTCCTGAAGTAAAAATTCCTCAAAAGACTAAGGAAATCGGGGGTAAAAAGTGTACAATTAAACTCAAATCAAACCATAAACAATAGTGAAGAAACAATGTTACGCCCATGATATTTTACTATACAATGAATAATGTTCTGACCACATACCAGAACTCTTATATCCACCTCTTTTCTATCCCAAAACAACCCCAAAATACCCAAGTCATTATCTACATAGTAATAATTCTCTTTTATCCATAACATAAATAAGCTACTACTACGTCCAAGAGGATTTGAAGATTGTCATTGATAAGGTTAACGCTAGGATACGTGGGATGGTAAGGATGGGGCGGTGCTTGACAAGGTTCGGGATAGCCTGACGCTTTATCCTCAGTTAGTGGTTCCTTGGTAAAAAACGAGGGAATCAGTGTTGTCAAGCTATAGTCAGACATGTCGGTTGGACCAAATCCGATTGGAGTCGGTGCTGGAAACGGCCCCAGAAAGATGTTTTCCCTCCAAACTGGTAACTGGTCAAAACTGCAAAACTAGTGATACGATCGAATTGACTGGTTTCATACTCTTAGATATAAATGTTGCGTTTTGGTCTTTTCACATGGAAAACAAAGCATATATATGCAATTTTTAGGGTAAGATAATATATTAATTATAAAATTATTATAAGGTACCTGATTCGGGTCTAATTGTACACATTTTACCCCTCATTTCTTGTTAGTTTGACTGTGCATTCCATCGTCTCTCGACCTATTTTACGCTAGGTTGTTCTATTTTTAATTCATTTCCGGTCCTAGCATGTGTCGGAAGGTCGAGGACGAGTTTCGAGATGATTGGAGTCGATAAAGTGTCAAAAAGTGAAGTAAAGTGAAGAACAGTCCAATGTCACGGGCAGAGGTCAAATGTCAAGGTTAACAAACCTTGACAATTGATCATTGGTCTTGAGAATCCAAGGTCATTGGGCATGACATTGACAAGTTCCAGAGCCATTTTTGTTCTTACTGGACCTCGATGTGTTCACGGTCTGTTGACCGTAAAAATCTGCCTTCGACCGTGATGTTACACCAAAAATGCACTAGTGACTTGTGTTTTGGTCCAATGTCAAGGCTAGGGCTCCAATGTCACAACCATGACTTCTGACCGTGAAAAGTGACTATCGGGCTCTATAAATAGAAGGCTGTTGGGAGAGAGAAATGAGAGCTTTTTCTAGGGTTTTAATTTTCAGAATAAAGGAGAGTTTCTAGTAAGAGATTAGGGTTTCCTCTTCCTATTCTAGAGAGAGAAAGTGACATTCAAAGGAGGAAGAAGAAGATTGGGCTTGCCTTAAACTAGAGGAGTGAAGATTCTTACCTCTCAAGGGAGATTCAAGCGAAGAGGAAGGAAGACTGTCATCTCTTCATGGTTCTCTCTCTCTCATTTTTCTTGTTTTCCTTTGCGTAGCTATGGAATAGCCTCCATATTCACTTGGATGTTGTGAACCCTATCTTGAAATATGTGATAAATTGTATCAATTGAATGCTTTGTGTGTGGGTTTGTGTTTAATGCAAAGTTTGAGGTATTTTCATGATGTTTGGGTTGTGTTCTTCATTTCTCATTACTATGCCAATTTGACCTAGGTAGATGGAATTTCCCGTTTTCTTATGAGGCTTGTTAAGCTGGATTCCTTGGCCAATTGAGTCACCTACCTAAGGAAAATTAGGACAAACCTCAAACTTCGATTTAGCACTTTAACTTGTGTGTTACTTTGTCGCCCAGATTAAGTTCTGAGGGATTGGTTCTTGCAACCCTTAGTTTTATCGGTTAAGAGAGCTAGGACTCCTATCTTATTGTTGCAATCCTTAACCAAAAGGTTAAGAAAGCTATACTCCCTAGTTTATTGTAGCAATCCTTAATTCATTGATTGAGAGAGCTAGGTTCCTAGTTTAATTGTTTTCCGTAACCGATTGATTAAGAGAGTGAGGCTTCCTTTACTTGTTGCGCCTTCCTACGATGTATTAACACACCTCCACACGTTTGCACTCAATTCGAGCGATGTTGATATGTAGCTAGGGGGAGCAATACCCGGGTGAACTCTTCACTTATTGGGAAAACCTTGATTTACTTTACTTGCTTGTTTTCATTTGTAGTTTTCTTAGTTTTAAACCCAAAAACGTTTGCTAGATAACAAACTAAGCGATTAAAGTAGGGGTACATGGACCGACCCAGGTTTGACAATTAAAACATACTTGCCCCGATACTGCACCCGGCTAGAGTTTATGCTTCGGCTCTAGTCGGGATTTAAATCGCGGTGTATCTGTGGCGAGTCAGTACCTATTATTAAAATCTTAAATCATTACTATATGAACGCAAAGGCTAAGTGTACGCTATAAAGTCTGTGTTCAAACTTATTATTTGTACTTTGATTATTTTGACGAATCATAATCGTTGATTTTCATTTCAAGGTATTAATGGTTTTGACGGTTCTAAGTTTTTTATTAACATATGTTCACTTGAAGTCATTTAAAATCTTTAACGGTAGGAGATCCCTTTTTAATTTATGTTTATGGTACATGGTATATGGTGTAGAGTATAGGATATATGGTTAGAGTATAGCAAATATCACTTTTTTATCTATGTTTCAAAAATCAAAGTATGAATTTCACTTTAAATTAACTATACTAGCAAAATCACAACTCATAGGGATATATGGTTAGGGCATATGGCATGTTGTTAGTGTATAATATATTGATGGTTTAGGGTATACGATCAACAACATATATTAATTTAATATTGTCGATTGAGAGTAAGGCTAAGTGTATATGATATATGTTATTTATTGAGTAGTTAATATATTGATGGTTTAGAGTATACGATCAACAACATATTTATTGAAGTCACAACAATTTTACTAAATTTGATAGTTAATTTTCAATTTTTAGGGTAATTCGAACAATTTTACAAATAACTCATTTGGCAACAGCTTACTGAAGTTATTAGGGGAATGAGTTATTTCGAAATAACTTATTTTACCACTCTACTTTTGCCAAATACCAGATTTGTATGGTTATACTAAACGAGATACTTTAATCCATTTACCAATGAAATAATATTAAAATACCTAATAAATCATTAATGGTGTCTTTTGTTGCAAATGTTGATATAACCATTACTGTTAGCTAGTCTACTTTACCGATTAAGATTAATTACATAACAAATTTGAAAGTCATATAAATTGATTCAACATTTTGACTAGTTTTTTAAAAATTAAGTATATATACGAGGTAGAAAGAAATTGGTTAAAATTTGAGAAAAATATTTTGAATAAGTTACTCAGTGTGCTGACCCGAACAACCCCGTAACCCGATCCGCCCGATCAAAAACCCGATGAACCCACAATCCAACTAACCCAAACCCGATGAACCCGCAACCTATTTGAACCCAAAGTCGATTGAACCCGGCCCGAACCGCCGATTGAAATGTGCCTGAAACATATAATTGTATATTTTCTATAAAACGGGTTAATTCGGTCAAACTCCAATCCGATGAACTTCAAGTCCAACGGCTTAAACCGGTTGTGAGTCTTTTGACACGGAAACTTTCGTCCACGCAACCAAACTTTTCCAGCTCCGCTCCCGCTCCAGTATTACTTCTCGTCTGGTTCACTGCCGAAGACAATATAAGAGCTTTTCTTATTCCTTTGCCTTTTCCTGTTCCAGTTCCTGGGTTTCCTTCTACTTCTCGAACAAGCCCTTCCTCTGTCGTTTATCTGTCTCTCTGGGTTCGGTGAATTCCAGTGGATACCTATTTGGGCGCTGTCCACTCGATAGTTCCTAGGCCGTTTCGTTCGGAGCTCTTGCGTTGCTGGGTCGCGGGTAATTCCATCTCCTTGTCCCTTGGCAAATTAAGATTTTATATTTGATGTTCCGCTTATTCGCGGCGTGCTAGATAGTTGAATCTCTTCCAACTTAGCTTCCTCCTTGGTTATTGGGGTTTAAAGTTCGGAGTTCTATTCTTAATGATCGATTGACGTTGAATTTGGTGCCTGCAAAGAATTCCTTTAGCTCTGGTCTCAGAGTACCATGATTTGCAGCATCTCGGAGTTTCTGTCTGATCAGTGGGTGGGAGTTCATCATGTTTGATGACATGCTGATAGTTTGATGACTTAAAACTATTGATAAGCTGTTGATTATGGGTTTTCTGCTATGTGGAGTAACAAGTGTTAGATTGAGTTTTACTTTGAGACTAGAGCCTTTGTGAAGATTCGATCTTTGCTCTTCATGGTCCTTATTTAGTGAAAATTATGAGGAACGCACCTCATTCTTGTTAACTGTAGATCAGCTTTCTTCATTTAATTGGTCTGTACTCGCCATCTCTTTTAGTATACTGCCCCATTTGGATTATACATTTCTGCATTACTGCACTAGTGAGTATGGCTGTTGAAGAGCTCATAGTGGAAGTACCCAAACTACAATGCATGATGGATGTAATACTTTAAGCATGTAAAACTACTTGATTGTGAGCTTCTAATGATTCATAACGCCCTCATTTGCTTGCGTAATTTATAGCATTTCAATAACTTACTGGCAGTGAGCAGTACAGCGAGTGAACAGAGGTTTTTTAGCGCACTTCATAGTAATAGTCGAACTTTGTGCTTCTGTAATTATATATGTAAACCTCATTGTTCGTTCGTGGTGGTAAAAAAAAAATGTTTGCTTTGGTGTCATACATCATTGTTAAAGGTTCCTATTAGTTGGGAAAGAAACTCGGGAGTGTTTATCAGCCCTTTGTCATCAGCAACAGGGAAAATTATGTTGCTTCTGACTTGTATACCTATACCTATTTCAAACTTGATTCTGCAAATCAGATGCTGTCAATTTGAGCAAAGGATGCCCGCCATTTTTTCCCCTCTCTAGTTCTATCTCATAAAATCCTGTATAGTTGTGTTCAAGTCCAATTTGTTTGGTTGCCAACGTATGGGGTCAAATAATTTAGCGGGTTCCCCAGTCATTCTTTGCTGAAATGTTTAAGATCTTTTACGAAATACAGAAGGGGACTTAAATGATAATAACACAACAGTTTTGTCAATAAAATAGGGAGTTTGGAATATCACTTGTACTATGACTCGTGCAGTATTCTTGGCATCAAGTAGAACATATACTTTAGGATGTTTGGATTATATTATCGTGCGGTCACGTGCTTGGGATGTGCAGTAGATAATGTGTAAATAGACCAGTATTGTTCAGTTATTAAAATCAGTTTATCCTTCAGATGATTGGTTTGAGGCAGTAATAGCATTGGTTGCTTATGTGTAGTATTCTGACATCCCAACCTCTATTTTATTCCCTCCAACTCTGTTTCCTTTTACTGTCTTTTTTGCGAGTACTGGACTTTGAATCTCCAATATTTATTTTATTGTTGTACTTTTGAGAAGGGATATTTATTATTATGCTGGTTTGGCTTCTTTATATGCCGTTTAACTGATGATCACAGTAAATTAGATGTTATCCTACTTGTTTCTTACAGACTGTTAATGTTGTCTCAACGCCACGTCATCTTTGAGTTGTCTGCTTTCTGTTTGTGTCACTATCAAACGAAAATATATTTAAGGTAAAGCTTGTAAATAACTTGAGTTCCTTTTTATTTCCAGAACTTTGTTTTAGCGATTGTTCCTGGGGGATGGACTGGTTGCCTTTGCATGCTCTATGCATCTGTGAATGATGTTCAGTGGGCAGACGAACTCTAATACCCTCAGGAAATTTAATTGGAGATGGCATGAGGACTCCACTTTGACAGCAGGCTTGCTTAAGGATGTGGCACCAGAGATTGAGCTGTCTGGTTATGGAAGGATACCAAGTCCTGGTAGTGAAAGCCCTTCTGGGCTTCTTAATGGTGAAAGCTTGAACGTGGAGCCAATTGCTGATCTGGACTTGTTCTTTGAAAGGCTTTACAGCTATTACTGTGAGAAAGGCCTTTGGTGCATTATTATAAAATGGATAGTTGAGCTTCTGAGCCTTGGTTTCACCATATGTTTCTCAGGATTTTTCTTACTTTATGTTGACTGGAATGGTCTACGTAATGCAAAGTGTGGAATGGATGCAGTTGAATCTGGAACCAAGCCTTGCGACCTTGCAAAAGAAGCTCTTCATGAGCACCCATTAACCCCCTTGACTATATCAAAAACCATAATTGTTGGATATTTGGGATTGTTTTCCATCTATCTGGTCTTCTGTTTCTTCAGGTTTTTCTCTCAGTTGAAGGAGACCCTTAGGATCCGTCAATTCTATCACAACAGGTAACCATGATACCCTGTTTGGCATGCCTAAAGCGTTTTGGTTTATCTTTTCTGTGAATTTTAATTTGCTTATCTGTTGTAATTTCCTTACTTATTTTTTCGTTTGGCTATGTTCTTTGGGTTTAGCTGCCTTTCTCCTTTTTTATGGTGAGTGCTTCAGGTATCAAACTGTGAATTGCATTTTCTTTTGCAGTCTTCATGTGACAGACAAGGAGATCCAAACTATGCCATGGGCAACCGTTCTTGAAAAAATTGTCCAACTGCAAGCCTCACAACAACTATGTGTGGTCAAAGACCTATCAGCTCATGACATGGTCATGCGGTTGATGCGGAAAGAAAACTACTTGATTGGGATGCTCAATAAAGGGGTACTTGCATTCCCTATATCACAGTGGGTTCCAGGTGCTGGGCCAACAGTCAAATTTGGTCCAGATGGAAATCAGTATCGTTTAGTTCTCACAAAGACTCTTGAATGGACCTTAAACTGGTGCATACTGCAGAGCATGTTTGATCGGTAAGTTCTTATATTTGTTTTCTCGTGTGTGTTTGAGGTCAAGGACTTAACTTTCTCATTTCTTTATATTGTTTTGCAGAAACTTCTGTGTTAGGATGGACTTCCTTTCGAATCCTAAAACACTAAAAAAGCGACTTATGGTTGTGGGGCTTGCAATGCTTCTGCTTTCGCCATTTCTTGTTATATTCATGTTAGTATATCTCTTCTTGCGACATGCTGAGCAGTTCTATAATCATCCTGGTACAGCATCATCTAGACGGTGGTCAAATTTGTCAAGGTGGATGTTCAGAGAATTCAATGAGGTGCATGTCTGTCGTTTTGTGTCTCTTTCTTTCGCAGTCTGTTAATTGGTTAATACTTTTGTACTTTTTAAAAGAGTATTCAGATCTCTCCCTGCCATTGGGATGACGCCATAGGCTAAACATATAAACCACTGCTTGGAGTTATAGTTTGCTATTCCCCTTTCTAATTCTTGGCTTCACACTGAAAATACATATGCGGATGATTAAGGCCTTTCTAGTTTATCTGTGTGATGCTAAGGTATAGTGTAGGCAAAATCCTGGTTGCTGGAAACAATTTTGTTTTTTTTTTTTTTTTTTTTTGCCATCTCCGCAAGCCAGCCAAAAAGTTTCTTCCAGTTTAATTCTTTTTTTATAGGCACCAAATTGAGCACTGGTGATTTAAGATTCTTTTGTTTGTGTAACAGGTTGACCATTTGTTCAAGCATCGAATCAACAGCAGTATAGTGCATGCTTCAGAATATCTAAAACAGTTCCCATCTCCTATAATTTCAATTGTTGCAAAGTTTATCTCATTCGTATCTGGTGGATTTGCTGCTGTCCTGCTGATCATTGCATTGGTGGAGGAATCTTTACTCGAGGGCCATGTAAGAGACCCTTTTCTCTACCCCTCCCAAGAACTTAACGATATACGTAGTTTAGATGTCTTTGTGCGACTAGTACAAATATCAGAGATACATGTCATATAACATAGCGATTTCATTTTGTAGATTTTCGGGCGCAACTTGTTTTGGTATGCTGCTGTTTTTGGAACTATAACAGCTATCAGCCGGGCTGCAGTGACTGATGATCTCCTAGTTCTCGATCCGGAAGGAACAATGGCTGTGGTGGTACAGCATACTCATTATATGCCAAAGAGGTGGCGGTGCAAGGAACATACTGAGACAGTTAGAATAGAGTTTGAAACCTTATTTCAGGTAGTCAGTCTGTTTGCCATGTAGTATGAGCCTCTTATCCGAGCCAAATAATAAAGTCAACTGTAGTGCTCTCTTCTCTTGCTTTCATATTTGACCTAGTTCTAAGTTGGTTTGTCCATCCTGGGGCTTTTACGTGCTGCAGTATACTGGTATGATGTTACTTGAGGAGATGGCATCGATATTTCTCACTCCACTCTTGCTTTTATTTGTTGTACCAAAGGTACCAACTTCTTCACACATGGTCCATATCTTGCCTGTTCTGTGCCATATATGCAATGTTTAAGCCATCACTTATATGGTCTTGCAGCAAGTTGATGACATCTTGGAGTTCATATCAGATTTCACAGTGGATGTCCAGGGTGTAGGCCATGTTTGTAGGTCAGTCTGTTGTTAACCCTCAAAATATAGATTGATTGAGAATCAACAGTTTTTTTGTTGTCTTTTGCTCTGAGCACTAAACAGTTTCAATATAACCATTTACACATTGCAGTTTCAGTGCCTTTGATTTTCTAAATCATGGCAATAGCAACTATGCTTCTCCCTGTAATGCACCTCGCACTCAAAGGAGTTCTCAGGGAAAGATGGAAAAAGCAATGTTGAGGTATGACTATGCCTAGCAAATCTTGATGCAGGTTGATTAATACTTGGTCATACAGCTGGCCAAATTTCAAATCTTAATTATTCAATAGCTTAATTACTTTGCCGAGTGTGGGGTTTATAGGCTGTAAGAGCTAATTTTCCACTGTGGTTTGCAGTTTCAAGAGTAGCTATCCTTCATGGGAACCAAATGCTCAAGGGAAGCAATTCCTGCTAAATCTTCGGAATTTCAGGGAGCAGAAGCTGCAAGGTCCAGGAATTAGACATATGTGTCAGCATCCTCAATTGTTACGAGGCAGCCCCCTAAGCCTTAGAAGTGCGGAGGAGAGAAACACGACCTTTTCTCGGGGTGCGCCATATTATACTGCTAGATTTCAGTTGGACTCCTTATGGTTGATTGATGTTGATCAAAAGAATCATCATCCATATCTTCTGGATTGGTACTATATGGCCCAACACCACAATTCGATGAATGATAATACAAGAGAAGAAGAATGTACTGTACAACTTGATGTGAATGAGCAACAAATCGAAGATATCTGGAACCCTTCCAATTTGGCACAGGGTGGTGTTGCAAGATACGATCATGAAGACTACTGGGGTGCTCAGCATGTGGATGATCGACCGGGCTCTCATCTGCAGACTTCCACGTCTGCTCCATTCTTTCGGGAGAGTGTGATCCGGCATCACGATTCCAGTCACGGCGCTGTTAATCCTGGTGGAAGCCATTGGTGGTCCAGAAGCAACTTGCAAGGACGACAGCCGCAGGCAAGTTTCCTGGAGCCCCCTGATTTCAACAGATTTGCTCGTGGTAATCAGTTTGAGAATTTATCGGAAAGAAGCATGGAGGAGCAAGAACAGGACTTGGAGTTAAGGAATTCACGTAGTGTGTCCAGGACTACTTACATGTATGATGATGACATTGAAGCTGGAGGAAGGAATTTGAGTCTCCATTTTGATGAAGTTTATGCCAGCAGACCTGAAACTAGAACTATAGATCAAGACCATGAAGACCCACCTAGCTTTTAAAGAAAAATGATACTTTCTTCAGTCTGAATGGAAGGTTCTATGTTCAGATATATGGAATCGTAGTGGACTTGTGCAGATTTAGATTTAATTGTTGTACATAAGATTCATTTTTAAGGTAGCTTCCTCCAGTCAATTTTAGGAGTTGGCCACTTCATTGTGAGTCACCTTCTGAAACTGTAAAGACTAAAGGCGATCCAATTGAAATCCAGCGGAGATTCGTTGAATCTTCTGTTAACATCTACCTTCCTGCTGCTTGGCCATGGCCGCAAAGTATTGTTATGGGGAATAAGATGGTCATTATTGTTATGGTCTATGGGAATAAAATCACGTTATTTAGCGAAAGTTTAAAAATGTTATAAAATTTATCACATCCTTTTGATGTATTATGCTGATGTAGTATGAGATCAAGTCATTCGAACTGAAAGTTTAAGTCTGGAGGGTCTGATTTTCGACCCCTCTAAGATACCGTCCATCTAATCCAATGATGAGTATTAATCAGCTGTTTATTAGGCATAAATTACATTATTAGTTTTTCTCACCACATTGAGAAAGGGAAAGGGGAAAAACATTATCACCCCAATTCAAAATTCATTCCCATTTTCGTCTCTCTCTTTTTTCTCTCTTTCGTCTCCTCCTTTCTCCCTCGATTTCCCTCTTCCCCTGCTCACCGCCGTTGCATTTTTCCCGCCATAATTCATGTTTTTCGGTCGTTGACGCACCAAAAAGATCCTCTCCCTCCGGCTCCATCCCCTATCCTCCGTCGTGGGCTACGTTTTGGATGGTGGTTGCCGCTGTTCTCCGAGCAACAACAGACTTGCCATCGCGACTCTCCATCTCCTTCCACAAACTTGGCACTGCGAAGATCGACGGTGAAGACGACGACCCTCCTCACCTTCCCGGCGAAGACGACTGCCATCCTCCCCTTCCCGACGACGAAGAATTTAAGGTAGCTCTTTCCCCCCACTATCTCTCTCTCTCTCTCTCAAACCCAAATCTGGGTTTTTCATTTGATATTAGTACTAGTGCAATGGTATTTTCATTACCCATATCTGTGTCTTAGATTTTCCATATCTGGATTTTTTCATGTGGTATTAGTACCAGTGTACTGGTATTGATACTAGTGTAATGTTACCACTACAATGATAATTCCACCAGTGTTTGAGTTTCTGTTGAACGTTATCAGTGCTAAGCTTTTTATTCTAGTGGTAGTTGTACTAGTGCAGTGATATGTCTTACCAGTGCAGTGGTATTTTTTGCAGGTGCTTGGAGGGAGTCAGCTGGTGCAAAGATTTACTGGTAATGTTACCATTGTAGTGATAGTTGTCTTACTTATCGAACTCATACTTCTATCACTACATTGATAGTGTTGATTATTGTATGTAGGAATGGTCAGGATGAAGAGACCGTATGCCTAAGTGCCTAGGGGGAAGAATCATGTAAGCTATGTTCATCGCCATGTAGAAGTTGGGGTAGGTCAGGAACTTTCCTCGAGTGCGGGTACCAGCAAGAAGCAACGCCGTGAAAGCCGGAATAATGGACAACAAGATAAAGGGAAAAGGAAATGTATTGATGATGTTAGTGGCAAGAAGTGCAACCCCAACTCGAAAATTCAAATTCAGTTTTTCCGTCGCATTACCCAAGTGACCCAATCATCCTTCTGGACCTGATTTATCGTTGTTTAGACTTTCCAGTTCCCACAAACAATTTCTTACTGACTTCATTTTTATTTGTTACATTGGCTGGATATTTTATTGTTGTTACTAATAGGAAGTTGATGATTTGTTTACGTATCAGTTCTGTGGTACATGTATTAGTGCAATGGTATGTGTATAAGTTCACTTGTATATCTATAAGTACAATGATACATGTACCATCTCAATGGTACCACTCCAAAGTATATTTAACATTGCAATGAGAACATTTATTATGATTTTCGATTTTGCTAATGGTACAAGTATAAAATATCCAACACTGCAAGTGGGTGGTCACATTTTGGTGTGGACTTGAATAGTTGCAGTGGTACTTGTATCAGATCAGTGGTACATACACCACTTCAGTGATACATGTATCAGCTCAATGGTATATGTACCATTACAGTGGTACATGTTCACAACAATGTCGCCCTCCATGTTCTTCTTCATCCCCGACGAGTTCTCCCTCGGTGGCCAACAATGCATCCGGCGGTCGGAAGGCGAGTCAGATCCCATCTTCAAATCTTAGTCATTCGATGTCACCATAGGAGCCGTCGTTCTTGGCAATGCTCAGAACCGCCGCACGGAATCTCGGATTCGTCTTCCCTCTCGGTGTGGCCTTCATTGGCTCGATCTTGGAAGATATCCCTTGCGTCTCATCATCCGACGGCGAGCAACCCACCAAGCAGGTCGGAGGCGATCCCACCGCGGGAATGTCCGATGGTTTCCGACAGCCGTCGAGTTTTGCAGAGTAGAGAGCCGGGCTTCTATTTTTTTGGGAGGAAAGAAGGGTAATATGGGAGTTCAATTTATTTTCCCCATCCAACGTGATTTACTCATTCCCCATAAAACGTAATTAATATTGGAACTTTTCCCATTTACAAAATTCTGGAGAAAAAAAAAATAAAAAAATCTCTTCCGTTAATTCTTGATCACAGTGAGGTCATAAAGCGACCCTCTTAGAAATCAGCTCCTTTTCCTTCTCAAGACGTATCATAACCTCGCAAGGTCTCCTAGAGTTATTTTCCTAATCATGGTTAGAGAATACTTGGAGATTCTAAAAATCCTCAACAGAAACATTGACTCGCTTGGTAAAACATTTAACCTGACACCCCTTTTTCCTTTCCTTGTAAAACAAATACCTTAAAAAAACACAGAACGTCACTCCAGTATTCCTTGAAGACCAAGGAACATAGAAGTGTCGGCTTTGATACCAAAATGAAACGTCCCGATACTTTTACCCAACCGAAATACACATGGCTTTAGAGCCAATTATAAATAATACTCAAAATTTCACTAAAACAAATACAACCGAATCCTTTTAAAACGAAACATCAAATGCAATGTCGTAAACACGTGGGCGACCTCAGCCCGCAGTCAATAAAACTTAATCTTTGAACCTTGAACCTCCAGTATATTCTCATAACCATAAACATAACTAACTAAATAAACTCTAACTCCTTGCTAAGATCCCTGAGATCTTGTCCATGCTGCTGCAACTTCTCGCCTTGCCTTGCCTCTTCTCGAAATCCACCTTTGCTAACCCTTCCTCAACCTGGTGAGTGAGAATGTGTCAGCCTCGCCGTTACTTTCCTTAGATGAAAGTCGTTCTCACTTTCATCCTCAATAACTTATCCCAACGTTAAATCATAGAAGTTCTCTACTTCTATTCTTACCACATACACATATCACTGAGGTCCATCGCGTTACATCTCGCCGTCCGGTGTCCCTACCTTGGTATGCCAACCGTGTTACGTCTCGTCGTCCGGTTGCATACCCAACTCGGATATGGTCTGCGTTACGTCTCGCCGTCCATTACCATGCACGATCACCTGTTGCGGTACGTATCGTCCTCCAATAGTGACCCGACCATCTACCGCGTCAAGTAGTGGCCTAACCGCTAGGGGGTTCAATTACCAATAACCATACATTACAACATGCATTCGTTCATACATAGCACAACACGTGCCTCCATCTTAAGTAGGCAGTGGTATGCCTCACACACATGATTGCGCAAACTCAAAAATTAACTAGCATTACTTAAAGTAATTGCATAAAATAAAAAAACCTCGACAGAAATTTTACCCCATTTACTCTCACCTCAAAAATACGAATTTGATTCCTCTCTAAAAATTCCATGACTAGTTCTCATTAAATTCTCCTCGCTTCCACGATTTCGTAGGCGCCGACGGTTCCTCGATCGGACGTCAAACGAACAAGTTATAACCTAAATAAGAATTCTGTCAGATTCCCAAGTGTCGGGTACCAAATCCAAAATTTTCCAAGTCAACATCATTGACCCTGACCCTTCTGGAAAATAACATATTCAGTCTTCTAATTTTTTTTTATGAATCTTCTACTTTTTTTAATTATCAAGAATGGTACCTAAACTTGACAAATTTTCCTCCAAACTTCCGCGGCTTGGTTCTCCCTCATCTGATGTCGGAATTCGATTTTGTTGACATGGTGATGATCCTGGGATTTCCCACTATGAAACTGTACCCACCATTCAAAGTTTGGTTGAAATTTGTATTTTTCCATATTCCGGCGACTCTCCGACGAAGCTCCGACGACCCATCAAACGACCACCAACTTGGATTCCAACTCCGTGGGATGTTTCCTGACCTTCTCCCGGCCAAAACCCAGCGCTTGGACTCCTCCTTTTCTTTCTCTTCACTCATCTTCTTTTCCGTCAAGGAACAACATCGAGAACACGGTGACGGCATTGGAGGACCGGCTTAGGAAAAATGAGGGGGGAGGAAGATGGGTCGGCCACTCTTTCTTTTCCTTCTTCCTTTTTTTGTCCTCTGCTCGATCAGAGAAATTGGGGAAGATTTTTGGTGCCAAAGTTCGGCCAGAAGAAACTGCTCGTTTTTATACAGAAGCAATACGGGCACAGGACATGGCCGTGTTCTCCCCAATCGTCGTCCCTGTTCCAATTGTCCTTAGCGACACGGCCATGCCACACGGGCGTGTTCAGGTCGTGTTAAGCTAGGTTGCTGGCCCCCTCTGAAACGACTTATCCAATTAATCACGATAATAAAATGATCATTTAAGTGAACACGGTCTGGCAACACCGTCGTGTTTAGACTCGTGTTCCGTCCTGTACCACTTCATTTCCACCATCGTCAAAATGACTCGCTTCTGCTAACACGTTCGAGCAACACGGCTGTGTTGCGGCCCTTGTTCTAGCATGTTCCTCTTTTTCATCGCTTTAATTATTTCCAATCGCCTTCCAAATTTTAGGTCGAACCTTAGTCGAACCTAAACCAAAAAATGGGGTGTTACATGCAATCGATTGACAACATCCCCACGGGGGTGGTAGAAAACTCATCACCAACTTAACCCGGTCAAACTATACTGGCTAGGGTCTAGGGAATGGGAATGAGATTTTCTGGTAGTGGTAGCAATCCAAGAATTATTTGTTAATGTTGTTTTTATCAATTTTATGCACCAGAGTGTAGGAGGTGCATTTCGAGCAACTTATATAGTTTGTGGGCTCTCTTGTGTTTTTTTCTTTTCATTTTTTTTCCTTTTCCAATTACTTTGAGAGCCAACAAACTTGCCACAATTTCTCCATGTTAAGAACATACTACTCATCCTTGAGGTACTAACTCCTTCACTCACTTCCATTTTCAGCATAATCATGAAAAATCAACCATGTGGAACCTTAAAAATACACAAGGGGTCCTCGACATACACAAAGAAGGGACTCATGGCTCAACCGCTCAAGGGGTTGACTAAGGGATATTATGATCATGACAATCAATCTTTTTGGTGCAATGAGGTAATCATATGCCTCCATCTTACTCATTAGTGGTAACATGAATGCTACATATCATGGTAAGAGGGAACTAATCACACAGAAAGAAACGATAAGCTCAAATCTCACATGGCTACATATATTCTCTATCTCTTATTCTGATTCTGTAACCAGATGCATAGGAAACTGTAAGTGGTGAGTAATAGATCCATGTCACAAGTTGGTTCACAAAAACAGAAGGAAAACTGAACCCCTACACAAACCTACTGCAGATCTCAGTAATCTATGTGGTGGTCTTAGTCGCAAACGAGCTACTCATGCATTGATACTAACCGCCATAAGATTCACAAAACCACATGTGCCAATATGATCATACAAATATGTATTTGGAGCCCTCAAATTTTTAAATTTGGACAATGCACTAAGCTTGAAGACAAGCAAAACACATCATTTATCACACCCAAATACAATGAAACACCCCCACATTTAAGCACGACATTGTCCTCAATGAAAAAAAGTAAGGAGTGTAGAACAAAGTTACCAGATCAGGTGATGAACTATGGCAGGTGGGACAAGGGATGCGTCCGATGGAAGAGAGAGTTGGTGGAACCAAAAAACCACACTAAAACTCACAAAATTTGAGTTATTGACTTGAAAATAAAAAACTGGCTCAACCAAAGAGCAAAGAGAAAGAAACTGCAAACCGACTAGTTGGATTTCCTCCCAACAACCGCTTCTTTCACGTCTTTAGTTGGACGATTGCTCCTAAGTTTTGGTCCAAAACAAAACCTCTTTGAAGTTGAGAATCTTGTCGATGAAATGGAGCCTCAAGTCACGAGCATATAGTGTAACAAATGGGTAGGCTTGTGTACTTTAGTCCGATCAAGAACTTTCTCTTTATTCCTTTCTTCCTCCTCCACAACTTCTCCTCTCACCCTTTCTTTCTGATCTTCAAGCACAGATTGGAGGTCAAGTCTCCATGAAAGGTTATTGATAAGATTAGCTTGCATCTCCTCATCCGTGTCCATCTCTTCAAAGCGAGAATGGGGAAGAGTGTGGTCACCACAACAAGATATTCCTAATCATAATCATCATGAGATCTCTCAATGAAAACTTCTATATGCTCCATAGTGTCCTCGTGATATGCGGCTTCATCCTCCTCTTCTTCTAGTATGGCATCAAAAAGGCGAACTTGAGGAAGTCTTGCACAAGCTTTCTGACTCGTCTTGAATACCACAATAAAACTCCAACCTCAACTAGGTGCAGTAGAGGGCAAGTATGTTTAAATATCGACCTCGTCCGGTTCATGTACCCTTACTTCGATTGTTTGTAACATTATCCAGCGAATGGTTTTTTTTTTTGTGAAAACAAAGATCTATAGCTAAATTTTTTGGAAAATGGATTTGACACTAATTGAGAATGCTTCATCCGGGTGTTGCTCCCCCTAGCTAATTGTTGGATCGAATGGTCATGTGTGGTAAGGTGGTTGTAACGGTAGGGAAGTCCAACAAGTAGCCAAGCGCCACTCTCTCGGTCTCTGGGTCGAGGGAAGGGAATTCGATTCAAGCCACCAACGTGACTCTCTTGACCTATTGACTAAGGGTTGCCAAGACTTCACCCTTGAATCGGAGTTTGGACGGCCACCCACAACCCACCCTAGGTGCTAATTCGAAATAAGAGGTTTTCCCTGCATTAACCTAGATAGAAGACAATGAATCGCCTAAGAAAACCCAGCTTTCAAGCCTCTTTCAAATAAAGGAAGGGGGTTTTCTCTCTACCTAGGTTAGAATGGCAATTAGATTGAAAGGTTTTCACACAACACAATTATTCACGAAAATACCTCCATATTCACATTAAATACAACCACACACAAATCATTCAATCCATACAAACATTCACATAATTGTAGCTAGGGTTTACAAACACCTAAGTGAAAGAAGGGACTACTCCATGCTAGGAGAAGGGAAAACACAAGAGAGAATAAGGAAAACCATCAATGAGATGCTGGCCTTGCTCCTTGTGCTGAAGAGATCCTCCTTTGGGGGTGGAATTCCCAAATCCTTACTTGAAGATGAAATCCTAGCTTCTCCCTTCCTTGGTTGGTCACTTTCTCATTCTATAAATCTTATCAAGAAGACTTTTCTTACACTAGGTCTCTCCCATTTTTCCCTTCAGCTCAACCTCCTTTGTATACCTAGATCGAGCTCAGATCACGGTCCCAGTTCACGACCGTGAATTGAAAGCTCAGACCGTGATCTCAAGTCTAAACGCGCCGCATCACTAAGTCCTGTTCACGTGCAATGGGCTCAGGTCACGGTCTTACGACCGTGAACTAACTTGAGCCTAGTGAAAGTCTTTTAAGCTCTGGCTGTTCACGGGTAGCACCTCCAGTTCACTGTCTTAGTGACCGCGAACACACAGCCCAAACCGTGATCTGCTGCTGCTTCCACCATTTGACTTGATTTTTCTCCCTTTTGTCCAACTTTCGACTCTGAGGTTGGTTCCACTTGCCATAGACTGAAAAACACCAAAACGAGACAAAACCCGGCATAAAATTGAACCTCTAGGAGTAAAAATGCTCTAAACGACGAAGCAAACTGGGGATAAAGTGTACAATTGAGCCCGAATCATTTTCTCAACCCACTCTATTTGCTTTGCTGAGCGCTGGACATCCTCTTCCATTTCAAAGGAGGAGTAAGGATAGGTAGTGAATTGGAAGGCCATATTGGAGTAGACCCTGTCAGTATTCTAAATGGATTTGTTAGTATCCTGAACAAACTGCTCAACAGCAAGCTCAAACTGGCTCTGGATGTGGAATATAGCATGACTCTACATAATGGCTCATGAAGGTTGTCACAACTAACTCCAACTCAGATGGACCCTCTAGTTGTGGAAAGAAATCTTCTTGATAAGGAGGTGGTTCTTGAAATGCCCAAGGTCTAGTTGTGCATTGTAGAAGGGAGGTTGTTCTTACTGAAACCCGAATTCGTAGTCTTCTCTGTACTGGTTATCCTATGAGGCTTAGGGGTAACACCAATCTGGTGTTGATTGATACTCCCACTAGTCAGAAAAGCAGCTGGGATTCATGATTCAAATCTGCACAACCAAAAACAAAAACACTCAAGTGAAAAGAAAGGGTGGAAAATAAAAAACAATATAAACAAAAACTAAATTAACAAACTTCTGTCTTTCCTAATAATCTATAAAGTTCCTCGGCAATGACACCAAAATTTGACTCACTAAAACACAACTCTTAACAATAGTCAAGTGTAACCAATGAAAGGGACTGCAATATAGTGGCACAAGTAATAAATATCAAATCCATAGGCCTCTAGATTTACTATTACTCAACTTCAATTTATTATTCAACAGAACATATTAAGATAGAGGAACTACAACTACTCTAACAAAGTAAACTAAGGTTAGATTAATTAGAGGTTGAGAACTCATTTAGGTATGATTCCCCCTAGTCACTAGCCAGATTAATGATTGATGATCTCTAACTTGATTCACTTTCATTCACAGTGCGGAGAGTCCTTGACTGGACCTTGAGTCTCAACTAAAGCAATCAAGGCCCTCTTGAATGGATTGCTTAGAGAGATGTATCATTCTCTAGAACAACTGATCAAGGCGTTCTTCACTAGACTTCCTCTATCGAATGAGGTTGTCAATCGCTATATAGCAAGAAATTGATTCACTATTCATGCAATCAAACGCCTACTATTAATCTAGGGTGCTCTCTTGATCTAATAAGGTTTTTCCTCTCATAGATACAAAGCAGAATCAATAATCTCGACTAAGCAGAATTGAACATCTAAACATGTATAGATTGTATATGAACTCAAGATAATCAAAAGAGAGTACTCATACAATCATCCAATCAAACAAACATAGCTAGGATTACTCAAAACCTAAGTGAAGGGAAGTATCCATAGAGAAGAGAGAGAATACAAAAATCTAATCTAGATCTTCAATCTCCCTTAGAGCTTCTTAGGCCATTTTTTGGAGAGGTTCAACATAGGTTTGTCACGAGTTTTGAGGAGGTGAGGTAACCAACTTAAGGATAAATTTTATGGTGTGGAAGATCTGTTTTAACCGAAACCACAGAGCATTCTATGATTTCCTTTGGTAGTGGAAGAGAAGCATGGGAGAAGAGTGGAGTGATGATGCAAGTGATGGGGTATTTATAATTTTTTGAGAGGAAGCAGTTTGCAGCATTGTCTAGCAAACCAAGCAAGCCGCATATATTTTTCACGATCAACAGTTGTCCGCTCTTCTACCCAGCAATCCGCGTCGCTAGAAACAGACCCAATCAGCACTTTGGGTCGTGGATCACTTCTAAAGCACAGGATCCAATGCCACGAGTTGTGCATCACGTTATTCTTAGCGATTCACATCGTCCGATAGGGGTGTTCAAACGGTGTGGTTACCGTGGTAACCCTTTTAACCAGTAGTATTTGGATACTTTGGTTTGGTTAATTTGGATAACTGGTTTGGTTACATTTTTTAACTTGTTTGGTTTATGTGGTTTGGTTTGCTTTCAGACACTCCAAACCAATCAAACCAAACTAACCAGTTAAATAATTAGCCATATATCTAATATATATTATATACACATGCTTAATATTTTGCATAACCGCTCAAGAGTCAAATGTAATATAATTGTATTTGTTACAAGTATTTACGTTAAGGGTTAACTATAATTATGTGGATTGTTATGTGTTATTCATTATATAATTGCAAATTGATGCACTAATTGGAAATTTTTCTCACTTAATGATAATGTGATGTTATATTGGTTATTTTGGTTCACCAATTAACCAAACCGATTAAACTTTAATTTAGTTAATTTGGTTGTTGTATTAGTTTGGACGGTTTGGTGATGATATTGTATTCCATAATTAGTAAAATTTATGCTTATTTGATTTGATAATTACCATAGTAACCATTTGAACACCGCTATCATCCGGTCTGCACCAATCACTTTTCTCCAGCGCAATCTATTTGGATCGCTTTAGCTCTAGGCGAAAAACTCTTTCTTTGCTTCTCTTTCCAACGAACAGCGTAGTTCGCTTTTGTATGCCATAGTAGAATTTTTTGCCTAATTCACTTTGGAGTCAAGCGGATCACTACATCTATATTATTTTGGGAAACATTAGTGTAAGTATAGTATTTTGAAAATGCGTTATAAGTATAATATGCTAATTTATTATGACGTTTTATCAAATATATCCTTCTACTATTTTTTACATCAAACATTTCTCATGTACTTTGTAAAAATGATCAAACATGCCTTTTGTTAAAATTTTCATTCAAAAACCGTTAACCAATGTTGAACTTAGTTTGAGCGACACAAATGACAAAAATATCCCTAATAAATTCACTTTAGAAATTTTTTGGTTCTTTTGTATAATCAAATCATTCAAATAATTTCACTTTGAAAAGACCCAGGGAAATAAAACAGGGGACAAAACTGACATTTTCCCTCCCATTTGCTGATGTCGGGTCGTCTAAATCTCAATTCAACCATGATTGCCGATTTTTTCAATGGAAATTTTAACAAAAGGGCATATGCTTGATAATTTTTTCAAAGTACCGGAGCATATTTGATGTAAAAAAATAGTAAAGGGGCATGTTTGATAAAACGTCTTAGTAGAGGGCATATTATACCTATAACCCTTTGAAAATTTGTATTAGTAAGTGTGGTATGTTTATTAAAAATTTTATTAATATTTTAAGTGACATGACGTGTTGACTGGACGAAACTAACAATTTTTTGGATGGAGATGGACGGAATGACCATTTCGTTATCCTCTCAAACTTATGTTACCGAAACGTACAAAATGAAATATTTATGATAATTAGCATGGACCAGGAAACCAGATCGTACAGGCCGGTTCAACTGGTTCAACCAGGAATTGGACCAAGAGCGATACGGTAGGCTGGTTGGTATAAGAATATCGGACCGGCCGGTTTTTCCAGCTTAACCGGTACAAAAGGAAAAACCGGCAGGCTTTGGTCTGGCCGGCGGTGGGTTTACAGGAAGGGAAAACGTCGCCGTTTTATACTCAAAATAAAAATAAAAAAGGCCAAAAACGCATACCTAATTTGGGAGCCCTTTTGACCTTTCCTCTCGTCGCATCTTTCTTCCCCAGCGCAGCCCCGCCTGCTGTTTCTCCTCCTCTCCTCTGGCCGTCTGGCGATTGGCGACTGCAGTGGGGACGCGCGACCGGTGACCCGCAACCCGCGACCACCTCTTCGCCGCTCGTCTTCTATTCTTCTCTGGCGATTGGCGACTGGCGCCGATCCCTGCGCTCCGCCGCTCCTCTTCTCTGATGTCCTTCCTCGTCTGAGGTTAGGGTTTGGTGGCAGGAAGGAGCTCGCCAAGTTCTCTCCTCCTCAGTCGCGTCGCTGCTCGATCTGCTCAAGAACGCCTATTAGTTTATTCATGCTGCACTTTGTTGATTTTATATTACTTATGCCTATTAGTTTATTCAGGTTTGTTAACCGGTATATTCCGGTTTTATTCTGGTATTACTCCGAGACGGTATCCTAAATACCTCGGTACAGTTTTTAACAAAAAAAATATTATTTAATTACAAAAACTATATTTTACCATTACACAATGGTTGAATCACGGTCGTACTACAAAATACCATACCACAGATGGATCTAGGGATGGCAAAAATATCCGTAACCGTGGATATCCGCCCGAATTCGGCCTAATTGGGTAGGGTAAAACCCGAACCCGAAGGACATTTAGTGGGTACGGGTACAATCCGAACCCGAATATTGCGGGTAATGGGTGGGCATGGGTTTCTCACTATCCAACCCGAACCCGCCCGATTATACACATGCATATGTATTTTGTCTAGAAATAATCAATATTTTTCTCTAACATATTTTATATTTAGCATATAAATATAATATTTTCATGAAATTGTGTAGTTTTAATTAATTTTCTTCATCCTAGTGAATTATTGTCGTACTTTTCCTCTTACGTAATGTGAGAATACGTATGAATGTTAACATATTGGTTAAGAGAAATTATTACCCATGGATAACCGTGGATACCCGAAACCCGAACGGGTATGGCCATGGTTTTGATTTTCTACCCATTTCACATGTGAGTATGGGTATGGGTAAAACCCGAACTACTATGGATAGGGTAACGGATATGCACTATCCGCGCCCGACCCATTGCCATTCCTAGATGGATCCGATATGACGTCCGGTACGGTTTCTTTTACCATGATAATCCGCCGTGGTATGTTGGGAAAAAATCGTCTATTAATTGACAAAAGTAACCTTGGAGTTCGCAATAATTTACTAAATAATCGCTGCTTCATCTCTTTTGTAGTGTCTGTAGTTCATACAGAGGCGGTAATTGGTTTAACAGCTCTCCCTTCGTTTCACGCTGCCATCTGCTACCTCTTCGCCCGCTCTCTGCACCGCTGTCGCCTTCACCTCAGTTCGGCTTTTCCTCTCCGGTGGTCGGCGGTCGGTTTCGTACCCCAAACTGCCACAGTTTAACAACGACTCAGTAGTCAGCACCAGCTCTTTTCTTCCCGTCGGCCACCGCCTTTGCCGCCAGAACTATCCGCTTTGTCAGCTAGTTTCTCAAATATTTCTGGCAATGATTAATCAGTTATGGAAGCTGTTCCTCCACGATAGCTGTGAGTTCTTATTTCTGCCTGATAGAATTCAACCGCCATAGCCATTTTCTCTCTTCACTTAAATTGAAGTGATGTTAATTTGCAGACTACGCCAAGTACTTAGTTGCGAGGCAAGAATCCTACAGGCGGCTAGCCGACCACGTTCTGCGGCGCTGGCAATCGCGAACCTCCGGGGATACTTTCCAGGAATCAGACCCTACGAGAAGAGAAGCGACGGACTCCCCTCAGGTTTCTTCCAGGCCCATGCGCACCAAATCTACCGCTAGCAGTGAAAACGACGCAGGCTCCAATAAATGGAAGCTGGAGCCTGTTTGGTTCACAAAAACCCTTGAACCAGCCTTGCAATTCTGCAGGTGGGCGCTACCTGGAGGTTGGTAAAGTTGTGACCTTTTGAAAGCTCTTGTGCATTTTTCTCTAAGCTAGGTTTAGGTGTTGAATTGGATGTTGTTCTGATTGAAAACTGACAGGGAGTGGGATTGGAAACAAAGTCCCTCCAAGTGGTCGATCTATTTCAGAAGTAATTTCTAGCATTCAGAGGAGTAAGATTGGAATTGAGGATTGGACCTTGAGTGATTTTACGATTGGCTTGTATCTTCTATATCTTCGTCAGGGTTCTTTGAATGCGTTTGAGGATGTTAAGGGGATTCAAGTCTCTTCTGAAGCAATAGTAAAGCCTAAATCTTGTATTCCTACAATGTTTGTCTGAATTTGATCTTTGGAAAGTAATATTTGTCCCTTGCTAATTTAGGTTCATATCTTCTCATTGCTCAGATTGAAGATCTAATATATCACCTTGAGTTGGCAAAAGGCTGTTATAAGGGTGATATTTCTGGTCTTATCCGGCACAGCATGCTCCGGGAGAAAAATATTCTCAAATATGTGAAAGATTCTAGTGTGATGAGGCCTGGATACTACATTGGCATTGATCCACGCAAGAAGCTTGTGATTTTGGGAATTCGTGGTACTAATACAGTATATGATCTCATCACTGATATTGTTTCGTCAAGTGATGATGACGTCACTATTGAGGGTTATTCAACCCATTTTGGCACTGCTGAAGCTGCTCGTTGGTTTCTTAAACATGAGATGAAAACCATAAGGAAGTACTTGGAGACTCATGATGTGTGTAGTTCACTTGTTTATTTTCCATGCAGATTTTTCCATGCATTTTCAATGCAAGTTTTCTTTTTTATTGAAACTGAATCATCTACAGGGATATAGGTTTAGGGTAGTGGGTCATTCTCTTGGAGGTGCCATTGCTTCTTTGCTGGCAATCATGCTCCGCAGATGTTCGCATGAAGAACTTGGATTTTCTCCTGAGCTTGTTTCTGCTGTTGGGTATGCTACCCCACCATGCGTCTCCAGCAAACTTGCTGAAAGTTGTTCAGATTTCGTTTCTAATGTTGTAATGCAGGTAAGCTGATAGTGGTTGATCTTTAACCAATGTTAGTCGAAAGAAATCTTCTGCCTTGTCCATTGGTTTCAGACAAATGTCTAAAGTTTATTTTGAATAGTAACTGTTGTCTCTGGTTTCCTTGTAGTGTAGTCTTTTATTATTTAAATTTCACATGTTTGCAGGATGATATCGTACCTAGGTTAAGTGCAGCTTCTTTGGCACGATTGCGGAATGAAATTCTTCAAACTGATTGGTAAATTTCTGTTGCAGATGCCGCATTTTCGTGTTTCATAGAACACACTGCAGCGAAATATGCAAGTCTAGGCTGAGAAGTTATGGAAATTCCATAGAAAATGGAAATCAGTTGATCTGAAATTTATGTTACCCACTTCACATTGGGACTATATAAGATTGTCTACATGTAGCTCGTAACTTAGGTGTGTTTAGTTACACTTCCTATTTTATGTTCAAAAGGTGGTTGGGGTTATCAGACAGTTGGGTTTTCGTTTCATGGTGTGTGACCTTCATTGACTACTAGAAGAGTAATGTGCTAGCTATATTTAGGAATTTGAATTACAGAGTGCATACTGACTGTCTTGTAGCTTCTATCAATGAGACAATCTGCATTATGTACAGGACCAGTGTAATTGAGAAAGAAGACTGGAAAAGCGTTATAGGTATGGTCACCAACGCAAAGCAAGTTGTGTCTTCAGTTCAAGATGTGGCTAGCAAGCTGGCTGACTTTGCTAAGTTTTGGGGTAAGAGTTCTCCTGGTAAGTGAGTGCTTCGCTGTTTGGCTTTCTTGCCGAAATCTTCTTGTTCGAGATAGAAACTCTACTGTTGTCGTCTTCTTTTCTGTTTAGTTTTTTCACCCTGTTCTGTAGAAGGGTATAGGATATTTATGCTGCATAAGATAGACATGTCGGTTGAGCATTTGGACATAAGATTTATGTTTTTCTTTTGGATTAGGGTTGTAGTAAACAGAAAAGTACACTTAAATTGAGAAAACTGAAGGAACAGTAAAAACTGAACAAATTTTGGGATAGTGCCAGCCATGCATTCTGTGTGCTTCATTTATTTTCATTTCATATCCTTTCAATTCATCACTATAACTTAAGAAAAACATAACACACATTTATAGATTAACAAATAAACTTAGATTATGCTAACAAAAAGCCAAATATGGAAAAGCCATCAAGAATACACAGCTTCACTTTTGCTCCTACTACAAGCAGCAGAGTCAATGGCGTTGAGCTGCCACCTCAGCTGTGGTCCTTCAGTCTTGCTTTTACCTTTATCCAGCTCAATGCAATTCGTTCTTTTTCCCTTTCTTCAAGCTGCAGCTGCTTTAGCCTCTTTGCTTCAGCTGCTAGCTGTGGCTCTTTGACAATGCAAGCATGTGCTTGGCTTGGCTGCATTGATCCCAGCTGAGATTGCATTGCAACAAGGGTGAAGATTAAAAAGCCTGTGATCGAAACAGTGATTTTCATCTCTATGTTAATGTGATATGCTATTCTGGATGACGGGATTGGGAAGTCGGGGGTTTCCCATAAGTAGTAGGATGATGTCTCTGAAATCTTCAATTTGTCTAGAAAATTTTCTGCTGCCAGGGAGCGTATGGTTAGACCTGTAGACAACTTTCAGCTGACTGACTACAATAGATGTCTGGTACAGATGGGTGAGCGCCTAGGGCCCTTCCGATAGTACTGGTTGTTGAATGCATGGCAGAAAATAGAGGTAGACACTAGGATATGCACCATGTTATATGATGGGTACTGCACTGCTGCTGTCTGTATGAGAACATTATCCACTTAAACTTCGTACAATGTCTTCTTTTTGTTCTGCAAGGCTGATTTTTGGTACCTTTGGCAGATTCTCCTACCAGGAAGGCACCTCGTGTTGCTTTGACCTCCAAAGCTGCCACAGAGAACGCTGATATCAATGAAAAGGAAGGACACACAAATATCGTGCCAGAGGAGTTGTTCGTGCCAGGGTCCGTATACTATCTCAAACGGAACGTCGATCTCAGCAGCAGCAGCAGCAGCAGGGGCTTGGAATATTTCACATTGTTGAAGAGGCAGCCAGGTGAGCATTTCCAGAAGATAATTTTGTCGAACAACATAATTTCAGACCACAAATGCGACAGCCATCAGTACGCTCTGCGGGACGTACTCAAAGGCTTGCCTGGTGCTCGGGATGAAGTCATTTTCAGATGACGAAGTAGCCATTACCCATCACTGCCACACCCCATGTTAGCTGGGCAGTAAATTTTGCAACCTTAATAATGTACAGTCATTAATTTCTTGTTTCTACTTCATGTTCAATAATCATGCATTTGTAAAAGGCAAAGGGGGGGTTATGCACTGTAATAATCAGTTCCTTTTTTTTTCTGTCAGTTTATTGGATCTTAAGTTCTTAATCCTCCAAATGTTTTCTCTCCTACAATCCAAACTCCGTTTACAATAGTTGGTGCTGTTAAGAAGAAAGGTTGGCACTTGAAAAGAAAATAAGAACTTTGATGACCGTCCGGGATCAATGGCGAACTTGAGGCAGCTGATTGAGAGATTTGTCAAACTGGGTGAGGTGTCTGTAGTGCCATTCTCATCTCTTCTGGGCCGGCTTTGGCCCACAACAGTGAACCAGAGCAGCCGGGAAATCGACAAATCGTACCAGAGTTTTTTTTTTCCCTTCCACACTTGCAAATTACGGCACCTGTGAAAAAGTAGTTCACCCGAATATTTTTAGAACTTAAACGCACTGTTGTGGGCAGCAATAGTCGGATCTCGTTTCCCCGTCTCGGAGTTCCGTTCCAACTTCCAATTCATTCCCCATCGGCCTAGAAGAAGACGAAAGAAACCTCCTGTAAGCTTTGCTGTAATTCCTTTTCGATCTTTTTGTAGATCTAGATCGGCGCTCCTCCTGTAACCATCCGTCTCATTTGCGTAATTCCAATGTTTCAATTACGAATTTCCCTCTCTTTGACGTCTCTGCCTTCAATTTCTGCCCATTTAGAAGCGGTCCCGGAAGCGAAGATAACTAGAGCGGAATACCCTTTAAATAAATAGAGAGATAGAGTGGCGACGGTGTTTTGATTGTTCCAGCCATGAATTCCAGAAGGTTCGTTTCTTGCTCTCCTCTCCTGTGTTTGACACTGTCTTCTGTATGAATCTTCACGGCTTGTCTAGGGATCTGTTTGTTGTATTGGCGGCTCAGAGGTTTTTTTTCCCCCTGTGTTTGTGGGTGTTGCAATTTGTAGATTAGTAGTACCACGCGAATTCAGTGCCTGCGATATGTCGATTCCTCTACTTGGGGCATGATTTTCTCTCTGCGAATAATGTTCTGGGGCACTCTTTTGATCTGGAAAGCCCGTGTTTTAGTGGCGCAGAAGTTAATCGATTCTTCCTTTGATCATCTTTCATGAGTGTGATGCTAGAGATATGTTTAGGAGTTGCAGATTTTAGTTTGATTTTGGTTGAGCATGTAGAAGCTGTGTCCAGGAGCTAAGCATTTCCCTCCTCGTTTTGGTTATATGGTCCACTAAATCATTCAATATCTGATGAGGCGCATAGAAGAAACACCTTGGGAATAAGTTTCTTTTTTTTTTTTTGTGTGGTTAATCATATGCCGTCCTTCAAATTGATAGGTGCACAAACACAGGATGAAAATGGATTCTTCTCGTGGTGGTTTGTTGTTCTTGGCCTGATGCATTCACATTCTTCACTCTAGTCCAGCTGTACACATCGAAGGCTTGCTATTAACATCATCTTGTATCTTTAACTTATCCAGAAGTTGTAGAGCACAAAGTATTAGCGTGAATCTTCTGAAATAAAAAATAGTATGACGTGTTTGATAATGTGGTAAATTGGACAGTCCCTTCCACTGTGTCTCGCAATTCTCAAATGACATAGTTTTCTAATGAGCTATTAGATAATATTATTTCTGAAAATACCGCCTAATTGTCTTCGAAAGCATCCTGTTGTGCGTAAAAAGGTGCTGCAAATAGACTTGTGTTTGTTTTATTTCTGGGGATCTACCTATTTTTTAGCTCAGCTTGATATAGGTGCTTTTTGTTTTAAATTGACAATGAACCTGCAAATGTAGTTCGTGCAAGAAGGGTACCCGAACATACTATACATTCTGACGTCTTATAAGTTGCCTTTCCTGAAGCTACTATCGGTTTAGGTGTATCACTCAACATAGAGCAAATGTGTACTCCTTGCTGTGATGTATTATTCCATTTATTGACTCAAGTTATACCCTTATCCAGGGACATCCGGAACAACAGAACTGCACTTTTTGATGGAATTGAGGAGGGTGGTATCAGGGCTTCTGCTTCTTACTCCCATGAAATTGACGAGCAAGATAATGAAAGTGCTCTTGATGGTTTGCAAGACAGAGTCAGTCTCCTGAAGCGGGTTAGTAATATTGCTCAGCCAGTAAACTCTGATGATTATGCGTTTCTTAACCTATAGCAGTCTGATTGACGATGTATAATTTTGATGTTCAATTTTCCTGAATTGAATTGAGCCATTAATTTCTTCTGACTCGCCCGCAATAAATTCTCATTCCATGGGCTTCTCAGCTTTTGACTTTCACAGTCCCATGATTTGATTTTTGAATGAGCAAGAGTAGTTCTTGTTGGATGCCAAACGGAACACAGTCTTAAAATAGTTGGGTCACAACCCAGAAGTTGGAAGTTGTAGACTGCTTGATCAATGGCATGAAGCCAGTAGTCTACCTGAAAGCGGAAATTACTTGTTTTTAATGTATTCTGTTTTTTTTTTTTTTTGGAAAATTGGCGGCATCCTGAAAAAATGTTTTGACATTGGTAGCTATCTGGTGATATAAATGAAGAGGTGGAAGGCCACAACCGCATGCTAGACAGAATGGTAATCATCGTTCAGTTATAAAATTCTCATGGGATGGTCTATGTCCTCTATATTTGTGTTTATCCACGTAGTAACCTCCGATTGTGTGCATTCAGGGCAACGATATGGATTCATCCCGAGGAGTCCTATCAGGAACAATGGACCGTTTCAAGATGGTATGTGGACGCTTGATCACTTCTGCAATAACAGGGATTTCAGATTTGTTTTTGGTATTTCCTAACGTTTACCTGCTAGCAACAATTTGCTGATGATGGTGGTTTAATGTGGCTTAGGTGTTTGAAACAAAATCAAGCAGGAGAATGCTCACCCTAGTCGCATCTTTTGTGGCAGTATTCCTCATTGTATACTATCTTACTAGGTGAACAAGATTGCAGAAGCCCTCAGCCTATTTTGTAATGTTGTTACAACATGCATATCCTTCCAGACTGCTTTATAGTTTTCAGCTTGCAATACATAAACGAATTCGTGGACGCTGGTTGGCCGTAAAAAGTTTGTTTGCCTCTCGATTTGAGGCGTGTTTATGTTAAATCATCCATCGTGTAAAAAGTTTGTTTGAAAGGGACATATTGTTTTTCTCATTGAAGTCATCTTAGCAGGTGGGGATGTCTAGGGGTGTTAAATTGGTGTGGTAACCGTTTTAACCGGCGGTATTTGGTTAATTGAGATAATTAGTTTGGTTTGGTTAAAAGTGTGCCAATCGATTAAAAGTGTGCACACACCTCTCCTCGGATATCACGAAGATATACATGACCGATGAGACCGAAAGAACTAGGAGAGAGAATGTATATGCAATAAACAATGAATCAACAAATGGTAAAACTGTTAGAGTTAGTCAATTGAGTTGTAATACTATATTGATGCGAGAAGTAAAGTATAACAATTGAGTCTTATGATAGTTTAATTAATTAATTAAATTTGGGCTAATACCACTACAGCACCCGAACTATCCGGAAAATGCCACTTGTGTCTTATTGTTTCCAATATTCCATTTGTATCCTGAACTATTTTTCCGTTAGTATTGACCAGTTTTGACTGTTAATATTTAATGGAAAATCCAGTCAGCATCTGACATGGAATTTATTTAATAAGAACTTTTTTTTCAAAAAAGGTAACTAAATAAACTAAAAAGAAAATACCCACACCCACCCACCCATTTCCGTGTCGTGACTTGCATCCCCTCCTCCCCAAAAATTAATTCCGGCCAAAATATACCTCCTCTCATCCTCATTGCCACCGCCGCCACAGAAGGGTTTGTAGAGCCTCTTCCCTGGATTCTCCAATACACACACAGATCTATCGCCCAACACCGTCGCCGCTCTAGAGTCCCAACTCCATACATCAAAATCCGGAGCCAGCGCCCACCATGGAGGATTTTCTTGTCTAAAATCCGTTCACCACCATTCACAATGATCCACCGGAGCCACGGTTGCGGAAACAGAACCGGCAAGCTGACCTCGTTCTTCCTCCGCCGCAGAGCGCAACACCCAGATCCGTCCGATTGGCGAACAAACGGGCTCTCTACACCGCCGCAGGAGAGGAGAATGTCGGCGAACAGACGGGCTCTCTACACCGTCGTTCTTCCTCCGCAGCAGAGCGCAACACCCAGATTCGTCGGATTGACCACTGTTGAATCTTGATGATTCTGCCCCTCCGATTCCTCCTGTTATCTATGCATCAATCGATCTGTTTCTCTTTTCCTCTATGTGCTCAGAAATTTGAGGGGATTTCTCTTGATTCTTTTCATTATCAATCTTTGGTCTCGATGGTGGCCTTGTAGGCGATCTGCTGAGAATGATGGGAAGCAAATCGACTTCAAATTTGGAGTCAGCGGGCAAAGAACAGAGTCCATTTAACGAAGAAGTCCCTGAAGCACGACTGCGACATAGTCAAATCTGCCATTGAAGTGGAGCTGAGAGACCCTAAATCTCGCCATTGATTGGATCTGGGAAATTAAAATCGTCTTCATTGCCGGGTCGGATTGGGGGAAGAAGGAGATGATGCGGCGGCTTCATTGCTTGGAAAATGGAAAATGGAATCGTCTTCATTGCCGGGTCGGATTGGGGGAAGAAAGAGGTGATGCGGCGACTTCATTGCCTGGAACTGGAAATCGGAATCGTCTTCGAGATTTTTTAGAGAAAGAGACGGTGAATCGGTAGGGAAGAAGAATAGTGGGATTTTTCATTATTTTTTTTATTTTGGCTTAATAATATAATTGAATTTACAGTTTTTTAATTATAACTCAATTTTTTTTTAATTTGAATTAGAAAAATATGAGATCAGTGACGTGGCATCTATGTGGCAGCCACATTTTTTGCCACATCAACAAAAGTCAACTTCGCGTTGACCACCGTTTGGTCAACCGTTATCTTTAACGGTCAACGAAATTGACAAGATACAAATGACACAAAGTACCATAGTTCAGGACATGAATGGAATATTGAAAACAATAGGACACAAGTGGCATTTTCCGGATAGTTCGGGTGTTGTAGTGGTATTAGCCCATTAAATTTCATACCTCTCGTTGCCAACTCCTTATCATACTATACCACCCTGGTACGGGGTGGTATTTTTCCTACCATATGGTATGCTCTTATTTAATACCAGTCAATACCATATAGTATAGACTGGTAATAACTAGCTCAATTTTTTTGTTCAAAAAATATCAAAGTGGATATTATTTTGAAGAGCACAATTAATCTGATCTAACTGTGCAAAAATATTTAAATTTCGACTTCAAACGAGTGGGAAATCGTCCGTTAAAGATTAAAAGAGGGAAAATTAAAGGCTTTCCGAGGAAAGAAAAGACACGTGACTGGGTTATGCATTGAGTTATTGTTATTGACCAGGGTTAAATGCATCGGATGCCACTTAATTGTGTCATCTGTTGCACGCTTACCATTTTCGTTTTTGTTTCAACTAATGCATACTAATCACGTTATGGTTGCATCGTAAACATTTTCGCCCAAACAGCTAAAGGCAAGTACTCAAATTGTAATTTCCCATGACACGTTGTCATTCCATGTCAGCATAGGTGCTGAGTCACGCCACACGAAAGCCAGGGCTACCTCTTTCTACCGCTCTTCCTTATCGTCTTAAATTCCCAACAACACTCTTCTTCCTCATTTTGATCCAATAAAAGGTATCTCTTCCCAAAGCTTTTCTCAACTCTTCTCTTCTCTAACCTAAATTTCTTCCTCTTCTGTTCAATTTCCTTCTCTTCTACTGGTTTCGGCTCCCTCCCCCAAGTTCGAAATGGTGGCAACATGTCCAATGTGTCGGTGCGCTATTCTGACGGTTCTCCGGACCTCGTGGACTGATTCTAATCCTGGAAGACGGTTCTTTAGTTGTGCCAACTATGGGGTACGATTCTCTAACCTAATTTCCTTGCTCTTCAATTTGGCCTTCACGACATATTTCCAAACATTGTCACTGATTTGTAATCTCTACTTCCTTCATCTCTTTTTTTATTTGTAGCGACCAAATGCATGTAATTATTTTCGTTGTATCGAACCACCAGTTGAAGATCATATTAAGCGCGTCTTGTTCTTGGCCTACACAAGAGGATCAGAGAGGTGGAGAAGAGGATGAATCACAACCCAATTGTGAATGAAATCGTCAAATGCTTTTTTATTGCTATTGGAGTTCTATTGGCAAGGAGTGTGATGTCTTACCTGTTTGGGAGAATGTAATGAAGTGGGAATCTGTTTGTGAACGTGTAATGAAATGGGCACATGTATGGTTAGTTCCATAATGGAACACGTAATGAAGTGGGAACCTGAAAATGTGCATGTTGTTTAACTTCAACTGTCTATCTTCATAATGTTGGAACCCTAGAAATATGAAATCTGATTAACAAACAAAGTAAGCCTGCAATTTGTTCATTAACAAACAGGGGAAGCCTGGAAATATGGAAGGTGTTTACATGAACCAGGTGAAAATGATGCAAGTTGTTGTAACACAAACCCAAAAGCCATCTTTGTTTTCATCTAAGTTGCTGGAACACAAACCAGATTTTGAGCCAGCTCAAAATAATCTAAGTTGCTGGAACAAAACCCACCCAAAAGCCAACTCAAAATCAGCTAAGTTGCTGGAACAAAAACCACCCAAAAGTGAGTTCAAAATTATCTAAGTTGCTGGAAAGACAAACCATCCAAAAGCCATATGTGTTTCATCTAAGTTGCTGGAAAGATAAAGAACAATACTATTCATTTCAGTCATGTTGCCTCCAAACTATCTTAACCATCTCATAGTGATCTTCCCTTTCTCTTGTTACTCTTTTCCTCCATTTGGTTCATCACGACATGCTCTGTGTACAATAGGAAGTTTGCTTGGCCTCTCTTCACCTTGTGCAAAGAATGATAGAGAAGCTGAACTCATTCTTTGGTTACCTTCTTGGGAAGGAAAAGACCTTGTTTCAGCTTGACTTAATGGATTCAATGGACGAGTTCGTCTGCTCCTCTGTTCAGCAGCAAATGGTCAGAGTCCTAACAATTTACAAATAACTTAATAATTTGATTTATACAATAAGCAACATGCATCAGTCATCCACTGTAGAACAACACCACTTGATCCCATAGGATTTGTGTTCCCCTACATATCAAAGAACATAAGCATGAGAACTAAATCCAAACAAAAACAAGTTCTAACTCACAAAACTAACCTCTGTTGACGATCTTTGAATAGCTGAGCTTTCCCCTTCATCTTTTTTTAATGGAAAGACTAATTGTGTCCAGTCTGCTTACACTCACTACACTTGATAGCCACCCCCCCCCCCCCCCCCCCCCCCCCCCCCCCCCCTCTTGCTCGTTCTCTCATTTCCATCTCTAAACTTTCATTTTCTTTTATCATTCCCTACTGTCTCCTCAATCAACGGCGGTGGCAACACAGGCTGCCTCCCACTTGGCAGCCAAGATTTTGGCCCAACCATTGGTTCCACCTCACCAGAATAAGCTGCAAGGTAAGATCCAACCTCATAACACTTGTCCACGTAGTTCTCAACCTTTTTGGATAGTTACCATATGCAGCGTATGGAATGAGGACATGGCAAACCTGTTAATTCCACCTCCTACAAGTGCATTTGGACTTGCTCACATCCACCACAACCTGACCTTCAAGACACGAAACCTTTCATGGCTAAATTTTGCAAGCGTTGTCAATTAATAATCCTAACTTATTTACATATGTAAAATCTAGACAAGACACTAATGTAAGAAACATCAGCTTATGGGAGATGGGAATTGGGCTTAATAATAGATGATATTGAAACATTGGTACGTCGAATTGGATGAAATTTTTCCTCCTTAGAATTTCATTTTGGTAGGGACAAATTATAGAGGGAAAGCAAAATGAGAAGAACGAAAAGTGGTGAGGGAAAACATTGGAGAAGTGAAACGTTAGGATGAAAATATCAAAATACGGGGGGAAATTTTCCCACCTAAATGAAAATATGGTGGGAGAAATAGCAAGTAAGATTATGTTTACCACCCAAAGGTGAACTAATATATGCATTTAAGATAGGATAACTTATTACATGTTCTCAAATCTACTATATCAAATTAGTCAAGCTCTATAAGACTATAGTAAGGTTTGTTATAGACAATATTTTAGTCACTAAATGTTAGACTCCTAAATTATCATATGTAAATATTTTGATAATTAATTAAACTACTAAACCATCATATGTAAAAAAAAATCCATAAATAAAAACACCAAAATTTCCCACCTCTTTCTCTCCTATAAAGCACCAAAACTACCCCTTATTTATTTTCCCAAAACTTGGAATCACCAAATTTCCCTCTTTTTTTTTCTCCAGAAAGTTTAAAACACCAAAATTTTCCACTTCTTTCTCTTCCTATAAATCAAAGCACCAAAACTTCCCATTCTTTCTTTTCCCAAAAATTTAAGCACTAAATTTCTCACTTCGTTTTATTCCCAAAAAGTTGGAAACACAAGCTTTACATTCTTTCTTTTATGAAAAATGCATAATTTTTCAACTCAATTTCACTTTTTGAACTTTCCTTAATAAAATGAAAAAATAGTTTTACTTAGATTGTGGTGTCGATTGTAGTGTCTACAAAATTTATCTAGCCCTAAGGCTAGGATCTTATTCCTGGGGCTTCACAGAACCCTTACTTAATAAGCGAGGCACGGTTCTATTGAAGAAGAGGTTGGTTTAGGAGTTGAGGATCCGCCGCTTTTGCAGAACGTAGGATTTTGAAAAGGTAAAGCAGGCGCAGAAAAGTAAATCTACGCTACTCAAAAATTTACATAGTAGAGAAGGAAAGCGTTGTTTCCTTGACATCCAGTCTTCAAATCCTTACTCCAACAACTTGGGCTGGATGTCCCTTACGGCTTCCAAGTGGCCCACTAGGCTGCTTTTCCATGAAAATGCACAAAATGCTACCAAAAGCGCATCAATCCTATAAAAGCAATTATGGGGTTGCTAGAATGCACTTGAAGAAATCATAGCAATAATTCAATGTATTATGACGATAGTGATGGAAATATGTATGCACTTTGAGTCACAATCCGGGGTCCATAATAGATATTTCCACATATCATCAAATAACCCAACACTTGATCTTTGCTTGTTCCTAAGAAAAACCTAGGCTCAACATCCTTCTCCTTACTAGATCTTCACGATGACACGTGACTTCCAATCTTAGATAGCGGATCATAAGAAGCTTACAAGGTTAACCATTGCACTTAGAAACCTTCGATCTTGGCAATGATGCTCAAAGCTACCTCTTAAGAGGAAAATGATTCGCTTTTCACGAGATGAAGTTCTTTTTTTTTTTCTCGAGTCTTGTTTTACAAATATTAAGGTGAAGCCTATGAATCTTTATTAGGAAGTATTTTCATTTTTGCCCACTGAAGTCATTTTGATATTTTTCATATTAAGGTGATCTTGTCGTGCCACATTGCATTTTTTGTGCTTCTTTATATGCAGAAGGAGGTTTGCGCCTTGTACTTTTGTACTTAGCAAGCATGATCAAGCAAAAGCGCTTGCTCCTTTTCCTCGATTGTGCGGAGGGTCAATGAAGTCAAGGGGTGTCAGAAGCTTTATCTGCGCCATCGAAAACACATCCAAAAATTGGCAATCCTATCATACTGGTGGAAATTTTACTTGTACGATAGAGGAACTAGCATCATCTCATAGACCTACCCCACCAAGACTGAACTAGTATCTCTTCCAAAACCAATTGTTTTCCATGGGAAGGACGCCTCACACTTGGATTTTACCACACACTTTATTTGTGATAGCATCGTCTATTGAAGTAGACTATAAGTGGTAGGAGATCGATTTTACAAAGATAAATATTGACCCCATATTTTCTTTAAATGCAGAAGACTCCTTCCTATGAGGAGGAGTTCGAGAACTCACAAGGAATGGTAGGAAGCACTAGTGCAGTCAAAATCGGGATTTTGATCGTAAAATCTTAGGATTTTAGGATTTTACTTAGGGATTCCGATCCTGATTTTAATATAAAATTGGTGGACCTTAAAATCGTCCAAAATCGGGATTAAAATCGTTAAAATCGTATCAAAATCGAGATTTTGATCCTATGTGAACAAAATAGGTAGTTTGAGCCAATTCAAAGAAGCAGAACTGTTTCGGTGGAAAGGGAAATTATGGGGATCTTCTCATATATTTTTCCTATTAAAAGAACATTTGAAAAGATAAAATAACCTAATTAGGGTTCGGTCAACCACTCTCCCTTCCTGTTATTTAACTCATCGGTAAAATAGTTGTCATAATATTGTAAGTACGAAAGAATTAATATCATTATTAACAAATTAATTTATTAATGAATATATTTGTAACAAACCAATGACATTAAAATTCTTATTGGAGTTCACTTATTCTTAGTTTTAAATCATACTTAGTAGACGATGTCGAAATACTACTTTGAGTTAAACTACCTAGACACAACATGAAAAACAAGAGCCAAACCCCATGAGCTCTATCTGTTCCTCATAAATTATTTTGAGTTACGCATTAAATAACAATTAAAATGATGATTTTGGAACATTAATCTTGAAAATTATCACTTTAAATGTTATATGTCTTTGTGTTATTAATGATTTACCTTATTAATATTATTATATGTTAATTTCTATGTGGTACTTAAAATCCTAGGATTCTACGATTCGATTTAACGATTCCGATTTTACCCCAGTTTTCGATTTTAGATAAAATCCGGATTTTGACTGCTTTGGGAAGCACCACTCCATATGTTTTTATTTCAAGATGGATCCAAGTTTCGTGACAAGGACATCCTTCATAATCCCTACACTAGCCTCCCTTAGATCACATATTAACGCACAGACTAGCAATTCAAAGTATGACGAACTTTGTATTTTCTTAGGGTGTGACATTATTCGAGATTTGAATTATATGCGCATATGCACACAAAAAATTCTTCCCTGGACACATAATACACAAGTGACTGGATTTGGAGGATCATCTCGTCCTTCTCATAGGGCGCCTCACGGGCATGAGGCAAACCGTGAAAATTAGGATGGGAATTCCCAATTTGCTGAATTGAGGATAAAATTTTCAAGGGATTCATAGTCAATCGAACAGCTCCAAACATGTGGCCAGCGAATCAGGATGCTCCGGGATAACTTCCTGACGAGGTGAACGACTCTCTAAAAATGACATCATGGCTGCCTTTTATCTTCACTAAAACGGTGTCGTGGATGCCTTTTTTCCTTTACGTCCGGTCTTTGAATCCTTGCTTCAACAACTTGGCCTCGATGTCCCTTACGGATTCCAAGTGGCCCAATAGGCTGCTTTTCCTTGAAATTGCACAATACGCTACCAATAGCACATCAATCGTATATAAGCAATCCAAGGGTTTCCAGAATGCATTTGAAGTAAGCATATCAATCATTAAGTGTATTATGAAGATAATGATGGGAAAGGTACGTACTTTGAGTCACAATATATGGTTCTATAATAAATATTTTCACGTTTCATCATTATGGTCAATCTCTTGCTCCTGGTGTATGTTCGAATGTGGGTTTCTGTTTTGATTTCTCTAGATGGGAAAGAAGGCTTGAAGTAGAAATACATGTTGTGGCATGAGGAGGTGCAATGAGAAAGATCTGTGGGTTTCTTGGGACATGGTTAATTAGGCATATTTGTTTGGAATAATGCAACAAGGTTTTGGAGGCTCTGCACAAAGCTGGGAGGTTATGAAGGTTATATGTAGTCAAGATCTAACTTATCTTGTCTTGGGAAAGCTTGCTCTAGCTAGTGATTTGGCTCTAATGTTAAACTAAGTGTTGATGGTAGTTAGTTGGAGAAGTTTGGATTTTTTCACAATGGTTGTTGAATAACTAGTGGTAATTTGTTGGAGTAGAAGGGAATGTTGGATTGGTTGTTTTCTATGGCATATTTTGTTAAACATGTGAGATTGAAGAAAATGAAAATTACCTATAGAAAAAAATCTTTGAACCCATATCATCAAATCCTCATTCCTCCCCTGCTTGCCATTTGTATTACATATGTATGTCTAATAATACAAGAAAGAAATCTATAGTAAGATCTTAGACTCTTTGTATTTATTCTTTAACTAAAAATAAAAAATATATATATATTTCTATAAGGTACCTTCCCTACAATTTTTGAGATGTACAACTTCATCCAACCCACGAAACCATACAATACCAAAGAAAAGCAAAAACAAAAGTTACTTCACACAACAGCCATGATAAGCATACTTCCAAACATTTCATTGTATCTTAATGATACTTTTCAAAATCCACATACAATCAATCATACTAGAATGTATCGCATTAGGGATGTTGTTTGTTAGAAGAGTTTGATCAGTTGTTGAGACTAGAGTAGGCACTTTCCTTATTCTGACCATTACTAGAAAATAAAGATTCAAGTCACAATCTTGAAAAATATATAGATATGTATAAGCGTTATGTAGAGTATCTTACCTAGTGGGATAGGGACGCATTCAACACATATTCATCGAAGCTAAGAGGGCTGCTAAATTTGCCATGTTCTGGACCACCCGCCAAGTATACTTTCTCATGGTCGTTGCAACTCATACACATTCCTCGATACAATTGAGGGTTCCCTTCACATTTTATGGAGAAGAGTGCAGATCACGCCATTTACTATATTTTAGCCAGAAAAAGTACACAAGGAAGAAAGGAATGATTCACAGTACTGTAATCTGATTATTGCATATTGATATATATTGATTTCTCACAAAATTCTTTGTACAGTTTTTTAATTAGACTGTACTCTATGTTAGCCACGAGTCATGATAAAAGTTATGTCCATCTATTTGGCAAGATCACCTAAATACTATTGAAATCTCAATGTACGACACTAAACTAGTGAGTAACGTCAAATAACTTCTCGTTGATATCTTTGACCAAAATTGTGTTTCATCAAAAGTAGTCATCAAATGCTCCGTCCTTTTTCTTGGCCTTCCCTGGTCCTGCATAAAATGAAAAAATCAAGGGAAAGTATATATAATGCAATTCTAGTCATGTGTAGTTTTGCAGCTTTATCACCCCATGAAGAAACTACTACTCACCTATGCCTTCTGTCTCTGTAAGAGTTTGCACTATAGCCCTGAACGCATTTCGGTTTCTGAGAGCAGCAAACTTAGATGCAGGAGCTGGAATCGGGTATGTAGGAAAAAAAATTAGAATCATTTTGCTCATGTATTAGAACCTATCAGAAGGCACCATGTTTGCTAGATTCTCGTGCATACCATTGCTTCCTGAAGTAGACGCAGAGTTGTTAGAATGATTCAATAGCTCTTTCAGCTCTGTGAATTGTTCTGATATGGAATTTAACATCCTGAGACACACTAAATCGAATTGAGTATTAGCCACAAGTCATTAATTTTTGTACTTAACAACATCATACTACCTGTTGAAAGAGGCTTGAAGTTGGTAAACCCTGAATTCTGTTTCTTCTAATTTGACACGCCTTCTCTCGCACAATTCCACAGATTCCTCGTATTTTCTTTCTGCATTATCTGCTCGTTGCTTCTCTGCCCAAAGCAAGAACTATATAGAAGAAATAAATTTGAGAATTTGGATGAATTATGATCATATAGCTTCTTTCCCTTTTGCTAATGTGATCAGCAACCTAACCTTCCAATTTTCGACATTAGAATTATCTCTTTCACCATCAGAACCTTCATGAGAAGTTGCAGGCTCTACAACTACAGTATATGATTTGTTCTCTCCAACTCCATTATCTTGTCCATGTTCATGAATGACTTGTTCTGTTTCAACAAGCATGCTTTTTGAAGTCCCTACAGGAGATTGTTGAGCTAGAGCAGCTCTTTCGGAATTAATTTTTTGGAGTTCCACATAGTTTAGAACGGCTTTACGACGGCGCCAAACAGCCTGTGAATAAGTGAAATGTAATTATATGCATGCATGGATGGGCAAAACTAACCAATAAGAGGCTAACTCTAACCGAAAATGGCATTGAAGTTAATTAGTTGAACTAGGTACGTGAATGACCTGGATCCTGGTTGCTGACTTGGTTACCAATTTATTATAGAAGTACTCTCGAGCAGCCATAGCTCGTAAAGCAGACTGTAGTATAACTGCAGAAGACCTCATATTCGTGTATGTTCTCCTAGCTACTTGCCTCCGCAAATTCTTCTGGATTTTACCAGCAGCAACCTCCTTTCTCATTTCTTTGTAGGACTTTCGAGCATGGTATCCTATAAAATGATTTACATTACGATTCATTCGAGCATCCATCTATTAATATAAATAAGTAAAGATAGCTTGACCAACTCACCTCTCCACTGAGATTGTATGTGAATAGAAGATTGGCGCATGAGAACATATTTCTTACGTGTTGAACGTGTTCTAACTCGTCTTTGAATGACCGAGGCTGAGTTTCGTAAAATTCTTGCCCTTTGAGCATCTAACTCTGCCATCTGATTTCCTTTTAAGAATACTCGTGTTATCCCCATCTGCATGCAGACAAGTAAAGGTCATGTTACTGAATATATTGTACGAGATTTAGCTTATAGCTAAGCTTGCATGTTGTACTACCTGATATTGAGTAATCTCTGACTTTTCTAATATCCATTTGCATGCTACCTTTTCTTCATAACTACTCAAGCAAAAAAATAGTCAAAATGTAAATGGGAAAGCCCAATCAATAATTAAGGTGAAGCATGACTAATATGATATGGTGTATGATGATAATCACCTTCTGGTCAAAACCTCTGGGGCAATTATATTATATCGATTTAAGAACTCCTCAAAGGTCTTATGAGCAGGATATCCAGCACATTTGATTCGAATTGCCTCTAGAACTCCCTAAAGAAACATCAACAATATTATGAAGATAACTTTTGATCTTAAGTGTGCCCAAATCGAAAGAGGAGGAGGAAGATTGCATGTTACGGTCATTGGCGTGTATAAATTATGCGGAAGTTCTCATCATTGTACTTACACCAGAACGTAGTTGTTGCATGACATAAAGATTCTCAAAGATTGAGGGCTTTAAGACATGATTTGGCTTCACACATCTAATAAAGTGAGGATCTGTCGAGTTCAAAATCTCCATCAACTGTTGCAATTGGAGCTGCATCATCAAGCGAGATTCATTTAAGTAAAGTTTTGCATGTCAGGGAAAATATAAGAAACAGAATGAACATAAAATGCCAATAAATGCTCTTGGCAATTGAAGAGATGACCTTAAACCGAGAACCAATAGATGAGAACTTGGATGGTTTGCTGGTCTCCTCTGATAAGGAAGGAAATAGACGTTGTATGAAAGAGCATTGTGAAGCACTCAACAGGTTTTGGTGTTCAGGAACAACGTAGTCTTTGTTCTTGTCCAAAAATTGTTCGGATTGATAGAGTACCTAAACCCATACATATGCATGCAAATGATACTATTTTAGTGCAAGAATACTAAAATGTACGAGTAAAATAAGATATGGATAAGAAATACTCACTTCTCCTGCATAATGAACAATGGCGAACTCGGATCGAGCCAACTTTGGCTTTATGAATCGTTTGTGATCTTTAAATGTTTGATACAGCTTTTGCGCAAATGTCTCATGAGTTGATTTTGGTACTAGGCTGCACCATATAATAGATAGAAATCTAAGTGAGGGAAAACCTAGGTAATTTTGCCAACGATCTTGGAGTTGCAATACTTAGCAGCAATGCAAACCCTACCATGCCTCATCAAGTAAAGCAATTATCCCGCCAGTTTTCTGTAATAGTACAGTGATTTAGTAAAATTATAAAGCGAAAACCCACCATCAGCTTATCTAAAAGCAATGAAAACATAAATGGAAGTAAGAAATGCATATAAACCTTCTCAATAAGACTGAGAACATCTTGATTGTCAACAAATTCAATGTATCTCCAATCAATTTCCTCCTTTGTGTACTCTGCTTGTTCTGACTTGAATACATGCTGTATATAGAAAACAAAAACAGGAAAAAAAATTGATTCAAATTGCAAAATACACACACTCATATCAAGTTATTACACATGAACATACTTTAGAATCTGTCAATTTTTAATTTTCAATAAGACGTTTGTAGATCCTTTATCCTACCTGGTTGAAATGTTGTTGTAGCTTTTCATTAGTATAGTTGATGCACAACTGTTCAAAACTGTAGAAGATGGTGCAAAATTAAAGCGCATTCATCTAGGATATTGAGAACGGGAAAAAAAAATGAGTAGTTAAACATGCTTAGTTCTTACCTATTAGATTCAAAACTCTCGAAGCCATAAATATCAAGAACCCCTATCAGACACTTGGACTTAGGATCTTGGCCAATGGACACATTTATTTTGTCGACCAACCTGGGTATAAAATAAATTCTAACTTTTAAATGGTGATAAGGTACGTATAAATGGAACAAAAATGAAGAGTTAGAACCCGACCAATCAAATAAGCGAGAATATATAGTCTTTGCTAAACCATCCCGGCTAATTATAGCACCACTAATATCAAGACTCTTCTTGATAACATCATCTGGCGTTATCATTTTGCGCTTACACAATGCATCTTCCAGCGATTCAGGATCACACCTAAAAGCATACACACAAAAATGCTTGTTAAAAAACAAAAGGATACTTATAGACTAAAACGGAAAGAAAAAAAATATTGATTAAGAGGTTTCTTAATAGAATAGTAAAAGTTCATTATGGAACCTCTCTTAATAACTAGGGTCTAATATCATGTCAAAAGGAAGTTGGTCATAATAGTTTGAGTTTTGTTTCAAGAGATTCTAGAATGGGTATCAAATCTTTCATTTATTTATAGTTTTTCTCATTCACCTGAGGAGCTGTGCAGTCATGTCAAGATGAAATTTGGAATCATCATCTTTTAAGACCGATGATTCATGGTCTCCTTCATTATTTCCAAAATCTATATTACCCAAGTGAAGAATAGCAGCGACAACTCTAAAAATGGCTTCTTGTTCCTCCTCGCTTATCCCAACAACATCCATGGCTCGCCTAGTGGCTAGATAATTGTTTGCATCGTTCACACCAACCAATTGATAACAATTGGATTGGTTAAGATAATGGAATGATTTTGGATCTCCCAGCTTGTACTTCTCTATCTCCTAATTAATTGAGAAAGAAGCAACACTTGAGCTTGAGTATACCAATTGAAGAACAAACATTTAGCTAAAAATGTAATTAACTTTGATCTACCTCTTTTGGTGCTGCACATAAAAGGTAAAAGCAGTGGTAGTTACGCTCAGGATCTGAAATTTGGCATACACGTGACCTCTCAAGAAGATACGTTCTGATTGCAGCCCCAGAAATTTTTCCGACATTGTCGAATTGAATCTCAACAAATTTCCCAAAACGACTACATTGTCAAAATATACATGAGTTCTTTGAAGATCTTATATGTCTATAAGAAATGAAATGGTACATGTCTCACCTAGAATTGTTGTTTCTAGCTGTTTTTGCATTGCCGAACGCTTCAAGAACTGGATTTGACTGCACAATACTTGTTAGTATGAGAGTTTCAAATTTATCCAACATACATATTCTAATCATACAATCCATATTGAGGAAGGAGTTGTATCGAAAAGCTATTAGCCTAGTTTTTTTTCTAGTGATTGCCTCAACAAGAATAAGGGGGAAGAATAAGTATGTTGAGCATTCAAAATATGACAACATAATCACTATTCCAAACTTCCAATTTTTAAACTAGTCTTTGGTTGGGAATAATCATATGTTCCTACTTACTTCTAGAACTTGTTGTTCAATAGTCTGTCCTTCTGCAGCAGAATTTCCCCCAAGATAGGCAAGGTAACACATTAGATTCTTAGTTGTCTCAGTTTTTCCTGCTCCACTTTCACCACTAACAAGAATCGAATTGCTTTTACCTTCAGTAATCATTGCCCTGTCGTAAAATGGGAATGTGCGTTATTGATAGCATATAAAAAACCTTTTTCATCCTTTGATAACCAGGCTAAGATATTCTCACCTGTATGCAATATCAGCAATGGTGAAAACATGAGGGGTCTGCTCTCCCATTTTTGCTCCTTTATGTCGTTCCATCACCGCAGGTTCATATAAATGTGGAAGGGCTTGAAATGGATTGACAGCAATAAGAATATTGCCCGTGTAAGTCTGTCATGCATGATGTCAATTAACATTATACCACACATGCCCTTAACTGTAGTAGCAGTTAGTTTACTGTCTTAAGATGTTAAATATCAATCGAGAGCCAGAGATTTGTCATGAAATTGTAAGAGGGAAACATACATATATTTCATCTATCTGAAATCTTGTTGCTAAATTATGTAGGACTTCAGCCTCATTCAAGTAATGGAGGTTAGTCATGTCATCAACTCCCCCAGCTCGAGATTCCGCATCCCGAGGATGTAATGCTGAGAACTTTGCCACAACCTAATATAATGAACGACAAAAAGTGGCATAAACAGATATTGCAAGAAAACACTAGTTCTATCTTTTCCAATGAAACTAGTTTTGATGTTACATAACAAAAAAAAATATATCACTTACAGTTCTTCCATCACTAGTTTGAACTTCAACATCATGTCCTGTGACGCTAAACACAATTCCATCTACCCAAGCAAGTTCAGAATCTTCAAGCCATACATGAGAACCAACATCAATGGTTTGTGGCACCCCCTAAAAGGAATAAACTAATTAAACTAATAGTTTCGTCTATATTTTCATATAGAGTATAGCAACATAATGGCATGAAATTAATTTGGCAATATTATTCCTAGTTTGGGTTAATTATCGTAAAATTCACTGCAAACCTGTTACGGAAGAAGCTAAATAATTTATTAATTAACGAGGATAACATGGATCAAGATTTTTATCTGCAATTATATTGAAAGGATTCTAACATATAACACCATAAATAAATGTAAAGTTTAAATCTGATTCGGGTTAGAAGCTTCAAACAAAAGAAAATTGTCCGCCATAAACAGAATTTCTTAGCATCAATTCATAAAACTGTTGTAACATTCAATAATGGCAAAAATCTAACTTCCACAACATATATAAAATAATTAAAAGATTATATGATCTATCAATCATAGGGATTCAAACCTAAACCAAAATTACTCAAGGCAATAAGAACAAATGTAGATGTTCAATGAAATTACAAACTAAAATACACATAATTGAGGGGGGGGGGGGGGGGGGGGGGGGGGGGTCGCAAAAGAGAAGACAAAGTTACCATTTTTGTAATTTTTTTCACTAGATGATCATCACCTGGATTTGATCGTTACTTCCTCGATACATATGAAATTTTTATGAATCAATTGAGTTCGTGGCTCAGATAATGTTTGTCTTTATCTTTTTGGGTTAAACAAAATTTGATATTGTTCTAAGAGTTTCCACAAGAGTCAAAGAGAAGGGAAAATGACCATGAAAAGCATAAGGAAGGATATTCATATTTTTTAAGTGAAGGTCGGCAATCGAAATGATTAACTAGTGTTTGGATCTTTTTTTGTTCATTATTTAGGGTGAGGGAATTGAAAGCGGTTGTAACATTTCTTTTAGTGGAAAGTTTTGTGCCTTTTGTGGCAACTTTAGAAATTTTGGCGAATGAGTGACCTTGGATGTCGCTAGTTTTGTGGTGTTTCTCCATTCTCTTTTCTAATAGTATATACCTTTTCAATATAAAATTCAAAAATATGATAAAACACTCAAAAGGAAGCCTAATCCACTCGACTAAGTTGAGCTTATTGAGGGGAATTTTTCCAAAATAAAAAGAGACAACTTGATGTCTGAGCTGATGTCGACAAGTTGATTAGATTTGTCTCAACTTATATGATTTTTTTCTTCTGTAATGTCTTTGTACTTTACATAACATAATATTTTTTAAGTATTGCATAAAATAAACAACATGACGTGAACATTATATAATAGTTATTATATTTTATATAAATAGTATATTTCATGCTTGCGTGTTTCATATGATTTAAAAGAGATTTCTTTTACGTTATCTATATAGAAGGTCTAGCGCAATCTCTCTCGTCATAATCGTTAGAGATAGAGCCATGTAGTCTCTAGATTAGGGAAAAAATCCAAAAATACCACTGTTTAAAAAAAAAATTCCAAAAATACCACCCAACCCCAAAAATTTCCAAAAATACCACTCTTTTTCAAAAACCGCCACCCCACCCTGCGGTTTACACGAAAACCGTTTGTCGGAGGCGCGGTTTTCTATGCAAACCGTGGGCCTAGGGAGCGGTTATAAAAAAAAATTGACCAAACCGCTGGGTGGGGTGGCGGTTTGACCCAAAACCGCCACCCCACCCAGCGGTTTGGTCCAATTGTTTTTTTTTTCGATCAACTCCTAACTTCGGCCGAAACTTCAAACAAACATAACTTTTCACTCGGGTATCCGATCGTAGCGATTTTTTTTTCATTTCTCATAAATTTTCAAGATCTACAACTTTTACTAGGATGAAATGTTCAAAACAGGAACTATTTGTGGATATACGGGACCTTGGGAAAAACTTTACCTTTACTTTTCACAAATCCATGTATATTTTGAAATTATGATTATATTAAAAGTTGTAGATCTTGAAAAGTTATGTTGAATCAAAAAAAATTTCATGACATTCGGATTTTGGAGCACATAGTTATGGCCGCCTAAAGTTTGACGAAATCAAAAAAAGGCTCGTTCGGGGTGGCAAATGACGTTTTTACGAGACGAAGGCGGGACCCGGCGATTTGTGGCTTGCAAGATCTCAAAAAGTTATTCGGATTCAAAAAATGGAGGCCCCAAAGTTTGACGAAATGGAGGCCGCAAAGTTATTCGGATTCAAAAAATGGAGGCCCCAAAGTTTGACGAAATGCGAGACCCGGCAGTATGCGGCTTGCAAGATCTCAAAAAGTTTGCAGCCTCCATTTTTTGAATCCGAATAAATTTTTGAGATCTTGCAAGCCGCAAACCGCCGGGTCCCGCCTTCGTCTCGGAAAAACGTCATTTGCCACCCCGAACGAGCCTTTTTTTGATTTCGTCAAACTTTGGGCGGCCATAACTTTGTGCTCCAAAATCCGAATTTCATGAATTTTTTTTTGATTCCACATAACTTTTCAAGATCTACAACTTTTAATATAATCATAATTACAAAATATACATGGATTTGTGAAAAGTAAAGGTAAAGTTATTCCCAAGGTCCCGTATATCCACAAATAGTTCCAGTTTTGAAAATTTCATCCTTGTAAAAGTTGTAGATCTTGAAAAGTTATGCGAAATGAAAAAAAAAATCGCTACGATCGGATACCCGAGTGAAAATTTACGTTCGTTTGAAGTTCCGGCCGAAGTTAGGAGTTGATCGAAAAAAAAAAAATTTGGACCAAACCGCTGGGTGGGGTGGCGGTTTGACCCAAAACCGCCACCCCAACCAGCGGTTTGGTCAAAAAAAAAAATTTATAACCGCCCCCTAGGCCCGCGGTTTGCATAGGAAACCGCGCCTCCGACAAACGGTTTTCGTGTAAACCGCAGGGTGGGGTGGCGGTTTTTGAAAAAGGGTGGTATTTTTGGAATTTTTTGGGGTTGGGTGGTATTTTTTAAATTTTTTTTTAAACAGTGGTACTTTTGGATTTTTTCCCTAAATTAGGGTAAAGAATAGTACGGGAATTCACAAAGTCACTATATGTGTCCAATAAGCTTTTGATTAATTGGAGATATGTTTCAAATAAGTCACTAGGTGACCTTAGCCTTTCAACTATGATTATACTACCGCAACTCATACTTAGCATGGTGCTAACTTCTACAAACTTACCGATGTTTAATTTTCCAAGTGTTTAAACCCAAAGCATTCTCAATCCTTGAGTATAACCGTAAACAATCTAAAACTCTATTTACGACGATTAAGTCCAGTTAGCATGGTCATTGATAGGGTTCATAATCATTGATTATGCACAAATGCATAACCACATCTCGTCCTTTAGAGTTGGGCCTGGTGTAAGGGTTGAGATCAAAATACTTCTTATTTTCACTATTTTTTTAATTGGCTTATATCTTCTTTATTTTAAATTGAATGTCCAATTTTTTTGTACAGATGGAATAAGTTCATTATGATATCCAAAATTATGTCAATTTTGAATATAGTTTGTGAAAAAAAATTCATTCCACTCGTTACCACTCTGCTGCCACCAAGTATCACTCAGTACCACCTTTATTTTCACTCAAATTTTGGAACATTTTGCACAGAAGGAACTAGTTTATCGTGACCTGTTGGATCTAGAAATTTCCGAGAAAAAATTTCAAGGACAAATATAACACCATATATACGGTTGTGAAAGGTGGTAAATGCAATTAGTATATTTGACTTGGTTTAAACTACTCTTCCAATCAAAGGTCAACCATAACCAATGACCGGGTGAAATAAAGTAATAATTATCAAATCCAATGGTCTCTAGATGTACCATTACTTTGTTTCGATTTGTTCTCCGTCCACACAAGATTGAGATTAAGAAACTAAACTACACTAGCTAACTTACAAGTTGGGAGCTCAAATAGAGCATTGATTCCCCCTACCCATTAACCGAGTCGAGGTTGACGTTCCTAGCTTGCCCACTCAAGATTTATATCGTAGAGTCCTAAATTCGCTTGAACACCCTATTCGAGTTATCCAAGCTCACTTAAGATGAACTGCCCTCAAGGAGAGTTTCTACATCCGTCAAAATAGAAAAATTAAGACATGTAATTCGGCTCCTACTAAAGGATGTCGATCCAATACGACATTTGTAGTATACTATCACGCTCGATCAATTGACCCACACTGAAGAATTGAAGGATGATCTAATCAACATAATTGAATATTCTCTACCTTAGGTTAATAGCCTCAAATTGGGCAGAATGATCAATACCCACACAATTTCATAATAATATTTCAATTCACTATATAATGAATAGTGTAATCAATCATATGAATCATTCAAACATCAATTCCTAACATTCGGCTCTAGAACATGACTAAGGTTCATCAAAATCTAAGTAAATGAGAATTATTTCATAGAGAAGAGAGAGAATACAATATAAAACTCAAGATCTTCAATCTTCATGTCAAGATCCATCCAAGATCGTTTTCCCTCACTTTGGAACATCTCTTGGGTGTTTTGGGTCGAAACTCAAAACCCCTTCTCAAAATCACAGTAGTAGCTTTTTATACCCGTAGACAGTGCACAAGTCATGGCCTCATGTCACGGTAGTGACGTCAACAAAAAAATCGTGACTTTTGACGAGAAAGGCAACATTTTGTAGCAAGGCACGACTTCAGGTTAAAACTCATGGCCAAAGTCGTGACATGTCTAGCAACCTACGAACAGTAGTTTGCTCCCTATTTCTTTGGTCAAGTCTTACGGCTTCCAATGAAACATCACAGTCTGGCCGTGTCAAATGCTCCTAGGCCGTGACCTCTGCACCTTTGATGCATTTATGCCATTTTCAACTCAAAGTGTCTCGAAACTCATTCACTGTCATTATTTATGTCCTAGGACCTCAAATGTGACAAACGAAACACAACTTATCATAAAATAGGCACGCAAACACCAAGTCTAACGATCAATATATGAAGGGCAAAACATGTTTAAATAAGCCCGAATCAATATCCCTACTACTATTATTAAAAAAATTCTACTATCTTGTATACAACCATTTTACATTATGATACATACATTCATACCACCATAACACACTTCCATACCATTATGACATAGTCTTGTGTACTAACGAGCATTACCACCATGGTATAAATTGGTAATATATGTATATATGTTTTGTTCCAAAATATATCAAATTGGATGCCATTTTTTAACAACACAATAACTCTGATTTTTCTGTGTAAAAACTTAAATTAAAATAAAAGAGATATGACCATAAAAATTAATTGGACAACAATTATGTATTCATTAGACTCTTAACAGGGTTACTAATGGTTATATATAAATTATTGACGGTATGTTTTCCAAAGTCGCAGATGTTAGGGTTGGGAATCAGTGTGGTCTGGTCTAGACCAAACCAAATATACGGCCTACGGTCCAGATTGAGAGGCTGAAGTATAAACCACAGACCAGACCATAGACTATACGTTCTAAACCAGATCACGCCTATGCAGTCTGGTCTGGTACGTTCTAGTCCAGATAGACCACACTCAATGAAAAATGAACAATTTGTTTAGTCGACAACACAAAAAATTGAACCAATAGCCAAGAAAAAATTAATTTTTGGCTAAAAAAATAAATTCTAACATGCACGAATAATTTTGACACCATAAATCTCAGTACATAACAAAGATATAAAGTGAAAGCATCCCAACTTGCACCATAATGTCATTATGGAGACACGATCGCCGCTAATCTCTGGTGAAATGTGGTTGTGAATGAAGGAGTGAATGAGATTCAAAAAATTCAAGTTGAGACTTAGGTCTCGTTGTGGGAGTTGGAAGAGTGGTCGAGTGGCTGCTAACACGTATTGACAAGTCGAATGAGTCACAATTTGGTCCGGTAAACCTGGGTCTAGACCAGACCAGAAAAAAAATCAAAACATCATATAATACATACCATATTTAACAGTTTACGGTTTGAAGCAGACTGTACGGTCCAAGTTGGACCACATTTTTTCTGTCGATCTGGTCTATTTTCCCAGCTACTTACTATTTCTCAAATTGGTTAAGACTTTAGAATGAAAAAATCGCGGGGCCACAGCGATGATGTGTAAGAAATTATTGGATATCCTGGTTCCAGGTGTCAGCCATCTGTATGTTGCGTTTATGGACAAGAAAAATCCTTCTGCTTTCAGACTTTCCCCTTTAGAAAATGAAGTTGAATGACTGAATAATGTGCAATGATCCATCACCATCCCAGCTAACCACTCCTGCCTTGTCTTGTCAACAGGTTGGCCTAGAGGGTGTGCTGGCACACTCTCCGGTACAGGGCCTCAAATTTTGGGGGCCTCCGGACCTTGTTACGGAGAAGATTCTAGAAGGATGTAGGTACATGCATGCATCTTGCAATTCATGCACCAATGTACATACATCCCCCCCTCCCTATCTTTTATTCATGCACCTAGTTATTATGATTCATGTATGAGTGCTTATGCATTCACCTCATTTATTACATTCATGTATGGGGCTGGTTCATGTATGGGGGGACTATCTAGGTTCGTTCATTTATGACGGCCATGTACATTGTACTTAGTGGAGAGGATGCCTATATAAGCAGCCCTCTCAACCACTTTTCATTCATCCAGAAATTGAGAGCTTTCCATCTCTAGAGCTTTTCTCCATACTTGTGAGTTTGAGTGAATACGAGTAAGGCTGACTTAGCGCTCTAACGAGACTTGAGTGCTAAGTGCCGCACGGCCAAGAGTTGGTCCGTGACAACCTTCATTGTAGGGGTGGGCATTCGGTTGGTTCGTTTTCGACCAAACCGAAATTATGAATACCGGGTCTCCGAATTCTCTCAAACCTCAAACCGAAATATAATTCGGTTCGGTTTTTCACCCAAAACTGAATTTGTGAAGCTACTTGTATTTTATCACTTTTAAATTATTTTTCACCCCTAATATAAACAATAAATAGCAATTATATGCATCATCAACGATAAAATCAAACTTTTCAACACATAAGTCATAAAACATTTCAAATATTTAAGTCTAAAAACAACTACAAACATAAAAATCCACCATTTGGAGCTTGCAATTATAGTATTTCTATTTTTCGGTCGGAAATTCGGTTCGGTTGAAAGAACCCTGGTTTCCGAACTATCCATATTTTCCTTCCGAATTCCGAACCGAATAGCATTATTTCGGTTTCGGTTTGGTTCGGATCGGATTTACCGAACCGTCTGCCCACTCCTACTTCATTGCGTATATGACTAATTATATTTACGAATTATTGAATTTCGATTATGAATTTAAAATGATAGAAAATTTATGAATTGTTTTTTGACTATGGGTCTAAAGCAATAATATTAAAAACTTTAAGAACGAACGGATCATATGAGGGGAAAACTTGCTTTCTTAATTATTAAATATTTTTCAAACCATATAACAGAACTCATTTTTTCGTGTGTTTCTAAATATAATAAAAGATGTAAGATTGATGATGTCTCATTATTGGCATTAATAAATTTGTTTCTTTAAGTTTCTTCATTTTCAAAATTCTAAGGAGAAAAATAATTCAATTTTGTTAATTAATATGTTTGTACTAGCAAGGTAATAATGCTAATTAAATAATTCACATTGATTTATTAAATGTTAACCAGAATAATTCGGTACAAGCCACCAATAGTAGAAAAGGAAAACTAACTAAATCAATCATAAATCGTTTGTATCATATCTAAATTTAAAATAAAAAATTATCAGTTTTTCCTATCTAATTTAGTTTATTCTATTATTTTTTTTATACTATCTGATTGTTCTAAAATTATAATCAAATTTTCAATTATATCTTACTATTTAAATCATTGTCACTCTTTATTACAAATCATATTATATAGATATTATTTTTAAATATTGGAAAGATTTTTATTTATTGATGCTTTATTTATATTTTATTATATATTTTGAAAAAATAAATTCGACCACATTTCGTTTACAGGGACTCCAAAATCTCAAGGTCGACACTCCTTAATCTGGCTGTCGTAACCGTCATTCCAAATTTCTCTCCCAAGTGCTTCTGTTTGTCTCCCGGGAAAAAGGTGGAGAAGATGGTTTGATTTCGTTTGTTTATGTTTGCTCTGTGGAATTCCTTTCAATTGGTCGAGAAGAAATCCGGGGAGATAATGACTCGGTTCCGACCAAAATCAATTTCGTCTTTGATCGCGCCGTTCTACGACACCGTACATCTGTTCCCGGCCTGTTGAACGATTTAGCAGCCTAGATACTATTCATGCTCCCTTACTCTCACCAATCCCGTCTAAAGTCCACCTGCAAATCCTGGTGCATCTCCCTCTCTTCTGGAACCCTAATCTCTCTCCGCCGCCTCCGCCGCCATCTCAGCGACCTTCTCTGCATCTTCCCGAAGGACCCTTCCATCTCCTCTCCCTACCTCTTCGATCTTGGGACCCTTGCCTATAAGCCTCTCCCACCCGTGCCCTGCAACCCCTACGTCTACGGACTCTGCAATTTCACCACGGTCTCCCTTGGCACTCACCTCTATGTCCCCGGAGGGTCCATCTTCGAGACCCGTTCCTTCCCCATGGATCGTCCTTCCACTTCATTTGTCACTGTCTTGTTCAGTCTCGCCGCTTCCATTGGGACCACATCAGGAAAACGGTAGGGAAGAGATTGAAGGCCTGATTTTGATCACTCTCCTTAAAGTGTTATTTGCCCCCACTACGTTATTGTTGGTAGGAATTAGGACTCATTTGCTTTTTGGATTTGTAAATGAAGGTTTAGAGTTTTGAAAACCTTTGGATTTATGATGGATTTGTTGCATTTTGTATTTGAAAGATAACATTGTTTGTTTAGTTTTATTTATCATGGATTTAAAGGTTTTTGCACCATGGCTCACAAAACCTTGCCTTCCATGACCAAATACTAAATAAAATATGGTATTTGCAAATACGTGGGGTCCACGGATTTGGAGCTAAAAAAAGGACCAAATCTATGGACCCCACGGATTTGTATACTGATGACTCGGTATTTGCACATGTTTTCCCCTTTGTTTCTTGATTGTTTGAGCTTGAATTATTGCATCTTTGTCCTATTTTATGCTAGGTTGTGTTCCTTTGTCACATTTCAGGTCCTAGCACATAAAGTGAAGCATAGGCGCAAGGTTTCAAATCAATCAGAGATCAATTGACGATTCGGGAGAAGAAACTCGGGCATGACCTGAAGAAGAATGGATTTCTACCTCACTTTATGGACAAATAATCATGCAAGCTTGTCATGAAAAGAAAAAGGACGAGACTACGAGCGTCTGGGATCAAACGGGGACTGATTCGGAGTCCGGACGAGGGAGAAACGAAGCATTAAACAGAGGCTGAGCAAGCCACACGGGCATCCTGGAATTCCACACGGCCGTGTGGGTCGTGGCCGTGTGGAAATCACCGAGCCTTCACACGGGCAGCTGGGAAAGCCACACGGCCGTGTGACCTGGCCGCGTGATCGGGAATTTCTGTTTAAAACTCGATTTTCAGCCAAAGGAAAGGGGAGAGCTGGGTTTTTGGTTCCCAAACACCCAAGGGACGAACCCTAGAGAGAGAGAGCGACTTGGGAACATTCTTGGAGCTATTTTGGAGGATTTCTTCGCCATTGGAGCTCGGGAATCAAGCTTGGAGATGGAGATTGAAGATCTAGATCAGATTTCTGCAGTCTCTCTCTTCTCTATGGAGTAACTTCCCTTCACTTAGGTTTTGAGGAACCCTAGTTCCATGTGTTAGGATCTTTCTTGTATGAAGTTTTGGATGCTATATTGTTTGATTATAATCGATTGAGGCATGATTTATTGAGTCAATTGAATCTTGATCAAATTCTCTTGATTTCTGCTTTAACCTATGATAGATAGAATCTGATTAGGTTAAGAGAGCTTCCTTGATTGATAGTGGCGAATTGGTTGTGCGAGAGTCAATCAATTCACTGCTTTGTACTGGAATTCATTCCAGTAGAGGAGATCTGTGTGAATCGCCTAAGCAGTCTATCCCGGTGAAGGCTAGTCGCCTGCCGGGTATTCTGTCTGAGAGGGCTTGGTCAGCTTAAGAGATTCCAAGCTAATTTAGGATCTTCCGCAGTTCAATCAACAGTATATCAACCAAAGGTAATTGCAACTTGGACCTAATTGAGGATCTAGGGGGAATCATACCTAAGTGAGTTCCCAACTTGTAATTAGTAGAGTAGTCAGTAGAGTAGTTTATAAATCAATCCTTAATCTAGTTTGCTAGATAATGAACTGAAGCTGAGTAATAGTAACTCTAGAGACCCGTGGATTCGATATTTATTACTTGTGCCACATTATTGCAGTCCCTTTCATTGGTTACACTTGGCCATTGTTAGGTGTTGTGTTTTAGCGTGTCATATACCTCAACAAACAAAGTTATTTTGGCAAATACATAATACTTGGGATTTGGATATCAAATACATCACCCAAATCCCACAAGCAAACGATACCTTAGGCAAAGCACCCCCATGAGACACTCCAATCAAAGTCCGAAAGCAGCACTTTTCTTACTTATGTGTTTGTGTTTTTTGGTTAAGGAAAAATGAGGAGGAGAAGATGAACGTTTTAAAAAAAATCTTCTGGCTAAACGTCTTTTATTGTGAGATAAACGTCAGTTCCCTTCTCAAGGGTTACGTCTTTTCACAAAACCCAAACTTAACTAATTATCCAAAATTAATAAAACTAATTCCAAAAATTAATTAAATAGCCAAAAGATCAATTTCGAACGCGTCACGCAAGCGTGCTAAGGGCGTAGTGCGCTTTAATATGTCAAATTAAATGGCACACAATTTTTCCAAAAGTCCACTAACCACTTTATCCAAGAAAATAAAGTGGGAAGCAAACTTAAAAACCACTTGCACTTTCCTTCTCCCACCAATGTGGTATTCCTTTTAACTCTTTGACTACTCTAATAATCCCCACTTAGTCAACAAGAGTTTAAAATACCCTATCGAACAAGTCGCACATATATAAATGTATTTTTTAGATTTGAACCTTTACCTAGTGTAAGCAACTCAAAGTTGATAGCGAATCAGTGACGGGCTTAAACCTAGGAGTCACGATCCAAAGCTATAACTGGAGATGTCAGACACGTACTTGTCTCTTATCTAAAACACAATCACCAACAAGGGTAGCACTATTATGGCCATGTGCTAATCCTGTTTCATGAGTATTCACAAAAGTTGGCCTCTACTTTTGTTAGAGCGGCATCACTCTCAATTCTCACATAGGTGACATTCCAACTAAACGTCATTAAGAGTCATATAACTCACCCTTTCAACTAATTTATTTGTACAATAAATTAGTAACACAATTAGAGTAACTTGTTATCACCACATTGAACATTTTAATTAGTAAATACCTATAAAAAAAATTTGGATTCCCATTACTTCTAACTATACAAAAGGTCGCAATCTCATCCCCAGGATGTCTCATAGATCATGCCTCTTGGCAATCCCTTCGTAAGAGGATCGGCCAAATTGTTGCATGACCTTACATACACAATAGAAATGATTTCTTTAGTAATCAAATACCTAACATAATCATGTATTAGGCTAATGTGTCTAGAATTACTAAGCTCTATACAATGTAGTCTCACTATCACAGAAGATAGAAATGGCTAGCATTGGTTGTGACCATAACTCTATATTTAACAACATGTTTCTTAGCCATTCTACTTCTTTTCCAGCCGTCGCAAGGGCTAGGAATTCTGCTTCCATAGTGGAGTGTGTAATACATGTTTGTTTCTTCGAAGCCCAAGAAATAGCTCCACCACCTATTGTAAAAATCCACCATGTTGTGGATTTATTATCACTAGCTCTCGTGATCCAACTAGCATCAGAAAATGCTTCTAGTATAGCGGGAAAGTTGCTATAGAAGAGTCTCAAATCTTTGGTTCTTTTCAAATAATCAAAGACTCTTCCTATAGCTCTCCAATGATCAGCACTAGGATTACTAGTGAATCTAGAAAGTTTGCACACAGCAAATGCAATATCAGGACCTGTACAACCCATTGCATACATCAAACTTCCAATAGCACTAGAATACTCAACTTGTGCCACTGCTCTTCCCTCATTTGCACAAAGCTTAAAAGAAGCATAATAAGGGGTGTTAGCTTCCTTTATGTCCAAATGCTCTAATTTCTTGAGCATCTTCTTGACATAATGTGACTGACTCAAATCAAAACTTCCACTATGTTTCTTTACTTTGATGCCCAATATAGTATCAACTTCCCCAAGATCTTTCATTTGGAAGCAGGAAGTTGTATACTCCTTGGTGTCATTTATGACCTTCACAGTTCTTATTATCAACATATCATCAACATGGCAGCTAATGACCACATAATCTTTAGTCCCTATTATCAACAAAACTCTTTTCTTTTCTAGCCCTTTAACTTCTTTGTGGTTCATTAGCAACAGGGTCACCTAAAGGCCTTTTGCTACTAGAACCAATGTCAAAAGTGGGAGTATAAATAGAATCATATGGCGAACAAAAAGGAAATGGAGAAAAAAGGCAATAAAAGGGGTATCTAAGAACATATAGTGCCACAAAATGTTGTTATTGCTCTATAAAGGTGTTTCTTGGAAATCAAGTCATTATGACACCTACATGTTGTTTACCTCCTTCACTCTTATTCTTGAAATATTGGATAGCAGGTGTAGCAAAAAAAGTGTGCTTCGAATGTCGTTCATGATTCGTTTTGGTTTGGAGTAGTGGGAAGTGTGATTTTTGGTCGATGCTAGTGGTCATTGCTTATAGAAGAAGGTTCTAGTGGAAACCATAGAACCTTGTTGGTTTTAGGTTGAAAAAAGTGGAACCTCATGCTATGTTTCTCACCACCCAAAAAGCCTTTTCCCCATGTCCAAGACCGTAGCCAGTCATCTAAACCCATGTCTACGACCTCCGGACGAGCTAGTGATAACATTCATTTTGTGAGCTTTAGCAGCTAGAGGTTACCGTTATGGTGAAGAGACGATAGGGCTGAGTGTTGAGTATGCACATCTTTTGCATCATAATGGTCCTGACCCCATTGATCGAGAGTGAGTGATTCATTCATTTTATCTTGTTCATATCATACCCCAATGAGGACCTAATTTGCTCATTCGTTTGTTCCTATGATGTGATCTTTATGCATGTATAACTGTGGTTGGAGAGTCGTCATTGTAGGATATGTTTATGTTTGTGAACAAGGTGAGGACTTTTACCTTTGCATGTTCTTAATACATTCGAATGTCATTTACGGTGGTTTGCAAGATTTCTTGTTGTTGTCCATATGTCGGAGCCAAATAGACATTTGAGATCCATCCACTTTGTGCCCTTTTACATGTCCCTAAGTTATGATGTTTAGGTTGAATTATTATGTTTTTGAGATTGGTTTGCTTGGGGACAAACAAACGTCCAAGTCTGGGGTAGTTTGATTCAGGATTACTTGTACATGCTTCCACCCCATATTCTTGAGACGTTTGAGGCGTTTATATCACCCAAGGTTCGATTTTACACTAGGTTTGTGCATGTTTTAGCATGTTTCAGGTTTTAGCAGTTGGAATTGACATTGGGAGTGAAAGTCGAATGAAAGAGGGCGAAAGCGAATCGAAATGGACAAAAAGGCAAAGATCGCGGCCAAGGAGACATCTTCACATGGGGAAGACCGTGTAGATTCAACCTCGACCTTGAATCAACGACTTCTAGGAGCCTTTGCATGCCTCGCAGACAACTTAGTTGTCACGGTCAATCGATCGTGACAATTTTGCCCAGACCGTGAAGATGCTAAGTGGAATGGTGCGTTATTTCCGAGATCACAGGCAGTCTTCCAAGATCACACGCATGACTTTTGACTGTGACATCTGCGCGACTGGAGTATAAAAGGGGAAGAAATTAGCTAAAATAAGAGGGGGGATCCTAGTGAGAGAGTGGCCTTCTTCTTCAGATATTAAAGAGATAAACTGACAAACAAAGGAAGAAGAAGAGGTTTAGAGTTTGCTCTTAGGTATAGGAGTGAAGATTTTCATCTCTCGAGGGTGACTTCAGCAACAAGGAAGGAAGACAAACACCACACCATGGTTGTTTTTCTCCTTTTTGTTGTAATCCCTTGCCTAGCTATGGAGTAGTTATCCCTTTCACTTGGGTATTGTGAACCCTAGCCTCTTATATGTGATTGGTTGTATGGATTGAATGTTATGTGTGTGGGTTTGTGTTCAATGCAATGTTTGAGGTATTTTTAGAATTCTTGAGTATTGTTCTTCATATCTCATAATTAGGTCAAATTGACCTAGGTGGAGGAGATCCCCTTTTGAGACTTCAAGGAGCTGGATTTCTTGACCTCTTGGGTTACCCACCTAGGTCAATTGAGGGTAAGCCTCAAATAATGATTTAGTGTCATGAACCTACCATGATTGTTTGTTATTTCTCCATCTGGATTAGTTTCCTAGCTTAATTCGATATTCCTTGGCTAATAGTTTAAGAGAGTGGGGTTTCTCCACTAGTTTCAACCACCTCGCGGTGTATGAGCACACCTTTCCACAATAATATTCCTTTCATTCAATCTTGATACAAGACTATGGGGAGCAATATCCGAGTGAAGTCTTCTCATATTGAAACCACCACAATTTACTTTCTCTGCTTATTCAAAACTGTAGTTATTTAGCTTTTAACCACAGACCGTTTGCTAGATAACAATTTAAGCCATTGAAGTAGGAGTACATGGACCGCCTCGGGTTGACAATTAAAACGCTTGCCCTATACTACACCCTTCTAGAGTTTGCACTTGGACTTTAGTCGGGACTTAATTGTGTAGTTAGGAATGATTCAACTTAACAATCTCAATCAAACAATCTCCACAATCTCACCAAGAACTTGAGATTTAAATATTAGTCATTTTGAGTGATAGTTTGTGTCACATCAAGCAAACAATGAATGTATTGTTTGTGCAGTAAATTCAAAAAAGCAATGCATTGTTGTAACTATATCAATCAAACTATCACCAAACGAACCTTAGAAATTGGGGATTGGATGTCACATCCCATTCTCTAAAATCTTGAAATAATATTTTTGCTCCGGAGCATATTTAAACTTTTTGAAAGAAAGAAATAATAATGTGCTTTAAATACCAATACTGAAAATAAATTGTTATAATTCATACGCAAAGCCCTAACACTTGGGCAAACCTCAAACCATAAATTCTTATCATTTTAAATCTTTTCACCCTAATTTAATTAGGAGTGAAATTCCTCTTAAATGTTGATCCGTAAAGATCAAGCAACCTTCATTAAATAAACATAAATATAAAAGCTTCAAGTAAATACTGACAGCTCAAATAATCAAATACTTCACAATCATAACTCAAATAGAGCATCTCGGATAATATCTCAAATAAAATATGCTTTATCAGTCCCGAAATAAAGCAATCATTGGCATACAATTCACATAACACACATACTTTAAACTTGTAAGTCAAATACTTGGAAATACGTAAGGTGTAGAATTTACCCTCCTTAAACCACTCACCTTATTAGTCCGAGTAGGTCAAAAATGGTATCGCCTCCACTCAACGAGGTGATTCGCCTTGGTGAACCTATGGCGAAAATCGAGGCTAGATCGGTTTAGTTTTGGGTCCTTAGCGACGGTTCTTAATAGGCAAGGCTACTTCGCGATAATTGCAAAGTACGACTAATTATTAATTTATCGTACTAAAACCTTAACTCCTTAAATCTTATAGTATCAAGATCTGAGCCAATTTAAATACTTGAAAAAAAAACTAATCATGCTAAACTCACTTACCTAGTTGAATTCAAGAAGCGCATATTATAACATATATCACTCTAATGAATAAACTAGTTAATTTACTCATTAACTAACATAGATTAATATAACTTGCTAATCATATCATATCATCTTCTGTTTAAATTGTCAAAACTAATATTTTCTAACTAATATCCGTCAAACTAATATCATCATACCCGTCAAACTAATATTTTCTAACTAATACTTAAATCATCTTAATCTATTAAGTTGCTTGAAAACCTCTTATCATATTATAGTCTTTATATTATTGGATAAAATACTTAATTAACTCAAACTAAATCATTTTATCAACTACTAATTTATTAACATCCTAATCCATGCATGCCTATTAACTCAATTACATATTAATTCAAATAACAATACATAATTCACCTAGAGACTTAATATGCAAAAGTTACCACTGGTTTGGTGACGGTCTAGATCCGTCACTAAAGGTCATGTCAGCCCGTCCCAAAGAGCGGCCACAACCTCTGCTTGGCCATCCTTTCACGACGAAAGTCAAATGTTCCTAAAAGCCTGGAAGTCCGTCGCTAATTTTCCAGAAAGCTAGAACTCGTTCCAATCGTATAAACATCGATTTTAATGCAAGGGATCGGGCTTCCTTACCTCGTATTCGTGCCTAGACATTGATACAAAGATGTATGGCCCTTGTTCCTTGTTTGGTCGACATTCGATGACCCCGCATCTTCCCCGTCAATGCTACGGTGAAAGACAGCCATGGTTAGTACCTACGAAGCTTTGAAGGTTGATAAAGGTTGTGATTCCATTGTTCTTACCTATGGTTTGAGAGACAGAGGAAGAGACTCTCGATGGAAACAGTTGCTAGTGTCATGGTAGCTATCCGATCGACGATGATAGCGACGGGAAACTTCGTGTGGCAAGGAAAGGATGGACAAAGTTAATGGCAATGAAGGATGAGTGTTGGCGTTCTTGGAGAAGCAGTAGTGATGGAGAGGGGAGATAGGTCAGGGACAAGTGAAGACTTGAAGAAGTAGCTAGTATTATATTTATTGAAGAAGATGGAACACCGACACTCTTTTGCAGCTGCTCCATTAGAAAGCAATATCTTTTGCTATGTAGATATAATTGAGAATGGATTGCTCATGTGTCTCTTGGGACAAGCGGATGAGAATGTAAATGCGTTGTTGGTGGGTGGTTTCAGATGATAGCTGGCTGTGTATGGGTTTTTTTTCTTTTCTTTTTATAATAATAATAATTATTATTATTATTGATCCACTGTTGTAATCATTCGTATGTAACCGTCTATCCAATCGTTTATGAAATATGGTTGAACTTGATCCAAAACGTCGAGGTGCTACATTGGGCCTCTTAAATTAATGTCCACCAATCCTTGCAACATAATCCCTAAAGCACATCTACTTGAGCTCTACAACTAACCAACACAATGGCTTAGCTAATAGAGAGAGGGGGGAAAATGTACAAAGAGAAGAACAAGACATGTCATGCTTGATTCGTCTTCTCCACCTTATTGATTTTTCCACTCCTTATTCTTGGATTGGTTTGAGGGGTGGATGATTAAGATTTGGCTCCAAAAACCCTCCAAGTCTCGTACCCTTCTCTTTATATCCTTAATTATTATTACTTATTAAAGTTATAAATGAGTTACTGTAGCATAAGGGTTATGCTCACTCGCTCGCGGAGTTGGCTCACTCACTCCCGCAAGAAGCCCTGTCCCTCACGGTGGCCGATATGGTGCTTAATGGGGAATGGAATTTGCCTTATCTCTAGGCCTTCTTACCCCCAGATGTGGTTTTGCAGGTTCAGTTGCACCCGGTGCCCCATGAAGAGGACCACGACGTGCCAGTTTGGCGGTTGAGCCCAGATGGGTGTTTCTCCCTAAAAACAGCTTACCTACTCACTGGAGAAGAGGAACAACCAGGTGGTACGCACCCCCTCTGGCGTGCAATTTGGCGTATACCGGCTACCCAGCGGATTCGTACCTTCTTTTGGCTTGTGGCGCATAGAAGGCTTCTCACGAACGGAGAGAGGAGACGTCGTCATCTCTCAGCTATAGATGTGTGCAAGATCTGCGGTGCTGAAGGGGAATCTACACTGCATGTTGTACGCGACTGTCCCTACGCAAGAGATGCCTGGTCCGAACTGCTGGGGACAGAACCGGACACCACTTTTTTCCAGGCTGACTTGACGCGCTGGGCCCTCCACTACTTATCGGGCAAAAGCGAGGTGATTCATCCCACCAGGTTCGCGGTGATGTGCTGGTTGTTATGGAAGAACCGCAATAAATTTGTCTTTGAGGACAACCTAGAGTCCACCTGCAGAGTACGTAGTAATGCCATCTTGCTCCAGTCACAAATACAAGAGGCTGCAGGTTCAGTTGCCAAGGTGTTCGAGGGGAGTGGAGTTTATACCAGAAGTATGGTGGGATGGACGCCTCCCACGCAAGGCTGGACGTGTCTGAACTCCGACGGGTCGGTGGTGGCGGGTAAAGCAGCAGCGGGAGGGGTGGTCAGACGAGCTGATGGCAGCTTCTTGGGAGGCTATTCCATGAACCTGGGTGAAGGATCGATCACGAAGGCAGAGCTAGCGGGCATTGTTCAAGGTTTGAAGGTTTCGTGGGCACTAGGAGTTCGGCAGCTGGTTGTTCAAACAGATTCCAAGACGGCACTTCAGCTGCTTTCCTCGGCGGGGCCTCGCAACCCCCACTCTGTGCTGATCACTGAAGCTAGAAGGCTCTTGAAGCTGGAATGGCAGGTGGAGCTGCTTCATACTTACAGGGAAGGAAACGTTGTTGCAGACTATTTGGCAAACTTGGGTCATGGTCTTTCGCCAGGGGTTCACCCTATTGATGCTCCCTCTTCTACTCTTTCTTATTGGTTGTATCATGACTTAATTGGGGTTCAAACCCCTCGGTTGATTCCTGCTAGTTAAAAGGTTGGAGCGCCCTTAGCGCTCCTTTTTCCACCCAAAAAAAAATAAGGGTTATGCTAAAATGCTTGGCTGTCATTTTTTTGGCTGACCCGTGGGTTGCTTAATCACATATGGGGCTCATTTGATTTCCGAACGCTTTCTTCCAAACAAGGTTGTCAAACCGGTTTATGCCGGTACGCCGGTTTTGTAAGTGGAATGGTTCTACCGTGGTAGAACCAGTTAATGCGCCGGTTTATGCCGGTTTTAATAAAATTTCAGAATAGAAATATAAATAACTTATTTTAAAACAATATCTCTAAAATCTACATTGAAAAATATAAAAAAATAGATACCTTCTAAAAGCATTAAATTTCCCCTAAGAAAAAGAACCAATCTGAATTCCTCCATCTCAATTAAACCTCTGATTCTTCCCTTCCCCTATGTTCAGAAACCAGTAAAGGACGGAGACTAGAGAAAGCCTTGGGCAATCTCCATTAATAATCACCATTAACAATCCGAAACCATCATCCCATTATTCCATTGAAAATCTTCATTATTAAACCATTAACCCCCCATTAAACCGGACTTCAAATCAATTTTCTCCATCATTCAATCCAATAACAATCTCCCAATACCAAAACCCCAAACATGAGAAAGAAGCTCACCTGCACCTCGTGCCTGCCTTGCAGAGCCTCTCTCGCCGCGCCGCCGAGGATTTGTGTGTTGTTCTAGGGTTGCCGCCAGGAAAAAGACAAGGCAGAGAGAAGAATTTGGTGGACTGGATTGTTGGTGAATGAACGAGGTGTGCGAGCAGGTCGGTCGAAACCATTCCAATTCAAAAATTTTACAATCCAAATAAGAACAACAGCGTTTACCTTAAGAGACCGGAATGCTAAATACCGGTTGGACCACTGAAATTTCCGGTTTTGACCGGCTTTGACCGGTATTGACTAAGACAGAATACCGGTGACATTCCAGCCGGTTTCATGACCGGTACCGGTTGGACCTGGTTCAACCGGCCGGCATGCCACCGGCATGACAACCATGCTTCCAAATCTTCTACTTCTGCTTTCTTCGTTTCTTCTTTTCTTCCATACCTTGATAAATAGACCAAATTATTGAGACCGATGATGATACCAACATTTTATCGGAGCGCTATGGTCATTGGGATCTGATTAACATCAGGGTACGTAAAATCGCTGGCGCGTGAAGATGAACTCCAACTTTAAATTGAAGATTCAGGGTCTGATCTATGATCGTTATTTTGCGTCAGTCATGGTTGCATGCCACCGTGTTTGGGTGGGATTTGGGTTGGCATTTTCTGTGACCTAGGTGCTTTGTTGCTGGATCTTCTTCTACAAGTCCGCCTTGCTTCTTCTCTCTGTTTTGGATCAAATTGGGGGAAAACCAATCAGAAAAATAATTGGAGAAAAGAATATCAGAAAAATCGAGTCTGCCCTCCAATCCAATTCTCCTAATTCATGTTGTAGTTTCTCTACTGAGTCGAGAAACCATCGAGGTTTTGTCAAGATCTCAATATGGAAGGCACCAAGCTCCAATTAGGCCTCCCTGGCTCTTTGCTCACCACTGAAGCACCATCAACCCCTCCATGGGCCTGTAAACAACAAACTAGAAGCCCATTTAACGCCGCTGCAAGACGCGGCCACGGGCCACCTAGTTAGGAATAATTATAAAAATAGATATATTAGATAGGGAATGGAAAGAGGGCTCAAGAAGGGTTATGCACTAGGGATGGTAACAAAACCCGAACTCACGGGTACCCATCCGACCCAATCCGGTCAACACGGGTAAAACCCGCTACACTGTTCACCGGGTCGGATTGGGTTTGGGTTTAGGTAAACCCGCGCCCATGGGTATCCGCTCACACACATATAATTACTTTCCCAGTAATATTCTAAATAATATATCTTCCTTAAACAACTAATATTCTATATGTTTCTGGAGACATATATAATTTGTTCTTTCTAATTGTTTAGAATGAAGTTGATATTATGAAGAGGAGAGTGAAGAAACTTAGTTGACGAGGAAGAAGCTTTCAAGTAATCTTATTGTTTATATATGTTTATCTTTAATTTTGAACAATTTGTATTGATCATTTGCGGTTTGTTTGTATGCTCTAGATTGGTGTTTTTTGTATGATTAATTTATATGAGAAAATTGATGTTAAACTTTTATTTTGAAAGAAACTTGTTATTGTAAATTTTTACCACAAAAACCGACGGGTACCCATGAACCCGCGGATACCCTGCGGGTTGGGTTGGGTTTGAGTTTTTCAAACCCAACGGGTTTTATCCCGGATTTTTTTGGCGGATAAACCCATGGGTTTGGGTTTGAGTTTGACAAAACCCGCCCCAACCCGACCCATTGCCATCCCTATTATGCACCCTTGAATAACTAAATCTGGACATTTTTTTTAGTGGGCCCACCAAATTCAGATCTACGAATTGAGAGTTAAAGACACTTTATTTTTCCTAGTTTTCTTAGTCGGCTCTTATCTTCTTCGTTCTAACTCAGAATTCAATTTTTTGCACAAATAGAACGAGCTTGTTGTGTTCTACAAAATGAGATCCATTTTCAATATTTCTTGAGAAAAAAAAATTCATATCTCTCGTTACAAACTCCATACCATATGGTATTTCTTTCGTTTTCAAGTCGATTTTAAAAAATTTTGCACAGAAAGAACAAGTTAATCATGATTTATTGGATCTAAAATAAATTTGGTGTAAAAAATAGAGGACCAAAAAATACCACTCTGTTATGGGCGTGGTATCTTGTGGTCAATGCAGTCAAAATCGCGCTTTAAAACTTAAAAACTTACGATTTTACAGATTTATGTCACCAAAACGCTTTCGTTTCCATATAAAAACTTAAGTGTATAAAATCGAACTAAATTGCGCTTTAAAGCTTAAAAGCTTACGGTTTTACGCTTCTAGTTCTCCAAAACGCTTTACGTTTTTACGCTTTTAGTTCAATAAATGAGTATTCTTTTCATGAAATTAATTATGAAAAGTATATTTTAAAAGTAAATCACCAACAATATGATACATTTGAGATTAAAAGATACATATAAGGTACTTGGATGCATTCTCAACTTCGATAGAGTAATCTAATTTACCCGTTAGGCTTTTCCCAAATTCATTAGCATAGTGGGAAAAGTGGCTTATTGTTAAAATTTATGTTTACAAACTTATTATTAAGAGGCTATAAGTTGTTCTACTTTAGGCATGAATCGCATGTATTTATTGACTTATCTAAATTATGTGCATTCATATTTTGCATAGCATATGTCCTACTTAATACATTTTCCGTTATTTTTTCAGTATGCGTAAAAAACTTACGCTTTTACGCTTTGATTCTACGCTTTACGATTTTAACCATTTTCCGCTTCTAGGTAGAATCGCGTTTTTGACTGCATTGCTTGTGGTACACAATGCTGAAAATCGTAAATGATAGTTAGTATACTACTACTATCATGTATTCAACCATCCTATAATCTTGGTATGTTCATACCACCATGGTACGCTGTTCATATCATATGTTATGCTCTTATTTTAATGTCAAACAATAACACCATGGTATACACTGGTGAAAAATGGCTCAATTCTTTTTCCAAAAATATATCAAAGTCAATATCATTTTAAAGAGCAAAATTAATCTGATTTGTCTGTGTAAAAAAATTAAATTCCAAATAAAAACGAGAGAAAAATCGTCCATTAAAAATTAAAAGAAAAAATATTTAAAATAATTCAAAAGAAAAAGGAGTGTTCATGTGGCAAATTCTGGTTGAGTTATGCGTGGTTATTGACCATAAAGATAGTCCAATTTAAAAAAAAAAAAAAAAAAAAAGCGCCATCAACACATCATATCGAGTCATAACGCTTTCCGTTCCTGTCACACTTGCTCCCAAATGAAGCCCACAAAAAACAACCTAACAGCTCCCAGAAAATGTTCATTTTTATAACCCCTTGATGTCCCAGGAAGTAACAACAGTACAACACAGTAAACCACATCGGAGTTTTGATCGTGTGGTCTCCGGATTTCACCTGGTTCAACGAAGCAAAGCATATCAAGTTTTCTGATTCAGAGAGCTTACAAAACTGAAACATTTACATCAAACTATAAGAGCATAAACATGATTCCTATTTGCAGCTAATCAAAGGTCAACAATAACAAGATTAGAGAGTACACATATCCACCGTCACTGCTGATAACTGTGAATACATGGCTTGGGCAGTAGGAAAGCAAGGCAATAAATTCATTTCCTTTCCAGTAAATGCAGGGGTCCGTCTGTCGGACTAAGATATTCTACACCGATCTTTTACAGTATTACCCATTGGAAAAGGCACCTTTCCAGTTTCTGCTTTAGCTGCTCAGCAACTCCGCTCTGAGTCCGGACTGAAAATGTATGAACAATCCTACCGTCTTCGGATGAGGATACATTACATTCTTGGGCTGCAACTTGATGTTCCCTGAACTTTTCAATGATTCTACCAACAGGGTGATCGGCCAGAGAAGAACTCACCCTCACGATTGCATCATCCTGCCTCTGCTGGAAATCGATCTCTGGGTTTACCATACTATGCTTGTTGCTTCCCATCCCTGCCTCAGCTTCCATAACCTTAACATATGGAGGCCATTGATATAGGTAATGGCGTCGCCAAGAAGAGATGTTTTATCCATCTTAGAGATATTTGGAACAACAGCCCTGAGAGCATAGAACTTCTGATTAAGCTTCTCCCTCCTCTGCCTCTCTGCTTCAACATGATTCAACGGCTCTTCTCTCCCATTGGCAGGCTTCCTTCCTCTCTTTCTAGGCTTCGGCTCATCACCCAAAGGTGACAAGTCATCTTTGCCCTGCTCCGATCCAGCGATCACGAAATCAGCACCTTTAGCAGGAACAAGCACTTGGTTCATATGAGGAAATAATTTCGCCTCACTGCTTTCGCCGGGGCAGCCATTCGATGTACTTCCATAAATTTGACCTGTACTCAACTGTTGAATGTTATATGACTCTGAATTGAAAACCAATTCCTCTTCAACCTTAGGAGTAAAACTGATGCTCATAGACCTTGGCATTGAACCACCTAGGCTTAACTCATGGCCAAATATCTTGGGACATGCCTTCAAGTGGGAGGACTCGTTACATTTTCCAAGTATGGTCCTTGCCTTCTTCACAAGACCAGACTCGTGGGTTTGCTTGATTGAACCGATTTCTAAAACGCCAGATTTAACTGGTACAAACACCACTGTCTGGAACCCAGCAGCTCCAGCAAGATGGGATCTCAACTGATAATGTTTCAAACAATTAGCCCTATCGGAAACCCAGATGGTTCTGTCAGACCTATATGATTCCAGAGGACCATGACCCACTGCAGAATCAGACCAGAATCGAAAGTACATTGAATCATTGATGTGAGGTAAAACATTTCGACCTGAGAAATCTCACCCAAGCTACCTACGTAAGTACCCTCACCAGTTCTCCTAAAGAGTGAATGCAGCTTCTGAAGCACACGCTTAGTCAACTCTTCCCTCTTCTCCCCTCCTTCCAAATCACCACCACCAGATTTATCTTCTCCAGGAATAACCCCGCTTTTCGGATCGCGGCAAATCCCATCCCACCAGGCCAGCACAAACCCACCAGATTTTAAACCACAGGCATGCCAGAAGATAGCATAGTTCCACTCAGAGCCTTCCACAAGTTGGCGCAAACCCTGCTGCAACCGCAGATTGCCGGGTGCGGTAGCCAATTCCGCAGACGAAGCTCTGGAAGCCGAGGAAATTAAGAACTCACAAGCCTCACTACCCAATACAGACTCCACCATAGCTCTCTCATCGCTATTAGACCAGAATTGGTCACCCATATATTTTGTTCTTTCCTCTTTGGCGCTTTCCCCGGCTGACGTCTCCAGAAAATTTCTAAGTTTCTTAAGTAAATCCGTAGCGGCGAGTTGATAGGGCTATCAGTTGAATTCAAAAACACCCACAAAGCAAGTAATTGAACTCTCCACTTCCACTTCCGTAATTGACAGAACTCAAACGAATATACCTTCGCTTCCAAATGAGGAGCTCTACGCTTTAACGATGCTCTGAAGGAGGAGGAATTAGGATTCGGGGTGGATCTGAAGGTCTAGGGTTTCATTTTTGGTGATATTATGCGGTTGTGTTTTTACCCCCCTTAAGCCGGGGACGTCGACCGCCGGTAAGAAGAGGGGGAAGCTGTGAAACCAATAAAGGGGGCAAAAAAAGGGGAAAAATTGAAAATCAAAGTTAGCAGAAAATCAGAAATCAAAATGTGTCGGGTCATGGGCTTAGATGTGAATAAATATAATTATTTTGGTATTCGAAGAATTGATGTATTAATCGAAAATATTTCTCACTTAATAAAAATGTGATATTATAATGGTTAATTTGGTTAACCAATTAATCAAATTTATTAAATTTTAGTTTGGTTAATTTGGTTGTTGTATTAGTTTGGACGGTTTGATTATGATATTGTATTTCATGATTAATAGAATACAAGCTTGTTTGATTTGGTAATTACAATGGTAACCATTTGAACAAACCCTAGAAAAAAGAAATATGGTGCATAAGAAGAGGAATTATGTATGTTTTGTGTCAATGAAGAAGTTATTTAGGCTCACATTACCCGCAATATATCATCTTCTTTTAATTCTGGAAGTTGTTTCGCATTTTTCTTTGAGCTGGAACTATTCCAATCACTGGCGCACATTCACCCGAAAATGAAAAAATATAAAGCATTATTGACGCATATCTTAAATTGAAAAAAAAAATTGCGGGGAGACCCATGGTATAGTGATTCAACCATTGGTTTTCAACTTAGAGATTCCATGTTTGAATCTTAGGTTAGACACTTCCCTCTAAAGACCTCCATCAATAACACGTAAAAAATCAAAATAGGTCTACATGTATCATAAATTTGTTCATTCGGGTAAGCTTAATAAACTTCATTGCACCTAACACGAGAATTTTACCTTTTCAACTTTATGTATGCTTAATAGATACCATGCATCTCTGGCCAAGAAACTGAATTTATTTACAAAAGAATTGAATTTTTTCAACTAGGAAGCCAACCAAAAAATATAATAGTCATTCAATTGATAAATTTATAAAGCAAACCCTATAGAGCAAAGAGAAACATAGGACTGAAAAAAAAATCCAAATATGTTTTTGTCTCTTCAGTGTATGTATGATCGTATCGATGTCTCCATTACACCATATGTTGTCTCAAAACAAAGAAGAAAAAAGGTAAGTGGTTACATGAACATAAAACACCAATTTTCTTAGTGGTTGGCGATTAGTAGGACAACAAAGAGAATATCAAGTTATTAGTTTGTCATTTGTTAAGAATATCATGTTATCGTAGTTTCTCATGACAATTTTTAGTATGAAATATTCTATGGAAATATTTCCATACCTTGCAATGAAATAATGATCGATCAATGCTCATTAACAAGGAACGGATTGTTTTCTACTCTGCATCCCAATCTTGCGCAAATCCTGAAGTCGATGCGCTATTTCTTGAACAAACTGCACCCCTTCCTTTCCACTCTCAAGGGAGTTGAATGTATGCTCAAGGAAACTCCAATCCGTTTCAAGTGATTCCAACCTTTCGTTTAGGTCACTAATCTCATTCTTGAGTGTGGTCAAATCAGTTTCATGGAGTGGATTGGAAGAAGTTCTTTGTCCATTCATGACCAGGCTGCCAACAACAGTTTTACCTTTGCTAACTGATTTCCTATCAGGCTCTTCATGTACAAGAAATTCCCCTGTACCTACTCCTCCTCTATCTGTTGTTTCTTCAGAATACTCATTGTCAGACATGTAAGGTGATGCAGCAGCACCATGAGACAATTTCTGCAGCTTCCTCTCTAAGCCCTTCAACCGCTGGAAAATGAATGACTTCTCATCTTCAATGTCTGGCCATGAAGATTTTGTGAATATGTCTCCTTTCTCACTTCCATTTGGGAGCTCTCCAGAGTGGTGCTCACTAACCTCATGCTCTGCATAGCTAGAGCTAGTAGCAGCATTCTCTCCTACCATGTTCATGTTATCATCCCTACTCATACTAGACATTACAATATTCGGCATGTTCTGATTCTCCCCTATATCTTCGTCTCCATATTTTATCCTGAAATACTCTAACTCTGCCTCTAAATCTTGCAGTTCCTTCTCCCTTTCAGCCAGGAGATCATTTGTTTTCTCCAGCTCCTCGCCATCGTATTCAGCTTGCTCTTCCATCATTCGTAGGTACTGCAAGGCTTCCATGTGCAGTGCTGCTTTCTCCTCTTGCAACCTTGTGATCATCGCCATTGCCTGGTTTGCAGCAATTGCAGATGCACTTCTCTCTTCATCTAATTCCTTTGTCAATGTACTTATAAGGATCTTATCATGCTCTATTTGTCTTTTTAACCTGTCATCTATGTTTTCACCCTCAATCACTGCGTCAAGGGGCTCTAGAGTGGAATCATTAACTTTCTCTTTGAAAACTAGTTCAGGTGTCTTGGTACTATCATGAATGTCAGAAACATTAACGTTGTTTGACGATGCAAAACTTTCTCTGGAGGAGGATGGCTTCAAATCCTCGTCAACTTCTCTCTTTCCAAGGTTTTCTACCATAAACTTTGGTGCTTCCTTTTCTTGGATAGTGATCCTACTAGCCTTTGGTGTTTCACTATGTTCCAAAGAAGTTACCTCTGTAGAAGGCACATCATAAGCAACTTGACCAACTTGAGTGCCTATTGTTTCATCATCAACTATTGGCTTCACAACAACGTTTTCCTTATTTTTGAATTCATCTTTTGTTCCAATCTCATTCAAACCTGCAAACAATCCCGTCACAGGATTTTCTATGTTACTTTTTTATGCTCTTTCAATAACAAGTGGTCGAAAGACTAAGCAAAAGAGATAAAAAAGAAGACCATTACCTTTCACTTTTGATGCCTCAAAATGATCTTTTAGAACAGCTAAACCCGAAGGAGAGTCAACAAGAGCCATGAGTTCTGTTAATACAGAAGAATCAGTAGTAAGAACAGAAGGATTGTTTTGCTCATTTTTTGCTTGTTTCGTCATAGGAGGAACCTCTGTCATGTTTGATGGATGAAGATCCTCAAGTAAAACAAACTCTAGACTTGCAGAAGGACCTTTTCCCTTCTCAACTTTCAATACTTGTCTCTCGCCTTGATTTTTAACATAAGGTTGTATACCTTGTACCCGTGATTGTTGATCCATCTCATTGTCAACATGTTTATCAGAATCACTACGAGTTGTAGGTTTTTCTTCTTCTTCTTCTTCTTCCGTAGGAGGCTCATCCACTTCTTGACCATAGTTATGGTACTCATCATCATCAGAATACTGGAATTCAGACTCGGTGTCAGAATTGAACTTGAGCTCTGTGTAGCCCACATGGGATAAAGAATCAAATCCCATATTCCCGAGTCGGCAAGGAGTTAAAGACCCAGAGAACTTCTCTCTTATCTTCCTCAAGCTCTCTTGTTGTGTCAAACGGTGTGGTAAAGGAATGTTTGGCTTGCAGATGGCAGCACTTCTAGGTGATTTTAGTCTCCGGATTCTGTCTGTTCTCTGCCTTGACCTCCAAGGCTTACGGCAACATGAACATAACTTGGTGGCAACTGAACCAGGAAGGAGATCCTTGTTTGTGAACAAGTTAGGGGGACCATTAGAGCCTAAATCAAACCCAAGGTTACCCACCACAACCCTTTGCATCTCAGATTTTTCTTTAAGCATTGATGAGTATGACAACAGACAATCGTCGCACATAGCACGACCATCAACAAGCTTACCATGGTTATGGCAGAAAATCAAGCATGACATTTCAGCCTTGTGGGATGTGCAAATGAGATCCCTATAAAACCCAGGTTTTTCATTGCCTAATATGTGATCTAGCCGTGAACAAAAGAGGCATGGTACTTGTAGCCTACAATAACGTGAAAATCGGGTCAGGAGATAGGCAAACACTGCATCCAGAAGTAGCAAGAAAATTAGAAGCCATTCAAAAGCTGCTGATCTCAGAGCATATGTGAATCCCGTCAATGTCCTCCTTGCTGGAGCAAATGAGGAGGTTTTTGAAGCCATTCCCACCGGTAAAATTATACTAATGTAAGATCACCATTTGGGGGTCTCAATCAAGCAAATGGCTGACAGAAAAGATATAACCAAAATAGTTAGAGGAGTACACGATCAACTTAGTGAAACATACATATTACAAGAAAAAACGCAACATAGAATATACTGCAAACCAACTCTTACTAATTGTAATCTGGACTATCCATTTTCTCTATTATCTGTGACACAGAACCATCACAAATCTAAATGATTTTAATTATTGAACACTTTTTATTCCAAATTGAATGCTAAAGCAACACTAACCCCTCACAACTCTTAGAATTCACTAGCAACAAGTTCCACCGTTGTCACATTCTCGATCAAATTATGAAGAAAAGAATTGGTATACCCTATCGAACCCACGCATGAGACTATTGTTGATGTGGATAAGAAAACAAACTCAAAACCATTTTCTAAATTAAATCTAGAAAATCAATCATTAAATTATTTCATGTCCTACAATGGATTGAAATATAATTCAGCAAATAGACCCTAACAAATCCTCAGGATCTGCAAAACTCGAAAACAATGCCGAGAAACTAAATAGCATGTTAGAACCAAAAAGAAAGGAAAGGAAGAACATGCAAAAGGGTACGCCTTGAGACCATCAAGCACATTGCAAATTGTGGGGACGAAAAAAGAACAAATTTGGGTAATAATTACAGTACCTGGCTGACAATGTGAATCAAAGATGACGATTTTAGTAGAAGGCCATTGAAGATCAGACCCTGAGAATGAAAAAATTTGACAGGGTAAAATATGGAGAAGAAAGAGAAAAGATGGAAAAAGGGGAAACAAAAAATAACAAGGAGATTCATGAATGACATGTCCTTGACCGTTTTGACGATTACTCCAAAAAAGGTTTCATTTTTCTTTGTTGGGTTTGGATTTGCATTACGGATTGGGAAACCTCTAGATGTTGGATTCACAATTTCAGATTATCCAAACAGGAATTTGCACAATAGAACATGAACACTCGATCAGTTATCTTGTTTTTTCTAGATTGGACAAATTTCAGAAAAAGTCTTAAATTTTTCTCGAATTTAGTGGGGTAATACGGCACAATTAATAGAGTAAGGTTTGTCGCCTATAGAGCTCTTAAAAGAACAGGATACACATATAAGATTCTTGAAATACAAGGTGAATGAGAATGGGCATATGCGAAAAATTGCATGTGGGTCATCATCAAATAATCCTCCTAACATATTTAGCTTGTCAATCATATTAAGATTTGAATATCAAAGATGTTTGATACAATGTTTGAGAATGCTCGAGATGAACCCATCAAGTATTAGAGAGAGTAAGACCACCTCTAATGGCGTGCCAAAATGCGAAAGTGCAAAAAAATTCAATTGAGTACTAAAATGTCAAAGTGTTATATTTAGGAGATTTGAGGGTTAAATTGGACCTACAGGCTACAAATAGAGAAAAAAACATTGAAAATGGCATGCGGTTAGTAAGTTGAATGTGCTCTTTTGTGGCTCTCTTGTTGTTTTAGGTCTCCCTTTTAATTAATTGTCTTTGGCTTTCTCTTTTATTTGTTGCTTTTGTATTATTGGTACTTAAATTAATTATCTTTATTAATCCTTATTTAACTCATTTCAACAATTAAATGATGAATCTACCCATCTCTATAATAACATATATTATGGTTGTTTTAAAACAACATTTTGTCATGTTCGATTCAACAAACTTAATAATTTTCCATGTCACATTTTATCATTTTAGTTTTCTCTTAAATTTATATGGTCCACTAAGGTAAAACTGATAAAGAGATCTATAATCATCATCACTAAGACTCAAACCTATAACCTGTGAGTCTTCAGTTATCATTTAGAGTGTCAACCAATGGGACAAATTCTATTTGATGCTTTCAACCACAACAATATCACTACTCATGTCATGAAACGGGGTAAACCCCGACTTGTGGTTGTGATCTTCTTTCTTTATCGGTTGATCTTCAACTCAATTATGAAAATATTGCTCCTAAATTTATATTAGCTAAAGTAACGAGAATGTCTATTTTCAAGTTTTCTCCATAATATGTTTGATAAACAATTAAAAATATTTGAAAAAAATTATAAATGAAAAGATGAAATTCAGTTATTATCCAAATCCAAACACTTATTGAATTTTTATACTATATTCATTTTCAATTGAAAAATATGAGAAATCAAATGATAATCGTCTTTGGGTTTCTATCACACAAACAATGTAACATTTTGTATGTACTACTATAAACATATGTATTAATATACTAATAATTAAGTACTAAATAAATAATTTTTTATGTGTATTGAATTAGTTGTTAATAATATTTTGAAGTGAAAATACTAACTTACTAAGTAAAGTACATTATCACATTCATGTATTTATGTGACATTTTCCTACACTATAAAATTACCAAAATATAAATATATAGTTTAGTCATGTGTGAGCATGATACATGATCAATGAAAAGAATTCTACGTCACTCACTAATTAAAAATGGTATAATTTATTTCTACAATACAACTCATTCTCTCTTTTTTTACATCAGTTATTTTTTTCGTAAATATGCCTTTGCATTTTTTGCTCGATGCAATTCTAATCTCTTTTATTTCTTTCAATTTTTTTATATCAATAATTTTTTCCCTAACTTCCACAATCCACGCAAACTTATTAAAATATTAAAATAATGTCTTCGCATTTTTTGCTTGATGCAATTCTAATCTCTCTTATTTCTTTTTATTGTTTGATAGGATTCATTTCTTTGTATTGTGTGCATGAAGATACAAACCGTTGGGTCAGGTTTATATGCATAAACTAAAAATCACTTCAACTTGATAATCAAGTTACAAAATTGAAAATATTCCCTATTTGACATCTCTACCTGACCATTCATTTGAGGGTGGTAGGCCATGGAGACCCGGTGGGTGACACCATAGCGATTGAGGAGTTTATAAAATTGCCTTTAGAAGTGTGTTCCTCGATCACTAATGATGGGCCTTGGGGTTCCAAAACGTGGAAAAAAATTATTGAGAAGTCCACGGACTCGTTTTGTATCATTGGTGGGTAGATCTTGAGTCTAAACCCACCTTGAGACATAGTCCATGACCACTAAAATGTACTTATTTCCAAAAGATGAGGGGAAATGACCCATGAAAACGATACCCCAAATGTCAAAAATCTCATAGGTAATGGAAATCGTTTCGGGCATCTCATTACGGTTGGAGATATCACCTGTCCTTTGGCAGCTGATGCATTGCTGCACAAATGAATCAGCATCCCGGAACAACGAAGGCCAGTAGAATCCCAATTGGAGCACCTTCCTCGCAGTGCGCCCCCCCCCCCCCTCCTAGTGCCCCCTGTTGGCCCTTCATGGCATTAGCTAAGAATATCCGTCATTTTTTCTCCGGGACACATCTCCAAATGATCTCATCGGCTCCAATCCTAAAGAGGTGAGGATCATCCCAGAAGTAGTATCGGATCGACGAAGAACCTCCTTTTCTCGTTGGTATTCAACCCTTTTGGCAATTGTTTTCCGACCAAATAATTGGTGAAGTCGGCGAAACAAGGGGTGACACTCTCCACTACTACAAGCACGAACAACCTTTCGTCCGGGGAAAGTGACGTACTCTTGTTTATCAACCTATGAAGTTGCTTCCACCAGGACCTTCGAGTCGGAAAAGGTGGTCTGTCGCGAGGTTCTCGACTCCTTTCTTGTATTTGATCTCCACATCTAACTCTTGCAGAATCAGGATCCATATGATCAAGCGGGGCTTGGCATCGTCTTGCTCGTCAAGAATCGGATGGCAGAGTGGTCACTATAGACAATGACTTTCGAAAGCACATGGTAAGGCCGAAACTTGTCGAAAGCAAATATAACTGCCAACAACTCTTGGTTGTTGTGTTAGGTGATTTTCTTTGTTCATGAATTGTATGTCCTAGGTCCAGTGCTTCGCATCAACCTGGTGTGAGCCTAGTACTCGCATTGAGAGAAATAGGAAATGTCTTAGAAAACTGGTTGACCTCGTAAGCTGCTAAGTAATCTAGGAAGTCCATTACATACGATCGAGGTTGCATGTTGCTATAGAGGTCTAGAGAGTTGCATTGGTTTGAGCCAGGTTTGCTTGGGGATAGGAATGGCAATGGGGCAGGTCCGGGGCGGATATCTCGATGCCCATACACGCCTCGTGGCAAGTCGGGTCCAGGTCGGGTAATTTGTCATGGGGCGCGGGTCAGGGCAGGTCGACTCAATGGGTATGTAATTTATATGAAAAACATTAAAAATATTCGTTATTTTCATTAAAATACCAAGAAACAAACCATATATTGATAAAATGTAGTTAAATTATTGGAGAAATTGAGTTTTTCACTTACTTACAACTTTATTATAGCTAAAATATGAGGTAATAAAAGGAAAATCCTAAGTAATTTGACTAAGATTACATGTAATTTAGGTAAGAACGGGTCAAGAATGGGGCGGGTCAGGGCAGGTCGGGTCGATGAGAGGTACCCATCCCCGCCCCGCCCCAAAACAGGTCAAACAGGTCGGGTAAAACGGGTCAGGTCGAAATTGTCATCCCTACTTAGGGACAAGCAAACGGTTAAGTGTGCGGGGATTTGATGACTCGATATGTGCACATGTTTTCGTCCACCATTCTTATATTCTTTGAGGCTCGTTTCTCATGTTTTAAACCGATTTCCAGCTAGGTTGTTCTTATTGGTGATATTTCAGGTCCTAGAACGTGAATGAAGGTTTGGGAACGAGTTCAGGGTCAATTGGATGAAGTTAGGACGTTCGACGGAAAGCTGAGAATTTTACGCGGCCTGCTCATGATTTTACTCGACCGTGCTAGGTGGCCGTGACCGGACAAGATCTGATTTTACACTGTCGTGTAGTATGGCCGTGTAACTAGAATAACGTAACCATGCCCGTAACTGGAAAAATCCTTGTAACGAGAGACCCATCAATACAAGGTATCTGGCTGATCAAGATAATCGCTGAGGGGAGGACACGATGTTCGTGGTCCTTGTCTTGAGGGGAGGATTTTTATGGGACAATCCAAGTACCACATCGGATATACAAGGGAATGAACCCTTGTATATAAGTGTCCACCAAGCTCATTAGTACGAGGCCTTTTGGGGAGGACACCCAAGAGTAAAAACCGTGCGGGCTTGGCTCAAAGCGGACAATATCGTACTAATGGAGCAGCCTGATTTGTGACAAGTGGTATCAGAGCCTAGTTCGACGGATCCGGGGCGGTGGACGTCATTTTGGTAGGACCCCCATTCAGTGACCTCGGGGTTTGAGATCTGCGTTTGTTTGGCGGGTCAAAGGTGATTCGCGTCTATTTGGTGGATCCATGAGAGATCCATGTTTGGGCTTGGCGGATCAAAGAGAGTTCCGCATTTGGGAAGCATATCAAAGAGAGTTCTCGTCTGGTAAAGTCCTTGTACCGAGAAGCCCATCGATACAAGGCGTCTGGCGGATCAAGATAATCGCTAAGGAGAGGACACAAAGTTCGTGGTCCTTGTCTTGAGGGGAGGATTGTTATGAGACAATCCAAGTACCACATCGGAGATACAAGGGAAGGAACCTTTGTATAATAGTGTCCACCTAGCCCAATTAGTACGAGGCCTTTTAAGGAGGACACCCAAGAGTAAAACCGTGCAAGTTTGGCCCAAAGCGGACAATATCATACTAATTGAGCGCCCCGGTTATGACATAAAAAAATACATGGATCAAATTGAAATCTATCTATGATGGCGAAGATAACTTAAGATAATATATAGTAGAAATGCAATTGAGTGACCACTCAAATCCAAATCTAATTCTTTTACGTCAATTATCCCTTCATTCTCACTTTTTCCTATTGTTAACAAGATAATTATGTTAGTTAATATTAATTAGTAGATGTATTAGAATTAGAAATTAATGATTTGTAAAATATTATACTCCATCTTATTGATTAATAGATGTTTAGGATCATACGATTTGAACCGTATTAAGAATGATTGTATCTTTGTTGACTTAATGATATAGGTCACTTTAGCGTTACAAACTTACAATTGAAAATTTACATGTAAAGTCTTAGATATAATGATGTTGGGTGTACAGAGCGGGTATTACCTATGGGTAACCGAAACCCACAGGTCACAGATATGAGGATGGGTTTGCAAAACCTTTCTCCCACACAGCATGAGATGTAAATAATGCCTATGTTTGGCCCAGCTTTTAGAAGTGCTTTTCGGTTTCAAAAGCTGAAGCAGGACCAAACACCTCTAAAAGTTCGGCTTTTGAAAAGGTGAAAAGCGCTTTTGTATAACATAAAAGCAGAAGCTCCAATTTAGAGCTTCTGCGAAAAGCTGTTTTGAAAATACAAGATTATCCTTACCATATTTTTACTTTATTTCAGAAAATAATTTTCTTTCATTTATATCATTTTAAAATAAATTAAATTATAAAATCATATTATATAATATAAAAGAAGTCTAACAAGATCCATTTTGACTACATTTTATTGTTTAGAATTATTATTCATAGTTTATATTATAAGTCCTTTATAGTCATTTTCCGTAATCTCTCATATTAAAAAACACTTTTAATAGTTTTTCAATCAAACAGTCAACTGCCTTTTTTTAAAAAGTACTTCTTTAAAAGCTCAAGTCAAAAACTATTTTTGCAAAAGCTACCACATGACCAAACCGAGCTAATTTAGATAACTCATCCCAAACATGCATCATTGACATCCTTTTCGACACACCAACAAGAATCTGGTAATCGTAGATGTCGCCGCGGCGGGAGGTGCCGAATGCCGACGCCATTCGGTTTCGGCGGCGGTGGATTAGATCCTACTCCTAGTCCCAGCATTCATTTTGATTTTCCCCACTTGTTCTCTTTCCGGGCGAAAATATTGTTATCCCCGTTTTTGTTCGGATTCACGGGAAAAAAAAATCAGAAATTTTTTAGTTTCCAAAATTCATCCGCTCAAACTTGTCCATCTGCCTGCCTTCCCTTCTGCGGTCCCGCTTCTTCTTCGCCGCAGTTTAGTCCTTTCTTCTTCCCTCCGACCTCACTCCTCTCCTCTACACCTTTCTTCCTCCTCAGTTTCCACTTGGATGCATCACCTCACTACACCAGCTCCATCCTTCAAATCCTTGCTCCCTTCTCCTCCTCGTCATGCACCTTTTCTTCCAAACCCTAGGCTCCTCTCCCTCCCACCATTGCCGTATTCACCTTCCGCCGCCGCCGCCGGCCATTCTATCCACTCCTTTGGCCTCACTTCCCGCGACACCGACCTCTCTTCTTCATCTGCCCATTGTTCAACCTCTCTTAGGAACGACGCCGCTGTCTCCCATGGGAAGCTCCGGAGCTTTGGTCCCAAGGTCGTCGACGTCGCTACTCTTGGAAATCTCTGCGTCGACATCGTTCTGAACGTCCCCGAGTTACCCCCTCGCCAACGTGATGCTCGCCTCGCGTATATGGAACGCCTCTCCGCTTCTCCACCGGATAAGGTTTTCGGCTCTCTTCTGTTCTTTTTTTTGTTTTTCGGCTACGGAATCGGAATTGTATGAAATGTTCCTCAGCTTTCCCCTTGTTGTGTAGCGATTTTGGGAAGCTGGTGGCAATTGCAATGTGGTTATAGCGGCTGCTAGGCTGGGCCTTCACTGCGCCACGATCGGTCATATTGGGGGTGAGATATATGGGCAGTTCCTTTTGGATGTGCTTCGAGACGAGCGGATTAGGATGGTTGAGATGACTGAGGACGGTGATGCTGTAGACACTTCAAGTGCCGCCTACGAGACTCTTCTGTGTTGGGTTCTGGTTGATCCTCTTCAAAGACATGGATTTTGTAGGTAAATTGTTGTGCGTGTTCATCTTCTACGACAAGAAGGATATGACAAAATTGGTTGTAAGTTGTGACTTGAAATGGTTTCCTAATTCCTTTTTGTGGTCTTCATTTTTCAGTCGAGCTGATTTTCGTGAAGATCCAGCGTTTAGCTGGATGAGCAAATTGTCAGGGCCGGCAAAGATGGCTATTAGTCAGTCTAAGATTCTTTTCTGCAATGGTTATGGCTTTGATGAATTCTCCCCTGGTGTGGTTGTCTCAGCTCTGGATTATGCTATTGAAGTTGGGACTTCTGTTTTCTTTGATCCCGGTCCACGCGGAAGGAGCCTTTCGAATGGAACGGTGGAAGAACAACATGCACTTAGGCAATTGTTGAAGATGAGCGATGTTCTACTTCTGACAAGTGATGAGGTATGATCTGTTGAATGCTTCTTATGTTACTATTGCTTTTCTCTCATCCCTAGTAGTCCGGAAACTAGAGGCTTTATGAATTAGCACTCATGAACATCGTCTTCCCGTCATTCTGAATCCTCATGCTTATTTTTAATCATCTTAACCAGGAAGCTTGGAATTCTTAATTAGTTTTAGTTCCGTGCATTAACACCACTGTGTCTAAATCATTGATGTTGGAACAGCAGGTTTGAACTCGTATGATTTACATTGTCCTACTTCTCCAGTGTCTCCAAGGTGTATGCATGATGCATTGAATGTGTATGTTTGATGCTTTTATTCCATTTGCGCGAGATGTCTATAGTGTCAACACTGTGTTATTTCAGTATCTGGATCGTCACTTTTCCTTATGATTGAGGGATTTCTTATGGTTTTCAACTGTTCTTATCGCTGAAAAAGCAATATACCAAATAAACATTGTGGTGGATGTGGGTGGAACACTTTGGAGCCAATGAAATTAGTCAGGGATTGCAATTTGTCTTTGTCATCTTTCATAAGAAATTACAGTAGGCTGCATGTGGAGGGTTGAGAGTGTATTGCTGATGCTCAAAATACTAGACTGGTATGGAGAAAGTTAAGAAGTTTGGGTTCAATTTTGTTATCTAATTCTGAGTAGTGCCTCTTAGTCTTAACAATTAACTAACTACATCCAGTTCCGGTCCTGCTTTGTAATGTGGTTCCACATTGTATGTCAGAGTGTGTTTCACTGCCAATATTATTAGGTCATGGGTTTTGCGTTTCATTTTTTAATCATGTTTCAGTTTCCAGTTCCTGCCATTTCGTCAATTTACTGGTTTAATTATGATGATATTATTTTTTAGCTTAGTCGATTATCTTATTTGTTCATGTGCTTCTAGAATACTAAGCGTCTGTTCTTGTCAGCATTTGAACTTTGTATGAAAAGTAGGTTACTAGCGTACTAACTTAGCATCATTGACTCCATCTGTCAGGCTGAGTCATTAACAGGCATAGGAGATCCAGTATTGGCCGGACAGGAGTTGCTTCGGAATGGAGTACGGACTAAATGGGTGATCGTAAAAATGGGTTCGAAGGGATCAATTCTACTCACTGCATCAACTATATCCTGTGCGCCTGCATTTAAGGTAAAGTTCCTTCGTAGGCTTGCAGTAATTGACTGATGGCTTGCTCGCAATACATCAAATTTTCAGAATTTTCCAGGAAAACTGTAGTCCTTACACTTAGGGGTGGAAATCGGTACGGTATCGGTATCCCAATACCAAATACCGAAATCCCGAATTACATTCTAGAATCAATCCCAATCCCTAAATAATTTCGGTATCTCAATCCCAATCCCTAAATATTTCGGTATCCCAATCGGTATTATCGAATACGAAATTAATTACCTTTAAAATTAATAATTAAATATATAAATTAGATTTGATTGTTTAATATAGGACAAAGAGACTAAACAAAGAGTTTTGAGTTTGGTTAGAGCTAGGATGTGGATAAGAAGAATGGAGTAGAGGTGACATCTCGAGTTTTTGTCATGGGTAATCTTTAATCTGACGAATTGGAGGTTGAGAGAAGACTAATACTAGTGTTTGCTTTTTAATGTTATGAAAATAACAATAGATTGGTGGTTGAGGGTAGTGTAGTAGTGAATGAGAGAGTCTAGCTGAGAGGATAAAATACACACTAGCTTATTTGGTATTGTTCGGTATATACCGATCCCAATCCCTTAATCCCTAATACCGAATGACAATTGAAATTTGTTTGCTTGATTTGAAAAATGAGGGTTTTGGTCAATAAAAGCCTTGGGATTTATGTTGGATTTATTGGATTATGGATTTGAAGAGTCTAATGTTTGTATGATAGATTTGATGATGGATTTGTTAAATAAATAACTAACCATCAAGGATTTGCAAATCTCAAATCAATATGTGGGATTTACAAGTCCGTGGGGTCTAGCACCCTTCAACAAACAATGGACTTATGTTAAATCCATCAAGTTTGGGATTTGGGTACCAAATCCATGACCCAAATCCAAGCAAACGACCCATGAGAATCTCAATCCTAATCCCAAGAAATAATACGTGTATTCGGTAATACCAAATATAGACAAATTCGGTACGGTATTCGGTATATCTCAAATACCGGTACCAAATTTCCAGCTCTACTTACACTGATTAGGTTTGACAATTTGGATTGTTTCTTGCAATCTATCGCTTTTTTTCTTTTCGATATTTGCAATGATAGCATCTTCCATATCTCTTACCTATAGCATAGATCAAGGAATTTGACAAGTATGTTCTGTTGTTCATGCTCTTCGTTTATGAATTTGTATAATGTTGGTAGTGCAGAAACTTATAAATAGAAACTATGGACAGGTCGATGTCATGGACACAGTCGGTTGTGGAGATAGCTTCGTCGCTGCTGTGGCATTTGGTTATATACACAATCTGCCATTTGTAAATACCTTGGCCATTGCCAACGCTGTGGGCGCTGCAACTGCTATGGGCTGCGGTGCTGGTCGTCACGTTGCTACCTTGGAGCGGGTAATTGACATTCTAAGAGAATCAAACATCCAGGAGGATGATGCATTTTGGAAGGAGTTGCTTGTAAGGAATGTCAAAACGGACGATGAGGTCACGTTTCTCTCAAACATGGCCTTAAATGGAAGCAGCAATTCTCCGAGCCATGCCACTTTGAGAAACGTGGTCTCTGAACTGCTACCAAAGCTTGAATCGGCACGATTAGAGGGCAAATTGGCTTGTTGATGAAACGATCTAACTAGATATAGTAGGTTGGGTTAGTTCTTGATCTTTGGCATTCTTTTTACCTTATTTGGCTGCAGAAACTACAAGCCAAGGTTTGGCCTGGACTTAAACACATACAGTTGCTTGGAGAGAAGTTCCGATTTTGTGAATTGAAAATGGGATTGGCTCAGCCCTCGGCCAAAGGATGGTGTGGAAAAAAAAGAGGCTGATATAATGTTAGAATTCAGAACCCATCAGCATGTACTTGTTTACCAGCAAAGCTCTGGCATTCCATAATTTTTTGGTAGTTTCAACAGCCAACTTGAGCCAAATAGTAGTTCATTATTTGTTCTTGGGTCGTCAACGTACTGTTGCTATTGGATCTGTTACTGAACAACATTTGCTCTTATCAGCCAACTTTGTTTTCTTCTTGAACCCGAAAGCTAACTGCAACGTTGACATCGTTGTTTAATCCAGCCATATTGACCATAGCATAAGGAGCCTGATGGAAAATTTTCATTTTTAGGTCTAATATAATAGGTCTAGCTCTTAAAAGGAGTTCCCTCCTTGTTGTTCTAAAGTTGACTATTTTATTTTATTTTTAAGCCTACTAGCCAAAGCCCGGGCTCCAAGCTAAAAGTTTATATATATTGCGAGAGCACTTCTACTATGCTATATAGCATTGGTGCTTTAATGTACAATCCAAAGTTGTAACATAACATTAAATGTATAAGTTTAGGTTGTACCATAAAGCAATTTATACCATTATGTTATGGTACAACTTTACAAGTTGAAGTTGTACCGACACATAAAGGTACAAGTTCAAGTTGTACCATAAAAGAATATGTACAAAAAGTATAGGTACAATCTAAAATTGTATCACAACGTAAATGTACAATTTTAAGTTGTACCATAAAGGCAAAAACCTATAGCACCAATACTATATAGCATTGTAAAATTTCTCATATTGCGAGGGAAGTACTCGAGGGTAGATTATTGAGGGGTTAATTGGACGCTGAGAGGAGAGGGAGAGTTTTTGTTAGGCTAGTGCAATAGTTTTGCGGATATTAATTACTTAGTCCAAGTAATTAATTTCTTATTCTCCCAATCCCGTGTTTTCTTGTCCATGTAAAAGAAGGAAACTTGGTTGTCATTAGGATTTTAACCTACGTCTATCTTGATATAAGATTTAGCTAAGGTCCTGTCGTAAGCAAGCCGTTGCAATAGGTTTTTGCCGTTGAAAAAGATATGCGTCAATTGAGAAAACTAGAAAAAATAAAAATGGTCTTTAATTATCCTTCCTTAGGTCTGAATTTTCTAAATAAAGGGTCCAGATTTGGTTATTGATGGGTGGTTATGCACCCTATCTTGAGCCCTCTATCTTGTGTGCTTAAATGACAAATCTCTACATCAAAGAAGACCTACACATTGAGCAACCTTTCAATCAACCCACTCAACCATGATGGTAACCATTCATGAACCTAACCTAGAACTCTCATATTAAGGACAATATGTCTTGTAAGTGTGGGGATGCATTCGCATGTTTTTTTTTTTGTTACACCCCATCCTTTTATTAAGCCAAAATTATCATAATGGCTTTGGTAAATTTTTCAAATTTTACCGTAATATTTATGACTACTCAAAATTTAAAATCTCAGTTCAAACGGTGTCGAGTTTTGACGTAAAATGAGTAAGTTACAGACATTTGAATTTTCTGCAAAGTTGGCATCTCAATTATGTTTTCTGGAAACATAATTTTCGGGTTTATAGGTAGGTTTTTCCACGTCACTCTCATGTCGATTAAGGGAGTGTTAGGGCCTGATTTTTGTTTCTACGAGAAGAAAAATCATGTTATAATTCCCAATTGAGTTTCGGACCAAACGCAGCCGAAAAAACCCAATTTCGAAAGGGAAAACCAGGCTATTGCAATCACGTTTTTCGTCGAGCCCAAAAACCCAATTCTCTTGTTCCGACCACTTCGAGTCCAATCTCCGATTAGGTAACCCTCATTTAGTGTGCAGCTGAGTTTCCCCCAAGGTTTTGACTGTCAAATCGGGCTAAACCTCTTTCAATTTTGGGGTTTTTAGGTCCCGACATCATCACCAGAATCTGACCACCAAACTATCTAGATGGCTTTCCCTAAGTTTCGATCCCTAATTTGAGCGTTTTCCCTTTCCGATCGAAACTCACCGGAGGGGGCAAACTTGATTTCAATTTTGGCGTTTGTGGACAAATCGAAGCACAAGAAAGGCGTCATCGGGTTTGTTTAGAGGTGGGTAGCCTTTCCCCTAAGGGGTGAGTTCGATTTGAATCCATATTTGAGCAAATCGAGCATCGCCAAAATACTGGGTTTGGTCGCCGGCGGCGACACTCTGGTGAGGTAATAATTTCAAGTTCGACTACTATAGTTTTTCCTGTCGGTTGTTTCATCTCAATTATTTTAATTTTGACAGTTTGGCCCAGAAATCTTATTTCTTTTGGATAAGTATATTTTGTAAAGTTACAATTAAGGACTTCGACCATGTATAATGAGTATTTTCAAGATTTGATATAATTATAAATTAGAAAAAATTCGTATAATGATTGAGAAATAATTTTAGAGTTTTTGGAGTTGATTTACTATTTTAAAAAATTGATAAAAGTCTTTTTTTATTTTTATTTATGAATGGATTGCTTTGTATTAATCATCGAAAAACCTGTTACTGTGTGGCAACACCCCCTGCCACCGAGGAAAAATGCAACAAGTCAAATAAATCCTATACCAAACCTATAACGAGCCAAGACTTAATAGCAGCAAACCAAAAACCCAGATGCACTTAAAAGAAAGCTTCCACATCCACTTCTTCACATACCACCCTTACTTCATCCTTAATCAATTCTTCAGCTTCATTGAGAATTAATCCTTTCCCTCCAAATCTAACAGAACAACGAATCCTCCAAATATTACTTATCATAGCCTGCCAGATCAATCTTCCAGCCTTTAATTCAACTTTTGAGAAAGATGCAACAGCCCAATCTAGTTCTGTTGACCATAAGTTTGAGGGTTCTCTGTTGCTGAATCTGGAAAACAGTTTCTTGAATAGTCCCTTGTACCTACAGCACTCTGCAAATAAATGGTCATGAGTCTCAATTCTGCAATCACAGTAAACACAAGCAGTGACCCCCTGAAAGCCCCATCCAATCATTTTATCACTGGTGGTGATGAACTGATTTATAATAAACCAGCTAATAAACTGGTTTCTTGGAATACTAGGAGGCTTCCAGATCAGTTTAAACCAAGAAACCACAGAATTATGAGGTCTGAGATCTTCCCAGATCAATTTTGTTGAGAATTTCTTCAGGTGCTTCCCCTGCCAGTAACCTTCTCCATCAATAACAGAAAGCTTTTGCCTGATTGAGTCTCTTGTTTTGAGTACCTTCAGCCAAATCCAGGACCCTGTTTTACAAGTAGATGCCCATAAATCAACTCCATGGAGTCTATACTCCCATATCCAGGCAACCCATAGGGAGCCTTGCTTAGTTAGTAGATCCCAAATATGCCTCACTACACAGGCCAGATTCCAGCTTTTCAAATCCCTTAACCCAAGTCCACCCTCTTTTTTTGGGAAAAGTCAACCGCCCCCAAGCTGCAACTGCTTTTTTCTTTCCTTCCTGGCCAACTCCCCACAAAAAATCACTACACAGTTTTTCAATTGCCACTATCACTTTCTTAGGCAGAATGAATACTGCCATCCAAAATTGCACCATGTTGTACAAAACTGAGAGCACAAGTTGTAGCCTACCTGCATAGCTCAGAGTTTTCACCCCCCAGTTCTGGATCCTCTTGGTAATTTTGTCAATTAAAGGTTGACAAGCTTTTATAGTCAACTTACTAGGAATAAGTGGGATCCCTAAATACCTCACTGGAAGTGTCCCTAATCTATAACCAGCTCTAGCAGCCAAGCTCTCCTGCCAGTCCTTAGGTAAACCACAACAATAAATCTCACACTTTGCTGGGTTTGAAGCCAATCCTGAAAGCAACCTGAACTCTTGAAGAACCTCTTGTATACAGTGAATACCATAGTTTGTGCCATCAGAGAAAATCAGTAAATCATCAGCAAACATTAGATGGGTTAAACCTATTCGTTTGTACATTGGGTGAAAAGGCATTCTCTTGTCCTTCACAGCTCTTTTCATTAAACAGCTAAAGATTTCCATGGCCACAACAAATAGATAAGGAGAGAGTGGATCTCCTTGTCTCAATCCCTTTTTTGCTGAGAAATATCCAACCATCCCCCATTAAACCCAACACTGATTTTTGGTGTGGTGAAGCCCATTTTTATCCAACTAATGAAGTTTAAAGGGATATTCATTTCCTCTAAAACAGTTAGCAGAAACTGCCAATCCACTGAGTCAAATGCCTTCATTAAGTCCACCTTCACCATACACCTAGAAGACATGTTCTTCCTACCATATTTCTGTACCATTTCATGAGCCAGCAAAATATTCTCCCCTATAACCCTTCCCTTAACAAAGGCTGTTTGGTTTTCACTTATCAAATGAGGTAGACATTCACTAAGACGAGTAGACACTATCTTTGCTATACACTTGTATAAAATATTACAGCAAGAGATAGGTCTGAAATTTTTCATATCTTCTGGATTCTTAGTCTTAGGCAATAAAGCTAAGAGAGTAGAATTTACCTCTAATGGAATCTCAGCAACAGAGAAGCAATGTTGAATGGCAACAGTGATTTCCTCCCCAATTAAACTCCAAGCAGCTTGAAAGAAGCAGGCTGAATAACCATCAGGACCAGGACTTTTCTCCCCTTTAAAACCAACTATAATCTTCTTTACCTCATCAGCAGTAACTGGTCTACACAGTTCATTTGAGAGACCACTTGGGAGAGTTTTTTTGCAACAAACTCTTAAAGAAAACCACTGATTCTTCTTTCACAATTGGATCAACCTTGCCAAGAAAATTCTGATAAAATTTCAAGGCAATCTCACTCATACTTTTGGTATCCACCACCCTTTCTCCAGATTCATTGATAAGTGATCTAATTGTGTTTCTCTGATTTCTTATTTTAACTGATCGATGAAAGTATTAGGAGTTTGAATCCCCCTCCTTGAGCCAGATTTCCCTGGATTTCTGTCTGAGAAAAGATTCTTCAGCACCCTTAATAGTTTTCAAATCTCCTTCCTTCTCCTTTACTAAAGCAAAAGATTCAGAAGATGGATCAGCAAGAGCAGTAGCCTGAGCATTCTGCAATTCCTTTTCCTTTATCCTTACCCTCTCCCTTAGGTCTGAATATTCTTCCTTGTTTAATTCCCTGAGTAACTTCTTGAGAACTCTTAATTTCTTACACACCCTACTCAGAGGAGAACCTGTCACTTCAGTCTCCCAAGCTTCCTTAACAAGATCATAGAATTTAGGATGTGAAATCCAAAACTTAAAGAATTTGAATGGTTTAGGAAGAGACTTGATCTGACTATCAGTGTTTAGGAGAACAGGACAGTGATCAGACACGGAAGGATCTAAAATATCAACCACACTATTTTTCATCCCATCTAGCCAGCTCAGATTAATGAAGGCTCTATCAAGCCTCCTAGCAATAGGATTATTCAGCTGCTTGTTTATCCATGTAAACCATGGACCTGATGCTTTATGTTCCACAATCTCAGTCATATTCTGCCAGTTTCTGAAATCCTCCATGCTGCTGTTAGGGGCTGGATTGTTTGAGGCTTCTTCAGGGCCATTGATTGCATTATAATCCCCCAATATAATCCAAGGCACTTGTCCAACTCTCAACTTGACCAAATCACTATATAACCTCCTTCTGTCCTCTTCATCATTAGAGGCATAAACAAAAGTTAAGAAAAAAGGCCTCCCTGAACTGACCAAAACGTGAACAAACTGATCTGAGTTATCAAGAATCCTCAATTGGACATCCTGCTTCCATAAAATCCATAGCTTCCCCAACCCATTTACATTACATGTTACTTTCTTCTCCCAACCAGGAAATCTTTTACTAATAATAGCATCTGACTCAACTGCTTTAATTCTTGGCTCTAATATACCCACTATATCTATATTGTGTCTACTTATTAGCTGTTGAACAGCTTTATTCTTACCAGGGTCTTTAAATCCCCTGGTATTCCAAGATAGCACTTTCATTTCTTCTTTCCACCCTTTCCCCCTTTCTTAGCAGGAGGAACAGGAGGTTTTTTCTTTGCAGAATTTCCAATGACAGTAATCCATGGATTTACCTCGTTTCTAGCAGGAGTTATCTGATTGTCCAACCTCCCCTCAGGTGAAGATTGAGTGGAAACAGAACTCTCAGAAGGAGCTGATGATCCCTTTACCGCTGCAACAAAACTTCCCACTGGACCCCCTACAACTGGAGAAGTGAGATTTGAATTGCCTTCAATTGCTGCCCCAGAACCAACCAATATCAAACCATTACCAGATTGAGAGCTGCCTTCTGCTGCAGACCCAACAGAAATTACCATCTCAGAACCAAGATCAACTCCCTTCCCTTTATCCTTACCATCCACAACTTTGTCAACCCCTGATATAAGCACAGCTTCAGTATTCTCTTTTGTAACCTTAGCTTTAGGAATCCACTTCTTACCACTCTTAGCTAACCAATCACAATCATGCCCATAAATCCCACATCTATCACACACCAATGGTTTATTCAGATACTCAATTTCAATTTCAAAAGAGGGATCATCATCAGGGTAAAGTCGAACTTTTCCCGGAAATCCACAATCAGCAGCTAAATCAACACAAACTTTTGCATAACCCAATTGAGCACCAACCCTTGTGGTATGGTCCATCCAGAGAGGTGCCCCTATAGTGCTTGCAATCCATTCATGCCCCTCAAATGAGTGATATTCTAATGGAATTCCCCACAATTTAACCCAAATCGGTGGAGTTTCGATTGCAGGAGTAACAGGTTGAATCCCAGGAAACCATTTCCGAAAATAAACCGGATTGCCTTGGAAGTGCCACGGTCCTGACTTGAATACCCACTTACCAGTTGCTGCCGAAGGAAACTGAAACACCATCAATCGCGGACCAAATTTGGAGACACGGACCACTCCATCTCTCCCCCACAGACTGGTAGCCCATTGCTGTAGAGCTGCCGGTTTTGGAACTGACCCAACGAACTGAGCTATAAGACAGTCCTTCCACCTCTCCTCTCCCCGCTTCTTCACTTCACGAGGAAGACGAAATCCATCATTCATCTTCTGGGGAGGGCGATACGTCATCTTATTTGCCGGATCCACCTCAAAAAGGGAGGCCCAGCTAACCGGCGCGGCGGCCAGCGCTGCGCCTGGCGGCGACTCCGCCATCGCAAAAACGAGGGTTCAGGGGAAACGCGATAAGAAGAGAGAGAAGAGAGAATTCTCCCAAAGCTCCTTTTCTTTTCCATTTTTATTTAAATAAAACGTTATATGAGGGATTTTGGTTGGTTTAATAATTTTGTACATAATTAGGATTATAGATTGACGTTATAAATTACGATCAGGAAATTGAAGGGTTCGTAACGAGGTATTAAAATTGAGTTATGATTTATTTTAATAAGGAAAAGGGATTATTTTATGGTTTTGATTTACGGTTACAACATTTATTAATATTTTGAATTATTTAAGATCAAAATTTTAGGTTTGAGGTGGACATATTAAAATTTTTTATGACCTTTCAATATTTAGTTTAAAGCAGTTAAATTTATGTCTTACTATTAAAGTATTCGTGAACTTTAAGAACAAGTATTAGTAGTACTTCATCGCTATATAAAATTAAGGTGAGAAGGTTAAGTGATAGTTCAGTAATGCTAGTCCCCCACCCTAGTTAAGGTTTAAAGAAAGGCCACATAATGCTCTTAAGATTTTTGGGATGAATCAATAAGACCTCTGTAAATATAAGGATACGGGCATGTCTACGTAATCCTTCATGCATATGAGTTGGACGGTTGGACTAGGTAGTGAGAGATTCCTCAGTTAGTCTAAGGTTTAAGTTTTTAAGAGTGGGGCGTAACATCAACTCCCTTATTTTGAGTGTTTAAGTTAAAGGGTGGAAGTAATAACACGTAACAACTTCCACAATATTAAGGAGAACTTTCAGTGAAACCCCTTTAAGTACTTTGAGGTTTTTAGTAATGGCGCCAACCCATGCACCAGGTCGTTGAGAAGGACTAGGGGAGAAGCCATTTGGAGAGCAACCAACTAGAAAGCATCCAGCTAAAGGAGGACAACACGAGCGTCACTGAAGATCTCGGAGATATGATTTGAGTAAGAAGCCACGTAGGCTTTTAGTTATTATGCTTTATGTTTATGAGTAAGCCTGGAGATTAAGATTTTATGGTTTAAAATTTTCTCAAATGTTAGGGCTTTTGTTTTAAGTTATGGCAGTTCACGTTCGGTATTTATGATTTGAGAACAGTGTTATTTCAGTTTATTTAAACAAGTCATTCCTTTTCTGTTAAAAATTTTGAGCATGTTCCGGAGCAAACCATTGTTTCAAGGTTTTACAGACTAGGGTGTTGCACTTTTAACTTCTTAAAGTTCATGAATGATGCTTAGTCGATGATTACTTCCCTGTGATGTTAGACATTTGTGAGATTGTATGTGGGAATTTGATTGGTTGAATGGTTGTGTGATTGTTGAATGGCATGATAGAACCTTACTCGGAACCTTGTATTATGCTCCAAAATTTTCAAACTTTGAGGGTTCCAAGCAAGCCTTGTAGCTTATAATGTGGCTACTTGCTTTGAATTGATGAACCCTGCATCTCTTTCTCGACCAATGTTGAGGAGCGTTCTGCGTGAGATGTCTAGAACGAAGTAATTGCTTGATTCTTTGAAATTTTGTGGTTAGATTGATCAATCAATGTTAGAAGTGATATGTTTGTAGGTGTGCAAACCTTGATTCTTGGGTGTAGGTCTATCAAAAGAATCTCGATTTTATACTTTCTCACAACCATATTTAATTTAAATTAAATTAAATGTTTGTACCTTGTTCTTGGCACAAGGTACAAACATTTGTGGCTCACTAGCATTTGAAGTTTGGTCAATCCTCATACTGTGGCCCCTCCATATGAGGCTGAGGTATAGGTAGGTGGAAAAAATGCAATGTTGCGACTCCCCTACTTGCTCGGTCTGATGAGACAGAAAAAACAAAAGTTAAATTGCTACAACCTCAAAGATAGTAAATCACAAAAATAGTATATATATTGTGATGAAAGTGTAAAATATTAGCATAAAAAGCATACGATCTCTTTACCTACACTAATTGGGAAATCCGTATTTTTAGTATCCTTTTTAATTATTTTAAATTTAAGTTGTTAGCATTACTGATCTAGAGTTGTGGGCAAATGAGAGGAATTGAGAGTCTTGTTTTGCGCCTTATGCCAATTGCCACTCATTTTAAAACATTTGTATCATGATCTACCGAATGAGTCAAGCATTAGTATAGAAGACTAAACATCTCTAGGCACTAGTTACCCGTCTTCTAAGAAACACATCCATGGGAGGAGGGGACTTTGAGTTGCACGTTTTAGTCACATGTTTGCTTGGGGACAAGCAAACACCTAAGTGTGAGGGAATTTGATAACACCTAAATTGGTGTATTTTCCTTCCATTTATTAGGTGTTTTCATATCATATTAATCATGACGGGGTTAATCAAATCTATTTTGTAGCCTAGAATGATTTGCTTAATGTCTTTTTAGGTCACATTTGATGTTACAAGAGTAAAAGGTGAAGAAGGAGGGCTAATGTGTAGGAAAAGAGGCAAAAAGCCAATTCCCATAATGCAGTCTAAGGAAAAAATTCAAGGCCATGAAGAGATCATAGACATAGAACACAGACATCGCTTCACGACTGCAATCTCTAATCGCTATGCCTCAAACTCGAAGAGGAAACACAAGAGAGAAGCAAAAGATGTCATAGTCAATTTTGTGGCCCTTTGTATTTGAGCCAGGACTAAGATTGCGTCTACGATCCCTAGCCTGCGAAACCACTTGCAGCCTGCAGCACAAGGGATGACAATGGGGCGGGTTTGCCTAAACCATCCCCATCCTTGCATTCAAATATCCATACCCATACCCGCCCCATACCCATGCGGGAGAAGGTTTTACAAACCCATCCCCATACTCGTGGGTTTCGGTATCTCTTGGGTAATACCCGCCCCGTACATCCGACATTATAATACCTAAAATTTTACCTGTAAATTTTCAATTATACCACTAAATTCACCTACTATATCATAAAGTTGACAAAGAGACAATCATTCTTTATACGGTTCAAAGCATCTTATCCTAAAACATTCATTAATCCACGAGATATAGTACAATATACTCCAAAGCATTATTCTCTGACTCTGATACATCTTCTTAGTAATAAATAACTAACATAATCTTGTTAACGCGAAGAAAAAAGTGAAATAGTGAAGGGAGAGTTCATGAAAAAAAGTTAGGTTTTGATTTGGGTGGCCACTCAATTGCATTTCTACCTGTGGCGGATCCAGGGGGTGGCCACCTCGGGCCCCGACCCAGCCCTCCTGTGGATCCGTAGTTAGTATAGTCGTTACGAATTTTTCGATTTTAGGCATTCGGTCCAGTTTTATTTTATAATACGATTGGGTATAACTAGAATAATGATTCAGATGAACATATTCAAATCACTACTCTAAATTTAGCCTAGAAATTTCAGCCCCAAAGATTATGCGTCTAAAAAAAATAATGAAACCTAAAATTCTAAAAGTTTAAAATGAAAAAGACTAAGAGAAATATGAGGTTTGTTCCCTTAAAAATTTACTAGAGCAGCTGGTGGATGCAGGGATGGACCACAATGCAAATTGATTAATCGATTGATTTGTCTAGTGTTGATGTTGCTCGTTTCAACAACTACTACGAAGAGAACCTTTTCAACAATGAAACATGCGAGAACTGATTTGCTCAACAAAATGAACGATGAATTCCTCGCCGATTGCTCTATAGACCCCAATTATTGATGCATTCTCTAAACTAAAATACTATAGGGTACAATTTAAATTGAAAAAAAACTATAATCATTATTTTTTACGGTTCTAATTTTCTAATGAAATGCGGCTCAATGCTTCTCTGTGTTCTAGATCCGCCGCTGATTTCTACTATTTATTTTTTTTAGTTATCCTCACTATCATTGATATATCACAATTTGATCCAAGTGTTTTTATATATGGAGAAATGGTCTTGGCCGGGCAGATATGAGTATGGGTATGGGTATGGCTATAGGGCGGGGGAGACTAAAATCATACCCGCCCCATACGCATCACACGTTTTGCGAGTTTTACCCATACCCATACCCGCCCCATACCCAGTCAATGCAGGAATTCTCCGCATTGTCTGGGTCGGAAACAGTCAGGTACCCACAATCATTAATTTGATTGTCATCCCTAAACACAACCCATAAAAGCGGTCTTTGCATATCATGGCTTAGAGTGGCACTGCAGGTTCGCGAATTCTAGTGTGTAGGCAGCAAACTTGTCTGGATTTCTGGCCGCCTATATATAGGGAGTATGTAGTGCTGGGTGCTAAGGCTGAGTGGTAGAGAGAGAATTAAGCTGAAGGGAACCTTTTTTTTTTTTACAAATCTTGCATTTCATCCTGCATTATGCACCTTAACCTTGACTTTCATTACGTGTGATAACTGGTGATTGATGGGCATCGTAATTTGCAACATATTCCAACAGTTTCTCAACTGGTTGGTGAAATCTCGAATGACTTCATTTGTTCCTCTTCCATCTTATTGGGTGTGATAGAGATGTTTTTTTCCCCAATATACTGAGGTGTTTTTTTTTTTTTGTATTTAGATTGAGTTACTTAGCCATCACAACATGTATTTTATTGGAATTTGACCACTTGTGTATTGCTCATGAATTTATATGTACCATACCACTCATTAACGATAATTTAGTGTTCACCATCACACTATATGCATACATATTGTATATTGCATGATAAGTATTTAGATGAATATATATTATATGATTTGGTCGAAAAATAATTACACATTTGCTGAAATACCATGGATGGTAATATACACAAATTGCATAAAGACAATATATGGCTTACTTACAAGTGTCACAAACTCAATTCTCTAGATCCATGGAGATGAAGGCAGAGGCCAAGACAACAAAGAAAGTTTATTATCTCTTCTCAACTAATATTCATCTCCTTCTTCCTCTTCCTTTCTCATCCAAATTAATATATACTAATTAGCAATCAAAATAATCAAGAATTGCTAATGAAGCAATAATAATGGCGAATTCATTCCTTGTCTCCATCCTAGCATTCAATGATCACTCTAAAACCTTTCTCCTCTGGAATACTTTTGACACATTCCATCAGGTAATTAAACAAGATCCCATCATATAATTTTTTTTCCACATAACTCCTCTACTAGGAAGGAAAAGTGGATCTCATGTTAACCTGATAAATTTCCCCTATCATAGGTTGTTATCGCCTCGTTCATGGGATTAATAGTTATAATCATAGTGCATTACCGATATCAAAAGCTACGAGATCGGAGGATAATACCGCGGTTGAGGCCTTCGCAATCTGGACGCCGCACCGAGAAGCTCGAAAGATTTTCGCACTATGTAGGTAATGATGATGAGAATAAAGGGTAGTTAATGGAAATAAATATGTAAGTATTATGATTGAATCATTTCAAGATTGTAATTTTCTCAATCTAAGAGATAAATATAATTAATACGTTGCAGCAAGGCAAATGGGATTTGCAGATAAGAGACAATGTCCGCATTTGTGCAAACTAGCTGCGGAGTACATAAGAAAGACAGAGACATGCGAGGAAGATGTCTTTACTTTCTTCGCAGAGGAGCTTGATGCAGATTCCTTGTTTGTGAAGCTAGTAGAGGAGTTGGAGCGATGCATCCTTAGTTACTTTGCGTTCCATTGGAGCCATGCTGATCTCATCATTAGTCAGGTAACATTATTATTATTATTATTATTATCATTATTATCATCATATCATCGTTGTTGTACTCAATGTAGTCAAAATCGCGTTTCAAAACTTAAAAACTTACGATTTTACGTTTCTAGGTCACTAAACGCTTCTACACAAAATCTCAGTTTTTATAACTTATGTAGTTAAAAACTCCGCTTTAAAACTTACGATTTTACGCTTCTAGATCACCAAAACGTTTCTACGTAGAAACTCGCTTTTGACTACATACTTGTACTCTTTTGGAACACCTTAGCCAAATGAATTTCTTGTTTCCAACTTTTATTTGCTTCTATTTTTGTTAGGTGTTGAGTGCTGATGCAGAGCCCAAGAAGAAATTCAAGCATATTGTCATGGCTGCCACTAGGTATACACATATTGCTTCACACTACTCTACTCCTACGCATAGGAACCTTGACTTTGAACTTTTTGTGTATCCAAATTTAAGACGAATATATTATTCCAATCATATTGGGAAAAAAAACATTTTATGTAAGCTCATATTTATTGTGGTATTTTCCATATGGTTTGTCAATAGAGAGCAAAGGTTTGAGAGGGTGACAAAAGATCTCAAGGTGGCTAGGGTTTTCAATACACTGGTAGAGGAAATGAAAGCAATGGGTTTAGCATCCAATGATGATTCATGTACGGAGGTCATGGAACCAGTGGCGCATTCCAACAGGAGTCCAGTCCTCTTGCTCATGGGTGGAGGCATGGGAGCTGGGAAAAGCACTGTCCTCAAAGATATCCTTAAAGAGTAAGGGAAATTTAAGATTATTGGGTTATAGGTATAATATGCTCTTATACTATGACGTTTTATCAAATATGGTCATCTACTATTTTTTTTTACATCAAACATGCCCCTGTACTTTGTAAAAATGATCAAACATGCCCTTTTGTTAAAATTTTCATCCAAAAACCATTAACCAAGGCCGAACTTTGGTTTGGGCGACACAGATGTCTAAAATATCCCTAATAATTTCCCTTTAGGATTTATATTTGTTCTTTTGCATAGCCAAATAACTCAAATAATTTCACTTTGAAGAGACCTAGAGGAATACAACGAGGGACAAAACTATCATTTTCCTCTCATTTGCCGATGTCGGGTCGTCTAAATATCGGTTCAACCATGATTGATGATTTTTTCAATCAAAATTTTAACAGAAGGACATGTTTGATAAATTTTTTCAAAGTAGAGGGGCATGTTTGATGTAAAAAATAGTAGAGGGGCATGTTTGATAGAACGTCATAGTAGAGGGGCATATTATACCTATAACCCTACTACAAATAAAAAAAATGTAATGTCATGTGATAGAAGACATAAGGTTCTAAATTGGTAAATGACATGGTCTTGTTTACGAGCAGACCATTTTGGGCTGGAGCATCAGCAAATGCAGTAGTTATTGAGGCGGATGCTTTCAAAGAATCAGATGTCATCTTTAAAGCCTTGAGCTCCAGGGGACATGTTGACATGATCCAAACAGCAGAGCTTGTGAGACTCTCTTTTTTATATTGATATCAGTCCCCCTGGATATCCTGCTTATCAATATCTCTATCAACATTGCAAAACTATATGGTTTTCCTTTGGGTTTTTTTCTCTTATATGAAACTCACTCGCCACTATACAAATCAATAATAGGTGCACCAATCATCCACAGATGCAGCATCTTCTCTATTGGTGACAGCACTTAACGACGGGCGAGATGTGATCATGGATGGTACACTCTCTTGGTTGCCCTTTGTGGTGCAGACAATAACAATGGCAAGAAATGTCCATCGAAGGCGTTACCGGATGGGAGCCGGTTATAGAGTTGCAGATGATGGAGCTGTGACTGAGAATTACTGGGAGCAAATTGAAGAAGAACAACCACTTGAAGAAGGAAACAAGAAGAGAAAGCCATACAGAATAGAACTAGTTGGGGTTGTTTGTGAGGCTTACCTTGCTGTTGTTAGAGGCATACGGTAATAATTAAGCTGAGAATTATAAAACTATAATCACAACCATTTGAATTTCTTAATCCATAAAACATCTCAAAGTAAAACATTTCATAAATACTCATTTGATTTTTTTTTTTTTTTTTTACAGGAGAGCCATAATGTGCAGAAGAGCTGTTAGGGTTAGGTCACAACTCAGATCACACAAAAGATTTGCTAATGCTTTTTTAACTTATTGCCAATTGGTTGACAACGCCAGACTATATTGCACCAATGCATTAGAAGGGTCACCGAAGGTACAAGAGACCATCCCTTCTTTTATACAATTTCTTCTTCTTGTCATTTTTAAATTATTAATCGAACTATATTATGTGGTACATAATATAACTCTAATATGGGTGCGATTAGGATAAACAGATGAAAACATAGGTCATTTATATTAGTGATCATAGCTTCAAAATTTGAAACCTTATTTTCCAGAATTTATACTCATGCAGACCCAAAACTAGGGAAGCCCTAAAATAAAATCCACAACTTGGCAAAATCAACCTATTCATAAAACCCGAGTCCATTGGTATGCATCCGAAGTATCTTAAATCTCATTTATTTGTTGGATAATTTATCAGTTTGCTACCCCTCACCCTCGGGCAATGTTTTTCTCCTTCACTTTCTGTTTTTGTTTCTCTTTAATATTGTTTATTATCTTATAAACACCTATCTAATATATGCATATCAGTTTGCTAACTCAACAAATGGCTATGAAGTTGATAGGATGGAAAGAGAGGGACAAAACTCTATTGGTTGATCCAGATGAGATTGATTGCTTAAAACGAGTGGGCAAATTGAATGAGGATGCAGACTCAATATATCAACTCTACCCCGTTCCAAATCCAGCTTGTGCTGCTGGTTCGATCTGGAAAGACATTGTACTATCACCTTCAAGGATAAACATTCAAAAAGAGTTGAAATATTCCATTCAAAAAGTTGAAAGAGCAAAAAAGATGAATCAAAACTTTGTTAGATGATGCATAAACTATTTCGAAACTTTGTGGTTTTGAGGATGAACTTTTTCCCATTATTTCTATGGAAGATGATTGTTTTACTTAGGTGGTTCCACTACAAAATTTGTGTACATTTTGCATGGTCCATGAAATTGTACCGTATTGGCGGTCAACCACAAAATACCAGTATCGGAGGCTAAACCGATAGACAGTATTTAACGATACTAATGGTTGAACTACGGTTAAACCACGATTTTGACATAAAATATCCTACCGCTGACTTTTCCGATACGGTCTCCGGTACGGTTTGATGTACCATGACATTTTGGCCTCTAAATTACATAGAATTTCACTTTGTTGTAAAACGTCCATACTTCACATACATTGATAAGGAATGTGTTCTAGAGTGTTTCACTTTGTTCGTCAAACTTCCGGTATTGTACATATGCACGTTGGTTGTCCAACATAAAGTAAGTTGGGACAAGTGAAACCGACAAACCGTACAAAAAAATAGCAAGTCTTTTAATTATTTCACAATCTCTGTTTATTGAAATATGTAGAAATTCAATGTTTTATATCTCAACATGAGAATATAATAACACATTTAGTATCCATTTCATTTTTCATTTTTTATATCACTAAAGACCCTACTCGACAAACTGTGGCAGAGCCAAGAAATTGATCAAGGGGGTATTTATTGACATAATCATAAAAAATCAATTACACAATTTTTTATACAAAATTTAACTATGCAATAAAAAAGTCCACTTTTAAACAAAATAAAAAAGTCAACAATATAGTACTCAAGAGTCAAGATTCATACAATTACATACTTTTTTAACAAAATAAAAAGTCAACAATATAGTACTCAAGAGTCAAGATTCATACAATTACATCATTACAATTCGACGAACACCACTTACAACGAACAACAACGAGATTTCATATTATGAAACACTCTAGAACACATTCCTTAAAGTAACACACAAATCTTTACCTATATGTGGCACATCGTTTATTTGTTTTATAAGATAATTTTTTATATATTTCAGGAATGAAAATGGTCTCTTCAAACTTGTTGTGGCAATTGGTTGAATAAATGTCACTTGAGAAGCAAATAAATAAATATATATATATATATATATATGGGAACGACTCGTATGCTCCAGGCATATACTATACTCCAGACTCCATCACCATAGATCTAATCAGACGATCCATATTTATTTAGATAAATTATTTGTTTATTAATAATTATAATTACTAATGACACTCATTAAAATTTTATACGTACTATATAGTCCTTCAACAATTTTTATCAATGTTTTTATATTCCAATACCTTTTCTTTCGATAATTCTTTCTAAGATCCACAATTTATATCATGTCGATATTTGGTTGATTGGCGTCTCAAGTTAAATTCAATGTCATTTTTGCAATCGTCATTAGTATCAAATACATTCCTTTGAGTTACGCAGATGAAATTAACTCATTCATTATTATGAACCCAGATTTCTATCCTCCCGACCCTTCCCCTCCCCTCTCGTTTCTGCTTCGTAGATCTATCTCCGACGAAGAATCTCCACTAGAAATCGTCTGCCCATCTCTCTCAAGCTCTAATCCTTCCCGTCCTTCTGTCGTTCGTTCTCACAAATGGCAGCCCTAGCTGCCGCCATCGGTTCCTAGCGCCCGGCTATCTTTTCCATCTTCTTTGTATTTGAAGCAGAGAACTAAACGTAGCTGGGGAAGGGGAGATGGACAGTGGTGGCTTAATCACGGCCGCCGCCTCCGCCCTCAGTCTTTCCATCCTCCGTTTTTCTTCTTCTCGGCGGCAAACGGAGGTAAAGGAGGCCTAGATTGAGGACGACGAAACAGTGGCCTCAACCAGGGTATAATAGGTAAAGACCCGTATCGACGAAGCGACACCCTTCTATTAATCAAACACGCTAATGGTGGGTTTCTATTTTGAAATCTGAGTTTTGGCCATATGAATGCTAGCTAATCACCCTGTCCATCCTCCTCCCTTTTCTTTTCGGCAGCGAACGGACGGAAAGGAGGCCTAGATTAATGACGATGAGACAACGGCCTCTACCCATGGATAATAGGGCAAACCTGGATCGATGAAGCACGACCTTCGATGAATCAAACACGGTATTGGTGGGTTTCTATTTTGTAATCTCAGTTTCGACCATATGAATGCTAGCTTATAACCTATTTTGTGCACCTAGTCTTCTAATTCCCTTGCAAAAGGTGAATCAGAGGCAGAGGACGGCAGGGGACGGTCCAAACCGGAAGGAAACTGGTAAACTGGACTGGCTAGGGACAGGGGTGAGTTTCCAGTTGAAGAATAAATTTTAAATTTATGTTGCATATGAGATGATTTCTGAGTTAATGAACGCATAGGAGTATTTGTATTTCAAAAGGGATGAATCATGGTTTAAAGAATATACAAAAATCTGTAAGCACTCAAGCTAAATGTTATTGCTAAATCACATACGTATGTCCAGTTCAGTTTCATATTCCGTTCTGTCCTGTTAGTGTCGAATTTGCATAACTATCGTTTTGGATGCTTGATTCTAGGATTTGGATGAGTTGGAAACAAAGTTTGTCTCCCCACCGTGTTAGTAATAGTTGGGACCTTTTTGAGGAGAAATGACTTCAAAAGATGTAAGACTTGTGTTTTATATTATCACTAAGGAATTTGTTGGTTTTCATTAGTGCTACAGAGTTTAACCCATACTCTACTATTCTAGCACTTGAATGCATGGATCCCGGTTGATACAATATATCAAATTAAACAATCTTCATATCGTTTTAGTATTAATGTTGTAATGCTTCAGAGAGTTTAAATTCATTGTAGTTGCTTCTGATGTCTGTCATCTTTCTTACTAGGGGCATCTACTGGCTACAAAATTGTTTGCAAGGGAATTGCATCCCACCTTGGTTACTGATTCTAAAGCCTATGTAAACCTGATCATTTTAACTTAGGTTATCTTGTTCTTGTTGTGTTGTGTGGTTCTGGAGTATGTGTTATTCTTCTTGCTCTTTCTGGTTAAGTATTGGAAAATGGAATTGGCATGCTAGCTGCCTAATTAACTTTCATAGAGAAAATGGATCTTTAGAAGTTTCTAGTGAATGACAGATATGGCAGCCTTGTACATATAGCTGTAGATAACTATCTCATTTGCGTTGTGTTCCCTGATGATCTTCCACTGTTAATTGCTAAGAATAATGGAATTGGTACTATTATCGTATGAGGAATGAACATGATAATTTTTTTTTACTGTGGTGTGATGTTCAGACTAAAATTTCCTTGACAGTGAGGTTATTGTGTGAACAGGAAATGGGTAGGCATTGTCAAGACCTCTATATAGGAGACTGCCTCTTTGTGATGAATGATTTGTTGCTTCAGAGCAGGTGTTGTGTTCGTGGGTCGATGGATGTCGTAGAGCGTAGGGGATTGTGCGAGTAGGACAACCTTGTGCTTCCGACTACGCGCATAGGTATGGCTGCATATGAAGTATGTGACAATGTAGTGTATAACGAAAGAAGGCCTGAATAATTTTCTTTCGTGTGTGACGAACCTGACTGCAGTGGAAGGGCTTGATGCCTAGAAGAGGGCCTTTGCTCTTAGACTCCAGAATATAGAGGCCATGCCGCAGCAACAGTGAGTGACCACAACGTAGAGATGGCATATAAAGATTCTCATTTTCTTTCGTCTCTTCTGCAGTTGCCATAATCAGAACCAAGTGACCTCTTTTGTTTCATAGCCTTCCTGCTCTGAAAACATGTATGTCCTTCTAAGTTAGTGTACCATGGTATTGCAAAGAAACCAGTGAAGATAATCTTCAACGTATCTCTATTGTAATCCTAATCTCAGTCCTAGTATTATGGAACTAGATGGCTAAACGTCGCCCTAGTTTTGTTTATCGCCCTAACAAAAAATAAAAAATATTACTAACTTGTCCTTTATTTAATTTTTTTATGATTTATTTAATCAATTTAAATTCAACGAAAATAACTCTTCAATTGCTAATCCTCCAACATCGCTCGCCGCCGCGTCTTCAAAATCCCTTCATCGGCATCCTTCTCCAACTGCATCTGGCCGTCGTTCCTACTTCCCGGTCGTCTCTCTCCAAAATATAGGGGCGAATAATTAGTTGGAGATGAAGGCCTTGGGAAGTTTGAATTCAACCGATCTCTCATCCAAGAAAGGGATGGATGCATGGTTGTGTGCTGCCTTTTCATTCACTGCTTGTCGTTCGAAATGAAAAAATTGAATTGATCTCTTCTAGGTTTCCTAATGGATTCGATTATGATGCATATATGGTGGTGGTGTTCACAGCTCGGATATTAATTGGGTGGACGAAGGATGATTAAACGGGTGAGAATGCAAAGGGGATTGAGTTTAGTTTACTATGAGGGGCAGGATGGCTGGAGAGTACGGATTACACGGTACCGAGCTCTATTTCGGCTATCGGAAATCGGATTTGCGATAAAGTATAAGTTTTATTAATGTGCGTAATTGAGACAAAAAAGCCTCATAGTCCAGCAGATGCTAATATATTCTATCACCTGCAGGTCATGCGCTCAAAACCTGATGTTGACAATTTTGGTTTCAGAATTATATTTTCGTATATTTTACTCAAGCTCTATAGACCAATAATGTTTTTTATTTTATTTTATGGTTGATCAATTAAGTTTTTTCAACTAGAAACTAATGACGTTTTTAGTAGATAATGAGTAAATTGTTAGTTTAGACCTTATTTTAAATTGAACTGTATCATGCTAACAAATTTTAGTTGAAATCCAATTTTAAATGACTTACCCATCTCTAAAAGTATAGTTAACGTAATATCAAAAGTAATTTTATTTATTAGTTTGAATTATTTTTAACGCTGTTCTGTGACAATAAAGTAAAAGAATATCGTTTTCCCAAAGGCCAAATCCTGGCTCCGCCCCTGATTAGCAGTCTTATGCATCGTTCTCTAGGAAAAACCTCAAGCCTTCGCTAGTTAGTATACATTAATTTGCACAACTCGTGGGGTACCAATAGTTGACTTCTTGAGTGGATGGATATGTCTCACTTGGACTTGATGATTTTCTATTACTTTGTGAATGCAACTGAAACTATGAACCCCGACGCTTAACTAGTGACACGCCAACCGCGATGACGCCTAACATGACTCCTAATCGTTGCCGCATAACGCTTAACAACCTTTATGGCTATATAAGAGCTTCCAAGTCCTCAAAGGAAGGGACTCAACTTCCTTTTTTATAAGTGTGATGGAAGGAACTCAACTTCTCCCCCCTCACTTCACACCTTGGTCCTCCCTCTAGACTTTATCTCTTTACATATTCTCTCAACACTCTCTCTACCATCTGCTAACTTGATTGTCGGAGTATAATTCAGAGGCCATCCTCGTCTTTCCACAGACGATTGGTTTCGTGAGTGAAGCCCCACAACAACAAATAATCATTGTTCGTATCCTGAGTTAGATGGTACGGACAATATCTTATTGAGCCAATTTATTTATAGGTAGGAGTATTGGAGATGTATGCGTCTATATCGGTCGCTAACCCATGTATAAGGTTCTTGTAGTAAAAAAACATGATGAGGCTTATGTCTACGTCGGAAGATCGATGCGTGTGAGGGTTTGATATTGGGCATTCTACATGTTACAGTATGCCTCATTGCATATTTTGTCCTAACTAGGGATGCAAACCAGTCGAGTGTAGTTGAGTTTTTGTTTAGCTGACGCTTGCTCGTTTATAGATTTGTCGGCTCGAGTTGAGTTGAACTCAAATTTTGATAATCTAGCTCGAACTTATGCTTGGCTTGAAAAAACTTTGCATCTATTTCTGCTCATTAACAAGATCATGTTCATGTTCAAAATAGTAATTAATCATTCCACAAGCTCAATACAAGCCAACTCACGAACTTAGTTTAACAATCCACCGAATCAGCTAGCCCGCGAGCTTATCAAGCTGAACATGGTCTAGCTCAAGTTTGGCTGGTTTACTAACGAGTTGACTTGTTAAATAACGAGGTGAGTACCAAACTAGTTTTTTATTTTTTCGAACACCGAGTTTCTCGCTAGCGGGTTGGCTCATATCTCATATGCAGTCCTGGACTCCTTGTGAATATATATGTTCTTAGTTGCAAATCTTATATTTTAAAATGTAACAATAGAGCAAGGTTGTCAAACCGGTTTATGCCAGTGTGCTGGTTTAGCAAGTGGAATGGTTCAACCGGTGGCACATACCGGTTTGTGCCGGTTCATGCCGGTCAATATTACAAATAAAATTATAAATACTCATATTTAAACATGACATTTAATGTCAATACCTAAGCATTTATACTTGAATCCAACAAATAACATCAATATTTAACTTTTATACTCATAAAATAAATAATAAAATAAATTTTATTAATTAAATTCTCTAAAATAAAGTCATTTTACTTAGAGATTCGTATATCGATCATGCCGGTCATGTCACACCGATTTTATGACCGGTACCGGTTGAACCCGGTACAACCGGTGGCACGCCGGGCGGCATGACAACCATGCAATAGAGATAGTTTTTAACTTTTTATCATTTCAAATCTCAAATAATGAAAGAGATAGTTTACATGGTAAAGGAAACCGTACCGGACATCATACCGGATTCCTTTCTGGTATGGTATTTTGTGCTACGACCGTGGTTCAACCGTTTTGTACCGGTAAATACCGTTTTTCACTATTGATAGAGAAATGAAATGCGATAGTATAAAAAATATAATCCATAAAAAAAAGAACCAAATAGAGCATTATACAACCACGGTGACCCATTTTCAACATAGAAAAATAGCAAAATAATATTTTTTTTTAATTATTTTCCACATATTGGACGAGAATACGTAGAAATGAAGCTGAATCATAGACCAGGAAACCGGATCGTACCGGCCGGTTCAACCGGTCAAACCGAAAAAACCGGCCGGCATGGTAAAATCAGCACAATCAGCCCATCGTACCGCTTTTGGTCCAATTTCTGATTGAACCGGTTGAACCGGCCGGTAAGATCCGATTTCCTGGTCTATGATAGTTTATAGCTTGTCCAAACTTTTATTAATTTTTTATTAGAAACCAAATATTCAAAATTAAACATCTGTCCACATACTTGAACAAATCGAGCAGATGCCAAATGGGGATAAAAATTGAAAAAGTTAAAATTTCCCTCTCTTTTTCATCTTCCCACTTTTTGTATCCGCCAAAAGTTTGCCTCTCTCTTGTAATGGAGCCACTTCTCCCACCTCTCAAACATTATCTCCTTTTCATCTTGTGGAAACCTCTTAGCCATGGAAGCAGGCCTAAATCCTAGAGCCATTGATTTTAACCAACAAAGTCGGAAACAAATATAGATGGCGTAATTAAACAGTACAGAGCATAGTGGGAGCTTGGTTTCTCATTCCCCAATAGCCTTGCGATCCACCAGTGCAGCGTATTTGTCAAATCTCAGTAAGAGAGTTCATGCTTTCATCTGGTTTGTCACGACGGTTCCACTTACTCGGCGAACATGGGTGTTGCTGCTACTGTCCATGGAAGTGACAGTGGATGTCGTCTACTCGACGATGACGTTTCGCCTTTTCTCCCACTGGAAGGTGTGACAGAGTAGGTCACACTCGCTCTTTATTTTTGTTTTTCTGCCCAGATTTATGGGTTTATGATTCCGTTCCTCTGGTTTGCTGTCTTTTTGTCCCGATGTAATGAACTGCTGGGTATGGGACCTTGAAAGACTTAGCACGATTCATTGTTGATTCTGTGAATGTTGCGTCGGTGTTTGGATGGATGCCCGTGTGTAGCTGTTTCGGATCGGTTTTGCGATTCCTATTAGGTGCAAATACGGGTACAACATTGGATGCATGAGGAGCATATCAAATCGGGTGGGTGGACTGCGCGCAATAATAGCATCTTGAAAGGGTATGAATTCCCATTCCAGGATGTGCCTTTGAAAGTAGTAGGCTTTAGATCCGTCTGTCTAGGATTTTGTTCAGGGTTACCACATTTAACACTCAGCAGATTCCAGGCATTACCCTAATTTGGTTGTTTTTTCTTATAGTGGCAGTTCCTTAATTGCAATATGGATGACTAGATTACTGGTACCTGTAAAACCCGATCATGAATCATTGGGACGAGGGACTGAACAGGTGGCTAATGTCGAGTAGAAAGAAGGAAATAAATCATGATATATCTCTTAATTATGTTTGTTTCAATTGTGTTACTTTTATATCAAAACATCTGTCATATTCTATAGTTGGGGACAAGGACTCACTTGATGATGCATCCATATTCTGTAGTTGGCAATTATACTTGAACTCATTTAACTCTCCGGTTTTGTAATGAGGCAGAACTTCGAGCTGGATTCTCTAGAGGAGCATGTCATTTTGTCAGAAGCTGAGAGATGCTACGATATCTTCTAGTCAAGGCAAACACAAAGAGGTTCGAATTACAGGACATAACTCTCAACAGAAAACTTCGATCTTGGCTTCTATTTGCCTACACTCAGCATGAAGATATGATGTAATTAGGTGAAACTTATTAAGAGAATTGTTGTTCTTAGATATTTGCTTATATCTAATCTGCTTGTTCCAAGCTTCTATGTCAAAATTTTTGTTTAACTATCTGTGGTTCACTTCTGTTGTTGTAATTTATATCTTCAGGTCGGTTGAAGATACGACTTAGCAACATGTCTTCATCTCAGGGACATCGAGCAAATGACGGTGAAAACAATCTGTTTAAGAAAGAAGAATGCTCCAAAACCAGGTATGGTCCATTCTTAAATTAATGTTGCATATGTGATGCACGAATGCCTTGATTTAAAATCTCAAACAAACGAAAAACGATAATGACAATGAACAAAGATAATATGGCAGAACTTCCATTATAAAAAAAAATATGGCAGAACTTCATTTGTTTTTCTTGATGCTTCTGTTCTTTCCACCACTGGTTCTAGTATGATGTCGTTTCTGTAAGAGAATGAAATAAGAAAAAATTATATTAAAGATGTAACTTCCAACATAAAGAATCATCTAATCTTACTAGTTAAATCATTAGTATCATTGATTAAGTACCAGATGATGTTCATCGCCTGGATGATCCTTATACCGACTTGGACCATGACGACTAGTTTCTGCATCCTGACTAGATTCTCCATGTCGTTTGTTGATTGTACTAGTACTCCTAGTACGTGGCCCCTCCTGCACAAAGATAGTGTTAGGTTTCCTCAATTATAAAATCTTGGTCAAGCTAAAAATATATATATAACCTTTTGTTGTGGTTGCCTGCCTTGTACTTGTTGTACACTAGGCGGATGTCCCATGGTTCCCTTCTTCTGTTACAACAAGAACAACAGTTTAATCTTGGATAAAATTAATTGTACTAAGAACTCTTAATTTGTGTTTATAATTACCTTTGGGAGTTGACCACTTTGGTCATCATCGTCGTCTCCATACTCGTCTCCATCTTCTCTATCATCGCTTGCATCATCCATATCATCACTCCCATTCTCTTCATCAGATGAAGATTCAGTAGCTGGCCGCACGTAGTCTTCGGATTCAGGACAAGTACTAATATAATGTCCGTCCCTTCTACCGCATCTCCCACACTTCCTCTTTTTTTTCTTGAGTTGTTTTTCCCCTTTTCGTTTCCTGCAACCCTTAAACAACACTTTATTCGGGTTCAGTATACCTTCAAACTCTGTAGGCAGGACAAATTTTTCTCTCTCACCGGGAGTTTTTTTCATCATTTCTAACTTGTCACACGCTGCTGCCATCTCACCTCGAGCAACCTCAAAAGAGAGAGGAGTTTCTGCCCCCAACAAGCAAAACCGCAAGGTCAAAAACTGTAGTGTCCCATACCGAATGTTGTAAGAAAGATCAACTCCCAACGTTGATGGTTGTGGCATATTGTCAAATGACTTTGGGATCTTAGACCAACGTTTGAGGACCAGTTTTTCAGGAAGACTCTTCACCTTTTCTTCCTTCAGAACAAAGATCATATGGCAGCAGGGTATTCCAATACTCTTATACTTTTCACAACTGCACTCCATATCCTTCGTTTCAGTGTTGTATCTCATCTCCACGACCTTCTCTTTGTTGAACATGGTTACACTGTAGGTGTGTAAGTTACCCTCTTCAGTTTGCTTGATCTTTATGCATCCAATAACCTGATGGAGTTCACTTCTAAATTCAAGAAATGCAGCTTTTGAGAACAACTTAGCTGCACTTTTTTCAATAGGCATTAGGATGGTACTCTTTAGCGGAGGTACACCATAATTAGATTCAAAATCTAATTTGACCTCAGATTCTCTCATATCTCTGACCCACCGATCATAATGAATGAAAAAGTCAAGCAAACCGAACCTCTGTTCCAAGTATCTAGCAACAAATGCATTCACGCTTTCACATCTTGATGTGGTTTTCAACCCAGCAAAGAAGTGGCTGCGCAAATATGTGTTTGCCCATTCACTTCGTCTCTCAAACAGTTTCTTCGACACCCATTGGTTGTTCTGTAGGTTGCAATCTTCTACCAATGCCTTCCATTTCTCTTCCCATTCATTTGGCTCATAATCAGCTGTTACAAATTGGCTCCATCGAGGTTCAAAATCTGGTCTATTTTTCACCCTGGCTGTAATATTATTGGATAGATGCCATGCACACAGCCGATGTGTTGCATCTGGAAACACATTAGCAATTGCCTTCCTCATTGCTTTATCCCCATCTGTTACAACCGTACGTAGCTGCTTTTCACCCAAGAGTTCATTCAATATATTCAATGCCCAGGTATAGCTTCCTTCAGTCTCATCACTCAGTAGTGCACTTCCGAATAAACAAGATTGAAAGTGATGATTGATACCTTCATTGAATTTAGACATTAGAATTACTACTGTTGTGAGACAACTAGTAATGCAGACTTTAGAAGCTATCACAGAAGCAAAAAAATGGAAACAAAAGTAGCAAAATGTAATAAGATGAAGGGGAAACGAGTGGCAGAATGTTGAAGCAATATAAATGTAAGGTGGTTGTAGCAAATAAATGACTCTGGGACTCTAAATATATTATTTGTTGATCTACTTTACTCTCTAGAGTAAGTGCATAACCGAGAAACTTTGCATCTCATGATGCTCATGTATTGTAATAAAGTACCTATTGGTTCTCTTATAAAGTTTTAAACCAACCCCTCTCACTATGCTAAATCACTCAAAAGTCACGATTGTGATCTCTCCTGCCTCCCTCTACGTTTCCTTCTTTTCCCAGGACTCGAGATAATTATCGTGAACTCCAAACGAACAGAACTTCCACATTTTAACCAATTTGTCAACAACATATGAACTTTAGTTAGTATATCACAAATTGTATGTTAAATTCCTTTTCAAAATAAGCATTAAATGAGCAGTACTGAAACCTTAAGATTACACGACCAATGTTAACTTCATCAGAACCTTATATTAGGAGAGTGCAATGTTCGGTCCCTATAATTAAAAGAAAGCATGATATATAAGGTTCGTACCTGTGAAAATAACGAGAGGCATATTGTAACAATTTTTTTTGTACGTTGTATCAAATGCAAGCAACTCCCCAAAGCATGCAATGTCTGCTACGCAAATGCTGTCTGCCCAAAATAAACTATGTAGCTTCTTTTCCTCGTCAGTAGTGTATCGGAGGATGAAGTGCGCATCCGTGCTTTTCTTTGATTCTAGATAGGCAAGTGCTGTTGCTGCATCACCCTCGCTGATCCTTTCATTGCGGTCTGTGGTACTGAAATTGAACCCATCTTTTATTGTGTACCCAAGTTTGCTATGCCCTCCAGCAGTATGCACAGCAAGCTTCATCACCTGAGAAGGTTTCATGCCCGCATCCTTTTTAAATCGGAAGTCTGCCTTGTCTGCTTCTGTTAGTCCTCGATGCGACCTCAAGTGATGTGCCAACCTCTGCTTAACTGGTTCATGCGTGTGTTGTTCGTTAAATTTATCCACAACCCACTTTGAATCTGTCTTGTTTAGCACCACGCGAAGTTTAGCTTTGCATTCAAATCTGGTCACCATAGGAGACTCTCTCTTTTGTTCACCTTTATGTGGTTGTCTATGTCCTTGGCAGGAACAAACGAATGCTGCACCTGTGATCTCTCCCTTACTGTTCCGAGCCTTCTTCTCGCGCCTGACAGAAAACCCCCAAACCTTTGCATAGTTGTTGTAGAATGTATATGCTTCCTCATGAGCATTGAATACCTGACCGATGAAAGGAGGATTCTGAATAACAACTTCCGTACCATTCTCCTTTACATTAGAACCAACAATGTTAGAGGCACCCGTTCTTTGTAAGATTTCAATGTCATTATCATCTTCATCTATCTGGTTGTGTAGCGATTCACCCTCCTTATCTCCATTAAACGCATCATCGTTAAGGGGAGTTACTGCACTGTGAAGATCCTCTGTTCCAATACCCTTCTCTCCATTTAACCCACCACTGGTAGTGGGAAGAGGCTCATCTACATTCTCGGGGTTATTTTCCCCTGACCAGTTTTCCTGTTCTGCCATTGTTTCAATGGAGTAAGTTTATCTCAGATGGCCGAAAAGAAGATGTTGAGGAGTTCTGAGCGAGTGTTCTCTTTTTTCCAGGTAACCGTTTCCATATGAGTTTAGATTTAATTGTTTTAATTTTAATTATTATAGATCTTTTACTTTTTGTCTCCAATATTTCAGTTACAAAATTGAGGCCTTCAAGGAGAATGCGGGGGCTGAAGATTACGCCTCCCATGGGATTCGCTAATGGATCTTTTCCATAGCCAGGTCAACTTCGGCAAAGTTTGTTGCTTAGTGGCAGCTTAAGGATCTCCCTCCTATTTGTCAAGAGATGTTTAGTTATAAACTTTACTTATTAAATCCCTATTGGCTGCAAGAGTTTCAATTCTATTTTTCTCCTAATCACCATTTTCAGTTCAACCGAAAAGGATATTTTAGTTTCTATAAAATATTTTCATACTTTTCGTGAAGCGCTGATTCCATTTGACAGGCTTAAGTATTTGAAATCTTTCTAGCCGTTGTTCCTCACAGAATATCTTTTGCATCCAAGCCGCAACAACTTACTGAAGTTCTTAATTTAAATTATTTACACCCTTATATAAGTGGGGCAGATTTAGAGGTATAGGAATATCGTTGTTTCTCTCTGTTTTTTCTGCTCTAGTACAATTTTGTTCATTCCAATGGAAAACGTCCAGAAATTGACCGACAGGTTTGTCTTCATTCTTTTTCCTCCCACTGTAGTTTGATTCCTTTCTTCTGGATGTGGCATGTTTCTCTGTCTGGTCCCCATCATTGTTAGTTGTTACCTTCCCTTCATGTCATGTTAAATGGATAAACAACATCTACGGCCATGAGTATTAAGCAATATCTTTCCAACTTTGGTACACTTTTAGTTACCTTATCCTGAAATTGTATGAGAACCAACATGATCCTTAAATGAACAGACCCTACCTGCTTTAAAATGTGGAAATTTCCACTATTCATCCCCACTATGCAGCATGTTATTTATTCTTCATTCTTCAGCGTTGTGTGTGTATATATATATCTATTTTCATAATGTGTATCGTTTGATGGGCCACTTTCCCATATGAGTATATATATATACAACGAGCTGTTGTCATGGCCTCTCCCTGTCATGTATCTAATGACATTTCTCCTCATCTAATTATAGGAAGAATCAATCCAAGACGAACAAATCTGCTAATCCTGACCAACAAACAAGACGAGATGATGATGTAATATGTCTCGGCGCCAAACCCATTACCCCGACCAAAAGGACCCGGAAAAATTCACCTGTTCAACATGGCGGTCCAGGTACTCCTCTAAGGAGTTCACAGAAATCAGATTTCTCAGTGCTTAATGAAAATCAAGGGGCTACTCAGGTATAATATTCTTGTATGGTTTGCTTTTATTTCTTGCCATGGTATTTTCTTTGTCTCTCATAGATCAATGTGGTACTGAAATTTTCAAAGTGCAAAATGCGTATACTATGTTCCCTTTTGGTCTGTATATAATTCAATTTCCACCATAGAATGATCAAGTTTTGATATCTAAACTTCTAAACCAGGCTATCACTTCCATGGAATTTCACATTCCAGTAGATATTGACCTGAAATTTGAAGAACTTGTGGTAGCGTGTTACACTTTTGGGAAAGGACTCTACGAAGATGAAGTATTACTCCACACTGCTGGAATTGAAGGACAACGAAAGGATTTCATTAGCCTTTGTCCGAGGAAGGCGTTAAAAGATGATGTAAGCTTCATTTACATGTTTGACAATTTTAACTAATACGAATGTAATCTCTTTGAACTGTGTGTCTTAGGTGGTGACAATGGTTTGCAGCTATCTAAGTCATCAACAATTGATGAAGGAGAATGTGGAACTTTGTTTCTTGCCACCAGAGTTTTCGGTAAGGAGAATATCTTACATTCTTTGAACACAACGATGCTTGTTGGTCTTTGACTCTTTCGAAGCGCCGAAGAGGAGAAACGGATGGAGATTGCTTAGCAATCGTGTCGAACAACGAGGGGGGTCTCGTTCATCCCTCCCAGGAGATTGAGCTCTCTTTTCCTCTAGCCTGTGGATTTATTTTTTCTATGTTTACCGTTTACGCTTTGATATTTTTGTTTTTGGGTCGGGCTTTTTGATTGTTAGAGGAAGGTGGAATTTGGGATACCGTCGGCAACCAGAGAGGTCTTTCTTCCTGTGGAGTTTCTCTGTAGCAATGGCGTGTCGGAAGGGTTCTTCTTGGGGAATAAATGGCTTCTGGTTTTGGGTAAATGTATAAATATAAATGGCTTCTGGTTTAGTAGTTTTAAAGTTTTATAATATTATAATATTAGGGTATTTAAATGTATAAATAGTTGAATTAGGGTACTTAAATATTCAAAGTAGTGGCAAACTTTTTTTTTAGGACTAAGCGGAACGTATATATTTTTAAGGGACCTAAATAGAAACTTTAATTACAAATTAATAATTCATTTAATTAATATTTATAATGACCGTCAGATTATATCAACGGTGTGGGGAGGCTGGAGTATAGTATACGCCTGGAGCACACCAGTCTGACCCATATATATATATATATATATATAATATTTGCTTATTTGTTTTCACCAATTTTTTCGAATTCATCAATCACTTGTAAGTTTTTTAACATGTCATCGTAGTAGATGTAAAATACAAAATCCAATCGATGACCTAAGAAAATTCATAAGATTTGGAGGTAACTTGTCTAAATGGTACGAGTATTGGCAGAGGAAAAACAATTGTTGGGATTTTGGGTGGGAACGACAATAATAGTTGAGTTTGATCAAAATAATGAGTGGATAAACCAGATTGTGGTGTTTATGACATAAATTTAGCGAAAATATAAAAATTGGGCCAAACTTATTATGAGAAAGATACTCTAAATGGGCTCAAGTTTAATTTCAAATATTCTAGCCCATAATTGACTTATAATAAAAAAATAAAATAAAATAAAATAAAAGGGTAAATGCCACATTTGGTCACTGAGATTATTAAATCGTGTCATGTTTAGTCACTAGAAAATTTTAATATCAATTTTGGTCACTCAATCACTGGAACAGGTCATATCTAGTCACTCTCCCGTTAGTTTCCGTCCAACTCCAACTCCATTAATAGAGTTGGACGGAAACTAACGGGAGAGTGACTAAATGTGACATGTTTCAATAATTCGAGTGACTAAATGTGACATGTTTTAGTAATTCGAGTGACTGGCGTTGGACGGAGGCTAATGGGAGAGAAGATAAATGTGACATGTTTCAGTAATTCGAATGACCAAAATTGATATTAAATTTTTTTAGTGACTAAATATAATACGATTTAGTAATCTTAGTAACCAGATGTGACATTTACCCTAAAATAAAGTAACTTAACCTCAGTTCACAGAAGAACGAAACAGAACAAAGCAAAGTCTAGGGATAATTTATTTTGCCCATCCTCCAAGGAGGCTCCAAGCACCCCCATCTCAATGAATAGCTCCGCCACTGACCGAGAAATGGTCTATAAAAGAAATGGTCGATAACATCTTATAAAATATAAACTATAAATTGCTCCACGAGGAATGTACGTGGGCACCGTGCCGTCCTAGCCCGTATAAACTATAAATTGCTCCACGAGGAATGTACGTGGGCACCGTGCCGCCCACGGGCTAGGACGGCACGGTTAGAGCACGGCACAAGCACGGGCACGAAATAAATGGGTCGGCCCGGCACGAGTACGGATAATTTATGGGCCTTGTCGGGTTTAAACTTTATGGGTACGGGCACGGCACGGTATATAAGTGGGTCGTGTCAGGCATAATATTTTTGAGACTTTATTGAGTATAAGAACGGACATGGCACGGAAATAATATTTATTTGATAGAAAATAAATATAAAAAAATATAGGTTCAAATATTACAAAACACAAGTAGAAAAATAATTATTTGTTGTTGTTAGAACTTAGAAGTGTCATAAAGATATATACGTAATTACTAACATAAGTAAAAATGGACAAAGAATTAAACAAAGCCAAATCACACTCGCTATACTTTCAATTTTTACCCTCTTATTTGTTACTTTCAATTTTTACCCTCTTATTTTTTACTAACATAAGTAAAAATGGACAAAGAATTAAACAAAGCCAAATCACACTCGCTATCTTCCCCCGTCCAATTTTCACCTTCTTTTTCATTCTCTCTTTTGTTTTCGTCATTTTTATTAAACACGAATACGAGCATGACACGAGCATGAATAGGCACGACAGGATTCGAACCGTGCCGTGCCCGGGCATGGGCAGGGCCTAGCAAAGTTAACAAATGAGCTTGCATAGCACAACACGAAAAATGACGGGCCATGCCAAACACGGCACGAAATAAATTAGCCCGAAGCGTACCCGTGCCATGCCGGCCCAAGCACGGCCCAGCACCCATGTACAATAAGGAACAAGTCAACAATCTCGAGAATCACCTCATGACAGAACCCACCGTCACTCCCAACCATGGTATTAACCTCGAGTTAAAGAGTTGAATCGAGTTCAACGGGAACCTCCCTCCCTAATCGGCTTCCATTCATGCAGCCTGCCCTAAATTCTTACATAACTAAATTTGGACCTTTTTTTGGCCCAGATATTGACAATTAAAGACATTTTATTTTTTTTTAATTTTCTTAATCAGCTCTTATCTTCTTCGTTCTAACTCGAATTTCAATATTTTTTGCACATATTGAACGAGTTCGTTGTGCTCTACAAAATCATATTCATTTTCAATATTTTTTGAAAAAATAAATTCATACCTCACGTTACCAATTCTATACTATATGATATCTCCTTAGTTTTTAAGTCGTTCTTGAAAAATTTTGCACAGAAGAAACGAGTTCATCATGATCTATTGGATGTAAAAATTTCTTGATGAAAAAATACGAGACCAAAAAATATCACACTATACCACTGATCTGGGCCTAATTGCACATGTTTTGGGGGTTTTACTTAGATGTTTGTGCCAAATTCACTCCTAAAAGGTTAGTTTTACGCTAGGTTCCTCGTGTTTGAGTGTGTTTCAAGATTTAACAGGTGAAACCAGCCTCGGAGTCGAAAGTTGGGCGAAATGGATCGAAAACCGAGAAAAAATGTGAAAAAGGGCCAGTTCACGGTTAACCAAGGAAGTTCATGGTCTTGCATGACCGTGAAGAATGGCACTTGACCATGAATCTCGGGGCGTCCAGAACCAAAGTGAATGTTACTGACGCAAGGTGAGTTCACGGTCACTAAGACCGTGAACAAAGGCTGTTGGCCGTGAACAGAAGAGATCGGCGCGGTGCGTTTTGGCGCACGCCAGCAGTTCACTGACGCGTTTCTTGGTTCACGGCCATGAACTCAGGCCGTGAACTCAGCTCGTCTCTGGTTTAAAGAGGGGAGAGCCCATTTTGTGTGAGAAGCCTTCTTCAACATTCTAGAGAGAGAAACACGAACCAAAGGGAGAAGAAGGCTAGGGTTTAGTTTCAAGGCAGATTTTGGGAAGATTTGCTCCAAGGAAAGCTCAACTCAAGGGCCAAGAAGACTGGGAGCATTCTCCAAGATGATTTCCATCTCTTTCCCTTTTGTTTTTCCCACTTCTAGCATGGAGTAGACCTCCTTTCACTTGGGTGTTGTGAAAACCTAACTCTACCATGTAGTTTTCTTTTATGTGTATTGGATGATTGTCATGGGGTATTGTTCAATTCAATGATTGAGGCATTATTCATCATGATTGTGCATTCTTGTGCTTAGCAACTTAGGGGTTGTGCATGTTTTGTGCTTAGCATCCTTAAGTTTGTGCATCTAGGTGCTTAGCAACCTAAGGATTGTGCATAATTGTGCTTAGCACCCTTAGGTTTGTGCATGTAGGTGCTAGCAATCTAATTATCCACCTTAGCCTAGCTTAGAGAGGAAAATCCCCCTTCCAAGGGAGACACAATGATTTGGTTTTCTATCCGCTTTCTAAGCCACCTAAACTATGTTAAGTTAGGGAAATCCTCAATATTGAGATAAGCAAGTCGGTTAATCACGATTAAGTCGTCCGACCTTAGAGTTGAGTGAGGGAGTAAGTCAACTACCGATTGTCTAAACCGAGAGGGTCGAGTGACACGGCCTTTCATGCTTACCTGCTCGGTTTAGCAATTGAGATTGTGGTCTCCGACCACATATGCATCCCTCTGCGGTTCGCGGTTATCGTGCCCAAAGCAATCGCTCCAATCCACGTAGCATGGTAGCAGTTAGGGGGAAGCGACACCCGAGTGATCTTTCCACAAAAGAGTTATCAAAACCATTTACCTTTGCTTTCTTTCATTTCAATTAGCAAACCTTTAAACCAAACCTTTGTCGCTAGATAATGATGTCAACAACTGAAGTAGGGGTAGACGGACTGGCCCGGGTCGATATCTAAATACTTGCCCTATACTGCACCCGACTAGAGTTTAAAAACTTGGCCTCTAGTTGGGATTTTATTGTGGTGTAGTTTCGTGCGAGTCAACCACCCTGGTACGGAGGTGGTATCTTGTGGTACACAATGTTCAAAGTCGTAAATGACAGGTAGTGTCAAGGTTCTAAAACATATATCTTTTTATGATCTTTAGTAGTTTCTTGTTGCCTTTTCTTAGAGAATTAATAAAGCTGCCTATTGCATGACCAAAATAGCTCTTTTTCGGCATGTCGATTACTAATGAATGTCGCATTTAAGGGGTGGTTTGGAAGTTGTGTATGTTAAATCATGGTATTGTGAAGAATCATTGCAATATATAATACATGTATTGATACAATCGTTGCATTTAACATTAGATTTTTTGGTTGTTTAGTTTATAGATTAGTGATTAACTTACATAAAGTAACTTTTTGGTGAAAATATCACATTTACCCTTTATTTTAACATACAACATATAACTCTTTTCCTCCTTTACTAAGGATATAAATGGAAATAAAAAAAAGAGATATAAACCTAAAAGTAACAATCTCAACTTTTAGTTGAGATTGTATAATACCTCATTTTTTGTGATTGTAAATGGGAGCCACACAAAATAATACATGCATTGTTTTGCACTTTGACAATTCCAAACGTTGTATTGTTGACAATTCTTGTATTCTATAAATACAACACTCACAATCGTAACTTTTAAACCACCCTTACGTTTCTTGAAAAAACAAGTTAAAATCTGGTAGTAAGTATGCTTCGGTCCAGCTAAGTTTCGGTAGGCTTTTCAGCCCAAAGACAAAAGAAGCCCGCCATCCATGATCCATCGGGTTTATATTAGCTTAGCTATAAAACTGCAGCTACTACCCTCCTAACCCTAAACATCGGAGGAAATCTCGCGCCGACGGACCAGCGAGCTGCCCGAATTCTTCCCATTTTCCACAAGTCTGAAGCCATGGTGAGAACTCCATTTCTTCCCCACTGCTGCTCATTCTTCAAACTTGCTGGACATTGTTCGCCTTTCTTGACAATTTCTTCACCCAAATCCATGCGTCAAGCTGAACAGGAAGTCATGATTATGTTCTTAAGCAATGGTCTAACCCTCCGATTGGTTTTCATTCTCCGTGGGGATTTCAGGCCGACGTTGAAGCCGATGTTGCCGTTCCAGAACAGCCTAAGAAGAGGACGTTCAAGAAGTTCAGTTTCAGGGGAGTTGATTTGGATGCTCTCTTGGATATGTCCACTGATGACCTCGTCAAGCTCTTTACAGCTCGTGCTCGAAGAAGGTGACATGATTTTCCGATGATCAATCGCTTTGCTATCGGCAATTTACAAGATGGCGTTGTTTTTTTTTTTTTTCTCCCCTGAATCGTAACAATCTATTGCTTTGTGCCCAGGTTCCAGCGAGGTTTGACTAGGAAACCAATGGCCCTCATTAAGAAGCTCCGAAAAGCGGTAAGGCTTATAGTTCTTGTATGACCCTTGCTAGGTTTTGCTTTAAGGGTTCTCTAGCCTTTCAGCATTTGTGATTTTGGAAAATGCGAATCCAGAATAGCCAGTTGACTGTTGCTCTTCTCTGTGATGTTTAGCATTCAAATTTATTACCAATTAATTAGACTTGTATCAAATGTGATTTTGGTTATACGGTACCTACATGCTGCCATGGACGCTGTTGTTCAACACTTTAGGCAGAGCTTGTAGCAAGTACCTAGACGTTCCATTGCCACGTGATTGATTACCGATTTTCCGTGCAGTCCATTGTGATTCTAGGGATGTTAGTATTCTCTAGAATTCGAGCATTGGATCATCAAGTCATGAACTATCACAAATCTGTTTGACATCTGTTAGTAATGAAGAATTTTGTTCCATCCAGTCCTGATTTTCCACCAGCAATCTTGCACCGTAATGGGGTTTTGAGCCCCATAAAATTGGTTTTTGAGTAATTTCAGAAACTAGCAGAGAAAGATCTTGTAGTTCAACCTATGGGAAATTAGTTTAGCTTATTAGTTTTACCTGGAAGATTTGTGATCCTTTGTAACTTCTGGGAAACGTGAATAGCTGAGGATTTCTCTTGATTTATGTATTCCGAGTCAAAACAGTTTATGCAGGACTCTCTTCATTTCGTTAAGCTTGGATAATGCATGTTATTCAACCCACCACCTTCTTGTCCAGGCTATTCCAGTTTGGCAATAATTTTCATGATATTCGTGAAATCCTTATCTTATCGGCGTTGTCCGTCATTTGTTGGCGATAAAAAGAAACCAGACCTTACATGTATAATGGCGTTTTCCCATTGTTTGATTGGTTTGTGTATCTCTGTTGTGGCATTCAGAAACGGGAGGCTCCAGCTGGTGAGAAACCTGAGCCAGTTAGGACTCACCTGCGCAACATGATCATAGTCCCAGAGATGATCGGTAGCATTATTGGTGTGTACAATGGCAAGACTTTCAACCAAGTGGAGATCAAGCCTGAGATGATTGGCCATTATCTAGCCGAGTTCTCAATCAGTTACAAGCCTGTGAAGCATGGAAGACCTGGAATTGGTGCTACTCACTCTTCCAGGTTTATTCCTCTCAAGTGAAGTTCTTCGTCGGCAGCGGAGATGGTGTTTCTGTTTCTTGGATCTAGATTTACATTTACTCCTTCCGTGATAATATTTTGTTCGTTTCGCTGGCGTATGCTACTCTAAATATTTGATTATTAGCCCGAAGGATCCTTGCTCTTTAGGGGGTTTTCACTTCCTGAATTTAAAAATGAGGGTTTTGTAATTTAAAGGTTTGGGATTTAGGGGTCGTTTGCTTCAAGGATTTGCATTATGGATTTGGTTCCAAAAAATCAACCATCATGGATTTACACAATTTTTAGTTTGCTTTGTCAAAAAATATTTAGATAAATCTGTGGGCCCCATGGTTTTATAAATCCCATCTCATACACTGGGTTTTGGAGACAAGCTGAAAAACCATCAAATCCATGATAAAAATAGCTCAACAAACAAAGGATTTCCTCAAATCTATAATGCCCAAAATTCCTAATAAATCTCAAGGTTTTTAATTAGCAAATCCATGACAAAACCCTCGTTATAAAGTCCTTGAAGCAAACGACCCCTTAGAATTTAAAGTCCAAAATTACAATACGTACTAAGAAGGATAATGTTGTCACAATGACAATAATAATAATCGAAAAAATTTTGTTTTAAAGGAAACTAGAACTCAAGAAATGGTATAAAAACATATATTAGAATCGGTGAACAGAAAATTCTAATTCATGTTTGCACATTAATAGAATATTTATACTATTTTTTTGTTGTTAATTAATTGATTATTTATAATATATAATAAGTAAATGTAAGGGCAAATTTGAAAATTTAAGAGTTCACGAGTGTATATGGGTAAAATCTCATCATGGATTTATGGCATGTTACAAATCTCACATCAATATGTGCGATTTACAAGTTCGTGGGGTCCATGGATTTGGTCCCTTAAAATCCACGGGCCCCACGAATTTGGTCCCTAAGGGTTGTTTGCTTGATGGATTTGGATCTATCATGGATTTTGTCCAAAATTCATTGTTTGTTTTATGTTTATGTATTTAGGGGCAACAAATCTGTGAGTCACACGAAAGTTAAGGATCAAAATCTGTGGACCACACGGATTTGAAAGTTTCACCTCTTTAGGTACAAATTGATCATGGACTTTGAAGTAATGATGGCAATTTGAACCCACCCCACGGGTATTACCCGACCTAAGCCGCGATGGGGCGGGTATTACCCGACCCGCAGTAGTGTGGGGCGGGACATGTATATCTACTTCCGACCTGTCTTACCTCGCCCCATTCTTGGCCCATTTACATCAATTTCTTACTATTTGAAGATAGACTTGGCCAAAGCTTATGAACATCTTAGCTGGCAGTTGATCCAGGAAACTCTCAATGAAGCTGGGTTTCCTATTGCACTAGTGCATGTAATTATAGGGCGTGTCTTGTCTCTGAGAATGCAGGTACTCTAGAACGACGAGGCACTAAGGAGTTCTGGCCTCGCAGGCACTGAATTTTTCTTCTATTTTACATAATCTCATAGCCGTAATTGTAGATCCTTGATATTGGTAGAACTTAAATTGTGTCTTGATATTCATTTTAATAACAACTAGTTCTCTGACCCGCGCTTCGCAGCGGTAAGAAACTAATAATAAAATGAAGTTACGGATAACTCTCACATTTTATTAAACTATTATGTAAAATCAATTTAATTTAAGAAACCTTTGCATCATACATATAGATGAGATAGTGAATGTTGTAGGTAATAATGAAGGAATTTTATTTAGTAATATAAGTAAATTAAGTTACGAAAAGTATCACACTAACTGACCTTACGAAACCTTTGTGTAATGCAAATTGTTGAGATGGCCAACAATTGAGTTAAAATGTAGAAATTTCATTCAAATTTATATAAAACGAAAGACTTACATATTAGATAGATAACAAATTATGACCCTCGATAAGCTTTATATTGTTTCTTTACTATTACGAAAGTCTTATGTAATATGTTCTACTTAATTGATACATAAGGAATAATTATCTTTTGTAAGCTTTATCTAACATATTTGTTATATAAATATTTTGCAATGTATGATCTAATAATAAAATCAAGTAGGGAACGCATTACACTTAATTAAACCACTATGTTAACGTAAACTTACATTACAGAGCTTTTCCATAATAATAATTGATGAGATGATGAAAATTGTAGTTAATAATAAGTTTTACATAAAAAAATTTAATTACTGAACTTTTCATAATGTGAATTAAAAAAGTGCATACATAGTTTATTATAGGGGAGAAATAGCTAATAGTGAAATAGGGCGATGGAGATGAAAAAAAAAATTACCGAAATAGCTGATTATATGAGAGAAAGTATTTATGATAAAATGGGCATATGAATAAAAATTAAACTTATCTTACGGAACTTTTGTATAATGTAAATTTGATGAAATTGCGAATATTTCAGGTAACCGTAAAGGAAATTTAGCTAATTAAAAAATTAAATAATGTATTTGTAATACATAAATATTTTCTCTATATAGAATGAAAAAAAGTATATAGAAGTTTGCCTATGACACCTGAAAACGTAATATATATTAATCTTTCATAATTTGGAATGAAAATGTACATGAAAGCATAATATGTTCGTGATAATTTATTTTATATTTGTAGTCTTCCAATCTCATTCATTAACTAAACTACCCAAGGATAACTTGCTCCATTGTATGCCACGTGGCTCCCGTAATGACACTTGGAAAGATAGCAATACCACATAGCTCCTATATGGCTATATGTATATAACTTCCATTCTCAATATCCGAATGAATTTATTCTGTTAGACTCACAAACCTCTATTATAAATCCATTGAGCGAATTGGATCTCTTTTGCAGAAAAGAAGAGAATAGGTGAGCGCTCCCTCTCATCTCAATCACGAATAAAAGATATATAATAGATGAGTTGCCCTAAAAAAAAAACAATGGCGGGGAGGTGTTAAGTAATTGCATGCAGTATAATCCAAAATCAGCATCTCATCTAATTCTTCTCTTGCTAAAATGGAGATAGGGTTGTGGAAGAAGGGTATATTGATGGCTGTTTTGGTGCATGTGCTATTGTTGGGAAGGGAGAAGAAAGGTACGAACAAACATGAAAGATGCTCGGGTAGCCGCTAGAGATTTACACGCGGTATAGTAAGATTGGCCGCAGGGAATTAAGAAAATTAGTGTTAATGAACAGTAACCCTTTATTAATAAAAGGTCCGCTTTTTTCGAGGGCACTATTTCTGCTATATCTAAGCCAAATAAACAATGGAAGCATCTTCACTAATCGAAGATCTACTCACCACAAACAAATACTGAATCTGCCAACTTCACCGCCACCGATCGCCATAATCCCCTTCTTCTTCTTCTTCTTACTCTGCTTTGCCGCCAAGGTACCTGAATTTAGCAGAAACCTGGCTTCTAACCCGACGCTACCACAGATTGGTGCAGAATAAGTATATTGGTTGGGTGATGTGTTCGACAACTTGTCCGACTGGAAGAAGTCATGAGGGAAACGATAGTCAGGTGGAAATTAATTAGTAGAAGCTTGCACCTTCATTCTTATTAGAATCTCCTCCGCCATGCACGCACCCAAAAAAAATTAAAGAATTAAGTTTAGCGTCAAAACAGCAGCCGTCCCAATTTGGAGAAGAATCAAACTTTGGGTGACAATCATTAACAATAATATTGAAACCCCTTGTTGTTTTCTCCTTCAACTCGATCGGCCGAAGACCAAGTACAAGTGCAGAAGAGGAACACTTGGGAGTTCGACCGACGAATCCAAGGTTGGTAAGAAGCAAACACCTACTAGTTGTTGTCGTTGTTGTTGGAAAACCGCCTCCAACCCAATTTGTGCCCAAGTCGTTGGAGTCGTTATCAGATTTCGGCACCTCCACCGATCCGTCCCCATTCATCGTTCGCCATTACAACTACTTTTTACCTCAATTCCACATCTACTATACATATAATACGCCGAAGGGGAAAACAGCTTCCCCATTTCAAATTTCCTGCAACGAGAGTGAAAGTAGGAAGGACATTTTGGTCTTCACAATAACTTTTTTTTGTTCATTAAAAAGACACATACTGGGATTTGAACCATGACCATTTTATAGGAAAGCAAAGATCATAACCAATCATACTAAGTAGATTTGTTGTATCTTTTTAAATTAAAAACATATAATAGCCGGGAGGAAAAAACTCTTCCCCTATTTCAAATTCCCTGCTCCAGGAGCGTTTGTAGGAAGGGTAGAATAGGGAGTGTCAATTTTTTTCTCTTTCCTCTGTGGAACGGGCCAACTTACCGTACACATGCGGATTTAAACGGGTCTAAGAGTGTCAATTTTTTTCTTTAAGCTCTTTTATTTCTCCGTGGTGATAAAATATATATGAAAAAGCAAAAATAATACTCCTTTTTATTGTTAAAAATAAAAAAGACACGTACTGGGATTCGAACCATGACCATTTTATAGAAAAGCAAGGATCATAACCAATCACACTAAGTAGATTTGTTGTATCTTTTTAAATTAAAAACATATAATAGCCGAGAGGAAAAAACTCTTCCCCTATTTCAAATTCCCTGCTCCAGTAGCGTTTGTAGGAAGGGATAATAGGGAGTGTCAATTTTTTTCTCTTTCCTCTGTGGAACGGGCCAACTTACCGTACACATGCGGATTTAAACGGGACCAAGAGTGTCAATTTTTTTCTTTAAGCCCTTTTATTTCTCCGTGGTGATAAAATATATATGAAAAGGCAAAAATAATAATCCTTTTTATTGTTAAAAATAAAAAATTTAACAATAAACTAATGAATGGTATCTAATGGCTAACCGCTAACCATAAAATAAAAAGTTGAATGGGTCTGACCTACACGGGATTTGTCCATCAAGTAAAACAAATGAACATCATTGGTTTGCCATTCTAAAACAAGTTATTTTCTCTAGCATAATATATATTTTGCTATTATTTTATATCTTAGTGGCTAAAATATAATGTATTTTAAAGTTATTCAATGGTTCAACCTTGACCAACCCAATTAGTCCAATTTTTATCATTTCAAATATATGTTATATAATTATTTGATATCATAATGATCAAATTATAGTGTATTTTATAGGGAATCGTTTGATATTTGTTAGTAAAAAACTAAACAGAAAGATCTATTTGGTTATTTTAAACATTAAAACGATCCTAAACATTTTCAGTTCCTTTTGAATTTCTATGGTTTTATTCCCGAATAAGTGATGTGCAAATGGCGAATTGCAGTCATCTCTTTTCTTTCACTATTTTTTATTTTCAAATAGAAAGTTTAAAATTAAAGAATAATTAGGATTTGGCATGGGTCGGTCAAACAGGCTGAATTTCAAGTTTTGGCCCGTTTATTTTATGCATTGCAAATTTATTAGCATATTGATGGAAATGTCTTGGAAAAAAGACATATAAGTTGTACCTTTGCAGAAATGTCCTCAAATGTTTGAATGCTTTACGAATCAGGTTCCGTGACTTTTGTGATGGTGTATGTGCTTGACGATTGCTCGATGTTGTAACTACTTAGTTTGAGAGTAAATCTTTGATTTTCCCTATGAGTTGTGATACCAGTTCTGGTGGTTGCAGCATGTTGTCGTTGTTGGCCTGTAAAAGTTGTTCCGTCATGATGCTAAATACCTTTCTTTCTTTTTTAACAAATTGTGTAGTAGTGCTATTAAACAGACCATCCATGAACGCTACGCTTATTATGGTATGTTCTTTCCGGTGGTGAGAAATTGTGAATTGAGAATCATATTCGCCTACCGCACTGTGTCTGGCTGGTGGCTGCTTACTGTGCTCTCTAGAGTTATGAAACAGACTACCCATGAACGTTACCCTTAAGAGTCCATAACTTTGCGAAAACCCAAATTTAGGCAATCAAAGGTGGTGGATGTGTGATGATTTTTTATGGCTTAATTGTTTGTGAATTGGATATCTGATCTTTGTATGATTAGAGGGGATGTTTGCTTAATAGAATAATCCATTTTAATTAATGTTTATTTTTAACATGAACTTTAGTAACTCAAAACCTTCGAGACACATATCACATACTGCATTGTATCATTTTGCCTGGGTGCTTGCTGTGTTGTCAAACTTCTTTGCTGTTGCTGCATTTACACTAACAGGGGAGTTAAGAACCCATGAATGTTTCCGTTTGACACAAATAGGAGGACTTGCTTCTAAACCGTGCACTAAAGATGATTGGAGGAAACATCTCTATTGCAGTTGATATACTGGAGACCAGAACAAAAGCAACATATAACATCAAAACCAACCATCTGAACTATTAGCATTGTTGCTTTACTCTTTTTTCGTGGTTGAGTCTCCTTCAAAAAATTTAGTTTGATTTTAGAAAATTTTGCTTCTGCAGTCCTGTCTTGCCACCAACGCGTTCAGTAGATGGAGATGGCAGAGGCGAAGGCTATTTTTGTGTTGTTGTTGCTGGTTTAGGGATCGGTTTGTGAAGAAGAGGGAGAAGAGAGGGGGAAAGGGAAATGCAGGAGAGGGGGGATAACTCTTTTCTCCGACAAAATTGGAGTGAAGAAAGGAATTATGATCAGTAAGGATATGGTTATCTTACATAACAGTCTCTATTCTGTTTGAATTGAGCTTGGGAGGCAGTGATAAAGACAAGCTGCAACCAATTCATAGTGAGAAGAGAGCTATGAACTGTGATCATGTCTTATTTCAAGTTAGAAGGTAGTTTCAGTATAAGGATTATTTAATTTGACAAGTTGTTTCGTCCATGATTCTTGGTAGTTTCATTGCCATTCTAGCCATTGTTTAGTCTGTAATTTTTTAGAATTGATGTGCGAGTAATGACTTTCACTTAGCTTCAACTATTATGTGTGTATTTATTGGCATGTGATAGAATTCTCTTTTCCTTTTCTTTGAATTCAGTTTCATAGTCTAATTGTATCATTTGTACATAGGCAAATCATGCTCGAGATGACAACTCGCTTATATGGCTGGTGCAAGGAATGAAGCCATCATTAGAATTCATACCAACAACGGGGAGGGATGCCCAGGACTAATTCAATGATGATTGATGATGGTATAATAAAAACTGCAGTCTGCATCAGCATTAATTTCTAGGCCTAAGTAAAGTTATTCAACCCAAAACTCTGCTTAGCGCTAAAAATTGCCCTCACCCAACCTTGATCCTGTCACACTTCTGAAGAGTCAAGATATATGACTAATCCTCTCCGTTCGTATTTTCTTATTGACTCTTTCTGACCCTTTAGGTTTGGGCGGGTCGGGAAGAATCGGATTAGTGGGTCGATCCTAATCAAGTGGAATCCCAATCCCTTCACTCTCACTTGCTTTCTCTCCCATTCCACAAGTGGGTGACATATAGTAATCCGGCCAACGGGCCGGGTATAAGCTAGTTATTTCTATGTGCCATTGCTCTCCAATACATGAACAATGGTGGCATGGCAACAAACCAGCCCAACGCAGAACAAAACTTCAACCAACTGTGATGGTGAATTCCACCCTCCAATTCCCATTTAAAATCACCTCGACTCTTACTGAACAACTGACGTTTTTTGAGTCCACCATTTTCATCCATCTTCAACCAACTGTGATGGTGAACAACTGACGTTTACTGAATAATATTACACTCTGGCCTATGCTGTGCTGCGAAAAGAATATAGTGCAATAGAATGAATCCCCATGCGTTTCTGACTGAGATTGATCTCCATGAACCATGACTTAACGTCACTAATCAATACTTTCACTAGCAAGCGATATCACAAGAAGCCCTCAATCAATCGTTCCGGCCAACTGTTTTGAACAACTCTGATAATAGAAGATGACATAAGGATGGAAAGAAAAATGACTTCCTTACAGTTTCGAGACCCCATGATCGATCTATCTGCTTTCATTTCCTAGCTTCACAAGACGGCCAAGGTTGCAGCCGGTGAATTCGGATCTAAACACGCAATGCTAGTAGGAGAGACCAATTCTCCAAACAGCCAGCCCCTCCCTCCCAAAACAAACAAGGAAAACTTCCCTGCTGACCATCACCAGGCCGCGGCATGGACCAAGCCGAATTATGTAACCGTTTCCCATAAGTTATGCTCCTTGTGATTCATTCCCTCTTATGTATTTGCGGATTGTGATTGCACCCTAGGGTGGTTATGTTCGCCTTCGTACGTAACAATGAGCATCGATGGTTCTTCCAGGCATCTCTCGACGTGCTTTCTCGCTGGACAACCTCTCATGCTGCTGCACTTGTAGTATCCCCTGCAACACGATACGATGTAAGGGATTTCAGATCATCAGCCAACTGAGAACAACAGTGATTCTCGAGCTACAGACCCATCACAAAATTCACTTTTCATGCACAACAGAATACCGAGTCATCCATGTTTTATTCTCACTTATATGATGACAGAAGTTTACATTACATAAGCGAAGGTTTGGGAATAGCTGAACCATATGATTGATGCAGCCGGGCATCTAATTGACACGAGACTACTTCCCAACACCTATCTAAGCAGAAAGGTGTCGTGTAGTCACCAAATACAGCACTATGACATCAATGAGCAATCTAAAAGAAGTTGGCTCAGCAGGCATAGGCATGCATAGATTGAGAAGCTATGCAAATGAAGCAGAGCTATAAAATATAAATGGAACCAAAATATCAGCAGAAGTATTTAGAAGCACTCATCCAAAGCAGATATCCTTGAATTTAACATTATGTACCTAGGATGAGGAGAGCCCTTTATTGGCTTCTGCCCATACTTTCTCCACGAATAATCGTCAGGGGGAATATCTGCAAGCTTGTTGCTAATTGCAGGTACCTTGATGGACCTCTTCACCCTATGTTTCCTGTGAGTAAAGCATTGGCAAAAAGGAGCAACAGTTGTTAGTAGGCACATTCAAATTTCATCGTAAGACGAAAGGCATGCAAAGGTAGCTTATTGACTAGAGTTGAGCAAAGAATAAATGTCAAAACCTTTACCTCTTCTTGGAACAATGGCACCTGCCACTGCTTCCACATTTCACACTTCCATCTTCACCCCTAGCAGAACACTTCCTCTTGTGATGCTGCTGCTGCGAGCTCTGGTCTGAAGACCGGGGTGCACCAGTCAAATGGAATGATGCACTACCTTCCATGTTAGCTACACTACCATCTATGCTCAAGGAAGACATGAAAGATCTAGTGGAAGACATGGTAGGAGTGCAGCTAGAACTATCGAAATTCAGGTTAATCCCAATATTACTCCTTCTAAACATCATTTCAGCCTGCTGCTTCATTTGCTGCTGCCGCTGTTGGAGTTGCAGCCTTTGTAGCTGCTGTTGCTGCTGCTGCTGAAGGAAGTGATAATGTGCAGATGCTGTTTGTTGAGCCACATTGAGTGGGGTTTTCCCATTGGAGCTCAACTCCAAAGAAGGGTTTCCCAAGCACAAGGCTGTCTTAGCTGTTGAACCCATTTCTTGAATGGGATGATGGGTTTCAAGGTAGCCACTGGATTGTAGAAACTGGCGACCCTTGGAAGTCAGTGGCGACTGATCTGCGGGTCGATGAATTGGATTATCCAAGAAAATGTTGTTATTGGACAAAGCAGCAGTAGGGAATGGCTTGACTTTCCGGACCCTAGCATGACCTAAACCAGTATTGAGAAGAGAAACGACTTTCTTGAACTTAAACACGGCATCCCCAGTTTCCACCATCAAATTCCTGTAGTGGACTTGATCTTGGGGCTGGGATAGCAAATTCAAAACCCTATTGCAGCTCTCTATAGCTTCCCTGTTGGCCTCCTCAACTTCCTCCATTCCAATTCCCCCCCACAAAAAATGAGGGAGAAGAGGCTACTAATCAGTAATCGACACCCAGCGAAATCCTTAAACTACTAACAACAAGAAAACCATGGAAGCTCCCATGAAAATCCGGAATACCACCAGATCTGCTGCACCAGGAAGAAAGTTTATATAAACCCTGTTGAGCTTAAGCTACGGTAATGGGACGAGAACCCTATTCTGATCAAAAGTTGCTTCCCCGAGAATTCTCTGGACCCCAGATTCCAGTTACCGCAGAATGGTTTCACTGCAAGTTGGAGAGATACCCAGATAAGTAAACACGCGGAAGAAGACCCAAATGCACACCATAAGAACGAGAGTATAAAAAAAGTGGAGAAATTTCAGTCAAGTAGTGAGTGGGCACGCAGACCTTAGAGTGGACTTGTGGCAGTGGAGTCGCGGGAAGACAGAGAGACAGAGAGGATTGGTGGGTTCATCGTCGTCGTCCGCGGTCTGGGTAACTTAAGATAGACTAGTAAAAGAAATGAGAAGTGTGAAATACGTAAGACTTTTGGCTTTGCAAATTCACACTCAGGAACAATTAGCACACAGAGCTACCATCTCTCTTACTTTTTCCCTTATATCTCCAAATTTGTAATGGGTTAGGAGAGGAGGAGAGGGGGTTTGTTTGTTGTTCACACCCACTATTGTGTTTCTCCTTCTTCCTGCTCCTCTACCTGCAAGAAATTTTCCCAGAGAGAGACACAGAGAGGATGGTGGAAAAGGGTAGAATTGGTAAGGAAAAACGAAGAGCAGAGCAGAGGTGGAGAGAGAGAGAGAAAGTGAAAGAGGAGATGTAACGAAACTGCCGTTCCTCTCCTGTCAAAGATTTCAGACCGTGGGTCCCGCCCCCAAAGACCTTGTTGCTTCTTAAATCTTAATTATTCTCTCTCTCTCTCTCTCTCTCCTTTTCCAGGTTTTCCACCTTCTCTGTTGGTTTTAATTAACATTTTTGTTGCCCTTTTAAAAAAATTCATGGAGACAGAATGACAGTAGGATAGGAACTACAGGAAGAGACTCCAAAGTCCAAATGGACCCGAGTCCTGCAAAATCATTGTTCTGGTAAAAATCCTGACTTAGCTCCCCCAACTTTTATACTTTATTCTTATGCTCAGTGAGGTTTAGGTTTTCTATTCTCCACTACCTTTAACTTCTTGGCTTTTGGCATTTTGAAATTTAAGCATTCGTTGTGCTAGTACGTTATAGTTACGTTATGACATAAACAACAAGCGTCCATGAACATAGTTACATTAGTATTATCGTTACATTAGTAATATCAACGGTTGAGGCTCTCATCTATGTGTATAATATGGAACTTGAATTCAACTGAACACAATGAGAATTCGCTCTAGGTTTTTACCTAACTCATAGATTTTTTTTTTTAACTTTTGGGTTATAGGCACCAATATTGGGCGTGGAATTTTATGCACACTCTAAAGTATACACGGTCCATAATTTTAACCCTTAATTTGGACAAAATATGTTTCATATCAATGTTCTCTTGCTCAATTGGTCGCAACTTTGCCAAATCGCCACAACGTAAATGAAATAGCTTATCACGAGAATGAAACACATCGCTATTAAAGGGACCATTCTATGAATTAATTTGGTAGGAGAAACGATTGTGGTTGTAGCAAGATTACCATGAATATGTATATATAATTGAGGTGTGGGAGTTTGATATAGTGTTAGCAGTTTAATCGCAAACCCTCATGAAGCACGCACAGTTCATGTGGTTAACAACAACCTGAAAGATGTGGCGTAATGTCTGCTATTGTATGTATGACATATTTTATCAAGTTTTTTTATGGAACGACATAATTGATGATTTGTGATTACGAGTAATTGCACGTGATCCATCGTTTTTCCTCACGGTACTACTTAACGGAAGACGGGGGAGTAGAATGTTGTACATAGTGAACTCAACCACAATTGAATGAATATTTTAGAACAATCATATAAATATTTTAGAACTGAATGTCTATGTTTATTTTTCTTCTATACTTGAAATATCAAACTCATTTACTCAAAAATGTCATTCTAATAATAAACAGTATACTGTAAACCCAAAGCCAAAAGAGTTCCAAATTGTAAAAGTGAAGCGCACATAGACAAAAGAAAAGTTGAGTGACCATCTTTTTCCTTTTTTTACATGTACCCAACTACACTAACTTTCCTTTGCAACGTATTTATTTGACCAATTTTTTTTTACCGTTAACACAAATATTGACCGTTTTTGTTTGGTGTTCTCAATCTTTTCCTCTTTTATTTATAGTGACAGTGGAGGTTGTGAAACTTGGCATCGTTTCAACAGAGCCAACAAACATTATCGCTCCATCACCTTTGTAAAGAGTGAAAACTTAAACTACTTATTTAGCTGTGCGATTTTGTTGTATTCTTTGGTAATATGTACTTTGTTCTCTCTTTCCCATGTATCGCTTGTTTCTTTTCCTTGTGATTATCTTTGGATTCTTAGTCTTTCGAAATGTTAGTTAAGAAATTAAAATATATCCACTAATTCATTTCCGTAAACATCCACTAATTCATCTCCGTATACAAGGTTGAAATTTTATTTTCAACATGTAACATTATTGTCACATCATTATTTATGAAAGGTTTCTAATCTTTTTCCATATAAATTTAATGGGCTATTTTTGTTTCGGTTTTTTTCACATTTATTAATTTTTATATTCAAAATAATATTCACTTTGAGATATTTTGGAACAAAAAATCCCTAAAATAATATTGGAACAAAAAAAAATTGAGACATTTATTACCAGTCTATACTCTATTCCATTGTGGTAATGCTTACATAAGTTCATACCACGTGGTATAAAAGTGTATCATGATGGTAAGAACATATCGGATTGTAGAATAGTTTAATACATGATAGTAGGAATATTCGAACCGTTATTTACCACATTGATCATTGTTTACCACCAGTTACCATCCATGTACCGAGGTGGTATTGAATGGTATATTATGGTCCTATTATTTTTTATCATAAAAATTTGTAAATCCAATAGATCATGATGAACTCGTTTCTTCTGTGAAATTTTTTCAAAATTCGAGTAAACAACAAAGGTGGTATGAAATTTTTTATCAAAATATATTGAAAATAGATATCATTTTGTAGATCACAACGAACTCATTCCATCTGTGAAATTTTTTTTTTAATTCAAGTTAAAACAAACACTACAACAAAACCTGGCTTCAGAGACAAATAAGTTTAAAACAATTATTGTATCATTCTCTATATCTAATTTATTGCCGCAAATATATCATTTGCTTCAATGTGTCATATTATTTGTCTCTATAGTTTAATATTCTCATAAAATATATATAAGATAAATTATATTAATAGATTTGGAGACGATTATCCTATTTGCTTCCTATAATATATTACTTGCAAAATAGTGCGCTTGCGGAAAGAAAGAACATGAGCAATTTACGTGATTTCCCCGTTCGTAAGAACGAGACTATTCCACGGAGAACGTGAGTTCTCGGTTTTCTCTTATTAGATTTTGCAGAATAGAAAGGTGCAACTTACATAAGCCAAGTGGCTACAACTCCTACCTATATACCCTTTGCTAATCAAAGTGGATATTAGGTTAAACAACCAAAATACAATTTAGTACTCCAATAATGTGGGACTAACCAAAACATCTCAACATTACTCATTAGAACAAAGCATATATGAAGCCATATTTAATTGTCTCCAAACATTTTTTGTGGTATAAAAAAATGTATCAAGTAAACGAATATAATTAAGAAAATTGAAAGCGTAAAAAGGAAGAGAGCTTTTCCCTCTCATATTTTGGCGGGTGAGACTTAAAGTTTTATTTGGTTCCAAATTCTAAAACATGAAAGGGGCATGTAAAGACGATGTACGTCCTTTGGCCCCAATTATAAATTTCAGTATCTGGTGCCGGCAATTTTTGCTAGATCAGCATTCCCAAACCCATATTCTCCAGGTAGTATGCCTCTTATGGGAAATATGGAAATCTAGAAATTTAGTGGTATTTGAAAATACCCAACCTCATGTCTGTTCGCTTGCCTGCCAATACTCTTTTCAGTTCCGTGAAGTGTTCTCATCCTCGTCTCCTGCCCCGTCTCCCCCTCCCTGTGCGCCTGCGACTGTTTCCCTTTGTTGGCTACCCCCGCAACTAGACAATTTGAAGATCAACTTTGATGCGGCCGTTCAAGACTCTGGTTGCTCGTCTGGCCTTGTGGTTCGTGGCTCGGACGGGCATGTGCTACTCGCCGTCGGTGTTCAGCATCAGGGTATTTCTGACCCGTACATTGCAGAGCTCCTTGCAACTAGGGAGGCAATCTCGCTTGCAACTTCTAGAAGTTTGGCTCGTGTCATCTTTGAAGGAGATGCATAAGTGGTCATCCGTTAGCTCAAACTCGGAGTGGTGGAGGATTCGTCTGGTGGTCCGCTGCTTAGAGATTGTCGTTTTCTTCTTCAATCATTTCCTCATTGTATAGACTGTAGAGCTGTTCCGCGGACAGCCAATTGGGCTGCTCATAGAGTGGCACGCAAAGTCTTGTTGTTGTCCCGGTTAGAATTAACTTCTTTTGATTTTGTTGGGTGACTAGCTAGTGGGGATAGGAAGGGATTGTAAGTAGTGTTATTTCTAAAACATGAAGGAGCGCGATGTGGAAAGTTGTGAAGGTTAAATTAATTAAAAACCCCTAATTACAAAGTCCCCAACTTGTCTGACTGTTTGCCTTCCCTGTGTGACCTTAACCCTCCTTCAAATTCGAAACTCCAGCCTCTCGCCCATATCCCTCATTCTTCATTACATCGGGACTTATACAACAGGAAGTACGACTCCATCTTTCCTTGTCATAAACCTTCTACCCCTCAGCTGATCAACCTGGTAATTCTATATGCTCTCGTATCCTTCTTATTTAACATTTCGTGAGTGATTTTGATTTCTTGTTTCAGGGGCTGCTTCTGCGGCAGCTTGCGTTACTTGTCTTCCTTCCTTTAATTTTTGGCTACATGTCTTATGAATGGATTTCTTGTGTGTTCCTCTGCGGTTTTGAAAAAACTTCTATTTTGGGTACATGTCTTTTGTTACAGGGAATGTCATGTGTTATTTTCCACACTTTATATGATCCTGATGTTCATGTAGTATTGTGAGCATAAATCCACATTGTTGTGTAGGGGTTCAATAATTGGGAAAATGTTTCTATGAAATATTTGTTGAATTTGCAATCAAGCCCAATGAGCCCTTAGTGCGACCATATGCAAGCTTTCGAACCATTGGAGATGCGGTAGCAGAGTCGATCGCTTGGCCGTCACGCTTTATAAGTTAATTGAAGAAAGCTTTTGTGAATTTCATTTACTTCTATGGTACGTAGCTCATTTGGGCTATATACATGTTGTTCATGTGCAATAGGTGAAGAAGACATGCATTGTTAAACCTTTATGGTGAATATTATCTTAGTTTAATGTGCCAATGCAGAGGAGGAATCGTCATTTAACTGCCTTTTCCTTTGTCCTCGTGCAACTGAAACGTGGGTAAAGGTTGCTCCTTCTTGCTCGCCTCATCTTAACCTCACCCAATGGATCTTCGCCATGAGACAGCAGAATTCATAGAAGGTCGGGCAAAACATTTCTGTATCTGGAATATTTGGAAGGCGCGTAATGATCATATCTTTCGTTGAGTCATGTCCCAGACGAAGACTTCGATTTACGCCTTTCGTGATGCGGCAGAACCTTATTACCCGCCGTCATCTTCTTCTCCCCCTTCACAACCTCGGGTTCTTCCACCACAACCGTGCCAACCGCCTAGCATTCTTCGCAAGATTCACTGTGACGGATCGTTCGATACTGACCCACAGACAACGACTTTTGGAGTGGTTATTAGAGACTCCAACGAGCAAATTTGTGGTGGGAAGGCTGGAAGTTTTATTTGTTCCTCTCCTATCGAGGCTGAAGCTAGAGTTATTGTGGAAGCCTGTCAAGTGGCATCATTTGACCATGTCCCTTCAATGATACATTCTGATTACAAGGTGTTGGTGGAAGCAATCCATAATGATCATGCGGGCTGCCCTTGGTGCTGCTACGCTTACATCGCATCATTTTCAAAGATTCTAAAGGAGTTGGATTGGATTAAGGTTTCTTTCATTGGTCGCCAAAAAATAAGGAAGCTGATTGGGTAGCTCGTAATTGTAGATCAAACTCTCTCCACCTAGATTGGTTGTCTGTTCTAGTGGTTATTGCAGATTTGTTGTAACTGTGGTTTTGTTGTAGCTTCGCTCGATTTGATTGGAATGAATGAATGACTGATTTGCTCAACAACAACCAAAAAAAAAAAAAAAACTGGGTGAATTGCAAATTTGGCCACCCATATTATCTATTTGTAACAGGTTAGCCACTCAAATCACTTTCGCTTCAATTTTGCCAATGATATTACACACTTATATCATCTTTGGTCACACACCGTCTAGTTTCGTTAAATCTGTCCTATGTGGTAGTCAACAGTTAAGTTTGACTGTTAAAATGATGACGTGGCAACAACCTGACCGACACATAGACACCACCTTTGCAGCCACGTCATAATTTAATTCAAAGTAATATAATATATTATAAAAAATTCAAAAATTAAAAAAGATAAATTGGAAAAACTAAAATCAAACCCGACGCCATTAACCCCAAAACAGATCCCTTGCCGAGCGTTGCACCGGACTCGACCCAAGCAGTTTCGGGTTCAACATCGACGCTAACCAACCGGAGATTGAACAAATCGAGGAGGACGCTAAGACGCAGGAGAGGCTAAGACGTAGGAGAGGTTGTCGAAATCGTGGCCGCCACCGCGAATTCAGAGCTAGAGAAGAGACAGACGACGATGACGACGCAACGAATTTGACGCCGACGACAAGAGGGAGACGACAACGGTCTCAACCGGAAGAGGCTTTATTATCGTCCCGACATCCGAAGTCTGCTCTTTAGCTAAATTCAAAGATTTTTTTACCATACTTGATTGCGCCAACAAGACACTATTTCACAAATCAATTCGACATAAAATTTACAATTGGTTACTAAAATGTGAAATCAAAACTTTGGGTGATTCGATGGATAACAAGAATCATACGACAAAGGAGAAGAAAACAGAGGAGGCGACTGAGTTTGGACCGGATAGCTTTGAAGGTGGCAATTGAAACAGAGATCGTCGACATTCAAATCTGGCAAGAGATGGATGAAAGGGAGATGGTCGGAGTTCTGTTTATGCTTCTTCTCCTCTTCCCGCTTCCCCACCTCCTCGCAATCAACGGCCCCGCCTGGGAGAAACAGGTCTGCTACGAGAACTACTCGCAACTAGTAACGGTAGTCGACGACAGTGGGTCTTCTGGGAACAGGGGAGAAAGGCAGGGGAGTTAGGGCGGGTCTTCTAGTAATGGCAGTCAGCCGATAGCTCAAGAAAAAGTGAGGGGCGGGGTTATAGCGTAGATTTTTCTTCTCTTTTTTCTTGTCATTTTTCTTATATATTACAAAATAAATAATTTTTTATTGCCACATCACTATTTCAGTAGTCAAACTTAACTATTGACTGCCACGTAGAACAGATTAAACGGAATTGGACGGCGAGTGACCAAGGATAACATAAACGTTTAGTATTAATGGCTAAATTGAAGCAAAAGTGATTCGGATGGCTAACCTGTTATAAATAGATAATATGGGTGACCCAACTTGCAATCCACCCAACAAAATCCAGATCCATGAGACCACAATGCTGCAATTTCTTTGCCGGCGAATTTGATTCTGCTTGTGACGTCAACCGACCTGGGTTCTGACATTGTCAGCATCGAAAATACAAGGGCTTTACTGAGAATAGAAACAAAAAGGTTCACTTTGACAATCATATTCATGAGGCGGCAACTGGCAAGGAGGACATATCATCATCTCAAGATTCACTAATCCTGTGCTAAAATTTTCACAAACGCTCTACTTCTACTCAGAAGCGATCCAAGATCTATTGCTTACGACCCCTTCCTCTCTTGGTCGCCTGTGCGTCCATCTGCTCTTTTCCTGTAACTTCCGATATATCCGCTGCAATGTTTATAGATCAAGGAACAGGAAAATGAGTAAGGACGGGTCACAGATTGTACTCAATAATTTAATAAAACTTATCCCAACAGCTGCCCTTCCTAAGGGCAGACACAACACATTGTGAATCAACAAAATAGGATAGTTGGCGGGACTACTCAGATAGTCAAAGGATTAAATGAAGTTATGCAATTAGCAGACAGTCGAAACACCAAATTCACTTAGACAAGCAAATTTAATATAGTTATACTATACCATCAGGGCCCCGAGCCATCAGGGTGAAGAATATGTTGTTCAGCTTCTCCATTTTCTTAGCATCCTGTGCCTGATCAGTCTTGAACTTGAGACACTAGCAAAATGCAGAAACAACGGTGAGTAAGAGAGAGGGGACAATCTGTTCACTTTGAGTTTGTCTAATTGGCCTCATCGCTTTTAGAGTTAAGACAATAGAAAACACCAATCAAACCAACTCACGCATGGACAAAGACAGTAACGGGACAGTTTCTATGATTTCTCAAATTTACCAACTAAACAGGTTTTTGTTGTCTGTTTTTTTTTCTTTCCTGTTGTGGTCTTAAGACTACTTTTAGAGTAAGGGTGCATAGTATTCACTCATTTTTGTAAGTGCATCGAAGAAGCCATCACACACATATTCTCGCAATTACAATGAAGGCACCCAACAAATCCTAAATTAAGGAAAGCATCACCAGCAGAAATTTAACAGAATACTCATCTAATTAATTGTTGAATCAGCAGGAATAGCTCGCCTGAAGTAACGTAATGTTTTCTCTTATAGTCTTAATATTGTGACAATTTATGTGCATCCAGCTGGAGAAATCATCATGTGGGAACATAGAAATAGAACATAATCATGTATGCTCAAGAAAGAAAAAACGAGATTGCTCTGAGCTGTGTTTGGAAACATAATTGGGAACTGCTAGTTTGACAGTAATTTGGAAAGTGCTTGCCTATTATTCATGAAGTTACCATACAAGAGATAACACAGAGCATGATAGATACCCATTAGGAGATCCAAGAATAAGCAAACATAAGAAATAGTTTTACAGTTTCTATAGTATTTGGCTTAATGCATATGTTGCATTAGCCACTGGTAGCTGAATAGTTTTATGGTTTCAATAGTTATATATCCCTTCAAGTGAATAGATCAAAGGTCATTAAATCTATTTATGTGATCCACATCGCGGGCAATTCTATGCCAAAGGGTTGTTTATGAGTCAGCAAAAGGCCACCATTAATAGAGGAGCCCCAATAATCAAAGAAAAAATATGTAAGAAGCCAACTCCCACGGCAAACTCAAACCAATTCATACGAGAGACTGAAAACAAAACCAAAGAAGATTTTATTTTAATCCTTAAGATCATTGTTTACTTGCAACTAGGACATCAGAATCACCAAAAATAAAACACTGGGAAAGGCCAGGCACCTATTAAGGGAATCATAAGGCAAGCACAGGTAAAGGTCAGGTAACCATCAAAGGATCCACATCTTTCACCCTAGCAGAAAAGAGCTTTAAAGAACAACTGACGAGACTGAAATCCCAACCATGAGGTAACCATGTAGTTGTTCATCATGACAATAAGTTAGAACAAGGGAATCCAGCAGATAAGCCATAGTAAATACCTGTATGTTGTCGGTAACCTTGAGAACCAACTTGCCTTCACTGTGTCTGTACTTCATAGCATACCGAGTCTATGTCCCACAATTTTCAATGACATGTAACAATTGCAAACGAAAGCAAGACGAGTTAGTAAACCATTACACAGAGCATGGTTTCCCTTCGAGCAGTATTTTCAATTCTCTGGCCAGAGGAACCAACTATAACAGCAGGAACTTAATCCATGTAAAAGATGACCACCGGCTCAATTATCCTCTCCCCATCAAATTTACAGTTAATGTCTTCCTACAACCTTGCCGAAAACACAACAAACGAGAGAATGAAAGAGCAAGAAACACACCGAATCGGGATCAGCACGGAACAACTGCACTGATCGCTCAACAAACTCGTCCCAAGAGGTAATGTAAACCATTGCAAGGAGTCGCAAGGAACTGAGAGAAAGGGGGGAAACTTTGCTCCGTCTCGGTGTTTCCTGGCAGATAAACGGCATCAGTTGTCATACAAAAACGAAATTTGGGATACAGACAGAGTAACGAAGTCCGTCTCCCAACCCCCTACTCGTAGTAATTCCTGGTTGAACCCTGAAGGATTGTCGATTGCGACTCCCCTGCCATAAACCCCAACGATGAAGGGGAATTCTCAAGGAGCGTGAAACGTACCTCAGGAGAAGCCGGCGGGATTCAACCGAAGCTCTCCGAACCCTAGAATTTCAACGGACACCTTTAGCTCGGCAACCGATCGGCACTGCGGCAGCCTAGTTTGTTGCCTTTCCTTTCTGTGACTAGCCAATCCAAGATGATAGGCAAGAGATTTGGATAGTAGTTGGAGATGAGAGGACAAAGATCAAAGAGCAGGAGGTGCCGAGAATCGCAGACGGGATGCAAGGGAATCTGATAGCCAGGAACAGAGTTACAGGGGACCGTATCTGGTCAATAACATAACCCAACAACCATCAGCTGCCACATTAGCAACCGTTCTCTTCCTAAAATTATTTATTTTTTTCCTCTTTGTTTAACCGACGATTTCTCTCTTATTTTAAAAATCACAGTTAAATAACTGTACTTATCAGAATGATATCAATTTTTATATATTTTTTGAACAAAAAATATTGAGGCATTTTTTACTAGTCTATGCTATGTAGGGGTGTTCAAATGATTATCATGGTAATTACGAAACCAAATAAGGCTAAATTCTATTATCATGAAATACAATATCATAACCAAACCGTCCAAACTAATACAACAACCAATTTAACCAAACTAAAATTTAATTGGTTAGGTTAACTAGTTAACCAAAATAACCAATTTAACATAACATTATCATTAAAAGAGACAATCTTCTTGTTAGTGCATCAATTTGCAATTTATATAATCAATAACACATATCAATCAACACATAATTATAGTTAACATAAATACATGACACAAATACAATTATCTTACATTTGACTCTTAAGTGATTATGCAAAGTATTAAGTATGTTTATATAATATATATTAAATATATGGCTAATTATTTAACTAGTTAATTTGGTTTGATTGGTTAGAGGTGTCTGAAACCGAACCAAACCACCTAAACCAAACAAGCTAAAATGTTTAACCAAATTAAATCAATTATCCAAATTAACCAAACCAAATTATCCAAATACTAGTGGTTAAAACCATGGTAAAGAAAATCGTATCGGAAGTCATACCGGATCCATCAGTGGTAGGGTATTTTGTGGTACTACCGTGGTTCAATCGTTGTGTACCGGCTAAATACCGTTTTTGTAATTAAAAAATATGTTTTTGTTAAAAAATCGTACCGACAGATTCAGGATACCGTTTCGGAATAATACCGGAATATACCGAATAACAAACCTGAATACGCTAGAATCTCCTTCTTGATCAACCGAATTGCTTCCTTTTCCACTTCCTGTTGCTGACATCTACATAGACCATAGAACAACTTAACAAAACTTCAATATTATCTTCTAGACCATAGAACAACTTAACAAAATTTCAATATTATCTTCTGCTTTTAAGAGACATACTTGATATTTGAGCAAATTAATCTGACGCGAACAAAATATGTCCACAACAGATGGTATGACCTGTACAATACACAATCAATCCACATGGCTCTCCTATTAATTTACAATCACAAAGAAGAAAGTTTATCCCAAATCAGAATCTGGAATCCATATACCTCGAAGGATTGAACCCAGGGTACGACGGCGAACGACGCATAGCAGACGGTGGAGGATCGTCGTTTGTTGCTGTTTTTTAGGGAGATAGACGAGCAGGTGCAGGGGAGGATGCACGGGAACGCCGGCTGCCGTTGTTTCTCGGTGAGATGGAAATTCGGGTGTAGGGAGAACGCCGCAATCGCCAGCTGCTGCTGTTTCTCGGCGAGATAGACGCGCAGGACCGACGAACGGAGAGTCAAGGATGGACGAAGGGGGTTGGGGATGGACGCCGGTGTTGGAGATGGAGGTACGGGTCAGGATCGGGGTCGGCGTTCTCAGTGGCTGTTGGGGATTCAGATTGGGGTGAGGACGACAATTTTCCTTTTTTCCTAATTTTAAGTTAGTTAAACGGCGACGTTTTTCTTCCAATAAGTCTACCGTCGGTTAGAATGAGACCGGACGGTATTTCGGTTTCTGCCGGTTAAGCCGAAAAAACCGGCCGGCACGGTAAAACAACCAACATCAGTCTACCGTATCGATTTTGGTCCGTTTCCCGGTTTTTCCGGTTGAATCCGGTTTCCTGGTCCATGGTTAAAACGGTTACCACGTTAACCACTCCGTTTGAGGTTAAGAAAGAGGAGAAGCACGACTCAAAATCTTATGTCAGTGAAAGCACATCGTGCGTCATCAGAGAAAACAAGCTATATGCCAGGAGTAGATGCAGAAGTGAACTCTGCAATGGAGAAATTGTTCTTGGCGGCAGATAAATGATAGCCAGATGTTGCAGACACTACGATGGAAGATGGACAACTCCTGTAGGAGGCGACACTTCATCTTAGTGGATCTTGATAGGGATACTAGGACAATTAGAATTAGGGATTTGGGACTAGGGTGGTGGATGAGGAGAAGCACGATTTGAAATATTGCATCAAACTCAAGACTCTTTGCTCAGTCTCTCTGCCCTAAATTAATCTAATCGCGGTGCTTAACGAGTATTAGGAACTCAGTGGGCAACGAGTCAACCTGGCAAAATCAGCGGTCTGCTTCAGTAAGAACATCTCGATACTTATTTAGGAATTAGGAGTTACTGGCTCAAGTTTTGGGGGTGGGAGCTGTAGGAGTGCAGGACAAATATCTGGGGTTTCTCACCCTTATAGCACAGTCTAAGATGGCAACATTTTGATTTGTCGATGAGCGGTTGTTGGCACGACTTCAAGGATGGGCTTGGAAAACATTATCTTGGGAGGCTAAGAAAATATTGATTAAATCAGTCGCCTCAGCTTTACCATTGCACGTTATGTCCTGCTTTAAACTCCCTCTCACTATTTGCAGAATTTTGTATAGAATTGTGGCACATTTTTTGTGGTGAGTGGAGGATGGTCAGTCCCATATAAGGTGGATGTCTTGGCGTAGGATGGGTCGTAGGAAACATGAAGGACGAATGGGCTTCCGTAGGTTTGAACAATTCAATCAGGCGCTATTAGCCAACATTGGGTGGAGGCTACTCAATGAACCCCAGTATCTCATCGCTCAGGTGTATAAAGTAAAATATTTCCCAAATGACAGTTTTCTCACGACTACGGCGCGCTTTCACCCTTCTTGGGGTTGACAAAGTATCCCTTACGGGTGTCAACTCTTGGAGCAGGGCATGCGCTGGCAAATCAGGAATGGTCGGACTGTGTCTGGGTTACATGATAAGTGGATTCTTGCCTTGCACCCGGCTACCCCGTGTTATAACCCTCGGGTGTTGGCAAAAGGGGGTGATGTTAGGGTGGCGGATTTTTCATGTCCTGGTGAGGGTCGCTGGTCTGACGCAAAGTTAGTCCAATGGTTCCATCCAAATACTTGTCGTGCGATTAAGGTCATCCCGCTACCTTGCCAAGATATAGAGGATAAGCTAGTATGGCACGACACGTGTGATGGGATCTTCACTGTGAAATCAGCGTATCACTTGACGGTGTTGTTGACCAGCGACAGGGTCGATGGATATCGACGGTTAGCTGGATCGATCGACAAAGGTGGATCCCATTGTGGGATTCCCCCATTCCTCCTAAATTGAAAGTCTTTTTATGGCAAGTCTTCCACCGATTCTTACCAACAATGGAAGCCCTTATCAAGAAAGGTGTCCTGGTGCAACCCAAATGGCCGGTTTGTTGGGCTGAGTCTGAAATTTTGGAGCATCTCTTTCTAGAATGCCCTATGGCTAGAGGATTATGAGACCATGCTGGTTTGGAGCACCTTGGTCAAGGCTTTCCCCGTTACTCGCTCCTACCGTCACTCTAGAAAATGGCCAAGTGTAACCACCTCCTAAAACGTAGTATAGCGGGTTTGGGTTTTAATGTCAACCCGGGTCCTAGATGTGATGACTACTCCGTGAGTTCTTATTATTTAGCAGTGGAACTTTAGTGAAGATCCAAACAAGCAAAGCAGTAAAAAGGTTGTTTTCAAGTCGAGAGAGGTCACCGGGATATGGTTTCCCCTAGACTGCCGTTAAGCTGGATTGTAATTTACCAAGTTCAAGTTCAATGATAGTTATACTGCGGGAGGTTCTTAAACAGTCTGCAGTTTCTACTAAAGATCTCCAGACCCTCTCAATCTGAGCCCCCAGCGGGCGACTAACCTCCACCGGAGTAAACAGATTGAGGCCCTAACGAACCAAACCCCCACTACCGAAGTAAATTCGGTACAAAATAGTGAATTGACTCCTCGACTAAAGTCGCCAATTCACTACCTTCAATCAAGGGTGCTCTATCAAACTAGGCAGATATTCTCTTTCTAGGTTAAAGCAGAAACAACAGGAATTTGATCAGGATTCATGTCATTCAACAAATCAAACCTCAGTTGAATATAATCATATCACTGAATCTGTACTTGGGTTCATACAATCAGACCTAACATACAAATCTAGGGTTCTTCATACCCAGGTGAATAAGAAAGTTACTCTATAGAGAGAGATGGGAAATCTAGCTCAGATGTGGAAATCATACTGTGAAGGATGAGAATATGCTTCTGGCACTCAATCATCTCTTCTCCAAGCTCAAGCCGCGCTCCAATGGTGATGGAGATCGATCAAAGACACTTGCAGAATCAGGTTCGTCACTTTCTCTCTCTAGGTTTACACTTTTTCTCTCTAAAACTCGGAACCCTTCACTTTTGCCCTTCTTTTCCCTTAAGAAGCTGTCTGTCGCGATCCCCGACCTGAATACCCGATCGGGTATTATGGATGGAGACCGGGTATCTTCAAAATGAACCGTCGGGGAATAGGGGTTAATCCCCGGTCAGGGTCAAGAATACCCGACTGGGGATTTTTTATTGCTGCCCGGGCCCCCTTCTGCTTCTCAAACGCCCGAAACATGAATTCCCCGGTCTGCTCCAAATAATACCCAGCCGGGTATTTTGCTCATCCAACACACTTCAACCCAAACGTGCTCCTTTCGACCCGAAACTCGTTTCTTCGCCTCGATGCCAATGCTAAGTCCTGAAATATAACATAAACGCACAACCTAGCGTGAAATCGGCTTAAAACACGAGAATCAACATCTCAAACGGCTCAAGAATAGGGATAAAAACATGTGCAATCAATGGTCTATCACCCGTCATACCCTACCGCTTCTTATCAAAACCTACTGGCTATCATCCGGAGCCCCCATCAAGTTATGGCATTCATTGCCGTGCTTTGGCGGATTTGGAAATATCAGAACTAGTTGTCTTTGATGGCAAACAGTTTGGGATCCCAACTCTGATGAGGCAGTACCTTCAGCAGTTGTATGAATGGATTAACCTCTATGATTATCTTTTGTAAAAAAAAACTAAAAAAACTAAATAAACAATCAACTCTCGTCTATATATTTAATTATTAATTGTCAAGGTAATTAATTTCGTGTTCGATAATACCGATTGAGATACCGAAATTATTTAGTGATTGAAATTGTGATTAATTTTAATGTATAATTCGATATTCAAAATTTCAATATTTGATAGTGAGCAAGGTTGTCAAACCGGTTTATACCGTTGTGCCGGTTTGGCAAGTGGAATGGTACGACCAGTGGTATAACCAGTTTGTGCCGATTCATGCCGGTTTAAAAAAATGTGAAAACAATTAATATCCAATGTATTTAAACATATTTGTGGACAATTGAGTTACAATCTAACAAATATCATCAACTTTTAACTATTTCATGCATAAAATGAATAATAAATTAATTTTTGTATTCATTAAATTCATTAAAACGATGTCATTTTACTTAGAATACGTAAATCGATCATACCGGTTATACCGGTGATGTCATGTCGATTTCATGACCGGCACAGGTTGAACCAGGTTCAACCGGATGACATGCCACCGGCACGACAACCATGATAGTGAGGTACCGATATTATACCTATTTCCACCCCTATTCTACTAATAGGTGTGAGACAGACAACCTTCACCCTCACCCCTAAATCAAACTATTGTCAACTGACGTTGCCAAGACGAGGGCGGAATGACGGACGTGACCCTGCTGCGTCCCTGCCAAATTAAATCACAGCCACCCTAAAAGCCACTCAGTGGGTTTTAACTTTTTAGACTGAGACGGGAGCCGTACCAGGTAAGTTACATACACCACTCTATAGCCCTAAAAGCTGCTGCCTGCTTCTATTCTCAGTTGCTGTTTGCTCGCTCACAGTCTTCCCGTCTCCTCTCTCCCTCCCGTTACTCACCGGTCACTCACCACGTCCAACTTCTGCAGCCCGTCAGTCATGCTTTCATACTCCAGAAGTTTCCAACCATTTCGCCCTCAACCGGAGAATTTCTCTGGTCTCGCTCTCTCTCTCTCTCTCTCTCTCTCTCTCTCTCTCCCTCTCCCACTCCGTTGCATTTCCTTTGCCGACCGGAGCGATCGAGTAACGGAAGAGTAATGCGGAAGGAAATTAAACGCATCACCGAAACCTTCTTTTGTTCTTTCTCTTGCTCGCTTCTTTCTCGGCGGACTTAGCTTCCGTTTTTTCGGTTCTCCAGTTCCGTATCCGATTTCGTCGCCTTCCCCAGCGAATCACAGCTCCGCCAGCATTAAGTTGAATTACCGCTTAGGTTTTTTCACTTGTTTTTTTGTTTTCTTGAGCAGATGATCCAGGGGCAGACGAGTTTCTTAACGCAGCTTTCTCCGGAGACCTTCCGCTTATCAGGAGTAATCTGCCTCTCCCTTCTCTGTCTGTGTGTATATACGTTTCCCCCTTTTCCGTCCTAGCTAGCTACTGGTTGTTGGCTAATTTCGCTCTGTTTCAGGGCTGGCTCGTGCGCTTGAAAAGCCAGTAGAATCCGTTCGGGACGATAATGGCCGGACCGCATTCCATTACGCTGCAGTTGGGGGTAAGACCCATGTCTGCAGGTTTTTCCTTGACAAATTGAAAGTCGCTGTTGATATCAGGGATGGATCAGGTATGATTTCGGATTTCCCTTTCTCATCCGCTTTCCATTCAAACCGCTAAGCATGAATGCTGTTGTGGTCCTGTGATTGGTTACCCTCGAATCTGGCCTCTTGGCGAATTACATGAACTTCAAATACTCGTAATGTGATATTGTCATGGAGCACTGTACTTAGACCTTTAACTGTTGGAATTGTCGCGTGATTTTCACAGGCGAGACTCCCTTACACCATGCAATTTTAGGTGATAACTACTCTACCGTAGTGTACCTTCTTGACAATAATGCTGATCCAAATGCCGCAGCTGCTGATCATGGGGACTTTAGGCCTTTGCATTATGCTGCTTCAAGAGGTCAGTTTTAGATAAGATTGTCTGTTTCATTTTTGCTTCCTCTTCACTCCAGTGTCTTTGGTACCTTGTTATGAATCTAGGATGTGGGTGTCCGGTTCATAATCATTAGTGTACTGCAAAATGAGCATGTTTTTGTCGTGGCACGAAATTCGTTGTGTTTGCCAAAAGTTTATGCTTTTGGTAGGGTTCGATGTTTGATTGATTAACTAAATTGCCTCAGGATTCAAGAAACTGGCGCTCCTTCTGTTGTCAAAAGGTGCTCATGTTGATGCAAAATCTTTTATGGGCGCCCCATTGCATTTTGCAGCTCAAGATAAAGCAATGGTTTCAACATTATTAAATCACAAAGCCAATGTATGCATCATACCTATCCTTTCTTTGTATCGGGTTCTTTATTCGTTGCATTTACATTGTCGCTTAAACGTATATTTTGGTGTCTTATCATCAGATTCAGGAGCTTACAAATGATGTTTTGGGCATTTAACTGGTCAGTCAATTGACTGCTCTTGTGTTTCTAATTTTGGTGCAGCCTAATATGGTTGTCTTTGATGCATTTTCTCCACTGATGATGGCGATTTCCCTGCAATCTTTCGACTGTGTGAAGCTACTACTGAAGGTGTATTCTGGCCACTTGGATCGATCCCGAGCTTTGCTTTAGTTACTTAGTCATCAGAGTTCTGTGCTTTCTGTTTCATGTATTTTCTACGGAAATCAACTACGTGATGGCTGTCTTGCTCCATAGTCATAAATTATAACACTGCCTTTATTTTCTCTAAGGGTGGAGCAGATCCAAACTTAACTCCAAGCCTAACCAAGCTTGGAATGACTCCTCTGGGTTCTGCTGTCATGGAGGGTACCACAGAGATCATCAAGCTGTTGTTACAAGCAGGAGCAGATCCTAACAAGACTGATGTGGTATGGTTCTGTTTCATTCCATACTGTCAAGTTTGTTTTATTGCAGATGGAGTATAAGTAATCAGGCATTTCAAGGAAGTTAAGCACCATCTGACTGATTGATTAATCTCTGTTGGAGAAATATTATCACCCATATTTGTTGTCTGAGCAGTATGGATTGACACCAATTGAGATAGCTGCTATACTTAAAAATTGCTCCGAGGCTGCTGAGGTACTGTTCCCACTCACCTCACCTAATCCCAAGGTGCGCAATTGGAGCTTTGATGGGATAAAAGAGTACGTGAATTCTGTAGGTCATATCATAGAGGTAGTACTGGTGCTTTCTCATTTTTCCTCTCAACTTACCATTTCCATGGGTATAGTACACTTACCCACCTTATGACTGTTCTTCATTGCTCACAGAGAGATATGATAAATCAGGAACGTTTTCTAACGTTCAAATCAAAGGGGAAAGACGCAGTCAACCGTAAGGATTATGCTGAAGCCATGGTTTGGTACAGTATGGTAAGTTGGTTGTATAAAACATTTTTAACTTGCTCCCCTCTTCGTTTGGGCCCATCTTAGTGAAATGAACAGCTTCTGTCGTCTTGGTAATGAAATTGCAGGCCAACGATATGGCACCTACTGATGCAGCTGTGTTGTCGAATCGAAGCCTATGTTGGGCACGTATGAAGGTAGGTGAGGAAGCTCTAAATGATGCACGGGAATGCTTGAAACTGAGTCCCAACTGGTCTAAGGCATACTACAGGGCTGGCATAGCCTGGAACTTGCTCAAAGTAGGGTTTCTTTCTGTTTCTTTAGCTTTTGTATCCCCTCACTTGGTGACAGACATAGACGACTAGCCCTTGAAACTACGTTGCGATGAATGCAGGATTTTCAGAAAGCAGCTGATATGTTTGCTGCTGGACTTCAGTTAGACCCTGAGAACAAAGAGCTTCGCGGCGCTTTCAGGTAATACAAAACTGGCTGTTTTCAGCTACCTGTTTCAGTTAGCTTTTTTTTCCGTTCATTTTTTCCTTTTCTGAATTATCAGGGAAGCTTTAGCAGCAGCAGGAGCTCGTGGGAACACTAGTAGACTGTTTTGACTTTTGATCTTGGATCAGCCTGCTTTCGGACTAGGAACTAGAACTGGAAGGAGTAGTCTGGAATTGGTTCCAACTTTTGGGTTCATGATCCCGTTGCTCTAACTGCTAATATGGTGCGAGTCAGCGCTCAGGTAGCGTTTTACCTGTATTTTGGTGTGCCTGCGTTCCAGTCTACTGGCAGGGGTATGTTTGCGGGACGCTGCTGTAACGCTGTAAAGTGAACGTGGTGAAATCCCTACTAGTCTACTACAGTCTAGGAACTAACAACGGTTAGTTGTTCTGAACGTTGGAACAGTTATGTTGAAGACTCTTTAGTCTTTACTTAGCGGAAGCCTGAACCGTACAAATCCAAATCTGATCTATGTTATAATTATGCCGCTGACGTCAAAATAGTTATATTATTTATTCGATGTACTTGAGCGCACAATCAGAGATAAACCGAATAATTTTCACGGTTGTACATGAAATTTGATGAACCACCTCAATTTGAGTGGTCTTATGGTTCATCCTCTTAACCACAAAAATTTTGAAAACAAAGGAAATTATAATGTGAATTGAGAACATTCAACCATAGTTATTAAGTTTACTTCTACTTTCTCTTTTGTTGCCTAGTCTCCTTGCTGAATTAAGGCGATCCACTACCATCTGCCAGTAAGGGTGAACAAAAATGAACAAAAATAAACACGCCCCTAACCAACCACTTGTATTTATCGCTACAATTAATGTGTAAGGTTGGGTGATGATTTTCTTTTGCGGAAACTGTCTCTTTTAGGCTGGGTGCGAGTTTTAGTTTACACAATTCGTATATACCCGACCCAAATAGTTAGAGGGAAAGTTCCCTACCCCACACCCAAACATCCTTGCATACTGTTCAGGATTATCAACGTCACCGACGACATACATCATACTTTTGTGAGTATTAACTTTAAGTCCAGAAATAACCCCAAAATAAACCAACACATCTAAGAGATCTCTGGCTTGTTCGTTGGATGCTTCACATTTAAAAGCATATTATCGTCCGCATAACATTGGTGGGTCACCTCCCCTAAGCTTTCTTCCTCATTCATGTAGAAACCTCTCACTAAACCCTTCTCCGGTGACGTTTGTAAAAGCATAGAGAGCAGCTCCATTGCGATGATGAAAAGAAACGGGAAAAGGGGATCCCTTGACGAAGGCCGCGACTACTCTGAGAATATCCAGAAAATTCACCATTAACAAGGACCGAGTAATGCGTTGTGGATAACTGGATATTCATTTACGAACCCACTCCACCCATTTTGCCGGGAACCCCATTTTGGATAAAGTTTTGTAGGATGCATTCCCAAAGTAAATATTACTTTGAATAACACAATTTATCTTACTTATATGTGCGTAAAAAAAATTTAAATTCTGACTTAAACGATAGCGATATGGTTGGTTAATTTCCAGAAAAAGAAAAAAAGGGTAAAACCTTGCACAAATGTTACACTATGTTTGGCAACAAGGGGGGGTGCAAGTTTGAGGGGGGTACAAGTTGAGGGGTAAATTGTTGGGGGGTGCAACTTGGTGGAGGGTGTAAGTGGAGTGGTAAATTGTTGTTTGGATAAAAAAGTAGGGGGGTGCAAATAGAGTAAAAAGTAAGTAATTATATTATTAAATAGATTTATCAATTTATAAAATATTATCACAAAATAATAACATGAAAATTCAATATATAATAATAAAAATAATAAATAAAAATAATTATTATATAATAATGCTCAAATATAATTATTTATAACAACAATAATAATCATTGGTCGAGCAACCTCAAAATTCGAAATCCAACTCGTAACTGGTCATCCTAAGGGGGTTCTCGTGCCTAACTTTAAATTGAATGTGGTCAAACTTAGTCAAACACGTTCGAATATGTAAGTTTTAACTACTTATTAAAGTAAATCGAGTTAACTAAACTGTTCATCTCTATCTTTTCAACAAATGCTTCTTATCTCTAATTTTCAATGCAAATTCGGGTCAACTAAGAGATATCGATTTGACGAGGCGAACATTGACAAACTTGCTCTCTGAGTCAAACGGTCAACCCCAAACAACTTCTACACTAATATAGATATAAGAAAAAATTAATAATATTAATTATAATATAATTAAAAATTCATAATTCCCCTCCTCCCCCTTCCTTCCTTCCTTTGCACCCCAATTTGGGGGGTAAGCCGAAACGGTGAATTTACGCTCACGTTTTGCACCCCCTACTGTTACAAAATAACCAAACGGGGGTAAACACCTTAAAACTTGTGTTTACCCCTCCAAACTTGCACTACCTTCCATTTACACCCTTTCCCAGACATAGTGTTAATAATGTGACTCTAATATGACAGGTTGTGGATGATTGTGCGCCACCCGGCACCCGCCACTAGGAGTATTTTAATGTTTTTGTTTTTTGTTTATTTATTACGTATGTTAATGTTATAATATCCGCAGCCGTTTAGAGAGAAGTGTCCTGCCGTGCAGAAGAAAAAGGTCTCTCTCCCCTGGCCGTACGTCCTGTCGAGGAGAGTTGAGAATGAGAGAGCACAAGCCCCAACCCGCTGACGTCAATACAGAAGGCGGGAATTAAGTCCCATACCCCTTCCTCAACCCCACCACGATTTCCTCTCTCCCTATTCTGCCGCCCCTTTCCTTTTCTTTTCAGCCTCTCTCTCCACTTCCCGCACCTTCACAACCCTTCAACTGATCGAAATCGGGCGATGGCATTCCGCTCCTCTCCCATCTCCCCTGACGACGATATGTTTCCTTCCAGAGGCTTCAAACTTCTTCGCCCTCTCATCTCCAACTTCTCAGGTCGCTCCATCTCTTTTTGTCTCTTTCCCCGGCGGCAGGATTTCCAGTTCCTGAAAAATTACAGCTTCAAACTAATGACGGGTTATCTATCTGACCAGGCGATCCAGGAGCTGCACACTTCCTTTCCGCGGCTTACTCCGGAGACCTTCAACTCGTCAGGCGTAAGTAGCAATCTTGTAGTAGTACGTCTTCCTTTTTCTTTCTCTAGGGTTTTTTTTTTTTTTTTTTTTTGCCGGCAGGCTCAGTTCGATTGATTTGCCATTTGCAGGGTTGGCTAGTGCTCTGGGGAAGCCCGTAGAGAGCGTTAAAGACGACCAAGGTCGAACTGCTTTCCATTATGCCGCTGTTGGAGGGAAGACTCTTCTCTGCAAATATTTCCTCGACGAACTCAGACTCCCTGTTGATATCCGAGATGCCTTAGGTAGGTATCAAATCTACTCATCGCATCAACTTTTTTCTCAGTCTTCTGCTGCTTGGCTTAGGCTATCACTCTTCATGACTATAATCTGTTTCGGAAGGCCTGGAAAAGTATCCATTTCATCCATATTACTCAAGGCAAATATTTGCGTTTCTGGGGTCTTTTCCGTGCTTGTGATAGGAACGGTTTCCATTACTTTTCTGGACTACTAGTTGTCTTTTGATTAACAGTAAGGGTACTGTCTTGTAATTCACAGGGGAGACTCCTTTACATCAAGCAATTTTAGGCCATCACAACTGCACCGCCGAGTACCTGTTGGACAACAATGCTGATCCTAATGCGGCTACTGATGATCAGGGGTTCACACCATTGCATTACGCTGCAGGAATAGGTGCCTCATCAATTGGTTTACCAAGGATTACTATTCTGGACTATATCATGCTCTTGATTTTTACTTTCCATAAATCTTAATATGCCTTGTACTGAAATTGAAGTGGGTTTCCTTGGCAGTACCAATGATACCATGCCTTGCCTAATCGAGTTGTGATTTTCCACGTCTTAACGATAGTTCTTCGGTTAATATCTTTCTTGCCCATTGGAAGTGATGTTGGCCTGCACTATCAACTAGCTATGGTTTGAGGTGTAGTTTCCTTGGTCGGAAAGCATAGGTGCTCTGTGTGAAATGAGGTTTCGGGTGGTGACATGATGCCATTGTTGTCGTCTTCTCTGAAAGAGATTTGTTGATTGTTTAATCTGCAGGATCCAAAAGATCGGTGCTACTTCTGATGTCGAAAGGTGCTGAAGTGAATGCAAAATCCAGTTTTGGCACCCCGTTGCATTTTGGAGCCGGAAATGAAGGCATCGTTAAAACTTTGTTGCATTACAATGCTGATGTAAGCATCATTAGTCCATGTTTCTTTTTGTGGCCCATGGTTGTCTTTTGGCCTGACCATGTTTAGGTTATGCTTCTTTTTCTATGGCTCGTGTAATTTAGCAAGTGAAAAAGATGAAGAGGCCAGAATTTCAATTTCACTGATCCTTCCTGCTCGACTGTGATTATATTTCTTGGTGCAGCCGAATATTGCTGTTTTTCAAGCATATTCTCCATTAGTATCATCAATTATAGGGCGGTGTAGCGAGTGTGTGAAGCTGCTGTTGAAGGTACAGTTTTGTACTGTGGCCTGAAGTCAGAATTTGTGTTCTGTTTATGAACCATCATACATAGTTTTCCCTCGTTTACTTTAGAGATCTATTATCTGCTTTGTTTTGGTCTATCATTTTAGTGTCTGGTGCTCTTGAGTCATAACTGGTCTTTATGTTCTGTTAGGCTGGAGCTGACCCAAACTTAAGTCCGAGCTTAAGCTTGCTCCGAATGTCTCCATTGGATGCTGCTGTCATGCAGGGGAACACCCAGATCATCAAACAGTTGTTAAGAGCAGGAGCGGATCCAAATGCGACTAATGCAGTAAGTTCCTTCTCCACTCCTTATTTCTGTATTTTGTAGCTTGCACATGGCGATTGGCGAATAAGTGAATAGGAATTTCAACCAATCTGAAAATGTTTTTATTCTTTACTTTTCTCTTTCTGTACAGTTTGGTATGAAACCAATTGAAATAGCTGCATTCAAAAACCGCCCTGAAGCTGCTGAGGTTCTGTTCCCTGTAAGCTCCCCTAATCCGGATGTGCTGAATTGGACATATGATGGGATAAAGCAGTATGTAGATTCTGAAGAGCAAGCAAGCAAGGTAATACCGGTTGTTGTTGTCATCGTTGCCACTCTGAGCAAGTACCCTTTTCTTTTGACATGACTCTCTTTACGGATTGCAGAGAGACATCATATGTTTGGAAAGGTATTTGCTGTTTAAATCAAAAGGGAAAGACGCAGTCACCCGGAATGATTATTCTGATGCCGTCTTTTGGTACACTCAGGTTGGTGTGCAAATATAGAGGCACTCGTGTGGTTCGTTACGCATCCAAGAAGCTTATCATTGCTTTGTTTTGTCAAATACGAATAATGCAGGCCAGTGAAGCATTTCCTCCTGATGCTGCTGCAATGTTGTCGAATCGAAGCCTATGCTGGGCGCGGTTAAAGGAAGGTGAGGAAGCTTTAAGCGATGCGCATGCCTGTATGATGCTGAGGCCTGACTGGCCCAAGGCATACTACAGGGAAGGCATTGCCTGGAACTTGCTCAAAGTGAGTTCATTTCCACTTTCCAGTTTATCCTTCTATTCTATCTGTTCGTTTTCCTTCGCTCCTTCGTAACAAATTTTGTCAGCCTTCCTGTAATTGGTGATTGAATTCATGCAGGAGTTTCGGAAAGCTGCCAAGTCATTTGCTTTTGGGCTGCGGTTGGACTCGAGCAATAGGGACCTTCAAGATGCCTTGAGGTAGTTGAATGCTGTGCGGTATATACTTCGCTTTTAAAGCGAAGGTCTTGAAGGCAATTCTTATATGATCTTTATTTGGCCGTTGGCTTTGCAATCATCAGGGAAGCTTTGGCATCTGCTGCTGCTGCAGGGAATGGATACAGAGTGTTTTGATCAGACATGATTAGCCAGTTGTCAGTTGTGCGATTGGTTTCACGTTTTGTGCTCGTATTCCTTCTGCGGGCCGCGGCTGAAATTGTGTTGTTCTGTAACGCTGTGTTTGCTTCTAAGCTTTTTGTGTACCATCCTAATCTCAGCGGTTGTATTCAGGGCGATTGTAAATGAGGTGAAAAGTTCCAGCACTCTCAGGCTCTCAGCTACCTGTTACGTCTTCAGAACGTAGTTTTCTCAAGGGTGGAATTTTGTAAGTAGTAGTTTTAAGATGTCGATATGGGGCAATGAATGGGAAGGTGGTATGAGTTGTGTAACACTCTGGGTGGTCTATCCCTTCTAAGTTCTAACATGTGATTAGCCGTTGGATTTGAATTTCAAATTATGTCAAACATTCTTTCGAAAATGCCTTAATATGATCGTACTTTACAATCAAAATAGGCAAAAATGCTTAAGTTCTCAATAATAAATGATGGTTAAATTTCAAGTTTAGTCATTGGGTTTAATAAAACGAGTCAGGTTTAGTAAAAAAAATAAAAAAAAAATATTAATAATGGACACTAACTTTAGTACATGTCATGTTTGGTCACTCTCTGTTAGACTCTGTCTAACTCTGTTAATGAAGTTCGTTAAGTGCTGGTGTGGCAAACAGAATCGCTTGATGATTAATCGGATTTTATCCGACAAAATAATACGTGACCTGCCATGTCATTAAAATCCGCCACATCATTAAAGCCAACCCAACTCATGACCCAACATTTATCTTCTTCTACATTTGACCTGCCCAAACCTAGGGCTGGCTATTTGGTCCAGCCTTTTTGGTTTTACCCGAAACTGGACCGTATATCCCGGACCGGGATCGAATAGCAAACAATCCAATCTCATATTCGGGCTTAGATTTGAGGTAAAAAACCATTCAGGATCGGACCAAAACCGGATAAAGCTCGGATAAGAGAGCCCAACACCCAAAACTCCACTAAAATCTCCACAATCTCAATCTAAAATCACGACCGAATTGGGACCGAACCGGGTCAAAACTTGATCGGATCAAGATCGGACTGTATCCAATCCAATCTTTGATCCTTATATTTCCGAAAAAACCAAATTGAGACCGGATCAATTCGGGTAAATTGAACCGGACCGGACCGTATAGCCACCCCTACCCAAACCTTCATCCTCTTCCTCCCATGAGTACCTCAGTACCACCTCCTTCTTTCCCCAAATCCACCACCGTCAAAACTCCTAATCTTCCTTTCACCACATTCAACATTGACACAATAGCAAGAACAGTAGCCATCGGATACAAAATTAATTGCATGTGAAGGGTAAATTATTGAGAACAGAGGCATGCACTGAAAAGTGAAAAAACAACACACCAAGAGAGAAGTAGTATCCAGCTGCAGCCACGAGATGGACGATGAGAATCCACCGATCCTAAAGGATACGTGTCGTAGGGACCGGTTTAGCATTTTGCCTAGTTAGGTGCATTATCTTTCGAGTTCCTACGAGTTAACCCTAGACTGATTGTTGCATTAGGGTTAGCTATATGTATTCTCCTTGTATAAAGCTTGGTTGTAACTTTTAAGGTCTAGTCGTAATTTCCCCTGCTCTCTCCCCGATTGGTTCAAAACATTCCAAAACTCGCTTTTTCGCACCCATTCACGTACTAGGAACTGAACATTATAAACCAACACAACCTACCGTAAAATAGGTCACGATAGCGAAAATGCGAACTTAAACAATCAAGTGTTATCGGGCGACATTATCAGAACTCTTGACATCCCTGCTACGCAGGATCTGAGACTCTATCTTGGTGTGCCCATACTTCATGGCCGAGTAACGAAGGAACATATAGATACATCCTGGAGAGATTGGATAAAAAGCTGGCAGCGAACTCCTTGTCATTTGTGGGACGTGTGACACTGGCTACTTCGGTTCTTAATACTCTTCCGACGTACGCCATGCAATCCACGTTGTTTCCATAGTCTATCTGTGATGAGATTGACAAGTGAATCCGACGGATCATTTGGGGCTGCAATGAGGATAAGCCAAAGATGCATCTGGTTCACTAGGAGGTTGTATGTCAACCAAAAGCAGAGGGTGGTGGGTCTAAAAAAACTCATGAATTAAATATTGCCTTCCTCTCTAAACTTGCTTAGCTTTTTGTAAAGAATGAGGATGAGTTGTGGGTTAAGGTGTTACAGGCAAAACATTTCAAGGCAACACATGGTGTCTTGACTGCGAAGTTGGCAAGGCGATGCTCTACTATCTGGCGTGGCATCAAGAAAGTAAGACCCATGATGGTGGGAAAAACAAACACGTGTGTGAAAGATGGACAGGGCACGGCATTCTGGACTGATCGATGGATTGACCAGCACGCCCTCCTTATTGATCATGTTCGTGAGGAGGCGTCGTCCATTGAACCCTCCCTTCTCGTTGCGGCATTCATTGGAGAACAAGGTGCGTGGAATGAATCGTTTATTGAAATGTTCTTAATAAGAGAGGCTGCCGTGCAGGTCCTAGTTAGCCAACCCCCGAGAGAAGATGCAGGTGAGGACGAGGCTTTTTAGGGACCGCAACTGAACGGGAAGTTCAAGGTTATATTAGCCTACACCATCACTTGCAACCAAGAAGAGGAGCTCTCTGAGGTGGATTGGAGGAAGATCTGGAGCTGGAGGGGAGCGGCCAGGACTACACACTTCCTATGGTTTGCGACAAGGGAGAGGTTGATGACCGATGATGAACGTTGCCGGAGACACATTTCCACCACCAACGGTTGTGCCTTGTGCAACATGGCTGCCTACATGTGTTGCGGGACTACCCTTTTCCCACGTTAATATTGATGCACCCATAAAGCTTTCTGATTACCAAATTTTTTCAGTCTGTCCCTAGAGGAATGGTTATTGCGATACCCAGACTACGGATTGAGTTTTGGCCTTACATGCTGGTCTCTTTGGAAGACCAGGAATGATAGTCTTTAGGAATAAGACGGTCACCACCGACACCTTCATTCAGCTTCTCGGAGCCTGGATTAATATAGCAGATGGCTCTAGAGAAGGATAGGCTCATTCATCAGCTTTTCCTGCAGACAAGAACAGAGGTAGAGATCTCTTGAAAACCGCCGCTTCCCGAGTGGTTCACTATCAACTCAGACGATTGTGTACTCCTTAACACGGGTCAAGCTGCAACTGGCGGCTTACTTCGAGATCATACAGGATGTTGCATTGCAGCGTTCGCTTGTAATCTGTGATACTACTCCATAACTCAGGCAGAGTCGAGAGGAGCCGTTGAAGGTGTTCAAGTGGCTTGGGACCTCGGCTACCGGCACATACGAGTGAAGCTTGACTCTAGATGCATGGTTAAGATGCTGACGAGTGCTGAGATCTACTCATAGTCATTCAACCATTGTGGAGATTACTTAGCTGGTTGTGGTCATTCCCTGTCTGTGGGGTTGCTTGGTATTTCGCCTTATGACCCCATTTGTATAATTTCCTTTTGTATGGCTGTCAGAGGCTTTCCGAATCTCGTATGGTGTTGAATGAAAGTTAAGATGATGTGCATCTTTTTACAAGCAAAAAAAAATGTTATAGACTGAATTACAAACATCAGAATAGACCAACAAACAACAAAATTGCTACCGTCGACAAATCCTCCTCTGTTTGCATCTCTCTATACTTTGGAAAATTCCTTGTCGGAAATAACGCACCCGGAAAGCACTTGAGAATTTTTCCCATAGAAGCACCAAGAACGGCAACCTCTCTCTCTGCACTTGGGAAAAATTCCCAATGCAAAATAACACAACTTGAAAGCACTTGAGAATTTTTTCCAGAAAATGACCGAGAATGGTGACATCTCTCTGCACTTGGGAAAATTCTTAGTGGAAAATAACGCAGCCGAAAAGCACATGAGAATTTTTCCTAAAGAAGGACTGGTAACGGCTACAAATGAAAGGAGACATGCTGAGACAGCTGGAAATGAACACTATCGGAGGGATATTATCTAGTGACTCATTTTATTTTTTTAGATATAATTGCTAAGTAAATAAATATCCTTCCTAATTTTAGGTAAGTTGAATAAAAAATTAAATGAAAAGCTGAATTAGAGTTAATCAGGTAACTAAGACACCTCCTAATTCACCTGATCTCATCTCGACCCATGACCCAGCCCTAGTCCCCGCACAATTTACCACTAGCGAATGACTTTTCACTAGCTCTCTTCTTACTTCTCGTGGTTATGTTTAGCTTCAAAACAAGGGTTAAACCACAGACCAAAGTAAAAAAGTTTGTGTATAGTTCGGGCCAAACTAAGGTATTAACTCTAAAAACAAATACAATTTCCTTGTTAAGTATCTCGCAACGGCGTCGTTTGTCTGGTCTTACCGCCAACAAATATCGGGCTTTTGGAAATAGCTCTTTTGAGTATTCACAAGATTTGTCCTTGGGGAATTCAATTGAGAGTTCCTTTGAACTTCCCCAAGCACTTCCAAGAAAGATTGCCGTTTTCAGACAGCTCTAAAACTCCCCCACGACAATCCATGGCTTCCGATTCCTCCTCTCCACCTCCGCCGACCTCGTACGGCTACGATTCCTTCATAACCCCTACACCGAGCACGTTCCTCTCACGCGCCGCCGCCAGCTCTACCTCCCTCTACGCCACCCGCCGTCCATGGCGCGAGCTCGTCAGCCTCTCTTCTTTCGCCCGCCCTTTCTCCATCGGAGAAGCCATGGTCCGAATGAAACGCAACCTCGCCTATTTCCGCGTCAATTACGCCATGGCTGTCCTCTTCATCCTCTTCGTCAGCCTCCTGTGGCACCCTTTCTCCATGATCGTCTTCCTAATCGTCTTCGTCGCCTGGCTGTTCCTCTTCTTCCTCCGCGACGAGCCCCTGGTGCTCCTCCGCCGCACCGTCGACGATCGCATCGTGCTCGGCCTGCTCGCCGTCGTCACCGTCGTCGCCTTGATCTTGACCGGGGTGTGGTTGAACGTGTTGGTCTCCGTGTTGATTGGACTCGCGATTGTCCTGTTGCACGCCGCGTTTAGAGGGACGGAGGATTTGTATGTGGACGAGGTAGACGCCGGTGGGGGTGGGTTGTTCTCATTCGTCGGCGGCAGCCCTACCAAAACTGGTTACTCTCCCATTTGAAGCAAGCCATGGGATGGTGGACAACTCCAGTGGCGTCGTGCTCTCAATTTTGTGCTTGCCTCGGCTGCGGTTTCTCCTTGGTCTGGTTAGATTATGGAACTCCAAGCTTTTTTTTTTTTCTTTTCAAGTTTGCGTGTTAAATGATTCTGAATCATTATACTTACTTACTGTTGTAAATCTGATCGATAGGCCCCAGAAACTTGATTCCACAGTAGGTTTCTGTATTCCCCTTTTCTTGATTAGATTGAATTATTTGAGATGAACGTATATACACTGGGTAGGGGGTGATTTGTTATCAGTTCAGGGTCTTCAAGGAAACTGGCTTCTGGTTATCTTTGCCCTAAGTCCTAACTATTGAACTGCTACTGTGCTCTCCCTATCCCTCTGGTTTACCCAAATGATGTTTTGCCGTTGTGCTCAATTGCCCATTTGTAATAGATAGGATAGGGTTAAAGCTTGTGCAGCAGAATTAGCTTTGCCTGATTGTCTATTAATCATTCGTTGAGCTTATGGGATTTAGCCACCTGCTGCCAATTTCAGTTTGTGGCCGTAGTGTAGTGGTAGCAGGTGAGCTAAGTTGGTGTATTGTCATGAGTAGAATGTTGCAACTGAAACTTGATGGATGGAAGGGACAAACAAGGATTTGAGGCAGGAGTTATTGCATAATTGAACTATGCATTGTTTTGTTGTGTTTGTTTTCTCAGTTTCTCTTATCAAAAGAAGTTTTCTCAGTTTCTGAGATGGCCCCCCCATAACCATAAGGGTCATGTGGTGGGGAAGAAATGCTTTCATTCCATGTGAGGAAAGGAAAGTAGGGCTCAAAAGGCGGTTTGATTATTAAACAGGAAAATGGATGTCAAAAACACAACTAGATGTTGCTGGCCAACATAGTGGAATGAGTGGATTGCCTTTTCTCTTCAATAACTGTACTTGTAAGGAGTAAGCTAGTTCTCATACGGGCAGCTCTGTCTTTCTTGGTTAGCTGTTTCCCAGTGGTCTTCTTGTCTGTGCTGCATCTGGATATTTGAGGAGTGAGTTTGTGTCAAATTCATCCATGTGTGACATGTATGCTTTCATGGATTCTTGCTCCATCGTCCATTTGGAGTAGAGTTCATATTGTGATGACGAATCACTCGATTAGTTATTATTGCTTTAGGCCTGTGCTTTTTTTTCCCTCTTGCATTTGATGATCGGTTGTCAACTACATTCCGTATTGTTTCGTGAAAATAAAAGGGGTTTTTTTGTTTGTTTTCTGGCCATCAGAATATGAACGGTGAGATAATTCGTCACTTCATTTAGGGTTTAGAAATTTGTTCGAGTGATTTAACCACAACCACATAGAATGTGTCATTTTGCTGAAATTACTAGTTCTCTGGGTGGCATTGACTTCGGTTGGAATTGATGTCAACACTCCGTTAGTGGGTATTAGGGATGACAATGGGTCGGGATGGGTCGGGTTTTGCCAAACCCAAACCCATGGGTTTATTCGCAAAAAAACCTGGGGTAAAACCCATTTGGTTTGAAAAACTCAAACCCAACCTGCTGGGTATCTGCGGGTTCATGGGTACCCACGGGTTTTTGTCGTAAAAAATTGACAATAACAAGTTCCTATCAAAATTAAAGTCAAATATCAATCTCTCAATAAAATTATCCATATATAAAACACCATTCTAGAAAATTCAAGCAAATCACAAATTAACTACACAAATTGTTCAACACCAATCTAGAAAACTCAAGAAAATTGAAGTCAATCACAAATTATCCATAAATACATGATTAATTGAAAGCTTCTTCCTTTCAATTAAGTTAACGCACTCTCCACTCGATAATATCAACTTCATTCTACACAATTAGAAAGAAAAAATTAGACATGTCTCCACAAACATAAATAAGATTAGTTGTTTAGAATATTAAATATACAGAGAAAATTAATTATATGTGTGTGGGCGGGTACCCATGGGTCGGGTTTACCTAAACCCAAACCCAACCCAGTGAATAGTGAACGGGTTTAAACCCAAACCCGGCCCAAAACATGTCAACACGGATTTTACCCGTGTTGACCGGGTTGGGTCGGGTGGGTACCCGTGGGTTCGAGTTTTGTTACCATCCCTAATGGGCATTGATCGACGCTAACCGCATCGAAAGTAGCTAAGAAGAGCACATAAAGGTCGACTAAAAAAGCAAGGATAAAGGGAGGAAGCTGGATCTTGAGGTTGGCAACGAGAAACTCTGTATCTATGTCTAGATGTCGACGACAACTGTCTCTTCTTTCATCGCTTTCTACGCTTTGGCAGACGTAAAGTTGAAAACTGAGTTAAAATCAAAACCATAGATTAAAATCGTAAGATTTCAAGGTTCATATTAGAATTTATAGATTTGTTCTTGTAACATAAGATAAACACAAAAATAAGCAACCTGAAACCTCATAGAATAATTGTTTGTGCCAACTAGCTCAGGGCACGAACAATGATATTTGTTGGTGCGGGGTTGACTCACGATCCGTTCGTCCGATCTCGTCGGGAGAGAAGACACCTGTGAAAGAGTCGGGGTTGCCCCCCGGATTAAGCTCCGACGATCAAGTCAGTGTATGTTTGTGGAGAGAGTTGAGAGAATAGATAGAGAGATAAAGCGTAGAGAGATAGTAGAAAGTGGAAAGTCAGGAGAGAGAGGAAGTCCCCTTTCATTGGTGGGTTTCATACCTTTATATACCCGTAGCGGGTTTAGAGCGTCATACGTTGTCGATTGGACGCGGTATTACTTATTCTCTACGGGGAGTCTCTTAGCAACATCCCCAACAATTGCCCCCCAAGCTGGTGGTGAGTTTTAACTAATCACTAGCTTATATTTTATTTTTTTAAATCTTCGTCGGTAATTTTGGGTGGGGCCCTATGTACCCCAGTTGCCCCCCAGCTGGTGGCGCGTTTGACTGACGCGGTGCCAGCTTCTTGCGTTTTGCCCCCCATCAGCGCCATTAACGCTCATGGAAGTAAAATATTTCAAATTTAATAATGATAGAGTACTTAGCTTTATATTGGTACCGTGGCGGCAGAAGTAGTTGAAAATCAGACGCTGCGCCATTGAATCACTAAGCGCGTATGCAGCCCACTGGTGATGTTGCTTGTTTAGCGGAGGAATGACGCGAGTTCAATTCCTGTCGGCGGCAATAATATTTTTGACTCAGAGTGGAGCAAGGATGGACGGGCCGGACTGGTGACGCGGGCCGGACGCGAGTTGGGCTTGCGCGCGTCGCGGGCTGGGGGAAGATGCTGCGCGGGTTGGGCCGCAAGTTGGGCTTGCGCGCGTCGAGTGCTCGCGCGAGTTGGGCCGCTTGCGCGCGTCGCGGGCTGGGGGAAGATGATGCGCGGGTTGGGGCGCGCGTTGAGTGCTCGCGCGAATTCGGGCGCGAGTTGGGCTTGCGGATGATGAAATAAAGCGCTCCGCCTAGTTTCTCACCAATTAATGTTGTGGCATATTGGTTATGTCGCTTGTCTGACTGAGAACTGGCGTGGGTTCAATTCCCTGTGGGAGCATCAATTCAAATTTTTTTTTTCCGGAGATAAAGGCGGAGCGGACCGCGGCGCACTGTTGGGCCGCGATCGCGAGTGGGCTTGGTTGCCAGACGACTCTTTCTCTTTTTTTTTTTTTTTTTTGGTTCTTTCGAACTAAGTGGGCGCGAATAGTGCGGGACTATTGCTATTTTTTGTTCCGTGGAACTGAGTGGGCGCGAATAGTGCATGACTATTGCTATTTTTTGTTCTTTTGAACTGAGTGGGCGCGAATAGTGCGGGACTATTGCTATTTTTTGTTCCGTGGAACTGAGTGGGCGCGAATAGTGCGGGACTATTGCTATTTTTTGTTCCGTAGAACTGAGTGGGCGCGAATAGTGCATGACTATTGCTATTTTTTGTTCTTTCGAACTGAGTGGGCTCGAATAGTGCGGGACTATTGCTATTTTTTTTTTTTTTGGTTCCATAGAACTGAGTGGGCGCGAGTAGTTAAACATTAGACGCCGCGCCATTGAAACACATGGTCCGTATGTAGCCATCTGGTAATATTGCATGCCAGGCGGAGGAGTGGCGCGGGTTCGATCCCTCGTTGTGACAACATTTTTTTGGAGAGTTCCGCGTCTCTTGAACGTCCTCGAGTTGGGCCGCCTACGGTGCGGGCCGATAGTGTTGACGCGGGCGCGCGGGACGCGAGTAGAGAAGGCGGGCTCACGTGACACGGGCCTGGTATGGGAAGGTGGGACGCGAGACAGTGCGCGACCGGTGATAAGGTGGCGGGCTGGGCAGGTGGTGCTAGTGGCGAGAGTATTGGGCCCCGAGTTGGGTGCGCACAAGTTGGCCGCGAGTATTGGGCCCTCGAGTAGGGGCGCCTACGGTGCGGGCCGATAGTGTTGGCGTGAGTAGTTAAATATCAGACGCCGCGCCATTTAAACAAAGGCCTCGCATGTAGCCTGCTGGTAATATTGCGTGCCAGGCGGAGGAGTGACGTGGGTTCAATTCCTCGTGGCGACGATAATATTTTTGGCGCGAGTGGAGCGATGACGGACCGCCTGTTGGGCCCGAAGCGGCGCTGGCCGCCGCGAGTTGGGACTCGGGCTGCGGTTTGGTGGGCCCACGCCGTCTGTTGCTGTTGAGGCGAGTAAGAGTGGATACATAGGGCGTGCTGCGCTTTAGTAGCAACAACACGCTTTAGTTTGCTGGTTAACACCCACGTCTGGTGGAGGAGTGACGCGGGTTCAATTCCTTGTGGCGATGATAATATTTTTGGCGCGAGTGGAGCGATGACGGACCGCCTGTTGGGCCCGAAGCGGCGCTCGCCTCCGCGAGTTGGGATTCGGGCTGCGGTTTGGTGGGCCCACGCCGTCTGTTGCTGTTGAGGCGAGTGAGAGTGGATACATAGGGCGCGCTGCGCTTTAGTAGCAACACCGTGCTTTAGTCTGCTGGTTAACATGCTCGTCCAATGGAGAAAGGATGCAAGTTTGAGTCTTGGCGGCCGTAGCATTTTTTGAGTGTTGCGGGGATTGGCGAAGTGGGCCGCAACAAGTGAGTGGGGCGCATATAATGTGGCGCGGCGCGTCATCAGTGGGTTGTGTGACGCGGGGGTGGGCCGATCTTGTCCATTTGGGCCTCGGCAAGCGAACTAGGGAAATGAAACCCTTGCAGTAGGAGGGAGAAAGTGGAGATTGCCTCGGTAACTCCCCCAACTCCTCTTTCTGACAGAAACTCATTTTCTGAAAAAGTAAAGTGACATTTTCTCTACTTTTTGCTATGCACTGTAGATGGACAGATCTGCTTTTTGACTTTGAGGGCCAAAAGTTGGAGAACGTTGGGGACGAGAGAGTGGCAGGAGCTGCGGCCATCTGTTTTTTTTTTCTTTTTTTTCTTTTCTTTTCTTCTTCTTCTTTCAGATGGACATATATGCTTTTTGACTTTGAGGGCCAAAAGTTGGAGAACGTTGGGGACAAGAGAGTGACAAGAGCTGCGACCATCTGTTTTTTTTTTCTTCTTCTTCTTTCAGATGCCGCTGCTTTGGTCGGAAATTGCAGCGACTGTTGTTGCTCGTAGCTGGTGTTGAGTCCCCTTTTTCTTCAACCTCTGATGGGTTTTATTTTCGTCTTCAGGGATGGATATTGAATCTTCAAGTTGGTGGCGGGGGAGGCGATCTCTTCCCCTTCAGAAATCAGACTAAAGAATGCACCAGTCAGCCCCACGGTGGGCGCCAATTGTTTGTGCCAACTAGCTCAGGGCACGAACAATGATATTTGTTGGTGCAGGGTTGACTCACGATCCGTTCGTCCGATCTCGTCGGGAGAGAAGACACCTGTGAAAGAGTCGGGGTTGCCCCCCGGATTAAGCTCCGACGATCAAGTCAGTGTATGTTTGTGGAGAGAGTTGAGAGAATAGATAGAGAGATAAAGCGTAGAGAGATAGTAGAAAGTGGAAAGTCAGGAGAGAGAGGAAGTCCCCTTTCATTGGTGGGTTTCATACCTTTATATACCCGTAGCGGGTTTAGAGCGTCATACGTTGTCGATTGGACGCGGTATTACTTATTCTCTACGGGGAGTCTCTTAGCAACATCCCCAACAAAATAATAATATCATTTAACCTCACTCTCATCCTCATAAAATCATTGTCTATTGCTTGAGAAATGATATTATTATTCTCATGATCACTTGAAGTAGTTTCAAGTTTCAACAACAACCATATTTTCTTGATTGCCATCAGTCGACAAAGGTAACTCATTGATTGAAGCATTCACTTCTTGCAAGAAAGAAGGTCGACGATGGTGGCGCTGAAGGTTTGGGAGACAGACGAAAGTTTGCGAGGGTATCAGGATTGGGCTATTTGCGAGGGTGATCAGTGGAACAAACAATGAGCTAATTAGGAGGGTGTCTGAACATGACCAAAACGGACATCGTTGTTGTCCGAATAGGAGTATTCAAACGGTGTGGTTATCGTGGTAACCGTTTTAATAGGTAGTATTTTGATAATTTGGTTTGGCTTGGCTAATTTGGCTAATTGTATTAGGTACATGTATATGTGTTAAGGTTAACTATAATTTTGGGTTGATTGTTCTATTTTATTCATTATATAAATTACGAATTAATGCACAAATAGGAAATTTCTCTCACTTAATGATAATGTGATGGTATATTGGTTATTTTGATTAACCAATTAACCAAACCGATTAAATTTTAGTTTGGTTAATTTGGTTATCGTATTAGTTTGGACGGTTTAGTTATGATATTGTCTTCCATAGTTAATAGAACTTAGGCTTATTTGGTTTGGCAATTACTATAGTAACCATTTGAACACCCTATGTCTGATCTGTCAACAAGGCAAACGTGTTGTATGTACGATGGGATCGATACCTCGGAGTCCACGCCGCGTATCGGCTACCAACAGTACACCAAAAACCAGGACGCTCAGCACTATGAAATCGCCAGATAGATTGGCCGTACCACATCGTTCTTGAAAATGATCAATGGAGAGGAAGAAAAAAAATGTTTCCAGAGCTACTGCCCACATTGCAAGAGTACATCCCATCCCAAAGAACTCATGTAATGAAATGATTCGGCAGAAAAAAGAATCAGAAATGAAAACGCCATGCTCACTATTGTAAACAAAGACAACTAACTGTATGTGGTATTGTGGTGTGTCGTGGGCTGTGTTGTGTAGTTGTGTTGCGTGGGTAAACAAGTCCTTGAGCCTGCTCTTCTGCTGTGTGTACATATATATGGTGTTGGCCGAGTGTTAGGAGGAAAAATCCAGCGCCGTACATATAATGCAGTCAACCAAATGGTGGCTAATTGCTGCTGCTCTTTGATTCCCTTCGGGCATACGCGAGAACCATGACGAACTCCTTGGCTGACAAACCAACCCTGGCTTCACTTCTTTCTGATGTTGATTCTTTCTGGATCCACTGATCAACTAGATTGCGCAGTTGCAACGTTGGCAGGACTGGTTGTCCCATGCATTTTATCTCAATCTGCAACAGGAAAGAAAAAGCGAAACGAGGAAGATTCAGTCGAATTGCAAAACGATGAACTTGTGTCTATTTTGCTTTCCCTTTGTGCGCAATCAAGCAAAGGAAAGGGAAGCGGAATTCAGCCGTTTCTTGTGCAGAAGGGGAATGTATACTTCATTGAATAACACAGCCCAGCAGTCATAAGCAAACACGTCAACACGAGCAATTAACTAACTACAGGTCAAGAGAGCAGTCAAATCATGCTCATTCACGGACAGTTGAGGTGTAAACCTATCAAGACAAGTGAGTTCAACGGGACAGTTACTGCAAAGATGGGTTTTCCAGTTGGGGGAGAAGAAAGAACAAAGGATGGATTTTGAGAATGTGAGTGAGGAAACCAGCGGAGTTGAAACTTAAACAGGCGTTAGATCATTTACCTCTTCTTCACTATGGAGGTCTAGTTTCCTCTTCAGGTACTTGTGGATGAATGAAACAGGTATACTTCCATCACTGCCAAATCAAAGAACAGAACCATGTCAGGAAGTTCAGAATAGCAACAAGGAACTATACAAAATAAAAATACAAAAAGAAACCTAAGTAACGCAATAAAACAGTTACTCTTTCACTGTACTTTTTCGTTCAACATGATCAATTCGGTGCTGGAAATATGCATGAACTAACTGAAAGTCCAATATGACAGTAAATGAACAAAGATTTAAAATTAGTAAGTGCACGGCGTCCTGACTGCACCATTGGGGAATTGTAAATAACTAATCTCCTCTCTTTCACATTATGTGACTACACGCAGTAGACCCAAAACTTATGAAAGCTTCTTCCATTCAAGGGTTTGTCATCTATATCACCAGCACATGGAGACGACACAATTTCACAAGGCCCACAAGATCTAGATCATAAATTATACACAAAGCAGATGCCATTCGGAACAGGGTGCAATGTGGTTCCATGGGAAACAGTTAGCAACAACATAGTTGCCTTTCAAAGGGATTTCTTCAATTCAAGACGTTTTCCCATGAGTACCTCTGAAATTTAAACTGTACGCATCACATAAGAAATACGAGTTCAGGTAATCATAATCATGAACAAGGCAAAATGTTTTTTCAGCAAATAAAATGGTTTGCAAAAGCCATCTACAAGTTCCATTCGTTCCTCCTGCTTACATAACAACCAAGCACTTCTCTTGACATACTAGTCTGCATAATCCATTTAAATATCACCAGAGCCATAAAACCCAGATAACAAATCCATTTAAAACATAACTAGTATGTAAAAAATTGAGATGAAGTATAACATAACTCACTTAATTCTTAAGTAGTTTGCTGAGATTTGTGGCAAAGATGCATCTCCTTCCCTACAAAATTGATATAGTGTCTGTGAGCATATACATATAACTAACTGGAACAAGAGTCACAGAAATTTCCCACATTGACGGTCTTGTTTCAATCTCAAAAGAAGTGAGGACGAGATTTTTACTGTTCACTGGAAGCAACCAATGAGAACCAAACAGGAGTGGCTCTTCTCTCTTGTTTTGAACTTGAAGCATCTAGGACAGCTTGAGAAGAGATACCAGAATCATTCACAGATGGCTTCCTTCTGCGAATCCTGCGCTGCTTCTTTGGTTCTTCTGGTTCCTGGGAATCAGTATATATCTGGATCTTCTCATCATCAACATTTGACTTGTCCTTATTTTCCCTATACTTGGGTTTCCTAAACGAAGCTTCACTTTCAGGGAGATGAATAGACTCTAATTTATCATCAGGAAGTTGTGAATTATTATTCGACTTGTAAGAGTTGGTCCTACTTGCAACTTCCACCAAAAAATTTAAAGGTTGCCAGAGATCAGATTTCCTATCCAATGGTTCACCACCAATATCTGGTGCTTCAGCATTAGAAGCAGATTGGCTTGGCTCAGCCGATGAACACTGCATGAACCAGCAAAAACATTTGGTTATCTTAGTGGTTGGTAATAACTAGATAGGCATAGCAGAATCGCCAACAAAAAGGAAGAGCATGTTCTTCTATTTCATTACCTTTCTTCCATTTCTGTCGAATTTCTTATCAGTTTCTCGTGAACTTGAACTCTCAGGGAAATCTTCCACATTGTCATCATCGTCCTTCTCAATAGGTTTATGATCTAAGGGGAGACTGCAGCTCCTTGTAGCAGAACTACTTTTTCTAGGCGCAAGTTTGGTTCGTCTTCCTGTTGTCGTATTCTGTGTCGATACTTTTGGACTACTGACTACTAAAGATGAGAGCGACCTCTCCTTTCTTCTAACTGGTAATGGGACCAATGGTGAAACGTCAGAAGTAACATCAGGGAATTCTTCAGGAGCGACATGATCGGGTGCCACAATCTTTCTTCTCTTGAATGGGAAGATCTTTGATCTCACATCTTGCAAATTGTGATCCGCCCTGATTTCATGGATGAATTAGTCTAGATTCTCAAAAGAGATGGAAGGTTTTTGGCAAATGGTACATTTGTGCATGTTCGAATGAGGAGAAAAGAAAAAACCCAGATTACATTTTTGACTACCCACATATGTGCAATTTTATTTCACTGGCTTTTTCTTCAGACCTAAAAGAAGCAGACTAAACCATCTAACCAAAAGAAAGAGAAGCAAGCTAAAGCCCACTACTGCCAGGAAACTAAAGACTGAAACTATCTAACTGTAGAGCTCATAGGATCCGAATCCCCCTGACATCTATTTTCTCCACAAAGCAATGTTATCAACTTCACAACTCACAAATACAAATCCTCCATTCAGTGTGGCCATATGAGGAAGTTCAGAACACCACAGACAAACGTCAAAATGTATTACGGAAGGGGGCAAGGACCTTGCGACTTCACAAACTATATAATATTGACAACATGATACATAACCGCATACATCTCAACATGCATAGAAGTGGTGACACGCAATCATAATGAATAAAATGTACGTAATGATCAAATAATTCAGATGAAGCTTTGGAGTTGGCATGTGAACACCAGCAAATATACTAATATCCATACACGAGCGAACCTAATGAACTCCATCTAGTTTTGTAGCCAAAATGAAAAAGAATTTTTTAGAAGGAAAGGGTAGAACCTTAGTTTCTCCAGCGCTACACAGCCCAGATCAATATTGCAGATAGGACATGATTCTAGTCCATCGTTGGATATCCTTTTGTATATGCACTTTCTGCAAACTGCGTGAAGTGGCGGTAACAAATTAATTTGGGGAACACAATCAGATCAAGAAGCAAGTGATGCAGATGATCCAGAGTCTACGTATCGATAAAATTCACAAGATACAGTAGCCCGTGTTCCAAAACAGATCAACACAATCAACTGACTCGCACAAACTAAACATCAGCAAAATAAAGTTGCAGAATACTATCCACATTACTAAACCATAAAGCTCCTTTCTTTTTTGCCATGGAACTTAATTAGCAGAACCCACTAAAACCCCATTCATCATCGTCGCCATAATTTGATACTACATCGCAGGCAACTCAGCTTAGGGATCAAACCCAACCCCAGTACGGATGCATCGCAATAGGCCACGTAGTTGAGTCGAAATTAATTACGGAACCGGCACGCCAATTGACGTTTTCAGTCGAAAGAAGAAGAAACTCCCGTCAAATTGAGACCCCAAAAAGAGGAACAAAGAAGGAAACTGACAGGTATGAAGACACTCGGAGATGGTGGTGGCGTCTCTGAAGAGCCGGTTGCAGATAGTACACGTCATGCAACCTTCAATCACCTCCCTCCTCACCTTCACCGCCAACCGGTTCGCCTTCGCCGCCGCCGCCGCCATCTCCACCCCGCCGGCCGCCTCTCTCTCTCTCTCTCTCTCTCTCTCTCTCTCTCTCTCTCTCTCTCTCTATTTCTCGCTCATTCAGCTCCTTCCTCCGCCGCAACGAAAGCGCACGACATTTTTGCTATGCATACCTCCCAGCCGGCCGCTTTTGGAAGCTCGAGGCAGATCAATCAAAACGGCACGAGATTCACGTCACCGTAACCTTCGCATTATTCTTCTCCATTAATCAACACGACGACCCGCCCCAGAAGCCCGTCAACTGACACTCACCCGATTCTTCTGCGCTGCTCACCTGGCCCTGCATCTAGCACTATTTGGGAACTACAACTGTACTGTACTGTAATTATTTGATTGTTCCTTGTATAGGGAGAATTACACAGAATCAGAAGTGATCTGAGGGCGGAGAAACCTTGAATGAGGCGAGCTGAAATGGGGAAGAAGAGGGGGGAATTTTTGGGAAGAATACGACGTGGGGTTCGGCTGATTCGGACAATTTTCGAGGAGTTTTTAATGGAATGATCTAAATCTGGAAAAAAGAAACCCCGAGAAAACACTGTACGGAGAGAGAGAGAGGGAGAGAAGAGAAAACACAGAGGAGGAAAAAAAAGGATACAGAGAGAGAATGACTCGAATCGACGCCGCGGAGAGGAGCATGAAGAAAAGAGATTAACTTCCGGTTTTTACTTTAGTAATAGTAAGTAGTGGCCCGATCAAAATTATTAAATCGGTTTTGAGTTGATTTAACAAGTGCGAATAATTTTATCTGTGGTATAAGTAATTTATGCCGGTTTATGCTTGTTTAACAAAACATGTATAAATGTAAAAAGTTATTAATATCAAATAAATTTAATTATATATATAACATATTCGAAATCAATTTACTTACAATTCATATTTATATTTAAATAAGTTTGACATTCCAAATAAAATAATAAATATTTTTATTTAAATATAATATTTAACATCAATATCTAAAAGTTTATACTTATTCAACGAAAAAAAAAGTTTATACTTGAATCCAACAAATAGCATCAATATTTAACTTTTAAATTCAAAAAATGAATAATAAATAAATTTTTACTAATATAATTCTTTAAAACGTCGTCATTTTGTTTGGAGATCGTAAATCAATCTTGCTGGTTATAATGTTGGTGTTCACACCGGTTTCATGACCGACACCGGGCATTCCACCAGCATGATAACCATGGCTCCAACTGGGGTGCAATAAGTTTATGGTGTCGGTTTTGACAGAACATACGAGGAAGTGTAAAATCATTAACATTAAATAATACGGACGCTTGTATCTAGCTGCAACACCTTTTCCAAACAGTCGAGTGTTAAGACAATCTACCCAAGGATGGCAAAAATAACCATAATCGTGGATACCCGCTCGAATGCGACCTGATCGGGTGGGTCAAATCATAACCAAATTTTTTTTAATGGCTATGGGGAAATCCGAACCCAAATATTTGCGTTGATGGGTGGGCATGATTTTCTCACTATCCAATTCGAACCAGCCAAATTATACACATACATATATATTTTGTTTAAAAATGATCATTATTTTTCTCAATAGATTTTATATGTACCATACATATATAATATTTTCACAAAATTATATTATTTTCAACTAACTTTTCATTTTAGTATGTTATTGATTTAACTTTTCACTTATGTAAGTCAGTATATCTTATATTATTAACATTTTGGTTGAAGGTATAAATCAAAATTATTACTCATGATTAACAGTGGATACCCGAAACCCAATCAGGTATGAGTATGGTTTTAATATTATACCTGATTCTTGTAATAATATGGGTAAACCCGAACTATTGTGGGTATGGTAATGGATATAGTATCCCGTCCGTCCCTACCCATTGACATCCCTAAATCTAGCTATGATCCAATCCATACTTAAACAAAATACTACATTGCGAACATAATGAGAAATCATCAAACTTGTTACCGGTTATGACTATTGCTTCACACGATGGCTTCTAGTCGATTTTGTCCAATAACGGTTGTACCGAGCGATATACTAGTGGTTTGATAACCATGCTTTCACACATTTTTGTTTGACCATATTTTACACTAAGGTCCATGATAATGGTAATACGGAATAGTATATTCCTTAAATCTTTTTAGGAATTTTTTCCTATGGAAACCTTAACAGTCGAAGATAGGAAACGAAGTAGCGGTTCCGAGGCGAAGAAGCGAAGCATTGGCTGCCAGAACAGTCTCCGCCGTTGCTGCCGTCAAGGTTTGGGGATCCATAAACGCAAGATTGCGTCGCCCTCGAGGATGGGATTGGACTGCCATTGCCCCCAAAGTAAACAGCGACGGTGCACTAAAATCACGATGTGGCGATTCCATCTTCCATCGTCTCCTGACTTAGAAAGTGATGAAGGAGATGATCCGGATCCTCTCCCTGTCCTTCCTGTGACACCAACAGAAGAGGGAATTTTTCTTAGCGTATCGCGGAAAAAAGGTCTTAGACCCCGAGATGGGGCAAGGTCTCCGGCTGAGCTTGGCGAGAAAAAAGTGACCGGAAAATCCTGCCTAATCGGGCCGGCGACGGTCCCTCCTGCGAAACTAGCAGAAGCGAAAAATTTACTTGGAAACTCGCGGGAACAAGGTCTTAGACCATGGGATGGGGCAAGGCCGCCGGCGAAGCTTGGTGTGATAAAGTTAAGCGAAAATTCCCTCATACTCCGGCCGGCGACGCTCTGTTGTCCGAGGCCGTTGAGGGGTTTTTTGAAAAATCGACCCTATCCCAACAAACAGAATCTCGGCAGGATTTCCCTATCACGGGGTTTGCGCGATGGGATTATGGACCTTCCGATCCTACCCGCTGTGCAACGGTTTGGCGAAGTGGATAAGTCCTATCCCAAATGGACTAGAGTCCCAATTGCAGTGAAACAACAATTACCTTTGGGTGGGTCTGCCGAATATTTAAACTGTGCCTGCTGCCCAGCTTCTCTCATTCATCACCGAGATATTCAGCTGGACAGACTCAGGAGGGCAAACAACGGAAGAAGACAAAAGCTCTATTCTGGTACGTTAGAGCAATCCATCTCGGAATTATTTTTTGCTCTTTGGGAGCAACGAAGTCCTGTTCGCAGGATCACCATCGTAATCTCCTGTTTCCCTTGGTCCTTAATTGGACACTTTGAAGCCGAGTCCTTGATGCTTGTGTTGTGGACGTGGTAACGTGATTGTTTCACAGGATCACAGAATGACTGGCTTCACCAATGACCAAGTTGTCCACTTCTCCCTTGACGAGGTCCAGTCGGCCAGGATCCGGAATTCAAGGACGCTCATTGGCCGGCTGTTCACTGAAAGCAGAACCACTACTGCTGAACTCCGCATTAACAAGCCGTGGCAAGGGCAAGGCCGCATCAAGGTGCGACTGGTTGCTCACGGACTATTTGAATTCGTGCTACCTAATGAAGCGGCCAAACAATGGGTGCTCAAGCAATCGCCTTGGGTTATTGCCGACAAAATTTTACACCTACGACCTTGGGTTCCCACCATCAATCAACGTACCTTCGACGAGCTTGTTGTTGCTCCTTTCAAGGTCCAGATGTGGGAAATCCAGGAGGACTGCTGCACCCAGAGGTTTGGGCGGACAATGGCCACTGCCACTTTGGGTCGAGTGTTGGAGGCGGGAGTTTACTCGTGCACTGACTCGGGGCGCCGATTTATAAAAATCAAAGCCATGATAGATTTCTCCAAACCTCTTCGATCTCAAGTGATGGCATCCAATGAAGAGACAGGGGATTTCTGGATCAGGCTGAAGTACGAGCACTTACCCACCTTCTGTTATAAGTGTGGACGTGTAGGGCACTCCCGCCAAACCTGCTCTTTCGATCCTCCCACAAGACAAGAGCGCTTTGGTCATCACATGTCGACCAAGAAGCTGGGAAGGAGGGTTTTTGAGGAAGATGAAGGAGGGCCAGCTTTTCAAGGTAGACCCAAATCTGTTTGGATTAACACTGCTGCCCAAGAACGGCGGGAGCCACGGGTGCCAGATCCCTCGGCTGGACTGACCAGGCGGGACCCGCTGTTGGGCTCGAGACCTGCAATTGTTGAAATTTCGTTGTGGATGGGCTCTTCAACCCAGCCCTTCTTGACGACGGAACCGCGGAAACAGCAAGAAAGGAGCCCGGCCCGAATCCAGGTTACGACAGGCCCAAAATTGCGTATAGGGAGGCTGGGCCGGCGTGGAAAGCTGAAGAAAGCCAATGGCGACTCTCCTATTGCGCGGCCGGCAAGGGAGGTTGAGGGGGCTGTGACTCGCCGACGCCGCCTGCTACTGGAAGAGGAGTCGGAAGATGAATTCGTCGTCCAAAAAATCCCCAGTCCAGCGCCGCCATGCCCTTTGAATTGCGCCATTCAGGCTGCTAAGGCTGCGGAGACAGCTACTGTGACGAGCGGTGCGTCTATTCCTGTGCCAACCCCAACTCCCAGGAAGAAGAAAGGGAAGACTTTGCTGGGGGTTGACTCACCTAAGATGTGCGGGCTGAAGGCTAAGCAGCAGCGTAAACCGCGGCAGCAAACGGGAAAACCCGCCAGTTCCAAAAGGGCAGGGGATGCTCGTCCTCCAAAACCGGAAAATCTGGGTGAGGGAGTGGCAGTGGGCACACCGTCGCAGGGGGAGAATTCTTGCCCCCAGGCAGCTGATGTAGCTAATGAGGGACTGGAGTCGGCGGATTCTCTCTCAGATTTGGAGGAGCAACCCTTCGAGATCCGTCGCCGGGCTCCGCGGGTGAAGGGACAGGCTGAGAGGCTGGCTCAATCATCCCATGTGCGGCAGGCTGTCAAGGCCTTCGAGGCTGGGCTGTCGCTGAGCGAGCCACCCATTGCGCAAACGGTGCTGTCCCCTCGCCAGATGGTAGAGACGGACAAGGGTAAGGAGGCTTTCAATGGTGGAGACCCGCGGTTTAGGGATTTCAACGAATATGGCTCCAATTTTTGTGAGGAGGGGGATGAGGGCAGGAAGCGTCGGATTGATGAAGTGGAGGGCGGCATTGCTGATCTCCCATCCCCTAAGAAATTATTTGTGGAGGATAAGAGTGACCTGGAAACGGTGGAGGCAGCCAACCGCGATTGGGCCCACCTGGATAAATGAGGCTTCTAGCCTGGAATGTGAGAGGAATTGGACCATCCCTCACATTCCAAACTGCTTTTGGTTTAATTCGTTCTAATAAACCGGATCTCGTGTTTTTTTCTGAAACACGATCGAGCCGGACAGTTGTGTCCCGACGTATGCGTGGTTTAGGCTTTGAAAATTCTCGTTGTTTCTTGGTGGATGCAATTGATGCATCTGGAGGGTTAGTTGTAGCTTGGTCCCCCGAAGTTGATGCTTCGGTGTTTTTTAGTTCCAACTTTTGTATCTGCACTCAAATTAATGAAACTTCCTTTTCTTATGTGGTTGTTTCTGTTTACATTAGCTGTAATTTAGCAATCAGAGCTACTCAATTGGCTCAGCTGCAGCAATTATGTGCTTCTATTCAGCTTCCTTATGTGGTGATTGGGGATTTTAACACTACTCTTCGTGAGGGTGAGAAAGATGGAGGGAACGCTTGGAATACGGCCCACTCTATTAGCCTACGGGATTTCGTTCAGGACCTTGGTCTTCACGATCCAGGGTACCAGGGGGACCCTTTCACTTGGACCAATAGAAGGATGGGTGTGGCCTGTATCCGTGAGAGGCTGGATCGAGCTTTATGCTCCCAAGGCTGGATTGATCTCTTTCCGGAGACCTTGGTGAAGCACTTCACAGATCAGGGATCGGATCATCGGGCTCTCCTCCTCTCGGACAAACCCTATTCCCGCAATGCTAGGCCCTTGTTCCGATTTGATGCTCGCTGGGCGGAAAATCCTGAGGTTCGGGCCATGGTTAGTTATGTTTGGAGGGAAGAAATTGCTGGTACTCCCATGTTTCAGTTATGGGAACGCTTGAAGAAGCTTCGGCACTTACTTTACGATTGGAGTAGGGCTGGTACCACGAACTCCCTCCGTAATATCAAGACTCTCCAGGCTGAAATCGATCAGGTAAAATTAGTTCACCCCATTGATTGGGATACAATCCGCGGCCTGGAAATGGAACTAAGTAGGCAATGGGAAGCGGATGAGATATACTGGCAGCAGAAGTCCAGAGTCCATTGGTTAAAAAGGGGTGACAAGAACACTTCTTATTTCCATACGGTCACTAGGGCTAGGCGAAAACGAAACTTTGTGGCAGGCCTCCGCAATGATAACGGGGAATGGATCACGGATGAAGCTCAAAAGGCAGGAATTGCCTATAGCTTCTATAATACTCTTTTTACCTCAGAAACCCAGATAAGAAACATACGAGAGAGGGTTGAGGAGTTGCCCATAGCCCAGAGCATTTCCCCAGAAATGAATGCCAATCTGACGGCGGAAGTCCTTCCTTGGGAAGTAAGGAAAATTGTCTTCTCAATGGGCTCGAAACAAGCACCTGGCTCAGACGGGTTCACTGGAAAGTTTTTCAAAACCTTCTGGGACATTGTTGGCAATTCCGTTGTAGAGGCGGTTTGCTCGTTTTTTAGAACGAGCAGGATGCTCCGCAATTTTAATCATACCTGGTTGACCTTGATTCCCAAAGTGGACAACGTGGAAACTATGAGGCAGCTTCGTCCAATAAGCCTTTGTCAGTTTGTCTATAAAATTATTACAAAGCTTATGACTGAGCGTCTGGATGGGATTTTGCCTCATGTTGTCTCGAAAGGACAAAATGCTTTTATTCGTGAGCGCCAGATAGTAGAGAATATCCTCCTGGGACATGAGTTGATGCACTATCTTAAGATCAAAAAGACAGGTAAGAAAGGGTACATGGCTTTGAAGGTTGATATGGAAAAGGCCTATGATAGAGTCGAATGGCCCTTTCTCCTTGCTGTATTGGAAAAGATGGGCTTCAACTCTACCTGGAGGGGTTGGATTCATGAATGCCTAAGAACAACGTCGTTCTCGGTATTAATGAATGGCACTCCATCAGGATACTTCTCTCCTTCTAGGGGGCTCCGTCAGGGTGATCCTCTGTCACCTCTCTTGTTTGTGCTATGTACTGAGGGCTTTGCGGCTCTCCTACATAAGGCAATTGCTGAACAAAAGCTTCATGGAGTTAAAGTGGCTCCCCGGGCCCCTCGTATATCGCACCTCTTCTTTGCGGATGATTCCTATTTATTTATGAGAGGGTCCCTTCAGGAATGCGAGAACCTGATTGAGGTGTTGAACGAGTATGAGGAGCTCAGTGGGCAGAGGGTTAACTTGGATAAATCTGCTGTTTGCTTTAGCAGAAATATTGCGCTGGCTGATCAAGAGTTCTTGGCCCGGATCCTTGGGGTTGGGGCAGTAGGGGTTCATGATAAATATCTGGGACTGCCAACCCTCATTTCTCGCTCTAAGATGGCTACTTTTCGCTACCTGGAGGAAAAGCTCCTGGAGAGGCTACAGGGGTGGAAACGGAGGACTTTGTCCTGGGCAGCTAAAGAGGTTTTGATAAAGTCTATCGCTTTAGCTTTACCATTGCATGTCATGTCTTGTTTCAAGCTCCCCCTGTCCCTGTGCAGGCTTCTCGACAAGCATGTAGCTAGGTTTTGGTGGGGTGTTGAGGATGATCAGTCCAAAATCCGTTGGGTATCATGGCATAATATGTGTAAAAGTAAGCATGATGGTGGAATGGGTTTCCGTCGCTTTGAGCATTTTAATCAGGCTCTGCTGGCCAAGATTGGGTGGAGAATCATTACGGAACCTCAATCGCTTTTAGCGCAGGTCTATCGAGGTAAGTATTTCCCTACGGGAACCTTCCTATCTGCTCAAGCGCGGTCCCGCCCATCGTGGGGTTGGCAAAGTATTCTGCATGGTAGGCAGTTACTTGAGAAGGGTGTTCGATGGCAGGTTGGGAATGGTCAGACTGCCTCTCTCTTGTCGGCTAACTAGATTCCTCTCTTACATCCGGCTCCTCCGCAATTTAACCCTGTAGTTCTGCCAGATGAGGGTGACCCGCTGGTTGCTGAGGTAATCATTCCGGGGGAAGGGCGGTGGTGTGATTCTAAGCTTAGCCAGTGGTTTGATCCAAAGACGTGTCGTGCCATCAAAGCCATCCCGCTACCCCGAGGCAATATTGCGGATAGATTGATCTGGCATGACTCGCCAGATGGGGTTTTCTCGGTAAAGTCTGCGTACCATCTGGCAGTCAGAATGGATCAAGGTAACCACCGTAGGAGAGCTACGGTTAGTTGGATGGACAGGACCAGTTGGATTCGATTGTGGGAGGCTAACATTCCGCCTAAGCTAAAGGTTTTTGTTTGGCAAATTTTTAACAGGATTCTGCCTACTACTGAGGCTCTTCGAGAGAAAGATGTTGAGATACATCCCAGGTGTCCAGTTTGTTGGGAAGGGACTGAGACAATGGAACATTTGTTTCTGGATTGTCCGGTGGCCCGTGCCCTTTGGGATTATGCAGGACTGGAGCACTTAGGTCAAGGGTTGCCCAGGCATACTTTCCCTCTCTTTCTTAAGAACTTACTGGCAGTGATTCCCCAACCAGACCTATTGTTCGCAGTGGTGGCGGTCCTATGGCGAATTTGGCGATCTCGGAATTGGGTAGTCTTTGAAGGAAAGCAGTTTGGGTTCCCAGCTTTGATGAGACAATACAACCAGCAGCTGGATGAATGGGTACGTCTCCCAACTGACCCGATCATGGCTATGGGAACTCCTGTGCCGGCATTTTTGAACCCAGTTCCTCCTACTGCAGTAATATGTATGTGGGATGGGGCAACTCGTCATGGGTCTCACTCGGCGGGTGGGATGGTAATCATGACGTCGGCTAGGGAGATTCTGAGGGTTAAAGGGGTTCAGTTTCAGTGTATCGATGACCCTTTGGTGGTGGAAGTTCTTGCCCTCCGGGAGGCAATTTGGAGGTGTTTGGAGCAGGGATTCTCGACGGTGCTCTTTGAAGGTGATGCCAAGGTCGTCATTGATAAAATCAATCGAGCAGAGAACGGGGATTCTCGGATGGGGGCTGTGCTTGAAGAAATAGTTTCATATTTTGCCTTTCATTCGGGGTTTAGTGTGCGATTTGTAGGTCGGAGTCACAATAGGGTAGCCCATATGGTGGCTAGAAAAGCCCTTTCATTGTTTCCGATTACGTGTCGTGTTTTTGATTTTCAGGCCTGGCTGAATTCCAGGATGTAGCTATCTTTCTTATGAATCAATGAATGATTATCTTTTGAAAAAAAAAAACCTTGTATTTTGGTTTTGGAAACCTATCATTTGAATTTCTAAAAAAATCGGCGTGGAGCGTCACAAACCAAAAGTTCGCCAAATCGAACATATACAATCTTAAATGGGTAAGGCTCCACCCAATCTTAAATGGGTAAGGAAACTGAATATAGTACCACTAGGATTGAATAGGAGACCACCATTCAAGGAACAAAACGAGAACCCTCATAATCCTCTAGCATGAGTGACTGATGATGAGCTTCGAGCATACATGAGAGGCCAGGAGGCAGCCCTTCAGAATTTGAAGTGCCAATTAGCTTCCTTTCTAGTGCTTCAAAATGCCCAACAAAATCCAGGATCTCTTCCGAGCAACATGAGAAGCAATCCCAAAAAAGAGATCAATGTTCATGAGAAAACCAACCTGAACGTCACAAAAATTTTACCAAGGCACAACCACAATCAGATTCTGTCGAGCCTCTGTTCCATGAACGTCACTACACAACCATACCTTCCAATATGCATCTCTTAGTACTACAAAAGTTTCCCGACCAAGGCCAATTCCTCACACATCCGATACCCAAAACGCATACAAAACAACTTCAGAAACGCTTCCTTTATTTGCAATGTTATTCCAGAGTTAACAAATGAACAAGGGAAAATAGAAAGAAACACCAATTTCTCAGTATGTCGTCTAACTTGCATAGTTCAAGCAAATTATAAATGGGTGAGGTAAGACTGACCGACTGTAGTTGAGTTAGTCCTGCTCACAAAATGAAACTCCAGATGATGAGGTCACTCAGCTCAAATGCACCAATATATATCTATCTGCAACCCCGGTTGGTTCTGATTATTTTTTCAAGTCCTTGTAGAGCAGTAAAGGATGCCATTGGATCCCTTCACCTCAAACTCTCCCCCTTGGGCCGGCCTCCTTAACTCGGTATGCCCACAGTACTGCACTTCATAAACAGTCTTATCGACTGAAAATGCAGAGAACGAGACTCCAACTCCTTCCCCTGAGAATCATCAAGCATTTTCATCTCGTAAACCATCTCAGCTTTGGAAGAGCAAATGTAATGAATGAACAAACAAGCAAGCAAGCTCGCCCAAGTTATAGTATCTAGTTACAGTTCATGGCAGGAAATGAAAGCAACAGAACAGTCATCCTTCCAAAAAGACCCACCAAGATTGGGACTTACCGTGAGATACAAGCAGCAAGTTTTCAGCAGGGTACTTATCAGCAAGAGCCTTGATGATTTCAGTGTATCTAGTTCTGGCAGCCGCGACTGATTCTCCCCATTGGGGCATCTAAAAGAAATGGTATGAAAAACAAAGCGAGGTGAAGAACCAGAACCATGAATCGTATTCTAATTTCTAATCCATCGTCATGTGACTCAAATTCTTGATACGTATTCTAGTTGCAATCAGAAGCAGTACCTCTTCATATACCCGTTTGACTGTGTGATCCACTGCCCCAGCTGGTAGCAATGCCTCCAGCTCCGGGATATTGAAGGCAAAATCTCCACTTGGAGGAGCGCATTCGGGTTTAATGGCCTCCGTGTTCAACATCTCGCACAATCCGAACTCAATGGCCACCTGTAACGTATTTGTATCGTTCCCCCCGCCTGTAATCAGAAAATGGATCGAGGAGGAAATCGGAGGAGAAGGGATGGATCTAGGAGGAAATCGGAGGAGAAGGGAAGGAAGGGGGACACGAGACCTTGATTTTAGAGGGATCGATAGCGACGCCGTCAGCGGAGCAGAGAGCTGTCACAGCCTGCGCGGCGGTTTGGACGCAGCGGAGAAACGGGGAGACGAAGACGCGGTGGATGGGGAAATCGAGACTAGCCCGTAAGTGGCGGCCGGTGTCGAAGGCCCTGGTGAGGCCGGCGTCGATGAGCGGCGGGTCCCAGGGCCTGGCGGCGGTCTTGGTCCAGTTCTCGTCGAAGTTGTCCATCCGGTCGCCGTGCCGCATTACGACGACGTTCTGGTAGCGCTGCTGCAGATCTCCTCCTCCAGGGTGATTGGGGTTCCGTGCCGGAGAAGAAGATTCCATGGCGGCGAGGCGGGGGCCGTTGTTCTTGTTTCCTTCACAACTGGAAATGTGGATCCGGGCGAGTGCGAGCGGGGGATTGGTATTGGTCGGAGGAGGTAGAGAACGGGGAGACTATTAGAAGAGCGGAATGTTTGGGAAAGAAATGAAACTTCTTGTTTCCTTCGACCAAAATAATATTCTTGCTTCTGGATTGACGCTGCGTGGCGCGGCGTGCTTTCCAGGAAAAGATGAATAATTAGAAATCAAGCCTCCCTAATTTATCGGGGAAAAAAGATTAAAACCTCTGGGTGGAGTGGCAGTTTGGCCCAAAACCGCCGTACCACCCAGCGGTTTTCAAAACCGCCCCGTAGCCAAACGGTTTTCGTCGAAAACAGCGCGCTTTATATTTAAGTTTCGGCACAAGTTAAGAGTTTATCGAAAAAAAGGACTAAAACCTCTGGGTGGAGTGGCGGTTTGGCCCAAAACCGCCGTACCACCCAGAGGTTTTCAAAACCGCCCCGTAGCCAAACGGTTTTCGTCAAAAACCGCGCCCCCACCTAGCGGTTTTCGAAAAAGGGTGGTATTTTTGGAATTTTTTGGGTTTGGGTGGTATTTTGTATTTTTTTTTTAACAATGTTATTTCTGAAAAAAGTCCATAAATCTGGATAGCCATTAACTTTAGGGTGCGGTGCGCCTATGGTGCCTTGCAAGTCAACATAACTTCACTTTTCGGTCTACCTATGTCTACCCGCAGCCGACCAAATTCACCATCGTGGTCACTCTGCTGAAACCTCACGGTCGACCTTACATAGCATGGTGATCGACCGTGTTTAGTTAGTCGATACCTTAATGGTCGACCCCTATAAATTTTCGGTCGACCTTTCAATTTAGTCAGAAGCAAAATGGTGGACCGTAAAGTACAACAAGCGGTCGACCAGGTACAATACTAAAGTACTATCTATTCATCCATTCCCATTAACGTGAAACGTAGATCCAAATTCTTGGTTTCACGGTCGACCGCATATAGTAAAAGGTGGACTTCGTATAGGAAAATCAACGTATAACCTTCAACTTTTTTGCTTTATGTATGTCGATGTGTGTGTTAGTTTGCTCGTACAAATTACGTTTGAAACCAACAAAATCATTACTCAATCATGATATCAAGAAATCATAATTTCATAACATAACAACTCGACATACTAACAAGAAATACAATAAAACACAACTCATAATTGTTCACACATACCTAAAATTAAAAATCACATAACATCAATTGACGATCATAGTTGTTTCAAAGTTCAAACCAAATGGTTTTTAAGACAAAACAACAAAAGAACACAATCTAAAATCATGGAGTTCCTACATCTCTCCCCCTTCTCACTCATCCACATTTTTCTCATTGGTGGTGCTCGCATTATGGTAGACAGATGTGGTGCGATGCATGTATCTTCCACTGAAAAAGTGGAACTCGCCTCGCATCTCTGTTACAGTCAGCTGCAATATGCTCATCTAGGTGGTCATCTGCCCCCATGTAATCGTACATGTCAGTCATCTGGGTGGACATTTGTCCCATATAGTCGTACCTGCCATCCATGCGGTCCCATATACCTTATATGGTGACTAGTGGAGTTGAACTTTATGGCTGGGCCATTGGCTCGTCTCCAGACTCTTCATCATCACCATCACCAACATCATCATCACCACCACCATGGACTACATGAGGATTGTATGCTCGGGCATACTCACCATCATGCAGCTCAAATCCCATTTTTTCAGGGATGTAACTATATAGAACTCCTTTCTTGAAACTCTTAAGCCAACCTCACCACTTAAATCCACATTAAAATGCTCAAATAGCAAAGTGAGGATCATCCCATAGAGAAGATTTATGTTTGAATTTTCTGCAATAGCAAACATGTATGTAAAGATTAAGTATGACAAGTTAACCTTCTCATGTGAAAGTAGGTTGGTGAGAATCTCCATGTCAAAGTAGGTGACTACCTCCCGATGTTCACCCTTTGGAAGAATGTTGTAGCATTTTCAATTATCATTATCCTCTTTTGAATACTTGATAGCAAATCTATTTTTCAATAGAAAATTTAGAATCAATTATCTTTATAAGTATTTCAATTATCATTATGTGTTCGTAAAATTGAATAATTTTATGAAGAAAATATATCTTATGAGTTCTATCTTGATATAAATAATATGAGAATGTTATATTTAGTTCACTTACATGGTGATGTTGTCTAATTTCCCATATTAAATCTTCTTTTAATTCTCTAATATTATATTGGAGATGTTTCATATTAGTTAAATTTAGTAATTCTAATTCTCTTCCTATAATTATATTTTATTTTCTACATTTTTTACTGAATGTTGTAGTTTTAATAGTTCATTTATTACTTGGTTACTTTTCGTCTCTTTTCGTTCTAAATGTTTTTTCAAATACTGGAATATGTTTGATTCCTTACGATTGTGTTCCATTTATCTTTCTTTGGTTTTGATGTATTGATGATCCATTAGATTTTATTTTAACTTTTTTTTAATGGCGCTCTAATTGAATTAGGTTGTTTAAATAGATATTCTAATATTAATTTTAAATATTTATTTCTTATATTCTAGCGTACTTATTATTTTTCTTAATATTCGTTTAATATTTTTACTAATTTATCTATTTTATGAAAAATTTGATTAGTCATTTTAGTAATAATATGTTTAGAAGGTTTTCTAATTTTATATTAAATAAACCTTGTTGAAATATAGTTTTGAATGTTTTTAAAATTTTCGGGTACCAAAAATTAAGTAAAAGTTTGGGTTGGATGAAAAAGTTTCGGGTACTCGACGTCTTAATGTATATTTTAATTCTCAAACTTATATAGTACTTGAAATATTTTATCCATATATAAAAATCGTCTCTCAAGCAAAAAGGAAACCTCTATGCGAAGGGAGAGAGACGAGCAGTTGAAAGTTCTTCAGTAGCAGGGGACAACAACCGCAGACTCTCTCCCTGCCGAACCGGATTCCTCGCTCGTAAGTCTTGTCTTGATTATTGGTTCCTCTCTTGTTTTGGATCTCCTACTGTTATAGATCTTCCTTTCTCCCCCTCTTGATGGTGTCATTGACTGTCTTCCTGTAGCTCAATTCGAACTCTTGGAATTAGTGTTTAGGAATTAGGGTTTCCTTGAGCTCTCCTTGTGTTTTGGCCTTCGTGGCCAAAACTTTGACTTTGTTGGGATGTTGAGTAGTTTCTTTAAGTTAGGGTTCGCTCTTGTTTCCTTTCGTCTTTGTTGAGTCTGTTGCTGTGCTTGGATCAGGGGTTTAAAGTCCGACTTGGAATGTTGGTGGTTAAGAAATGAAATGTGGAAGCTTGTTTAATTTGTGGCCTTTGTGTCGTGATACATCAGACCAGGCTGTATGAGAGTAATAATTGCTCGTTTTTAGTTGCAAGTGTAGTTGCTGTATTAAGACGCAAGCGGTATTGCTTTGAAATGAGTGGGAAGATACTGTCGTATGTTTCAGTTCCTTCCTCAAATGATTCTTTACTCTTGGAATCTGGGTTTATGTTTTGCTTTATTTGACTGTGGTGTTATATCTCTGCTGTACTCCTTTTGCTAAAACTGTTCATTTAATGCACATGGTGCAGACTGAAGTGCTGCAACCATGTTTGGGCGTGGAGGTCCTAGGAGGAGTAGCAATAATTCCAAGTACTATGATGTTCTCGGTGTCCCAAAGACCGCTAGTGCTGATGAACTGAAGAAGGCCTACAGAAAATCTGCCATTAAAAACCACCCTGACAAAGGTGGAGATCCTGAGAAGGCAAGGCTAAATTACATTTTCACGAGTCTTGTTTGAATTTCTATTTGGCACCAAGCTATCACATGCACTCTTTCGGTTCCTTAGCATTTTGACTCGCCAAGGCTTGGTGTCTAATCATGCAGGCATGACATGTCAAATTTATGCCATGATGGGCCTGGATAGTAGGTGCTGTTATAGTTTGCTTCTAGTTTTTTTTGGGTAACCCTTTGGAAAAATTCATGTTTTGTTGGGTCTCATTGACATGAAATTTGACAGCTCGTCCTTTGTTGGTCAAAAGCTTGTTCCTTTACTTTCCTGATAAACTGAGCTACAAGGGTTATGTTAATTGAAGACGGGAGGGGAAATTTTATGCTTTGAGTTTGAGCATAATCTCTCTTAACGACCTTTTATTTGGTTGTTGATGTTTATGAAAATCTTAATACTGATGCTGTTTGCATAGCGGTTGTTTTTGTGGGAGCCTTGTGTAATGATTCAGTTTATCCGTTTTCAGTTTAAGGAGATATCCCAAGCTTATGATGTTCTCAGTGATGCCGAGAAAAGAGAAATATATGACCAGTATGGTGAAGAGGGCATCAATGAGGGAATGGGGGGAGGTGGTGGTGCTCATTCTCCTTTTGACATTTTTGAATCATTTTTTGGCTCGGGAGGTTTTGGAGGTGAGCTATTGTAGGTTGCCTGTCCGTATTTTCATTCACTTGATGCTTGTTATTGTGTCCAGTTGATTGTTAGTTTTGCTGTAGGAGCTTAAATTTTGTTTTATTAATCCAAGATGAAAATATGGATGTACATCAGGAGGTGGCAGTTCCAGAGGAAGAAGGCAGAGACAAGGAGATGATGTGGTTCAGTCTTTGAAGGTCTCTTTAGAGGACTTGTACAATGGGACGACCAAGAAACTCTCACTGTCGAGGAATGCTCTTTGCTCCAAATGTAGAGGGTATGGTTATTTTCCACCTTATTTGTTCACTGGGTTCTTTATCTCCTTTTCATTGGAGGTGCATGCATTGCTTTTGAGTTCTAAACGACTTCAATCGGAAGGCTAAAATGAAATCTTAGGGTTCTCATCTAAGTCACAGCTAGTTTCTGTTGCTGTGGTGCTGAAACCAGCTGATGACTTAGTGTGATTTGTTATTCCTTTCAGTAAGGGATCGAAGAGTGGAGCGTCTGGGACATGTTATGGATGCCATGGCACAGGAATGAAAGTTACAACTCGACAGATTGGATTGGGCATGTTTCAGCAGATGCAGCATATCTGCCCTGACTGTAGAGGCTCAGGTATTTTATTTCCATGTAGCAGTAGTGGGGTTTGTTTATATTGTTTTTAATTTCTCCCATCAGTTTTCAAAACGCCATCGATTTCCAGGTGAGGTAATCAGCGAGAGGGATAAGTGCCCTCACTGTAGAGGAAACAAGGTCAATCAAGAAAAGAAGGTGTTAGAGGTTCATGTTGAGAAGGGCATGCGTCATGAACAAAAAATAACTTTCCAGGGTCAAGCTGATGAAGCTGTAAGTAACATACCTTGTTTCTGCCCGCATGATCCAGTTTGTTGGTAGCTTAGGTTTAGTAACTCAGTTGTCTCGTTTTGCAGCCCGATACAGTCACAGGGGACATTGTCTTTGTGTTGCAACTTAAAGAACACCCCAAGTTCAAGAGGAAAGTTGATGATTTAGAAATGGAACACACGATTAGCTTGACTGAGGCACTCTGTGGGTTCCAATTTGAGCTTACCCATCTTGATGGGAGACATCTGCTCATAAAATCAAATCCTGGAGAGGTGATAAAACCTGGTCAGTGCAAGGCGATCAATGACGAGGGGATGCCTCAGCACGGCAGGCCATTCATTAAGGGGCAGCTGTATATCAGGTTTAAGGTGGAATTCCCAGTGCATGGAGCTCTGTCGCCTGAGCAGTGTGGTACTATAGAGACCATACTGCCATCAAGGTCAGGTAAGAAGTTGAGCGATATGGAGATTGATAATTGTGAAGAGACGACTTTGCATGATGTGAACATGGAGTATGAGGATAGGCGCAGGAAGATGCAGCAGCATCGTGAGGCATATGATGAAGATGATGAGGACGATGATGAGCCATCGATGCAACGGGTTCAGTGTGCCCAGCAGTAGTAGTAGCGTTTAAGTTTACTGTTTTCACGTCTGTCATTCACGGTTGCGTACAGATTGTGTTGTGTTTTCGCCATTCGGTTATTGAATGGCCTGGTTTACTCTGCCCTTAGTGTATCGGCTGCCGATTGTTGTTCCTTATGGCTTAATAATAGTACGATGATGATTATTTTTATATTAATAGTGATATATTTTTCTTCTTGAAATGCTTAGAGTTGTTGCATATTCCACTATTCAGCTCTCATGCTCTTGTTTCTTCCACGGGGATCCATGATTATGGAGAGTATAGTCTGGAATGTGGTTACTGTATTTAGTAAATACTCCGTTTAATACAAGTATATGTACTCGTACGTACTTTATGCGTTTAAAATTTCCGTATTCGTATTATTGTCAAAATGTTTCATTTTTTACCGTTCATTTGATGGCTCCCATACTAAACACTAGGGGTGGGCAATGGGCGGGTTGGGTGGATTTTGGTCTAAAATTGACCTACCCGCTTACTAGCGGGTTCGAATATATGTGACCCGCAATTCACCCACATACTTATACGGGTTGGGTTGGGTGGGTGGCGGATGGGTGCGGTTGGGTCGCGGGTTAACCCACAAAAACAATTCTCCAACTAACCATTAAGAAAATTGACTAACATTTATAATAAGTTCATAACACATTAGTAAGATTGTATCAATAATTTGCGATTTCGATACAATTAATAATTTATAGTTTGTATCCCAATATTTAATGGATATTAACAATAATTTGCATACCAATATCCATTGCAAATGGATATTGCACAACACAATAACCAATAATAGTAGTCAAAATTATTTTTTATTCTCCACCTTTTGCAGTATATGGTAAGACGGTAGTGCATTTTAAAAATATGATGAATATTCGATACTATAAGAAACAACATTTTTCCATGTAAAAAATAGAATGCGGGTCATACGGGTGACCCGCAATCCACCCGTCATCCACCCACATAAGTGCGGGTGGGAGATTTAACAATCCCCACATCAATCACCCATTGCATGCGGGTCGGATTATTTGCGGGTGGATCGATATCAATCCGCGGATTAACCACGCCCACCCCTACTAAACACGTATAACATGTTTATTTCGTATTTTATGAATTAAATTGTTAACTTTAATATTATATATATATTTTTTTAAAATAATTAATTTTATATATTTATGACTATTAACGTACTATTAAACGTAACCTTAGCTTAAAAACAAAGTATAATACCCGTACGTATTTCATACATAACTTTCACTTTCACGTACCTTATTTTACTAACTATGCTATAAGGTTGCATATGACTCAAACACTGAAAGATCCACAAATTAAACGGATTACACCCCACCCCCACCCCCAGATACAATAGTTTTTTTTTTTTGCTTCCAAAAACGAAAGCTTTTATAAAAATTCACATGTTATCACGCGATCGCTAGTGACAAAGCCGATGAATTACTAGATCGCTCGAGAGGAAAGCAATGAAAAGCGATCAAAGCGTTAATCGCCTGACCAGACAACGATTTAATGTTTAATCGCTGTTGTCGCAAGTGATCAATAAAATCTCTTTTAAGAAAAGAGATTATGCTTAAATCGATGTCCTTAACCGCGATTTCATTTGAACAAGAGATTAGGGTTGGTGCATCTGTTTTTTCCACGAGGCTAGGGTTGGTGTAACCGTTTTTCATTGATCGCTTTTGTAGGCGGCGATCATACTGAATCACCATAACTCGATCAATATTAGGCGCGAGTTAAGGTTAGGTGAAGCAACCTAGTCTTGGTCGCTTTCGACGTAAACGATCTTAAATTGATCGCTTAGACTAACTCGATCTGGTCTTCATCTGAATTCAATATAATAAACTAGCATAACATCCTAACTCACACTCATTTCCCCTCTTCTCCACCTTAGTAGAAGAAACTCCCCTCTTCTCCACCACACTTTCAAAAAATCTCACTCCCACACCAGAATTTCATTCCCTCATTCTCACTAAAAGGCATGTGTTTATTATGGTCATGTATAAATAATTGTATTTGTACTTCACTAATTATGCATCGTGTTAATTATGCTAAATATTTTGAAAGTTAACTATCACTTATATGTGATATGTGGTTTTGGATGTTATATGCGATCATTAGTTATTTTAAATTGCAAACATGGATAGATTTTGAACGTTCCAACTTCTTATTCGGTGGAATGGTTAGATGACAAACTCTCAAAGAGGGATCGGTTATGGAGATGGTAAATGCAGTAAGTTGAAATTTGAGACCAGATTCATGTGGGAAGAACTCTATGACATTTGTGCAGAAAGAGTTTGTGGGATAGACAAGAGTTTGTGAAATTACTTACCAATATTCAAACAGCGGCCGAGGCGGTGTAACGTACGAAAGAGTTGTCATATCCAACGATGATGAGGTTAACATGATGGTGGAATTCCTAGCCGAAAACAAAATCTGTAGTACTAAGGTGTATGTTGAGACCGAAGATGTCGGTCATGGTGGAGTTCTTAGCTTGATGTCGTTGGCCTTTCCAATCGGCGAGCTGGTAGGCCGGGCCTCACAGTTAAGGGAGAAGGCAGTGGAAAGTTGGACAACGCCCATTCAAACCCACCGATTCTACCTCTTCAATCAAAGCCACAACAAGCGCCGCCGCACATGAAACGAACACGACTTTTGTGGTGAATTCAGTACCCGGATTCCGCTTCATGCAATTGCAGTTGGTAGAGGAATTTTTTGCCGACTGGCCAGAGGATGATCTTTAATGGATAGAGCAAATCCTTACCCTCCGTCAGGGGCTAAGATCAGGTGACTAAGGGGGGTCCCTTTGTCACATGACTAAGTGAATCTCAGCACTTCAACTTCATTAAAATCCAATGACTCAGATTAATCTAATTTAATGAAGGACGATATAGTAATTGCATGACTTTATTAATTAGTTAAAAAAATTCTATTGTCTGTCGCGTCTCTTCCCCAGTCGGGATTTCCCGGCGTCTCCCGTCTCTTCCATCGGCCAGGGATTCCGAACTGCAAGCCAGGGATTTCGATTTTTTTCGGCGTTTCTTGTGGTCCATTTGCAATTTATTTTCCCCAGAGAGGGGGGCTGGGAAATATATTTCCCCCACCATGGAGTTCCTCGTGCGCAGAGAGAGAGAGAGAGATTTTTCGATCATCGGCGAATTTTTCAGCGCGGCGGAAAGGATTTTATGGCGATGGGGGATTTTCCGGTGACATCTTCTGTTTTGTTATGTTTATCAGACTATTTTGTAATGTTTAAGTCTCTTTAATATCCATCGCCGGCGTGAGCTCCCAAGAAATTACTGGACAAAACCGTGGAGTTTGAGAGAGGGGAAAGCCTAATAACTTCGCTGGCTATGCTTCCACAGAATCTGTTGGAAGAAATATTGAAATTCTTCAGATTTTGGCAATTCCCCATACTTGGAGGAATGCTTCCCTTTAGTCGGTTTACCTCCATGAAAAGCCTGGTCAATCTAGGTAAGTTACCAATGGAGGAAGGAGTTTGTCGAGACTATCTTATTGTAATTGAGATTTAAACCCCTCCAACTGCTGAAGCTTCCCAGAGTGAGGAATTGTAATTGACAGGACAAATTAGCTGTGGAGTTTCAGCAGATTCGAGCAATTAAACAGAAAACCAGCCAGAAAACAAAATGAAAAAATCGTAGTAATCAAGTACCAGAAAACAAAATGAAATAAATAAATAAGTTTCCATTTTTAGAATTCAGTTTCAGAACTCACAAAAATTCTCTTTTTAACTAAAAAAAATTACAGATTTTGTTTTTAGGAAATACCTATTTTGTTTTCATTTTAATTTATTTTCTGTTGACAACTGAACTGCCCATCAGACTCAGAAGAGAGGATTCCAATTTTCAAGCGCCTGTTTCGGCTTGCCCCTTTCCCATGTGGCAGATACAAGCTTGATAGGATGGGCCAGGCTTTGAGACATAATGGCTGGCCCGCTGGGCTTTTAGATGGGCTTGAAGAGGACAACTGCAGCCCTGCATTTTATCTGCCATGGCCCATTTGCGGACAGCACACCTGTGAATGTTAGGAAGAGCCGAAGAGGCATACATTTGGATTTGGTTTTGTGCATTCATTTCTGTCTCCGTCCACCCAACTCAGTGTCCGCTCCGTCACCGTCCGTCCCCGCCCTGGCCGCCGTCTCTCGTCACAATTTGGGGAAAATGCTCGGTCGTCTGGCAGCCACGCGCCTCCTGGAGATCCGTCAAGCTTTCCGGCGAGCTGCTCAGGTCACCAATCCCTTCTTCCACTGCTTTTTTTTTCTTCTCATCCAAGTTTGTACCGTCGACCGATCCAAGTCTCCCGCCGAATCTCATTTCAATGGTTCTAATTTGATTCACTCGTTCGTTCGCCGCAGACTTCCCGTTCCTTCTCAACTGCTCTGAACTATGTGAGTCCTTTAGCATCTGTGAATTTCTTGATTATTTTTCCTGTTTGGTTTCCATTTCCGTGATTTTTCTTCTGTAAGAAAATGGTTCATCTTTGTGCAGCACATCGATTCGCCGGATAACAATCCGGACATGCCATGGGAGTTCAATTCCCAAAACCAGGAGAAGGTAATGACTGGAACTGGAAGCTATGCCAATCTTCTGAGCATTTATCTGGGTTTTGCTGATTAGGCAGGTGTTAGTAAGGCGAATTGTATAGCATTTGATTCCGGTGGCACGCTACTTTCTTTCGTTTCTCGCATGTTTAACTAGTTTTTACCGCAGTGAAGTGAACCTTTCTCTACCTTCTGAAACTGTATGCGAACCTTATTTCCAAATGTCAGTATTTGGTGTGCTATTGGACCAACTTTTGACCCATATGTAGTGGAAGGGCTGAGATATCATGGACATTGAACTTGGGGAATAACTGAATGTCTTCTTAACCTTTTTCGTTCTTGGATTTTGTCTGTATCATGGAAAAAAAACATGACCATTTGATTTGGATCGCGATTGGAGTTGCTTGAAAATCCAGCAGTATCATCTTAGCTCGATTGATGTTTTGACCACAGTTATAATTTATCTTGCTGTCTTCTCTAGATAAGCTGTTAGTGTTACAGGATTAACAATTATGCTTCTGTTTCATGTGAATGGATTACTAGGTGATTTAATTCCTCCGAACTGATAGTCTTCAACAATTGTGAACCAATGTAGGATTCTTGCTGCAGTGTCATAAATTTTTGGAACACTTTGTTGGGTCGTTTATGCCTCTCCTGTATTACCTGCTTGCTGGAGTGCTTTTGTGCAATCAGAAACCCTCGTTCTATTTTGCGCATTTGTTGAAAATATGCTGCCATAGCAATCTATTCTCGCTTTAATAACTCTAGATTAGTTTTGAACATATCTGTTGACATTGTTCTTGAATTTAATCTAGACCTCATGTCTTTGAAGTCCAACTGTGATAGTTTAAGAAATGCTGTTTCTTTTGCAATACTTTTAAACTAGGCTTTGTGGTATAGTAGATTTGTTCTCAAACTTGGCTATAGTTTATGTGAACATCTGTTGTGTGCAAGAATAACCTCTTTAAGTCCTCCAATGACTTCTTTTACCTTGGTTATGAAACAGTTAACCCCTGCTTAATAGTGACTAGAGTAAAATCCGACTTGTTCCATTGGTACAATTAATCTACCTACTTGTGCAGCGATGTTTGATCTTTTATTTTTTAATGTTTGGCACTCTGCTGTCAGGTTAAAGAGATAATATCTCATTACCCATCCAACTACAAGCAATCTGCAGTAATTCCCCTGCTAGATCTAGCACAACAGCAGCATGGAGGATGGCTCCCAGTTTCAGCTATGAATGCGGTATGAAATTGATTCTATGGCTCGGCTGCCAAATTGAAGTAATATTTATTGGTATGAGAACAACTATGAAGTACAATAGCTTTCTATTTGCTTTTGACAAGCGTATCGGCACCTTACTATCACAATGGTTTCACTTATTTTTTGCATTGAAAGATGGATCTGTTATTTGAAAGATGAAGTTGTTTTTATTTGACCCTATATCATCAAAACGGGATGAAATTTACCATATGCATGACTCAGGCTGCTGGCATATGGGGAGTTTATAAGAAATTATGTATTTTCCAGTGTATTGAAGCTTACCTTTTCCCTTGGACACCTTTGCCCATGAACTGATAGAATCTTAGAATTCAAGTTTGCCCATGAACTGCAACATGTACCAAATTTCGATTTCTAAGATGTGCCGTAATCTTACAGTGAAATTGCTCCTCTACGGAAAAAGACAGAATTGCTTTCTCCGCATGTGGTATATGGAGCTGACTAGGTTGTTGGATGATTTTTGTTCTAGTAAAGCAGGCGAATTTCCGGTGCATTTTCTCTGTTGTGAATGCTTGACCTTTACAAGTTAATTGATTTGTTTTGTTAACCGTTTGAAATTCTGAAGACTTTACTCTTGTTCATACTGTATGATGATGTTAGAATAACTCTCTCATCATCAGCTCTCTTGTGAACAACTCAGGTGGCTAAGGCTATTGAAGTTGCTCCAATCCGTGTCTATGAAGTGGCAACATTTTATTCCATGTTCAACCGAACACCAGTAAGTAATCTAATCTAATATCTCCTCACAACCCCCACCCTGCTTTATTACAGTCTTTTGCTATTGTGACGCAACATTACTTGCAATGAACAAATTCTGTCTGTTACTCAGGTTGGCAAGTACCACCTTTTAGTTTGTGGAACAACACCATGCATGATCCGTGGGTCTCGAGAAATTGAAGATGCACTGCTGAAACACTTGGGAGTGAAGCGCAATGGTCAGTTCCATTTGTATAATTTTGTGCTCTTCCATGTGAACCTGAATTTTTGGAGATCCATGTATAGTATAATTTGGTGAATAAGAGTGTAGTGCAATTTTAATGTGCAGAAGTAACAAAGGACGGTCTTTTCTCTGTTGGTGAAATGGAATGTATGGTAAGTCCCGTCATCGTAGTGGATATAAAGTTGAATCTTTCTCTTTCTCAAGAGGCCTTTTGTGGGTACTCCTGTATTTGGGACGAGGATAGCTCTTGAATGCTTTTGTTGTTTATTTGACTACTGTATTGACCACAGCATGTCTTTATACCAACATTCATTGCTTGTGCAGGGAAGCTGTGTAAATGCACCTATGATTACTGTTGCAGATTACTCTAATGGATCAGAAGGATACTCGTATAATTATTATGTAAGTGCATGAAATCTTTCTCTGGCTTTTGACGTTAGAGCGTAAAACATTTGGTGGCCTTGACTTCTTTTGGATGGTTTATTTGCTTCAATTGCAGGAAGACGTCACTCCAAAACGAGTCGTGGAGATAGTTGAGTTGCTGAGAAAGGGGGAAAAGTTGCCAGTAAGGCCTCTATAGTTTTTCTGTTCTTCAATGGCTTTCATTAACAGTGCGAATGCTTTAAATCTAATTTCTCCTCGCTTCAATTTTCAGCCTGGAACTCAAAACGCAAAACGTATCATGAGTGGACCAGAAGGAGGCAATACTACTCTGCTCACTGACCCAAAACCTCCTCCATGCCGTGATCTTGATGCATGCTAAGTAGTGGTAAATGTCAGCTTCCAATAATGCAAAAGCTTTCCAGGTATCGGAGCTTCATCATCATGCTGCTCTTTGTCGTTCCCTTTTAAGGATAACCAATTGTTTGTACTTTCATGATTGCCACCTAGTACTTGGCAGAATATATGAAGTTGTGACACAATTTCGTAGTGTTGCTAGAAGGCTTACCAGAACAGTCCGTCATGTTTGGTTTCCATAAATCCTTGGCTCATTTGGATTGGGATGATGTGTTTTATATGATGCTGGATGTGGCACCTGCACCCAGAATGTTCATCTTAACTTCTTAAGCCATGAATAAAATCTTGTGGTGGATTCACACTCCATTCCATGTTGTGGTGTTAAGTTGTCTCTTGTTGCGAAAAAAACTAAACATATGTTGAAGTAAATCACATTTTATTAAAATTCAAACAACATTGTACATTTTGATGCCTTTCACGTGGTTTATTCGTTTTAAATTTTAATTAGTTATATAATATTTTTATGATGTAGAATAATTACATTTTTTTTTTGTGTTGGGTTCTGTTTTTACTTAAAAATATTGACAACTTAACCCATTTAGAAAAAATTAATAAGGTTTTAAATTTTTTGGATGAGTTTGGATTTTATATTTTCCAAAGCGTAGTGCATGGGTCGGGTGATTAAAATCGCTAAACCCGAACCACCCGACCCATGTACACCCTTACCGTTCATCATCATTCATCAACTCTCACACTCACTTTCAATTTTGATTATCCATATCCAAATTCTCCCCATCTTAAGAACCCTAAATCCAATTCTCCAAAATTGATCAAGTAAAAGATGAAAGCACACATGAAGACTAAACTAGGATTAGTAAGGAAGTTGAGGAGAAGGGATAGGAGTCGAAAATCTAGCCGGAGGAGGTCAATTGTCACGGTCAGGAGACCGTGACAATAACAAAGTGAACGTGTGATCCTAACAAAAAATAATGAGTTTGGGCAATTATCACAGGCAATTGCCCATGACAAATTCCCTTTGGCCGTGATGTCTGCAAATCGGGGAGATGCCAACAAATATCACAATCTTTGCCACATTATCACGGTATGATGACCGTGATAATATGCCTAAAACAGTGGCAGTCATAATAATAGGGCAACTTCACAATTCTCAAGACTCAAACGATTCAATTGTGCCTCAAACTCAATCACGACTCAATCAAGCATTCAAACACATGAACCGTGACACGGTGAACATTCTAAACTCACCACTCGACTCAAACAAAAAGAGAAAAATAAAGAAAAGAAATATGAACTGATGTTGGGTTGCTTCCCAACAAACGCTTGTTTTACATCATTAGTCACTCTCCGTCAGTACTAGTTGTCCAACTCCGTTAATAAAACCCGTTATGTGTTGACATGGCTAACGGGAACGCCCAGTCAACGTCATTTTGGGCCGAAAATGGTCACCCTACTTGACACGTCACTAAACTCGCGATGTCATATACCCAACCCAACCCATGAACCTAACCCTACCCAGATCCAAACCCGAGCAAACCTAACAAAACAAAATGACCAACCTGGTAGAGCTCTAATTAGACCTTCTCCGCCTCATACTTGGCGCTCCTCCGCCGGCGACATCTTCCTCGTCATCCCCGATATCCTCAAGCTCCGGCTGCCGTCTGACCTCTCCTCCACTTATATCATTTCCCCCTCCTCCCCATTTCCGCTACTCCCACTCCCTTCTTCTTCACAACTCCCCGCGCCGCCGCTTGCTGACGTCATGATAGAACCCAATGATTAGGGTTCTATCTAACAATTGGGATTGATGGGATCAATTAGGGTTAATCTCCCTGTATCAAAAAAATGGGAGGAATTAAGGGGGTTGGTGTGGTCGGGGAAGAAGGAAGGGGTGGGGGATTGCTTTGGGGACAAAAAAGGAGGGAAGGGAAGGAGTTGTTTGGGGCGTGAGGAAGGGAGAGGGGAAGAGGGCGGCAGTAGCTGCCGAGGAAGAGGGAGAGGGAAGGAAGAGAGAGGGTCAGCCGATTGAGGGGAAGGAGGAGAGAGAGATTGGAAATTAGGATTTAGGTTTATTCTTTGCTTAAGCCCTAATTCCACTTACAAGCAGTATATATATAAATGAACAATTACCGACTACTACCCGACTTATCACTATCTTCCATAAACAGCCCAAATAATCCGAAATAACAAATAACCGACAATTAATCAAAGTACTAAGAATGCAAGTTTCTATCATCCCCGCTTCCTTCGAAAAACAACCTTGTCCCCAAGGTTGTTCCTTTAGCTCACTAGGCCAGGAAACCTCCACCCGCTGCGGCTTCCGCCGCCGAATCCTGCCCTCCGCTGCCGCCTCCAAGGCTCCAACGCGCCCCAGGACCTCCGTCAGCATCACCTTGAGCTCGCCAATCGCGAGCCACAGCTTCTGCGAGTACGCCTGCCTGGACCTGCGCTCATGCTCCACTGCATCCGCCATTTTGTCCAAATCGGTGCGGAGCTCTTCACCGATTGTCTCATCAACCAGCTCCCCGTCCCGCGGACTGGGAACCCCATGTGCGCCATTACTGGAGGACGACAGCCCCGTCGTGGCCGCAGTCACGACCTGCTCCTGCGCCACCTTGGCTGCCTTCTCAGTTGCCGTCATGGACTTTGTCGACACCATCTCGATTGTCTTCATTTGATCACGAACCCAAGAACGGGGCTCTGATACCAAATGATAGAACCCGGTGATTAGGGTTCTATCTAGCAATTGAGATTGATGGGATCAATTAGGGATTAATCTCCTTGTCTCACAAAAATGAGGGGAATGAAGGGGGTTGGTGTGGTCGGGGAAGAAGGAAGGGGTGGGGGATTGCTTTGGGGACAAAAAAGGAGGGAAGGGAAGGAGTAGTTTGGGGCGTGAGGAAGGGAGAGGGGAAGAGGGTGGCGGTAGCTGCCGAGGAAGAGGGAGAGGGAAGGAAGATAGAGGGTCGGCCGATTGAGGGGAAGGAGGAGAGAGAGATTGGAAATTAGGATTTAGGTTTATTCTTTGCTTAAGCCCTAATTCCACTTACAAGCAGTATATATATATAAATGAACAATTTCCGACTACTACCCGACTTATCACTATCTTCCCTAAACAGCCCAAATAATCCGAAATAACAAATTACCGACAATTAATCAAAGTACTAAGAATGCAAGTTTCTATCACGTCACCATCTCCATCATCTACGCTCCTTTCCTCCTCTTCTTCTTCACCGTCACCACACCATCCACGGGATCCTGACGAATGCAAGAGCCAAGAAATTAATGACCGTGAGGGGGCAGCAGCAGAGCGCCACGTAGTCGCTTTTCGCCCCCGCCGTGCACGACGAGCTGCAGCAGGATTAAACCCAACAATCAAGATACAGGAGCGAAGAGGGGAATCAGGATCCAAGAGCTTCGACTGAGAAATCCTCTTCTCTTCCTCGCCTCATCCAACTCTGCAGAGAATTAAACCCAACAATCTATTTCCCCAAACTAGGAATGGCAATGGGGCAAGTTCGGGCGGGTATCTCGATGCCCATACCCGCCCTGTGGCAGGTCGGGTACAGGTTGGGTAATTTATCATGGGGCATGGGTCAGGGCAGGTCGACCCAATGAGTATGTAGTTTATGTGGAAAACATTAGAAATATTCGTTATTTTCATTATAAGACCAAAGAAACAAACCGTAATATGGTAAATTAGCTAAATTATTGCATAAATTGATGTTTTCACTAATTATAACTTTATTATAGCTAAAATATGATGTAGTAAAAGGAAAATCTTAAGTAAGTTGACTAAGATTACATGTAATTTAGGCAAGAACGGGTCAAAAATGGGGCGGGGCGGGTCGATGAGAGTACCCATGCCCATCCCGCCCTACCTCAAAATAGGTCAAACAGGTCGGGTAAAACGGTTCAGGTCAAAATTGCCATCTCTACCCGAAACCTAGAAATTCTCTTCTTTGCATATGCCAACTCCGACAGAATCAAACCCAGAAATCAATTCCCCAAACCTAGAACCCAGAAATCCCCTTCTTCTTCTCAAATCCCCACACCCTGTTCACCATCTTATCCTCGGACCACCACCCCAAAATTTGTGTCGCCAAATATTTCCAATTTGACATTTCCCCAAAATTAGTGTTGCCGATAGATCTTTCCAATTTGACGCAGAGCTTGTTCTATCCGATCAGATTTCGAAAATTCGACAAAGGATGAGGTAGCAATGGAGTTTTAGAACCACGCCTCCTCCGTCACAATGTAATGGAAGGGGAAGCGACAAGGGCGCTTGTGAGAGGTGGAGGTGGGAAGATGAGGAACGAGAGGAAGGAGAAGTGGTGCGAGAGGATGAGAGGGGTTGTGTTTTGTGGGGAAGAGTTTGGAGAAGACGCATGAAACTCTATCTATGCTGAGGAAGCACAATGGGAATTAGGGATTGCAAAAATATCCATAACCGTGGATATCCACTCGAACCCGGTCTAATCGGGTAGGGTAAAACTCGAACCCGAAGGACATTTAGTGGGTACGGGTAAAACCCGAACCCGAATATTGCGGGTAATGGGTGGGCATGGGTTTCTCAGTATCCAACCCGAACCCGCCCGATTATACACATACATATGTATTTTGTCTAGAAATAGTCATTATTTTTCTCTAACATATTTTATATTTAGCATATAAATATAATATTTTCATGAAATTGTGTTGTTTTAATTAATTTTCTTCATTCTAGTGAATTATTGTCATACTTTTCCTCTTGCGTAATGTGAGAATACGTGTGAATGTTAACATATTGGTTGGAGTTATGAAGAGAAATCATTACCCATGGATAACCGTGGATACCCGAAACCCGAACGGGTATGGCATGGTTTTAACTTTCTACCCGTGTTATATGTGGGTATGGGTATGGGTAAAACCCGAACTACTTTGGGTAGGGTAACGGATATGCACTATCCGTCCCCGACCCGACCCATTGCCATCCCTAATGGGAATTGGGAGATGAGGGTGGGCATATTGAAGAAGAGAAACTGAAATAGATCCATTTTGCAATTTTGTTTTGTTAGGGGCTCGGGTTTGGTTCTGGGTCGAGGTCGGGGTGGGTTCATGTGTTGGGTTGGGTGTATGACATGGCGAGTTTAGTAATGTGACATGTCGGGTTTGACTATTTGTGGCCCAAAACAACACCGACTAGGCACTGCCCTTTAGCCATGTCAGCACATAACGAACTTTATTAACGGAGTTGGACGGAGACTAATGGAGAATGACTAAATGTAACCTGTTTCAGTAATTCGAGTGACTAACATTGATACTAATTTTTTCTAGTGACTAAACATGACACATTTTAGTAATTGCAGTGACAAAACATGACATTTACCCGATGTTCAATAGTGTAATCGGATCCAACCTATGTGAGCCATTTTATATATTTTCTAAATATATTTATAAATAAAATAGTAATTTAAAAATTTAATAACTAAGATAAAATTTACATGGTCTATAGGTATAATATGCCCCTCTACTATGACGTTTTATCAAACATGCCTCTCTACTATTTTTTACGTCAAACATGCCCTTGTACTTTGAAAAACTTATCAAACATGCCCTTTTGCTAAAATTTCCATCCAAAAACAGTTAACCAAGACCGAACTTTGGTTTTGGCGACCTATATATCTAAAATATCTCTAATCATTTCACTTTAGAATTTTTTTCTTCTTTTATATAACCAAATAATTATAATAATTTTACTTTGATGAGACCTAGAAAAATAAAGCAAGGGTCAAAACTGACATTTCCCCTCCCATTTATTAATGTCAAGTCGTCTAAATCTCGATTCAACCATAATTGACGATTTTTTCAATGGAAATTTCAACTGAAAGGCATGTTTGATAGTTTTTTCAATTATCATTTAGAAAGTCACTTTCAATTACATTACAAGTATCTATCTATCTATTAGAAAGTCACTTTCAATTAAACCTAACAACCATGACCAACCATCCCCTGCTCTCCACTCCCCCCTCACTCTTTCTAACGGTCAGACCAGTAACATTCCCCCTCACTCTTTCTAACGGTCAGACCAGTAACATTCTGGAGACTGTTTTGAAGCCCAATTTTGGTCAGACTTAATCCTGCCGACCAGTAGAGATTCAACAAGTCCCTCCATTATATATTATATACCCATCCATCACTCCTTTACAAGGTCCCACAATCCACTAACCATCACCGCGAAGAAAAAGAAAAGAAAAGCAAAGCAAACCCAACCCAACCCTCCATTAACTAGTAAGAGAAAAAAGGAGGGAAGAAAAAAGAAAGCAAGAAAGGTGCTTCCATCATCGTCCACCAATCCCCACCGGTGGTGGTACCAAAAAGAAGAAGAGCCTGTAATTGTTTAGTCATTTGACATCCAACCCTGTTTTCAGAAAAATAGTCACCAGGAGTGAAAGAAGAGAAACAAAATCTATAAAGAGGAAGCATGGCATCTGACTTTGATTGCAATTTGGAATTTTAGACATAGCCCCCAGCCCAACAACGTTTAATTCGTACTCTTTCGAATGGGACAAAACGCCGCCTGGGACCCTTAAAGCATATATATATTGCAACAATAAGGATCAGCAAGAATAAAAAAAAAGAAAGAAAGAAAAGACCTTTTTGAAACAGGGTACCAATATGTGGGAGCGCCCATTGACGAACTTACCAGTTGTAATTCGGATTAGGGATCAGCCCCTTTCTTCACTGATTATGTTTTTTCGCTACGATGGTGGGTTTGTTTCTGGTTTAACAACGGCTGGGGGATCCGATGGCTGCGTGTGGCAGATGGCCGATGCCAGAGAGATGGGCATGATGCAGAGCGCCTTTGACTGAAGGAATTGCATGGCGGCACCAACGTTTTCCTCCATGAGTTTGGCTACTTGCCTCTCTGTGCCATCGTCGGACCACTTCTCCCATGCGGGTTGACTTCTCCCACCATCACCATTTTCATCCTGAAACCACAGATATTGTTGCTGTATGGGTCGTATGCTTTTTTCATTGACAAAAAGACATGTGGGCAAATCAAACTACACATATGAAAGTAAAAGTTGTTCCCACCTCCACTGAAGATAGTGGAATCTCCGATACAAGTGGCGCAACTGCGCCGGCTCCACCTAGCCTACTCATGCTCAGAACCTGTTGCAAACGACGACAAGTTTCATAAATCAAGTAACTTTCAGTCAAGCTCTCATCTTATGAATGAGCCACTATCTGGCCACAAGTTATTTTGACTTCTAGTCTAAGTGACACTCAGACTAATGTTTGCAAACCATTAGTTCATGCTTGACTTAAAAAGCATTGTATGATTGAATTGCAATGGATGAAGCTGCCTACTAATTCAGCAGCAAAGAGAACTTGGTACCTACCTTAACTTGAAGTCTTAGAAACTTCACATAATCCACAATTTCATCAAGCATTGTCGCTCTATCTGTCTGCAAAATACATTATATATGAATGGAGTGAAACAGCAGGCCTTCCAAATAAATACAAAGTTAGAGTTGGTCAAGGAAATCAATTTGTTGACAATATTACACAGTTGAATATGTTGATCGGATTCCATATACACACCAAGATGATTCAGATTTTTTTTAATTCAGAACTACGTATCACACATCAACACTGAACAGAAGTGTTTGATTTATTTACAGGAATTTAGTCTCCATCAAGGGTCAGGATTGACCAGCTACAGCAACAAATTAGTCTCAAGCATGTGGCAATATTTCAGCTCTCCATCAAATGGTCAGGATTTCACCACCGTCACCTAGATTTGGGTGGTGACTTTCTTCAAGTCCAGATTAAGATGCATTACAATTACAGTATGGTGTGTGAATACCCAAACGGGAAATTACTGCAGATAGAAGCAGTTTCTAACATTTCCAATCACCAATTTGTCTACTTCATGACATCAAGAATTGTTGAAGATCACCAACACAAACATTCTATACGAGTGCAAGCAAGAAATCCATGGTTCTTCTAAAAAAAGAAGAATCTAGCAAGACGGTTTAGTTATTGCACCAAATTATAAAGGGTGATAAGTAGACTGACCTTGTTAACACTAGGCACCAACTCCTGTAATGCCCTTATCCTCTCTGCTATTTTTTCTCGGCGCAACTGTATCAAAGTAAGACAAAGGAATCAATACGAATGCCATATGAGTTCCGTACTTGTGTCTGTAAAGCATAAGCTAATGGTTTTCAATATATCAAGCTTACACGCTCGGCAATGCTGTGTGGATCTGTAGCCTGTCCTCTTCTGGCCCTCACCCTTGGCCGCATTGTCGGAGGATGTGGGGCTGCTGCAGGCACAGTTGTGGGCACCGGTTGTCCATGAAAAACCTGCTACAAAGCAAATATCTCATAAGTAAAAAGGAGCAGGCTTACTGAAGATAGAGCCACCAAAGGTTCAAATAAACTTTCCATTCATGAACTTATCTGAAAATAAGTAACGTATTCAGATCAGAAAAGAAAACGAAGAAATGTCCAACTATCAAACCAATGTCACCAGATAATAATATGCATGCATTATCTATTTTCCACAACTTTAGATCAGTCATCCTTTTCATTGTAACTTGAACAATCTATTATATGAACTGCCTAGCTCATAGCCCAGTAGAAGGTGACTCAGGGAACCAAGAAAGGTGCATGTGTTGAAGCATTTCAGTAGAAGAAAAACTAGTGGTAACTAATGAAACAGCCGACAAGGGGACATTGTTGTGTGTATGCTTCTCCTCGTCAAAATACCAGTCTTTCTCCGAAAAATCCAACTACCTTTCTGGGTCTCCTTGGGCAGCAAAGCAAACAAAAAGCTAGAAGCACAAAAGCACCATTTTTTTTTTTTGGTAGCTTTAAACGAACACTTTGCATCTCCTCATCCCGCAACAGTTAAAACAAGCAACGCAGGAATGATCTGTACGAAAGGAAAAACTAAAAGCGTATCTCTTCCTGAAAGGAGGGGACAAATTAACCACCGAGAGCTAATTAATTATGAAAACAATGAGGAGGATCTTCTTTTGAATCCTGCGTGACTTACATTTTTTGCCATGGCAACTCTGCCGTCGAGGACGTCGTCACGGAAGCGGCCTCCGCCGCTGCCGGAGGCATCCTCGTGCTTGGGAAACCCTCCCTTCCCTTGGTCCAAGCTGAGCCCCAAGGGGAAACCCTGGAAACCGGGGGAGGAGCCGGTTAGGGCGTTAATCCCGGTGGCGGAGGGGTCGCCGGAACTGAGCTGGAGAAACATGGGAGCATGGGCGGAGGCAGAGAGAGCATCGGCGCCGACGAGAGAAGGGACGGCGGAGGAGAAGCTCTGGAGGCCGAGGATTTCCTGGAGGAAATCATCGGTGGGAGTGTGGGAAGGGTTACCGGCCATCAAAAGGAGCACGGAAGTTGCGAGAAAGGGTTGGAGATGGAAGTTAGGGCTCCAATTCCAAAAGAGTGCAAATCTACTACATGCAACAACAAAAAAAAACCCAAAAACCGCGCTTGATGCTGCTGCTACGGGGGAGAGCGCGAATCTGAGAGAATGAATAGAAATGGAAATTAGGTCCGTCTTCTTCTTCTTCTTCTTCTTCTTGTTCTTCAAGGTCTCTTCTGTAAGGGAATCGCAAGCAAAAGTATCAGCTTCTTTCTTTCTCTCTTCCCTTTTGGCGTATGGCTTTTGCTGAACTTTGCTTTCTCACTTAGATTTCTATCCTACTACTGCTGCTGGCTGGGCACCGACTGAGCGAGAGGGAAGGGAAGGGAAGTGAAGCGGACGAGGTGAGAACTGATAATCGGTTCAACGCCAAGGGGATTGAGCTTTTTATCCTCCTCGCCACAGATGTTTTTTCAAAAAAACTGTTGCGCTTTTCTCCCATTGTTTACGAACCGAACCAAATGAATGACTCGGTCAGCGGAATTACAATGACGATTTGGTTCGTTTGATTGGATAATTAGAGATGGGTCAAACGATTTTTATCAGTTTAACATAAAACCAGAACGATTTCGCTTTTGACTGGTCCAGAGGTAGTCGTGTTGACTCATTAGCCACAATGTCGAGACAACACATTAGCTCGAAACGAGACAGCTCATAAGTTGAGCCCAACAAGCCATCAAGTCGACCTAGCTTGCGAGACTCACGAGCTGAACAAGGTTTAGTTCAAACTCGACTCATCAGCAAACGATTTCATACTCGAACAAGATTTTCCTGAATGTCGATCCGCTCGTGAACCACTCTACTCATTAATAACCCTTCCTGAGACGTGAGTCGGGACAGATTAACTCATACCAGTATGTGTTTAAAAAAAATTACAACATGGATTATTTCATTAAAAATCTATAAACAAACTCTAACATAATAAATGTAGTTGAGTTATTTAAGAGATTGGGGTTCTTACCTATTTACAATTTTTTATAGCTAAAATATTATGTAACTAAAGTAAATATTAAGTAACTTGAGTATAAATATATATAATTTAAATAAAATGGGTCGAGAATGTGGCGGCGGTAGGACGAGTTAGGTTGAGGAGACCACACCATGCCCGTCCCGCTTCGCCTTCGGGTGGGTATTATTCGCTCCCAAACAGGTTGGGTAGAATGGGTCAGCTTGAATTTTTTTAGATTTATAGTAACATTGTTCATATTATAGATTTGAAAGAGTTTATTGTTTGATTATTGAACTTTACTATAGATTTTGCTTATTAAATCATGAATTTGTGATCATACCCTAAATCTAGGACATGTGTCACCTAGGATATAAGGTGCATGATGACTTGACGTCATCCTCACATTCCTCTGGCTTATCACCGACAGTGGCGTAGCCAGGATTTCGTTTAAGGTGGGTCCGCTTAGAAAAAACACACACACACGATAAAATCATTTTTGTTAACATTGCTAGTCATTCATGATATAATCTTATATTGGTAAATTTTGATAAATTAAAATACATTAGTAGGCAAAATTATCAAGAATTCTTGATTTAGTTAGTTGTTCTCTTTCAAATGTTGTTCTTTGTCAAGAGCCGTTTAATATCAAGAATATCACTCTATGTACCAAACAACTATTAATGTTTTAGTCAGTCATTCTTTTTCGAATGGTGTTCTGTCAACTGTCAAGAACCGTATAGTATCAATAATTTGAGTTGTTGAGAGAGTTTTAATAATGAAACTCATACCAAACAATAATTAATGATTGAGTTAGTCGTTCATTTTCGAATGATGTTCTTTGTCTAGAACCATTAAATATCAATAACTCAAGTTATCAAGAGATGTTCAATATAGATCTTACACCAGTTACTAGCACGCTCCCTCATAAGAAAGTTAGCCTATACATAATTGAATTGTGCACAAATCTGAATATCGTGTGCTTAAGAAATGAGGTCGCCAAGATTCGAGCACAAGACATTTCGATCAACTATTCTCAATTAGACACCTCCTAGTTTTCAATATCAATTAATTAGTATAACTAATTTAACCATTTTCCTTCCGATCCAGGGTGGGTCCCGGGACCCACCCTCTCACACTCTCCCTCCGCCACTGATCACCGACAATCTGCTCAAGGTTCCAAACTCAATGGTGGCAACTAAACACAAGGGTTGTGTTCGTTGTGAGACTTAACCCAACACCTCATGGCACGAGCTGACGACATCCATGCACCACCTATGTCCGTGTTCCCGAAGACATAGTTAGTAAATACTCCGTTTAATATACGTATATGTACCCGTATGTATTTTTATCCGTTTAAAACTTCCGTATCCGTATTATTGTCAAGTCATTTCTTCTTTTTCGTTTATTTGATGGCTCCCTAAACACGTATATTTATCAATAAAACCATGGGCTAGCCAACCCAATATTTGTCCATAAAACCATGGGCTTATGGAGGATGTGCATCGACTTCACTAGCTTGAATGAAGCGTGCCCCAAGGATAAGTACCCCATGTCAAGAATGGACTGACTCATTGACACAACAGCTAATCACGAAATGTTAAGTTTCCTTGATATGGTCTCAAGGTATCATCAAATATGACTAGCAAAGGAAGATCAGGAGAAGATAACGTTCATGATGCCAATAGGAAACTTAGGAATGTTGGAGCAACTTACCAGAGAATAGTTGACGTAGTCTTTAGGAAGCAAATCAGAAGAAATGTATAGTCGTATGTTGACGACATACTGATAGAAAGCAAGGAAGCGGTGAATCACCTTGCAGACCTGAAGGAGACGTTTGAAAGCATGAGGGCTTGAAACCTAAGGCAGAACCCCCTCTAATGCATGTTCAGGATGAAGTGGGAAAATTCATGGGCTTCATGATCACAAAGCAAGGAAAATCGAGGCTAATCCGAAGCAGATATAGGCGCTGACTAGCCTAAGGCCCCCAAAACTACTAAGGAGATACAAGCATTGAACGGAAAAATGGCGGCCTTAATCAGATTCATACCATGGTTGGCTGAAAAATGTTCTCCTTTATATCAGATTCTCAAGAAATCGGCCACTAATTTCTCATGGAGTGAGAAGTGCAATGAAGCCTTTACCTAGCCGAAAGAGCAACTTGTTGAACCCCCTGTGCTAAGTCCCACAACGCCCCAAGAAAGGATCTACCCTCTACACTGCCATATCACCAATGGCATACAACTTCTTCTTAACAAGGTCGCCTCAGGATCACGCGAACAAACCCGTGTATTATATCAGCAAAGCGCTACTACAGGCTAAAACTAGGCACATGCCCATCGAAAAAGCAGTATTGGCAATCATAACTATTTCTCGGAAGTTACGATCTTACTTCCAATGCCATCTAATCATTGTTCTCTCAAACCTCCCCCTAGGAAAGATATTAAAATGAATTGCCGCCTTAGGAAGGATGACGAAGTGGGCAGTAGAACTCAGCAAGCACGACATCGAGTACACTCCACGACCAGTAATAAAGACTCAAGTGTTAGCTAATTTAATTGTCGAGGGTTTCACTATAGAAGGAAACACTTCACAGATAGAGCTGCCATGGAAAATGTTTGTTGATGGAACAACCGGAAGAGCAGGGACGAGAGCATATATCATGATAGAAACGCCAGAGGGAGTGATTCATGAATTCTCTCTAAGATTTCAGGGTTTAAAGACCAACAATGTCGCTAAGTACGAGACACTCATAGCAGTGACCAAAATCTTACTCGATTAGGGAGCCTATAAAGCGAAAATCTTTTCTGATTCTATGATAGTGGTCAAGTTGGTGAAGGGAAGCTTTGAAGCCAAGGAGGAATCCCTCGCAAAGTTGGCGGGCGATATCCAAAACTTGCTTGCTCAATTAGAAGAGTGGAATTTAGAGCACATCAAGCGAGAGGAAAACCATCATGTTGACGCACTCTCCAAATTGTTCACGGCAATGGATTTCAATGAAGAAAGACATGTCACCATCACAAAAGAAGGTCAAGAAGTTGAAGTCATGGAAATGAGTGATGTAGATTGGAGATCACCGATAATCAGGTTCCTAGAGAAGAGTGAGCTGCCAAACAATCAAAAGGAAGTGTCGTCTTTCAAGCAAAAGGTTGTGGGCTTCACAATGATTCAAGGGAGCTCTACAAGCACTCCTAAGGAGTTTACCTAAAATTTCTAGGATGCGAAGAAGCTCGGTGGGTAGTGCAAAAAATGAACCGAGGAACCTACGCCACGCATGTCGGTCTGAGAAGCCTGAAGCGAACCAATCGGGTGGTTCAAGCTTCCCAAGCGGTTAACTGTTTAGACCGCCACCGACCGACTAGTCTGAAGTAAGCGGTTGTTTCCTTCTTCCGAGCCAGACTGGTGGTTGATTCCTGATTTTACCGGTCCAATCGACCTATTTGGCTCGATTTAATAACATTGCAAATATCAATAATAAGTACATAGCAAGGTTTAGTAATGTTGTTAACTACCCGACCACTAGCTCTTAATGTTCCAACGAAAACTGGATACAAGTACACGAAGTACCTAACTTTTCTCTATCATCAAAACCCGATCAGGAATAGGTTCGCTTTATGGAAATTTATTATTAGTTTTTTAAAGGATGGGCAAAATGCTGAAAACTAGTCTGAGTGGTTCAAGTTTCCCAAGCGATTAATTGTTCAGACCGGCACCGACTGACTGGTCTGAAGCTAACGACTCTTTCCTTCTTTCGAGCCAAATCGGCGGCTGATTCCCGATTTTACCGGTTCAATCAACCTGTTTGGCTCGATTTGATAACAATGCAAATATCAATAATAAGTACATAGCAAGGTTTAGTAATGTTGATAACTTGTACTGCCAACAATAAACCCGACCACTACTCTTTTAATGTTCCAACGAAAACTGAATACAAGTACACGAAGTACCTAACTTTTTTCTATCATCAAAACCCGATCAGGAATAGGGTTGTTTTATTAATTCCTTCTATCATAATTTATGAATCAGCCTCAACAAGACAACAACAATATTCCAGCACCTAAATTCCCACCACGTGAACGTGTGTTCAACGAGTACTGTGGAAAGCCATCATCAAATTCTAAAGTCAACACAATACGACATCACTGGCTACACGCATCACACTATTAATTAAAGTTTAAAGCAACGGCCGATTTGCTCGTTCACCTAACAAAACTAGTCATTGTTACTTTGAACATTCGAAGCTCGCAGCAGCATGCGATCAGAGAGTTTGGGATCACACTGGAGTTTCTTGCACTTCTCAGCCTGAATGTAATTTAAGTTCCAGCAACATAAATGAAAACCTGAACAGCACATTACCTCGCCATCCTGCTTTCTTTGATTTTCAGGTTAGACGAAGAAATGTTTAGCATTGCGAGCCACCTCAGCCTCTACTATAGCTTCCAACAAAATGTCTGATCCATTCCTGTTACCTGCAAATACAATTCATAGGCACATTTCTTCACAGAGACCCAGTCATACTTATCTTTAGCAGTCAATTCTCTTTTCAGTATTTAATTTTGGTTCAAGAAACATCATTAACATTGTCCAATTGCACCATGAAATTCAAAGTGCAAGCACTACGAAACTGGCGAGAGGCATCATAAAGTGAAGGCATTTAACATATACAATAATGAAATAATAGAGGTCAAGTAAGCATCCCTACCCTGACGGTTAGGCAGCATCCCAGTACTTTCAGCCAAAACAGGCAAAATGTGAAGAATACCCAGATCATCAATCTTCTGTTCTGGATCTAAACTTAGCCTTAACAGCCGCAGATTCTGCCAGTCTTGCATAAGCAGTTGCTTGGCTGTGCATATTGGAAGAATCCGAGACTATTGAAGAATCATAGACCTTGAAGGCATGATTCAGGGCATAAGAAACACACTAGTTTGCTGAGACAGCTAAAAACCTTGAAGACGGTAGTTGCTGATACACTCTCAGTACGGAACTGGTCTGCTGAAATCTGAGAGACAGTGGCTGTTGACATGTTTACTACACTGGAATTTTCAGCAGCCAGTCCACTCCACTGGCTAGATCCCCAGAAAAGCCAAGCCAAACCAAAGGATTAGAAAACCCATCAGCAGGAAAAAAGAAGCAATGATGATTGACCAACTGTGATGAGGAGCTTCAAGTGGTGGCTTCTGTCGTAAACCAGTTGGTCCTAATCCCAATAACTCGAGTTGTTGGGAGAGGTTCAATCGTGGATCATATACCCAGGCACAAGTCCGGACACCGTGTGGAGGTTATCGGGAATTGAACAGAAGACCTCACGGTCACAAAAAGCTCTGATACCATGTCATAAACGGATTGGTCCAAATAACTCAAGTTATTGGGAGAAGGTCCTGCTGGATCTTATATCACACTCTTATCGCTTCTTGGCTGTTGCCGAGTTCAACTGTACCTGGTTCTACCCTACCTGCCGGTCAACTGCGGCGAGAGAAAGAAAACAAAAAATGGCGGATGGCAGCGATTTCACTTGTTTAAATGGGCTCAGATTCACTTGGGCCTTGGCCCAGTTTGTTTTCTGTTCCGGACTTACCCGGGCAACCGCAAAAAGAAAAACGACCGGAACTGATAATAACCGCTGGCCGGACCGCCGAATAACGGTTCCGCCAGTTTTGAACAGTCGAACGCAAAACAAAAAAGTGTTCAAAATAAAATAAAATAAAAACCAGAAAATCACCACCGAGTCCAAAACCTCCTCTCAAAATCAAAAGCCCCTTCCTCCATCAGAAAAGTGCGGCTGCCTTGGGTGGAATATGGCTGCTACTACTACTGCTCTGAAATCAACCACCGGGGCTTGCTTCCATCAGCTTAAGAAATCGGATGCCCATTTCTTACCTTCGCGCAGGCCAGGCTCCGTTTCAGTCAGGATACTCCGTCGTCAGTCGCCAATGGCAACTCTCACCGCGGCGCCCACTGTTGGCCTAGCTCAAACTTTCTCCAATCTCAAAAGCCAAGGCAAAGTAAGCATCCCCCCTGCTACCTCTCTCTCTCTGGGCCATTCTCTGTATTTGCATTCTTATTTCGCCCGTTTTCTCTTTTGGGTTCTCCCTTTAGTTTTGTTATATCCGGTTTTGACAGTGTGTTGTATAGATATTGCCGATTGATTCAATAATTTCTCTTATTGGTCGAATTTCTCGAGCTGCAAAGATGTTAGTCGCATGGTCGCATTAGATTCTGAGATGAATGAACTGCCCCCTGCCTGCCTCTCGTTTTGGGTAACCTGATTGGGTTCTTTCATGCCTGGTGGTTGGTCGGGATTTGAAAGTGGACGATTTTCATTCTGAAACACTTTTAGGGTAACCCCACGAGCCAGTGGGGGTGAGGGGCTTGGATTTAGAGTCTGTAGAATCTTGTTAAAAAAAAAACAAGGTCAGGATATTTTACCTTAACGTGGAAATTTTGTGCCTTGGAAGGTGGCATTCATCCCATACATAACTGCTGGTGACCCTGACCTTTCAACCACAGCGGAGGCTTTAAAGGTGCTGGATAAGTGTGGTTCTGACATAATTGAGCTTGGTGTTCCATACTCTGATCCTCTTGCTGATGGCCCAGTTATTCAGGTCTGTTCACTGGACGAGTGCTTCTTATATGAGTTCTTGAAATGTTTCTTGATTTTACTTCTTGTTATTGTTGTTGTTTCAATTTGCTTACCAGATTTTTTTTATGTAAAGGCAGCAGCTACGCGCTCCTTAGCAAGAGGAACTAACTTCGACTCGATCCTGTCCATGTTGAAGAAGGTAAGGATGCCTACTTCTAGATCTTGGTATCATTTGTAGAAGTCGTTTCATGCGCATACCATTGTGTAAGACATTGATGATTGCCTGGAAAAGCTTGGCCTATTTCCTTACTTGAAGACTGAAGAGACTGAGATGCCATGAGTGCTTGATTTTAAATTATTGTTCTTTTTTTTTCTTTCTTTCATTTCTGGCTTGTTTTGAGATTTTGTATTCTTCTAATCTTTTTACATGAAATGTTCAAAGTCTTGGACATCTAGTTGAAAAATGATTTGCCATTTGGGGGAATTGTGCTGAATCGCTGCTCTCGGATACTAGTCTTCAGCGTTTTACGTGCTTGGTTTTATGATACGAGACACTTGGGCAAGTGGTTAGGTGCATAGCCCAAAAGTTCAAATCTTGGCACTTCCTCAGCAACTTTAAACTTACACTTAGGCTTTCAGCTGTCTGGATTTCATTGCTAATTTGGGGTTCTGCTTCATAAAAAACAAAGTTATATGCGTTAACATTTTACTCAACTTTTTTGATGCTGCACTTTCTTATGAACTCTAATATTTGCTCTGGCCTGTGCTCTCTTTCTCTTTCGGTAGTTTCTTATACTCTTGTTCTTCTTCCTCCATCGTGATATAGGCCTGCTCTCCCTTTCCTCTTGTTCTTATACTAATTCTGATGTTTCATTGCAGGTTGTTCCAGAAATATCTGCCCCAATTGCTTTGTTCACGTATTACAACCCTATCCTGAAGCGCGGGATTGGACAATTTATGTCTACTGTGAAGGACGCTGGGATACATGGTACTTCCTGATCCCTGAATCTCCTATATTTTCCTTGATATATTAAGTGAGCCTGGATACACCGCTAGAACTGGTTATTTAAAACATTTGTTGGCTATCAGATGCTAAATTAGCTCTATGTTTAATCATTTGCATGGATAATTAAACATATGTTCCTGTTGAAGGGGATTGACAGTCTTTTCCAGTGTCCTAGGGTTATGTTTTCAACACTTGGGTTTACACTATTAATGTTTTGCATCTCTGGTATTGCAGTAAATGAAGCTTTTGGTAGAATTTGACTGTTTGTAATCCTGAATGGCTCTATTTTTACTTCGACGTTCTTTCTACTTATTTGCAGGACTTGTTGTTCCGGATGTTCCTCTAGAAGAGACTGAACTTCTGAGGAAGGAAGCTCTCAAGAATAATATTGAACTGGTTTGTTATCATTCTATAACCAGGGCACATTTATCTTCAGATTCTTACATATACTGATACCAGTACTTAAGGAAATCTAAAAGCACTGGAGTTCGATCTTCACTAGTAATGCTTGCTTTTTTCCAACTACTAATCTTCATAAGTAATGGTCTAGATGTCAAATTTGTTCTGGGGACAAAATCAGATGCGTTCATTTGTCTAGGTGAAATTATAGCTTTATCAGTTCCCCGACTTGGTGAATAGAATAACAGGACCACCTTACATTTGCAATTGTAGGTACTTCTTACAACACCCACTACTCCAACAGAGCGAATGAAAGCCATAGTGGAAGCTTCTGAGGGATTTATTTATCTTGTAAGGAACCTTTCAACTGGCTCTTCGCCATAGATTATATACCTTCCTCTAATCTCTCTCCCTCTTTTTAAATAGGTTAGCTCAATTGGAGTTACGGGTGCACGAGCTTCTGTAAGCACCAAAGTACAGACCCTTTTGCAAGATATAAAAGAGGTGAGTTGAGTAATCAGAGTCGGTGTTGTGCAAAAATGGTTTCTCAGCTCGTTGGCTAACAAACATGACTAAAATTTTGTTATTATCCATCACACTGTGAGGGGTGATTCTGCAGTCTTTGATTTTATTTATATACCTCCATATGTTATTGTGGCAGGCAACGACTAAGCCGGTAGCTGTAGGTTTTGGCATATCAAGCCCTGAACATGTCCAACTGGTTAGTTAGACTGCGAGCACACAAAATACTTAGCGACTGCATAACTTGTCCGATTCCTACCAGAGTGTTGTTTTATTTTGTTCTGCAGGTGGCGGGATGGGGTGCTGATGGCGTCATTGTAGGCAGTGCAATGGTGAAGTTGTTGGGTGAAGCCAAGTCTCCGGAAGAAGGATTGCTGGAATTAGAAAAGTTCACCAAATCCTTAAAAGCTGCACTTCCATAGAGAAACAGCATAGTTTTAGGGGATCAATTTTCACGATTTTGGCTGCTCTTCTGATGTTGGTTCTCGCTTTTACTTTCAACATTAAATAAGGTGGAAACTGGAAAGATGTTTCTCATGATAGATTGTGCAGTTTTAACCCTCAGGCACCTCGGTTGCTTGGTTGGAAAACCAAAAAAAAAAGCGTTAAAAAATTCAATTGCAGATCAAAGTTCATTTGAAGTTGGTGGTGTCCTCCAAATTTGAACGAGTAATATCAATTTGTAAATCGTACCATGAGCTTGAGTACGAAAAGGCAATCGGTCCGATAAATATAGATGGAAGCATCCTTGAGCTAAGTGCAACACCCAAAACACTCCAAAATTGCTGGAATTGGATTGTTATAGCTGTCGACCAAGAACTTTATCATATATTTGCCCCCTGAAAGATAAACACACGGGACTGGAAGAAACTTTTTACTAACTGAGACAGGAAAGGCTACTGCACCAGTTCAGAAAGTAAAGTTGGCCATCAACCTAGGGATGATTCTTAATTGACATGGGTTTGTTCCACGGATGTGAAGAGTGGGCACATCAACAGTCACGTAACCCTTCTAGATACAATAAACGCTATAGCTTCCACACCGGAAAGAGTGCTTGAACTGAGAGTGAAATGTTTTACATGCATCTACCTGCTAGAATGTTGCTGCTGACATTCTCGCGAACAAGGGACATAGCTACCCTTTTGGTTCACATTCTTTTGTTAGTGACGCGTTCACGACTTTTGATGTTCTGGGGATCACCCAAACTCGTTCTATTGTTCATGTGAATTAGGTCGCTTGGTGACCGTCTTCCTAAAAAAAATCATTACTTAACTAAGAACAAAAGTAAAAAATGGATCATCTTTATTAACAATAAGCCGCCAAATGGTCACATAGATGAGAATATATTGTTTAACTCCACACAAAAGAAGGCTATGATATATATATAGCCCTTGAATTGGGTATAACTAGGGATGCAAATGAGCCAAGCCGCTCGCGAGCAACTCGGCGTTCGAATCGAAAAAAATTCGTTCGACACTCGACTCGTTATTTAACAAGCCGGCTCGCGAGTCAACTCGTTAGTTAACGAGCCAAGCTTGAGCTAGACCATGCTTAGCTTGATAAGCTCGCGAGCTAGCTTGATTCGGTGGCTTGTTGAGCTAAGCTCGCGAGTTGCCTTGTTTAGAGCTTGTGGAAGGATGAATTACTCTTTTAAACATGAACATTGTCTTGTTAATACAAATGTGTATGAAATTTAGATGTTATTTATAGACTTTAGTGTTCTTTCTATCATTTAAATTCTTATGTTTACACATTTTTCCAGCAAGAATGATTTTAAATCAAGCTCATTTTCAGCCGAGCTTGTACTCAGTTTGACAAGCTATGTTAATGAGCATTTATCGAGCTCTACCGAGTCGAGCTCGAGCTAGATTATTTTTATTCAAGCCGAGCTCGAGCTCGAGCTAGATTATCAAAATTCGAGTTCGAGCCGAGCTCGAGCTAAAAAATTAATAAACGAGCCGAGCTCAAGCTAAGCAAAAACTTGACTCGACTCGACTCGTTTGCAGCCCTAGGTATAACGTGTACCCTTGAATTGGGTTAATGGCTATATATTGGATACAACGGGTACCTATACTATCCTAATGGGTATGAGCGGGTAACCTGCGGGTACCCAATGTTGAAAATTTCAATCTCATATCCCATTCCATAATAAATATTATGGGTATTTGGGTAACCGTAACCCTCTAAAAACAGGACGGGTATGTGTATAACCAAATATCCATTTTCCGTTGTCCACCCCTAATCGGCGAGCAAAAGGGTTGAGATGAGAGATGGCGACGAGCAAGAGGGAAGGCGAGCGACGCTATCCCCACTGCCTGTCTCTTTCTTTATTTTCTTAGGGTTAGTTGACTGTTAAGTAGGGGTGGGCATGAGGGTGGTTAATCCGCGGATTGATATCGATCCACCCGCAAATAACCCGACCCGCATGCAATGGATGATTGATGTGGGTGGATTGTGGATTGTTAAATCTCCCACCCGCACTTATGTGGGTGGATAGTGGGTGGATTGTGGGTCACCCGTATGACCTGCATCCTATTTTTACATGGAAAAATGTTGTTTCTTATAGTATCGAATATTAATCATATTTTCGAACTGCACTACAGTCTGACCATATACTGCAAAAGGTGGAGAATAAAGAATAGTTTTAACTACTATTATTGGTTATTGTGTTGTGCAATATTCATTGGCAATGGATATTGGTATGCAAATTATTGTTAATATCCATTAAATATTGGGATACAAACTATAAATTATTAATTGTATCAAAATCACAAATTATTGATACAATCTTACTAATTTGCTATGAACTTATTATAAATGTTAGTCAATTTTCTTAATGGCTAGTTGGAGAATTGCTTTTGCGGGTTAACCCGCAACCCAACCACACCCATCCGCCACCCACCCAACCCAACCCAACCCGCATAAGTATGTGGGTGGATTGCGGGTCACATATATTCCAACCCGCTAATAAGCGGGTGAGTCAATTTTAGACCAAAATCCACCCAACCCGCCCATTGCTCAGCCCTACTGTTAAGGGACGGGGTGAGCTAATGAGTGAGGGGTGAGAGGTTTGGGCTGAGGCCCATGGCTAGTTAGGGTGAGGTATGATATGTGGGCTTGGTACATTAATTCGGTTGTTCGACTCGGTGATCGGAATTCGGCTTCGGTCGAGAGGACTCTGGTTTCCGAAATATGTCTATTTCCCTTTCAAATTTTGAACCAGACAACATTATTTCGATTTTGGTTTAGTTTTAATTCAATTCGCAATGTGGATGCCCTACCCTACTTCATGATGAGCAATGAGAGATTTTCACAAGATTATGCGGGAGAGAGTAAGCGAGCTCGTGAAACTATTTCCTGAAACAATACCGTTCTATTGATGTATGTGTTTAGGGTTGTGCAACGGTTCAGACTTGATATGATCCAAATCCGAAGAGCACCCTCGAACTTGGATGATATGACCAAAGTACGCAACCTTCCTTCTTTTAAATGGATTTTTGAAACTTTTCCTCTAACTTGCCCAACTTGAAATTAAAAAGATAAATTATGGAACACGATAAAACGGATCCCAACTCGTGTGAAGTGCCAATTGGTATATGACACCAATCAAACAATCACAAACTCGTGAATAAGGCCAATCGCTATTTGGTAGATGGGCCCTCTAAGGTTTGGCCCAGGTCACAGCGTGCGTGCGCGCACACACACAGAGAACACAATAGACTCCAAGAAAATAATGTATGATAAAAGAGAATAAAAAAGAACAAAAACGAAAAGAGAGGAATAAAACCCTTACGAAACCTGAAGGCCAATCGCTATTTGGTAGATGGGCCCTCTAAGGTTTGGCCCAGGTCACAGCGTGCGTGCGCGCACACACACAGAGAACGCAATAGACTCGAAGAAAATAATGTATGATAAAAGAGAATAAAAAAGAACAAAAACGAAAAGAGAGGAATAAAACCCTTACGAGACCTGAAGGCCATGATCATATTCCCCAAGTTCTGTCACAACCACTTACTCAAGGGGTGATGAACGAGTTCTATGATTGGAGAAAGCTTATGTAGTAGGTTAAGGTGCCTTTGTTTTTGAAAAACGGAAAGTAAAAGAACGGAAATGGCAAAAAAGGAAATTTATAGCTACTATGCATGTGGAGGAAGACTGAAGAGGAAGGTGTTGCACATGCAAGCTCCCCCTAAAGTTCCTAAATATGTGGCATCAATAATGGCAACGCAGGAGTTGCTGATTTCTTATGTGTTCTAATGCCACCTTGTGTCAAAGCAATTACCCGAACTAGTGGGTGACAAGGACCCTATGGATTTCTCCTTTAAGGCGTCACACGGTTTGATCAAATGATGATCAATCGAATAGAACCTCCTTGTTCTAGGTGACTAGGGTTTTGATGCTTTCACCACGAAGGGATGCAAGATCAACTAGGCATTCATTCGAATCAACAAAAGACAACATAGAGGAAATCAAACACAAATGATAGCAATATAAAATGAATCGTATTGAATACCAAACATCGAGTTTACATGTCTATAACCTCTAGGGTTTTCAAACCTATGAAACTAAGGGGTCTAGCAGGTGAGGTACCTAATTATACGATGTTTCCCTCCTTGTAACTAGTGCCGCTCTAAGTCGGGTGAGGTACCTATTTATAGGTCTTGGATTATAATTTATGGGGAGGAAAACTCAGTCTTGATGCGTTATCCAGCCAAACAGAAGCTTCTCCCGTGTAGCTACTACTTTTTTTTTTTTGGCAAAAGATAATCTTATATTAAAGATAAGGAAAGACAGTTACATCCTGGTTCTCAACCAGGCCTGGAAATCAAACAAACGACTCATAGTCGGGCACAAAGAAAGGGCCTTCCTAGCCACGAGATGGGCTACCCTATTGCTAATCCGACCTATAAATCGTATACTAAACCCACGATTACTAACAAAATACCGAAGCACTTCGTCCAATACCGCTCCAATCTTGTTGTCCCTTGTATCCGCCCGCCTGATTTTCCCAATGATGACCTGGGCATCTCCTTCAAATCGCACGCTATTGAACCCCTGGCCCTCACACCAGCGTACTGCCTCTCGCAGGGTAAGCACTTCAGCTACCAAGGGATCATCGATACCCGGGAACTGGACCCCGATAGCTCTCAAGATGGCCCGATCCGGGGACATAAGTACAACCCCTCCTGCTGCATGCGAGCCCCTCCGAGTGGCCCCGTCCCATCCGCAGACTACCCCCGCCGAGTCCCCCTGGACGGACGGGCGATCCACAGAGGCCGTGCACTGAGCCACTTTATACACCGGTAGCCTGACCCATTCCTCATACTGTTGCCTAAACTGGCGCAACAACGCATCAGTTTCATATTGTTTCCCTTCAAACACCACCCAATTTCGAGACCGCCAAATTCTCCACAAAATTGCCACAACGGCCATAAACAGAGAAGGTTGCTCGATTGCAGCCAGCAACTTTTTGAGAAACAGAGGAAATGTATGCCTAGGAAGTCCCTCCCCAACGTACTCGAGTCCGGCCGCCACACAGAGGCTTCGTGCCACACGGCAATCCAGGAATAAATGTTCCAAAGTCTCCGCACTATCCCAACAAACTGGGCAGCGAGGGTGCACAAGGACCTTACGCCCAATGAGAGCTTCTGTAGTGGGAAGGATCCGATTAAAAACCTGCCACACAAACACCTTTAATTTCGGGGGAATATTGGCATTCCACAGCCGAATCCAACTCGCCCGGTCCATCCAACCCACAGAGCTTTTCCAGCGACCCCTTCTCCTCTCGAGGGACACTGACAGATGGTATGCTGATTTCACCGAAAAAACCCCATCCACCGTGTCATACCAAATGAGCCTATCCTCCACATCCTCTCTTGGTAGTGGAATAGTCTTGATAGCTTGACAGGTATCTGGATCAAACCATTGGCTGAGCTTCAAGTCACACCATTTACCCTCTCCCGGACAAATCAGCTCAGAAACCAGGGGGTCCCCTCCACCCGGTAGAACCATCGGATTATACCGTAAAGATTCAAACTGATGATTAGGTACCCAAGTAGAGCAAAGCATGGAGGCGGAACGGCCATTTCCAATTTGCCAACGCAATCCCATTTCTAACAGCTGCTGGCCATAAAGAATACTTTGCCAACCCCAGGACGGACGAGAGCGAGCCGTAGCACTCAGGAAATGACCATTCGGGAAGTATTTCCCTTTATAGACCTGGGCAAGGAGGGACTGTGGCTCACAGAGGATGCGCCATCCAATCTTAGCCAGGAGAGCCTGATTGAAGTTCTCGAACCGGCGAAACCCCATTCCCCCATCATGCTTGCTTCTGCACATGTCCCTCCAGGACATCCACCTCACCTTATAATGGTTCTCAGTAAATCCCCACAAAAAACGCACAACATGCCCATCCAACAGTCGACACAGGGAGAGCGGCAACTTGAAGCACGACATCACATGCAAAGGCAACGCCAGAGCAATAGATTTGATCAGGATCTCCTTAGCCGCCCAAGACAGAGTTCTCTGTTTCCATCCCTGCAGCGGCTCTAATAACTTCTCCTCCAAGTATCGAAAGGTCTCCATTTTAGATCTGGCAATCAGGGTTGGGAGCCCCAGATACTTATCCTGGACCCCCACTGCCCCTACCCCCAAAACTGTCGCTAGGAACTCCTGGTCCGGCGGAAGAATATTCTTACTGATGCAAACTGCTGACTTTGCTAAATTCACTCGTTGGCCACTCAGCTCCTCATACTCCTTCAACACCGCCATTAAATTATCACATTCCTGGAGCGTCCCACGCAGAAATAGATACGAATCATCCGCAAAGAATAAATGCGAGATACGTGGAGCCCTAGGGGCAACCCTAACGCCTGCCAGTTTTTTCTCCGTAATTGCCTTCCAAAGGAGGGCCGCAAACCCCTCAGTACAGAGGACAAACAACAGAGGAGAGAGGGGGTCCCCCTGCCGAAGCCCCCTAGAAGGTGTAAAAAAACCGGAAGGCGTCCCGTTCATCATGACCGAGAAAGATGAAGAACGGAGGCATTCCTGGATCCAACCGAGCCAGATCGGACTAAAACCCAACTTTTCCAACACGGTAAGTAAAAAAGGCCACTCGACTCTATCATAGGCCTTTCCATATCAACCTTTAGAGTCATGTAACCCTTTTTACCACGCGTTTTGGTTTTTAAGTAGTGCATAATCTCGTGTCCGAGAAGAATATTCTCCACGATCTGTCTTTCCCTAATGAACGCATTTTGCCCATCTGAAACAATGCTTGGTAAAACGCACGCCAAGCGCTCTGCCAGAATTTTAGCTATAATCTTGTAGACAAATTGGCAGAGGCTAATCGGTCGCAATTGTTTCATCGTCTCCACATTATCCACTTTAGGAATAAGGGTGAGCCAGGTATGGTTGAAACTACGGAGCATCCTACTTGTTGAAAAGAAGGAGCAAACTGCATCAACCACCGAAGGCCCCACAATTCCCCAGAAGGATTTGAAAAATTTGCCTGTGAAGCCATCGGACCCAGGGGCCTGTTTTGACCCCATCGCAAAGACCGTTTTACGCACTTCTTCAGGGAGAACTATTCCTGTTAAGGCTTCATTCATAGCCGGAGTAACACTCCGGTCGATAGGCAGAGCAGCTACCCGCTCTCTCATACTTTGGACTTGATTTTCTGACGTGAAGAGGGTGCGGTAAAAATCAGTAGCAATGTCCGCTTTCCCTTTCTTGTCAGTAATCCACTCCCCATTATCAGTCTGGAGCCCTTCCACGAAATTCCTTTTTCGGCGAGCCCTAGTTACTGTATGGAAATAAGAGGTATTCTTATCACCTTTCTTAAGCCAATGGACTCGGGATTTCTGTTGCCAGTATTCTTCCTCCGCTTCCCATTGTCTAGCCAATTCATCCTCGAGCACTCTGATCGCATCCCAATTGATCGGGAGGTCCTTTTTCAGCCTATCTATTTCCCCTTGTGGGGTATTGATATTACGTAAAGAATTGGTAGTACCGGCCCTGCTCCAGTCATATAACAGATGGCGGAGCTTTTTGAGACGCTCCCAAAGGCGAAACATAGGCGTACCCTGGAAGTCCTCTTGCCAGATGTAATTAACCATGGCTTTAACTTCCGGATTGTCAGCCCACCGAGCGTCAAATCGGAATAAGGGGCGATTACTACGGGCGTAAGGCTTATCTGATAAGAGGAGTGCCCGATGGTCCGACCCCTTGTCCGTATAGTGTTTAACCAGAGTCTCAGGATAGCGGTCAAGCCATGACTGCGAGCAAAGAGCCCTATCAAGTCTTTCCCTGATACAATCCGCCCCCATCCGCCTGTTCGTCCAGGTAAAAGGGTCCCCTTGAAAACCCGGATCAATCAGACCTAGATTTTGAACGAGGCTACGCAGACTGAGGGATTGCCCCATATTCCACTGGTTGCCCCCCCTCCTTTTCACACTCCAGGAGCGTCGAGTTAAAATCCCCAATGACCACATACGGTGCAGTGATGGTACTGCAGAAACCTTGAATCTGTGCAAGCTGGGTAGCTCGATTCCCAGCATTACAACTAATGTAGACACACACCACCACATACGAAACATTCATTTCATTAACTTGAACACAAATACCAAAGTTCGAATGAAAAACCACCGAAACAACAACTTCGGGGTTCCAAGCCACTACCAAGCCACCAGATGCTTCAATAGCATCGACAAAAAAACAACAAGACGAAAGGAAACCTAACCCCCGCATACGGCGGGCTACTACTCTCCGTCTCGATCGTGTTTCAGAAAAAAACACGAGATCCGGTTTATTAGAACGCACAAGACCAACAGCAGTTTGGAACGTGAGGGATGGCCCAATTCCTCTCACATTCCAGGCCAAAAGCCTCATTTAACTGGATGGGGCCACTCCAGGCTGGCTACCTCCACCTTATCAGCTTCATCATGTTCTTCCACGAACTGTTTCTTAGGAGTTGGGGTATCTACTTCCTCCCCTGCAATATACTCACGCACCCGTTTTTTATTCTCCGTCTCTAGATCCGAGAGATTGGTGCCATACTCATTGATCTCGAAAGCAATATCAGGACTCAGCCGTTGCAGGGGGGAGACAGCCAGTGCCGGTTCTGGTTCCTTCATGTCCAACCCTCGCTCAAAAGGTTGCACCACCTGGTTGACCCGATTTGAGCGGATCAGCCGCCTCAGACTCCCTTGCACTTGGGGCTCACGACGCCGGATTTCAAATTTCAGGCTTTCATCCTCCGAGGCTGAGTCCGCAGGAACTCCAGCCTCAGGGTTCGAAGCGCTCGCAGTCATTCCGGCTCCCTTCTCCCCCTTTATTCCCTCCATACTTGGCATCGACGTCAGCACATTCTGCCCAGTCCCATCCGCGCCCCTAGGGGGGTCAGATTGCAACCGTTTACTCCTGCTCGCCTTGGCCTTATCATGCAACTTTCGCAAGCTGCTAGGGTGGGGCTCAATTTTCCGCAACGGGCTTGCCTCCACCACCAGCTGTTCCATCATGCGAGGGCAGGAGGGTAGGATTTCCTCATTGCTCTCGTCCACCATGGCCGGAGTCGGGGGGACGTCACTCAAAATGAATTCTTCTTCGGGCTCTTCTTCCAAGAGTAGCCGTCTCCTCCTAGTCATGCCATTTTCAGGCTTCGCCAGTCCCTTTGAACAATTTTGGTCAGGCAAATCCTCCTTGGGTCGCCCAGCTATTTGGCTGTCCCCCTTCCGCGAGGCACGCCCCGTGTGGCCCTGGACTGCATTCTTCGGCCGGGCCTTATGACTGACCACAGGAGCAGGTTCTTTAGGGCCATCGTCGATCTCCATTGGGCTCAAAGCCTTTCCCTTTCTCGCTTTACCTCGCCGGTTGGGCCTCCCTATAGAAATTTTGGGAGCTCTGGCCACCGGGAATCGACGTGGGCTTCTCCCCATCTGATTCAGCTCTTCCGTGGTGGTGAATGGCCTGACCGAGGAGCCCATCCACAGAGGGCTTTTCTTGGTCGAATGCTCCCTGCCATGCACCGGAGCTACAGTCTCCTGTTTGCGCAACTCGCGTTCGTCCCCCACCACTTTAGTCTTTTCCCCACGCGCAGCTGTGTTAACCCAGACTGAGCTCGGATGTCTACCATGTTGCTGCAGCGCCCCATCATCCTCAAAAACTCTCCTCCCCATGCTTTTAGTCGACATGTGAGGCCCAAACCGCTCTTTTCTTGCAGGGGGATCAAACTTACACGATTGGCGAACATGACCCACGCGGCCGCAGTTAAAGCAAAAGCTGGGGAGGTATTCGTATTTGAACCGAATCCAGAAGCTCCCCGTTTCCGCATTTTTCGCCATTATTTGCGAGCGCAGGGGCTGAGAAAAATCAACAAGAACCTTGACTTTAATAAACTTTGTGCCACTTCATCACAAGAAAAGACTCCCGCCTCCAACACTCGGCCAAGAGTTGATGTTGCTATTTTCCGGCCGAACTGGTGGGTGCAGCAGTCTTCCTGAATATCCCAAAGCTGGATCTTGAACGGGACAATGGCCATTTCCTCAAACGTGCCACGAGAGATGGTCGGAGTCCACGCCCTAAAATGCAGAATTTTATCCGCGATGATCCAGGGGGTCCGCTGTAGGACCCAAGTTTTGGCCGCCTCAGTTGGTAGAGTAATTTCGAAGAGCTCGTGCGCCACTTGACGCACCATTATCCGCCCTTGCCCTTGCCATGGTCGATTGACCGCGTCCCGCAGCTCCGTGGGTGATAAGAGGTCCTCAGAGAAAAGGCGACCTATCAACATCCTTGACTTGCGGAGACGAGTAGCTTGGATTTCCTCCAAGGAGAACTCCACCACCTGGTCATCAGTCACACGAGCCATGAAGTTAACCTGCAAAGATAGCGGATTAGCCAGGCAGTTCGCAGCACAAGAGCTAGGTGACCCTATCGACCAGGGAAAGCTCGAGAAGGTGAGGATAATGGTAATTATGGGTGAGGATCCCACCCAGAGTTGGAAAACAATTTCAGAAGAGAGAGAGACCCACGAACCAGATCGCTGCCGCTGCCCTCGCCTCTTCGCACACCTTTGCCTTCCCGGACGTTCCTTTGCAATTTGATTTTGCGTGGAACTCCCAAGGCAGAAGGGGCGGTTTAAATAGCCAGCCGAGGGCCTGCCAACCATCTGGCAATTCCATCCTAATTGAATTGGGACTCTCGGGGTATTTTCTAAAAACGAGATATGGCCGAACATTATCCCGCTTTGCGGGATATGCTGGCTTCGAGATATTTGCTGACCGTTAGCTGATTTCCGGAGGAACCGCATCGCAAGGGCCCCGTTGGGTTGGTTAGAAGTCCTTCTCCAACTGGGACTCCGCACCCAACTCCTCTGCCAGTCCGCTTCCCGTCGATGGCGCTTCATCGGCGGCATTCTATTTGCATCGACGGTCGCAAAACCGCCGTGAGTTAACAGTCCGGGCCTCGCCCCAGTTTGGGGTCTGAGTTTTAACGGAACTAGGCCGGAGCACGCCTCAGATGCGAAGCTTATACAGGTAAAGTCATCAAACAGATCGCCACACTCTTCGCCATCGTTTTCCAATGGCAATGGGATCTGGAACCGCCATGCATGTTTACTAGGCGACCTCGCCCCAGCACAGGGTCTGAGTTCTGCCGTTGCAGGGGTGTCTTGATGACAATTTTGGCCACTCGGGCTAGATTTGTTACTCGGAGGTAGGGCGAGACCTTCCCAGTCATCATCCTCTATCTCCTCTGGGGACGGGAGACGGAATCGCCATCCCTTACTTTTGGAATCATTGTAACGTTTTGCCGGCTGATCTGGTTGTACAGATGCCCCGCCGCCCTGATTACTCCTCCTCTGCCGCCTAGAAACTTCACCGGGCATCTCCGCAAAACTGTACAGACGAGCCCATCCGTCCCGCTTCCAACCAGCTTGTAATCCTTGATTAGAAATCGCCGTCTCTAGAACTAGGGTTACCGAGCGGTCAAGAGCCTTGCTGGCCTCCAGGAGGAGGCCTAACACCGCCGACCACCACCGTCTGAAGAAAGAGGAGAGAGCTCCTCTCAACAAATTTTTTTTTTTTTTGATAGTTCGATTTACCCGTGTAGCTACTACTTTAGGATAACTTCTTGATGCCTTTTTGACGAAGTTTGGACTCTCACAAAAATGGCATCCACGGTGTCGTTTTACTTCATTGGCCGCCAATTTGGGCACCAGTTTTGTCCCTTGATTTTCTCTTTGAATCTTGATCTCAACAATGAAGCCACGATGTCCCTTTATCCTCCCAAGTGGGCCTTTAGCCTATTTTGACCAGTAAATACACAAAACGCTATAAAAAGCATATCATAGTAATAAAGTAGTCCTCAAACACACTTTGAGCATCACATAGAAAATCTTAAGGTAATAAAGCAGTTCTCAAACACACTTTTAGTATCTACAAAATACTATAAGGCAATGTCAAAAAATTGCATTGGCCACGTCAGCCCTTCCTCAACATACCGCACACTTCGGAAGGGCTTCCCCGTCTTTTGGCAATCCATCTGTTCCTCGCTTTCTATTCTACCTTCCAGCCCGAAAATCCCACCGCCTCTCTCTCTCTGTTTCTCTCCCAACCGATCCATACACCAATTACTCAATCCTTTTAGTCTTCTCGGAGCCTTAATCCGCCTCTATTCACCCCAGCTCAGAACATGTATGCCTCCACTCTCAATCTGATCCCGAAATTCCCCATCGTCGCCCTCTGTACTTCTTCGATTTTCTTATTGTTTTTTTTTTGTTACCATCTATGTCGGTCTTCCACACCCCCAAAAACTTTTCCAGACTCCTCTCGCTTTTTGCAGTCTGTCTCGCATCGCCGGGGGCGACAAGTCGTTCCCCACCGCCCTCCCAAAAGAGATTCCATTCGCCTCCCTCCCGCTCTCGCTGTATATTTCCCCTCGCAGGTCTACAGATCGCTGCCTGAAATCTATGTATTCTCCTCTGTAGATTCCCTTAGGTAAGCTTTCTATTTTGCTTTGAGGGTCTGTATGTGCAATGTCCCCTCTCTTTTTCCTTTTGGGCAATCTATCCAAATGTTAACTGTTCAGTTCGAATAATGTGTGCTTTACTCCAGTTTCATACCGTATTAATTCCTATCATCAATTTAGTCCGGCAATTCCAGCAATGCCAATGAAACGTCGCTGCGTTGACACTTCTTCTAGACCAAAAAATCCTCCATTAGATTATAACTCTGCTACTGCTCGATCTAATATATTCATTCTGTTCTTAGTTTGATGTTTTTCTGAGATTGTATGTCATAAATGCACTGAAATTGTAACTTATTTGATTTGGGTGCTCCATTGTGTCTTTGTTACGGAAAGGAAGGGCAATATGTCTCGCTTGAAGGTCAACACTAGCTGAATTCAACACGGAGAGGGCGTGTCTTGAGGGTGGTAAGTGAATGTCAATTTTGTCTACCATTGATTTTATGTACATAAGAGCTGTTCTTAGTTGCGATGCTTCTTATTTTGAGTTATTGACAAGTTGAATGCCCCCCTCAATAGCGTGAATGGTCATCTTGCTACTTTAACTAGGATGAGAAGGAAGTTTGTATTGGTGACATGAAGGATTTATGGAATACGTGTTGTTTCAGTCCCAACTGTGTCTCTCTCTGCCTTTCACTTACCTTATACTGATAGGAAGTTTATGTTTGCTAGCTTGAGAACTTTTAAGATTGTAGCTTAAAATGGGCATACTTTTAAGTTTTGTTCGACTTAGCAGACTTATTTCGTGAGGTAAATCACGATGAACCTGATGAACCCGTGCACTTTGTTGTCAATTTTCAATTGTTTGTTTTGTGATGAGGTCAATACTAATTTTAGATCATAAATAGTTATCTTTATGTTAAGGTCAATTGAGAGCTGATTAGTTTGTCTCAAGCCAATTTTTGCTATGAAGATAAGAACAGGTGTTCAAAGTATGAAGATTCTTTTTTTTTCTATTAGCTTAACTGCCATACTAACATGGGTCTTTCCCTTTGCTTATCCCTGCTATTGAGTCATTCTACAATGCTTTAGTTGATGCAATTTAACAATCCAGATAAACATCTCAGGTCACTATGTGATTCTTAACCTTTTCCTAACTTCTCAGTCGTTTTCTTTTGGATCCTTTACCCTGTCTCTTCCATTTGGTACTTCTCATCACTAACCACCAATAATCTAAAAACACTTAATTACTAATGACAATAATGGGAGAACTTAAACGGTTAATTGTGATTGAATTACAAGATTCCAGAACAGAGTGGCCGATGGGAAATCCTGCTCGCAATAAGTGCAGAAGATTCATATATTTTTCCTTCACAATTATGCATAAAGTTAGGCTTATTTGGTGTTATGAGATGAGACTCTCAAAGGAACTCTTAATAATTACCTTCCAACACAATGCATCTTACCAATGGATTATATTACAGATGCATACTTGACAAATTATAGAGTTAATATTTCAAGTTTCTTGAGCATGAGTAGTATTATATGAGTGATGTCTCTGATCATAATGCGTGGAACTTATGTTAAAGTGGCATTTTTTACACTATCTGCACTGAGTGGTTAATTACATCAATTTCATATTTATGAATCATGTCTTTATATCCAGCTTCTCTAATATGCTTTGTTTACTACATAATGGTTGTTTTTATTATTGTACATATGATGAATTCCATGTTGTGAACATGAAACTTAAATTGATTAGTGTGAACAAACTAATCGGTTTAGCTTATTCTCGCAAACCCAGCAAGTTGTGAACCTGAGACTTAAATTACCTTTTAAACTTACTCAGATTAACTTCTTGAACCCTCAAGATATGTGATTAGTGTGGAGCATGATACACTTGGGGTGAGTGGTAAATATATCCGTGGAACTTACATTTCATATAGCAAAAAGATGGTATCAGCTTAATTTCATCATTTCAATTTATCTTATCGCTCTAATTTGATTGTGACAATTGAGCTAGATTACAAGTTATCTCTACATAAGTACAACTCCTATCTTGAGGAAACTAGCAAGACTACGCCCAGTCCCGAGGTTCTTTGAGGAAAAACCTTAACCAGGCACAAAAGGAAGCATGGGGACAACTATGACCCTAAGGAAGTGAATATTGGTGGAGCCTGGAAGCTTTGTGTAGTTAAGGGCCACGTTGTGAACTGTATTTTAAGTAATGTGATTTCCAATCTATGGGATGTTTGTGAATGGTTTGGTTTTTACAGTATTTGAACTTTTAGATTGTATATGGTTGCTTTGTCATTTTCCAAAGAGAATCGTTATTCGAGTTAAAATAGCATGTATTTGTGTGAGTTTATTATATCACCAGTTTATGGCTCATCTGTTTGTCACTGTTACAAGTTTGATTTTCTGTGTTTTTCTTGGCAGCATGTATAATTTGTGTTACTTTTGGATAGGGGCATACTGCATTTGTTGTTTGTGGCAGCAGGAACCTCAATTTTTTACAAATATGATGCTGCAACCTGAAGCCTCATTCTTAGCCAGAGGTTATTTAGTATTGTCTTCACTTTTGCTTCTTATTTCTATGTTCCCTTCCTAATTTTTGTCTTACATTGATCCACTGAACTTGCCTTTGTGTTGGGACTCCATCTGGTCAAATTGCAAATGACACCAAAACTGCTTCATGTTTATGAGATGGAGACAACCATGATGGTGCTTAATAGAATGGTGCAGGCTGTTCACTTGGAGGCTTGGATATTATGAGCAGTTGTGTTCTCCAAACTATGGGGTGTTTGTGAATGGCTTGGTTCTTATCAGTTTTGAAATTTATATTATACATAGTTTTATTTATCACTGCGACAAATTTGATTTTCTGTGTTTTTCTTGGGAGCATGTAGTAGTTGTGCCATCTTTGGATAGGAGCATATTGCGTTTGTGAATGGTTTGGTAATTATCAAATTCAGACTTTGAAATTGTACTATAGTTTTGGCTGTCACTGAACTATGAAAATGGGATTTGAAGTTCAAAATAGAAGGCTTTATGTGTTTATGGTGGCAAGTGGCAAAAACTTATTGCCAGTATTTTTATTACCACTGCACCTTGCATCTGTCCGTGTTCTTTATGCCAACAACTTGCATTTGTGTTACTTGACACCAACTGCCAACTTCTGCATGTTCATGGTAGAAAGCGAGAAATATCTCGGAATTGATTGTGGTAATGCTATAGCAGCCAAAAGGTTGCTTCCTTCCCAGGGGTTATCAAGTGGTAGTGTCTTCATTTTATGGTGTTTATGTATAAATAACAGAACATTATAACAGCAATAGCAGCTAATATGAATTGACTTAAAAAGCTAATCCGGCCAACGGCCGGGCCCAATGCTAGTATAAATAAGAAGCAGAGGCAGAGACGCAAAGTGTTGAACTGTACATTAACGGCTAACAAACCGTAAAACAATTAAACGACCAATAGCTGCTAGACAAGTGGGAGTCATTAACTACTAATCTAACTAGATATTTAGCCAACGCGACACCGTCTTGCTTGTGGAGTTAGAATACCACTTAGCCAAACGACCTCGCAGACCCTGTTGCTGGATACCGGATTGAGTGAAAGGAAGCTCAGCCCAGCTGGTTCTTCTTTTCTATCTGCAGAGTTCTTCATCTTCTTTCACGTTCATTTCCTCTGCAGCAGCTTGTTCATCATCAATCCCATTCACAGCTGGTGACGACAGGCTTCCCTGCCTCCGCAAACTTCCTCACCAGACCCACCACCTTGTGGTCGGCGCTCAGAAGCTCCATGAACATCCAGCCGGGAATCAGGATGCAATCGTACCAGTTGGCCTTCACTTGTTCGAAGTTGGCGTTCACCGTGAAGAAATGCCCCTTAAGCTCTGTTTGAGCCAGGGAACCCATTGCCTACTTTCCCAATTTGTTTCTAACCAAGGCTAAGCTGCTAGCTTTATATATAGGAATAGGAGAGAGGATAGAGTGCAGAAACAGATGGGTTATTGCATTATTGGTATTAAGTTACCTCTTAGAGGCTAGCACTGGCAGTGGGCAATGAGATTACAAAGTGTGAATTGAATTCCCATTTGTAGGTTTCATATAACAGAAAACACCCATAACGTTCACGTTTCAGAGGTTGGGTGAAGAACGACAGAAAAGCTGGAGCCAGGAATGGCCTCAGCTTATGTAAAGTAAGCTGCTTCTGCAAAAGCTACCGCAGGGCCAAACTAAGCTAAGGTAAAGTACATGAAATAACGGTTTGTATATTACGCAACTGATCTACAGGTGCAAGTGATACAATTGCTGCTAAAAGCAAAGAATCCAGCAGCCCCAACCCAACCCCACTGCTCCCTCTATCTCCCTCTCTATCTCTCCATCTTTCTCTGTAATCTTGTTATAACATTCGGGAACACCCCCACAAAAACAAAAGAATGGCGAGCTCCATATGTTTACAGAAAAGAACCACAACAACGGCAAGAGATTACCCAAATTTTTTTGATTAAACAACAAAAAAAAGGGCAAGGTATCATGCCATGGTATAAACTAATATGTTTCAGACTTTCAGGCCACATACCTACAACATGTCTCCATTGCCTTAGTCTGTTCTTGGTCTGTTGGAGCCATTTCTCGTGGTGTTGTAAAGCGGCAACAGCCATCTTGAACCGTGTTTCCTTCGGCCATAACACCGCCAATATAGCACCAGAATCACAACTATGAAAACCACGGGAATTGCCCATCTGTGGGGGGAAAGATTTGAGAATCAATAGAGTTCAATGAAAGAACTAACAGTGATGTGCAGATTTTATAAGGGTAGGAGACAGATGAGGGGGAGAGAGAGAGATTGACTTTACCTATCTAAATCAAGGACAGGGCTGTAAACGACAGTCTCCCAGGTTGCTACTATGAAATGCCAAACCGGGTTATAATATAGTGACTCGGCCGACCAAAACATTCTAGTGTATGTCTCTAGGAAGATGAATAGTATCCACGCGCTCATCTCAATCAAAATAAACTTTATAACGAACCGGCCTACTACCACCATCACAAGGGAGAAAGTCACCAACCAGTTGAACAGCCTGTGGTTATATTCCTTTATAAATTGGGATTTGGATTTCCCCATCATCTGAAACAATCAACAAAACACCACCAAAGGTTCCAAGGGTTATTATGTTATCCATAATCGAAGCAACAATTAAACGAATTAAGTGAACATGGATGTCTGACCTTCATCATGCGGTTCTCGTATACTGCTTTTGAAGGTCCAACACACTCCTTCTCAAAACTCCGGTTGCATTGCAAGAACCCAGCATTGAATTTTGCCATGGAAGGAAGTCTTAGAACTTGAAGCTGGTCCATTTTGTCCTCGCACCTAGAGTATAGCGCCTCACAGAGTTTTGCAGATTGATACTCATTTGCCATAATGATGTGCTTGAAAACCTAAAAAATAACTTGAGGCAATTAGGTGCGAAAAATAGTTCCAGAATTTGCAGATACGTGTATGGCCCTACCCTCAAATTTAACACCAAGTAGGCAGAAATGAAACAAAGGGATCAACTCTTAAGGCTGCAAGCAATTCCACAGTTTCATCCATCACCATACGGCACAGAACATTGCAAAATGTGCACCACAACAGAAATCAACAGGCCACCCACATTTCGATAATTAAAGACGGAAAAGAAAATGAGATTTGACATGCATTGAAAATCCGATCAACCAGTAGTGACAGAAAGTGAATTCAGAGAGTGCGACCTCTTATCTCAAGATTCAGATATTGTATGTTTAAGAGAGAAGATGAGAGAGTTTCAGCCACTGGGACAATGCTGAGTTCAACATCTTAACCAGTTCCACAAAAGATAAGTGAATCGCAGACAAGCACATAGAGTTTCACGTTCTTTCACCTGCACCCAATTAGTGCACAGGCACAAACAGACCAAAACCTTTTTTAGCAAATAGAGACCTAAACTTCTATTAATTAGTGGAAAACAAACATAACAGCAGGGTTTCTGATTGGATCAGTACTACCTTATCAATTTCTTCATCCAGTTGCATGACAGATCTCTTTGCATGATGACGGCCAAAATGTTGCTCATCAAATACTTTCATAGATCTTTCCCTTGACCTTCCATGGGCATCTTGAACAGCTTCCTCTGTCAGTGGCAAATTTATTTTAGCCATGCCCTCACTGTATATTTTCAAACATCTTTCAAGGATAGCCTTGTTGAAAACCTCCACAAGAGATCCAGTTGATGGTATTTCTCCTTTATTCAAGGCTTCAAGAATCTGAATTTTGCAAGTGACAGGTGAGTACAATCAACGTGCAACAAGCAAAGCACGACATTTTAGAAACAAGCATGCTCTCTTTAGGTTACCTGCTCAAGGAATGCTACAAACTCCTCCCCATTCATGGATTTACCCTGCACAATCTTTGGACGAATGATGCTGGAAACAAGATCTTTCAACCTTTCCCTTCTTGAGACATACAATTGCTCAAGCTCGCCGTCTTTCATTTCACAAAGCTTTGTCCGGTGGAGGTGAGGCTGTATATTTTCATTGTGCAGGGTGTTAAGAGAGGCACTTGAAAGATAAAAACTAGCATACTGTCAATCTCCTTCATGCCCCTCCCCAAATACAGTGAAGGAAAAAAGTCAACTGCAATAAGTATTGAGTGACACATACTTGTGGCAAGCTAAACGCTGTGCTGTTATCACCCATTATAGCCAGTGATTCTCGGATCTGATTAACCTGGTGTCATCCAAAAGCAAAATCCTATTATCATCCAGGAAGGCAGGCAGTTCTTTGAAATCAACAAAGATTAAATTTGAAAAAGAACAGAATGAGTACCTGATCAATATTTCTGTCTCCTGCAAGTAGAATAACATCCAATTTCCACCATCAGAACTTCTCCAAACTGAAGTGAATGCACTTACAAAAAAATTCTACTCACTGGAGTAAACTAACCATCTTGATTGGGCACACGTTGAAGGGCTTCATTCACCATCTCCTGCACTGATTTCCCCTCTGAAAGCACATGATATTACAGCGGTGTATAATTCACAATATCTACCAATACTCATGCTCGTCTATAAAGATGCATCAAAGCTTGATATTGCTAGAAAGAAACCACACAGTAACCGTGAAAGCTACTCCAACATGATATTTAATGAACTTACGTAGAAAATCTCGTTGAATAAGCCAGAGAAGTTTTGAAGGTTCAAAAGCAACATCTTCACCCTGTTAGGAAAATGGAGAGTGAGTGTCATCAACTACAGATCAGCATAAACAGAAATAAACAGATGTGTCATGGTCATCAACCAAAAGACCAAGAAAGTTACCTTCACTCTGTTCTCCATGAAGATAAGCCAGCCAACCAATTAAAAAACCTCGTGTTAGTGATACATAAATAACAACCGCATTTAGATTGGTAGGTAACATATTACTTCACCATGTGAGTATAAAAGTGCAAACCTTCCGTAGAATTCTTCAGCAAGTTCAACAGCAAATGACAGGCGAGAAATATCAGCCTCTCGGATCTGGCACAAAGACCCATAATGATTCATCAGAATTGGTAGAAGTAATAGGATGAGAAAGGTCAAAACAAGAATAATATTAAACACAAATTCTACCCTTTCTGTTTTAAGGCGCCCAAGGGTTCCCACTAAAGGATAGTCCTGTGTCTGGGAAAGAAAATGAAGGGAGTGCAGAGCAGATAACTATCACTAACTTCTTTGCATTCCCTTGGTTTGGAAAAATGAAAACAGGAACAAGGGGGTTGATTATGAGCGGAATTTCTACTGTTTAAGCTTAACCACTGATTAGGAAGCTTCTGAGCATTTCCTTGGTTTGGGAAAATCAGAACAGGGACAAGGGGATTAATTATATTGGGGATTCCTACTGTTTAAGCTTAACCATTTACAAAGTTAACATCCGATGTTTGACAATTGAGCATAATTGTAAAACTCTTACTAGTAGATCCAAGGATTATACAATACTGCAACAGTATCTGACAATTGATCCTCATGAAAGACAATACATAACTGATTTTGCATGACCCAGACTTATGCTACCACACTGATGGTAGTTGGTACCATGTTTATTTTTTTTTTTTTAATTCAGACTTCCATCCACCGCCGATCCAGTGAACCATAAGTCCCCCATATGATATCAAACTTCAAATTTCAATCATTAACAGCTTAGACTCTGCAAGAAGTAAAATAATATATGCCATAACGAGATCCTAAGACAACATATTTGTATAGCCAACAAACCAGACTTCCCTTAACAAAAATCTGATTCATACTAATATCCAAAGCAGCAAAAGGCACTAACCGTTTCTGGAAGATTATAAATAAGCACAGAACTCAATACAGTTGCAAGAGCAAATATCCTGCAAAATTAAATGTCAGTTGGCCAGGCACAAGCTGGGCTCAAAATCACCATGGAAAGTCGCAAACGTCGCAGCAATTCAATTTACCTATCATCATAGACATTGGACTTGCCAACACTTTCAAACCCTTCAGTATCTAGGTAAAAGACCGATGTTTTTACTCCGTTGATGTCTAACTCTACCGGAGTTCCCCATACCCAAATTCCTGATGAAAAATAAATGTAGACAAATTACATAAAACAGTTAAAGAATAATTGAAGTTTCTCAATACCTCATTTCAGAATACCTTTTGTTTTCGTATCACGCATATGTCCGACACCAAATCCTGGAGGTAAAATATAACTGTAGTGTCAACTGAATGAATCTCTCTATTTCCCTACTTCTAAATACAAGAATTCCAACATATATGAAAAATATAATGTAATAATCTCACCTTCATCACAAGAAAGGGAAAGGAGTTGATTAAGCAAAAATGATTTTCCAGAACGATATGGACCAATAACCTGAATAGCCAATGATTAAGCTACTAGTCAGAAAAAAAAAAACCAAGCAAGCACATTTTCTACAAAATACTGCAGGCTGTAAATTTTTACGTGATATTAGAAAATAGTAACCAAGCCGAAATGAAATATTCTCATATACTATTCTATAAAACTGTGACTCTAAGGAGTTCTATTTTCTATGAACGCTTTTAGAAGGGTGAGACGGCTGGTAATGAGTTAGCCCATTAGAATTGTTGACGAATTAAAAACTGAAATCAGAAGAAAGAACCCACAGTGACACTCGGATATTAGTTCAATAACCTAGAACTGAAATCAAGTCATGAAATTTCCTTTCTGAAAGAATTGTATCCTGATACACCAAATAGTCTAATTAATGTTCACAAGCTACAAAAAAACACACAATTTATAGACTTGCAAGCAGCAGCGCCAAGTAAAGAGTTACCAAAATTAGTTACTCAATTTAAAAAGACTATTCAATCCATCTGAGCCATGTTGATATAATGTTATATAATATCTTCAGCAGCAGTACTCAGAAGTCTCATGATACTACATGGAGAATTAATAGGTAAGGAAGGGGAATTCTCAGCCATACAGCAACAGCGGCAATTGGGTTTTTTATTCTTCTAATAGCTTCCAAGCCTTCACGTGAAAGACGAAGTTTTGTATGTCCTGGATCAGGTTCAACAATGGGAAACCTGCATATGCAAAGAGAACAATCAAAGCACACATATTACTAGCTTCTCCAGCCTATCCTGACCTCACAAATGAAACTCTAAATTATCAAGCAAGAATCACATTTCAATAATCTTGCAAGAGAAATGGATACTATTGAATGGCACTTATCTCAATAATCTTGCAAGAGAACTGGAGGCTAGAACATAAAAGCATGGAGCAAATAATATCAGAAATTAAAATCTTAGAAAGGGATGGACTTGAAGTACATTCTTAGCATAATATTGTACAAATGAGGTAGGTGTGCTTCAAGCTCGCGCTTTTTTCCTTCATAATGGCTAAATCATGTGTACGTCCTAAGAAGTCTAACTCCCCGAGAGACTATTATTGCACCCCACGAGTCAAATTGAAGGTGAAGCAACCAGAAATCCTCCATGACAACGTGCAAGATTTTATCCAATGATTCAACACCTAACTTAAATAGAAATTTCAAGGAACCCTCGGTGACTGGCCAACTAACATGGGTACAAACAACCAACACAATGCAACTTAAGTTCTATGTAGACGAAGAACTCTTATTCACTTTCTCAAACCAGGTTGGTCTCTTTATGTCCACCAGGTAACACAAAAAATTACTCCAAAACACACCGAACTAAAAGCATCGGGTACCAAGTACCAAACACACTGGCCAAAGGCACAAAAGGTCACAACTTCTTATTCCTTTTCCTCGCTAATTTAACAACTTATGGTTCTGACAGCAACCTAGTTGCGAGAACACAGCTAGAACCTGTAAAATATTCACACTTTTTCAACTAATTCTTACAATCACAACTAACAACTTCCCTAACAAACACCAGATCAAGCTTCATATGTATATGCTTTGCAATAATCCAGCGCAACAAGTCGGTGAATGCCCAGCGCCCCACAATAAAACACAAACGCAATAGAGAAGGAAGTAAGCATTCAGGGAAAGAAAAATTGCACTCTCCACATTCTGCAGAGACGCGAGATTTTCGAAATAGAAAACAAATTCAAACAGCTAACAGGCAGTTGGCGCGATTCAACGTACGCTTGGTGGAAATCGTCGATCGAGCTAGACGGAGATGCGAAGAGGCATAGGAGAAGTAGGGGAAGCGAAGCAATCAAGTTCCGGCAAGAAGTCGTCATTGCGATTTAGAATGAGGAGTGGCGCCGGCCGGAGATCGTGGCGGAGAATGCAGCGGCGGGTTTTACTACACAAGGAAGCGGAGGGCGGTGCATGAGCCAGGGATGGAAGGATTCTTGAACCCAATGGGGAAAGAAGGGAATGACACCGGGATCTGGTGTTGGGGAGACGGAAGGGTGTACGTTAAGAATCGTGCATCCACATGGAGGAAAGGAATGAAGAGGGAGATGGTTTTCGCATCTACGAAAGAGGAGCGCAGGGGAAGCTGTTTTGTTCCTAGTAGCAGAGGATTGAAGCGCCACGCCCACGCATTGGGAAGTAGGGGTACACAAACCCGCAAACCGATCCGCCCCTCCAATTAGCGATGGCAACAAAACTCGAATCCACAGGTACCCACTCGACCCAACTCGGTTAATGTGGGTAAAACTCGTGTTGATATATTTTGAGCCGAGTTCGGGTTTAAACTCGTTCACTATTCACCGGATTGGGTTGAGTTTGGGTTTAGATAAACCCGCCTCATAGGTACCCACCCGCCTATACTAATATAATTAATTTTCTCGGTATATTTAATATTCTAAACAACTAATCTTATTTATGTTTGTGGAGACATGTCTAATTTTTTCTTTCTAATTGTGTAGAATGAAGTTGATGTTATCGAGTGGAGAGTGAAGAAATTTAATTAACAAGGAGGAAAAAGCTTTCAATTAATCATGTTATTTATGGATAATTTGTGATTTGATTTTCTTGAGTTTTCTAGATTGGTGTTGAACAATTTGTATAGTTAATTTGTGATTTGCTTGAATTTTCTAGAATGGTGTTTTATATATGAATAATTTGTATTGAGAAATTGATAATTGACTTTAATTTTGATAGGAACTTGTTATTGTAAATTTTTTACAACAAAAACCTGTGGGTACGCATGAACCCGCGGATACCTAGCGAGTTGGGTTAGGTTTGAGTTTTTCAAACCCTGTGGGTTTTACCCCGTTTTTTTCACGGATAAACCCATGGGTTTGGGTTTGGCAGAACCCGACCCATTGCCATCCCTATCTCCAACCGGCTCCAGATACTAGATACTGATCAATGAATAACAAAATCTCAACCATAAGATTTAAAGGTGGAGAATTAAATACATTTTTATTTTTTCTTGTTTTCTTAATCAACTCATATGTAACATCCCGAACCTTTTTCCAACAAAGATATTATTCGCTTTGGGGCTTGGATCTCTACCCTCACAGTTTTTTCGACTTGGGGTGCAATTTAAGGTGACTTATCATAAAGTCACACATGAATGCAGCTCACGCATCCTGTTGCAGACCACCAATTAATTCCATCAGTTAAAAAATGTCTTTCAAGCTTCAACAATATATATGCTAGTCAGTACAGCAACAACAATATTGGTGATAATTAAGTTTTGTCACTAGATGAATTGTTATTATTTTTTTTATTGATAATTAGTACTTTAAAAGAATAAGTAAGAATTTTACTATTTTATAGTGTCACATCAAATTAATTTTTTAATTAAAATCAGCCAATAGGATTGACTTTTATTAATTAATCAATCTATTTTTTTATGCTTTCTTTCTCTCTCTTCCTTTTTTTTGTTATGTAAAAAAAAGGGTAAATACAATATATTAGCCACAACTATTATGAAGCGGGAAATTTTTGCCACAACTATGGAAATTCAAATTATTAGCCAAACGTTAACTATTTGTTAACAATTTTGTTAGTAATACTGACTTTAACTTTTATGTTTTAAAGTTATAAATTAAAAGGATTCCGCCGTGGCGGATGACATGACCTTCTCCATCAAAAATTCAATAACAATAACAGACAGTTAGCCATATCTTGACCCGCAACAATAGTTATAGCTAATAATTTGAATTTTCATAATTGTGGCTATAATTCCCCGCTTCATTATAGTTGTGGCTAATATATTGTATTTACCCTAAAAAAAAGCAAATGGGAATGTGATTTTTGTTTCTCTTTCATCTTTCTTCTTTGTCATTGTCTTTTTTCTTTCCTATTTATTGTTCTACAGTGTCACATCAAAATTAATTTTTTTATTAATTAAAATCAGCCAATAGGATTAACTTTTATTAATTAATCAATCTATATTTCTGTATGCTTTTTTTTGTAAGTTCCCATGCTTTTAATTAGGGGTGGCTATACGGTCCGGACCGGTTAAATTGGCCCAAATTGATCCGGTCCAGTCCGGTCTTTTTGAAAATATAAGGACCGAAGATTGGATTGGATACAGTCCGGCCTTGATCCGGTCCGGTCCCAATTCGGTCTTGATTTTACATTGAGATTGTGGGATTTGAGTGGCCTAAGGCCTTAAAGGGTGAGGAGTTGGTTAAGTTTTGTGCAAAGGTTTGTGACCGTTTATGCAAATTACCCTTAAGTTTTGGGTGTTGAGCTCTCTTATCCGGTCTTTATCCGGTTTTTTACCTCAAATCTAAGCCCAAAGATTGGATTGTTTACTATCCCGTACCCGGTCCAATCTCGGTCCGGGTTATACGGCCCGGTTTTCGGTTTTTAATCCGGTCTCGGTCCAAATAGCCACCCCTACTTTTAATTGGAAGAAGAATGGTAACGGAAACAACGGAGAGAAATAGGAGTATATCCAGAAAGTGGTCAGAGCAGAACAATTATAGAAGGAAAAAGATGCGAGTGGGCAATGCATTTATTCCGCTAAACAACGATAAATTGGAATCTGTAATACAATCACAAACATCATTATCCAACTAAAACGACAATAGGGAAAAATGACCTGCACATACGACTATAATCAAGTTTCATTCATCCGCAATTTCTAAGAAAAAAGAAAAGTTATCATAAAGCTCCTACTGGATGGTTTGTGGATGACTATTCTTTTCTTTTTCTAGAAACTACTTCATTTCTTCGTGTCAAAATGAGGATGTGGGATAAAAAAAATTAAATAGAGAATCGAATTTCTTTTTGTTTTCAACCAAAAACTTGGAGATTGTGTAATGCAGTGCCCCTCCAATCCATCCTACCCTTCCTCATGTGTGGTCAAATGATTTATGGCTTATTATTATAATGGTTTCCATTCCTTATACTTGGGTATGTTTTCATTCCTTCCTTGTTGTGATTTTGAGTTCATTGATAACCATTTCCAGCATTATTGATGTTGCTGCCATTAGATGCCTTTCATGTCTTAAATATTCATTTTAGTGAGCTAGGAAATGTTTGGATTGTTTTGGATTTGTGGGGTATGGTTGAATGAATCCGAGCTTTGAGGATCATGATTCAAAAGTTGTAGCCACTCTATGATGCACAAGTACTTGAGTAGATCTTGGAAATGCAGTTGTGAGTGAGTTTACAGAAGAATCCCTCCTTACTGAACTTTCCAAATGATTGTCATTTATAGTTCGAATTTTCAATCGTTCGATTCTTAACTTATGTACTCCGTTTTATTTGTTTTTCCCTTTCGAATGTGATTCTGCTACTTTCTTCTGTGTAGGTTTTCACTTCTAATTTGCCATTCTATGCCAGTTACCTACTTCCATTCTTTACGGATATGTTCATAATATAAAAAGATCACTTTGCAGGTGAGGGAGAATTTTGTTGCAATGCTTCTTCTCGCTTATTTGTTGCCAATCACTACAGCTTCCCTATATCTTATCTAGGGAACTTACAATTTCATCATCAAAATTTGATTTTTTTTAGGAGCAGTTAGTTAGAGACAACCATTACACTTCTTTTTTTCTTCTCGACCAGTATAAGCTATGGCAAGACTCTTAGGATATTATTGGATGCGTTCCTTTAGTGATATAACAGCTCAAATTCTGCTATGTCATCGCTTTGTTGTATAGCTGAATGCATTTCAACTACATTCGGTATTTTATTGTTGTCCTTTCATTTGTTGGTCTTTAACTATATGAAGTTTCAGTGTTGATGTTGCTTAGTGTTTTTAGTCTGTAATTCTATATAGTGTTATGCTCTTTAAGAATCAACTTATTTTTCAGTTATGTAACTTGAGTTACTTTACAAATAAGACAAGTTTTTTCTTATGCTACCAAGTACTCCTAATATTGAACAACGATATATGTACCTTTCAAAACACTCTTGCTAAGTTAAGAATCTATATTGACTCTCTTACAAGATCAATTTTCGAAAAGTGCATTGCGGGCTTAAATTCACTCATCGCGAAGTGCAAGCGAGCAGGTCTTGCTAGTCTCAATCACAGATGAAGTACCCATCACTTTATCCTCTTCTCCTTCCACTGCGTCGTCAGGGAGAGGACTGTGGGCGGCCTCTGAGTGGAGGTGGCAGAGAACAGAGGAGACAGCAGGGGAAGCAGGGGAGTTGTTGTTCACCTCCAAATCCACGTCATCATCACCGTCATCTTCATTCCCGGAACCTCTGGTCGTGCTCCAGTATGATGTGTTGGGCTCCGCCGTCGTCGTCGTCGTCTTCGGAGAATAATTATTAAACAGCTGCTGCTGCTGCGCTTTGAAATACTTCTCTACGCAGGCTTTCAGATTCTCGTGGAGTTGTTGCTTCTCCACGTAGGAGTAGTCGTAGATTTCGCCCTCGATGGCGGCGTAGGAAGGGCGGGTGTACGGAGATGACGGTGCCTCTGTAAACTGAAAATGTCGATCAAACTTCATCATGTTTTATTGGAATGAAAAACAGGTCTTAAGTACAATCAATGACCCAACAACTTGCACCAAATCCGGCCACTCATCTAACTCACTAACCCACTAGTCCTAGAATGCAGCAACGACTAATCAGCAGCCCAGAAGTACTTCTACTGGACAACAGACTCTATCAATAAATACGACACAGTTCAGACTTAAAAGAGCTCATGTGACAAACCACGTGGGTTGCACACTAACAAGCTCTAACAAATTCTCCCCTAAACTGAAAACGTTTCAAATGTTTCAGTTTAAAAGGAACTTCCACAACAAACATAAACGCAGCGGGCAACCATGTTCTGAAAAAATCACACCAGCAAACAGCAGCATAATTCAGCAGTAGCATCTTCACACTTCAGACTTGGTTCCACCAAATAAGCTTCTCAAATATCTCCAACTTCACTGCTTTTGTCACGATGTCTGCAACTTCGTCTTTACCGCCACAATAGTCGAGCTTCACCACTTCTTAACCAAGCCATCTGCTATCGGTATAACTGAAACTAGACCCTCGATGTATGCATCAGCACCCTGTGAAAACATAGCCTCACCCATGTAGACATGAAACCAGTTGCAACTTTCCCCGGTTTACTTAAACACAACAGCAACTTCACTCTAAAATAGCAGCAACAAGGTCCGGTTGAGCAGTGAGGACCCCTTTCCAGCCAACTGATAATATTCTAACACTAAGCCTCTCCTAAACTGAGTTTACTCCAAAGCAGCAGCAGCTCTGCAATCCACAGCAAACTCAAATGCTTGCAGCAACAACTTTTGAAACTTCACACACTCCATGTATTCCACTCATTTAAACAAACATCATCATCTTCATAACTTTACGCAATTGATCTTTTATCTCATGACACTCCAACACCATAACCTCTTCATTGATAACAAACTAGAGCTGTGAACATCTTGATGCTTGAACTGCTGTCACCTTCAAGCCCATTTCCTTTCCAACCCACTTGCTTTTAAAAAAAAGGAACTCATCTCTACCACTTTCATGAGCTTTAACTTTTTGCAGCATCACCATTCGACACACATAAACAAGTAAAACAACAACTTCACACCTTTAATCAATTGCAACCGCAGAACTTTCAGCAACTTGAGAGTTTGTGGCATTCCTTCAATCAACTCAATCATTTTATGCTAGCCTCCAACGAGATTGGCTTCAGTTCAACTTCACTTTCTTCTATCTTCTTCCTGGCAAGGCATGCTCAACTGTTTTCATTTCCGGTTTCTTCACTGTACTCTCTAGACCTGTCCTTTCAGATCTCTCCTTCTCTGTCATCTGCCAACAAGCGAGAACTGCAACTCAAAGAGTAATTTGCAGGCTCTCAAATTGTTACTTGTTGCATGACATAACAACCGAGTACTTTTAAACCAGTCATTCGCCCACCAAATAAGGACCAGCCACTCTGCTGCCTAATCGTCGAATGACATTGAAACTAAACTGATAACGATGTAATTGCACGTATTTGCACCCCTAGTTCTTATCCGTTTGAGGGGCATAGTCGTGTATTTTTGGCCTATTTTACGACGGCTTGTGCTATTTTGTCATGTTTCAGGTCCCAGGTGTCAAAGGAAAGGCTAAGCACGAGTTTCGGGGCATTCGGAAGTCATTTCGTCAAGCTGGAGCCAAAACACGGGCACACCTAAACCATTACATGGCCGTGTTCTGTGGCCGTGCTTTTACTGCCGAGAGCTAATTGAGTTTGGCAAATTCAGGTTGCAAACACGGGCAGGGCTGAGATAGAACACGGGCGTGCTTCACCAAAGCACGGTCGTGTCCTCCCAAAAGCACGGCCGTGTTTCTCTTAGTGTAATTAACACTAGCCAAAGCACGGGCGGGCTGAGACATTACAAGGCCGTGCCCTCGACCGTGCTTTGGCCACTGATGCCCTTTTAAGCAGATTTTCAGCCAAACAGAAGGGGATTCGAGTTTTAGAGAGAGAGATCAGTTCCTAGAGAGAGAAAGAGACGAACAAGAATCTCCAAGTGCCCTAGCTTGATCTTCAACACCATTGGAGGCCAGTTTGAGCTTGGAGAAGTGCCGATCAACGTCCAGGAGCAGGAATCCATCCTTCACAGTATGAATTCCGCGTCTGATTCTGCTTTTGCTTCTTTCTCCATGGAGTAGTTCTCCCATTCATCTGGGTATGGAGAACCCTAGATTTGTATGTTAGGTTTGATTGTATGAACCCAAATACTGATTCTATGATTTGATTATATTCGATTGAGGGTTGAATGATTGAATGACTTGAATCCTGATCAAATTCCTGTTGTTTCTGCTTTAACCTAGAATGAGAATATCTGCCTAGGTTGATAGAGCATCCTTGATTGAAGATAGGGAGTTGGTGACTTTAGTCGAGGAGCCAACTCACTATTCTGTACCGGATTTACTCCGGTAGTGGAGGTTTTGTTTGTTAAGGCCTCAATCTGTTTACTCCGGTGGAGGTTAGTCGCCCGCTAGAGACTCAGATTGAGAGGGTCTGAAGACCTTTAGTCGAGACTTCAGGCTGTTTAAGAACCTTCCGCAGTATAACTATCATAGAAACTGAACTTGGTAATTACAATCCGGCTTAACTGCAGTCTAGGGGGAACCATATCCGGGTGACCTCTCTTAACCCGAATACAACAGTTTACTTGCTTTGTTAGTTTGTTAGTTTAGACTTGCATTCCAGTTTCATTGTTAGATAACAAGAATTCACTGAGTAGTCATCAGATCTAGGACCCGGGTTGACATATAAACCTAACCCGCTATACTACGCTTTAGGAAGTGGTTTCACTTGGCCAATTCCTAGGGTGACAGTAGAAGTGAGTCAAGTTTTTGGCGCCGTTGCCGAGGACGGCTAGGTTGTTGAAGAAAAGTGATTTCTGTTAATTTAGCTTTTCTTTTTGCTTTGTTTGCTTTGTCCCACTTGTGCCTTCACGGGTTTGCTTGCTTGAGTGTGTGCAGGTAGTGCATGACCCGTAGGCCGTAGCCAGTCAGGAGGTTTACTGTCGTTGAATCCAGAGATTGATCGCACCTGTCGCCAGCTCCGGAGACAACAGCGAGCTAGACTGGCTACGGAAGAGTGCATAGACGGCCACCTGAGTAGCGATTCTGAAGAAGTGTACGGGATGGACGGAGACTACAATCAACACCAGGGGAATCCTCAGCAGGCTCCCCCGGTGAATCAGGTCCTGGGGAACAACCCTATACCCCAGGATCATGGAGTTCATCATCATCACCCGCCGTCGGGTCCCACATTGGAGTACTACTACACTCCTCGGATTGCTGACATCCGCCCGGTCATCCTCTACCCGCCTACTCCAGCAAATAACTTCGAGATCAAGCCATGCTGGATTCAGCTCATTACATCCTCTATCCAGTTCCATGGCTTGAAGGATGAGGAGGCCAGGGTACATCTTTCCCGTTTTCTGCAGCTGACGAACGGGTTCAAGCTGAATGGTGTCCATGATGATGCAATCCGCCTTCATCTCTTCCCCCATTCTCTGGCGGGGAATGCTAAGAGGTGGTTGGAGACCCAGCCCCCATTGTCCATCACCTCTTGGGATGATCTGGCTGACAAATTCGTGCACAGGTACTATCCGGCATCGAAGACTACAGAGATCCAGTGGGAGATCACCCACTTCCGCCAAGAGTCAGATGAGTCACTCCGTGATGCATGGGAGCGGTACATGGGATATTTCTGGCAGTGTCCCCATCATGGCTTTAGTGATGCATTCACAGTGGGGAACTTCTACAGTGCTCTCTCCCCAGATAGCCAGAGGGTGATTGAGTCTTTATGCCCAGGAGGGGATGTTCTCACTAAGACTCCACCCGAGCTGAACCAGATGATTAATACTTTGGCTGCCAGAGATCATTCTTGGGGGCAGAGCAGCCGAGGCAGACATTCCCAGGACCGTGGTGTGCACGCCATGGAGTCCAGATCCGGACTCGAGTAGCAGGTAGCTGAGCTAGTGCAGACATTGAAGCAGCCCAACAGTCTTATTTCGGGCAGAGGTATGGCTACACCTCCAGCTGCTCAGTGTCAATGGTGTGAGAGCTCGAATCACTTAGTGGAAGACTGCCAGGCTATGAGGGAGTCTACTACTCCCCAAGAGCAGTTGGACTTCATCGCCAATGCTCGGCGCCTCGACCCGTACAGCAACACATATAATGAGGGGTGGCGCCAGCATCCCAACCTCTCTTGGGGCAGCAACACCACTAAGCCACCTGGTTTCCCAGCACCAGCTGGTGGCTTTCAGCAGAGGCAGCCCTTCTAGGCTCGACAGGGCCCAGCCCCACAGCAGCAGCTCTACCAGCCTAGGCAGGGGCAACCATTCCAGCAGCCCCAACGTCAGTTTGTCGAGCCAGCAGCAACCTCTGCCCCAGATGACCGGATGACAAAGCTGGAAAATATTCTCGCTTCATTCATGACTAGCACTCAGGCAGCTATCACGTCACTGGAGGCAGGTCAGCGGAACCAGGGTGCCATTTTGCAGGATCTGCAGACCCAGGTGGGCATCTTGGCCCGCCAAAACACTACCAGGGCACCGGGGACTCTGCCTGCCACCACTATCCCGAATCCTCGGGATCCTCACCAGCTCCAGCAGCTGGATGCCATTTTTACCAGGAGCGGTAAGACCATATCTGCTGATCCGGTCCCGGCCAGACAGGAGGAACCACTACCTGCTCAGCACTTCCAGCCGACGATGCAGAAGTGCGGGTGGAGAAGGAAGCCCCTGCTCCCAAGCCACAACCAGTGGTTAAGGAGCATGTACCCCAGCTTCCCTTCCCCACTCGCCTACACAAAGACAAGTTGGAGACTGAGTTTGCCAAGTTTATGGCAATGTTGAAGCAGCTCAACATCAGCATACCGTTCGTGGAGGCACTATCGAAGATGCCCAAGTATGCCAAGTTCATGAAAGATCTCCTCACCAACAAGAAGAAACTTGGGGATCTTTCGACAGTGATGCTCAGTGAGGAGTGTTCTGCTATCCTGCAGAACAAGCTGCCCGAAAAGCGCAAGGATCCAGGGAGTTTTACTATCCCTCTTACTATTGGCAGCATGCATGTAGGCAAGTCCTTGGCGGACCTAGGTGTTAGCATAAACGTCATGCCATATAAGTTGTATAAAAAGCTAGACCTAGGTGAACTTAGCCCTACTAGGATGAGCATTCAGCTAGCTGATCGTTCCATTGTGCATCCTAGGGGGATCATAGAGGATCTGCTAGTTAATGTTGGTGCATTCACATATCCTGTTGATTTTGTTATTCTTGATATACATGAGGATGTGGATGTGCCTTTAATTCTAGGTAGACCATTTCTTGCCACCGCCAAGGCACTTATTGATGTGCATGATGGTAAACTGATCCTGCGTGCTGGGAATGAACAAGCTACTTTTTCTGTGACTGAATTTGATCACTGTGCTATGATTGCTGTCACCCCTGTGCATGCTATGTCTGATCAGGTACACGAGCCTGTTGTGTACCCTTCTGCACCTCTTATTTTGCAGGACCCTCCTATTATTCCTTCGCCGCCACTCCATCCAGCCTTACCTCCGAACAAAAAGCTCAAGGAGGAGTGGCGGCCGAAGCAGCAGGTTGCTAAGCCTGCACGGAAGAAGAGTGGAGACCACTATGAGCTGGTCCCACCTCCTGCACCACGACCACCCTGGCCGTCCGGGTACTCACTCGCATGCATCTTTCCAGATGGCCAGGTCGAGCTGACCGATGATGGTGGTCGCATCCGTCGGGTGCATGGCCATAACCTGAAGCTGTACCTCAAGAGCGACGTGGATCCCCTCTTGGAGGCACCTGTTCCTGCACCTCCCTGAGTATCCACCATGGGCGTCCAGCTAAAAGACGGTAAAGAAGCGCTTGTGGGGAGGCAACCCCATCACGGTTTGACTTTCTTTCTTGTGTTTTGAGTCGGATTGTAAACCAGTTTGGTTTTGGTTTGTTTTCTTTTGTTTTGGATGATGTCTTATTGGGCTGACATTGGACCTAACATATTGTGTTTGAGCTCTTCTGTTCCCCTTTAGCTGTGCTTTGTTCCAGACTGGTCTCTCTCCAGTCCGCTTCACTCTGACTGGTCCGCTTCCAGTCCCCTGCAGTCCGTGCATACCGGTAACATCGTTCCCCTTATCCTTCCCTCTTCTCCATTGAGGGCAATGTCGATCTTAAGTGTGGGGGGATGTTTATCTTGTGACTGAATTAGATCTGTTTGTGTGCTTGGAGCCTAGTCCACTGTCCAAATTTTTAAATTTGAGGGCTCCAAGTACGTGTTCCTTGCCTGCTCAGTATGCTTTGAATTGACAGTCTTTATAGTAATATGCAACCTAGGGAGGTAGTGTAGCACTATGGAGGATGTTGATGCATTTAAGAAGTCTCATTCCTTCTTCATATTGTGTTGGTTGATGGAGTGAATTAGTGATCTTAGGACCCTTGAATTGTGTGGTGTTGTGGATTCTCTACCTGTCATGGACTCTTGTATCATGTTTTAAGTTTAACAGGTGCTCGAAAATGTGCTTCAAAATAACGTCTCCCGTGCGAATAGGGCGAAAGTGTGTAAGGGGAGACGGGAATCCGTTCCCAATTTCCACCTACTACCTCCAGCCCCCTTACATGTCTTTCCCCCGCACGAGGCTCGAGACATCCGCTCCTTGCATGGCCGGTAAGAGCAGGTTGGGACCCTTGAAAAAAAAAGAGAAGAAAAAATAACAGAAAACAAGCAAAACAGAAAGATAAAGGGGTTCCAACCATCTTCAAGAAGAAAATAGAGCACCTTGAAAAATGTGAGTCCATGATCTTTTGTTTTTGAGAATCTCTTCATCCACAATTCATTTGTCCTCTGTTCACTATTTGCCATGATGCCGACTCGATACTAGTGCTCTCGCCGAAGAAGCTATGAGATGACTTGTGCGTCGGTTGACCTCGTAAGCCGCTAAATGATCTAGGAAGTCCTCTACCTACGATCTGGGTTGTTTGTTGCTATAGAGGTCTGGAGAGTTGCATTGGTTTGAGTTAGGTTTGCTTGGGGACAAGCAAACGGTTAAGTGTGGGGGAATTTGATAACGATGTAATTGCACGTATTTACACCCCTAGTTCTTATCCGTTTGAGGGGCATAGTCGTGTATTTTTGGCCTATTTTACGCCGGGTTGTGCTATTTTGTCATGTTTCAGGTCCCAGGTGTCAAAGGAAAGGCTAAGCACGAGTTTCGGGGCATTCGGAAGTCATTTCGTCAAGCTGGAGCCAAAACACGGGCACACCTAAACCATTACACGGCCGTGTTCTGTGGCCGTGCTTTTACTGCCGAGAGCTAATTGAGTTTGGCAAATTCAGGTTGCAAACACGGGCAGGGCTGAGATAGAACACGGGCGTGCTTCACCAAAGCACGGCCGTGTCCTCCCAAAAGCACGGCCGTGTTTCTCCTAGTGTAATTAACACTAGCCAAAGCACGGGCGGGCTGAGGCATTACACGGCCGTGCCCTCAACCGTGCTTTGGCCACTGATGCCCTTTTAAGCAGATTTTCAGCCAAACAGAAGGGGATTCGAGTTTTAGAGAGAGAGATCAGTTCCTAGAGAGAGAAAGCGACGAACAAGAGTCTCCAAGTGCCCTAGCTTGATCTTCAACACCATTGGAGGCCAGTTTGAGCTTGGAGAAGTGCCGATCAACGTCTAGGAGCAGGAATCCATCCTTCACAGTATGAATTCCGCGTCTGATTCTGCTTTTGCTTCTTTCTCCATGGAGTAGTTCTCCCATTCATCTGGGTATGGAGAACCCTAGATTTGTATGTTAGGTTTGATTGTATGAACCCAAGTACTGATTCTATGATTTGATTATATTCGATTGAGGGTTGAATGATTGAATGACTTGAATCCTGATCAAATTCCTGTTGTTTCTGCTTTAACCTAGAATGAGAATATCTGCCTAGGTTGATAGAGCATCCTTGATTGAAGATAGGGAGTTGGTGACTTTAGTCGAGGAGCCAACTCACTATTCTGTACCGGATTTACTCCGGTAGTGGAGGTTTTGTTTGTTAAGGCCTCAATCTGTTTACTCCGGTGGAGGTTAGTCGCCCGCTAGAGACTCAGATTGAGAGGGTCTGAAGACCTTTAGTCGAGACTTCAGGCTGTTTAAGAACCTTCCGCAGTATAACTATCATAGAAACTGAACTTGGTAATTACAATCCGGCTTAACTGCAGTCTAGGGGGAACCATATCCGGGTGACCTCTCTTAACCTGAATACAACAGTTTACTTGCTTTGTTAGTTTGTTAGTTTAGATTTGCATTCCAGTTTCATTGCTAGATAACAAGAATTCACTGAGTAGTCATCAGATCTAGGACCCGGGTTGACATATAAACCCAACCCGCTATACTACGCTTTAGGAAGTGGTTTCACTTGGCCAATTCCTAGGGTGACAGTAGAAGTGAGTCACAAACCTGCTTCACTCACAGGTTACACCACCTACTTCACTCGTAGGTACGTCTAGCTTACACTTACACCCAACCTGCTTCACTCACAGGTTATACCACCTACTGCACTTGTAGGTATGTCTAGCTGACATTTCCTTAAACAATTCCCCAAACAGCCTGCACAACCATGGATTCACTTAATCCAATCATCATTCCTCATCATATACTTCTTTGAAAGCCTCCAATTGAACCAATGCTACAATCCCACTCACAACTTTCATAGCAGCATAAAAGAATATACACTACCCATCCTGCAACCACAAGCTGCTGCCCATTATCTCATTGCTTCCTTCGTTGATGTGCTGTCGAATTCAACGCGCCACTACTTTCCATCCATGGCTTAGTTTAGCTCTCTCTCCTGTAATCACAAAGCTATCATATCCAGGATAACTGCTCTTGAGTTGCTGACCATGCACAGAAAGAGCAATTTCCTCCCCTGAACTGAGGCCTACTCAAACAAACTTCAGTTCACTGCATCAGCTCAATCTTACAGTTCTGCAACTCCACCATCTTCATTTCCATTTCCCTAGTCATGCTCTTTGAAAAACAGAAACATAAGAACAAAAGTTACCTCACAGACTTGTCAGATGTTGCAATTCTGACTTCACCAAATCCATCTTCCTCCAATCATTCATTAGTTCATGCCATCAATTAGCCCTTCCAATTCTCTCCTCCCAAACCTTCTTCCTTCAAAGTGAGCCTTTTGCACCTCGCCCGACTAAGACCACAAAGTATAGCTTCCACGGATTTCAACCGTATAACTGCTTCAACTGGGGTGGTTTGATCGCAATCGAGCTCAAATCGATAACAGTCTCTGCTATGTGGACTAGCAGCTTCCCTTGTTAGACCAAAGCTTCGGTGAGCTTGAACTCATCTTCTCCCGACTCAATCTCCACCCAAATCAGGCTTCAATCCTTTGTTAAAAAGCCCTCCAAGCAAACACTGACTCCACCTTGCTCCTTTCCCTTTACCTCCCTTTGTCACGGGTGTCTTCAGAACTACTGGCGGTCACAACCTCAATGTTCTTATCCGTAGTGTCACTGCAACATCCATCTCATAAGATCGAACTTAGGCTCCACTGGCTCCCCAAAAATCTCCGTCCTCCGACATAGACGATGGCAGCGAATGGGACTCAGACTCCGACTGCGATTGTGGTTCTTGATCGCTCGCGTCACGTCAGTTCTCATCTTCGTCTTCTTTCTGTCACTGGCGGAAGCACTCCCTTCGTCATAATAATCATCCCATGAGAATCTCCGCCCAATCAAGAATCTGATTCCTCCATGTCCGGGCTCTGACTGCAGAATCGTGAATTCGGAGGCAGAGTCGTCATCAACGGCAACGCTCATGACCGATCGATTGTCTTCACCTTCTCTATGGACTTCTCTCCATTTCTCTACCTCATTCTCGTTCAAACTCACTTTCTCTGAAACTCAATCCTTCATCCTCGTACAAGTCTACCTGGCCTTGTACTTTATTCTCTCGCTCTCTGCTTGAGCTGCGAGCCGATACGTTTTACCACCGCTAGCATCACTTATTTCTCTCTTTTCCTTCTCACACACATAGGCGGGCGGTGGCCACATGCGACCACCGCCACCGAAGACAGAAATCTCTTTAGGTTTTGTAGAGGCTCTGATACCACAATGTAAACTGAAAATGTCGATCAAACTTCATCATGTTTTATTGGAATGAAAAAAGGTCTTAAGTACAATCAATGACCCAACAACTTGTACCAAATCCGGCCACTAATCTAAATCACTAACCCACTAGTCCTAGAATGCAGCAACGACTAATCAGCAGCCCAGAAGTACTTCTACTGGACAGCAAACTCTATCAACAAATACGACACAGTTCAGACTTAAAAGAGCTCATGTGACAAACCACGTGGGTTGCACACTAACAAGCTCTAACAGCCTCTTGTTGATTTTCTCCCGCTGGCTTCATCGTTGTTGAATTCCACCGCGCTGGCAGGTTGATTGGCCTGCTATTCCACACAAAACCAGCAGCCAGTTGCCCCAAGTGCGCGCAGAAGAAAGGCGTGGATTGGGAATCAGGCAGGAGGGCAGGGTGCGCAGAAGAAAGGCAGTGGGTTGAGAAGGGTATGAAACTGCCAGTTGCCCCAAGTGCTTTGAAGGTGTTGTTTCTTCCCTTCTTTTAGTCATTTTGCAACAATTTTATGTTCCTGGAAAATCTATGGGGCGATGCATTGATGCAGACATCCTCGATTACTTCTTTCATAATGCATATGGCATGCTGTTTGCTCGACTAGATAACAAACCATGGTGAGTGCATTTGCAGATTCTGCCATATGCATATATCACTGCATTTCTTCCCAGGAGTGACAAATATCACACAGTAGTTGCAATTGTTTCAAGCAACTGTGAATGATGAATGCCATGGAAAAGTTTGGTGCATGACTGAACAAAGTCTGTTCGAACTGAGACTTGATTCTCAATTGCAAAGTAGTAAGAAGTGGTACACACAGCTTATTGAGAGCTAATATTTTAGTAACTTTCTTTTTCATCCCTTTTTTCACCTTCTTTTTCATCTTTTTATTTGCTTAGGCTGTAATGTGTCATTAAGATGTCTGATGTTTAATTTAAATATGTTGATGTCAGGTCTCTTCTGCTTGGACCAGTGTTGAACAAAATTCCTCTTTCCTTGAGTTATATATGAAGCACAATGGTGTCTAGATTGCATGTGAGTTTATTATTACTCATTTTCTTGTAATTATATCTGGTTAAAGAGGAGGTGGTCAACCCCAACTAGCAATTATTTGTAAATAGTACACGAGGTTCAATGCAATTATTGTTTGAAGCACCACAGTTGCGACCATAAGTATAGGACAACGATGTTATGTATATATCTTAGCATATGCATCAAGATGAGAAATGTTCAAAATTAAGTAAGAGTTTCATGTTGCAAATTATTGAATATGGATGATATATTGAAGACTTGAACTTCAGTCGGTTAAAGGATTGTTCTTGCAAATTATGTATGAATCTCTTGTAGTTGTATTCAACATCACTTCATTGCATTCTCTTGTGGTAGACTGGTAGTTAGTTATTCTCAATCTTTGTTGTGAGTGTTTACTTGTATCTTTGTATTACACACTCTTTATTCTCTAATTTGTGATTGCACTAGAACTATTGGACAAAAATGTTAGATATCACCATAATTATCAGCTAGTGTCTTTTACTAATTACGATTAATTACATGGCAAGTTTGAAACTCATACCAATTGATTCAACATGTTTCTTAACTTTTATAAGTACATATACGAGGTAGAAATAAATTCGCTTAATAATCCAGCATCGCAGGACCTCTCAATCTCAGAACAGCGTCTCTGTGCCAAAACTGCTCTCTAGACAACGCCCTGACCTGTCTCATATACGCACCAACGCTCACCGGCTCTCCCTCCTCTTCTATCGCCTTCCCTAGCTCACAAACAACATCCTCCACTGCCCGATCCGCCGCCAAATTCTGGATCACCATCTCTGATTCTTCATCCGCCGCCTCAAACCCACCGCCGTCATCGTTACACGTCCCCGGCGAACCGCTTGCTCTCAATCTCATCAACCAACCTTCCAACTCCTCGGCTTGTTTCTTCAGTTCGGTCACATTATCAGTCAGGCTTCGACATTCGTGCTCTAATCCGATGACCAAGCTCGCGATGATGTCTTCCCGATCACGCAATTCTTCCCGCTTAATTTGGAGGCTCTCTGTTTCCGTCTCTGTTTCCGCGGTAAGTGCTGCTAAGTCGTAGTGAAGCATGCCGGCCAGGCGGTCCATAGCCTCGTTCCTCGACGCCATATCAGGCTGCAAGGCTTTGATTTGACCTGCAACTTTGAAAAGCCTTTTATGCTATCTTTTGAAAGAAATACTTATTTGGTAGGGGTGGCAAAAAATATACTATAATCCCACGCGATTAGATTGGGTAAAACTTTTAACTAAATAAATCAATTATGTGTATTGATGAAACTCGAATTTGAATATTACATTATTTTCTTACTATCCAGAACTCTAATACACTTGATTATATATGCATATGTACTTTTTCGTGTTAAGTTTAATTCACTTTCAATATGTTTGCCATTTATAATACATATATAACATCACAATAGATCAATGAAATCATGTTCCTATTTATTATTTCTCTTAAAAGTTGATAATGGTCATTGTATCTTTTTCACTTAGTATATTGTGACTATGCTCACACAAATAGTAACATGATAGAGCGAATGAGGGCCAGCCTAATTGGTGAGTCGCCACACATTTCATTGTAAGGTCATGTGTTCAATTTCCAATGAAGACACTTCCTTTACCCCCCGGCCCGTAATAGTACCTTGTAATAGGTAATAGGTTATTATTATAAATAAATAAAAGTAACACGCTAGATGAAAAATAAAAAGAATACGATTATCCCGGTATATTCATTGGTACCTGAAATTTGAACGATTGTGAGCATGTCCTCCATCCTAGTTTTTTATTTTGTCAAATTTTATTTAACAAAGACTCTTACCTATAATATCAAATATATAATTCTTATTGATGGATATTCTATTTGATACCCGTAGTAGGGATATTATGGATAGATATCGAATTCGTATTTCATATTACTAAATATCGGTATTTTTTGTTTTGTTGAGATAATCGAGACTTTGACGTAACAATATATGTACCCATAAAATATTGACTTCCACCCTACCAACAACAAATAATGACACATCAAAGTTTGGTAAAAATCAGTCTCGTAAAGTTATGAACAACAATAATATGAAAATACTTCCATCTTTGAAAGCCTCCATCCAACCGAAAGTGAAGGCCTAATTTTTAAGTAAGTTAATTAATAGCAAAAAAAAGCGAGAGAGTACCAGAGAAGTTGCAATCCGCGAAAGGATGATCGAGCGCGAAGATGTGGGCCAGGCTGCGGACCAGGCCCGTGAGGTTGCAGCCAGGGAAAGCCCAATTGTGGAGATACGCAGCGGCGGTGAGGCCGGAGGACGGGTCAACGAAAGGGTGGGCCCGATGAATCCGGGGGGAGGTCGGATTTACGGAGACGAAGACCAGAGGAGGGGCGTAAGGGTAATTCTCCGGGAGCCAGATGGCGAGAGGGACGGCGCCGACGGGAAAACGAAGGTCGCCGACGGCTCTGAGGAGGCGGACGGTGGTGCCGTCGTCGTGTGTGAAGGAGTCGGTGGAAGGGGAGAAAGAAGGGTAATCGGCGAGGAGAGAGCGGAGGTGCTTTCTAATGAGCCATCGCTGTTTGGGGTGCGGGTAGGAGAGCGCGTGTTCGGCCGATGAGCAATCCAGTGCCGTTTCGATGAATTGGGCCTTGTATTTTGATTCCTCCGGCGCCATTGTTACTGTTGACACGACAATCTGTGCTTGAAACTCAGTAAAGAAGTGAGTTGGTATATTTCAGAAGATAAAATGATAGAAAGACCAGCCGGGGGGTTTATCAACTTGAGTTAGTCAACAACTAATTCTTATATAATTCAGTTGGTGGTACATATATTTGTATTTAATTTAGAAGAACATGCCGGCGGCCAAGTTCCTTCGCCGTGATGCTCAAGTTATCCGGCTCAACGACAACCAGACGTCAAAGCTTTCTACCATTGAAATTGTAGCGGAAATTTTCGTATAATGATATATAATTTTGAAATTGTAAGTTCAGTTTGAAAAAAAAAACAATTAAAATAAGATAATATATTCAAATCATGTTAAGGAATTATTTTGATCCAAATAACTTATGTATACTCAGATACCAATTACTAAGTTCTTTCTTTTTAAAATTATTTGAAATAACTAAAAAATACAACATTCTTTTTTTGGTGAGAAAAAAAAATATACAACATTCTAAACTAATGTCTCATTTTACTTCTACACGCGCGATATATGCAAAATAACACATTCAAGCCAACTACTAACGTCCTTTCTTCTTCCAACCAAACACTTCTTCGGGGCATCGCCTACCATGTTTTGAAGTTACTATAACTTGACCTTTTTTTACCTGCTATAGCAGGTTTTATAGGTCGCGTTACGTAAAACTAATGTTTATTACGTAACAGTTACGTAATGCTTGTTAGTCTTACGTAACAGTTAAACTAGAAGCGTTACGGAAGGTTTCCGTAACGACTTATCATTTTATGTAACGCTAGGTTAATATTCATTACGTAAAAGCATCGTCTATTACATAAGGCTTATGTAATGACATTTTACAACTGTTACATAAAATACACGCTCATTACGTAATTTTTACGTAACGAATGTTATTCCTTACGTAATAGTTAAACTAGAAGTGTTACATAAGACTTCCGTAATTACTTACCACATTACGTAACTTGATTAATATTCATTACGTAAAAGGACCATCCATTACGTAAGGCTTCCGTAATGCCACTTTACAACTGTTACGTAAAGTATACATCTATTACGTAAAGGTTACGTAACGATAGTTATTTCTTACGTAACAGTTAAATTAGAAGCGTTACGTAAGTTTTTTTCGTAATGGTTTAACAGATTACGCAAAGAAAGGTTGATATTCATTACGTAAAATGAGTGTCTATTACGTAAAGTTTCCGTAATGACATTTTTCAACTATTACGTAAGATAAACACACATTACATAACCATTACGTAATGCCTATTGTATTTTACGTAATGCGACTTGTGAAACCTGTTATAGCAGGTCAAAAACATCAAGTTACAAAAACTTTAAGGTATCAGTAGGAATTTCCCGCTTCTTTTTATGGCAACTCAACTTTCTTTAATTGAGTATTTCTCCCAAGTTTCTGCCAGGATATACATGAACTACTTACCGACTAATCATTATATGTTTCTTAGTGTTAAATATTACAAGGTTAAATAAGGCTCCAATGTTTAGAATATTATTATTTCCTCGATTCTTTTGAGTGAATTATTATTTTATCAATTTGAAATTTGTTTCAATAATTTAGTTTTCACAATTTTATAATTCATAAGAATGCGATAAGATGAAAAAAAATATTATATTCAATTGATACCCATCCAAACTTAATTAAATTGGGTATGGTAAAATCTGAACTAAATATTTGCATAAGACTAACTCCAACCCAAAAGGCTATATTTAGCCTCCCAAACTCTCAAATGTGCATTTTTGCCTCCCCAAAACACTTTTTTGCTCCAACCCTATAGGCTTCCAAATTTAGCTCCCCACATCTTTTTTTGATTTAATTTCCATAATCCATACTTATTTACAATATCATTCTTGTAATTCACTTTAATTTTTTATAGTTTGTTATTACTTGCGAAAACAAAATTTTCGATGTAATTTTTTTTAATTCCGAGATTTTTTTTTTTGCAAAATTAGTCATTTTTTGTAGCCGTTACTTTATGACCGTTTTTTTGGACCAATCCAAATATGACCGTTTTTTTTAGCCGTTACTTTATGACCGTTTTTTGTCGTTTTGTGCATCATATGTGTTTATAAATTACAATTCTTCATTTTTCATCAACTCACTGAAACTTCTTCCCATTTCTAAAACAAACACATTCATCATGAGTATGTCAGATAGCTCATCGTCGAGAGGAGAAGAAGAAATCGAAGAGTACGAGAGGTTTCACCACCTACGGTTGAGTTTAATCGGCCGGAGGCTGGCTGAAGGTTCATCAAGTCGACGTCAAACTACAAGTCGACGTCACATTGATCGTGAAAGGGTCGAATGTAATCACCGTCTTATGAGGGATTACTTCGATCCAAATCCAGTATACAATGCTCGCATATTTAGAAGGCGCTATCGGATGCAACCAAGATTCTTCCATCGCATTATGGGCGACATTGTGAGGTCTGACCCCTCATTTGCTCTAAGGCGTGATAGATTGGGTCAATTATCATTATCTCCAGAGCAGAAGCTTACTGGTGCGATGCGCATGCTAGCATATGGTTCTCCAACTGATCAACTTGACGAGTATGTTCGTATGGGTGAGAGCACTTTGATGGAGGTCTTCAGAAAGTTATGCAACAACATTATCAACATGTATGGGGCCACATATCTTCGCGCACCTACTCCTGCCGATTTAAGGATCTTACTCAGTAAAGCCTCAAGACGTGGCTTTCCTGGAATGATTGGATCAATTGACTGTATGCATTGGGAATGGAGGAATTGTCCAAGTGGCTGGACAGCACGAAAGGCGTAGCTCCCTCGTCTGGTATGTCGTCGAGGCCTTCCACAGGGGAGGATTGAGAACCAATACCTATGGGAGAACTTTGAGAACCTTGACCCATAGGTGGAATTGGACCGACAACCAATTGAGGGTCACAATACCACTTTGGGCAATTTCGAAGGATGACCCAACAATGCTCATGTTCAAAGGCTTTGTCCCCATTCTCTTCCTTATATATCGATCTTGCTACAAATTCCTATCAAAATTATTAATACACAAGTTAGATAAGTAAATATACATAAAAATAAGAAATACAAAAGTTAAAGTTTCCAAAACAATACCACATCAACTTGGTTGGTACCACTCGTTTGACTCCTCTCCACCCTCTGCAAAGCTCCCTTCCAAACTTTACACTTGTTACTGATAAGTCTCAGTCGGGATTCCATTGAATCCGTAGTACGAATTGTTGTAGGATCGCTTCTTCGAAATTCCCTCTCCACCCTTTCCCATAGTCTCGTGCTCTTTTGATTGATGCCAACCGCTCCATCTTCAGATATTGATATCCAAGATTTGCACAAGTTTACATCTTCATGAACTTTCCAATTGGGTCCTCTCTTACTTGACATGTTTTTGTTTTGAGAGATGATAAATAGATGAGAATGAGAGAAATTGATTTGAGAATGAGTGCAAAAAAACCATGAGAAGTTACTCATTATATAGAAAAAAAAAATGACCGTTTTATGTCCGTTAAAATGTGTCCGTTGCAATGTGACCGTTTTATTGTCACTATATTATTTCTATCAAACTAAAACGCAAACACACTCACACAAATAACCACTCAAAAAAATTGGGGAAAAAAAAGACAACAACAGATTAGTGGGGACTCCGCGTGCAGGCGAAGGCCACTCGCGCGCGTGCGGCCCAGGCGCGCCTCCGCGGGTGGCCTTCGCCTGCACGCAGTGTCCCCCCTTCCAGCTGCTATTTTTGCCATTTTCTCCATCTAAGCTGCTACCTATCCACCCCAACCACTCACTTTTCCAAATTTGCAAGCTATATTATTGGTGGGTTGGAGATGAAAAAAGGCAAAAAGTTCACTTTCTCCAAATTTGCAAGCATGGTTGGAGACGGTCTAAACTGAACAAAGCAATCAATCGCTGTATTATTCAAATATTAAAAAAAATAACAATTTTGAAGGTTCGGTTCCTATAGCACCAGGCTGTTTTCATTGTAGCTCTTGACTCAGAATTCCTATTCACATCCCCTATATTGGTTATTCGTTTCATGGTTGTGGCGTTGGTCTCGAAGGAGGGCTGGTGGGATTCGGGTGATAACTATCCGAATTAACAAACAAAAAAGTGAAACTAAAAATTTATCAAAAACATCTGAATTCTGATCATTCCTTCAAGATTGGAGGATAGGTTATAGACAAACTCCCACTATTTTTACTGCTCCCTGCAAAACTACACTAATCCTAATCTACACAACTACGTACTACTACCATACCGCAACACAAGGAACCGGTTGGTTCAAACTAACCCCAACCCAAAATTTCCGTCAATCGCAACTGGAGTGGACACAACCTAGAGTCAATGTCAAAGCCGAACCACCGAAACCGGACTGAAATATTTCAAGATCGTTTGACCTTTGTCCAGCGGCTTCCCACCACCACCTTGTTTGGTAACCTTCTTCTTGGCAGTACAGGGAGCACCTTGATCATTAAACTTCTTCCTACATGTAGCATCATGCTTCCTTAGAGCAGACGTGCCATTCTTTTGAGAGTCTGCAGCAATCAAAGAATTGCAGCGCTTGCATTTGCCCTTTTGAACTCTCTTTTTGGGGCTCCCTTCTTCAACGAACACCACATCATAGTGATCCCAGATATCAGACCTCTTCCTCTTCTTTGCAACCCAAGCGGCTTCGGAAGGAATCGCCTCCGCTCTGCTGTTTATTTCATCGAAATTGTCTGCAATTTCTTCTTGCAGTGAAAAGGGATGAGGCGTCGACTTGCTGGGGCTTTCCATTACCACTACAAAAAGTTAACCAAGAGACAATCCAATCACAGGGTGAGTAATGAAACCGACAGAGAAGCATCTAATGCAATGATAAATGGGAAATATAAATCATATGAAAGTGCCATCATTGCTCTTAGAATCATCAAAGTTGCTTCCATCACACTCAGCGCAGCGGGTGGTTCCGGACACCATATCGATTGTTCTCAAATATGTATTACTTCTTCTGGCAAAACCAGTGGGGAGAAACCCAACTTCCTAGCCAATCAAACATATTTGATAACCTGAAAATCGAATCCTCCTATGGGTTGCTGATTAAGATAGCATAACTACAAGTAGCATAATGTTGATTTCCTTTTCATGGGCCGGGAATGAAGAAGGGGGACTGTTGCTATTGGTGAGGAAATACCATTCATTTAGATACATTCATTTCCCTAAGGACAAGCAACTGCGGCAAGAATTAAGAGAAGGAAACAGAACGCCCCTAACCCGGATCACTAGTAACAGAAGGGAAGGAAGGGAAGGAGCAATTACCAGGATTAGTTTCTTGACAAATAGATGTGATGGTGTGGATTTGGGTGTTGGCAGAAAACGATTGAAAGTGGGCGTGCTGGCAGAGCAAAAAATTAGGGTTAGAATCTGTCCAGGGGCGTTAGAGAAACAGAATTCAGAACTAAACTCAAAAGTTGAACTAGCAACAAGGGAAGGCGGCCTTTCTGCGAACGGACGGAATCAGAGGAGAGGAAAGCCCAAGTTTCGGCTATAGCTTCGTTTGAGCATGGAGCAGTTACCTGAGGTGGAGGCGCTGGGAATGGAATCGAGGGAGGGGAATTGGTTCTTGGCGCTCCGCCTCTCTGTATTCTTCTGTAGCTGCCAATGCCCAATAGGGACACAGTGAATTTGGAGAGGGTAGACTAGACGGTAGAGAATGGAAGAAAAGTTGGATTAAAATAGCAAGGGATGTCATGTGGCGGGAAGGTGATCAGCGCAGCGGGAGGGAAAGAGAGGAGCGAAAGATAAATAATTTGAATTTTTGGGTTAATCATAATTTTGGCGCTTTTACAGTTTTACTTTTACTCCATCACGTTTAATTTTAAGTTTTAACCGGTTAAACCCTCCAACTTATACTTCTACGATACAAGTTACTAGTTTATAACTCGTCCCGTTGGTCGGAATGTTTATATTTGATTATTTATATTTTTGGATAAATATAATTTAATATCCAAACCTTTCATTTTAAACAATATAATAGCCAAACTTTTTTCGAAAACAATCTAATATCCAAATCGTCAACTTTCCGTTCGTTTGACCGTTAGTTGACACTTCAAAAAAGCTTTGTTTAGGGGAAATTGTCACAATACAGCTTTGTTTGCTTGTTTTGGCATTGCAGATGACTGAATATTTAGATATTTTATACCATCATGGTGGAGTCATGGACTTCTCGGGTTTGGAACTACAATATGTTTGTGGTTTTCAGAGAAGATATCCATGGATATTGATGAAGTGCGTACTTCGAACTTTTTTGAAGTGTCAATTAACGGTCAAACAGACAGAAAGTTGACGATTTGGATATTATATTGTTTTTGAAAAGGTTTGGCTATTATATTGTTTAAAATGAAAGGTTTGGATATTAAATTGTATTTACCCTATATTTTTATATTACGTTTAAGTGTATTAACCTGTTTAATTGTATTGACGATCCTTCGATCGAAATGATACATAATGAAAGAATATATAGGTCGAACATTCGGAGAAACATTGCAATCATTTAAGAATATGAAATATGAAAATGTATCATTGATTTCATTTTCATAGTGATAATAAAACCCCGTTAAAATTCTATTGGTTAGTTGATTGTCAAGAAAGATAGAGTATAAAATCTCACACGACCCGTAGAAATCAATCTCACAAGTCACAATCCTACATAAAGAATTTTTTTTAGCAAAAGATAATCGTATATTGATTAAAAAATGCTATCATTTTAGGAAAAATCACTACAAGAAAAAGTGGCTTTTGCAACCAAAATCTTTACAACCAATGTATAATTGGTTGCGCAAAGGCTAAAATTGACAACCAATTACATTTTGATAGAAACAAATAAAAAAATTGGTTGCCTATTGAAATCAAAGTATCGATAACCAAATAAACCTTGAGAAAGACCAAATAATTTGGTAGCAAAATGATTTATACTTTCTCCTACTAAATAATTTTGGTAGCCAAATAATTTTTAGTTTATTCAACCAAATAATTTGGTAACATATTGGTTTTTGCTTTTTCCAACCAAATATTATTGGTATCAATTTATTTTTTAAATCATTGATAGCTAAATAAACAAGTTGTTTGGTTGTATTAAGTTGATGATTAATAAAGTTTAGGCATGACATATGGCTACCTTCAAATTTGGCAGCGATAGTGTTAATTATTTTTATGTAAACAAATAACAACTCCACGTTTACTTATTTTTATGGTAACATATTTGATTGTTGTTGAGTCTAGAATCAGTAGTCTTTGACTGCAATTGCTGACTTCTGATGCATTAATAATGTCAGCTATCTATTTTGAAATTGCTTCTATTTGGTAATTATTGTTTGGATTATCAGAGCTGGAAGGCTGAAGCAAAGGTTTGTTGTTGATTTAGCATACCAATTCACCAAATCTCATGGCTAGGTAAACCTTTCCCTTCTCTTTAAGTTCTGGTGATCGTCCACAGGCTGCGAGTTATTACTCCTATTTGTATTGGTTGAATTGGCAGGCAACTTAATGCCCCCCTCTTTTCTGGAGCGTTGAATGTGTCTATTATGTTTTTAGGCTGAGATGATCCAAGAATCATCTCTTTCTAAGCTCCATGAAGAACTACATAGCATGTTCAAGTTTCAGTTTACCTTGCTGAGCTCTCAGATATCAACCATCTTTGAGTTTTATTCTTGTGATTGTATAATTCTGCGTTGGGGTTTACTTTCTCTGTTTATTCATCCATTGGAATGAATTTGTAGATGCAAACAGTAGACAATAATTGTGTACATCTTCATTAATAATATTGAAAATTTCTCACTTTGCGTGTTTCTTTATAAGTACCTTGTGCCCTAAAGTGCTTCAGAATCTGGTGTCCTTTCTTCCACCTGCCACTCTCAACAAATTAACCTTTTCTTTCATGCTTCCAGGAACTACTCTCCTTATGGCTTCTATGCTGGCTTAATCACAATTTCCTATGCCAGAATGAGCAACTCTGTGTTTCTGCCTCTCAGCTCCAGTTACCAGGTTTGCCTCTTTTCTATATAATTATTTTTGTTTTTCTGCATAATTATTGACAGTATGGTTGGTTGATCATACTCTATTTGGTATTTACGGTTTCTAGTGAGAGTTAATAAAGTTTTTTCTTCATTATCAAGTTGTAGATAATGAATTAAGTTTCAATTTTAGTGATGTTTGGGATAGATTGGACCTCCAATTCTACTGCTCACCTTCTTTTCCCAATTCGATGCAACATCCTGGTGAAACCTGGAGCTTCTGTAGCTTGATGCTCTCTTTGATATATATGGAGAATCTTGAACTCACTTTGAATGAACTTGTTAATCCTATGATGTTGGGGAAGGAAGAGTCAGTATGGGGCTTCTGGTTGCATTAATTTGCATTAATTTGTCTGTTGTACTTGTCTGTGATAGAGGTATAAATATAATGGCCTAGGTGTAAGGGTATGAGAAGTTTTTCCTTCTTACTTCCTGCTTAATTTTTAAGTTCAACTGCTTCTTTTTGCCATTGTCTGGAGAATTTTACCTTGATGGTGAAGAATTGAGTGACGAACTATTGGCAACTATAAGAGAATGGTTATATTTTGTAGAGTTATTGACTTGTGCTCAATCTGGATGTTCTCAATTATGTGAAAATTTATGTTCTGCAGGTGGATCTGTTTTAGTAGAGTTTAAGAGAGCATTGGATGACTACTAGTCTCTTCTCATTGGTCTAACTAAAAAAGGTGATTGGTTGTTCTTTAAGTTTGTTTCTCTCTTTTAGTCTTCTTATTAATCAGTAGCTGATTGCTTTGAATTTTGTTCTCCAGAACATGGAATTGAGGACTTGCTCAAGTTCAAGCTTACCTTTGGTTCTATATTATTGAATTGTTGATTCTTGTACCACTGAAATTAGGTATAAAGTCAGTACCTGAGCTCTTTCGGGATTACTTCGAAACCGCTGGCTCTTTTGGATGACCCATCTTTGCTACACGACAAGTTTTCCTAAGGACAGGTTAGGCATATACTTAAATTCAATCCTTCTTTCTCTTTTCCAAATTGTTGAACAACTGCAACTAGATTGGCAAATTGAACATTCAGGGGACAGTTTAAGCTTTAGAAGGAATTCTCACAGACAGCAAGAGAGTCAGCTTAAGCTTCTGTCTTTCGCCTCCAGTTACCAGGTTTAGGCTCTTTTTTTCTGCATTTCATCTATGAGCCGATTATATCTTTAGTCTTGCAAGCTACCTACTTTACCTCCTATATTTGGTTTATGTTTGACTAAAAGAATGGTGTTCATGTATGCAGTTTTTCCATACCCTTGATGTGGATACAATCCATTACCTTATGATTTGTAATATTCATCTAAGCTATCCTCGCATGACATATATCCGAAATGGTTGGGTACGTGGTTCATTTGCTTATCAAGTTAGGGTTATATACTGGTTTAATGGGATATATCATTGAATAGGTAAGTAGAAGCTCAATGTTGAAGTTAGTTTTTCTTTCCATTTTCTTTTGCACTCTTTTCATATTTCATATATGTGTTAGGTTGGCGTTCATATTTGGTTGGAAGGCAGCAGAGTGACCCATAATGGTCACTGGATTTGAGAGGAGAAAGCAATTTGGATTGCCTAATCGTATTTGCAGATATTAAAGAATAATGAATGCTCTTTAACATTCATATTTGGTAGGCAGGCAGTGCAGTGATCCATCCTGCTCTTGAGCGCCTGACAATGAGCTTGGTTGTCGGATTGGAGGGGCTTGGAAGCTTTATCTCTGTAATTGTGATTTTTGAAATACTGGGTTTATTTTTAGGGATAATATTGTTTAATTGTGATTTTTGTTACTAAATATTTTTTTATATATGAGATATGATATGAAGCAAAATTTTATTATATTGAATTTAATTTTTCAATTTTCTGTTTTAGTGACCAAAATCTCAACAATAAAATTGGCCATATTAAATTATTTATTTGGTTGGCTTAAGTGTTTTCCCCAATCAAAATTTATGGTTGTGATAAACTTGTATAACCAAAAGAATTAGTTGTCAAAAATGATATAATAGGTCGACGTATGTATTTTCACAACCAAAATTCATGGTTGTGATAAACTTTCATGACCAAAAAATATGGTAGTCATTACGATATTATTGTTTGATAATAATCACATAAATTGATTGTCATTTATATTTATGGCGACCAATCATCTACATTTATCAACCAATAAAGTTAACTATGACAACCAATTTAAAATCGTCACAAAAAATCCAGGTTTTTTTACCTTAGCAAAAATTGGTTGCCATAGCTGTCCTATTCGCTAGCAATCATTATTTTGGTCGCGGTATGAATTAGTAACACGGCTATAGCGACCATTTCTGCTACCAAATATGTTTGGTTACGAAACCGTATTAATAACCAATTTTTGACTTTTAGTAACCACTATATTTCGTTGCAAAAACCCTTTTTTGTTGTAGTGAATATGCCACTAATCAAAAAGAAATAGATAGTTGTTTATTCAAGTGAGCTATATACTAACAACTCAGCTAAGAGGGGACTATCAAAACTTGAGAGCAAGCGAAAAATTAGGGTTACCTCCAATATACTAACAGACTCGATCAAAGTAATAAGACACAAAATTAGACACTCCTTATATATTAGTTCCAGTAGGTTGAATCGAGTTGCTTTAGTAAATCAATCAATCAATTATTCCTTGTTTTAAGATAGAAATAGGTTGTGATCTCTGCAAAAACCATAGACTTAAAGATCCAATAGCCACCACTCTTTGTCGTACAACCAAATTTTTATCCACTCTATCGTCAATTTCAAGAGGCACATGTTTTAACCAGAAATTCAATTTCTAATCCTCTTTCTGCAACTCTATTTATTGAACTCGATTCTATTCGGATTGATGTCAAAGTTGACATCTTCTACTTACCTAGTTTAAATCTCCAACAATAAAATCGCAGTGCCAAGACATACCGAAAGATTGATTTTTAATGACGGCCTTGTACTGGGAAGTGAAAAGGGGCGCAAACTATTGCACGATGTAGGAAATTTCGGAGGAAGTTAAAAAGAGACAAGAACAAAGATAAAAAAATACAAAATTTATATTTAAATTGAAAACTACTTATGATAGACTTAGTGAGCTTGCTAATCATAATGGAAAAGTCATCATATTCTGAGAGTTTAACTTCGTGTATGTTTTGTATTAAAAAAGATACAACAAATTTGTTTAGTATAATTGGTAGTGATTGTTGTTTTTATTTTGCAAAAACTCGGATTCAAATCCTGATATTACCATTTTTTATTTGTAATAAATAATTAATTGTAAAGACCAAGTTGTCCTTCCTACTTTCACTCTCGTTGCAGGGAATTTGAAATGGAGAAAAATAGACAAAACTCTACTATATATTATTGGAGTATTCCCGATCTTAAAAATCATATGAAAACCCGGAGATTTACGTTAGATATTATAAAAATAATAAATATTGCCACAAATATAGTTGTAAAAAAATATTTTTAAGGATATTGTGACGAGTGGTGAAAATGCACGATCACACGCATACTAAATGAAAGTAGAGTAGTTTAGCTCAGCTTGTGAGCTGTCGCGTGAGTTTAGCGAAAAATAAATAAATCTAGCTGAGCTCACATGGCGCCGCGCGAGCTGAACTAAATTTATTTACTTTTCGCTCAACACGCACTACACCATACGAGCAGGGCTAGAAATATTCATTTTTTGCTCAGCTAGCGCGCCGCCTCGCAAACTGAGCTAAACAATCCTACTTTTGCTCAGTATGCGTGTGACTGCACATTTTCGCCTCCCCATCACAATATCGTTGTAAATACTTTTTTTATCACTATATATGTTGTAATACTTTTTATTTTTTTACAATATTTTTGTGAAAGACTATGAAAACCCCACCACTCCACGTAAGCTTTTATGCTCTATCCATAATTCATAATTATTTCTAGTTTACTTTTTTGTTTTTATTTTTAACCGGTGGCAAGATAGAGTAGACAAGAATTATGCACCCTTTCGTAATTAAATGCGCCCTTAGTTTTGAGTGGGGTCAGAAGTAGGGATGTCAACAAAATCCAAACTCACGGGCACACTACCCGACCTAATCCGGTCAAGGCGGGTAAAAATCGTGTCGACGGGTTTTGGACCGAGTTCAGATTTAAACCCGCTACACTGTTCACCGGGTTGGATTGGGTTTGGGTTTAGATATACTCATCCCATGGGTACCCGAACACACCCATATAATTATTATTTTTAGTATATTAATATTCTAAGCAATATATCTTCCTTAAACATGTTAATCTTCTTTATGTTTGTGAAGACATGTCTAATTTGTTCTTTCTAATTGTGTAGAATGAAGTTGATATTATGGAGTGGAGAATGAAGAAACTTAGTTGACAAGGAGGAAGAAGATTTCAATTAATCATGTTGTTTATAAATGTTATCTTTAATTTTGAACAATTTGTATTGATAGTTTACGGTTTGCTTGTATGCTCTAGATTGATGTTTTTTGTATGGATAATTTGTATGTGAAAATGGATGTTAGACTTTTCTTTTTAAGAAACTTGTTATTGTGTATTTTTTACATTAACCCATGGATATCTATGAACCCGCAGATATCCAGCTGGTTGGGTTGGGTTTGAGTTTCCCAAACCTGATGGGTTTTACTCTGGGTTTTTTTGTGTGGATATACCCATGGGTTTTGGTTTGGGTTTGGCCAAATCCAACCCAACCCGGCTCATTGCCATCCCTAGTAAGCAGTGTCTAGATCTAAGGGATGAGAATTAATATTTTTTTATTTTCTTTGGTTTTCTTAATCTACTCTTATCTTCTTTGTTTTAACTTGAATTTCAAAAAAAAAATTTCACATATTGAACAGGCTCATTGTGATATACAAAACGAGACCATTTTCAAGGAGCACGCCCTTTTTATACTGCCCAACGTCAAGGATCATGGTTTTGGCGTAGAGATCACGGTCTCACTGTCTCAGACTGTGATCCTAACACAAAAACTGTGATCACCACCAAAAATGGTGAGTTTGAGGCTGATATCACGCCTCACGGTGCATTTAAAATCACGGGCCCTTGCCACCAAAATTTACAAACAGCACGCGATGTCTGTAAATCTTCAGAGATCCATGTCTACATCACGGGTAGGTGGTAATTTTCACGGTTGGAGGCCGTGAACATTACACCTAAACCATGATGTGTACAAAAATAGGGGATTTCCATAATTTTCAAACTCAATCTGCTCAGCCATGCCGCAAACTCAAACTTAACAGATTCATCGATAAAAAACCAACCATGGGCACGGTGATCATCCAAACGACACACTTATTTCTAACACACACAGAAAAAGAGAAAAATAAGGAAAAGAAACACATATGTTTGGTTGTCTCCCAACAAGCGCTTGTCTTACGTCATTAGCTAGATGTTCCGGATTTTCATGCTTTGGAATATAAGGCCACCAAGAGTGGATCCGCCACATTCTCGGGGTGATGCTTGGTGCTTCTGATTACCATTTTCGAAGGATGGTCTTCATGGCCCTTTCTTCCCCTTGCCCTTGTTCTTGTTGCGGGGTAAGCATAGGTTTTTCATCTTTTGGTGCCAGTCATTCTTCTTCACTTCAGGTTTTGCTTCACATCGTCACAAACACGAGGAGAAAAAATGGGGAATGCCTTGGAAGGCTTCCACTAATAATAACACTATTCTATTCAATTTCATCCAGATTCTTAAGCTTATCACTTGGATCAATAAAAAAATGTGATACTCTCCTCACTGTCCCTAAAAATCAACATTATCTCATCCACATCTATGAATTCCTTGGCGGTAGCTAGGACAGGTCATCCTAGTATGAGGGTATGTCGGTATCTTCACTAATATCGAGGATAATAAAATCCATCGGATAGTAAAACTTGCACACTCGAACTAGGACATCCTCCACTATGCCTCTAGGATGAATCATAAAATGGTAAACCAATGTAACACCCAACCTATTGGTTTTCAATTCATATAGGTCTAACTTCTTGTAAAGCTTGTATGACATTGTAACACTCAACCTATTGGTTTTCGAAAGTTCCCATTCTAACTCAATTAAACATGATCACATTGCACCAAGATACAACCTATAATGAATCTTCTAAAGTTGTGAAAGAGGAAGGAGTTGTTGAACTTGTGGATAAAGAAGGGATTACCTTCTAGAGATATTGGAATGGCCTTACTCAACCCCAATCCTCGATCTTAGTAAATCTCACCTACCCCTAAGATTCCCATCAAGCAAAGCTTACATTCTTGCGATTCTCCAATCCTCCTAAAATCCATTGGACCACGAGAGGAAATAATGAAAGTCATTAGTATCCCTACCCACTAGAAAATTTAGTCTTACCCCACAAGAAAACCCATGGCAGCCCAATGATGGTAGTAGCCGCGCTAGGCCAAACTAATCAAGTCATGCTGGATTTCAGAGGAGGATTTACTAACGAGCCAAGCAACTAAATGAAGAAGAGAAACACACGACGGGTCCTATCCCCGTTGGACTGCTGCAAGCCCAAGCTCAGGGGAACATCGGAAATACTAATTTCTTCATCCCCAAGACAAGAAATCTCGGTCCCGTTGGTATCAGGAAGCATTTGACCATGTTTAAAAAAACCTAGTTCTTTCACTAAAAATAGGGAGTCTGGTTACGGATTTTGTAGGTTGCAAACACTCACTAAAAATACTTTTTCGAACTCGAGCAAGGGGCCACTCAGCCTTTAGGAGGCAAAAGTAGCAGTCATAGGAGGGTGCTAAAGAGATGTCTTCATCATGAATTGTGGTATCATCCTTATTTTCTATTTATGGTAGTGAATTCTATTGATGCTTATAGCATCTTCTTCATATAATATTATGATATGCTTTTGTTCATTGTTATCTATGTTATTATATGCTTGTTTCATTAGATGGCTTAGTCATGTGACACTTATACCATTGGATGCATATGTCATGTGATGCTTATGATATTTGAATGCTTTAGTTATATAATACTTTAATAATTTGATGCATATATCATCTATTATGTTCTATAATAGGGTTGCTTATATTATTATTGTATGTTGCATGACAAATCCAACTTATGTGACATGTCATTGTTTTAGGCGTGTAAGGAATGGATTGATCACCCATCTATACACGACTATGTTTAATGGTTGATAACTTATAAAATTAATGTTATAGACCACCACTATTGTTTGTAGAGGCCCTAAATAGTGATGTGTTATCCATACTTCTGTGATTGATTAGTCTAGTGGCATGAAGTAAAAGCACGCATTAGGAAAAATGATTCCTATTGCATGTGGTTAAAACTTGAATAGTATGGCCTTAGTGGACGGGATAGAGAAACATGATAGAAGATGCATTGTAGCTTATCATTATTGAGATTAAAATGCATGATCATCTAGAATTAGTTTTCTTATCAATGCATATCTTTACTTTTATTGTCTTTTATGTTATGATTTACTTTATATGCATCTAAATACCAACTAAACATAGGGAACCTCAAACCATCTATTTTCAATAATATATGATCAATATAGTCTAATTTATTTATGTGTTTCATAATACTAGGACAATTAAATTCCATATGAATGGGGTCCTAAATTCTAAATCTACTCAAATTAAACAAGTATATACATACATTTAACCATTTTAATTTATTCAAGTGGGGTCCTAGGACCCCACTCCCTTCCACCTCCCTCCGCCACTGGGTCAAACACGTTGACTAACAATTAATGCGGTATGTCACTCCAGTCTCCAAGTCAGCACATGCCACTTAAAAATTTTGGTTTTCTTCCACCAATTAGCATTTATCTTTTTTCAAAATAAAAACGGGCTTTCATTTCCCCCCTTTTTTTGTTCAAAATAAAAAAGATAAATGGTAATAGGTGGAAAAAACCAAAAATTTTAAGTGGTTTGTGCTCACTTGGTAGTGACGTGGCACGTTGACCGTTAGTCAACGAGTTGACCATCCAAGATAATGGTCATATCTCGAGTTTGGCCAATTTCTTAACTTTGATGTATAGTTGAAGTAACAATGTTATAGATCGAAAAGATTAACAAAAAATGTTTAATTTGTGAAAAGCTTGGCACATACAAATATATTAATCATTAATTAAATGATAAAAATTAACCTTCAAAAGCATTGCATCCTTAGATCACCTAATTCGCCACCACAACCCCGACGTTCCCGCTCTAAAGCGCCAAAGCGTGATTTTTATGGAGTTCGAAGAAAATTCGTGAATTTCTTTCGGCGAGAGCGCGACTTGAGTTTTTGGGAGTGCGCTTTGGGATCGCACGCAAAAGACTATTGGATTTTATGACAGCTCAGGCCATATCAACCCACCGACTCCACTCCAACCCCGCATTCGCCATTCCATAGGCAGCTCCCATGCCTGCAATCAAAAATTAAAGATGGCAACTGCTAATCCAAGATTAATCCTCCCAAATCTATAATAATTAAATTGAGGATAAAAAATCAAAAGGTCAGAAAATTATAGGATAAGATTAGGCTGGATGCGACTCTGACGAAGCCAAAAGAAGGAGTTTCTCATCGGCGCTAAAGGTTAACGCGATTTCTAATTCTTTGGCTAGATCTGAGTGAGTAGGCAAGTGTCGCGGGAGAGAGTTTTTGCACCGATTGAATGATTGATGTGAGGCTTGTTCTTCTACTTGATCGATTCTCTCACTCTTGAATTAAAGGCCGAGAGCAAGAAAAGAGCTAGATAGGAGACGAATCCACCTAATATCCACAATCAACCAACTAGTATTCAATATGGATACTCTTATGTGTTATCTGGATACTTTTATGTGTTATGTGGATACTAATTATGTTTGTATGGATACTATTCTGTGTTGTCTAGATATTAGTTTGTGAATTTAGGATAATAGTTGATTCGTGATATCAATTAGCAAACCTTGAATACTAGTCTGTGATCTCTAAATAATTTAGTACTTGGATACTAGTTCATGTATTTTGAATATCGGTTAGTATCTACTAACTCTTCAAGTTACCTATCCTCCACCGTATCAATTTATTCACCCTCCATTACCAACCTAATAAACATGAATCCCGGGCTAGGGAGGAGGACGAACAAAAATCTGTACGAGTAATGGCTTCTCTCAACCCGTGCTTGGAGCTCCGACCACTGGGCAATACTGGACTGAAGCTCAGCTGTGTCGGGTTCGGAGCTTCTCCTCTTGGCAATACCTTCGGCCCAGTTTCGGAGCAGGACGCCCTCGCCACCGTCCGCGAGGCCTTCCGCCTCGGCATTAATTTCTTCGACACCTCTCCGTACGCTCTCTCTTTCTGCTTTCCCCTTTCGACTGTTGATTGATTTCATCATTACTCAGTAGCTATGTAGAAAATACGAATAACGGGGTTCATCCCTCTTTGATTTATTGGTTGCTATCTAGAGTTAAAAGTAGGTTGTGAGGGATTGAGATACTTTCAGAAGCCTGGGAACAGCCATTGCTATGCTGTTTCAGGCAGCAAGGCGTGGTGCCTGGACTCTGGAGCCGTAGGACCTAACGCCAATCCGTTGCTGTTAAAGCTCTTTAGCCTAATCAGAACCCTTCTCTGTACAGTTTCTGGGGGAGGAGGGCCCTTGGCTATGCAGAATTGATTTCCGTATTGCTTGTTTACATGTACTTTAGGTATTATGGAGCTACATTGTCAGAGAAGGTGCTTGGTAAGGCACTTAAAGCTCTAGGGGTTCCAAGAAATGAGTATATTGTGTCGACCAAATGTGGAAGGTACAGCGAGGGCTTTGATTTTAGTGCCGAGAGGGTGACAAGGAGCATCGACGAGAGCTTGGCGAGGTTGCAGCTGGATTATGTTGACATACTGCATTGTCATGACATTGAATTCGGGTCTCTTGATCAGGTCAATAGTTCACGTATACTGCTGCTGCCGCTGCTTCTTCGTAACTGAACTAATTAACTTACAAAATGGCAACCCTATATATATTATTCAAATGTTGATGTTGTAGTGGTGACATGATTGTAAATGGCAGGTTGTAAAAGAGACAATCCCTGCTCTTCAAAAACTAAAGGAAGCTGGGAAGATCAGGTTCATTGGGATAACTGGACTTCCACTAGAAATCTTCACGTATGTGCTTGATCGAGTGCCACAAGGCTCAGTTGACGTAATCCTGTCTTATTGTCACTACTCTATTAATGATTCAGCCCTACTAGATCTACTTCCTTATCTGAAGAGCAAAGGTGTAGGCATAATCAGTGCTTCTCCACTTGCAATGGGACTGCTGACAGAAAATGGCCCACCAGAATGGCATCCTGCTTCTCCTGAACTGAAGGTATGCTTTCTCCCCTCATGTAATGTCACAATGACCTTTCATCAATCTGTATTTTTTGAGAACTACCGCGAAGCTGAATGCGAGTGTTGGAAGCACATCTTCTTTAGTTGAACCCAAGATCCCTTTTGCATCTCCCATTTTGTCTTTCAGTCTCCCATTTCGTTTGGATTCAGTGAGCGAATTCGCAAAGGAAACCATGTTTGTGTTCCGAGATGTTTGCCTGAGAAAGTATGCATTTCTTGTTTGATCTCGGTGCAGGCTGCCTGTAAAGCTGCTGCCTCGCACTGTAAGCAGAAAGGGAAGAATCTTCCAAAGCTAGCAATGCAGTACAGCTTCACAAACAAGGATATCTCGACAATATTGGTCGGGATGAACTCAGTACGACAGGTTGGTCGCCTATTCCACGCTCGACTCTGCTTTGTTGTGTCTTCGATGTTCAACATGTCAAGCTAACTAATACAAGTTAAGAAACAGGCTAAACTGAATACAAATTATGCCTTTGTTTGCAGGTCCAGGAAAATGTAGCTGCCGCTACAGAGTTCGCTACATTTGGACAGGATGGAGAAATGCTCGCGGAAGTAGAAGCAATTCTTTTCCCCGTGAAGAACCAGACGTGGCCTAGTGGAATCCAACAGTAAATTCCTGATTTGTGGTTCATGGCCGTCTTTCCAGCAGAAGTCAAGCGTTAAGAATAAATTTGCCGCCGCATGGCACTCGAACTTGTAACTAAAACCTACTTGTGAACTTTGGACCGTAACTAATGGGATCGTGATGGCGCAAAATTGTAATGCATGATGCTATTAAGTAATAAGTTGTGACATGGAGCTGATTTGTGCTGATTTTGCTAAATTATCCCATCTCTATTTCTAAAAACTCGAATCCATTCCTGCTCCATATTCATGCAGGACTTTGCCACTCAATTCCATACTCAACATTTTTGGATACTTGTGGATAATACCCCTAATAAAAATACAATATTATTATATTGTATTAAATTAATAAAAATACCTTCATGTAGGACTTCACTACTATCATAAAGTTTTTATCTTGGATACTTGTGGATAATACCCCTCCGTATATCCAATATTATTATACCTAAAATTAATAAAAATACAATATTATTATACCTAAAATAAATAAAAATACCTTCATGTAGGACTTCACTACTATCATAAAGTTTTTATCTCTGGACGGATGACAATGAGAAGAAGGAATTGAAAGTGGGTATGGCGTTCGGCGGCAACGTGCGGAGGAACTTCGTCAATCGATTGACTTCATGCACGAGAACAAATCTAAAAAAATAAGCATGATTCGGAACTTAACTAGACTTGCCTTTTACCTGACATCTGGTTGAGCACAAGATTTTTGCTCAATCGTTACATTACCGTAATCTCCTTCGTTTGAGGAGAGCAACTGGAATGTGCGATGAAGGATTGGGTGGAAGAGCTCGAGGGAAGGAGAGAGATATGAGTATGACAATGGTCTATTTTGGGAGGTTAACAAGCCTTAATAGTTTAGAATGCGGTTCATTGTTATCTATTTGTGGCTTGATAATTCGAGGGGTAAAACTGGGTCAAACCCAACCCTAACCTTAGAACTACTCTAAGATACCTAGCCCTATAGGGCAAGTTATGAACCCAACCCTATTTTCTCACGACCATGTTTGACCCACATGAGTTGGGCTAGATCAGGTTGGGTCAAGTCTGAGGGTCGGCCCAAATCAACAACACATATTTAGAAAATTACATTTTAGTGTAATGTATTTTTTCTTACAATTTTAGTACCTAATTTTCTATTACAAATAGGTCAAGAAACTTTTATGGTAAAATTACATTTTAGCATCCTTGCATTTTTTTATATAACATTGTAGTACCCAAATATGTCAAATCTTGAGAAATTTCAAATTACTAATTGTTGCTATGGGTCATAGGCTCATATAGGGGTGGTCGCCAATCTCATCTTCCTCTCTGAGACCAACTTCTCATGAAGCTCCTAAGTCTCCAAGTAGTTCACCGTTCCCATCTTCCGCCCACAACTCATTGCGACATTTCGTCGAACAATGACCGGGCAAGTGTCTTCTCCGGGAGCGGGAATCGAAATTGAGGCAAACTAATAACAAATCAGAAAGTTCGACTGATTTTTCATATTCCCGGAATTAGCAGCATCGACAGGGCGGACTGAGCAGAGGAGCAGCCGCCACGAGGACTTTCAGGCAAACGGCGACGACTGACGAGGACTTTCAGGGTGAACGGCGCCGACAGGTGAGGACTTGTTCGCCGGCGATGCGAATCCTAGGGCGACGGCTGACATTTAGGGCGAGTTCTCTATTTTTACTTTTTAGGAATGGTTTTTTTTTTTTTTGGAATTTGGTTTAGAGATTGAGAATATTTTAGGGGTAAAAATGTCAACTTATCTAAGTTATGGCGATAAATTTAAAAACTTAGGGCGTTAATTAGTACCTCTCCTATTTTGACCCTAAAGTCTTATTGATCCTACCCGACCCTCGAGGTTATATCGGGTCAGGCTGGACCAGTGAGTAGTTCGGGCCAATGTTATAGCCCTACCGACTAAGAGATTTTCATCTTCCGTTTATCTACACACATTCTACTTATGGATTAATGATTTAATCGTTAAATGTAGGTTAGCAATGAGGGTAAGGGTAAAATTGGTAGCTGCTTAACATAGCCCTAATAAAACTCCACAAAAGAAAGCATAAATATCGCATTCTTCAAAGACCGCCCATTCCAAACAGATGATTCCACAGACAGAATAAGGTGGTATATTCATCAACCCGACACCAGCACAAGACCAACGACCAACTCTTCTTGTTCAATAGAACTGCAGACAAGAAGCTGACTTTCGATGACTAACGTTGCCGAGGCAAACCGAACCAGTCCAGACAAGACCACTGGAAACACACTGTACCCAACAACCACCATTCGAGACCTCGACTTTTTACCAAAGACAGACTCAAAAGTCAAAACAAACGAGTTTAAATCGCCCTAACTTAACCGTATTATATTGCGATCGCAAAACCTATGACCAACCACACCATCAATCTCACACACCACAGGTTCTTCTTTCTTGCTTCGTACCCCTTTTTGTGCCTACGCATATTACTGACTGCAGCTGGTCAAATGACTTCCACAAACCACAAACATACCCCAAAGGTTTTTCTTCCTCCTGTTGGTTTCAAGCTGATGAAGCTGGTTCAGCATTCTTCTTTTCTGTCTCCGCCGGTTCCTTCTTGTCATCAGCAGTTGCATCACAGCTGGTTCCCTTTGCATTTGCACTGCCCTCGGTCTTACCTTCCTCGACACTCAACTTGTCGAGAAGATTGGCAGTCTCTGAAGCATCTTCACTTTCTTCCTTGCTCTGACTTTCAGCCACCTCCTGAACATTTTCCATGAAAGTTTTGCAGTCTACAAGAACAGAAACACATCAGGTCTGCATATTACGTTACTCTTCCAAAAAGAACAAACGTTTTTTGAAAATCGATTTTCCAATACAGAACGAAAAATGGTAAAGCAAAATTTGGAGATTTCGGGTACACATCTTGCAGTCCTTTTCCACACTTCCACAGTAACCGGGCAACCATTTAACCTCACCACATATTAATACCTAGCAGCAACTAAGAGATGATGATTAAAATTTCCAGAATTTGTTCGATGAAATTGCTTCTATCAGGCAACATCCTGCACTCAGTATTCATCAATAAGGAAGAGAAAAACAATATCATGCAGTGACAACTGACAAGGGATATTCAAAGCATGGACAAACCCACTCTTAGATTGGGTAAAGCTTTTAGGATTACTTATTAGTAAGCAGACTAGCAGCCCTGGCAGAAAACTAACATCTTTACTAGCGCGAAGATGCTAGAAGCACGCACAGTAGCACAACTTCATGAATAACCTAGCGGGATGTAAGCATTTTCCTTCTTTATTGAAATCACAGCATCCTGTATATTTAACTTAAAGATCAACATCTAGGTATCTTATGCTGTACAGTAGAATGAAAATGTAAAAAACTACAACCTAAAAACACCTAACACGAAGCTTTAGAATGTAGAAGAAGCTATAGACATCAGCTCACAGTTTTGAGTTGAGCTAGTAGAAGTGAATGATGCACCCTGTAGCTTGAGCAGACAATAATAAGAAAGGCAAAGACTGCCACAATGTAGTGATAGATACAAGTACAGCAACTCAGGAAATCAAAACAAAACGAGCAGATAACGTTCCTCAATGACCACGAATGAGAAATGCGATACTGAAAGGCTCTCTAAGCACAAATACCACGACATCATACTTCGAATTTTATATTGGCAGAAAGTTGCACATTGCCATGTCTAATTGTAACAGTGTAAGTCTCCAACGAACAGATAGCAAAAGCACGCAGGTAAAAGGACGAAAACCGAGTAGAAACATACTCTCAACAGAGGCAAATCTGATGCAGAAGAGCTCATCCTTCAACTCCTCATCAGCGAAATCAGTAGCATGCCATATGCATGATTTATCATTGCCCGGATGCTCTTGAACTTTCGTTCCCGCAATAACTGTAACACGAGCAAACAGACAGTTCTAACTGAGTCATGATCTTTCGATCCACTTGCACCAATCACAAAATGAAAAATTGTAATCCAGATCACTCTCAACTCGGATTGGAAAGAAAGAATCAGAGATAACGAAAGCAGACCTAAATGGTTAGCACAGATCTTGAGTGTCCTGGATTGGCGAAAGACGAGGCGGACTTTGCCATTGTCCTTATGCTTCAACAGCTTCACCGTTCCAGTTCCTCTCTCTTTCCACTGGTTGCTTTCCTTGTCGAAGCGATAAAGTTTCGATTTCCTATTCGAAAGGATCAGCGATGGCAAAAAAAAAAAAAAAAAAAAACAAACGAGACAAAACCCCAAAGGGAAAGGTTATCAGCAAGCGCCCAACAGGAAAACCATCAAAACCTAGGGAAGAACAAAGGAGAGTAGATGGAACAGAGTGCCGTACAGATCGATGATAGGATCCTCATCCTCCTCGCCGGTGGTCACGGCCACCTCTTCGAGCTTCACGATGGGAGCGACCTGAGCTCCGGTGTCCTCGTCATCAGCCGCCGGCGAATTCTCTTCTTCGTCCTCTCGCTCCTTCTTGTTATGCTCTGGAACGACTGCGGAGGGAGTAGCACTGGCCATGTCTGCTATAAGAGCGGCCGCAGAAAGCAGTCGGAAAAACAAATGGGGGAGAAGCGAAGCGAAGCGAAGGAAAAGGAGAAGAGTGCTAAGCAGGGGAAAGATAGTTTAGGGCTCAGCCTCAGCGTAAGCAAAACGGGACGTGATTGGCTGTTTGGGATCCGTATTTATACCTAGTGGAAAAAGGGGAATTCAGTGTGGGCTGCGTCGTCAAGGATCGGGCTCATCACGGCACGGGGATGGCCTTCGAACAGTGGGCTTTTAGTATTGGGGTTTGCGGCCCAAAAATTACTTTTCTTTCAAGAAGGTGTGGTTTACTTGTTAATTGTCTCATTTTTACAAATTGGGTGAATTTGAATTGTCTACCTCTACCAACATTTTCGAAAGGAAAAAAAAAAAACGAATTGTTTATCCACATTTCAGACATATGTAATTACTTTAAAATGAGTCAATTGAAATTCCTCAGACAGAATTATTTTATCTAAAATTTGTACAACCAAACAGACAAATTTGACCAGATTGTTTCGTTTCTCATCTCAAGGACCCCAAGGATTTTAGTTAAAATGAAGGTTTTGCAAAATTGAGAATTTATGATAAATTTGATTCGTTACAATTTCAAAAAATTTGTTGTTTGTTTGTTGGATTTTTTTTTATGGATTTTACGATTATGGATTTATGATTTTAAAGAGTAATTTACTTGGTATCCTTTTTTTATAGAAATTTACTTGGTATCCTTACTTATCTGTTGGTAACTAATTTTATAAATAAACTATCTAATGTTGTTTTTAAAATTGCTTGTGTTGTATTGTACCAATACAGTTACTTTTGTTCAACGAAAAAAAATACAGTTACTTTTTGTTTATTTTTTTTTATGAATTTCTTGGTATATATTTCATAAAAATTTAATTGAGGTGGAGAGGCCGGCTGACCTCACCTGCTGTGACCCCCTACGAGGCGACGGGTTGTGTGATTGTTGTCGACTGGCTGGTTAATTGAGGTGGAAAATCTAAAAATTAATTTTTTTGTAATTGTCAGGTCACACATTTAACGATCAACTTTTACAGTTGACCGGCACGTAAGCAAAAGTTCACTGAGTTGGACGAAGAGTGGTCAAACTTGAAGTATTTAACTAATTTAAGTGACCACGTATGAAATTAAATACTTTTAGTGACCAAACATGAACGTTTTTTAGTAATCTCAATAACCAACCTTGCAATTAACCCATTAACTAATGGAATGTTTCCCGGTACTATATACTAGTGTACTTCTTAGTAGAGGAAAAGTTCTCTCGACTAGTAGCTGATCATTTTCCCGTAGTGCTAAAATTCATACATCAACATCTCCCAACAATTCGAGTTATTGGGATTAGCTAGTCTATGAGGGTATATATAGCCAGTTTAATCCAAGACGAATGCAAAAGGTTAATCGTCAGTATCTATTAATGGCCAAAATTAAACATTCATATTTCTATCTCAGGGATAAAATAATATGTGATAATGTCTTGAACGTACTATTATAGCAAGCTATGTACGTGTAGGAATTATATATATGCCAACTCATAGTTTGATACATATAATAATGGTTATTAAAATATGTGACTATGTAGATATCTGGTAGGTAGTAATCGCTTAAATAGTAATATTATAAACATTACCACACACACACACAAAAAAAAAACATTATTAGCACCACGTGTGCATATATGTTTATCGTGTGTATTAAAAAAAACGTTGGGACGATTCCAATATCTTCCAAGGCAGAAACAAACTAAATACAAGCAAAAGGTAATTAAAAGTATAAAAAACGCTCATTTCAAAGATGGTAATGGATTTGGTATATGATCAGGATTCAGGATGACTATGGAATGGAATTGATATTCGTATAAAATCAGCCTTGGCTGCATCGGATGATATGAAGGAGTGAGGGGGGGAAATGGCAAGGACAAGCAGAGGTCGGCAGAAAGTTGAGATGGTGAAGATGGTGAAAGATAGCAATCGGCAGGTGACATTCTCCAAGAGAAGGTCGGGTCTGTTCAAGAAGGCGAGTGAGCTGTGCACTCTGTGCGGCGTTGAGATCGCCATCATCGTGTTCTCGCCTGGCCACAAAGTCTTCTCCTTCGGCCATCCCAGCATTCAGGCACTGCTCGACCGCTTCCTTGCTCGAAACCCTACGAAACTAGCCGCCGCCGCCTCTACCTCTTCCTCTTCCTCCATGAGCCCTTTCGAACAGCTCTACGAGGCACATCGCAATGCTCAAGTTCGTGAACTCAACGCCCAGCTCACCCAGGTATACACACATATATAACTCCAGATGAACGTGGCTATAACCAAATCATTACACTTACCCATCTATGATAATTTTACGCAAACTCAAGTAGATTCATTCGTTATGAGTAATGTCATTGCATATGTGTTGGGAGTAGGGCATAGATATTACTTTCATAATTTAAATGAGTATGAGTTATTCGGTTGGGTACGGATACTCATTTTGTTGAGGGTATTGTAACTACACATAAAGAAAATACTGGACCTATTTGTAAAATGTAGAAAGTTTAGGTATCAAAATGTAATAAGAAAAATTTAAGTATTAAAATGTAATTTTTCTTCGATATTTTTACGACATAAATGAAAAAAAAATTAGGTACTAAATCTAAATATCTATTACATACAGTTTGGTATGAATGAATTCCATAAGTTTTGAGCAATTCATTTTGAAATGAAATACTTTTTGTGTTTGGTATTAAAAAGAATTCATTTTCAATTCTAAATTTTGAATTCTACCGAATTGGAACTAGTTATAGCAATTCCTAAGGAATTTAGATAGAATTTCCAAATGAATTCCACAAGTATTTACTAATTATAATAAAATGACATGATTATCCTTTTTATTAACTACATTACTTATACATATGACATATCAAACACATAAATTAATTTGACAATGAATTCTACACGGCACTTCAATGATTTGAATATAACATACCAAACATAGGATTTCATTTGACAATGAATTCTACACGCTAATTCATTTTACAATGAAATGAATTCTCGATTCATTTGTTACCAAACGGTCTGTTAAGTTTAGGTACTCATACTAAATTGGAATTTGCAAACGGGTATATGGGTAGAAACCCAAGTGCATGGATTAAAAATCCAATCCAACCCAATCCAAATAAATAGTTATGCGTACTAACCTATCAAAATCTAGTCATTTACACCATCTATTTGGATTTCATATCCAGATTGGATAGTATAATATCCATGCATATAAACAAAATTGTCATCCCTAAATAAGAGAGATTGATTAATCCATGCACTCGATTGGATGGAACTAGGTGCTACAAGAAGTGGAGATAGAGAAGAAGCACGGGGAGGAGCTAAACCGAATAAGGAAGATAAGCCAAAGCCATTGTTGGTGGGAAGCACCAGCGAGGGAGCTTGGGCTGGATCAGCTCCAGCAGCTCAAGGCAGCATTGCAAGAATTCAGCAAAAACATTTCAAGGCAAAAGCTTTTCCTCCAAAGCTGCTCCGCTACTGCTACTGCTACTCCTACTCCTCCACTGCAGTTTTTTGGCCCAGCTAACCCCGCCATGGCCACACTACCGACTGCAGATAATCATCTTCAATATGACATCAAGAACATTAATAACAACAGTAATAACAATCTTCATCTTCATCATGGATATGGGTCAGGATTCTACTAAGGGCCGTTTTTTTTCTTCTTCATATTTCAACTTCTGGAGGTGTTAGTGTCTCTTTTTTTTTTCTTTCTTTTTTTTCACACTCTCATGTATGCTTTCCAGCGTATTGCAAATTATATATGATACAAATGTCAATATGTGGAATAAAAATTAAGAAACGAGAATAAACTATGCATTCTCTGTTGTAGAGCCAATTTTGGACTCTGCTTAATCTTTTCCTTGCATATATAGCTTGCAAACTCTTTAGGTGTCGTTTGGATTAGAGATTTTGATAACGAGGGATTTTTAATTAAAATCTCTCGTTTAAAATACCTGGAAATTTCATGTCTTCCAGTGATGAAGCCACCCTAAGTTAAGTCTTTCTCAACTTGCAAAATCTTTTAAAACGACATGTAAATTTTGATAATACATTTGAGAAATATAGTAATTGTTAAGGATTTAGTCCCCCACCAGTTTGAATTCTCCGAGCGTAGATTTTCACCCCGTATTTAGAATTCTGGTTTTGCCACTAATGTCGTCTAAAAAGAAGCGGCAACGATATTAACGTCCGTAGGGCACAAAAAATGCATACTCTTTTATTTGGGATTTGGATAAAAATTGGATTGGCATACCCACTTCACCAAGTGATACAGGGCCTAAGTTCAGGTCCTTAAATCATCTTTTTTAAGGAGGATCTTAAAGAGTTGTGATTGGCTGATTTAATTTTAGGTAGTTATTGAATAGTTATTAGTTAAATAGTTGTTAGGGTTATTAAGGGAATTACAATTAAATTAAAACCGTAACCCTACTGGTGTATATATACCCTAGCCGAACTGTTTCTCTCCATAAATTTCATCATTGTCTTCCCGTTTCCGTCATGCAAGTTTCTTCGGCCAGATGTTTGACACCGTCTTTGTCCTGACCGTCGTCTGTCCGTCTTCATTTCGCTGAAAGACAGTCGCTTGCCGTTTCTCTCCACAAATTTCATCATTGTCTTCCCGTTTCCGTCATGCAAGTTTCTTCGGCCCCATGTTTGACACCGTCTTTGTCCTGACCGTCGTCTGTCCGTCTTCATTTCGCTGAAAGACAGTCGCTTGCCGACGTAGATTGGTCTTCTGGCGTCGCACTCTCGTTCCCGCCGTTGTGAAGCAATGCCCGTCCCCTTTGCTCAACAGCTGCCACCTACGTCCATCACTCCCCAGCTTCCGTCGTCGGAGCGATGCGTCTCGCAATATCGACTTCCTGTGTCACTAGCATTGAAGTCGTTCCCATCGGGTGTCCGTTCAGTCCGCGACCACTGCTCCCTGCGCTCCCCTCGACGACGTTCAAGGTAATCTCCATGTCCATATTTTATCAACAAGTTTAACCGGCGTCGTAGCTATTAATAACATTTCTTTACCATGTATTAACGTTACTGATTATTAACGTTTCAGCACAACCTTATTAACGTTTCTTATGCAGTTATTAACGTTTCACTGATACATTATTCATATGTAACACGACGTTATTAGTAATGTGCTCGTCATTAACGTTTCTTTACCAATTGTTAATATTTAACACATGCACTATTAACAAGTCCAAATTGATCCTTTTTCTGGCGCTATTTCCATGAAATTGCTTTTTTCGTTTTGATGATTATGATCCTTTGTTATGGCTGCTTCTTTCTAACATTAGCATAGTGGAAATTGTTTCTTGGTAGTCGAAATTGATTCACTGATAAAGTTTATTAGAAATTTAGGTTGTACTGATTTTTTATTTTTTAGGGCGATGGTCAATGTTTTTTTTTATTTTTAATAATTTTAGCTTATATTTGTACCTTTCTCATCGCACATTATTAACAAACTTGTATGTTATTGAGCAATTTTTTCTTATGACAAGTACACAACCATTATAAAAAAATTACTACATTATCATGTTAGTTTATGTTTGTGATTTTGTGAAATGGCATTATGAATGTTCCGTTTTTGTTATTAACATTTTATGGTTGTATTGCTCTTTGTTCACTCTTGGGTTATCAATATATTTATATGCAATTTGTAATTTTTGAAAGTGTTCCACCCATTATTAATATTTTCAATTTATGTCCATCATTAACGTTTCTTCACCTACTATTAATATTTTGAACATGATTATCAACATTTTTAATTGTGTTCTACTAGTAATCTGCCGGTTGAATTAACGTGTACTTTTATCAATTTGTGTTCATTATCAACTGTTTCTTCACCCATTATTAATATTTTCAATGTCATTGGCAACATTTTGAATCGTGTGCTATTATTAATCTATCGGCTTGATTAACATGGACTATTATCAATCTATGCTCATTATTAATAGTATTTTACGCATTATTAATATTATTCACTGCACTATCAACAATTTTACTGTGCTTCTGGAGGAGAGATTGGAGACACCGAGGTCAACCCTGAAGGATTTGTTGCTGATGAGTGATGAGACATTGGTTCATATTACTCTCATTATCAATTGCAATGTCCACGACTGGTACAAAGCTATCATCATTCGGAAACTCATGTACCCAATTTATACTCTGAACTATGAAGACTCAAAAACACAAAAGATCAAGACACATGAATTTTTTTTTTCTTTTCATATATGCAAAACAAACAACTCAACATGCATCCCCACAATATCCACTGCAATTTCAACTTGACTTCCCGCCAAGTTGTTACCAACATTTTGCCCCCTTGAAGTTTTCATCTCAAGGTATTTCATTCAAATCTGCAGTGTTGAGTATATATCAATATCAACAACGTTATTAACAGTTTATAACATCATCAAACAATATTATTAATCATTATTAACCTACCACTACACTATTATTAACAATATCATCGGAGTCATTAATTGGTAACTAACAAGCTGTGTCAGTATTCATGTTCTTACCCGACCATGAAATTTTATTAATATTTTTATTTGTGTCAATATCCTCGACACCATTATCAACAAACTAACGTTACAATTTTGATAATATTCAACCACGTCGTCAACCAATATTATTATACATTATTAACTGACAATGCTATTATTATTAATAATATTATGATGATTATTAACCGACAACTATATCACTATGACAAGTAGCGGAATCTTCAATGTGAGGTTTTCCAGTAACGTTATTAACAAATTAACGTTATGATTTTAATAATATTCAACCACATTGTCAACCAATATAATTATATATTATTAACCAACACTGTTGCTATTATTAATCATATTATGATAATTATTAATTGGCAAGGCTAGGACAAACAAAGGAGCCTTCAATTTGAGGTTTTTCAGCAACATTATTAATAAATTAATGTCAAAATGTTAATAATATTCAACCACGTCGTCAACCTGTAAAATAATACATTATTAAACAATCACGCTATTATTATTATTATTATCATAATATGGTAATTATTAATGACGAGAACCATTGACGGTGATTGTCGAAGAACTTGATGGCGGTGGGGGTTCCGCCTCCAACTACGAATGAGGGAGACACGGCGAGACGGAGCGAATCAGATCTTCAACGGCGTAGATGATGGAGACGGCGGGCAAGTTTATTCACCGCAGATCCGCGACTATAAGACGGCGGTCGTGGTGGAAGAAGGGGCGCCGCGATTTCAAAGGAGACGGTGAGAAGTTTCACCGGAAGATCCGTGGCCAAAAGACACCGATTGTGGTTGTCGGCAGTATCCTCGTCAGTTGCGGCGTGCGACAATCGATAGAAAAGGACGACAGTGACTAGGCAGTTGATCTTCAACGGCGTACGCAGAGGAAGGAGACCGTAGGAGGAGAATGGTTTTTTCATTTTTATAAATAATGTAATTAATTGTTAATTGTATTTCATTCTTGCCCTTATTGGTAGTTAGCCAATAATTATTAATGATCATCTCTATCCTCCTCCTATTGGTTGACATGGGTTTAAGATCCTTCTTAAGAAATGGGTTTTAAGGACCTGATCTAACCCGACGGGAAATCATGTCATTTTCCGGTGGAAATGGAGCACAAGACATATTTGGAAATTAAACTTCTCAACTTCAATGAAAAATTCGGGGGCGAGGAACGGAAGCTACAGTTAATAGAACTCAAAGAGTGGATGCTTCAGGCTTATGAAAATACTAATATTTACAGTTAATAGAGTTGGACGAAAACTAACAGAAGAATGACTAAATGTGACATGTTTCAGTAATTCGAGTGACCAAAATTGATATTAATTTGTTCTAGTGACTAAACATGACATGATTTAGTAATTTTCAGTGACCAAATGTGCATTTACCCAACAGTATAGTGACATATTATATTTATAACTCTTTTACAATATTATATAGGGGTGGCAGAAAAATTCTGAGGTTCGGATATCCACCCGAACCCAAACCGGTCAACGCGGGCAAAACCCGCATTGAATGGATTCGGGTTGGGGACGGGCAAAACCCGAAAGCTACAGTGTCGGGGATGGGTAGGGTACGGATATCGTGTTATCCGCCCCGAACCCGCCCGGTACCCCATACATGCCCATCCAATACCCCCCGACTTAGCGACTACTCGTTTTCTTAGAGACACAAACTCTAGCAACTAGTCGTTCCTCTCGAACGATTCACTCTTTTCTTCTTCCATTAAATTCATTCATCTCCTTTTAATAGGCCTTCTTTCAGTGGCGGAGGCAGGGCCTTCTGGCCTTGTCCCGGGACAGAGGTAAATTTCGGTGGAACAAAAATACGCCATATATATTACTAGCTTTGTGCCCGGGCGGATGGCCGGGTTCATTACATTTTATCATTTCAAATAATTGTCCCTTTGAGACACATGATCAAATGATTTAAAATAAATAAATTTCATTTTTTACATCTTTTGGCTTTTTTAGGTTTTTGTGATAGTTGATTTGAAGGTTTTGGTCATCGAATTTGGTGTCTCTTTTAACTTGATTTCTATGAGATTATTTGACATAATTGAGTTATGGTTTAATGGGAATATGTTTTTGAATAATATTAATAAGGGGTATTTTTATTTTATTTTATTTCCCTTTTTATCTAACATGTTATTTTTCATTTTATGAAAGGGATTTTAGTAAATAATTATTCTTATTTTCCGGCTTTTATTAGTCTTCCTTTATAATTTTTATAATTAAATAGGTTAGCTTTTTGGGTTAAAATTGGATAAATAAAATATTATTTCATGCTCTACTACCACAATTTTATACAATTATTATTAACATATCTATTTATCACAAAAATAATAACAAATTCAATTTCACAATTAAAATACAAAAATAAGGCGGCTTATTAGGAGTTTTATAGAGGAAGGGGACATGTTGGGAACGGTTTTTAGGAGAGAGAGAGAAAGGTTTAAAATTTAAAGCCTAGTGACGTGGATGGATAAAAATCGTTTATGGCGTATGTGGAGTGGGTTAAAATCTCAAACCCTTTTAATATATTTTAAGACTAGCTTATTACCCGGCCCGTTGGCCGGATTACTGTATGTTACCCACTTGTGGAATGGGAGAGAAAACAAGAGAGAGTGAAGGGATTGGGATTCCACTTGATTAGGACCGGCCCACTAATCCGATTCTTCCCAACCCGCCCCAACCTAAAGGGTCAGAAAGAGCCAATAAGAAAATACGAACGGAGAGAATTAGTAATATATCTTGACTCTTCAGAAGTGGGTCAAACAGGATAAAGGTTGGGTGAGGGCAATTTTTAGCGCTAAGCAGAGTTCTGGGTTGAATAACTTTACTAGGCCTAGAAATTGGTGCTGATGCAGACTGCAGTTTTTATCATACCATCATCAATCATCATTGAATTAGTCCTGGGCATCCCTCCCCGTTGTCGGTCTAAATTTTAATGATGGCTTCATTCCTTGCACCAGCCATATTAGCGAGTTGTCATCTCGAGCATGATTTGCCTATGTACAAATGATACAATTAGAGTATGAAACTGAATTCAAAGAAAAGGAAAAGAGAATTCTATCACATGCCAATAAATACACACATAATAGTTGAAGCTAAGTGAAAGTCATTACTCGCACATCAATTCTAAAAAATTACAGACTAAACAATGGCTAGAATGGCACTGAAACTACCAAGAATCATGGACGAAACAACTTGTCAAATTAAATAATCCTTATACTGAAACTACCTTCTAACTTGAAATAAGACATGATCACAGTTCATAGCACTCTTATCACTATGAATTGGTTGCAGCTCGTCCTTATCACTACCTCTCAAGCTCAATTCAAACAGAATAGACACAGTTATGTAAGATAACCATATCCTTACTGATCATAATTCCTTTCTTCACTCCATTTTTGTCGGAGAAAAGAGTTATCCCCCTCTCATGCATTTCCCTTTCCCCCTCTCTTCTCCCTCTTCTTCACAAACCGATCCCTAAACCAGCAACAACAACACAAAATAGCCTTCGCCTCTGCCATCTCCATCTACTGAACGCGTTGGTGGCAAGACAGGATTGTAGAAGCAAAATTTTCTAAAATCAAACTAAATTTTTTGAAGGAGACTCAACCACGAAAAAAGAGTAAAGCAACAATGCTAATAGTTCAGATGGTTGGTTTTGATGTTATACGTTGCTTTTGTTATGGTCTCTAGTGTATCAACTGCAACAGAGATGTTTCCTCCAATCATCTTTAGTGCACAATTTAGAAGTAAGTCCTCTTGTTTGTGTCAAACGGAAACATTCATGGGTTCTTAACTCCCCTGTTAGTGTAAATGCATCAGCAGCAAAGAAGTTTGACAACACAGCAAGCACCCAGGCAAAATGATACAATGCAGTAGGTGATATGTGTCTCAAAGGTTTTGAGTTACTAAAGTTCATGTTAAAAATAAACATGAATTAAAATGGATTATTCTATTAAGCAAACATCCCCTCTAATCATACAAAGATCAGATATCTAATTCACAAACAATTAAGCCATAAAAAATCATCACACATCCACCACCTTTGATTGCCTATATTTGGTTTTTCGCAAAGTTGTGGACTCTTAAGGGTAAAGTTCATGGGTAGTCTGTTTCATAACTCTAGAGAGCACAGTAAGCAGCCACCAACCAGACACAGTGCGGTAGGCGAATATGATTCTCCATTCACAATTTCTCACCACCGGAAGTAAGAACAGAACATAATAAGCGTAGCGTTCATGGGTGGTCTGTTTCATAGCACTACTACACAATTTGTTAAATAAGAAAGAAAGGTATTTAGCATCACGGCGGAACAACTTTTACAGGCCAACAACGACAACATGCTGCAACCACCAGAACTGGTATCACAACTCATAGGGAAAGTCAAAAGATTTACTCTTAAATTAAGTAGTTACAACATCGAGCAATCGTCAAGCACATACACCATCACAAAAGTCACAGAACCTGATTCACAAAGCATTCAAACATTTGAGGACATTTCTGCAAAGATACAACTTATATGTCTTTTTTCCAAGCCATTTCCATCAACATGCTAATAAATTTGCAATGCATAAAACAAATGGGCCAAAACTTGAAATTCAACCTGTTTGACCGACCCATGCCAAATTCTAATTATTCTTTACTTTTAAACTTTCTATTTGAAAATAAAAAAATAGTGAATGAAAAAAGACGACTACAATTCGCCATTTGCACATCACTTATTCGGGAATAAAACCATATAAATTCAAAAGGAACTAAAAATGTTGAGGATCGTTTTAATGTTTAAAATAACCAAATAGATTTTTATGTTTAGTTTTTTACTAACAAATACCAAACGATTCCCTATAAAATACACTATAATTAGATCATTATGATGTCAAATAATTATAAAATATATATTTGAAATGATAAAAATTGGACTAATTGGGTTGGTCGAGGTTGAACCATTGAATAACTTTAAAATACATTATATTTTAGCCACTAAGATATAAAATAATAGCATAATATATATTATGCCAGAGAAAATAGCTTGTTTTAGAATGACAAACCCATGATGTTCATTTGTTTTACTTGATGACCAAATCCCATGTAGGTCAGGCCCATTCAACTCTTTTATTTTATGGTTAGCGGTTAGCCCATTAGATACCATGCATTAGTCTATTGTTAAATTTTTTATTTTTAACAATAAAAAGGAGTATTATTTTTGCCTTTTCATATATATTTTATCACCACGGATAAATAAAAGGGTATAAAGAAAAAAATTGACACTCCTTGACTCATTTAAATCCGCATGTGTACGGTAAGTTGGCCCATTCCATAGAGGAAAGAGAAAAAATTGACACTCCCTATTTTACCCTTCCTACAAACGCTCATGGAACAGGGAATTTGAAATGGGGGAAGAGTTTTTTCCACCCTGCTATTATATGTTTTTAATTTAAAAGGATACAACAAATGTACTTAGTGTGATTGGTTATGATCCTTGCCTTTTTTTAAAATGGTCATGGTTCGAATCCCAGTACACACCTTTTTAATGAATAAAAAAAAGTAATTGTGAAGACCAAAATGTCCTTCCTACTTTCACTCTCGTTGCAGGAAATTTGAAATGGGGCTCCCGTTTTTCCCTTCGGTGTATTATATTATGTGTAGATTGGTGAGGGAACACAACACGTATAGGTAGTATTAGAGTACTTTGTCACTATAACACAACTCATTACTTGTCCAAAATTGACATAAAATTAATTTATTATACAATAAACGAAATTCCAATTGCAATAAAGAACTAATCGGGTCTCTTTTCTCCTTATGCCTATTTGATCTTTCCCCAACAACCCTGAAATTGTCTAGTGACAATGGCAATTCCATTAGTTTTGATCTACCAATTACTCCTCCAAGTGTAAAAAGAGCATTTTCGGCTTTGAGTTATATTAAGAACAAGTTTTTAAGTCGATTTGGCGACCAGTTTGCTAATACTTGTTTAATAAGATACATTGAAATAGACTTATATAATAGTGTAGACAGCAAATGTTTTTGCGCTTCTTTCACTGTATGAAATTCCTTCGTAGTTGTTTCTGAAAAGTATGATAGTATAATCGACTATTTTTAATTTATGAATGAATTATTTGGATATAATCATTTTTTATTAATAATTATTTTATTAGATACTTATGTATTTAAGTATGAAAAGAGGACATGGATGGTTTAAAATGCTGCCTCCGCCACTGCCTCCTTCCTCGTGCAACACAATCCACTAGGGGTGGGCAACGGCCGGTTGGGTGGGTTTTGGTCTCAAATTGACCCACCCGCTTACTAGTGGGTTGGAATAATTGTGACCCGCAATCCACCCACATACTTCTACGGGTTGAGTTGGGTGGGTGGCAGATGGGTGCGGTTGGGTTGCGGGTCAACCCGCAAAAGCATTTCTCCAACTAGCCATTAAGAAAGTTGACTAACATTTATAATATGTTCATAGCAAATTAGTAAGACTGTATCAATAATTTGTGACTGTATCAATAATTTGTGATTTTGATACAATTAATAATTTATAGTTTGCATCGCAATATTTAATGGTTATTAACAATAATCTGCATACTAATATCCAATATGTAATGGATATTGCACAACACAATGACCAATAATAGTAGTCAAAACTATTATTTATTCTCCAGCTTTTGAAGTATATGGTCAGACTATAGTGCAGTTCGAAAATATGATGAATATTCTATATTATAAGAAACAACATTTTTTCATGTAAAAATAGGATGCGGGTCATATGGGTGACCCGCAATCTACCCACCACCCACCCACAAAGTGTGGGTGGGAGATTTACTAATCCGCAATCCACCCACATCAATCACTCACTCCGTGCGAGTCGAGTTATTTGCGGATGGATTGATATAAATCCGCGGATTAACCACCCACGTGCCCACTCCTACAATCCACCCCATCTTCCATTATAGACTATTACCATTGAGAGGTGTGCATTTCAGCTTTTCAAATGGTTTGGTCATTCTTTCTGTTACGTGGTGGATTTTTTTTTTACAAATAAAACTCAACTTTTATTCCACCATAAGAAACACGCTAAGGCTATTACAATATTAGAGGAGAACAGAAATTATATCAAGAATATTAATCCAGTCTTCTGGTAGAATAGATTTGGCTCTTGATCGTGCAACCCAATCCGCTCTGACGTTCAAAGCCCTTGGAATCTCATTCACCGAAATTGTTGGGTTAGTCCTAAGAATATTGACCATTGATCGAATCTGTGCTGCACATCTCCAGGGCCAACGAGACTGATTGTGATTCATGGCCTTCACCAGTATTTGACAGTAAGATAGAACTGTACACTCCAATCCATATTCTTGTGCTAATTTAATTCCTTCCAACAGAGCCTTTGCTTCCGCTTCCATCGGGGTGGAACAAAGAAGAAGATCAGCTCTCCCATCACACACTTGTCAATGGTGGTTAACGACAACAACACCATAAGCCGCCGACTGGGGATCGCTAAAGAACGACCCATCACATTGAATCACAATCGAGTGATCACTTGGCGGTGAATTCGTATCATGATGGGTTCCCCTGAGCTGAGTGGGACCATCAGAACCTTGAGGTGGGGGCCTCGGGCAAGCAATCCATTCCGTAAGCTCTCTATAGGTTTGCATACACACCTTTGGGGGCCAGGGTACTCGATTCTTGAAAGTGCTCTCGTTCCTTGCTTTTCATATGTTCCAACAAAGGTAGATAACATGAATCAGGGAGTTTTGAGGGATGGTATCTTTTGGTGGATTGGATGTTTGATCTTTGATCTTTTATATTGTGAATTACTGCTTTAGCGTAAGTGATAAGCTCAAAATGACACCGACTAAACTACCTATGGAGCTCCTGGCGGATTGGATACTGGGAACGCTCTAACGCAATCTTTAAACCCTTTCCTTAAACCCTTTCTTCTCTTAAAAAAAAAAAAAAAATTTAAACCCTTTCTATTCCTCTCCCTTCCAATCCAGTCTCCCCAGCCAGCCATCAGCCATGTCCCTTCTTCTCCGATCTCTCCCTCTGATCACCCTCCGCTCTAGACAGTCTCTCCCTCTCCTTCACTCCGTTTTCAAGTCTCAATTCCCAAACCCACTCCTTAAAACCGGACGATACGTTTCTTCTGTTTCTGCCTCCGCTTCTCCCACTCCCCCCTCAGCAGAAACGCTACCAAAGCCTCAAATTCCGTTTGGGGCTCTTGATTGGGTTTCTCGTACTGGCCTCTGCGGAGATTTGTCGATAGACGACGTGGGTAAGCGTGTTCGTCTCTGTGGGTGGGTTGCTTTGCACAGGGTTCATGCAGGCTTCACGTTTCTTAATCTCCGTGACCACACTGGCATTGTTCAGGTAGGCTAACGCTTTTCTGCAGCTCCGCAGTCGTTTCTGTCTCCCATCTGTTTGTTTGCCTTCTTCCCCGGGAGGAAAAGCTTGCCTCTCTTTTAGCATTAGAGTGCTTTAGCCTTTTTCTTAAAGTTCACTGATTTTGGTAATTGGATGATTGGCGGAGGCAAAACTCTAGGTGACGACAAGTCGTGGTGATTTCCCAGATGCCCATTCCGTCGCAAATGACCTCAAGGTGGAGTGCGTAGTTGCTGTGGAAGGTGTTATCCGGTCTAGGCCTAGTGAATCGGTGAATACGAAAATGAAAACTGGCTTGATCAAGGTAACGCTACTTGCTCTTCTCGTTTTGTTATCTGCCGGGCGTTGAAAACAAGATAATCAAGGTCCCATGTTCTTACTCCTCTAGCCGTATTGGTGTGCAGGTGGATGCAGAACATGTTCAACTCCTGAATGCTGTTAGAACCAAGTTGCCTTTCTTAGTTACCACTGGAGATGATTCTAAAGATTCAGTGAAGGAAGATATTCGATTGAGGTGGCTGATTCAACATGACCTCAATCCACTTACTGTGTTATAGATCTCGGCGGCTCTTTGGATTGTTGAATTCTTCTGAACCTGGCATTATGTTCCCTGGAAATATATTTTATACCTGCATTGATTTCTTGATGTGATAATCGCATCCTTGAAGAATTTATCGACAGCTATCGCATGGGTAGATGGGGTGGATATTTTCCATAGCTGTCAACATCATTAGGCCCTTGAAGGTGTTTTTTTTTTCTTCCCGAGAAGAAATGTTGTGTAGAATGTATGAATGAGGTCCTTATGTTTAGTAGTATAACAGATAGATTAGTTTCAGGTGTGCTGCAGTTGTGGTCAATAGTTATATCCTCAGAAGGTATGCAGCATCCTTATGCTGACAATACCTGCCATTTCCCCCAACATTGCCAGGAAACGATAAAGTTCTTCCCTAATCGTGTAACTCTTTCATCCATGGGAATTTTTTTTACTTGTCTTGGCCCTTCAGAAGTATTGTGTCACTTTGGTACCGATTTGCTTCCATGAGCTGTATTGCTGAAACTTATCTAAATTGCATAAGCAGGTATAGATGCCTTGACCTACGGAGGCAACAAATGAGTACCAACATAATGCTCCGGCACAGGGTGGTGAAAGTCATTCGGAGGTTTCTGGAAGACTTGCATGGATTCGTTGAGGTAAACAGGGAAACTTGGGTGCATTAACTTTATTATATATATATAGTTCTTTTAATCTGATCCTGATTCGCATTTACAAGTTAGATTGAGACTCCAGTACTATCGAGATCTACTCCAGAAGGTGCTCGGGACTATTTGGTGCCATCAAGGGTTCAGGTATTGCCTCTTGTTTTGTCCATGGCAGTGTTTAGTGCTGCATTAAGTTTAGTAGAGAACTTTGTGAATTGAACTACATTTGTTTCGCAACTAGTGGATAATTTTCAACCTTTACTTTTTTTTGGGTAGAAATTTTCAACCTTTACTGTCTGTGCCTCCAGACAATATATTTCTCTCACGTGATTCATCTATTGGTTACTGGATGTGATTCTCTAACCTGGTTGATCTATTGGTTACCGGGATTTTGGAGTTCTTTCTCTGCTTGGCTTAAAGCCTTCATTCTGTGTTTGAAGTCAGGAACATTCTACGCTTTGCCACAAAGTCCACAACTTTTTAAGCAGATGTTGATGGTCTCTGGTTTTGACAAATATTATCAAATGGCAAGGTAATGTCTCTACTTGGCTGGGTGGAATCGAGGTTACATGATAGTAATAGCTAACTGCAACCGTTAGACATGGTGCACCAGTCATTTCATTGTAAAGATAGGTGAAAGTTAGCCATTTTTATTTTAGCAGTGAGGACAACAACTCCTCTTTGACCAGTGTTTATGCATTATGCCACTTCTATTTCATTGCAGATGCTTTAGAGATGAAGACTTAAGGGCAGATAGGCAGCCTGAGTTCACGCAGCTGGATTTGGAACTGGCTTTCACTCCATTGGAGGAGATGTTAAGACTCAATGAAGATCTGATTCGGAAGGTTTGATTTCACTAATGCTCTATGAAAAAACTTGTGCTTGATTCTTCAGATTGCCCAAAATGTACTGTTGAAGTCAAAAGTTGCTTGATGTCTGTCCATGGATGTTTCAATTTGTTTTTTTGTGAGAAAAGAATCCAATGAATCTAGTTGTACGACATATCCTAAAATAAGTTTAGTTGTGACAGGTAGCTTATTGCAAGTCTGAAACTTGCTCCAATTGAAAATAGGACTCATTTCGTGTTTATAACAACTTGAGTGAAATGGCTGGTTATTGGTTGTTAGGGTTACATATGTGGGGGTTCCCCACACCTGCTTTTCATGAGGTTACTGGTCAGTCGGGCTTTTGTCTATGCAGGACCGTATAGACACTAATACTGTAGATATTAGTGGGTCTCGTCAAGATGGCTATTTGAACTTTCTGGTTTTAGCTCTTGACTTGTTGACAAAATATCAATTAGTTTCAATGGCGAGCTTTCAATTGCATTTTCAGAACCTTGATATGCCAATGAAAGTTGGATCTACTTGTATATATTTAGTGGATGAGTAACAATGATATTTCCTTGGCAGGTTTTTCTGGAGATTAAAGGTGTTCAACTGCCTAATCCGTTCCCCAGGCTTACATATGTGGAAGCTATGAGTCGATACGGCTCTGACAGACCTGACACTAGATTTGAGCTCGAATTGAAAGATGTAATTGTCTGGTTAAACACTTCATTTTGCATTTTTAAGCTCATAAGTTGTATAATGAAAATGCAACACTAGAGCACATTGGTCCCTAGACAGTAATATGGCTAAGGATCTGATAGGAAGGCACAAGGGTTAATGACAAGGATATTTCCTCTCTATGTCCGTAATGTAAATCTTTATAGGATTCAGTTATCTGTATACTGGTTCCATATATGTTTAATTGCTCTGGTGACTACTTTTACTTCTATGATTCTTTGTACTTGTTTTTGCTGAGTAGGGCATCTGAGCTAGTTAAGTTCATGTGCCATCATAAGCATTCTGAAGCTAATGGTTGTTGAAAATCTGGTTAATTTTGAGCTTAGGTTATCTAGAGTGTCACTGAGTTATTTTAAGCTTTGATGAACTTCAATTGGTACAAGAGGAATGCATGCATTTGATTTAAGTTTATGGTTCTGCATGCACATTATAAAATCGTTGCGGATAATATTTACTCTTCTATGTATAATTTGGCTAATTTAACTGGTTTTCAGGTGTCAGATATATTTGTAGAGACCCCTTTTAGGGTTTTTGCAGATAACTTGAAGAGTGGGGGAATTGTGAAAGTATTGTGTGTTCCTTCAGGTGCTAAAATTTACTCGAAATCAGCTCTGAAGAAAGGTGATATTTACAAGGAGGCAATCAAATCTGGAGCAAATGGGTTGCTTTTCCTCAAGGTCTCGGATAGTGGTGAGGGTAATTTCTACTTTGTTTGCTTCTTTCCGTTATTACATAAAAAAGTTACTGGCTGCAGTACTTACCAGAAATCTTTAATATTTATTTGTAGCTGAATTGGAGGGACTACCTGCTTTAGTATCTGGTTTGGACCCATCAAGAAAAGAGCAGCTACTGAAAAGATGCTCTGCAGGACCAGGGGATCTTTTATTGTTTGTAGTTGGTCATCATGCATCAGTCAATAGAAGCCTAGACCATCTTAGACAATTTTTTGGCAATCAACTGGGCCTAATTGACCATGTATGTTTGGGATTTTACACATTGCAAAATCAGTATGATCATCTTACTTTGTCTTTTTCTGTTGCTGATGATGTTTCCTGATTCGAATATTTAGTCCAGGCATTCAATTCTTTGGATAACTGATTTCCGGATGTTTGAATGGAATGATACGGAGGAAAGACTCGAGGTATGGACTCTATAAAACTATTTATCATGACCTCCCTGTAGTTCTCCTGAGATAAGGAATCTTGAAATTTACTGTTATGCTTTGGGAATGATCATTGTGAGTTCAAGTAGGAAATAGAAGGAACAATGAAATGCAATCTTGCTAATTTATACTTGTATCTGCTGCTTCTGTTGGTCCAAAAAAGTCACAATCAAGTTTAACAAACCTTTGTGTCGCCTAAATGAAATGGGATAGTCCTTTTAATGCCTCCTAAAAAAAGTTGTATCATAGCAAGTATCTGCACAATCATCTACCTCCTAAAAAAAGTTGTATGCATTGGCAGCCGTTGCACCACCCATTTACAGCTCCTAACCCTGAGGATATGAATGATCTAGCTTCTGCACGTGCCCTTGCTTATGACATGGTTTACAATGGCATTGAGGTAATTCAACTTTTTCTATACTTAGCTGCAAGCTTGAAACACTGGTTTCGTCTGAATTTATGGTAATTACATTCTGCAATTGAACTCTTAGATCGGTGGAGGAAGTTTGAGAATCCATAAACGTGAGATACAACAGAAGGTGTTGGAGATCATTGGCATATCCCATGAGGAGGTTAGAAACCACAAACCCATTTTGAATGCATTCTCATGGACAAAATCAGAGAAGCACCAAGAGAGATGGAAATTCCCAGATTACTTGAGGTTATTGCTGGAGAAAGAAGAGCAGATTGTCAGTTTTCACAAACTGTATGTTGCTTTGTCTGCAGGCCGAATCGAAGTTTGGCTATCTCCTGGAAGCTCTAGACATGGGTGCCCCTCCACATGGTATGTGATTCTCCACTCTCTTTCTAGGGTTCCTATTATTATGCTATTACTTGTAAGAGCCTTGATAGCCAAGAAAGAGACTTTTCTGTGTCGAATGGTGGCAGGCGGCATTGCTTATGGGTTGGATAGATTGGTTATGTTGCTGGCTGGTGCGAACTCCATAAGGGATGTGATAGCTTTCCCCAAGACAACAACAGCTCAGTGTGCCCTTACACGAGCACCATCCCAAGTGGATCCTCAGCAGCTCAAAGATCTCTCCCTCCTCCTTGCTCAACATTAACCTCAGCTGAACCATGTGTTCTTTCTTTTGCGCCTGTTTAGAGAGGGACCCAGAATTCTGGCTCGTCCTGCCTCCAGCATAATCTATTTGTAATGTATTTGGTACAATTTGGCAGTAGGCATAGCGAATCGAGGGTAAGGAGGAAGTGTTTGATTTGGTTACAATTTCAAATTAGGACAAATATGTAAATTATCTTATAATTCTAGGACGACAAATAGTAATGATAGGACGACATTTAGCATTTCAGTTAATGAAGGTGTATTTTTATTAACATCCTTACTGGAGCGGAGCGATAAGCCGGAAAAGAAATAAGCAAGGCAACCCAACAGCTATCTGGATAATACAATGTATACTTTGGCAGACAAGCATTGCCAATCATTTGCTTTAGGCTGTTATTAGGCGCAAACTAAGTAGGAAAGAAAAGAGTTCATTCAAACTTGTAGTGCTTGTCTACGGCTACAGAAACATCCCAAGTGCAGCTCATTCCATTAGGGAACTCAACCAAGTCACCAGCAGCGATCTCAACGCCTTCATCCGATCCTTGAGGGTAAACCTTCACCTTTCCCTCCAGAAGGTAGCATGTCTCCTTGGCCGAATATGTCCATGGAAACTTGCTTGGAGGACAACCCCACCTACATAAGAAGAGCACGACAAGAGAAGTCCTGTGTTGGTCAATCTCAACTACTAACGGAAACAAATGTGAATTGTCAGGATGAGGTAAAAGGAAGCTTGCCCACAACTAAGATGAGTTGAGTTCACATTTCTGACATCGTCTTGCTAGCAGAATCAATCAGGGGATTCATGAACATTCTAAGGTTTACAAACAGAAGTAATACATTGTCCAACCTACCTGTAACACTGCATTTCTCAGGAGGATTCATGAGTTGAGTCCTCCTCCTCATCATCATCAATGAACAAGAGAAGGATTCGAAGGCCTACCATCTATTCCAATTATGTCGCGCGGCAGCACTTGTGTGCTGAAGTCTAGGGTTTGCGGGTTAAATCAAGTAAAAGAAAGGATGTATTGCTTCCTTAACTTCATCAAAGGATTCTACTTCACTAATTCGATCGGAGTAGAAAGACAATACATGCATATGCTTACTTGGGCCAAGAGCGGACGCCGAGGTCGGCGAGTTTGGATTCTGGAGGGTTTCTGACGATTTTGATTCCTGATTTCTCAGTTATCGTAGTGGCCGTCCCCTTACCCTCCGCCATAACAGTAATCCGCCGCGGCAGCAGCTGCCCAGACTCAGAGCTTCTCAGTCTTTTTGCGGGGAGCAGAAAAGCAGCAGCAGTAGCTCGAGGAGGAAGATCGAGAGAGGTCGAAGATAAAATTATGGGCTTTGTGGGAATAAATTGTTTACGTTGATTATTATTGTTATCATAGGCTGATGATAAAACTAATCTCCCACTCCATCCACCTGCCATCGCCATTTCTTCCGGTCTTCCTCCTTTTTCTTTTTCTCTTCGCTTTTGTTTTATGCCTACGGCTAATACTCCTATTCCTATATAAGATTTTTTTTTGTACCAAATACAAATTGTGATAGATAAATTATTCATCCCCAAAATTATTTGGACCACCCGACCCTCATCAAGTAAATCTGAGGCAGCCGGTTATAAATAATCTTTTTTTTTTTTACTTCATGCAGCACTTTAATTCGGCTAAACACTACTTTTATTGGGATTTTTAATGATTGGAATGATAATAAAATTGGAAGGAGCCAATAATAGAGAATAGCAATGGGGCGGGTTTGCCAAAAGCCCTAAATTATCCCTATCCCGCTTTCATATATTCAAATCCATACTCGTCCCATATACTCATGTGGAGGAAGGTTTTGCAAACCCATCCCGATACCGAGGGTTTCGGATACCCATCAGTAATACCCGCCTCGTATATCCAACATTATAAAACCTAAAGTTTTATATGTAAATTTTCAATTATAACACTAAACGCACCTACTATATCATGAAGTTGACAAATAGATAATCATTCTTAACACGGTTCAAAGCATCTTATCCTAAAACATCCACTAATCAATACAGATAGAATACAATGTAATCCAAATTATTATTCTATTAATATAGTACATCTACTAAGTAATAACTAACAAACATAACCTTGTTAATATGGGGAAAATGAAATAGTGAAGTGAGAGTCGAGGAAATGGAATTAGGTTTTGATTTGGGTGGCCATCCAATTACATTTCTACTAAATATTTTCTTGAGTTACCTCACTATTATTGATAGGTTACAATTTAATCAATGTTTTTTTATATGCGAAGAAATACACCTGATGGGGCGAGTATCAGTATGGGTATGGGGCGGGGGAAGCTAAAACCATACCCGCCCCATACCCATCAAGCGTTTTGCAAGTTTTACCAATACCCGGTCAAAGCAGGGATTCCCCGCGTTGACTGGGTCGGGGACGGTTGGATACCCGCGGTTATGGGTTTGCCTGTCATCCCTAGCCAAGAGAAGCTTTTGGAATACTGTATTGATTATCTTTGGGAAGGAGACCATGGATTCAGTCAATTGATTTGAGTAAATCTTTTGGTAATTGGTCAAATTAGTTTGTGTAGCCAACCGAACCAAACCGATTTGAACTAGATCGATATGGTCATTGGAGTGAACCAACCGATCCAACTACCATGGGCTGAATCGATGCAATGGTTCATTATTTTAAAGTGAACCAATGTGTTGGTTGAGGTGTAACCACCCACCCGAAGGGTCACATCCCTTCACCCCCCCCCCCCTTCATTTTCTATAAATAACACCAACCCCCTCTGCTTTCAGAAGCGAGTTTTCCTAAAAGGATTTTCGGTCGGAAGAAAGAAAATTAGTTTTCTTTTCATTAAATTTTCCTCTCTACAAATGCATAAAATAGAGTCATGTGACTTCTCGCTGTTTGTTGCGTTCGCTGGCATCTGGGGTTTCAAGTACCGGTACGTCAGAAAAGGTACGTTCGTTCTATCCTGGGAGGAATAGTTCCATAACCTTGGATACCATAGAGGCGAACTAAATTCCTTAATGAGTTTTCACCAAAAAAAAAAATTCCTTAATGAGAAATAGTGAATTCTATTGCCTCGAACGTGTTTATGCATGAGTCTTGATTTCATCTCATTAACCTCTTGTTCAATTTGATTTCTATATGTTATTTGTGTTGTTTTGAAACATGGTATACGTGAAATGTCCATAACAATCTTAAGGAATTTAAGTTTAGAGGAAGAGTCTCCCTTTTGCTCACCCTCCAACATAGACTTGACTCAACCACTCATTCAAAATAGTCACCTCATGCATAAAATTCAAGACATCAGAATCATGACCGAGCAATCTAGTTCCTCACTGGGGTAAATAACATGAAAATTGAATCACTCACTCTCGACGTACCAGTGGGGTCAGGACAAAATTTGATGCAAGATGTGTGCATACTTGTTCCCTCAATCCTAACGTCTCTTCACCATGATGGCAACCTTTAAATGCTAGAGTTCACATGTCGGGTGTCACCACTAACTAGTCAGAGGTCTTAGACACGGGTTCAGATGACGGGCGAGGGTCTTGGACATTGGCAAAAGGCATTTTAGGTGGTGGTAGAATTCATGACACAAGGTTCCACAGTTCCAAATCCAACAAATCGACATTCAACCAAACCTGTTTTATTTCTTTCTCTGCTATTCTGCATTAACAAAAGTGAAAGAGGTAAAAATATAAGTATTTCCAAGTCAGACTGCTAAGAAACACTACTTTGACGGGCACAATTAAACTTTCTGGTGGCAGCTGTCTTTTGGTTATTATAAATTTTTTTGTCACTTTCTCACTCTAGAAATATGAAAAAGAAGTCTCTCTCACTAAGTTCCTCCTCTTCTCTTTCAGCTCAGCCCTCTTTATATACCCAGATCGATGGCGTTTTACGGTCCTAGTTCACGAAAGTGAACATCTGGCCCTGACCGTGATGTCGAACGAAAACGCGTTGTTTCATTAAGGGAGTTCACGGTCTGAAGCTGGTCTTCACGGTCGAGTGATCGTGAACTGGTTCATGCCGCGAGATTGACAAAACCCTTATGGACTCCTCGCTCTTCACGGTCTGGATGACCATGAACATCTGGCTTCCACCGTGATGCTGCTTTTGCTCCATTTTGACCGGTTTACGCCCCTTTACGTCCAATTTTCGTTCCATGGGTTGATTTCACCTACTAGGATCCGAAACATACTAAAAACAATCACAACCTAGCGTAAAACCGAATCTCACTGAGTATAAAAGTATCTCACACGTCTAAAAATAAAGGGGGTAAAAAAATGTACAAATAGACCCGAAATATTAATAAAGAAGTCATTAAACCCAAATATTACTATGGGATGGAATTAGGGTTAGCCTGGTGTAAAAAGACCCTAGCCTCGTTCTCGTATAAGAGCAGTGAATTTTTACTAGCCATACAAAAATAAATTATTATTATTATTATTGTTTTTTCGGAAACGTTGCGTTATATTTCGCCGGGTTTAATTGTTCTCTAATTTCTATTATCATCATGTGGCGGTGGAGTGGCGAAGTGGGAAAATTTCTTGGAAGACAGTTACGTCACTCAAACTTGTAGCCACAAGAACTAGGGAACGGCGCCATCATCCTCCGCGTACGTTAAGCTTCGGTTGTTATTGCCGCTAAAATACACCCGAATCGGTGACGACGGGAAACTAAATCCTTACTCTTTCTTGTCTTTCCCACTTGGAATTGTTTCTTGTTTCTCTTTCATTCTTCCTCTCTCAGAAACCAAATCAGCGGAGCGAAGCGAACCAAAGCCAGAGAAAGCCGTGCTTCTGGAAAAATGATTTGATTTCAAATCCTCTGGAAAAAAAAAAAAAGAAAAAGAAAAATAGCCACCGAGACTGTGAAAATGGCAAATCTCTACGCTCTGAAGTCTACTCTCTGCCCTTCCTCCATTTCCCGCTCCAATTTCCCTCGGACCTCCGCTCCCGCCAAACGGAGCGTCTTCAGTAGCTCTTGTTCAGTCCAGAGACGAAAGTTCAGCGTTTGCTGTGCGGTGAAAGACAGCGAGGATCAAAGCAATGGCGAGTTCTCTGTTTCGCTTTTCCAGATTGCTCCATCTGTGTGATTGGGGGTTTTGCGTTTATTCCGATTGTTTGTTTGTAAAAATTGGGGGTTTTTTTTTCTCTCTCTGTGTGTGTTTCAGGTGAAGAGCCGCCGGAGTCGTTATTTATGAAGGAGTTAAGGAGGAGAGGCATGACACCGACGTCGCTGCTGGAGGAAAGCAAGAAGGGCGGATATGGAGTTGAGGACGATGAAACGAAACTAAGAGAAGGCGACAGAGTCTTCTCCAGGAGGAATGCTGTGTCGACTGAAATTGATAAAGGGCTTTTGAATCAAAGGGAGCGCTCCATGGCCTTGAACAGTGAAGGCCTTGAGGTTAACTTTCAGCCCTCCCTCCCTCTCTCGTATTCTGCTTTCTTATTTGAGCTCCACAGGGAAAACGTGAGCTAATCTGCAAATTGAAGTACCACTTAATTCGTTGCAAGGGGTTCAATTCATTTAGGTGTAGCAACTATGGAGAACCAGTATGCCCATTAGGGAATCTTGTGGTGGTCTTACTGACTCTTACCTATAGCTTCCATGCTCAACTCCCGCTAAATATTGCTCAAAATATGCTCTGTGGTTAATTAGACTTTCTTGAGTACGTTTAATGGGTTTCAGTTTACGTCCTTGTGTTCCTGATTCTTATATGTAAACAACGGATATGGAGTTAGCGTTGGCGGATAGTTTGTCCATGTTAGTTATCTTGCTCTCATCCGCTTATCGAGTGTGTTACCTGGGTCTGTTCATTTGAAAGATTCATGTAGCCATTGATGTATTTCTGAGAGTTGTGAAGCTCCAATGCTCTCCTTCAGCTTGCTTGGAGGAGTAGTCTCTTTAGCAACATGGTATAGCGAGTGCGTCCGTTTTCAGGACAAGATTTATGCTTGGATGATTAGCCTTGCTTGCACTTGTTTTTCTTTCTGCGTTTTTACCCGCAGGCAACTAACGCTTTCTTCCCTAACCAGGGACTGATTCCACGAGCTAGACTATTACTTACAATTGGGGGAACATTCTTCTTGGCCTTTGGTCCGTTGATTCTCGTAACTGTTGGTGCTTTCACTGCTCTCTACTTGGTGAGTTACTTGGTGCCATTGTTCTCTCTCACCTTATGTCCTGTGTTTTTAGTTTTATGGAACTGATTTCAGCTTGCACCAAGGGCCTAGCCAGTGTTTTTGACCAAACTCAATTTTCCTCCCAAGATATGTTTTAACACTACGTACGTAGAATCAAATCTATGACACTCCTGTTGGTTTGAAGGAATCTATCTACTAGAAGTCTTGACGATATTCGGTTTATGTTATGAATGCTCATCTTCGTTACTTAGTCGCTTAATAACTGAAAGTTGCGTACTTCGGTGTGACAGTATTTTGGAGCAAGTTTTGTGCATGATGGGAGCGCAACTCCGGTGTCGCCTCCGCAATACATCGATCCATATGCGCTGCTGGAAGACCAACGAATTTCTGATGTAGCGCCTACCTTGAAGTGATTAGTTGCTAGACCAACAAACCAGCAGCTGATCGTTGAACATGAACGAACCACACGTTCAACGGTTCAAGCCTATACGGACTAGGAATTATTCCTTTCCTTTTGTAAATACCCACCAACTATTCTGTTATCTAAATTTCTCTCCTTACCTATATATTCTTGGCAATCTCCTCATGCTTTTGATTGTTTGTGTATGATATTAAATTATCAACAAGCTAAGACCATCCACAGGTATTTGGGTGATTGCAAAATACTACATGTTCAGGATGTAATTTCAAAGGAATTGCATAAATTTAGTTCACACTTGGCAAGTTGTAAACCTGCTTTTGATGAAATTCAAATGCAAGCACCATAAGAAAATAAATATAACAATTTTTTTTCTCCATTTTTTTGTCAATTAGAAAGTCACTTGGATATATCACATAATGCAATTCTAAGTGAATTGCATTGGCATAGTACAATGGAATTAAGATAAATTGGATTGCATAAATTATGAGGCAATATGGAAAACATATGCAATTAGTTTTGCAATTGCACCAATGTTGATGTTCTAAATACAATAGGTTGAGTATCGAGATTTGTCGAACCACGTTGGAAATACTTTCTAGAAAAGGAAAAAAAGGATAAGGTAACTTGGTAAATTATAAGTGGATACTAATAATAAGCTGTAGTAATTGATTTTACAGTTGTAGTCATTGATTCAATTATAGGTACTTTTTGCAGTTGTAAGACTAACCCCGATGCAATCATATCATAGTTATAGCAATTATTTTCGCAATTGTACGAGCACAACTCCAACGTAGTCAATAATCATTTTTATTGTGGTTGTAAAATCTTTTTTTTTAGGAAATCATTAAAGAGGATTCATTGAAATCAAGAATCAGATGCCTCCAAGGCTACAACATCCGCTACCATCAGTGGTAGTCCATTACATTCAAACCGATTTTCCTCGAACTCAGAAACAAGATGAGCTAACATATGAGCAGCATTATACGCCTCTCTAAAAGCAAAACTCCACTCCCTAATATCCAACTCCTCCGCCTCCTTCAAAATATCCGAGCATATAGTCCCAAGTTCAGTTCTGCAAATTTCCTCCTGTTTCAGCTTCTCGATTACCCTCTTACAGTCTGATTCAACCACAATCGGGCCAATTCCTTTCTCCTTCACAAGTCTGATCCCATAAAGAATAGCCATTCCTTCTGCAATATCCGGAGACCAATTAACATTGAGCCTTCTGCTGGCAGCGAAGACTTCCTTGCCCTCCCAATCCCTGAGAATACATCCCAATCCCACCTTTCTTTCGTTGCTGATCCCTGCATCAGTGTTGAGTTTGAAAACTCCAATTGGTGGTTTCTTCCACTTGCAAGCACTCCTCAGTCTTGTTCTAGGAGATGGCTTGTTTTTGCCCTGCACTTCCAGAAAACAGTGGATAAATTCATCTGCTCGCGGAAAAACCTGCCACTCATCCAAGAATTTCTTATTGAAAAGGAAATTGTTTCTGTCCTTCCAGAAAAACCATAACAGAGAACACAGCTGAGCCACCTCCTTGTCCGGGTAGGAATTTATAATTTGGGCAAGCCACTGTTTGCAAGTGAGGCCCTCAGCTTTGTAAAACATCTCAGCGAGTGGTGTTTTGCTCCAAATCCTGCTGTTCCAGCTACAATCAACCAAGCAGTGTTTCAACGTTTCCTTGAGGCCACAATTCAGACATTCATCTCCCAAGTTCCGGACTTTCCTGCTTATCTTGGCACCTACAGGTAAGATATCATGGGCAGCTTTCCATATGAAAGTTTTTAGTTTCCCTGGCATTCTCACCTTCCACAACTTTTTCCAGCAGAATTCCACTCTGTTACTAATATCGTTACCAGCCTCCTCCTCTTCTCTTTTTTGCTCAAAGAAATACCCAGACTTGACAGTATATTTACCATTTTTTGTATCCATCCAGCACAACACATCCTTATCTCTATTAGAGGAAAGTGGGATTGCCAAAATAGCTTGTCTTTCTTCAGGAGTAAAGATGATTTCCAACAGGTCCTGTCTCCACGTTCTTGAATCTTGATCAATTAGGCTGGACACCCTAGCATCCCATTCCAAGAAAGGGCAGTATGAGAAAACTTCATAATTTTCCAGATTTGGAACCCATCTGTCTCCCCAAATTCTGACTTCCTCCCCTGAACCTATTCTCCATCTGCACCCGGCTTTTAGAAGATCTTGAGCCCACATCAAACTTCTCCAGATATAGCTAGGACGCCAACCCACTTTAGCTTCCAGAATTGTCGTTCTTGGATGGTATTTTGCTTTTATGAGTCTCGCAACAAGTGAATCAGGTCTGGTGTGAAGATTCCACAGCTGCTTTGCCAACATCGCTTTGTTGAAAATTCTTAGATCCCTGAATCCCATTCCTCCCTCTTCCTTCCTTTTACATAGCTTCTCCCATATCTTCCAGTGTATTCTTCTTTCGGATCTTTTCTGCCCCCACCAGTAATTTGCCATCAGTTTATGGAGATCATCAATTATCCCCTCAGGAATTCTAAAGACAGACATTGCATAAGTAGCTTGGGCTTGGGCAGTGCTCTTTATCAGAATCTCTTTCCCTGCATCACTGAAGTATCTACTCTTCCAGTTTGTAAGTTTGCTTCTAACCCTTTCCTGTAGATGCTGGAAAACAACCTTCTTAGACCTCCCTATCATCGTAGGAAGACCAAGATACTTGACAAGCTTATCCACCTCTAATTCCCATATCTGCACACAGGTCTCTTCTCTTATCCTCCTTTACGTTGCTGCTGTAATAAATTTCAGATTTGATGAAGTTCACCATCTGCTGTAAAATCTTAATATCTATTAAAGTTACAATTAGGTTACTGTAGCATAAGAGGTATGCTATAGTGCACCATTGTTTTTTTTTTGCATTTCTCACCAGCCTCTCCTATTGTTCCACGCTTGGTAGTACTATTGTTCCACTCGGTCAATACAGAAGATTGCATAATTTTAGGTTATCTTCTTCCCTCGGGTAGCTAGCTAGCTCTAGCAGGTCTATCTAACCTATCTCTCGATTTCCATAGAGCGCTTTATCTTTCCATTTCTGTTTCGTCGATTCCGCCGCTCTACTAAATCTTTCCTTTTTCCCCCTCCGATCAAGACCCGATGAAACCCACGCTTCTCGGGTGCTTTCCGATTGACGCTTCCTCTTTTTTTTTTTTATGAATAAGATGTTTTATTCATCAAGAAAGGGGGGATTTTGTGAAATTCCCCCTAACTGGAACCCAAGTATCAGACACATTACAGCAGCAAGAAAGCAAATTTACAACAGCAAAACCAAGAACAAAAACAATCCACTAAACTATTGACATAATCCTCTGTAATAGCAAGTTCTGCTGGGGGGAAAGCCACTTCTAAGCGATTGCAATAACCCTTGCAGCTTCCCAAGCAATTGGCTTACTGTTAACTCCTCACCAGACATAACCCTTATGCATCTTTCTCTCCATATCTCAACCACCACCATCACCCATAGGAGCTTGCCACCGTCAGAGGCAGTGCTTTTAATTCAAAAGAGAGATATAGCATTTGCCAATGACCCCTCCCGGTTAGCTCCCACCATGCTCCTCCCTGGAAACACAGCCTGAAGTACATGCTGCGAGTAAATTTGGCGATATCAGTAAAACTTGGATTGCATCTGGATATCTGGCGACTTGGATCGCATCTGAGTAAATTTGGCGATATGGATCGCGTCTGGGTACATCTGACAACTTTGGTTGCGTTTGGTACATCTGGCAACTTTGGTTGCTTCTGGTAAATTTGGTATTTGACAGAGAATTCAAGTCAAGGTGGAGATTGTTAGAATATGACTTGAATTTGATTTGAGTTTGTTTTGTGTTTTGGGCCTATTTGTTTAGGTTTGTGTTTGAGCTTTGTTTGACCTTTTCCTTGTATGTTTGGGAAAATGTGTTTGGTTCTTTGTTTGAGATTATGAGAAAAGTTCTATAAATACTTTTCACCACCATAATCTGTTGTAAGGTCAGTCAGATTAGTTTGTTTGGTTTGTCCGTTTGAAATTTGGTTTGTAACATGTACTCTTCTCAAATTAGTGAAATTTGTTCTTCCCTGCCCGTGGATTAGCTAGCACACATTGTGTTAGTGAACCACGTTAAATTTGTGTTCGTTCGTGTTGGTTTGGATTATCGATTGCACGCTTCTGATGGAGTTTAACGCCTTTTTTACTTACCCAATACCGTCGCCGATTCATAAGTAACTTTTGCTTTCAATCTCCCTTCGAAACCTAGAAGTCCTGTTTTGAATTTTGATTTCCAAATCTATATTTTCCCCCTTGCCGGATTCCTGGATGCATGTCAGAGAGTCGGGAAGCAAGGGAAGGCAAAGAGTATGAGAATCAAGGTGAGGAGAGTGGCGGGTGGCGAGGAAGTGTGAGCCGATGTGAGGTGGGACGAGATTGAGAGTTATGACATGGAAGAGGTCAGAGGAGTGGATAGAGGCGAAGAAGGAAGAGAGGATGGCCATGGATTCGGATGGGAAGCCTGAGCCGACAAGGCAGAGTTTGATCGAAGTTGTCGCTGGAGGCTTGTGGGTCGATGTGAGATTGGTGGCTTAAGAAGGTGTCGACGCCCAATGTTACGGAGAAGATTCTAGAAGGATGTAGGTACATGCATGCATCTTGCAATTCATGCACCAATGTACATACATCCCCCCCTCCCTATCTTTTATTCATGCACCTAGTTATTATGATTCATGTATGAGTGCTTATGCATTCACCTCATTTATTACATTCATGTATGGGGCTGGTTCATGTATGGGGGGATTATCTAGGTTCGTTCATTTATGACGGCCATGTACATTGTACTTAGTGGAGAGGATGCCTATATAAGCAGCCCTCTCCACCACTTTTCATTCATCCAGAAATAAGAGAGCTTTCCATCTCTAGAGAATTTCCCAACTTGTGAGTTTGAGTGAATACGAGCAAGGCTGACTTAGCGCTCTAACGAGACTTGAGTGCTAAGTGCCGCACGGCCAAGAGTTGGTCTGTGACAAGTGGTATCAGAGCCAAGGTCGTAGCTCAGCAAGTGAGAAAGAACCTCGAGGAGATGGCTGGATCCGGAAGCGAAGTTCACAACAATGACGAACAACGCGGTCGTGAGGAGAAGAAGGATCCAAACAGCAAGAAGAATCGTGATGGATCAACTCGAGAGCCTTTGGTGGCAATCGAGGGGAGGCTCAAAAGAGCGGAGACGAAGATTGCCAAGCATAAAACCTTGTTCGAAGACATGGAGTCGAAATTCGATCAAGTCAGCGGAGAGGTGCAGACTTCGAAGGACGACATGCGAGGCATGGGCACTCGAATGTCAGGCTTGGAGGTGGGGTTAGAAGCTTTCAGAAACGAGTTTGTGACCATCATCACCAACGCCATCGACTCCTTGAGGGAGACCGTTCGAGGCCAGGTGGACGAAGTGAGGGAAGAATTTGACGAGCTTCGAGGAGAGCTCAATCTCGTCAAAAGAGTCGTGGCTAACGGACCTGCCGCGACTCAATCTACTCCACGAGTAGATGTTCCAAGGCCAAAGAACTTCGGTGGGTCGAGGAACGCGAGGGAATTAGAGAATTTCCTATGGAGCCTTGAACAGTATTTCAAGGCCTCCGGCATCAACGATAATGAAGTCATGGTGCGAACTGCCTCCCTTTACTTGGTCGACACGGCCATGGTGTGGTGGAGAAGGAGGCAAGGCGATGTAGAGAGAGGCACATGTGTGATCGACACATGGGAGGATTTCCGTCGAGAAATCAAGAAGCAGTTCTACCCGGAGAATGTGGAGATGGAGGCTCGTGCAAAGCTTCGACGACTCACCCACACCGGCGGAATTCGTGAGTATGTCAAGGAGTTCTCGAAATTGCTACTCGAGATCCCCGATCTGCCGGACAAGGAGGCTTTGTTTGGCTTCCTTTTCGGATTGCAACCTTGGGCAAAGTTGGAGCTCGAGAGGCGTGGAGTGCAAGATCTTGCTACTGCCTTAGCAACGGCAGAGGCTCTCACGGAGTACAAGAAGAGTGAGAGGCCGAACGAGTCGAAGAACTCGAGGAGCAAAGGAGGAGGAGATCATCGGCAGCACTCCAAAGAAGGAAGAGGCTCGTACCAACATGGAGGCTCGATCAAGGGAGCAAGATCTGGTAACTTTGACAAACCCATGTCTTGTTTTCTTTGCAACGGTCCACATAAGGTGCGAGATTGCCCAAAGAAAAGCAAGCTAGCAGCCTTGGAGAAACAAGAAGGGGAGACCAAGGAGAATGCTAGGGAAGACGAAGGGAAGATAGGCTCCATGCGGAGGCTAGGCGCGGCGAAGTCCGGCGCCAACGAAGTTAGCAAGGGGAGATTCTTTGTGATCACCCAATTCGAGGGAGGCGAGTCAAAAGCATTGGTTGACACTGGTGCGACCGACAACTTCCTCCGAGTGGAGGAGGCGGAGCGCTTCGGGATCGCTTACGAGAGAAGGCAAGGATCGCTCAAGACCGTCAATTCCGAGGCAATACCCATCCATGGGGTTGCCAAAAACGTGCCTTTGAAGATTGAAGGTTGGGAAGGTGCTGCCGACTTTAACGTCATCACTATGGATGACCATCCGGTCATTCTTGGCGTCAACTTCATGGAGAAAGAAGGTGCGGTGATGGCAATGAAGTCAAACACTCTTTGCCTTGACAAGTGAGACAAATTTTGCGCGGTGAAGATGTTGCGCGAAGAAGGGCCGAAGAGAGCTTTATCGGCCATGCAATTGGTGAAGGGAATGAAGAGAATGGAACCCACGTTCCTTGTCACTTTGCGAGCGAAGGAGGAAGGAGGCTCGGTGGCGCCAACACCACTCATCGAGGGCGTGTTGGAAGAGTTCGTAGATGTGATGCCAAAGGAACTACCAAAGAAGCTCCCGCCAAGAAGAGAAGTCGATCACAAGATCGAGCTTGAGCAAGGAGCGACGCCACCAGCGAGAGCACCTTATCGCATGGCCCCTCCCAAGTTGGAGGAATTGAGGAAGCAACTCAAGGAGTTGATGGATGCTGGTTTCATCCAATCATCAAAATCCCCCTATGGAGCACCCGTTTTGTTCCAGAAGAAGAAGGATGGTTCGTTGCGAATGTGCATCGATTATCGAGCTATTAACAAGCTCACGGTGAAGAACAAGTGGCCCATCCCCAATATTGGTGACTTGTTTGATCAACTCGGAGAAGCAAAGTGGTTCACGAAGCTTGATCTTCGCTCGGGGTACTACCAAGTGAGGATCGCCGAGGGGGACGAGGCAAAGACCGCTTGCGTCACGAGGTATGGCTCATACGAGTTCCTTGTTATGCCTTTTGGTCTAACCAATGCTCCTGCTACTTTTTGCACATTGATGAACCAAGTTTTCGAGCCGTTCTTGGATCGCGTCGTTGTGGTGTACTTGGATGACATCGTGGTGTACAGCAACACACTCGATGAACATGCCGAGCACTTGCGACAAGTGTTCCAAGTCCTTCGAGACAACGAGCTCTACGTCAAGAAGGAGAAGTGCACTTTTGCAGCCGCGGAGGTTCCTTTCCTCGACCACATCATTGGCGGAGGCAAGCTAAAGATGGACGAAGCAAAGGTGGAGGCGATACAAGGATGGGAGCCGCCAACGAAGGTCACCGAGTTGCGATCATTCCTCGGCCTGACCAACTATTATAGGAGATTCATCAAGGGATACTCCGCTCTTGCAGCACCCTTGACGGATCTTCTAAAGAAGAACAAGGCTTGGGAGTGGTCGGATCGGTGCCGCGAAGCATTTGAAGCCTTGAAGGATGCGGTGACGAAGGAGCCAGTGTTAGCACTTCCCGATCCAACGAAGGCGTATGAAGTGCAGACGGATGCTTCCGATTTTGCAATCGGTGGGGTGTTGATGCAAGAAGGGCACCCAATTGCTTTTGAGAGCCGCAAGCTCAACGAGGCGGAGAGGAGATATGCGGTGCAAGAGAAGGAGATGACGGCGGTGGTCCATTGTTTGAGAACGTGGAGGCATTACTTGCTTGGGTCGAAGTTCGTTGTAAAGACGGACAATGTGGCGACGAGTTACTTCCTCACACAGAAGAAGCTCACGCCCAAGCAAGCAAGGTGGCAAGATTTCCTCGCGGAGTTCGACTTTGTGCTAGAGTACAAGCCGGGGAAGGCAAACTTTGTGGCCGATGCTCTTAGCCGAAAGAGCGCACTTGCCGCCATCAGCCAGCCGCAATTCCCCTTGAAGAAGAGGATCGAAGAAGGCCTTAGCCACGACCCCTTCGCCAAAACCGTGGTCGAGTACATCAACCAAGGGAAGACTCGGCGGTTTTGGATGAAAGGGGGGCTCATCGTGACTAAGGGGGAGCGAGTGTTCGTGCCGCGGTGGGACAACCTACGAAGGGAGATCATGAAGGAGTGCCACGACTCCAAGTGGGCTGGTCACCCCGGCATTGAGCGCACACAAGCTCTCATCGAGGAGGCTTACTATTGGCCTCGTATGAAGGATGACGTGGAACTCTACGTCAAGACTTGTCTTGTTTGCCAGCAAGACAAGATGGAGCAGCGGAGTCCGGCGGGATTGTTGGAGCCACTACCTACTCCACAACGGCCTTGGGAAAGCGTGAGCATGGATTTCATAATCGGCCTTCCCAAAGTCGAAGGGTGTGGCTCCATCATGGTCGTCGTCGACCGATTTTCGAAGTATGGCGTCTTCATCGCGGGGCCCAAGGACATGACGGCCGAGGATGCAGCCCGCTTGTTTTTCAAGCATGTTGTGAAGTATTGGGGCATCCCGGTTAGCATCGTCAGCGATAGAGACGGCCGCTTCACCGACAAGTTTTGGAGGGAGTTGTTCAAGATGATGGGCTCCGATCTCAACTTCTCCACGAGCTTTCATCCTCAAACGGATGGGCAAACCGAGCGGGTCAATGCTTTGGTGGAGGTCTACTTGAGGAATTATGTGAGTGCCAACCAGAAGGATTGGGTGAAGCTATTGGATGTAGCCCAATTCTCCTACAACTTACACCGAAGTGAAGCCACGAGCATGAGTCCGTTCGAGTTGGCGACCGGGCAACAGCCGTTAACACCTAATACGGTGACGACGGGGTACAAGGGCAACAGCCCAAGTGCCTACAAGTTTGCACGAGGGTGGCACGAGAAGATGGACTTAGCGAAGTCTTATCTCGCTCGAGCAAAGAAGAAGATGAAGAAGTGGGCGGATAAGAAGCGGCGTCACTTGGAATTCGAGGAGGGAGACTTGGTGATGGTGAAGTTCTTCCCTCACCGATTCAAGCACCTAAAAAATGTGCACAAGGGGCTGCTGCGACGATATGAAGGGCCATTTCCGATCTTGAAGCGGATTGGCACGGTGGCGTACAAAGTCGAGTTGCCATCGCACTTGGAGATTCACCCCGTCTTCCATGTGAGTCAATTGAAGCCATATCATGAAGACAAGGAAGACGGAGCACGGAAGGAGTCGGCGAGGGCACCAACTCTCGTCACCACAACACATGAGCACGAAGTTGAGGAGATCTTGGCTCATCGTGTTGTGCCTAGGCGTAGGGTTCACCCAAGCTACGCGGAATATCTTGTCAAGTGGAAGGGGCGGCCGGAAAGCGAGATCACATGGGAGAAGGAGCTTTCACTATGGCGTCACAAAGACTTGATCGAGGCATTTCATGCGGAGTCCGCGACGAGGGCGTCGCGAGATTGAGTGGGGGAGAATGTTACGGAGAAGATTCTAGAAGGATGTAGGTACATGCATGCATCTTGCAATTCATGCACCAATGTACACACATCCCCCCCTCCCTATCTTTTATTCATGCACCTAGTTATTATGATTCATGTATGAGTGCTTATGCATTCACCTCATTTATTACATTCATGTATGGGGTTGGTTCATGTATGGGGGGACTATCTAGGTTCGTTCATTTGTGACGGCCATGTACATTGTACTTAGTGGAGAGGATGCCTATATAAGCAGCCCTCTCCACCACTTTTCATTCATCCAGAAATAAGAGAGCTTTCCATCTCTAGAGAATTTCCCAACTTGTGAGTTTGAGTGAATACGAGCAAGGCTGACTTAGCGCTCTAACGAGACTTGAGTGCTAAGTGCCGCACGGCCAAGAGTTGGTCCGTGACACCAAGACCAGAGCTTCGAAAGCAGAGAATAGAAATAGGAGAAGGAAGAAGACGGGTGGGCATTGGCGGAGGAGATAAAAGAATTGGTTCTCCGCTAAAGTGAAAGGATAAATTAAAAATAATATCTATAAAATTAATTATTTAATTATTAAAAAATAATTTAAATATTATTTTCCTATGTGGCATCTACGTGTTGCCGCCACTTCATCGATAGTCAGACAATGGTTGACCACCATTAGGTCAATCGTTACCTACAGAAATTCGCGTAACACAAATGACGCAGACCTTTAATCAATTGGAATATTAATGTATTTATTGAAGTTCCGCAACACAAATTGCAAATTCGCAAAAGATTGGGAAACGGCTACGATGCTAATTGTACAATAGTTAGTATCGTTCTAACCAAGAGAAAAACTACTACTAGTTTGAATTAGTAGTGATTTAGCTTAGATGTTGTATTGATTTTATAATAATCCGTAGTGATTTCGTTATTTTTAGTAGCGTTTTTTGCTAGTTATCACGGTGCTAACTCCTATAAGGGTTAGTACCTAATCCTATTGATATTTTTATTGCTATTAGCTCATATTAAAAGTACCACATTCTTAAATAATATATTAATTTTACTCCAAAATATCACAAATGCAAAATAACACATCCACAGAAGCCGGACAAATCCAAATATGAGATATGAGACTACGGTCAAAGGTCTGCCATTTGGATTTCTGACATTTATTTTTTCTTTCTTTTTTAGAAACATTTTTATCGGTGAAGAGAAACGTTAGCACAGTGCTCATTCTCTTTCCTCTCCCCTTTTTCTCCCACAAAAAAGTATAAAATGAAAGTTATGATGCCCACTAACTTGCTTATAGTTTGATTTTCTATTAGCAAACATAGACCAAGATATTGAAAACTAAGTCATCGAACATAATACGGGTTGAGCATCCATAAACACTTATCTCATTTCCCTCCTTTATGCTTCATTTTTCCCTAGCAACTTTAAATGAAAAAAAGGTGACATTTATTCCACAATCCTTGAAAAATCATTTTCCCGTCGCGGAGACTTTCCTTGCACATATAAGACTTTAAGAGAAAAGTCGTAGTTTTTTGTTTCACTGCAAAAACATACAAGTTGTTTTTCAGATAACATATCAAAAGAGGTAAAAGGGGAATATTGAAGAAAGGATGGTTGTGGAATCGCTGAGTCCAATCAAGAATTTCGAAATAGATACATACGACACTGATGATGATGGAAGACCCCGACGAAAAGGTGACATTTCTTTCACTTCTTTTCCTTGTTTTTGTCAAAAGTTTCATCTGCATTCATATATCGATTGTCTTATTGACTTTATCTCATATTGAAGAAAGGCCGACAAGATTGAGTGTTGAAATATTGCGTCTTTGCTATTAATCAACAATTTCATAATGATTTTATCTATTATTTTCATGATAAATGATAGGAAACCGATTAATTTATACTTTAATAGCATTTTGGTTTTCAATTTACTGAAGAATATGTTTATATGCTTAAATGTAAGCATTCGTCAACCAATTCATCAAAGAAAATTGTTCTTTGATAGTTGTTTAATTAAAAATGGGGGCAAAGTAGCACCACCTCATATTGGTACAAATTGATTGGATGTACAGATCTCTAGATTGTCACATCGACTAATAATGAATGCTTTGATCGAAAGGATTAGTAAGATGGGTACAAAAAAAGAAAATCGTTGTGTATGTATTGCCAAGTAACCTACTACTATTAAAAAAGAAACTTATGGGCCGGGAACGGGAAGTGGCCTTCTAGACCCATGTGAAATTTTGAATTTTGGATCTCGAAATAAGTTTAGATATGTAATGAATCTTCTGAGTTTTGCTCTAGTTATGCAACAAATACCGAAGTTGGCTACGAAAGCCCTATCGTCATGGTAGGGTATGTTGAATGCATATCTTAGTGGCACGTGCTTGGCCTTTTATATTATGCTTGTGCATGTTATTATATGATGGATTACTATTTCAAAATTCATATCACTATGTGTATAGTTGCCAACATACCATAACGAAACTGGTCATCCATCAAATTGGTCTATGAACCAATATGATTGGAGATTACGCATATAATTTGTTGATTAAACATAGTTCACTAATGTTTTTTTTTTCCGTTTTGGTTATTGGGGATGATGAAGGAACCATGGTGACAGCAAGTGCACATATAATCACATCAGTGATAGGATCAGGGGTGCTATCATTAGCGTGGGCCACGGCCCAATTAGGATGGGTTGCTGGGCCAATTGTGCTTTTTGGATTCGCTGCAATTACTTGGTACACTGCTTGTCTACTATGCGACTGTTATAGATGCCCTGGCCCCAATTTCGGCACCCGAACTTACAACTACAGTGGCGCTGTCAAGGCCCATTTAGGTACCAAATACAAACTAGGTTTTCAGTCATTATTTAGTTCCATACATCTCTTATTATATGTTAATGATCTCTAAAAATCATGGACCATGAAACCGTACCGGAGAGCGTACCGGGAAAGTCAGCGGTAGGGTATTTTATGGTAAAATCGTGGTTTAACCGTAGTTCAACCGTTATTACCGGTAAATACCGCCTATCGGTTTAGCCTCCAATACTGGTATTTCGTGGTTTAACCGCCGCGGTACGGTACGGTTTCATGGATACTGCTAAAAACGAGCTTCAATTTCGTAATGGGTATAGCTTAAAACTGGATTGTTTGTCAGGAGGAATGCGGTCCAAGTTTTGTGGAGTAGTTCAATTCATATATCTTCTAGGAACTGCCATTGGATACACCATTGCCACACCCATTAGTATGGCGTAAGCTCCCCAATCGCATTACTCTTAATGCCTTCCCTTTTTGTGGACGTACGAATTAGACATCATTAATACTACTATTACTAACAAGATTTTGGTTGTCAAATTCCTGTGCAACAAATGGGGAAAAATGAATTATATACACGATTTCGCCACAGAGCTATAACAAGATCCAACTGCTTCCACAAAGAGGGACACGGAGCAGGGTGCCACACGTCCAACAACAAGTTTGTGATCATATTTGGGATCATTCAGATCTTTCTCAGCCAGCTCCCAGACTTTCACAACCTCGCTTTCATCTCGGTCGTGGCCGCCGTCATGTCCTTCGCCTACTCCACCATTGGTCTCGGCCTCTGCGTAGCCACGATAATAAGTATATCACTCACTTTCTAAACATGACATCGCATGCATGCACGTTCTCTCTTGCTATAGATATGCTTTGTGACGCTATGCATGCATGATCTTTCCTTTTTTTTTTTTTTTGCCTGCCTAGAGAATCACAACATTGAGAACACGGGGCTAATAGGGGTAAAGATTGGCGAAGGAGGCCTCACCAAATCAATGAAGGTGTTCAGCGTGTTACAGGCTATAGGGGATATTGCATTTGCCTATAGCTACGCCCCAATCCTTCTCGAAATTGAGGTATTCACTTTTTAATTATTATTAGTAAATTAAATAATGTATGTATGTATAGTGATGATATTGTTAGTGTTGTGGTATATGATCCACGATTGAATTTCTCCCAACAACTCGAGTTATTGGGAATTTGGGATCAACTGGTTCTTGACATGGTATCAGTCTTCAAACCTGTGCAAACTTCAAGCCCTTGTGAGTGGCTTTCGTTTAAGGGGGCGTGTTAGTGTTGTTGTATATGATCCACGATTGAACTTCTCTCAACAACTCAAGTTATTGGGATCAACTGGTTTTTGACAAATATTGGCATGCGCATGCAGGACACACTGAAATCAAGTCCTCCGGAGAATGAGGTAATGAAGAAAGCATCAATGATGGGGATTGCAGTGACGACTGTGTTTTACGGGCTATGCGGTCTTCTTGGGTACGCAGCATTCGGCAACGAGGCACCGGGAAACTTGCTCACCGGATTCGGCTTCTACGACCCTTTCTGGCTTGTCGACATTGCTAACCTCTTCGTTGTGATCCACCTGATCGGGGCATACCAGGTCTTCATCCAACCAACCTTCCAGATCGTGGAGGAATGGTGCAAAAGGAAATGGCCACAGAATGGATTCATCGGAAATGAGTACCCCGTCAAGCTCTGTGCTGGCATCGGCGACTTCAGGTTGAATGCATTCAGATTGGTGTGGAGAACCACCTACGTCGCCGCAACTTGCGTGGTTGGGATGCTTTTCCCTTTCTTCAACAGCGTGCTCGGGCTGCTTGGTGCCTTGGCATTTTGGCCGCTCACTCTATATTTCCCGACCGAGATGTACAAGAAACAAGCTGGAGTGGAGAGGTTTAGCGCCGCTTGGATGCGCGTCACCGTTCTTAGTGTCGTCTGCTTGGTAGTATCGATTCTTTGTGCTATTGGTTCTTTTGATGGCATCATCACTTCCCTTGAAAAATACAAGCCATTTAAGTTTGAAACTTGAATGTTGTATTTTTTTTTTCTTCTTTTTATTGGATTCATTGTTATATTCCCCATAGTCACTCTCTCTTTTACCTCTTCTTAATTCTCATTTCATCATATAAAAAGTGTTTATTCTATATGAGAATTGTACTCTTAGCATGTAGCTGATCTACACCGAGGAGGTGTTTGGTTATTATGATATCACTATGGAGATTAAAACTTATGCATACCTTGTCAATTAGCAAGTCACTAATAGCAAATTCTGTAAATTTTGTGGCATTGGCTCCTTATTCCAAATTTAGTGGAGGATTGCACAACATTATTTTGGGTAGAATTTGATGATGCGGAAGACGAAACAACACACGAGACAACGATTTACGTGGTATCCTCGATCGATTGATTGATCGAGACTAATCCACGGTGAGCTCAAAGGAGCTCACGGCTGACAATTTTATTATAAGACTACATCTTGACGGCTTGCTTACGACAATCTCCGTAGCTAACCTTATATAGACGTAGGGTTAAAACCCTAATGACAACCAAGTTTCCTTCTTTGACAGGGACAAGGAAAAAAGGAACTTGGAGGACAAAAAATTAATTATTTTTTACTAAATAATTAATATCCTCAACACTCCCCTCAAGCGAAGACAGGAGTGACATGAAGTTTTACTTGTAAAAGCATTCAAAATTCACCAATCAAACTAACGTCAGAACTTTCCAATCATTAACTCAATTGAGTATTTGTCTGGCGATTTAGAAACATCGTCCAAGAGTTGAGATATGGATTGGGTGGGTCCATTGCTACTTTCCTATTACTAGCCTCATCTCTCTCCCTCCCTCTGTTCAATTAGCTTGAGGTTCTACTGAGATTTCCAAATCTAATCTCGTCTAAAATAACACCGGGTTCGGGTCCCAAGCTCTAGAAGCGAACGAATTTGTTCTACTGAAGTCTTATAATAGCCAAAATAAGAAATTGAATCTCTACGAAGGCATAAGAAATTTTAGGATATTTGAATTGAGGGGTGATCATGCATCACATACTGGGATGTTAATGTGTATTGAATGTAATGATGACGATTTGAACCCGCCTCACGGGAATTACCCGACCTGACTCATTCCGTTCTTGACCCATTTTATTTCAATTTCTTACAGTATCTATGCACATTTCTCCTACTTTGACTTTTCATCAACTAGTTAGAGTCGATTTTTCAACTTGTTAGACTCAATTACTCATTTTATTATCACTATTTTTCATTCACAAAAGTGTTTTCCAATTCGTTTTTATCGCAAAATGTTAAAATTGCGTGTATTTTTTTTCAAATAACCGCGCTGGTTTGAACAGCCCCGACCCGCAGTAGCGTGAGGCGGGGCATGGGCATTGAGGTACCCGTCCCGCCTCGCCCCATTGCCATCACTAATTGAAGGGTGCTTGTACAACTTTGCTTCATGTTTTTGGTTTTGTCGCCATCAACCCGTCGTATGTTGGAACAAGTTATTATGCATTGTCATTACCCAAATGAACAAACTTTCTCTTATGTTTTATAGAACTCCAATGTGCTGCGAGCCAATATCGATTTGAATTATGATTGATAATGCGAGATGGAGAAGAAGCGGAAAAGAAAGATAGAAAGGGGTTGGAATGAGATGTCATGTGACCATTCATTTGTCCCGCTTAATTTTCATTTTTTGTTAATGAATATTTTCCCTTCTTTCTATGTCTCTAATTTTTTTATTTAAGTTAAGTAGCATAAAATGCTAAAAATTCTAAGTTGTCAAGTTACCACAAGAAATGCCACTCTTAATTTTCATTTTTTGTTAATGAATATTTTCCCTTCTTTCTATGTCTCTAATTTTTTTATTTAAGTTAAGTAGCATAAAATGCTAAAAATTCTAAGTTGTCAAGTTACCACAAGAAATGCCACGTCATTGTATTATGTTAATATAGTCAGCATAGGTACGCTGGTGTTGTGTAATTCAAAATATTTCATGTATGGAATGACTATATTTGTAGTAAAAAAAACTGACTAATTTGTCACAAATGTAGAAGTTTTGGTTATTCATATGTATTTTGTCTGAACTAAACCACCTGTACAATTCAATATTTAATAATTAAACCAATGTTACTTGATTTTCAATTCAGAATTAGTTTCATTCGATAATCACTAACTACAAATAAAATATAAAGCATTAAATACCGAACATGTCTCTAGCATAGTTAGTAAATACTCCGTTTAATACACGTATATGTATCCGTACGTACTTTATTCATTTAAAACTTCCGTATCCGTATTATTGTCAAACCGTTTCTTTTTTTACCGTTCATTTGATGGCTCCCGTATTAAACACGTTTAAAACCCGTATAACACGTTTAATATCCGTATTTAATGAATCAAATTACGAACTTTACCATTATTTATATATTTATTTATTTTTAAAATAATAAATTTTATATATTTATGACAATTAACGTACTATTAAACGTAACATTAGCATAGAAACGAAGTAAAATACCCGTACGTATTTTATACGTAACTTTCCCGTACCGTATTTTACTAACTATGGTCTCTAGAGTTTAATTAAATACTTCCTTAATTTTTTTTTTTGTTGAAAGACAGACGCAAAGCGTCTAAATCACATTAGTAGTACAACGTTCATGGGAAGTTCCCATTACATCGCGGCGAAGCCATTGGACGAAGTCCAAATAACACACATTGAAAGGATGTGTGCCAAAATCAAAGTCATGTGCCTTGTTAGCCAAGAAATCGGCGACACAGTTAGCTAATTAAAAATACCCAAACTACCCATGTAACTAATTAAAAATCTCTTCCTATTTTTTAACCGTCAGATTGACATGTCCAGATTTAAGAGCTGGGAGGGGCTTAGTCACTTGACTAAACACCACTTAGTCATGGGATTCGGCCTCAATTAATGCTAGTGCCCCCACAAAATATATCAGCTATCCGAAAATTCTGATCAACCCTCTCTCCGAACTCCTATTTTGACCATTAGATCACTTCCTCTACTTACTTTAATTCAAAATATCTACTCTCCCTTCTCTCTACTCCAGCTCCTAATCTCTGCTTTCCAGGGGCTGCCGTCGGCTCCTTTTGGTGACCGGCGGCAGCTCATGCTTCCCATTTTTCGTTTCCTTGCCTTCCTTGTTTGCCCTTGCCTTTCGGCAGTGTTTTTTCCAGTTTTATCAGTTTTCAATCGTCTTCTCCGATCGATGTGGCATTCCAGTTTCCTCTCCAGTTGAGCTTTTGCTCTTTGGTCTTGTTCTGGGCTTGCTCTCATTTGGGATCTGGAGGTTGCATATTGGATGTCTCATTCCTCTCTTGGTGGTGGTTGATTGTACCAATCTGGTGGTCTCACCGGCTTTGGTGAAGCCATTCGCTGCTCTCCCCATCTGACCTCTCGTGGTTGCTTGCTCTGCCTGGCTGTTCGTCGGATTGTTGAGAGTAGGGTCCTCTCCGGCTGTTTGCTGTGGTGGCTTGGTGTCTCTTTGGAGTGGGTGGCCTTTTCTGGCTTTTCTACGCTCCTTCGAACCCGACTGCTCTGCTTCGACTTCCCCTGCCCTTTCAGCTTGGAGCTATCTGCTTCACAGCCTTTTCCACTGTCATGCAATCTCGCTTCGAGATTCACTGTGTTGGGTGTCTTCGAGCAAACCCCAGGAGTCGGCTTATGGCATTGCAGTGTACTTTGCCATGGAATTCGTTGTGAGCGAACAAGCTGATGCTGATCTGTTTGCTACTTGGTTTGATTGGAAACTAGAGGGATTATGATTGTGTTGGATTTGGTTCAAGCGATAGGCATTTGGTGTGTGTTTTCATTCTGTGCCTTGCTTTCTCCTGATGTATTTTCCAGGCATGGTTTGATTTCATCTTGTGTTTCAGTGCTGCCTTGATCTTGTTTTGGATCCAGGGTTTTTAAATCCCTCTTTGTAACCGATCACTCGAAGTGCAATCCAAGATCCCTTTGTCAAAAAAAAAAAAAAAAAAAGATCACTTCCCTCTCAATCTTTGTCATCCATTATGGTTTTGTAGTAATACAAGCTATAGGATTTTGTACCCTAACCCAAACTTATTGCAGGAATTAACTTTTATGGCAATGTTTAATTTTCATGAATATATTCCAAACAGCCCAATCAAAAGAAAAAAGGAAAAGAAATTTCATGTTGACTCCGATATTACTAGTAGAATTGCAAAATTAGCAACATCTGCTTCCATTTCAGATCATATGAGCAACATCTACTTGTATATCATATGACCAAATAGACATTAGCAACTGGAATTCGTCTTTCCTTCTGACATGACAAGGGTGAAGATGGACAAATGTTCTTCCATGCACTATCCTGTTTTCATACACTACTCTCTGTATTCCATATCAGATGCTATAACAGCGGGCAAAAGAAAGAATTTTTCAGGAAGAGTAATTATTTGTTACTAGCAAGACCATAAACCCCTACTGCAACCATCATACCTCTTTTTGGAATAATGGCACTATGGCAGTGTCTTCAGTTGACGCCTTTCCATCTATAAGATCTGATGTCTCGCTGAGCAAAAGAATCGATGTAGTTCAACAATGAAAGGTATCAAACAAGTCAGAAGCCCCTCAAGTTGCCGACCTTGACCCAGTCCAAGCACGCGGATCATCATCTTGCCCATTCATCCCAAGTACATGGCTTTCTTGTAAATAGGTCACGCCGGTCCATACAACACGAGTCAGTAGAATACTTACGAAGACCACAGTTCCAAGCGTACAAACCACCTGCTCTCAGACCGGCCTAATCAGAAACCACAAATGGGATCTGTGCAGCACAAGATTTAAAGGAACATAACGAGGATGGACAACACTTTCATTCTAAGAAAAAGGAAACATGTCATTCCACTGCAGAACGCTCCTGAAACTTGATCATGCATGAGTTTCATTATTCCAGGTTCAACTCAAAGAAAAAGGAAAGCACTCTCAAAGATCAAATTAGGTAGCAAAAAGTTCAAGAAACTAAACGGTAGATTTCATATCACCACAGCCTCCTGAATTTGGCAATGGAATCCAATAGCAATATGCTATTTGAGGACACAGAAGCCAGACCACAAAATCTTGTCTCAAATAAATATATTGATTAGAGGACTGGCCAAGGGATTTCCTCGTACCAATAAGAATCTACTGTTATCATCATCGTCTGAAAATTTTCATGCACTAGTCCAACGATTTCCCTGAGTCCAAATGGAGATCCAACCTCGCACAAGGTGCTTTTAAGCTTAATGTTAGCTCTCGTCCATGTTGCAACCATATAGGTGTTTGAAAGTAACAATACCTTTCACTAAAATCCAATATAAGATGACACTGTTCTCGAAATTGAGACACGCAGCTAAATTCTAGCTCATAACTGCTGGTATCAACTAACTACGGACGCCAGAACAGTCCATCCAACCCAGTCTCATCAGCTGTTTAAACAACAAAACTGCTGGTATCAACTATCTAATGAAAAGATCAAAGCTTAATCTTTTTCTAGTTGCCCCACAAAACCACCGACGAGGGACGGATTTACATGCTAAATGATAAAGCCACCAGCAGCGCTCCAGGAAAGTAGTGAAAGAGCTCCCTCACAGTTGTTAGACAAAGTTACAGCATAAACAAGGTGACGAATTCAAACCCTATTTGAAAGCATCTACTGATCATGTACAATGAGAGACGGATATCTGACAATCTTACGGATATTCGAACGCAGATAGAGGTCAGATTGATTGCAATGGCAACAGAAGCAATTCACTTACCTCAAGAAACGCTTTCAGAACCCACAAGAACGCAAGCACTATCACCCCATCGACCGAAAACCCTACCTAGCAATTTCCAAGAACGAGAAAACGGGGAAGCCCAAATTACGATAAGGATCTCAAAGTAGCTACATTAGGGGAAGCAAAACTAGCAATTAAAAAGCAGTGAGTTTTCGCTGCAGAATTCCGGGAAGCAATCAGATATTACCAGTTTAGAAGAAATGATGGCTGGCAAAATTGACCGGAGGGCCTTCCTCGCTCGTTTAGCAATCTTTCGGTATACGTTTTGAACGAATTTCACGAACAGATCGAGACTTCGATCCTCCTCCTCTTCCTCTTCGTAATCAACATCATCGCCGTAACTGTCTTCTACCAACGCTGACCTACCAATCGAACGGCTCCAATCCCTAGAGTCGCCGAGGAAACCATCGTCCCCAGCCGGACTGAAATCGGGACCCCGTCTCGAACTTGGTCGAGCCAACAAACGACGAGAAGGCAGGAATTTTGTGGAATCCTTCAGTTTGAGGGCGTAATTTACTTTAGATGCAAAGAAGCTACTTGGAAAAACAGGAGGCGAGTCGGAGGTGAAAATTTTCATCGCCGAGAGCCTGGAGTGCCGACGAATGACTTTGTGGTGACCCGCGGCCGCGATGAGCGAAGACATGTGATTATGAACAGGGACAGGGGTGGAAGTCGGCAGGAAGCTGAGCTCCAGAGAGATCAGTTGGAATTTGGAAGCAGAGCAGAAGTAGAGGCATGAAAAATTGTTGGGGCGGTGGGTCTACAAATGGGAATAGTATTTAATGAATAGAATATTACAAAACTACTCAAGTTCTACTTGATTTGATGTCCTAAATTTGTCGTCCTAAATTATACTGAAATGATTATTCTCGATTAAAGGGAAAAATCTCAAGATATACTCGTTTTAAAAAAAATTACCAAAATACATACATTTTATGAAAATTCTCAATTTACACGTGTTTGGGCATCACCGCGGTCAGTGCAGTCAAAATCGCGCTTTAATGCATAAAAACGTATGATTTTACGTTTCTAGGGTAGGAAAACGTTTCAAATCACTAATAAAATCATTTTTCACTTAAAATCGGTCAAAAGCGTTAGCAGAATCGTTAAAATCGTTGAAATCGGATAAAAACGCATTTTCAAACCGATTTTACCCGATTCCAAGCAAATGAGAAAACTGTCTCCACCAAACCAAAATGACGTTGTTTCGATCACTTTGGACAAAAAAAAAAGGGAATGGGGTGGATATCGGGCTGAGGTCTTCCACAATCCCTAATTGTTCGTCTCATGTCTCCAGCACTCCAACGAGGTAGGCCCCGCCATCCGCACTCGTCATCGCCTGTTGCCGGCGTCGCGAGGCAGACCTTCCAGACTCTAGCGAAGATTCTAAAGCTGCTACAAGGCTCCGCAGCCGTCGCCACCAGTCCGCCAGCAAAGCTCTAGCCGTCGCACTCGATAGCTCCTCCAAGCCTCCAACGCGGCAGTGCCCGTCGCACTCGTCATCGCCTGTCGCAACTCGCCGGCACCACAACAGGTTAGTTTCCTTCTCTTCCTTGTCCTATCTCGTCGCCACTTCACCAATGCCGGATTGTACAGATCGTATAGCAGTTTCAATGTTGCTCCACCATGTATGTTCAGATCCATTCCTTGCTTTTTCATACTTTTTTTATTGGAGCTTTGGTTCTTTGTGTTTTCGAATTTGTATAAGTAAATGAAATGGGGTTTCTTTTCGTTTCCAGCTTGGATCCTACATCGATCTAACTTTCTCAAATCAATGGTCAAGTTTTCATAATATGAAAAATGATGACAACTTTTCATGATGGGAGATTATATAATCGATGAATTGATGTAGTTTTCCTTCTATCCATTATAACATTTGTGTGCTTTGATTTCGAGAACTTGGATTATTAAACTCGTATGTTATCATGTAAACTTAAACCAGCTTGTGAGAATTTGGAATTTTAACTCGTATGTGGGTTATGATTTATGTTTATAAAGTTATTGTTAAGATGTTATGAGTTTGTTCTAATTTAGACATGAATTGCAAGTATTTATTCTTTTATCTAAACTCTGTGCACTTATTTTTTACATAGTTTATGTCGTACTTAACAGATTTTTAACTATTATACAGGATGCATAAAAAACTTTTGCATTTACGCTTTGATTCACCGCTTTTCGATTTTACCCCTTTTCCGCTTTTAGGTAGAATCGCGTTTTTGACTGCATTGACCGCGGTGAATGCATTCCACCGCTGCATACTAAAGAGGTGAATGCATCACCGCTGTTGACGGTCGCGGTGAAAGCTTCACCGCGTTTGTCGGTCGCGATGAAGGCCTAACCTAAGGCTGAAACTTCAAACCAACGTAACTTTGCGCTCGGTTATTTGATCGTAGCGAAATTTTTTCGATTCTGCATAACTTTTCAAGATCTTTCAATCTGCAACCGGCCTTCATCCCAAAAAATATCGTTTGCTACCCTGAACGAGCAATTTTTCAATTTTCCAAACTTTAGAAGGTCATTACTTTGTGCTCCTCAATCCAAAAGTCATGAAGTTTTCTTTTTATTGCGCATAACTTTTTAATAACTACAACTTTTACTAGGAAAGAATTTTCCAAACAAAAAATAGTTTTGGGTATACGGGATTTTGGGAATAACTTTGCCTTTACTTTTTACAAATTCACATACATTCCAAAATTATAATTATGGTCAAAGTTGTAGTCCTTAAAAAGTTATGAGAAATCAAAATAAGTTTCATGACATTCGGATTGCGAAGCACAAAGTTATGGTCTTCCAAAGTTTGTCGAAATGGAAAAATATCTCAGGAGCATGATTTACCACTCCCCCAGCTGTGGTTTTCCTGGTTGTCTCTTTCAAAATGGTGGTACAACACGAATTTCCACAGCAGGCTGACGCTGACACTCTTTGAGGCCTTGTATGGCTACTCACCATCTCACTTTGCTCTCCAAAACCCGTTGTCAACTACTGTGGCAGTTGTGGCTGATCGACTGACTCAACAACAAAGGGTGGTGGGACTCCTGCGAAATAATTTGGCCAAAGTTCAAAATAGTTGTGGCTGGCCGAAGCTTAAGGAGCCACCATCTAGCTTATGACATAAAAGTAGCGCTTGTTGGGAGGCAACCTAACATAGGTTTATGTTTGTTTTTATTTTATTTGGATGTTAAGTACTATTATTGTGTAATAATCTCGTCTTGCGCGAGTATTTGTGTGGAGGGGTGGCACGACTCTAACTACACATCCCAACCGACGGCCAAATATAACCGAAGACCGGGTGTAGCATAGGGTAAGCAAGCAATAAAATTTATCGTACCACGGAGATCTAAACTTACCTTACTTCAGGTTTAGGGTTCGTTATCTAGACAACCTCGGATATTGATTAGAAAAACTAAACTAATTAACCTATCACTATTTACAAGGTTGCAACTCTCATGGGTTTGAATCCCCCTAGTTACGTCAATTTGAACGATGTTGAGTACTATCCTAGCTCGAGTGTCTCAATTACTCTACTGTTAAGAGATAGACTCCCTCGGGATCGATCTGGAATGGCGAATCGGTGGATGGGTAGGTGCTCTATTCAACCTTGGGTTTCATATATTGATAGGAGGTAGATCTAATCAACTCCCTTAGAGATTACCTGGACAATATACGATAGGAGTGACCCGAAGACGATAATAATGGGCTCTAAGGGGATGTCACCCTCCTAGGTCAAAAGCTCAAAACATGAAAATGGAAACTCAACTCATGTCATTCATGAAAACATCCATCAATTAAGAAAATCATCAATCAAACATGTAATATGTCACATATATCAACACCCAATCAAAATCTAGAACTAGGGTTATTCTTAAGAGAAGAGGGTGAATTTCTAGAGAGAGTACAAATTGGAGCACATGATCTTCTTCTTATATGTTGATTCCTTGCTTCCAAGCTTGATCAATGCCTTCAATTAAGCTCCAAGATCACTCAAGAAATCTCTCCTTTGGTGTTTTGGGTCGAAACCCTAGAGAGAGAATCAATTTCTCCTCCAAAAACCAACTCCCCTTTCTCTCTCCTAGCTGCTATCTTTATATTTGCCAGACAGTGCCGACTTCACGATCACTTCTCACGCCCATGATATTAGCAAGTCGAGGCTGATCTTGGCAAAAAATGCACCATTTTGGGCCGTTTTTCACGGTCTCGGGACCGTGATATCTTTTAGGCCCGCAAGATGTACAATGGCTGCTGAAATTTGGCAACTTCATGGTATGGGGGTGATTATCATGGTCTTAGGACCGTGATAAATGAGTGATGCCCTTGAAGTCTTGCACTTCACTCCCTGGGGGTGATTTCACCCTCTCGGGGCGTGACAAATGCCTTCAGCCGGTGAACATTGCACAACCTCCACTTTATGGCTCGTGTTGTCTGTTGACCTCCGAATTATCCGAAACACGTCCAAGACCTTCCCACACGTACTAGGACCTGAAATATGACAAAAGAAGCACAGTTGAACCCGAATGTGTACAATTGAGTGGTAAAATGTGTACAATCGAACCCGAATCACACCCCCACACTTGAATGTTTGCTTGCCCCAAGCAAACCAAGTACAAAACAAAGTAAGCTTACAACTTCTTTTTCAACAAATTTTTTGGGGCATGTCATAAAGCACAAAACGAATGAATCACAATAGTTACTTGATACCGACCTATGGACAGAAACAAAGTATACTTGGCAACCACCACAAACGACATTCAACTATGGCAAAATAATGCATCACCACCGTAGGTATCCAATCAAATTGATTGGGAAAAATCCAACTAATATTACTTTTTCTTGAGTTTTTCTTCGAACCTAGCAATGAAGGACAAGATTTCGGTGCGATTTTAGTATTTTATGTATTCGTACCAAACTCACTAGAATATGTGCTACAACTATGGGTAAAGTCTTCACACTCAGCCGCCTTGTGGTTATTCATATCCTTCAAGTATTAAAAACTTATAATGATCTCTTAGACAAATATCTTGCTCATTTTCTTCATTTTGATAACAGTATATCAACAAAACCGAAAAGTAATATCGACATTCTAAACAAAATTTTACTTTATATAACAACTCCATACATGATTATTCAGAGATTGTGTGGGGGAAGAAGAGTTGTCACGATAGGATAGGAAAAAAAGAATTGACTATAAGCAACCAACGATTCTCCCTTCTTAAACAACCTATATCCTCCACACTTAATCAACATTTGATTGGTTATCCAACCCCGAGAAATCTTAGTTATTGGTGGGGGTTCGGTTCGTTAGCTGGTATTTGTTCCCCGAACGGCACACTAGTAGGTTTTTGTATGATATTTTACATCTGTCTACTTTTGGCGTCAATGATGATTACGACTTTAAAACCGTGGTTTATGCATAGTTTATAGTTTATAGAGAATCTACCCCATCCTAACCAATTATCCTTATCAATTATCTTTCTATAGTTTGTAAGGAAAGAATTAGAGAGAGAATGTCATTCCCGTTCAAATTTAATGTGCATGGATATTAAGATTGTTACAATGCTTGCATTCTTTATAATACATTATATTTTTTATATTTATGTGTACACAATATATGTATTGTTTTTATATAAGAGTGGTATATATTTGTTTATAATTAGATACTATTTAAAGAATTCGCATATAAGAGTGATGTATGTTTATTTATAATTAGGTATTATTTTTTCATAATTGTGAAATAATATTAATTAAAGAAAGAAAGGTAGTTTACAGCAAGAGGAAAAAGACGGGAAAAACTGCAGCAACAGAGGAAGAAGAAAGCTAAACAACAAGGAAAGACAACCTCACAAAACCAAGACAGAACAAGGAAATCACAGAGATGCAGAGGTTCAACAACCAACAAAGAAAAGCCCCAGCCACCAATCACAGTAACAATTGTTAATAGACACTAATCATGTAAAAAAGAAGCCATTTATCACAGGAGGTAATCATCATTCATCAAAGCAACCCACCCATGATACACAGAGGTCACAAAAAAAAAATCAAGAAACATCTACTCGCTAACAGAAACTGCAATTTTATTTGTTACAAGGTTTCCTACACTGAAACATACCAGCACTAGGCCAGCTTTCCAAGTTTACCTTTACCATCATCATCCTACAAGACTGTATCTTAATTCAACTTCCAGACAGCTGCAGAGACCGAACCCTTAATATTCATCACCTAGGAGAGATAGTGACATTGCCATTCAAGGACCGAATCACACTTGCACCAAGCGAAGGCAAGTAACACTATAGACGGAACCCCCCTCAAAAATCACAGTTGGTCCTCATGTTGCGAGATGTTCTTCGCCCACCCTGGAATAAACCTGGACCAATGTGCTGTGTAAAAAATGGCGGCATGCCCAGCCCAGGACCAACACGTGGGAAAGGAAGCGGGATTCCCAGCCCAGGTATGCGGTCGTAATCTCCACCCAAGATTCCACCAGCAGGATACCCAAGTGGATTAGGATCCCTTCTAATTCCAGGCACAGACCACCTTATAGCTGCCATCTCTTCCTCCTCCCTTTTTCGTTTCCTACTCCACTCAAGTTCAGAAACAAACCTCTGTTTCCAATTGATCATTGGGTAGGTCGCAAGCTGCTCACTTCCAAACTCCTCTGCAAACTTCTGATTCCAAAGCTCATTGTTTGATGATAGATAACGCATCTCCAAAGAAACACATTCCATCCTAGCAACGTCAACTCCAGGAAGCAGCTTCAGAATGCTGAGCTTAAGATCAGTAGGGAGGCTCAGAAAACATGATGGCAAAGGCAAACCGGCCTTGTCACAAAGATCAATCAACAATGGCAGACATAGCCCATCTTTGACATCTTTCCAGAACTTAAAGACCTGGCTTTCATGAGAATAATCCATGGCCTCGAGAGATCCATCACTATCAGTCTGCCTCTTCTGGGAATTCGCCCAAAGCAGGTGCAGAGTCGGGACCAAATTCTTTCCATTCAAGCAGAGGCGGTACGTATTTGCTCCACTTGTAACCAAAGAACCAAAGACATTCAAGAAATTGCCCAAAGTTCGGAACTTCAAAGCGATTGATATAACATCCTTTCCCTGAAGTTGGGGGAGAGTATACGAGACTGAAAGTGCTGACCACATCGAAGGCCAGTCCTTGTCAAAGTGAAACTGCTCCATTCTACTCCCAGACACTGAATCGTAGCCCACAAAACCTGACTCCAGAAAAACTGCGTGAACTGCTGCAAACAGGAGCTTGTGATAACTACTATCACAAGCACCCAGTTCTGCCCTCAACACCCACCGCAGGAAGTACGGCTGAGAAAACCTTTCGCTGATCCCAATAGCATTTACAGACGATGCCCCATCAATATCCATACAATCATCTTCATCTGACTTCACTGTTCCAGATGATTTTCCGCCAAGAGTTATAGACCTGTGTTCATCTACACCGAAATTAACATTCGAACTTTCCCCTTCCGTATTACTCACAACCATCAGGCCAGAATCCCTAGAAATCTCGGAGCTAAGCCCACAATTCACATCACAAGCACTACCCTTCGAATCAAAGGCATCAGATGCTCGGAAATTACCCGAATTAGAAGGTGCCGGTAGGTTTTTACACCCTTCCTTGGCGGACAACTGTCCTCGTGAGGAGGCCATGGAACTCGAACAGGAGCCGGCGCCTAGGGTTTCTGTTGGAACTGGGGAGAAATCGTTTGCGTCAAAAGAGAAATAAATCAGATCGCCAGAGGTAATCCCTAAAGAACGTAATGGATTGAGCGGGGAAGATCCTAGGAGCTCGTCTTTCCGGTTGAGAGAGAAACGGGGAGGAGATGGCGAAGGCGAAGAGAAGGACTCAGAGAGAATCCCTATAAGCTGTTGGAGATTGCATGTCTCCGGAACTTCGAGCTTCAGAGTTTGATTGGTAAGAAGAGACCTAAGTCGCAGTTTCATTGCTGTGGCAGGATAGTGGAAATCTGAGACAGAACCAACGAAAAGGTCGACGGGAGGGGAAAGAGAGAAGGGGAACAAAGGCACAAAAAGCTTGCTTCGTTCGTTCGGTGGGAAAGGGTCAGAATCTTCCGGTTCCGTCTAGGGATGACAATAGTTCGGGTTGGGTCGGGGCGGATAGTGCATATCCGTTACTCTACCCTAAATATTTTAGGCAAGGTTGTTAAATCCCTATCGAACCCCCCGGTTGGACCCGGTTCAACCCGAGTCGGGTTTCAAAACGGCCTCCAGAAAACCCCCCGGTCTGACCCCTAAACAGGGAGAAGTAGAGAGGCAGAAGAGAGGAAAAGGAACGAAGGAAGGGAAATGGTAGGTGGATCATGGAGGTTAGGTAGATTTATTTTGTTGAAAATAAGTTTTTAATAGATATATGTAAGATAAATTTTATTTCACTCATTAAATTTTTAATTACTACTTTATTTGTATATATATTTAGAAAACGTCTAAAACGGCTCAAACCGGCCGGACCCCGATCAGACCATTAAACCTCAAACCCCTTGCTTGACCAGCTCAATGACTTAAACCGGTTTGACAACCTTGATTTTAGGTTTTATTGTTTTTATCAATATTCATATCCACATGTGAAATGGGTAAAAAATCAAAATCATGCTCATACATGTTTGGGTTTCGGGTATACACGGTTATGCATGGGTAATTATTTCTCTTCACAACTCCAACCAATATGTTAAGATTCACACGTATTCTTACATTATGTAAGAGGAAAAGTATGATAATAATTCACTAGAATGAGGAAAATTAATTAAAACAACACAATTTCATAAAAATATTATATTTATATGCTAAATATAAAATTTGTTAGAGAAATATAATGATTACATCTAGACAAAATACATATGCATGTGTATAATCGAGCGGGTTCGGGTTGGATAGTGAGAAACTCATGCCAACCCATTACCCGCAATATTCGGGTTCGGGTTTTATACATACCCACTAAATGTCCTTCGGGTTCGGATTTTACACTACCAAATTAGACCGGATTCGGGCGGATATCCACGGTTACGGATATTTTTGTCATCCCTAGTTCCGTCAAATTCAGGGGAAGTCGATCCAATGATCAGGCGAGGAACGGGTTGGGCTGACTTAAGTGAGGGAGAAGTTTGGCTTGTGGTTGGCTAAGTTGGTCGACTTACTCTTCTCTTCTTCACGTGCGGAGAATTTTGCACCTCACTTTTCTCAAAAGTCAAAATATAATCAAAATTTTGAATTTCAATATGTAACTCATCGACTGAAAAGAACGGGGGAGATCAAAAGTTCGTGGCCTAATATCAACTAGGGGTGGCTATACGGTCCGGGTCGGTTAAACTGTCAAGATTGATCCGGTTTCGGTCCGGTCTTTTTGAAAATGTGGGAATCAAATATTGGATTAGGTATAGTCCGGGTTTGATCAGGTCCGGTTTTGATTCAGTGTGGTCCCCATCCGGTTTTGACCTAGTCTGACCCTGAAAAAAATCAGCAGCATAAACCCCATTTTTTTAGAATACACACACCCTGTTTGTACATAATTTGTAGAAAAAACAAACCGAAAATGGTTCTATACAATATTACATCTCAAAATTACATCTCCCTGGACGCCACAAAGTCGTAAAAGAAAGATGGAAAAACTAAATCTCATTCAACATCCACCGCACAAGCATCAAATTTATTCAACGTCAAATTCAGAAAATGGAAACGAATAGTACAATACTCACAGCTGTTGCTCCCATCCAATTAGCTGATTCCGGCGGCTGCTACCTACTGGTCGCCGGGAATGGGAAGGATCGGTTTTGGACTTCTGTTCCAAAGGGTAGAGGTGGCGGCCGGTGTGGCGACAGGAGGTGTGGACCGCCGACGAGGCTGAGGTGTGTAACGACGAGGCTGAGGTGTGTAACGACGGCAAGGAGGTGAGGCGGCGGGTCGAGGACAGATGAAATCAGAGTCTTCTCTCCGATCTCGCGTCGTGCGGCTCAAAGGGATGGATGGACCTGCTCGCCGTCTACTGACCTGGAGCGGACTGCGGGGACTGGATCCCGAGACGACGAAAGAGCAGACTAGGAGAGACGATGGCCGACAGCGACGAGCCTGGAGCAGATTGCGGGGCCGACGGCGACGAGCCTGGTGGAGGCGCCGAGGAGGAGCTAGTTTGTGTCTTCGTTCGAGTGCGGATTGTTACGCGTAAGATTCTAGAGCATTCTAGAAGGATGTAGGTACATGTATGCATCTTATGATTCATGCACCAATGTACATACATCTCTCTTATCCATCTTTATTCATGCACCTTATTTATTACATTCATGTATGGGGGGACTTCTAGGTTCGTTCATTTATGACGGCCATATACATTGTACTTAGTGGAGAGGATACCTATATAAGCAGCCCTCTCCATCACTTTTCATTCATCCAGAAATTAAGAGGTTTCATCTCTAGAGCTTTTCTCCATACTTGTGAGTTTGAGTGAATACGAGTAAGGCTGACTTAGCGCTCTAACGAGACTTGAGTGCTAAGTGCCGCACGGCCAAGAGTTGGTCCGTGACAAGTGGTATCAGAGCCAAGGTCGTAGCTCATCAAGTGAGGAAAAAAACTTCGAAGAGATGGCTGGATCCGAAAGCGAAGTTCTCAACAATGAGCAACAACCCGGTCGTGAGGAGAAGAAGGATCCAAACAACAAGAAACATCGAGATAGATCAACTCGAGAGCCTTTGGTGCCAATCGAGGAGAGGCTCAAAAGAGCGGAGACGAAGATTGCCAAGCATACAACCATGTTCGAGGACGTGGAGTCGAAATTCGACCAAGTCAGCACAGAGGTGCAGACTTCGAAGGATGACATGCAAGGCATGGGCACTCGAATGGCAGGCTTGGAGGTGGGGTTAGAAGCTTTCAAAGACGAGTTTGTGACCATCATCACCAACGCCATCGACTCCTTGAGGGAGACCGTTCGAGGCCAGGTGGACGAAGTGAGGGAAGAATTTGACGAGCTTAGAGGAGAGCTCAATCTCGTCAAATGAGCCGTGGCTAACGGACCTGCCGCGACTCAATCTACACCACGAGTAGATGTTCCAAGGCCGAAGAACTTCGGTGGGTCGAGGAACGCGAGGGAATTAGATAATTTCCTCTGGAGCCTTGAACAGTATTTCAAGGCCTCGGGCATCGATGACAATGAAGTCATGGTGCGCACCACCTCCCTTTACTTGGTCGACACGGCCATGGTTTGGTGGAGGAGAAGGCAAGGTGATATAGAGAGAGGTACATGTGTGATTGACACATGGGAGGATTTCCGCCGGGAAATCAAGAGGCATTTCTACCCGGAGAATGTGGAAAGGGAAGCCCGTGCAAAGCTTCGACGACTCACCCACACCGGCGGAATTCGTGACAATGTCAAGGAGTTCTCGGAATTGCTACTCGAGATCCCCGATCTGCCGGACAATGAGGCTTTGTTTGTCTTCCTTTTCGGATTGCAACCTCTGGCAAAGTTGGAGCTCGAGAGACGGGGAGTGCAAGATCTTGCTACTGCCTTGGCAACGGCAGAGGCTCCCATGGAGTACAAGAAGAGTGAGAGGCCCAACGATTCGAAGAACTCGAAGAGCAAAGGAGGAGGAGATCATCGGCAGCACTCCAAAGAAGGGAAAGGCTCGTACCAACGTGGAGGCTCGAGCAAGGGAGCAAGATCAGGTAACTTTGATAAACCCATGTCTTGTTTCCTTTGCAACGGTCCACATAAGGTGCGAGATTGCCCAAAGAAGAGCAAGCTAGCAGCCTTGGAGAAACAAGAAGGGGAGACCAAGGAGAATGCTAGGGAAGACGAAGGGAAGATAGGCTCCATGCGGAGGCTAGGCGCGGCGAAGTCCGGCGCCAACGAAGTTAGCAAGTGGAGATTCTTTGTGATCACCCAATTCGAAGGAGGCGAGTCAAAGGCATTGGTTGACACCGGTGCGACCGACAAGATGTTGCACGAAGAAGGGCCGAAGAGAGCTTTATCGGCCATGCAATTGGTGAAGGGAATGAAGAGGATGGAACCCACGTTCCTTGTCACTTTGCGAGCGAAGGAAGAAGGAGGCTCGGTGACGCCAACACCTCTCATCGAAGGCGTGTTGGAGGAGTTCGTGGATGTGATGCCAAAGGAACTACCAAAGAAGCTCCCGCAAAGAAGAGAAGTCGATCACAAGATCGAGCTTGAGCAAGGGGCGACGCCACCAGCAAGAGCACCTTATCGCATGGCCCTGCCCGAGTTGGAGGAATTAAGGAAGCAACTCAAAGAGTTGATGGATGCTGGCTTCATCCAATCCTCGAAATCCCCCTATGGAGCATCCGTGTTGTTCCAGAAGAAGAAAGATGGTTCGTTGCGGATGTGCATCGATTATCAAGCTATTAAGAAGCTCACGGTGAAGAACAAGTGGCCAATCCCCAATATTGGCGACTTGTTTGATCAACTTGGAGAAGCAAAGTGGTTCACGAAGCTTGATCTTCGCTCGGGGTACTATCAAGTGAGGATAGCCGAGGGGACGAGGCAAAGACGGCATGCGTGACGAGACGAGGTAAGGGTGGGAAACGGTGCGGTCCGGTCCAGACCAAACCATAGATACGGTCTGTGGTCCAGACCGAGAGGTTGGAACACAGACCATGGACCAGACCATATACTATACGGTCCAGACCAGACCACACCTGTGCGGTGCGGTCCGGTATGGTCTGGACCAGACATACCATGTTAAAAAAACCTTTACTCTTGTTCGCCCTCCAACCCTTCACCGGTATCTATAAAAAAATCTAGTGACCAATATGCTAGTGAAACAAAAAAATTGTGATCGTATTAAATGAGAAGAAATATGAGGATAGAAGTGGGTTTTTTCAATTTTCAAATAGCCTTATTTCCCTATTCCTCTTTGTGCTACCGCTTCTCTCATCTCTCGAGTGATCCTAAGGTTCTCCCAGTTGATAACTTTTTTGATGACGTCGAGGTAATTTCGAACCACTAAGATGGTCGCATATCTCTCAATAATTTTCCTTATCTCATCAAGGTGAACGAATTTTTTTGTAGTGTTTAATTTTTATCGACTCCATAGTCTAGACATTATCTGTGAATATTATTTATGAGTCTTTCTAATTTTTGTGTGGTACTTTGATAAGGAGATAACATATAAGCGATCATTTTGCAATTTGTTGGCTCTCAACTAGATGAGGAATCAACTAACTTTGTTCTTCAAATACACATATGGAGGTTCAATTTAGTGTTATTTTTGTCCAAGGTAGTAGGTAGTGTGTCGCAGTCTGTTACGGTTTACTGCGGTAGACCGCGGTCCAGACCACTTTAGACCACACACTAAAGGAGGAGACCGCAAACTAGACCAGACCATAGTTCTGGTCTCACGGTCCAGATCAAACCATACGATACGGTCTAGACCGCGGTTTCCCATACGGTTTGGTCTGAATTCCCAGCCCTATGACGAGGTATGGCTCATATGAGTTCTTAGTTATGCCTTTTGGTCTAACCAACGCTCCGGCTACTTTTTGCACCTTGATGAACCAAGTATTCGATCCGTTCTTGGATCGTTTCGTGGTGGTGTATTTGGATGACATCGTGGTGTACAGCAACACACTCGATGAACATGCCGAGCACTTACGACAAGTGTTCCAAGTCCTTCGAGACAACGAGCTCTACGTCAAGAAGGAGAAGTACACGTTTGCAGCCGCGGAGGTTCCTTTCCTCGGCCACATCATTGGCGGAGGCAAGCTAAAGATGGACGAAGCCAAGGTGGAGGCGATACAAGGATGGGAGCCACCAACGAGGGTCCCCGAGTTGCGATCATTCCTCAGCCTGGCCAACTATTATAGGGAATTCATCAAGGGATACTCCGCTCTTGCAGCACCCTTGACGGATCTTCTAAATAAGAACAAGGCTTGGGAATGGTCGGATCGGTGCCGCAAAGCATTTGAAGCCTTGAAGGATGCGGTGACGAAGGAGCCAGTGCTAGCACTTCCCGATCCAACCAAGGGGTATGAAGTGCAAACGGATGCTTCCGATTTTGCAATCGGTGGAGTGTTGATGCAAGAGGGACACGCAATTGCATTTGAGAGCCGCAAGCTCAATGAGGCCGAGAGGAGATATGCGGTGCAAGAGAAAGAGATGACGACGGTGGTCCATTGTTTGAGAACATGGAGACATTACTTGCTTGGGTCAAAGTTCGTTGTAAAGACGGACAATGTGGCGACGAGTTACTTCCTCACACAGAAGAAGCTCACGTCCAAGCAAGCAAGGTGGCAAGATTTCCTCGCGAGTTCGACTTTGTGCTGGATTACAAGCCGGGGAAAGCCAACTTTGTTGCCGATTCTCTTAGCCAAAAGACCACACTTGCCGCCATCAGCCAGCCGCAATTCCCCTTGAAGGAACGGATTGAAGAAGGCCTCGGGCACGACCCCTTCGCCCAAAACGTGGTCGAGTACATCAAGCAAGGGAAGACTCGACGGTTTTGGATGAAAGGCGGACTCATCGTGACCAAGGGCGAGCGAGTGTTTGTGCCGCGGTAGGACTACCTACAAAGGGAGATCATGAAGGAGTGCCACGACTCCAAGTGGGCTGGTCATCCCGGCATTGAGCGCACACAAGTTGTCATCGAGGAGGCTTACTATTGGCCTCGAATGAAGGATGACGTGGAACTCTACATCAAGACTTGTCTTGTTTGCCAGCAAGACAAGATGGAGCAGCGGAGTCCGGCGGGCTTGTTGGATCCATTACCCACTCCACAACGGCCTTGGGAAAGCGTTAGCATGGATTTCATCATCGGCCTTCCCAAAGTCGAAGGGTGTGGTTCCATCATGGTCGTCGTCGACCGATTTTCGAAGTATGGCGTCTTCATCGCAGGGCCCAAAGACATGATGGCCGAGAATACAGCTCGCTTGTTTTTCAAGCACGTCGTGAAGTATTGGGGCATCCCGGTTAGCATCGTCAGCGATAGATATGGCCGCTTCACCGGCAAGTTTTGGAGGAGTTGTTCAAGATGATGGACTCCGATCTAAACTTCTCCACGAGCTTTCATCCTCAAACGGATGGGCAAACCGAGCGGGTCAATGCTTTGGTGGAGGTCTACTTGAGGCATTACGTGAGTGCCAACCAGAAGAATTGGGTGAAGCTATTGGATGTAGCCCAATTCTCCTACAACTTACACCGAAGTGATGCCACGAGCATGAGCCCGTTCGAGTTGGCTACCGGGCAACAGCCGTTGACACCTAATACAGTGACGACGGGGTACAAGGGCAACATACCATCTCCCTACAAGTTTTCACGAGGATGGCACGAGAAGATGGAGTTGGCTAAGTCTTATCTCGCTCATGCAAAGAAGAAGATGAAGAAGTGGGCGGATAAGAAGCGGCGTCACTTGGAATTCGAGGAGGGAGACTTGGTGATGGTGAAGTTCTTCCCTCATCGATTCAAGCACCTCAAAAATGTGCACAAGGGGCTGCTGCAACGATATGAAGGGCCATATCCGATTGTGAAGCGGATTGGCACGGTGGCGTACAAAGTCGAGTTGCCATCGCACTTGGAGATTCACCTCGTCTTCCATGTGAGTCAATTGAAGGCATATCATGAAGAAAAGGAAGATGGAGCACGGAAGGAGTCGACGAGGGCACCAAATCTCGTCACCACAACACATGAGCACGAAATGGAGGAGATCTTGGCTCATCGTGTTGTGCCTAGGCGTGGTGTTCACCCAAGCTACGCGGAATATCTTGTCAAGTGTAAGGGGCGGCCAGAAAGCGACATCACTTGGGAGAAGGAGCTTTCGCTATGGCGTCACAAAAACTTGATCGAGACATTTCATGCGGAGTCCGCGAGATTGAGTGGGGGAGAATGTTACGCGGAAGATTCTTGAGCATTCTAGAAGGATGTAGGTACATGCATGCATCTTGCGATTCATGCACCAATGTACATACATCCCCCTTATCTATATTTATTCATGCACCTTATTTATTACATTCATGTATGGGGCAAGTTCATGTATGGGGGGACTTCTAGGTTCGTTCATTTATGATGGCCATATACATTGTACTTAGTGGAGAGGATGCCTATATAAGCAGCCCTCTCCATCACTTTTCATTCATCCAGAAAATGAGAGGTTCCATCTCTAGAGCTTTTCTCCATACTTGTGAGTTTGAGTGAATACGAGCAAGACTGACTTAGCGCTCTAACGAGACTTGAGTGCTAAGTGCCGCACGGCCAAGATTAGGTCCGTGACAGGAAGCAGAGATTAGGCCATTAGGGTAATTCCAATTTTAAGATAAGGGCGATGGACGCTGGTGGTGGTGGGTGGTGGCCAGGGCATACGGACCGGGCTAGGCTCATTGCCCAATCAGTTAATGGGCTGGGTTGTAGTCTCTAGGGCCTATTTTATTTGTTAATCGGTCTTTCGGGTTTTATACAATTTTAACACGGATTGGATTGGTCCGGGTTTTTGGCTATTTCAAGGACCAAAGACGGGATTGGATTGTTTTACATCCAGTCCCGGTCTTAAACGATCCGGGTTTATACAGTCCGGTTTCGGGTGAAACTGGAAAACCCGGACCAAATAGTCAGCCCTAATATCACCGATAATGAATGCATTCTGGAGGAGGTAGTACACTATAACGAGGGCACGAAAGGGGCGTCGAGGTTGCATGGTCATGAAAATTTATCTTGTGAAAGCATATGACCGGATTTGTAGGGGGTTTATGCGTGGTACTCTGGAGGTTGCAGGCACGCCAAAAAACTTCATCAATCTTATTATGGGATGCATTTCAATGGCGTCAATGCAGACCCAATGGAATGGGAGACTTACCGAGAGCTTTCAACCAACGAGAGGGCTTCGTTAGGGATGTCCTCTTTCACATTGCATGTTTACTTTGTGTATGGAACGAACTTGACATTTAATTAACGATTCAGTTAGAAATGGTCAGTGGCAGTGATGCTCTAAAACACAACACCAATCTGCGACCAAGTGTAATCGCAGACTGGGAATGCAGTAAAGTGACAAGTGATATTATCAACCTGGGGTCTAGATCTACTGCTTACTCAGTGATTATCTATTATCTAGCCAACTAAAGTAAGTGATTGTTGTTTTAAAAGCAAAAGCAGAAAGAAAGCAGGAATTGGTACGGTTTTCTCAATCAGGTAAGAGTCACTCGAGAATGAGTCCCCCTAGCTCCTTAGTTAGGTTTCAATTGTATTTCCCTGGGTTGATTTACTGTTGATTAGACTGCGGAAGATCCGACAGTAGCTTGGAATCTCTTAAGCTGACCAAGCCCTCTCAGTCTGACTACCCGGCAGACGACTAGTCTTCACCAGGATAGAAAGCTGAAGCAATAAGAACAGAACTCCACTACTGGAATTGGATTCCAGTACAAAGCAGTAAACTGACTAACTCTCGTATAGCCAATCTCCTACTACCGAATGATGAGACTCTAGCAACCTAATCAGATTCTATCTATCTCAGATTGCAGCAGGAATCAGGAAAAGTTGATCAGACTTCAATTGACTCAATACACATGCATCATTCGATTAAAATCAAACAATAATATCATCCCAAGTCATTACAATCAATCCTTAACACATAGAACTAGGGTTCTTCATCCCCAAGTGAGAGAGGGGTTCTACTCTAGAGAGAGAGAGGAAAACAAGGTACAAAGCAGTCATACTCATTACAATGGGAGGAATCTGCTATGGGATGATGATTTCCACTCCTATGACGATCTCCAAGCTTGATTTGATGAAACCCAGCTCCAAGATAGCTTATAGGATGTGTTCTTCGCACTTTCTCTCTCTAGGGCTCTGTTTTTGCTCAAAAAGTCTGATTTTCTCTTGCAGCCCGAAATTGGGTTAAAACCAGGAATTCCCGACTCACACGGGCAGGGCCACACGGCCGTGTGGCATACCCAGTTGCCCGTGTGAGTCAAAACGCGGCGTATCAATTAGTTCGATCTTCGGGCTTCCCACACGGCCAGGGTCGCACGGCCGTGTGGGATTTCCATCCTGCCCGTGTTTGCTCTCGCATAATTCCACACGGACAAACCACTCCTTCACACGGCCGTGTGGATGTCAGGGCAAGCCGTGTGAAGGCTCGCACAATCTAACGGCTCCACAATCAAACGGCTCCTTCACAAACAAACACAACCTAGCGTGAAATCGGCCTAAAACACGAGAATTACCATCTCAAACGGCTCCAGAATAGGGGTAAAAACTTGTGCAATTAACGGCTTATCAGGCAGCCTATTAGGCTGACCCTAGATAGACCAGCACTGCCTCGTCTTTTCTTTCCAGACGATCTTATCCTCTTTGTTGAAGCCACACGAGTGTGCAGGTTTAGGAGATCATAACATGCTTCAATAGCTTTGGTGTGTCCTCAAGCCAGCAGGCTAGTAAACCCAAGTCACTGATAGACAGTTATGCAAACACTACCACCGCCCAGAGGCAAATGCTGAGCGAAGAGCTTGGGATCTTGGAGACCACTAACTTTGGGCACTATTTATGAGTGCAAGTCATTCATGACCGGGTGTCCAAAGCCACCTTTAGTGACCTTATTGATCGTATTCATTCTTGTCTTGCAGGCATGGTCCATGAAACTGTACCGTACCGACGGTTCAACCACAAAATACCAGTATCGGAGGCTAAATCGGTAGGTGGTATTTAACGATCTAACGGTTAAACCACGGTTTTATCATAAAATATCATACCGCTGACTTTTTCGGTAGGATATCCGTACGGTTTCATGGACCATGCTTGCAGGGTGGAAAGTTGGGGAATGGATCCCATGCATAACCTTGTGGTGAGTAACCATGCATAACCCAATCACTATCCGCCACATTAGTACACATTCTCTCTCCTGAAAGTCTTTGATTCCCCTTAATCTTTAAGAGATGATTTCTCGCTCATTTTAAGTCGGAATTTAATTATTATTATTTTTTTGCATAGTTAGATCAGATTGTGTTCTTCAAAATGATATCCACTTTGATATATTTTGGAAATAAAAAAAATTTGAGTCATTTTTTACTAGCATATACCAAATGGTATCGACTGATATTAAATAAGAGCATACCATATGGTTAGGACTGGAGGTTCGGTTTTTTCGGTTATAACCGGTAACTAGGGATGGCAATTTTGACCTGACCCATTGTACCCGACCTGTTTGGCCTGTTTTGAGGCGGGTCCGACCCGTCCCGTAGGCAGGACGGGGCGGGCATGGGTACCTCTCAACGACCCGACCTGACCCGCCCCATTCTCGACTCGTTATTGCCTAAATTACATGGAATCTTAGTTAAATTACATAGGATTTTCCTTTTATTATCTCATATTTTAGCTATAAAAAGTTGTAAATAAGTGAAAACCTCAATTTCTCTAATAATTTAACTACATTTTATCATATTATGGTTTGTTACTTGGTCTTTTAATGAAAATAACGAATATTTCTAACATTTTAACATAAATTACATACCCATTGGGTCGACCTGCCCCGACCCGCGCCCCGTGATAAATTACCCGACCTGCCATGGGGCGGGTATGGGTATCGAGATACCTGACCCGGACCTGCCCCATTGCCATTCCTACCGGTAACCGAACGGTCGGTTACCGGTTAACCGAGATACAAGGCAAAGCTACCGCAACCGACAGCCTTCCTCAGTTATCCGACAACCGACCGGTCGGTTACCGGTTAGTTGCTCGGTTAACCGAGCTAACCGCACAACACAGGCGGTGGTTACTGGTGATTGCTCGTGGACTGGTCGGCGGAGGAAATGCGGCGGGGGAAAAACGGCGGGGACTGGTGCTGGTGGCGGAGGAACAATGGCGGCCGGCGGGGGACTGTGTGGTTGGCGGCGAGTTGGGAAGCTGGTCGGGGAGGAGATGGCGGAGCACCCGAGCAGGGGCGCGGGTCGATGAGGGAGATGGCGGAGCAGGAGACACTCTGGTCGCTGCGTCGCTCTGGTCGCGGCTTCGTCTGAAGCCACTTCTGTGGCCTGGGAAGAAGAGATGGAGGCTGAGGGACGAGATTGATTCGATGTAACCATTCGCAAATCGGGAGGGAGGAACTGGGCGGCGACGGTCGCGATGCAGAGAAAGGAAGGGGAATTGCGAATTGGGAATTGGGGAAGAAGAGATGGAGGCCGAGGGACGAGATTGATTCGCGGTAAGTCGGTAACCATTCGCAAATCAGGAGAGAGGAACTGGGCGGCGACGGTCGCGATGCAGAGAAGGGAAGGGGAATTGCGAATTGGCAATTGGGGAAGGAAGGACGAAGGGGAATTAGGGTTAGGCTGAACCGTGAAGAGTGGGAGGGGGCGGCGACGTTTTGTGAAGGGGTTGGTTGTGTCGGTTAACCGGCGGTTAGACTCGTCGGTTAGCCGGTTAACCGCCACAACCAATTCCCCTACCGAACACCGCCCGCGTAAGCTTTTTTTGGTTAGTCGGTTAACCGGTAACCGCCGGTTATCGGTTTAACCGACCGGTTAATCGGCAACCAATAACCGAACCTCCAGCCCTACATATGGTATGAAAAAGCTTGCCATGGCGATATGAACATACCAAGATTTTAGGATAATTGAATACATGATAGTAGGAGTATACTAACTGTCATTTACAATTTTCAACATTGTGTACCACAAGATACCACTTACCACCCCTATACCAGGTTGGTATTGGGTGGTATTGTGTGGTGTTTTTTGGTCTAGTATTTTGTTTACCCAGAAATTTGTAGCTCCAATAGATCATGATGAACTCGTTTATTCTGTGCAAAAAAATTCAAAAATGACTTTAAAATGAAGAATCTACCATATGGTATGCAGTTGGTAGTGAGAGGCAATAAAAAAATTCTCAAAAAATATTGAAAATGGATCTCATTTTGTAGAGCACAATGAACTCGTTACATCTGTGAAATTTTTTTTTTGAAATCCAAGTTAAAACGAAGAAGATATAAGTCGATTAAGAAAACAATGAAAAATAAAAATGTCTTTAATTCTCCACCCTTAGATCTGGATTTCTGGGCCCACTTAAATATGATGATTGAGATTTGGTTACTGACCGTATCTGGAGCCGGGAAGTTGAGACGCTATCGATGGTTGCGCGAATTACATTTGCGCAGTCGGTCCTTTCTTCTCTTCCGAGTTACAACATGCAGACAACTTTCCTACGACATCAAACCCGAACGAGCAAAATGTTGAATTGAATCTTTCCAGTTCTCGGTCCATTGAACAAAAAAGAAAAAAGAAGATGTGGGCTTTCGTTTGGGGTAGCACGTAGCAGGGATGAAAATCCACTAGGTTAACTCCGAAACAGTACGCAAGCCAAAGAAGGAGGGCGATTTGGGCTTAATGGATTCGACAAGATCATGACATGCTTCAAGAGCTTTGGAGCATCCTCGGGCTAGCAGGATAGTAAACCCAAGTCATTGGCATACAGTTATGCAAACACTACCACCGCAGAGGCAAATGCTGAGCGAAGAGCTTGGGATCATGGAGACCACTAACTTGGGGCGCTATTTAGGAGTGCAAGTCATCCATGACCAGGAATCCAAACCCACCTTTAGTGACCTGATTGATCGTATTCATACTCGTCTTGCAAGGTGGAAAGTTGAGACGCTATCGCTGGCTACACGAATTACATTTTCGCAGTCGGTCCTTTCTTCTCTTCCGGGTTACAACTGCAGACAAATTTCCTACCAACCAGCGTTCAGTAGTATAATGACAATCAAACCCGAATGAGCAAAATATTGGATTGAATCTTTTCGGTTCTCGGTCCATCGAACAAAAAATAAAAGATTTGGGCTTTCGTTTGGGGTAGCACGGAGCAGGGATGAAAATCCACTAGGTTGACTCCGAAACAGTATGCAGGCCAAAGAAGACGAGCGGTTTGGGCTCAATGGATTCGACGAGAATGAACGAAGCTTATATGTTCAAGATAGCATGGCGACCTCTTGTCAAACTGGACGAGCTCTGGCAAGGGCTATGTGGGCAAAGTATGGCCAGCAACTAAATGGAGGTTGGGGGATACAAGACTCGAGGTTCTTATCAAACCTCTGGAGAGGTGTCTTGAGATCTAACCACCGCCTTGATAATACATCGCATGGAATATGCAAAATGGAAGAGTGGTTCGACCTTTTATATATCTTTAAGTAGTAATTCCACGTACTATTGCACTACAACAATTTTGGTCAGTTTTGACAAGCAAAGTTTGTCAATATTATGTATAATATTTTTCATATCATGTATACTGTGGAAAAAAACAATTCATAACGTTTGTCGTGACTACCTTGTCAAAATATGTTTATTACCATAAAGCAAAACGATTTGTCATAACTTCGTGAGAGATATTATGACGATTATACTTTAGCTAAAACATATTGTGCATTATGATAAAGTATTTTTCAAATCATCATAAGGGGGTCATGAACGATGGTGATTGGTTTATTTACGCCTTTCTGAGTCATCGCCTGAGGGAGTGGATTCAGTTGCCCTAATTGCCTAATCCAGTAGTTCGGTATGACTCTCCGATTAGGGAAATTAGGCGGGCTAGGACAACTCGAATAGGGAACTCCTAGCTAGCTTTGCTCTCCTAACAGTATATATAATATGCAAATCATGCTAAAGTATCACATTGTTGAATCAGCACGGGACTAGGGGGTAATCATCCGAGTGAAGCTTTCTCCCTTGAATTCAACCTTGTTTTAGTTTCTTGTTTATTTAGTTCAATAGTTTAAAACAACGTTTCTATTGCTAGATAAATTGTGGTTTGCTGAAGTAAGTATACATAGACCGCCCAGGTTTGATAATTCGACAAATACTTGCTCTATACCTCCCCGATTGAAGGGTCCACTTGACCTTCAACTGAGAGTGTAGCTAGAACCGAGTCAATCGTTGGTCAATTAGCCTAACGGTTAGATCGATTAACGAGGCACGCACAACCTAGCATCCCACATTACCTATAAATATCATACCCCAACCCTTATGTAGGTAACAAATATTCAAACTTCTATAAGTATGTCTCTCTAGCTTTCTAGGTTTTGCCCAACTAATTTAATCATTAAAGGGCAAAACCAGGCTTCCAAATGTGATCTTTTAAGCTTTTCTGAAGGTTGGAAGACTGACGATCATCGGAAAAAATCTCAACTCACCCATCTTTTCCTAAGGATTTGCTTATTTGGCACTGAACCTAAATTCATTACTCTATCTCTGAGTCGCAAATCTCGTCCAATCCAAAGATCTTGCGCGAAATCGTGACAACACAAGTATGTATATTTCATTTTCATGTGCTATAATAAATACATTCGGTATATTGTATAAATGTTTCAACTATGTTATGTGAATGTTGTGATCCTGCATAGAAAATATCTCGGAAAGCGGCCCAAAAATATACAGAATTTTGTCAGTTAGATTGAAAATGGTTTAGGAATTTGTTGACAAAAAAAAAAATTAAAATTACTAGATGGAAATAAAGAGGAAAAAGAAAAGAACTTGATAGAAGGTGCTCAAAGAAAGGCTACGAACGAATACAAGCAACGTAGCCAAATTCAGGAGCCAACCTGGTTTCGGAATCAAAATGTTGCTTTCAGAAATGACAAAATATTGTTTTCACCTGTTTTCAACATCTGTTTTCTAAAAAAAGTAAACAGAAATGAAAGTAAACAAGTAGTAATTCTTTTCCAATTTTGATGGAGACTTTCAAAAGATAATTCTGGTTCTGGCTGGTCAAACTCTGTCGAAAAGTCACAAACAAAATACTCCACTGCCGTATCGTTTATTATTACTGTTTCATAGTGAAAGCAGTGGCGTATAGGTTTATTGTTTATGCTGAATTCCCTTTATTTCTTAGCCAACTAAATATGAATACGACCAACGATATGGTATCTTGGAACTTTAATTAGCAGCACCATTGACCTCGCCTCGCGCGCTGCATCGCATTCCGGTCCGTCCCCCACTGGCCACTGCGGTATTAAAGTCCAACGCTCACAACTATATTTAACACCAAAAACAAAAGTCCAATATTGAAACTTAAATTTCCCAACCCCAAAATTCAATCAACTGAAAAGGAAGTCTAATGCTATGAATTGATGTGATGCGCTGCTGCCGGCAGGACGTTTCTCAACCAAAGACTCTATCTAATTCTATACTATATGTGTTGGTTAATTACATGTGTAGATCAGGACCTTCTAATGAATTGCAGAGCTCTTGTTAATTGGGATATAGTTCAAATTATTTTGTAATTTTTGGAATATGACTAATCCGTTGAGACTTTTTGTGCTATTGTTTTTAACACAAATATGACTTCTAGCACATAGACTCTATCTATACTATATGAGGCCGGAAACCCTCACTCAGGAAGAGGAAAAGCCCGACCGGTAGTGATGCCAATGGGACGGGGCGGGGCGGGTACCTCAATTCCCATGCCCTGTCCAACGCTACTACGGGTCGGGGCGGGTAAAACCCGCGCAGGTACGAGGCGGGGCGGGTCGACCCACTCTTACATGTTGTTCAAAAAAAAATACAAGTAAATTTTACTTTTTATAATAAAACGTAGGAGAAAACACTTTAAGATGAAAAATATTGATAATAGAATGGATAATTGAGTCTAACAAGTTGAAAGATCGACTCTAACTAGTTGAAGAAAAGTCAAAATTGGAGAAATATGTATAGATATTGTAAGAAATTGAGATAAATGAGTCTAGAACGGGGCGAGGCGGGACAGGGCGGGTCGGAAGTAGATACCCATGCCCCGCCCCACGCTACTGCGGGCCGGATAATACCCGCCCCATCGCGGGTCAGGTCGGGTAATACCCGCGGGGCGGGTTGAAATTGCCATCATTACCGACCGGGGAACTCAACACCGGACCGGGGAACGGGAACATACGTACCCCCAGGCGATTTATCACTGGGGAAATTGAGCAGGCGGTCGGGGAAAAAGGAACAGAAGTCCCCCCAATAGGCGGGTTAAACCTGACCGCGTGATTGCAGGGGTCCGACCGATATTTGGACCTGGGTGACGGAATTTTATGTTTTAACGTTAGTTTTTGGCGAAATATTGATTTTTCTCTTGGTCTTGAGCTTTAGGCTTGAATTTTTTTCCGTATCAATAAAGTTTTCGCCTTGATTGTGGTCGAGATTCTATCTACTATATTGATAGAGCCTTCTCCCGATTTCGTATTAAGATTGCACTTTCAATTCATCCTATTCAAAACAAAAATCCTAAAAAGCTATTTTTCTCTTCGTTCTTGAGGTTACTACGCGACTTTGATAACTACGGGTACAAGATCTGTGCTTGTATCATCGGGCCTCGATTTTCTAAACCCAAAATCAAAATTTCGATTTAATTTAATAGAAAACAATAACTTATTGTCGAGATCACTCAGAACTCGTTGAGGATCTTTAAAATGAATCCTTAGTTTCGAAGTGTGATCCAACAATACATCTTTGGCTCAAGTCCTCATTTGGTTTGGGAAGGAGTGATAATGAAAAGGTATTTTGTGAAGAGGGTATAGAACAAAATCAGGCATACGGAAGTGGAGATCAGTCGGTATAAACTGGTATGGAGTAAGAAAATTTTCCTTAAACATGGTTTCTTTCTCACGATGGCCATTCAGAATTGACTCACCACACAAGACAAGTTGAAGATGCAGGGAAAACTTTATCTGGAATGTGGGTGTAAGTTTGACCCTAAAAACCCACTAACCCGTCTCATTCTTCAGGGACGGGACTGGTCAATTTGTCTATAGGATCAGTTTAGGGGTTGATCAGCTTTTGACCATATAAGGATCGGGATGAGTCGGGACAACCTAGGGATGGGTCACTTTTTGACCCTGTGACCCTTAGCAACAACAAATATCCCATACCACATTGGAACTCTTTGTAAAAGTTTTAAAAGTTTAGGTACTAAATTGCAAAAATAAAAAAAATTGGGTACCAAAATGTAATTTTACCATCAAAATTTAAAGACTTATTTGTAAAAAAAAATTTAGATACTAAATTGAAAGAAAAAATAATTTTGGGACCAAAACGTAATTTGTAAAAAAAGTAGTGTGTAGATTAGTGTCGACTCACTGTCCCGCCCGATCCCGATTCGTCCCATCCTTTGAGGGTCAGACAGAGTCAAGAAGGAGACAGGTACGGGTCAGTTATACTGCCTATACATCTTGACTCTTCAATGACGGATCAGACTGGGCCAGGGATGGGTCTGGGCAATTTTCAATACTAAATTGTGCTATATGTGTCTGACACGCCTCTACCGTCACACTAGAAAGTGGTCAAGTGTAACAACCTACTAATGCGTAGTATAGTGGGTTTAGTTCTAAATGTCAACTCGGGTCCTAGGTGTGATGACTACTCCGTGAAGATCTTATTATTTAGCGGTTCAAGTGTAGTGAAGGTCTAACTAAACTAGCAAGCAATAGCAGTGAAAGTTGTGTTCAAAACTGAGAGAGGTCACCTAGATATGGTTCCCCCTAGACTGCAGTTAAGCCAAGTTGTAATTCGCCAAGTTCAAGTTCAATGATAGTTATACTGCGGGAGGTTCTTAGACAGTCTGCAATCTCGACTAAAGGTCTCCAGACCCTCTCAATCTTAGTCCCCAGCGGGCGACTATCCTCCACCGGAGTAAACAGATTGAGGCCCTAACAAACCAAACCTCCTCTACCGGAGTAAATCCAGTACAAAATAGAGAATTGACTTCTCGACTAAAGTTGTCAATTTACTACCTTCAATCAAGGGTGCTCTATCAACCTAGGCAGATATTCTCTTTCTAGGTCAAAGCAGGAATAATAGGAATTTGATCAGGATTCATGCAATTCAGAAAATCAAACCTCAATTGAATATAATCCATATCAATGAATTTGTACTTGGGTTCATACAATCAGACCTAACATACAATCTAGGGTTCTTCATACCCAGGTGAGTGAGAGAGTTTACTCCATAGAGAGAGAAGGAAAATCTAGCTCAGATGCATAAAACATGTTGTGAAGGATGAGATTTTGCTTCTGGTAATCAATCGGCACTTCTCCAAGCTTACGCCGAGCTCCAATGGTGATGAAGATCGATATAGGGTGCTTGGAGACTCTGGTTCGTCGCTCTCTCTCTCTCTAGGTATCTGCTTTCTTTCTCTAAAACTCGGAACCCTTGTAAAATTGGCCTTCTTTCCCTCAAAAGGGAGCAGATCGCGATCCCCCGTCATAATACCCGGTCAGGTATTTCAAGTGCCCGGCCGGATATATTGAAACGCTACGCATCAAAAAGGGCTTAATACCCGATCGGGTACTTTTGCTATCCGGCCGGGATCCCTTCTGGAATTATGGCGTCTAAAACAACTTTACTCGGCCTCCTCGTGCATTTTACCCGGTCGGGTATTTCAACTCCTGACCGGGTATTTTCTTCTTCCATCGCCCCTTCACTCCAACGTCCTTCTTTTTGACCCGAAACTCGTTTCCTCACCTCCACGTCAACGCCAAGTCCTGAAATATGACATAAACGCACAACCTAGCGTGAAATCGACTTAAAACACGAAAATTGACTCTCAAACGGCTCAAGAATGGTGGTATAAACATGTGCAATTAATGCTCTATGCCTCTATCAGTGTCCTGGAGGTATTGAACGTTGTGCCCATATGTTTATTCAATGTTCCTTTACTCATAATATACTGTTGTTGTGTCTGTAGTCTCTTGCCCCCTATCTTACTTGAATGGGATGATGTGGTAAACTGGTGTGTTAGGAACTTGGATAAGAACACAATCGAAGCCAAAATTTGCAGGTTGATCTGGTGTGTATCATTGAGTACGATTGTGCGCGAAAAGGTGGAGTAGGATGTATATGTAGAGTAGTAGTCGATTAGGTATTCCAGATGGGGGAAAGTTAATCTGCTAACTTGAAAGATTCGTTAGCAGATACTAACTTATATAAAAAATACATGAACTAATATCCAAGTACTAAAGTATCTAGAGAGCACATACTAGTATTCAAAGTTTGCTAACTGATAACCACCATGAATCAACTATTATCCCAAATTCACAAATTAATATCTAGACAACACATAATATTATCCAAACAGAACATAATTATTATCCAGATAACACAGAAGAGTATCTAGATAACACATAAGAGTATCCATATTGAATACTAGTTGGTTGATTGTGGATATTAGTTGGTATATGTTATTTGGATACTAGTTTGTGATGTTTTGAATAGGGGTGGTAAACGGTAATCCGGTAAACGGTTTACCGTTTTACCGAACTGGTAACCGGCGGTAAACGGTAAACCGTTTATCGACGGTATCGGCAGCCGAGCGAGAAGTTGGGGGAGTCAGTTTACCGGACACGGTATCGGTAAATACCGACGGTAAACCGGTATTACCGATACCGAATCCCACCTCCCTACTCCTTAGTGCTACGCTACGTTTTGTTGCTTTACCCCCAAAAATATAAAATATTACATACATGAATGTAAGTATAGGCCTAAAAAATATTGTAAATAAGAGTTAATAATAAATTATTAATTACAAAAATGATGAAAAAAACTCAAAAAAATCAAAATATTACAACATCACCCCACTTCCAGAAATTCGGTTCGGTAAACCGACCGAAAAACCGCCCAAAATCGCTTCTCACGGTATTTCGGTAATACCGGTTTGTAACCGTTTACCGGTAATTCGGTAATCGGTAAACCGTTTACAAATCGGTATCGGTAATCGGTAACCAGTTTGGCCAACTTCGGTATACCGAAACCGGTAAATTCGATAAACGGTAAATTGTTTACCGACCGAATCCCACCCCTAGTTTTGAATACTAGTCTGTGCTATCTAGATACTCAGCAGACTTGGATATTAGTTCATACATTTTGGATATTAGTTAGTATATACTAACGAATTTTCAAGTTAGCAGAATAACTAGGCTGCTCCATATGGGTCTAGAAGCATTAGGATCAGACTGGTAGTTTGTATCCTTGGTATAAATTATCTCTGATATATAGTTATTTTACATCACACCGTGATAGTTGTATTTGGAAGTTTGAGAGACTCAATCGCTTCTAGGGGTGGGCAACGGGACGGGACGGGATACTCATCCCGTTTGAAACGGGTACCCGTCCCGTTTGAAACGGGTACCCAATCCCATTTAGAGAGCAATTTCCATCCAATTCCCATTCCCAAACCCGTAAATACCCGTTCTATTGGTGGAAGAACTACAAAAGTTTTAACACACAATTAAACAAACCCACCTAAAATGAGAAGCTGGCACCATCACTATCATGAACACACAAATCACACAATTAAGGAGAGTTTTTTTTTTTTTTTGACAAGGACAATTAAGGAGAGTTAAAAGGCTAATATGAGAAACCTACAAACAATTACACAATAAAACAAACCTACAAAACCACATAATATGAACACTAAAAGAGTGAAAGAGAAGCCGCCAAAACAGCAACAAATTCTTTAGTTCTTTGGCTCCAAAACGGGAGTATCACCTTCTTTGTTCTTTGACTCCAAAATTCCAGTCGAATCCCTTCTTTGCACTAATGAGTTTTGGGCTTTTTGGACTAATGGGTATAACGGGTACTCGTAATACCCAAACGGGTATTAATGGGTAACCCACGGATACCCAAAGTAGTGATTGTTGATCTCAAATCTCATCCCGTTAAAAAAATACGGGTATTTGGGTACTCGTAACCCTTAAAAAACGGGACGGGTAAGGGTATACCCAAATACTCGTTTCCCATTGCCCTTCCCTAATCGCTTCCACAATATGAGATTTCCTCATTGGCGTCCATTTCTCTAGAATATATATCCTCAAAATGCAAATGAAAGAGATTCAACAAAATCCGGTGAAATGAAAGCCCTCCGTCTCTACTAGCGACTCCTTTCACTCCAATTTATCCTACACCATCGCTTAGTGATTCAATCATAGCATCTATTGTAACATTGGCTACGAGAGCAGTAAGAGCTTCTCATAGGGAGAATCAAATTCTAGTGTTAGTTTAAGATTCCTCTCTTTGATGGTGAATGTCGAATAAACTTAATGACGTGTACGCTTATTCTATTTTGTTGTTTTAATACCCACTATTTTGAGTTCGTTTGCCTACCTGAATTCAACTTCATCTTAAGAAGCTATGAGGGATCTTTCGGAATAAGAATAATAATAGAAAGAAAAAAATCAAAAAATAATTTGGAGCTCAATTGTCATACAATAGTAATAAAAAGAAATGATAAAAAATGAAATAGAAAAATGAAATGATTTGTTTTAAAAACAAATTCAAAAAAGAAGAAAAAAGATTTATTGGATTGTGATGTGCACTATTTCAATGACAAGGTTGTCAACTTGCAGGTCGACCTCCTAGTTGATCCAGATTGATTCTTGATTCGGTGAGAAAAACGGATGCCACACACCTGCGGGTTGACCTGTTATAAGGTTTTTGGGGTTGAATGTTACACGACGTCGTTTTTCTCTTTGGTATGCGAATTACGCCTTTTTCATCCTTTTCTTTCTTCTAACCCTACTTTTATGCGAATTGGGATGGCACTAGTGTCACATCACCCACCCAAAATTATAGCTTAGTTTGGCCCTGTTGTAGCTTTTGCAGAAGCAGCTTCTAGCTGGAGCTTTTAGATAAGTACTTTTAAAAAAAAAGCAGTTGAGTGTTTGGCTGTAAAACAATTAGAAGTGTTTTTTAATATAAGAGGTTGTGTAAAATGACTATAAAGGACTTATAATATAAAATATGAATAAAAATTCTAAACAAGAAAAAGTAGTAAAAAAAGATCTTGTTAGATTTCTTTTATATTAAATAATATGATTTTATAATTTATTTTATTTTTAAAATGATATAAATGAAGGAAAATTATATTTTCTGAAATAAAATTAAAAGATGGTAAGGATAATCTTGTATTTTCAAAACAGCTTTTCGCCGAAGCTCCAAATCGGAGCTTCTGCTTTTATGTTATACAAAAGAAAAGCCGAGCTTTTACAGGTGTTTGGGGGAGCGGATATGGTGACAACGCCATATTTGTTGTTATTGTAACAACACTAGTCTCCAACCAATAGGAACCTAGGGTTATGATGACTTTTTATTAGCTTAGTTGACCTAGTGTAAAATCAAAACAGGGGTATAATTGTCATTATGAAAATATATTCAAATAATAAAAAAATAAAACATATTCTTTTATTTTCTGCCCAAAATTGTGGTCGCCGAAATTCTGCCACCGATCGCCGGAAACAGGTTGTCGATCACCGGAATATGCTTTTAGTCACCGGAATATACTATTTGTCGCCGGAATATGCTGTCCGGCGTCGGAATATGCTTACAGGCGTCGGAATATGCTTACCGGGGTCGGAATCTAATCATCGGGGCCGGAATATACTTATCGGCGTCAGAATCTGCTCACTGACGGTCATCGGAGTTTGGTCAACTGTTTTCGTTGACCGGTCAACGGTTTTCATTGACCGGTCAACGATCACCGGATGTTATGGTTAGCATTGTGAGATTTATGGTTTGGTTTCTCATATTTTTTTATGCCTTTTGTGGTTTGCTTTATTGTGTTTGTGGTTTGCATTGAGAAGTTTCTGGTTTGCTTTCAAAACCTTTGTGGTTTGCATTGTGAGGTTTTTTGTTTGTTTTATTGTATTTGTGGTTTGCATTAGGACGTTTATGGTTTTCTTTTTTTTGTGGTTTGATTTACTGTGTTTGTGGTTTGCATTAGGAGGTTTCTGGTGTGTTTTCGCAAATGTTGTGGTTTGTTTTAGGAGATTTGTGGTATGCATTAGGAGGTTTCTGGTTTGCATTAAGAAGTTGCTGGTATGCTTTCAAAATATTTGTGGTTTGGTTTGTGAAGTTTGTGGTTTGTTTTAATATATTTGTGGTCTGCATTATGACGTGTTTGGTTTGTTTTATCGTGTTTGTGGTTTGTATTAGGGAGTTTCTGGTGTGCTTTAGAAATATTTCTGGTTTGCTTTACCGTGTTTCTGGTATGTTTTAGACAATTTATGGTCTGCATTAGGAGGTTTCTAGTATGTTTTTGAAATAATTGTGGTATGCTTTGTGAGGTTTGTTATTATATCCGACGTTCTTACTAGATGAATGGAATTAGTAACAATAATTAGTAATGTGTATACTTACCAGGTTCGTATATATAATTACATAGTTCTCTCTTAATTAATTATGTTTTACCACATAATTAATTCCTGTCTCTCTAATTCGTTTTAAAATAACCCGTTCGCAAGGGAGAATGGAATCAGAAATCGATGATGAAGGGAAAGGTGTCCTTTCGAGTGAACTTCTGCACGATCAGTTTCAGCCTGCAGCTCCACATTGGTCCCTGTCACAGACCCATCAAAAATGGCAACCTCGCCTCCAACTTCCTTACTAATCTTCGCATTGCTCAGCGTAAAACCTTTCCACTTGTTTTCATCCATCAGTATCTCGTACAAATCCGTTGCCCTGCAGCTGAAGTCACCCCATCTACAAAAATTTTATATATATATATATATATATATGGGTCAGACTGGTGTGCTCCAGGCGTATACTATACTCCAGCCTCCCCACACCGTTGATATAATCTGACGGTCATTATAAATATTAATTAAATGAATTATTAATTTGTAATTAAAGTTTCTATTTAGGTCCCTTAAAAATATATACGTTCCGCTTAGTCCTAAAAAAAAAGTTTGCCACTACTTTGAATATTTAAGTACCCTAATTCAACTATTTATACATTTAAATACCCTAATATTATAATATTATAAAACTTTAAAACTACTAAACCAGAAGCCATTTATATTTATACATTTACCCAAAACCAGAAGCCATTTATTCCCCAAGAAGAACCCTTCCGACACGCCATTGCTACAGAGAAACTCCACAGGAAGAAAGACCTCTCTGGTTGCCGACGGTATCCCAAATTCCACCTTCCTCTAACAATCAAAAAGCCCGACCCAAAAACAAAAATATCAAAGCGTAAACGGTAAACATAGAAAAAATAAATCCACAGGCTAGAGGAAAAGAGAGCTCAATCTCCTGGGAGGGATGAACGAGACCCCCCTCGTTGTTCGACACGATTGCTAAGCAATCTCCATCCGTTTCTCCTCTTCGGCGCTTCGAAAGAGTCAAAGACCAACAAGCATCGTTGTGTTCAAAGAATGTAAGATATTCTCCTTACCGAAAACTCTGGTGGCAAGAAACAAAGTTCCACATTCTCCTTCATCAATTGTTGATGACTTAGATAGCTGCAAACCATTGTCACCACCTAAGACACACAGTTCAAAGAGATTACATTCGTATTAGTTAAAATTGTCAAACATGTAAATGAAGCTTACATCATCTTTTAACGCCTTCCTCGGACAAAGGCTAATGAAATCCTTTCGTTGTCCTTCAATTCCAGCAGTGTGGAGTAATACTTCATCTTCGTAGAGTCCTTTCCCAAAAGTGTAACACGCTACCACAAGTTCTTCAAATTTCAGGTCAATATCTACTGGAATGTGAAATTCCATGGAAGTGATAGCCTGGTTTAGAAGTTTAGATATCAAAACTTGATCATTCTATGGTGGAAATTGAATTATATACAGACCAAAAGGGAACATAGTATACGCATTTTGCACTTTGAAAATTTCAGTACCACATTGATCTATGAGAGACAAAGAAAATACCATGGCAAGAAATAAAAGCAAACCATACAAGAATATTATACCTGAGTAGCCCCTTGATTTTCATTAAGCACTGAGAAATCTGATTTCTGTGAACTCCTTAGAGGAGTACCTGGACCGCCATGTTGAACAGGTGAATTTTTCCGGGTCCTTTTGGTCGGGGTAATGGGTTTGGCGCCGAGACATATTACATCATCATCTCGTCTTGTTTGTTGGTCAGGATTAGCAGATTTGTTCGTCTTGGATTGATTCTTCCTATAATTAGATGAGGAGAAATGTCATTAGATACATGACAGGGAGAGGCCATGACAACAGCTCGTTGTATATATATATACTCATATGGGAAAGTGGCCCATCAAACGATACACATTATGAAAATAGATATATATATACACACACAACGCTGAAGAATGAAGAATAAATAACATGCTGCATAGTGGGGATGAATAGTGGAAATTTCCACATTTTAAAGCAGGTAGGGTCTGTTCATTTAAGGATCATGTTGGTTCTCATACAATTTCAGGATAAGGTAACTAAAAGTGTACCAAAGTTGGAAAGATATTGCTTAATACTCATGGCCGTAGATGTTGTTTATCCATTTAACATGACATGAAGGGAAGGTAACAACTAACAATGATGGGGACCAGACAGAGAAACATGCCACATCCAGAAGAAAGGAATCAAACTACAGTGGGAGGAAAAAGAATGAAGACAAACCTGTCGGTCAATTTCTGGACGTTTTCCATTGGAATGAACAAAATTGTACTAGAGCAGAAAAAACAGAGAGAAACAACGATATTCCTATACCTCTAAATCTGCCCCACTTATATAAGGGTGTAAATAATTTAAATTAAGAACTTCAGTAAGTTGTTGCGGCTTGGATGCAAAAGATATTCTGTGAGGAACAACGGCTAGAAAGATTTCAAATACTTAAGCCTGTCAAATGGAATCAGCGCTTCACGAAAAGTATGAAAATATTTTATAGAAACTAAAATATCCTTTTCGGTTGAACTGAAAATGGTGATTAGGAGAAAAATAGAATTGAAACTCTTGCAGCCAATAGGGATTTAATAAGTAAAGTTTATAACTAAACATCTCTTGACAAATAGGAGGGAGATCCTTAAGCTGCCACTAAGCAACAAACTTTGCCGAAGTTGACCTGGCTATGGAAAAGATCCATTAGCGAATCCCATGGGAGGCGTAATCTTCAGCCCCCGCATTCTCCTTGAAGGCCTCAATTTTGTAACTGAAATATTGGAGACAAAAAGTAAAAGATCTATAATAATTAAAATTAAAACAATTAAATCTAAACTCATATGGAAACGGTTACCTGGAAAAAAGAGAACACTCGCTCAGAACTCCTCAACATCTTCTTTTCGGCCATCTGAGATAAACTTACTCCATTGAAACAATGGCAGAACAGGAAAACTGGTCAGGGGAAAATAACCCCGAGAATGTAGATGAGCCTCTTCCCACTACCAGTGGTGGGTTAAATGGAGAGAAGGGTATTGGAACAGAGGATCTTCACAGTGCAGTAACTCCCCTTAACGATGATGCGTTTAATGGAGATAAGGAGGGTGAATCGCTACACAACCAGATAGATGAAGATGATAATGACATTGAAATCTTACAAAGAACGGGTGCCTCTAACATTGTTGGTTCTAATGTAAAGGAGAATGGTACGGAAGTTGTTATTCAGAATCCTCCTTTCATCGGTCAGGTATTCAATGCTCATGAGGAAGCATATACATTCTACAACAACTATGCAAAGGTTTGGGGGTTTTCTGTCAGGCGCGAGAAGAAGGCTCGGAACAGTAAGGGAGAGATCACAGGTGCAGCATTCGTTTGTTCCTGCCAAGGACATAGACAACCACATAAAGGTGAACAAAAGAGAGAGTCTCCTATGGTGACCAGATTTGAATGCAAAGCTAAACTTCGCGTGGTGCTAAACAAGACAGATTCAAAGTGGGTTGTGGATAAATTTAACGAACAACACACGCATGAACCAGTTAAGCAGAGGTTGGCACATCACTTGAGGTCGCATCGAGGACTAACAGAAGCAGACAAGGCAGACTTCCGATTTAAAAAGGATGCGGGCATGAAACCTTCTCAGGTGATGAAGCTTGCTGTGCATACTGCTGGAGGGCATAGCAAACTTGGGTACACAATAAAAGATGGGTTCAATTTCAGTACCACAGACCGCAATGAAAGGATCAGCGAGGGTGATGCAGCAACAGCACTTGCCTATCTAGAATCAAAGAAAAGCACGGATGCGCACTTCATCCTCCGATACACTACTGACGAGGAAAAGAAGCTACATAGTTTATTTTGGGCAGACAGCATTTGCGTAGCAGACATTGCATGCTTTGGGGAGTTGCTTGCATTTGATACAACGTACAAAAAAAATTGTTACAATATGCCTCTCGTTATTTTCACAGGTACGAACCTTATATATCATGCTTTCTTTTAATTATAGGGACCGAACATTGCACTCTCCTAATATAAGGTTCTGATGAAGTTAACATTGGTCGTGTAATCTTAAGGTTTCAGTACTGCTCATTTAATGCTTATTTTGAAAAGGAATTTAACATACAATTTGTGATATACTAACTAAAGTTCATATGTTGTTGACAAATTGGTTAAAATGTGGAAGTTCTGTTCGTTTGGAGTTCACGATAATTATCTCGAGTCCTGGGAAAAGAAGGAAACGTAGAGGGAGGCAGGAGAGATCACAATCGTGACTTTTGAGTGATTTAGCATAGTGAGAGGGGTTGGTTTAAAACTTTATAAGAGAACCAATAGGTACTTTATTACAATACATGAGCATCATGAGATGCAAAGTTTCTCGGTTATGCACTTACTCTAGAGAGTAAAGTAGATCAACAAATAATATATTTAGAGTCCCAGAGTCATTTATTTGCTACAACCACCTTACATTTATATTGCTTCAACATTCTGCCACTCGTTTCCCCTTCATCTTATTACATTTTGCTACTTTTGTTTCCATTTTTTTGCTTCTGTGATAGCTTCTAAAGTCTGCATTACTAGTTGTCTCACAACAGTAGTAATTCTAATGTCTAAATTCAATGAAGGTATCAATCATCACTTTCAATCTTGTTTATTCGGAAGTGCACTACTGAGTGATGAGACTGAAGGAAGCTATACCTGGGCATTGAATATATTGAATGAACTCTTGGGTGAAAAGCAGCTACGTACGGTTGTAACAGATGGGGATAAAGCAATGAGGAAGGCAATTGCTAATGTGTTTCCAGATGCAACACATCGGCTGTGTGCATGGCATCTATCCAATAATATTACAGCCAGGGTGAAAAATAGACCAGATTTTGAACCTCGATGGAGCCAATTTGTAACAGCTGATTATGAGCCAAATGAATGGGAAGAGAAATGGAAGGCATTGGTAGAAGATTGCAACCTACAGAACAACCAATGGGTGTCGAAGAAACTGTTTGAGAGACGAAGTGAATGGGCAAACACATATTTGCGCAGCCACTTCTTTGCTGGGTTGAAAACCACATCAAGATGTGAAAGCGTGAATGCATTTGTTGCTAGATACTTGGAACAGAGGTTCGGTTTGCTTGACTTTTTCATTCATTATGATCGGTGGGTCAGAGATATGAGAGAATCTGAGGTCAAATTAGATTTTGAATCTAATTATGGTGTACCTCCGCTAAAGAGTACCATCCTAATGCCTATTGAAAAAAGTGCAGCTAAGTTGTTCTCAAAAGCTGCATTTCTTGAATTTAGAAGTGAACTCCATCAGGTTATTGGATGCATAAAGATCAAGCAAACTGAAGAGGGTAACTTACACACCTACAGTGTAACCATGTTCAACAAAGAGAAGGTCGTGGAGATGAGATACAACACTGAAACGAAGGATATGGAGTGCAGTTGTGAAAAGTATAAGAGTATTGGAATACCCTGCTGCCATATGATCTTTGTTCTGAAGGAAGAAAAGGTGAAGAGTCTTCCTGAAAAACTGGTCCTCAAACGTTGGTCTAAGATCCCAAAGTCATTTGACAATATGCCACAACCATCAACGTTGGGAGTTGATCTTTCTTACAACATTCGGTATGGGACACTACAGTTTTTGACCTTGCGGTTTTGCTTGTTGGGGGCAGAAACTCCTCTCTCTTTTGAGGTTGCTCGAGGTGAGATGGCAGCAGCGTGTGACAAGTTAGAAATGATGAAAAAAACTCCCGATGAGAGAGAAAAATTTGTCCTGCCTACAGAGTTTGAAGGTATACTGAACCCGAATAAAGTGTTGTTTAAGGGTTGCAGGAAACGAAAAGGGGAAAAACAACTCAAGAAAAAAAAGAGGAAGTGTGGGAGATGCGGTAGAAGGGACGGACATTATATTAGTACTTGTCCTGAATCCGAAGACTACGTGCGGCCAGCTACTGAATCTTCATCTGATGAAGAGAATGGGAGTGATGATATGGATGATGCAAGCGATGATAGAGAAGATGGAGACGAGTATGGAGACGACGATGATGACCAAAGTGGTCAACTCCCAAAGGTAATTATAAACACAAATTAAGAGTTCTTAGTACAATTAATTTTATCCAAGATTAAACTGTTGTTCTTGTTGTAACAGAAGAAGGGAACCATGGGACATCCGCCTAGTGTACAACAAGTACAAGGCAGGCAACCACAACAAAAGGTTATATATATATTTTTAGCTTGACCAAGATTTTATAATTGAGGAAACCTAACACTATCTTTGTGCAGGAGGGGCCACGTACTAGGAGTACTAGTACAATCAACAAACGACATGGAGAATCTAGTCAGGATGCAGAAACTAGTCGTCATGGTCCAAGTCGGTATAAGGATCATCCAGGCGATGAACATCATCTGGTACTTAATCAATGATACTAATGATTTAACTAGTAAGATTAGATGATTCTTTATGTTGGAAGTTACATCTTTAATATAATTTTTTCTTATTTCATTCTCTTACAGAAACGACATCATACTAGAACCAGTGGTGGAAAGAACAGAAGCATCAAGAAAAACAAATGAAGTTCTGCCATATTTTTTTTTATAATGGAAGTTCTGCCATATTATCTTTGTTCATTGTCATTATCGTTTTTCGTTTGTTTGAGATTTTAAATCAAGGCATTCGTGCATCACATATGCAACATTAATTTAAGAATGGACCATACCTGGTTTTGGAGCATTCTTCTTTCTTAAACAGATTGTTTTCACCGTCATTTGCTCGATGTCCCTGAGATGAAGACATGTTGCTAAGTCGTATCTTCAACCGACCTGAAGATATAAATTACAACAACAGAAGTGAACCACAGATAGTTAAACAAAAATTTTGACATAGAAGCTTGGAACAAGCAGATTAGATATAAGCAAATATCTAAGAACAACAATTCTCTTAATAAGTTTCACCTAATTACATCATATCTTCATGCTGAGTGTAGGCAAATAGAAGCCAAGATCGAAGTTTTCTGTTGAGAGTTATGTCCTGTAATTCGAACCTCTTTGTGTTTGCCTTGACTAGAAGATATCGTAGCATCTCTCAGCTTCTGACAAAATGACATGCTCCTCTAGAGAATCCAGCTCGAAGTTCTGCCTCATTACAAAACCGGAGAGTTAAATGAGTTCAAGTATAATTGCCAACTACAGAATATGGATGCATCATCAAGTGAGTCCTTGTCCCCAACTATAGAATATGACAGATGTTTTGATATAAAAGTAACACAATTGAAACAAACATAATTAAGAGATATATCATGATTTATTTCCTTCTTTCTACTCGACATTAGCCACCTGTTCAGTCCCTCGTCCCAATGATTCATGATCGGGTTTTACAGGTACCAGTAATCTAGTCATCCATATTGCAATTAAGGAACTGCCACTATAAGAAAAAACAACCAAATTAGGGTAATGCCTGGAATCTGCTGAGTGTTAAATGTGGTAACCCTGAACAAAATCCTAGACAGACGGATCTAAAGCCTACTACTTTCAAAGGCACATCCTGGAATGGGAATTCATACCCTTTCAAGATGCTATTATTGCGCGCAGTCCACCCACCCGATTTGATATGCTCCTCATGCATCCAATGTTGTACCCGTATTTGCACCTAATAGGAATCGCAAAACCGATCCGAAACAGCTACACACGGGCATCCATCCAAACACCGACGCAACATTCACAGAATCAACAATGAATCGTGCTAAGTCTTTCAAGGTCCCATACCCAGCAGTTCATTACATCGGGACAAAAAGACAGCAAACCAGAGGAACGGAATCATAAACCCATAAATCTGGGCAGAAAAACAAAAATAAAGAGCGAGTGTGACCTACTCTGTCACACCTTCCAGTGGGAGAAAAGGCGAAACGTCATCGTCGAGTAGACGACATCCACTGTCACTTCCATGGACAGTAGCAGCAACACCCATGTTCGCCGAGTAAGTGGAACCGTCGTGACAAACCAGATGAAAGCATGAACTCTCTTACTGAGATTTGACAAATACGCTGCACTGGTGGATCGCAAGGCTATTGGGGAATGAGAAACCAAGCTCCCACTATGCTCTGTACTGTTTAATTACGCCATCTATATTTGTTTCCGACTTTGTTGGTTAAAATCAATGGCTCTAGGATTTAGGCCTGCTTCCATGGCTAAGAGGTTTCCACAAGATGAAAAGGAGATAATGTTTGAGAGGTGGGAGAAGTGGCTCCATTACAAGAGAGAGGCAAACTTTTGGCGGATACAAAAAGTGGGAAGATGAAAAAGAGAGGGAAATTTTAACTTTTTCAATTTTTATCCCCATTTGGCATCTGCTCGATTTGTTCAAGTATGTGGACAGATGTTTAATTTTGAATATTTGGTTTCTAATAAAAAATTAATAAAAGTTTGGACAAGCTATAAACTATCATAGACCAGGAAATCGGATCTTACCGGCCGGTTCAACCGGTTCAATCAGAAATTGGACCAAAAGCGGTACGATGGGCTGATTGTGCTGATTTTACCATGCCGGCCGGTTTTTTCGGTTTGACCGGTTGAACCGGCCGGTACGATCCGGTTTCCTGGTCTATGATTCAGCTTCATTTCTACGTATTCTCGTCCAATATGTGGAAAATAATTAAAAAAAAATATTATTTTGCTATTTTTCTATGTTGAAAATGGGTCACCGTGGTTGTATAATGCTCTATTTGGTTCTTTTTTTTATGGATTATATTTTTTATACTATCGCATTTCATTTCTCTATCAATAGTGAAAAACGGTATTTACCGGTACAAAACGGTTGAACCACGGTCGTAGCACAAAATACCATACCAGAAAGGAATCCGGTATGATGTCCGGTACGGTTTCCTTTACCATGTAAACTATCTCTTTCATTATTTGAGATTTGAAATGATAAAAAGTTAAAAACTATCTCTATTGCATGGTTGTCATGCCGCCCGGCGTGCCACCGGTTGTACCGGGTTCAACCGGTACCGGTCATAAAATCGGTGTGACATGACCGGCATGATCGATATACGAATCTCTAAGTAAAATGACTTTATTTTAGAGAATTTAATTAATAAAATTTATTTTATTATTTATTTTATGAGTATAAAAGTTAAATATTGATGTTATTTGTTGGATTCAAGTATAAATGCTTAGGTATTGACATTAAATGTCATGTTTAAATATGAGTATTTATAATTTTATTTGTAATATTGACCGGCATGAACCGGCACAAACCGGTATGTGCCACCGGTTGAACCATTCCACTTGCTAAACCAGCACACTGGCATAAACCGGTTTGACAACCTTGCTCTATTGTTACATTTTAAAATATAAGATTTGCAACTAAGAACATATATATTCACAAGGAGTCCAGGACTGCATATGAGATATGAGCCAACCCGCTAGCGAGAAACTCGGTGTTCGAAAAAATAAAAAACTAGTTTGGTACTCACCTCGTTATTTAACAAGTCAACTCGTTAGTAAACCAGCCAAACTTGAGCTAGACCATGTTCAGCTTGATAAGCTCGCGGGCTAGCTGATTCGGTGGATTGTTAAACTAAGTTCGTGAGTTGGCTTGTATTGAGCTTGTGGAATGATTAATTACTATTTTGAACATGAACATGATCTTGTTAATGAGCAGAAATAGATGCAAAGTTTTTTCAAGCCAAGCATAAGTTCGAGCTAGATTATCAAAATTTGAGTTCAACTCAACTCGAGCCGACAAATCTATAAACGAGCAAGCGTCAGCTAAACAAAAACTCAACTACACTCGACTGGTTTGCATCCCTAGTTAGGACAAAATATGCAATGAGGCATACTGTAACATGTAGAATGCCCAATATCAAACCCTCACACGCATCGATCTTCCGACGTAGACATAAGCCTCATCATGTTTTTTTACTACAAGAACCTTATACATGGGTTAGCGACCGATATAGACGCATACATCTCCAATACTCCTACCTATAAATAAATTGGCTCAATAAGATATTGTCCGTACCATCTAACTCAGGATACGAACAATGATTATTTGTTGTTGTGGGGCTTCACTCACGAAACCAATCGTCTGTGGAAAGACGAGGATGGCCTCTGAATTATACTCCGACAATCAAGTTAGCAGATGGTAGAGAGAGTGTTGAGAGAATATGTAAAGAGATAAAGTCTAGAGGGAGGACCAAGGTGTGAAGTGAGGGGGGAGAAGTTGAGTTCCTTCCATCACACTTATAAAAAAGGAAGTTGAGTCCCTTCCTTTGAGGACTTGGAAGCTCTTATATAGCCATAAAGGTTGTTAAGCGTTATGCGGCAACGATTAGGAGTCATGTTAGGCGTCATCGCGGTTGGCGTGTCACTAGTTAAGCGTCGGGGTTCATAGTTTCAGTTGCATTCACAAAGTAATAGAAAATCATCAAGTCCAAGTGAGACATATCCATCCACTCAAGAAGTCAACTATTGGTACCCCACGAGTTGTGCAAATTAATGTATACTAACTAGCGAAGGCTTGAGGTTTTTCCTAGAGAACGATGCATAAGACTGCTAATCAGGGGCGGAGCCAGGATTTGGCCTTTGGGAAAACGATATTCTTTTACTTTATTGTCACAGAACAGCGTTAAAAATAATTCAAACTAATAAATAAAATTACTTTTGATATTACGTTAACTATACTTTTAGAGATGGGTAAGTCATTTAAAATTGGATTTCAACTAAAATTTGTTAGCATGATACAGTTCAATTTAAAATAAGGTCTAAACTAACAATTTACTCATTATCTACTAAAAACGTCATTAGTTTCTAGTTGAAAAAACTTAATTGATCAACCATAAAATAAAATAAAAAACATTATTGGTCTATAGAGCTTGAGTAAAATATACGAAAATATAATTCTGAAACCAAAATTGTCAACATCAGGTTTTGAGCGCATGACCTGCAGGTGATAGAATATATTAGCATCTGCTGGACTATGAGGCTTTTTTGTCTCAATTACGCACATTAATAAAACTTATACTTTATCGCAAATCCGATTTCCGATAGCCGAAATAGAGCTCGGTACCGTGTAATCCGTACTCTCCAGCCATCCTGCCCCTCATAGTAAACTAAACTCAATCCCCTTTGCATTCTCACCCGTTTAATCATCCTTCGTCCACCCAATTAATATCCGAGCTGTGAACACCACCACCATATATGCATCATAATCGAATCCATTAGGAAACCTAGAAGAGATCAATTCAATTTTTTCATTTCGAACGACAAGCAGTGAATGAAAAGGCAGCACACAACCATGCATCCATCCCTTTCTTGGATGAGAGATCGGTTGAATTCAAACTTCCCAAGGCCTTCATCTCCAACTAATTATTCGCCCCTATATTTTGGAGAGAGACGACCGGGAAGTAGGAACGACGGCCAGATGCAGTTGGAGAAGGATGCCGATGAAGGGATTTTGAAGACGCGGCGGCGAGCGATGTTGGAGGATTAGCAATTGAAGAGTTATTTTCGTTGAATTTAAATTGATTAAATAAATCATAAAAAAATTAAATAAAGGACAAGTTAGTAATATTTTTTATTTTTTGTTAGGGCGATAAACAAAACTAGGGCGACGTTTAGCCATCTAGTTCCATAATACTAGGACTGAGATTAGGATTACAATAGAGATACGTTGAAGATTATCTTCACTGGTTTCTTTGCAATACCATGGTACACTAACTTAGAAGGACATACATGTTTTCAGAGCAGGAAGGCTATGAAACAAAAGAGGTCACTTGGTTCTGATTATGGCAACTGCAGAAGAGACGAAAGAAAATGAGAATCTTTATATGCCATCTCTACGTTGTGGTCACTCACTGTTGCTGCGGCATGGCCTCTATATTCTGGAGTCTAAGAGCAAAGGCCCTCTTCTAGGCATCAAGCCCTTCCACTGCAGTCAGGTTCGTCACACACGAAAGAAAATTATTCAGGCCTTCTTTCGTTATACACTACATTGTCACATACTTCATATGCAGCCATACCTATGCGCGTAGTCGGAAGCACAAGGTTGTCCTACTCGCACAATCCCCTACGCTCTACGACATCCATCGACCCACGAACACAACACCTGCTCTGAAGCAACAAATCATTCATCACAAAGAGGCAGTCTCCTATATAGAGGTCTTGACAATGCCTACCCATTTCCTGTTCACACAATAACCTCACTGTCAAGGAAATTTTAGTCTGAACATCACACCACAGTAAAAAAAAATTATCATGTTCATTCCTCATACGATAATAGTACCAATTCCATTATTCTTAGCAATTAACAGTGGAAGATCATCAGGGAACACAACGCAAATGAGATAGTTATCTACAGCTATATGTACAAGGCTGCCATATCTGTCATTCACTAGAAACTTCTAAAGATCCATTTTCTCTATGAAAGTTAATTAGGCAGCTAGCATGCCAATTCCATTTTCCAATACTTAACCAGAAAGAGCAAGAAGAATAACACATACTCCAGAACCACACAACACAACAAGAACAAGATAACCTAAGTTAAAATGATCAGGTTTACATAGGCTTTAGAATCAGTAACCAAGGTGGGATGCAATTCCCTTGCAAACAATTTTGTAGCCAGTAGATGCCCCTAGTAAGAAAGATGACAGACATCAGAAGCAACTACAATGAATTTAAACTCTCTGAAGCATTACAACATTAATACTAAAACGATATGAAGATTGTTTAATTTGATATATTGTATCAACCGGGATCCATGCATTCAAGTGCTAGAATAGTAGAGTATGGGTTAAACTCTGTAGCACTAATGAAAACCAACAAATTCCTTAGTGATAATATAAAACACAAGTCTTACATCTTTTGAAGTCATTTCTCCTCAAAAAGGTCCCAACTATTACTAACACGGTGGGGAGACAAACTTTGTTTCCAACTCATCCAAATCCTAGAATCAAGCATCCAAAACGATAGTTATGCAAATTCGACACTAACAGGACAGAACGGAATATGAAACTGAACTGGACATACGTATGTGATTTAGCAATAACATTTAGCTTGAGTGCTTACAGATTTTTGTATATTCTTTAAACCATGATTCATCCCTTTTGAAATACAAATACTCCTATGCGTTCATTAACTCAGAAATCATCTCATATGCAACATAAATTTAAAATTTATTCTTCAACTGGAAACTCACCCCTGTCCCTAGCCAGTCCAGTTTACCAGTTTCCTTCCGGTTTGGACCGTCCCCTGCCGTCCTCTGCCTCTGATTCACCTTTTGCAAGGGAATTAGAAGACTAGGTGCACAAAATAGGTTATAAGCTAGCATTCATATGGTCGAAACTGAGATTACAAAATAGAAACCCACCAATACCGTGTTTGATTCATCGAAGGTCGTGCTTCATCGATCCAGGTTTGCCCTATTATCCATGGGTAGAGGCCGTTGTCTCATCGTCATTAATCTAGGCCTCCTTTCCGTCCGTTCGCTGCCGAAAAGAAAAGGGAGGAGGATGGACAGGGTGATTAGCTAGCATTCATATGGCCAAAACTCAGATTTCAAAATAGAAACCCACCATTAGCGTGTTTGATTAATAGAAGGGTGTCGCTTCGTCGATACGGGTCTTTACCTATTATACCCTGGTTGAGGCCACTGTTTCGTCGTCCTCAATCTAGGCCTCCTTTACCTCCGTTTGCCGCCGAGAAGAAGAAAAACGGAGGATGGAAAGACTGAGGGCGGAGGCGGCGGCCGTGATTAAGCCACCACTGTCCATCTCCCCTTCCCCAGCTACGTTTAGTTCTCTGCTTCAAATACAAAGAAGATGGAAAAGATAGCCGGGCGCTAGGAACCGATGGCGGCAGCTAGGGCTGCCATTTGTGAGAACGAACGACAGAAGGACGGGAAGGATTAGAGCTTGAGAGAGATGGGCAGACGATTTCTAGTGGAGATTCTTCGTCGGAGATAGATCTACGAAGCAGAAACGAGAGGGGAGGGGAAGGGTCGGGAGGATAGAAATCTGGGTTCATAATAATGAATGAGTTAATTTCATCTGCGTAACTCAAAGGAATGTATTTGATACTAATGACGATTGCAAAAATGACATTGAATTTAACTTGAGACGCCAATCAACCAAATATCGACATGATATAAATTGTGGATCTTAGAAAGAATTATCGAAAGAAAAGGTATTGGAATATAAAAACATTGATAAAAATTGTTGAAGGACTATATAGTACGTATAAAATTTTAATGAGTGTCATTAGTAATTATAATTATTAATAAACAAATAATTTATCTAAATAAATATGGATCGTCTGATTAGATCTATGGTGATGGAGTCTGGAGTATAGTATATGCCTGGAGCATACGAGTCGTTCCCATATATATATATATATATATATATATATATATATATATATATATATATACATACCTATCTAATAATCCAATCCTGAAAACCCAGTTTCAATTCCAAAAGCACTCTCCTCTCCCTCTTCCTTCTCTCCACCATTACAGCCCAGCAATGGAGAAACAGAGCAAGGCCAAGAAACAGGTGACGCAAGCCGGGTCGCCCTGGATCTGGAACATATTCGGATACGAGTCGTTTAAATTGGGCTCGTCGTCGGCCCTATGGAGAAAGAGGAGATCGAACAACACTTCCACCGCCGACAATTTATTTGTCTCCAACGATTTGGGCGGGGAAAGGGGACGACGGCGAAAGAATCGCCGCAGCCGCTGAAGAATAGGGCGCCGTGTTTGACCCAGATGAGGCGCCGCCGTGACGAGATCTACAAAGGAGGACGCCATCGATGGGGGAGAAATGGCTTGGGAGTAGGGATGGCAATGGGGCGGGTTTGGGGCGGGTTTGTTTATAATTCCTTACTCGTGCGGGGGAATGTTTTGCAAACCCATCCCCATACTCGTGGATTTCGGGTACCCCATGCGTAATATCCATACCCGTACATCCAACATTATTATACCTAAAACTTACAAGAAAAGTTCTAATTATAATTCTAAACGAACATATTATATCATGAAGTCAATAAAACACGGTCATTTTTTTAATATGGTTCAAAGATTATGATCCTAAAATATCCACTAATACATAATATAGAGTATAATCTTTTACAAATTATTATGTTCTAACTCTGATACATCTACTAAATAATAATTAACTAACATAATCTTGTTGACAATGGGAAAAGTGAAAGAGTGAAATGATAATTGAGAGAAATGAATTAGATTTTGATTAAGGTGGTCAATCAATTGCATTTCTACTATTTATTTTCTCAAGTTATCCTCATCGTCATTGATAGATTATAATTTGATGCACATATTTTTTTAATATATGAAGAAATTATCTTGGTGGGGCGGGTATGAGGATGGGTATGGGGCGGGGGAGGCTAAAACCATACCCGCCCCATACCCATCAAACTTTTTGCGGGTTTTACCCATACCCGCCCCATACCCGGTCAAAACGGGGATTCTCCGCGTTGACTGGATCGGGGGCGGTCGAATACCCACGGCCATGGGTTTGATTGTCATCCCTATTTGGGAGAGGCGCAACGGCAGTGTGGAGAAGGTGAGTTTCGACCGGGAAGAAGAAGGAGAGCCCTGCCTGCGAGTGGCGACCCGGAAGAAGCAGAGCGTCGCCTGCGAGTTTCGACTGGGAAGAAGGAAACCAGTGCAGCCTCTGGTCCGAGTCCGACTACAATTTTGATGTCATCATCGGCGATGACCTTCGTACTTCGATCTCTCTCGTGTGTGGTGGTGAAGCAGAGATCGACAATGGCAGAGGCGATGCGTGGCTAGCTTTGGACGAGGGAGAACAATCGCGGCAGAAAACCAACGATTATCCTTGTCGTCGTCACTTGCTCAAACGTTGATGTCGGCGCCAGAGGAAGGTGAGATCTGAGTGGGAATTAGCGTAGGTGAGGGTTTGCGATAATTGATTTAAAGTTTTAATTTTTTTTTATGTCTGTTTACCGTTTTGTCCTTGTTGTTATAGTAACAACAAATAAGTTGTTGTTATACTAACCTGACTCGGTGTTTGACCCTGCTTCAGCTTTTAATCCGAAAAGTATTTATAAAAGCCGGCCCAAACATAAGGGATGTATGTTCAATAATTCATTAATGATAAAGAAAAGAATGGCAGGCAGGCAAAAAGTCAGAGGAAAGCAGCCGGAGTAGATGCCGTAATAATCTGAAAGACCAAATCCATATTTACCCTCAACCACACATCAATATATACTCTACACACTCGGCACAGTCGGTTCCGAATCAAAAAAAACAACCCCATCACCAACCCCGAGACAGAGTTTTGAGGGAAATAATAAGGCAGAGAGCAGCAGCCCCCAATCCCATCATTCTAGATTCGCAGAGCCCCGCAAACAGTCAAAATTGGTGAGCCAGCGAGCGATTCAAGATTTGTGAGCAACGAAAAAAACAATCAGGGCAGCCGAATCGGAGAGATCGGCGAATCCATAGAATCAATATCGCGTTAGGCGGGGGGCAGAGGGGGGAATGGGGATCCAGCTGGAGACTCTGGTGGAGTCGATTAAGTCGAAGGTGAAGGGAGCACTACTGCGGAAGTCGAAGAAGAAGAAGCCGTACGTTAAGATGGACAAGAGCGCCAGCGTCAGGGTCGAGATTCGCAGCCGTAAGGCCAGGCAGCTCATCGACAAGACCCTCAAGGTCGCCGATCGCCCCGGCAAGCGCACCCTCTCTTGATTTTCATGGTCGGACTACTACTCCGACCCTCCGCCGGGCGGGCGATTCCCATTTCTCCTCCTCCTTTGCTCCTGTATAGGTGAACTGATTTCAGGATTTTCTGCAACCTTCTCTCTCTCGCTTTCATAAACTCTCTTCTTCTGCGCTTGCCTTTTTTTCTATTTCCGCCGACAATTCTGCCCTTCTTCAGAGGAAGACGGTGATAGAAACGTTTCGAAGCAAACGGGCAATGAGATAGTATCTTGTTTAGATTTGCCTTTCCTTCTAAAATCATCAAAATCGTAAATCTGGATGGTACCGAGTCTCTTTTTTGTTGTGTCGGTTCCTTTTTGTCATTATTATTCATAATTTATTTTTGCTAAAAAATGGAAGTAAATTGAAGCAAAATTCAGGGTGCTTATTTTTCTGATAATGTGAATTATGATATATATTATTCTTAATTTATTTTTGCTCAAAACTGGAAGTAAATTAAAGCAAAATTCAGGTTAATTATGATATATATATATACTACGAGAGTGATGGCCGCCCTCTTTGACAAAAAAAAAAAAAGATGGCCGGCGACGGGCTGAGATTGGTGTTGAGTTCTTTTTCACAAGCAGGGTTTATTTTTTTAAAGTCTTGAGATTGCAGGTTGTTGCAGCCAGAATAGTGAAGAAAATTATCATTAGGTTAGATGTCAACGGCCGTAGATCCGTTCAATAACCCAATTTTCATAACAATTGATAAACTTATTAATAATTTACAGTAAACAAATACTTTTCTCACTATATCTCTTTGGATTCATGTTGTAATTCAATTTTTTTCTTAGAAAAATCTTGTTCCTAAAAATGAAATCAATTTTAATATATTTTAGAACAAAAAATTGAGACATATAAATATAATACTAGTCTATACCTTAGTAATAATACTTGGTATTACATAGGATTATACCATGATGATATGAAAGTGTACTATGATAGTGTTGCATACTATTAAACACTTAGAATTGGGAGAAAGGTACCACTAAACATAGTTAGTAAATTATGGTACGGGAAAGTTACGTAAAAAAATACGTACGGGTATTATACTTGGTCTTTAAGCTAAAGTTACGTTTAATAGTACGTTAATAGTCATAAATATATAAAATTAATCATTTTAAAAATAAATAAATATATAAATAATACTAAAGTTAACAATTTAATTCGTAAAATACGGATAATAAACGTGTCATACGGGGTTTATACGTGTTTAGTACAGGCGTCATCAAATGAACGGGGGAAATGAAACGGCTTGACAATAATACGGATACAGAAGTTTTAAACGAATAAAATACGTACGGGTATATGGTACATATACGTGTATTAAACTGAGTATTTACTAACTATGCCACTAAAGTCAATTTAAAATATTACAATGCCAGACAGTCAATTAAATATGGATCATTCCATTCCGTCTATTCCACTTATGGAGTTAAATAAAGCCAACTAAGTATTGACCACATGCCACAAAGGCCGCTGAATCACACTTGTTTTCGCCATCATCCACGAAATTCTCTCATCCATTCGGACAAAAAAAAAAAAAACTCAAACCCCTATCGACATTTGAACCCTTCGAACTACAATTTTTCCGGGGGAGATGAAAAGGTCGATTTGTGGGAAAGGATTCGCACCAAGCGCCCTCGTTGTGTTTTGTGCTCCGTGAATAAGGCTTGACGGATTTGCGAGGAAGACGAAGATGGCCGGCTGGGGGTGCAACTGATTGACGATCGAGGAACCGATGGTATAGGAGACAGATTTAGGTAACTAGTTCGTAGAGCAAGAGCGAGAGCAGATGTGATAGTGCAAGAACGTCTATTTCTCAAAGAACTTATAATAAGAGCATGATAAGATATTCATTATTATATTAATATTATTAATTTTATGTAATAAAATATTTGCATAATTACTAACTATATCAAAATTATCATATAGGTGGATCCCTAATTGAGCTATTAACTCACGTTGCTAGTTCAAAAGGTTTGAATGTGGAGATGGTTTGGGAATTGGGCCATACCCAATCCTTATGAATTTTATGGCCTTTCGTAAAGAAAATTGAATAATTTAATTTTAAATTGTTTTTACCCCGTAAAGTTTCTTGCCTATCATTAATGGATGAGGTTACAGAAGCGGTTATAAGGTTGAGCTTGAAATGAGATCGAGAAATGTTAACCATTCACTGGGGAGATTAGACTGAGCATGGGATCTAGTAATCCAATCATCTCTAAAGTTGTCCTTTCGAGTGTGAAACTCTAAATTGATGAGGGGCTCGTTCTTGAGGATTTCCACTATGTTTTCAATCATTGCTAAGCATGTCCATGGCCAGTTCGAAGGTGGCTTGATCAAGGAGTTAATGATGGTGTGACAATCCAACTTAATCGTGCAAGGTTGGTTAAGGCTTTGGGCAAGCTTGATTCCTTTCGAAACCGCTTTAGCTTTCACATCCATAATAGAGTTGCAAAGAAACGAGTCAGCCTTCCCATCACAAACTTGTCCATAGCTATTGATCACTCTGCTTGTGATGAGTGACTTGTGACGAGTGTTGATGCATATACATAAGTGATTAATAGTTGTGGCAGCAGAGCTGGATCTGGAGGAGGTTTCCAAATCTTCCCTTTCTTAAAATGCTTATTCCAACCCTAGGGTGATGCTATAGTGTAGGGACAGAGTAATAAATTGGACGTCTTTGGGATTTTGTTTTGGGGTGGTTAGGTTGTTTCTGGTTAGCCTTTCATTAAATTTGTTTGTGGTTGGGGATGTATGAAATTGTTTCTATGGGGATTGTTTCCGGGTTGCTCCAAGGTTGCTACATTGAGAGCGTTTTAGTTTTAGATATAGAAAGAGAAGCATAGTGAAAGTGTTTTGGCCATTAATTTGAAATAGTTAATGTTGTATTTAGATAAGAACTCGTCGAGTTGAAATATTATACTATTTTATTCATTAAAAAATATTATAGTAGCACGTGGTAGTCTCTAATGAAACACACCCGCAAAACGCCTCCAATTACGTATGCCTCAACGGTGAACTCCTTTTGGCCTTCATCTTCTCGACCGTGAACTTTGTCCGTTGGTCGGATCTTCTTTTTTAATCCTTTTTGCACACTTTCCCTACACTTAAGCCCGGAGACTACGATGAAAAACACTTAGAACCTGAAATGACACATAAAACACGACCAAAACATAAGAGCAAGCAAGCGTAGAGTATAACATAAAGCATACCAGAAAACCACAAGTATTATAAAGCATACCACAAAACTCATACAAGAAACACAACAAATCACATAGAGAATAACATAAAGTATACCAGAACCTCACCACAAAACAAAACTCCAAAAGCTCACAAAACTCAAAGCTAACAACAGGATTTCAAAAGCATATCAAGGGAAACTCATAAAAATTACCACAACTCTCATGAAGCAGACAAGAAAAATCATACTACACCTAAAATCATACAAACCACACCACAAAACTCATAAAGTATACTAGAAACCACATAGAGCATAATAGAAAATGTAGAAAGCACACCACAAAGCAGATCAAAAGTTTCATAAGCAAACCAGAGATCTCATAAAGCTGACCACGAGTTCTCTGAAGCTTACCGTAAAATATAGAAAGCACACCACAACATTTGAGTTCCCTGGGAACTTTTAACTTAAAACGCATTTCGGGGAGAACCAGCTAGCTCTGGGTTCGAAGCTGGCCACAAGTTTCATGAAGAAAACTAAAAGCCTCATAAAACTAATTTCACGTTCTCTGAAGCATACGAGAAACCTCATAAAGGTGACCACAAGATTTCTGAAACAGACTAAATACATCATAAAGCTTACCGCAAATTTCCTTAAGCATACTAGAGATCTCATAAAACTTATCGCAAGTTTCCTTAATCATACCAGAGATCTCATAAAACTTACCACAAGTTCTCTGAAGTAGACGAAAAAACTTCGTACCACAAATTTTCAAAAGCAAATGAATATATGTACACCCACACACCAGCTGAAACCTCACAAAATAATCGTTCTCATTGCAGCCAACTTAAGGGCTCGTTTGGAAGTTGGGATTTCAGATGATGTATTTAGCCAATACATGTAATCAGAAGAATTCATCGTTTTTTTGGCTTAAAATGAAACAGAATGCTTGTATTTGAACAGCAGATGGGCCCACCAGAATCATTCATTATGAATGATTGTAAATCTCAACTTTTAGTAGAGATTATGTTTGAGGGATTGTTGTCTTACTTTTTGTTCCTTATTCTTTGAGGGATCACCAAAATCATTCAATCTCCAAACAATGTATTTTTCAAATTCATACATTGAAACAATACATCTAATTATAATACATACATTGATTAAATACATCAATTTAGAGAATCCTAACTTTCAAACATGCCCTTAGAGAAGCAGAATCATATGATTGCACATTCATGTCGGATATATACATATCTCTATTATTGATGATTACCAAGTGCTTCGGCATCCCTCGCCATTACATAATCAATCAACCAATTGCGATGTAAACGTTGCTTGGCAAGATTAGAGTTGCCAAAAAAGAAATCATCTTCCCTGAAAGAACAAGGCTCCTCCTCATCAATCCTGCCGATCTTGCCTATGTCAAAACTGTAGCATTTGTCCACAACAATGCTAGATCTGATCCTCCCAAGCTTCTTCTCTCTTTTAGATCTCTTCCTCGCCGCTGTGATTGGCTTACCAAGAGTGTAGGGAGGACGGCCGCTGTTCACTGCCATGGTATAGCCGCCGACCATTCCCTGGCAATCATTCATAGCCTTCACGTAAAAGTCCGCCGCACTGCAGAGAGCTTTGAAAGGGGCGAGCAACACATGTATAATTATCAACCTGGCTTTCTTCCTTCCCTTGCTGCCACCCAACTTCATATCCACAATAATATTTTGCAAGAAGGAAGAAGGAGAAGAATGGATGTCCTCGGGGGAATTTTGGTATGGATATATATATATATATATATGTACATGGTTTGGTTTATTGTGTGACATATATTGCTGATGCTCGAGTCACACATAGTGAATATCGAGGAGCTAATAATTAAGAAGAAGAAGAAGAAAAAAATAATATTTTGAAAGCCAGATTATGATCTGCCGGAAAGAGCAAGAAGGCGGCGACCATTTCAGTGCCGTTTGCAGGACAAATGAAAGAACCACGGGGATGGACTTCTAAGGGAGGAGTATCCATTTTTTGCTTTCTTTCTTTTTTGCTTCTTTCCGGTGACTATCAATGTGGAAACAATGGGAAAACTATGGAGAGAGCCGGCTGTCTCTCAAATGAAATGAGTAAGCTAAAATCCAAAACGAATTGTTTGTTTCTGAATCGCATGCTACGCGTCGGCGTGGTTCTCAACATTTGTCACTGTCAAAGTGACTGTCAAAGTGACTGTTAAATAACAAACTAGTGGAAACCCAAAAGCATTATTGGCGGGTAAATGACAAGTTTTACTATAAAATGAGCTAAATTGCAAGTAGTTGAATAGTCCAAGTTCGGTCACTCTCCATTAACCTCCATTAGACTTCATTAGTGTCGTCAGTTAACTGCTGACGTGGCTAACAAAGATGCCTAGTCATCTAATTTTAACACGAGAAAAAACAAAAATTGACTCGCCGCGTCAGAAAGACTTGTCACCTCATATAAACACAACTCAATCCACCCAACCTAAAAAAACCATTAACCCACCCATAAAAATCTGCATCCTCTGCCTTCTGCTTATCCTCTGCCCTCTCTCTCTGCCCTCTCTCTCTCTCTCTCTCTCTCTCTCTCTGTTTCCTCCATCTCCTTCCCTCATCTTCTCTCAAGCGAACTCCGACCTGAGATTGATTCATGGAAGAAGCTAAACAAGTTGAATCTCGTGGACGACATCAACGTCCATTTCAATTTGTCGATTGAACAGTAGCAGCCGCCAAGGGACTTGATTTTACTATACTTGAAGTAGAACCACACGACTCCAACAAGGAAGACGACTATGGCAAGGATGAACATAGACCCGGGAAATCGAGCTTGTTGAGCTTCAAGTTCTGGAGATTGGATGGGATTTCGCCGGACTTAGGGTTTGTGCGTCTAGGCAGCGTTCCGCTCAAGGTCGAGCCGCAGGCGGGGACGGTCGACGAAAGCACTCAGAGAGTGTCTTTTGGTTCGAAGAAAGGCTTTCCTCTGCATAATGGGTCGTGGAAGAAGAGAAAGCAGATCTGCAGGTTGGGGCTTGACGCCACCCGCCTCTTTCCGTCGACATATCCTCTAACAGATTGTCGGGAAGCTTTGATTCTTCGATTTCGTGTCCAGGTCTAGGGAATGATTGTGGCTGGCAAGATCGCCAAGCTAGAAACGACCCCAGCCTACTTCTCTACTACCTTCGACGGGTCGATTTGGAGCAGATGAAAACTGGCGACGACGAAGTAGGAAGAAATTGATTCCTTGTCTTGCCGCAATAATATGGAGGTTCGATCCTAGTGCCGTTGGCGGAGCTAGGATTGGAAGGAGAAAGAAGCTTTGCCTGCTCTGTTGTAGCTAAGACTTTCAATGTCAATTTGTTTGGGAGAAAGAAAGAGAGAAAGAGCTATGGGGAAGATGAATGAGGGTAGCGGGTATTATGTCTTAGATTGAGAATTGCGGTGGTGGCCGCCGGTGGAAGATGAGGAAGAGACGGAACGAATAGAGGAAGAAGAAGAAGGGTGGATGGGTCACGGGTTCGATTCGGGTATCTTATGTGTCTGGTTTATAATAAAGTGACAGATGGATTTTTTTTTTGTTTAAATTGGGTGACTAGGCATCTCTGTTAGCCACGTCAGCAGTTAACTGACGGTACTAACGGAGTCTGACGAAGGTTAACGGAGAGTGACCGAACTTGGACTATTCAACTAATTTAAGTGACTACGAATGGAAAAACCCAATTCAAGTGACCAAACGTGAAATTTTGTAGCAATTACAGTGACCAAACTTGCAATTTAGCCCTATAAAATGTGTCATGATTAGTCACTGAAAAAATTAATATCAATTTTGGTCACTCGAATTAGGAAAATGATCCATGTGTAGTCACTCTCCGTTAACTTTATCTGATGTAACAGTCAACAGTAACAATTAACTGTTAAATGTATGACGTGGCAATTAAAAATTAATAAAAAATTTAATTTATTTTTTTTAATATTTCTACATCATTAAAGTAATAACAAAAATAAATTAAATCTGTTCTAATCCGAGTTCCCCCGCAGCTCTCCTCGCTCCAGCAGTCTTCCTGAATTGGGAGGCCGCATCCTTCATGTCGCCCATGGAGAAGGGGAACGGAGAATCGATTGATCAGTTGCGGGTGGCGGTGGTGGAAACCCTAGGTTAGAGATTGGGAACATTGGGGAATTGAACGAAGAGGGAAAATGGTGGGGGAGAGAGAATAGGTTAAAGGAGAGAAGGGATGAAATTGGGTTGGTTTATGGGTCGACTTTGGTTGAATCTGATGATGTGGCAGGTTTGATGACGTGGAAGGTAGGGTTTGATGATGCGGCGGATTAAAATAGTACACGTTAGCACTTTTGTTAGCCATGTCAGCAAATGACTGACGGTGTTTACGAAGACTGACGGAGAGTGACCAAACATGGACCATTTTACTAATTTGAGTGACCAATGTTGAAATTAAATATTTCTAGTGACTAAATATGACACTTTTTAGTAAACTCAGTGAACAAACATGAAATTTACCCCTTTACTTTATGGTGAAAAATTGGACTTCTTTCTACCCAAAAAAAATGGACATCTTCCACGATTTGGGCTTTTTATGAATCGCTTTCTGTGCACAGGCCAGTCCAGAGGCCCTTTAGTCCTTTCAACCAAAGCCGAGTCCATCCACGAACCAAAAAAAACGTCCATGTTTTGGACACAAGTGCCAAGGGTGAAAAGAAGGGAGACTGGGAGAGGATAAGCTTAAGCTCCCACCATCTCTACACATTCTCTCTACTCCTCACAACAGCAAAGAGAAACGAAGGAGAGGTGGGCGAGCTTACCGTCGGACGGATGTGCAATTAGCCATGACTGGTTCCTCGTCGTTAGTTTCCCAGAGCGTTCTGATGGCGTTGACTGCCACAGTCAACAAATTTACCTCATCAAACGTCCACGCACTTCCCAGACCACAGCACAAGAAAGATACCTCTTCTTCTTCTTCTTCATCGTCTGGCGCAGCAGCTGCTATTCCATTTCAAGGAAGAAGAAGCGTCCTCTTATCCGCCATTATTGGGGCTTACCCCATTGCTACCGACTCCGGAACTGAGCTTCTCAACAGTAAGTTTGTTATGGAGACTTATTAATTAATTAACTACTTCATGATTTATTGTGTTGTTCGGGTTTTGAAAATGTAAACCCCAATTCGCTGATTACTGAATTCTCTATTTCATCTTTTTGTCCAAAATTATTATCAGAATATTTGAAGAAGTCAGAGGAAAACAAGGCCAAAAATGACAAGGAGGTATGCTGCATTATTTAATTACCTGTTTTCTGTACAAGATTTTTCATAATTAACGTAACATAGTATGAGTAAGTGTGGAATTTTTATTTGAATGGAAGCTAGAGATTGGATAGCTATTACAAGAGGAACTACAAGGATTACTTCGATTACGTGGAAGGTTCTGTGCGAGGTAAAAAGGAGGAGGAGCTTTCCGATTCCGAGAAAAGAATTCTTGAGTGGCTCAAGTCCAACAAGTAGAAAAATATTGTGTGTCGTACGTAGTGGGGGAACAAAAACACATAATGTACATTTGAGGTGTTTCAGTTCAGGAATTGGGTGGGTAAAACCCCTAGGTTGATGGAGTTTGATTCTGTTCCGGTGAGCAAAATGGGCGTCACACATATGTTCGTCGACCCGCAGTAAGGTTTATGGGTTGGAGGTTATACGCGTCATTGTGTTTTTATTTTGTTTGTAATCAGATCAACGACGTAATACTTGAAGTCGTCATCGATCTTATTTGAAGTGGATCGAACACTCTTTCTATTTTTAATTTTTAGGTAACTAAATTTTTTTGCCCAAATATATTGCATATTGTATCATAATATAGTTAGGTTTTTATTACATTTGAAATGTAAAACATAACATAGTTAGGTAACTAAACCATCAAGAGCAATTATACAAACACTCCTACATTAGGTGGTAATACATCACCCGGTGTTTTTAAACTTATATACTTGATCCTGCTATTTTTTATCAATATATTATGGTCCATGAAACCGTACTAGATATCGTATCGAAAAAGTCAGCGGTATGATATTTTATGATAAAACCATGGTTTAATCATAGTTCAACTGTTATACCGTTAAATAACGCCTACCGATTTAGCCTCCAATACTTATATTTCGTGGTTGAACCGCCGGTACGATACAGTTTCATAGACCATGCAATATACACAATTTAATAAGGAAAACAAGCTGGAGTAAAACAAAAACAAAAACATTTTGCTGTATTTTTACTTTCTACAGACTAACCAACCACCAACTGCGTTCATTTTAAAATGGAGTATAGTCCAGAATTCATTATCAAGTGAATTACTATCTTTATAATAACATATACAAATCTTTAGAATTTCTAAATTGAATTGAATATTAAGTAATATTCAATTGATCTTGGGGAATGGGAGATCTAATTAATCTTCCCCTTAAGAGCTTCAAATTCTCTCTCTCTCTCTTGTCTGATCACGAAGGGGTTCGATTCAGAAAGAAGGGAAGTAGTTGCTGAGGTTGTAAGGAAGGCAATAGAATTCTTCAGTCCTGGTGTCCTGGCAGAAATATATGAATTTCTCGGACCAATGCCTTCCGCTGTCTCTCCTTGTCGATTTGTGGCCGCGAGTGTGTGTGCTGTCCAGGAAGAAAGCAACCAGGAAGGCCACGGTCCCTTGGGATGTGAATATCACTTGCATCATGTCATTGAACTGCAGTCGGGGAAAAGCAACGAAAACAAAATTAATGCTGCTTGCTATTTCGTCTGTTGAATTCATAATAAGCAAATTCTATGAAATGGAAACCCATGATTGATTTTTTTTTCAGTACTAGCTAGAGTAGTGTAACAGACCCAGGTGGAGCTGGTGTGGAAAGGGCCGTGACCAGTGACTATGACAACTTCACTGAAATATTGCGGGATGGAAAGACCCAGGAAGAGGGAGAACCCGAGAATGAACTTCGACCGGAAGCTGTTGAGGTGGCAAAACTGCAGAAGTCCTACGCCAGCTGAAGCTGCTCATTTCATGAAGATTTATGTTACAGAGTTTCAGGCTTGGTTGAATTTGCAAATATGAGTTTGATTTGTAGACAAACTATTTTTTTTAATTGTTATTGCGCATATGTAAAGTAGCTAGCTGTAGAGATACAGTAGCGCTGCAGGATTAAGACGACATACCCATGTAGCCATAAAGGACACAGTAAACAGCTCCGAAAATTGGCAAGGGAATGGACGCAACAACAGCCCCGAATTTTCCTGGATCAAGAGAGAGGGAAACAAAGATTATTAGCCTAATCCAGAATTCTAGGATTAAGGAAGTAGGCAAGAAGAAATTATATGCCGACCTAAGATGGAGAAGAAAAGCATAAAGCCTGCTGATACTTGAACAACTCTCCTGCTTCCAACTCGCGTTAATCCCAGAAGACCAACATTCTCGCTGCAGATCATGTGACATAAGCATTTATTAGATCATCATTTGCACTCAACTATTAAATATGTGCAAGCAATTTAGGAAAATACCACCTTCTCCTAGCTAAATCTTTGGTTTGAAATGTTTATCACTCTCGTTTAATCAGATAAAAGTTATATGGGATGCTTCATAATTAAATATGTGCTTACACTGAAGCTGTAGATCCGGTTGGAGCCCCACACAAGCCATTCAATAAAGTTCCTACACCCTGTGTTGATTCATAACTGTTAAACAAGGCTACATACTCGATGAAGAGCTACTTGAAAGGAGGTGTTAAGACGTGGACGACATGGTAACAACCTGCCAACCAATGCCGCGACTGAGTACTGAAGGCGGAACTGGTGTGCAACTAGCATACCTTGATGCTGCAACAAATGTACCTGTAGACTACAAGAGATTGGATATGTATGTATGAGCAGTCAATATTTCATTGACAAGCTGAGTATGCATGCATCTCTAAGACTGGACTCTCCGTTCTTCAAATGGCATTATGCTTCTCTTAGAACTTACAATGAGTGCAATCATACCTCAATAGCAGCAACTAGACAAGCAGCCATCATAGCAAACACAAAGCCCGCATCAAAAGTGGGCTTTCCCCATTGATATGGATATGGGAACTTTATCCTGCATAGAAGAGAGCGAATGCAGTTTTAGGGACATTAATAGTAATGCATTTCGACCACTTCACGTAAGAGTAGAAGAAGCAGAAGGTGTTGTAAAGCAAACCCAAATGGAGCTCACCAGGGAGCTGCACTAATAAGCCCAGAGCGATCAGTCCGGCAGCTTGTTTGTGTCTTGGGCGAGCTTTTATCATAGGCACCCGATGCTGTTAATATTTCTGCCAGCAACCATGCCACTGCAACCGTGATAAGGACACCAAATCTATCTGATATCGTTCTTTTTGAGTTCAACATGTGAGGAAGATACTGCAAGAGAGATGATCACCCGGTGAGCAGACGACGTCTATATGGTAGATTTCAACTGGGCCAAAATATGTAAAGGTTCATTCAAGTTTCAACTTTCTGCAACATAGACAGTGCAGACTCTTCTTTAAGAGAGCAGCATAAGGTGTACAATCATAACAATCATTGTATCTAGAAGAAGTTTGGATATATATCGCAGATTCCCGCCTAGAGGTTAATAAGAATATTTTGATTGCCTATAAGGATATAATTTTCTTGATATATGATCCACTTCGCACTAGTTTAGAAACACATACATTGTCTCTACCTACCCGATCAATATGAGCTTAACATTACGCATAAAAGATTGCACTGCAAAAAATTACTCACTTGAGACAAGAAAACCAACAAAACTAGTGCTGGAAGTGCAACTTCAGCGCATCTCGCCACCTACAGTATCAAAGTGAACAGAGGTCGATTGTTCAAAATCACAATAAATTTTTATTCAGAGGAAATGGTACCACCCAAAGCTTTGGCTTGGTAGAGACCTCCTTGCAACATTAACTACCCTTGAAATAGCAATCGCTTCTCCAGGCAATAAAATTCCACATATAGACATCATTGTTGTGTGGTAAGTGTAGGCTGCTTAAATGATATGCCATTGCTCAAATCAAAACAAGATATTTCTCAGATGATTAAGTCTTACACCATATCCCTAAAGTTCAATCATGTAACGGTTTGTTAACGAGAATATCAGCAGATCTGAACTCAGAAGGAGAATGCAAAGCCTACTTAATGTTCATTTGTTGTTCTCTGTCTTAAAAAAGAAAAGTTAAAAAGGGCTAAAAGAAATGAAAGAGTTGGCACCTGTGGGAAGCCATGCACAAAGAGGCCAAGACCAGTGAGTATCACAAGTGGTGCGGCAGCTAGAGGGCTTAGAAATCTGCTTCGCGTACAATCAAAAATCAAATCCTTGGAGTCACGGACATATACAAAGAATGCCCAATTGTTAGTTGCGCCACATACAGCAATCTTACCTAGAACAAACTCTAGCAAGACCAAAATAACCAATCGCCACTTGAAACAATGATGCAATCGTAATTGCCCCTTGTATGGCCGCCATCGATTTTTTGAACCTCTGAGCAAACACAAAAGCACGAAAGCATGAGCAGCAAAGTAGAAGGGAAGTGCATGGTGGGGAATGGGGAAGAGCTATTGAGCATGGCAATGAACAGGCACTAACATCATGGTCGCTTAGCTTGGCGCTGCTGTTGCTACTGTTCACCGATAGAGCGATGGACATTGCTGGGATCACGAATGCATAGGATCCTCCCATCACGACGGGAAGCCGAGTGCCAAACCAAGTTTGTAAGAGTGTGCTTAGCGCCGACAGGAAGAGCAATGTATTGATCATCTCGGCCTTCTCCACCTAATGTGAATTCCAAAAGGTGTCCAGTTTAGTTGAAATCCGATAGAGCCCGGAGAAGAGGAAAAATGGCAAACAAAACAGAAGCACGGCTGTGTGTGTCGTTAGTCCTTACATCACCACCGCCCATCAGAGGAACAAGAAGGGTGGGAATGGTGACGGTGGTGCCAAGCATCACCACATACTGCTGAAATCCTAAAACTAATGCTTCATCTGCATTCGAAATTGGTGAAATATGATCAGTGGAATCCAAATATCTCTCTCAAACATCCATGAAACACACATTCCGCTACTGACCGCATGGTTTTCGAGAAAATGCCAACGAGAAGAAGAGGAAGAGAAAACTGCACAGACGTGCGGAGCAAGAACGCTAAGGATGACTAAGAAGAGAAGAAGAAAAAGGCGCGGGAAAATCGACCAACAGGCAGGAAGTTGAACATCACAGAACACCAAAATCTTCAACCAACAGAGAGCAGAGCAGAGAATTGATCATACGAGTTGGTATGTGGAACAGAGGAAAATTTTGGGGGAGGGAAGAAAACGTACACCAGCACGGATTGCTATTGGCGCAATACTCAACGCCGGGGAGCTGATCCTTGATAGGGAATGGCTGGAAGTCATCGTCCTTGGTAGAAGCTGCTGCCACCATTGCTCCCTATCGAAAGAGTGATTTTGTTTCCTTGGTTGGGCGCTGTTGTACACACGGAGGAAACCCTGACGACGAAGACCCAAAAGTTTATAGCCGCAGACGAAAACCGGAAAGAGGAGGAGGAGAGGAGAGGAGTAGTGGTGTACGTCACGAGTGACTCCATAAAGGGAGCAAGAAGGTAATTGGAGTGTGGGAGAAGCCAAGCCAGGATCAGGGACGCTGGGAAAAGCGTCGAGTAGGCGGGAAAAAGAGTTGGACGCTCTGACTTTTCTAACGGGGAGTTGCAGACGGTAAGGAAAATTAGGAGACGGAGAGGGAGCGGCGGCGTGTTTGTTTGTTTGTTCGTTCGTCCCAGGAAAGCTTACCAACTCGATTAGGAATGACAATCATGCCTAGTGCTGGAAGTTTGATATCGGTATTTGGGATGTACCGAATACCATACCAAATTTGTCTATATTTGGTAATATCGAATACAACTATTATTTTTTGGGTTTGGAATTGAATTTCATTTGTAATTCGATATTAGGAATTACGGGATTGTGATCGGTATATGCCGAAATACTGATCAATACCGAAATATAAACTAGTGTATATTTTATCCTCTCAACCAGACTCTCTCATTCACTACTACACAACCCTCAAACATCAATTTTCTCATACAAATTATTCATACATAAAACACCACTCTAGAAAATTCAAACAAATCACAAATACACTAAATAAAAGCACACGGAATAAGTGTAGTGAGAGTTAGATTGAGCGAAATTAGAATTAGGGTAGGGTTTGGGGAGAGTAGGACGGCAAAATAAGTGTGAACGGGTATCCAACAGTCGGGTATCCCGAAACCCAAACTCAACCCAACCCGATGAATAGTATACAAGTTTAAACTCGAACCCGGCCTAAAACCCGTCAATATGGGTTTTATCCACGTTGACCGGGTTGGGTTGGGTCGGGTAGGGTACCCGTTGGTTCGGGTTTAGTTGCCATCCCTAGTGGCCACCCAAAATCAAAAACTAATTTCTTCTCCCAATATTCCCCTCACACTTTTCCCCCTTGCGAGCAAGATTATGTTAGTTAATTATTGCTTAATAGATATATCAGAGTAGAGAATAATGATTTGGATTACATTGTACTGTACTCTGATATAGTAGAGCACATTGTACTCTACTCTGATATGGATTAATGGATGTTTTAGGATAAGATGTTTTGAACCGTATTAAAAATGATTGTCTCTTTGTCGACTTCATGATATAATAGGTGCGTTTAATGTTATAATTTAACGGGTAATGTCTATTTTGTATCCAAACCTTTTTCATATTCTTTTATATTATCCAAATCTATCGAAATACTAAGAATTAACCAAATGTTAACTTTCAGCTAGCAATTTTGTTAGTAATATTGACTTGACAACATGATACTGACTTGAAAGAGACACATGAAGGTCAACATTTCAAAATTTTAGTATTTTAACTAAGAAAAGAGTTACAAAATAATTAACGATAACGTAAAAATGGCTAGTATTTTGATTCATTACAAAAATATTTGCCTAATTAATAGAATTTTAATAGGTTTGGATAATATGAAAGAATCTGAAAAATGTTTGGATAAAAATAGACATTACCCTAATTTAAAATCTACATGTAAAATTTTAGGGTGTGCCTACGGTGACATGCGTGTCACGGTGACTTGTACTTTCCGGTCGACCTCAGTTAGGATTAGGTCGACCCCATTTAGAATTCGTTCGACCTCATATAGGATCTGGTCGACCTCATTTAGGATTCGGTCGACCTCATATAGGATCAGGTCGACATAATCTGTTGTTTCAGTGTAAAAACAGTTCATGGTGCCTACTTTGGATATTCATATCATACAATTGGCTAGATGGAAATTGAAGACTAATGACTTGTTTTGAATCTGAAGTGTCCCTCTACATATTGAAGTGATTGAGAGCTCGATAGGAAGTCCAGAAGACCATTTTTGAACCTCATCAAAAGGCTATGCCAAAACTGGGAAATTGCCTGGAAATGGCTAAGTCTGGAAACGTGTTTGTGAAGCCTATTTTGGAGCTCGATTCGAGAAGCATGACTGCGAGTCGAGTCCAGGAGCCTCTACCACGTTAAATTAGGTATGTTTTTATACAAATTCAAGGCATTGGATGAAAGATTGGATATATGTAAGGCTTCAAACAAAAGGGTCGAAGTTGCTACGAAGGCTGTTTTCTGGCAGACTTCGAGCACAAGTAAGCTGCCAGAAAAACAGCCTTCGTAGCAACTTCGAGCCTTTTGTTTGAAGCCTTAAAGATATTCAATCTTTCATCCAATGCCTTGCCTTTGTATAAAAAATACTTAATTTAACGTGGTAGAGGCCCTTGGACTTGACTCGCATCCATGCTTCTCAAATTGAGCTCCAAAATAGGCTTCACAAACACGTTGCCTGAAAAGTGCATGTCACCTAATCCTATATGAGGTCGACTGAAAAGTGCATGTCACCGTAGCAAAGTCCTAACCTCTATATATCTCTTCCAAGTTAGTATCATGTTGCCAAATCCATATTACTAACAAAATTGCTAATTAAAAGTTAACATTTAGCTTATTATTAGTAATTCAATTGATTTGGTTAATATATATTGATTGTTTTTAACCAGCCTGCCCAAAGTGCAGGGTCCAAGCTACTTCGTCTTAATGGACAGTTGTTAAGCCTTAATTACATCGGCCACTTACGGCGGGTACTGTTAAGGCTCTCGTTAAGCCTTTTCAACGTCTCTTATTTGAAGTAAATGGGCAGACTTATGAGTTTCACATACTCAATATACGATGCATAACTCATGGTTATCTCCTATAAATAATTAAATATGGACCCTTCATTCAGTAAATTCAGATTTAAGGGTGGAAAATTAAATACATTTTTATTTTCTCTTGTTTTCTTAATCGGCTCATATCTTCTTCGTTTTAATTTGGATTTCAATTTTTTTTTTTTGCACAGATGGAATGAGTTCGTTGTACTCTACAAAATGAGATCCATTTTCAATATATTTTTGAGAAAAAACTATTCTTGGCTCTTGTTACCAACTGCATACCATATGATATCTTCTTCGTTTTGAAGTCGTTTTTGAAAAATTTTGCACAGGAAAGAACGAGTTCATCAAGATCTATTGGATCTACAAATTTCTGGGTGAACAAAATACAAGACAAAAAAATACTACACAATACCACCCTGGTACAGGGTGGTATCTTGTGGTACACAATGTTGTAAGGAGGCGATGACGATTGAAGAGGATTTGAAGTAGGGATTGAAGAAGAGGATTGGCCACAACGATTTGGACCCTACACTGCTTGCTTCTCCATCTCCGCTTCTTGATTGTTGCTGATGATGTGGTGATTGAGGACGGTGACTTGCAGAAGGGTCTGCAATTGATTTTCCGTCGACATAGAGAGTATCGACGTGGTGGAGAGATTTGACCTTTGGGTGAGATTTAATTAGGGGTTAGATAGGGACGACGATGACCATGGATTTTCAGAAGGTGAGAAGCATGGTATGACTTTGAAAGAGGAAAGAAGAGTACTTGGGAGTTTGAGAAGGATTTGGGGTTCTTGGAGTTGGACGATGCTGGGGCACAATGGAGAATGGGGACGGCGGAGGAGGGTAGGTGGAGGGGTTTTGGAAGTCTTTTGTTAAATGGATTTTCATTTTTTTCATTAAATTAAATTTTTATTTATTTTACATTAACCTATGTGGCAGTGTTGTTGATGAAACGTTGCCAAGTCAGCAATTCCATTAGTCCACTCAGCTTGTTAGATGACACCGTTAAAGTATTGGACGGAAGTGGCTATATTTGGTATTTCTCCAAATGTGGCTATTGTTATCACAAACACGAAAGTAATGGCTATGGAAGTGTATTTTGCCTTTCAAATAAAATCTTACCTCATTATGAGAATATCATTATAATTTTCATTATACTATTCTTCTCATTATTTTTTTTTTTTTTGGTGTTTTAACGATAATTGATTAAGTCATTCGTTATGATCCTAAAATGGTATACACTATACATTGTCTTGCATAGTTAATTTTGTTTGTATATAATTTGCTCATTTGTTATGATCATGAAATTGTAGAAACTTTAGATTGATTCCAATGATTTTTTCAAATAAAATCTTACCTCATTATGAGAATATCATTATAATTTTCATTATACTATTCTTCTTTTTTTTTTTTTTTTGTGTTTTAACGATAATTCATTAAGCCATTCGGCCCCCCAAACCTAAAATCCTGGCTCCGCCCCTGATGGCGACTTCGATCTTTGAGCTAGGGAGGATTCCTGTATGAACTTTCCCGAACCCGCCAGACCGGAGAACCTGCTTCTCCTTGAACCAGTGGGTCGCTCGCTCTATATAGATCCTTATAACAGAGCCGTTGCGGGTTGTATTCCTTCTCCCAATCTTCCGTCAGCTCTCTGTACCTTCTCAATCGGACTAGGTAAGCTCCGACAGTGACTGCGACGAGAGAGATGGAATAAATTACGAGGAGAAGGCGGAGATCCAGCGGGTTTCTTCTTCCCCTATTTTACCGAAGCTCCACTACGAGAATGTACTGCGCGCTAGAGGACGAGAAATTCAATAAATTATTTATAATTTTATTTTTATGAAATGAGGTGTTAAATGTGAAAACTAAATTTTATTTATTTTATTATTTTTAAATTGTCATGTCACGGTCAACTATAAGAATAGACTGTCACATAAGCAAAAATTAACGAAATTGTATGGAGAGTGACCAAACTTGAATTGTTTAACATATTTTAGTGACAACGAATAAAATTAAATATTTTTAATGATAACACATGAACTTTTTTATTTTTGTAATGATAGTGACCAATGCTTTTTTCATTTTTGTAATGATAGTGACCAATGCTTTTTTCATTTTTGTAATGATAGTGACCAACCATGCAATTTACCCCTTATTTTTACACAACAAAAGTTTGACTATTACACCTCATGCATATAGGTTCCATATGCTCATCTTTGACCTCATTCCCGTTTTGTCACTTGCACAAACCATACTAAAATGCCAAAAAAATATTGCAACAAGTTTCAAATAAATTAACCTCTTTTCAGTTTCAGTACACGTTTCTTCTGCTTGCTCAACGTTTCAAATAAATTAGCATCTTTTCAGTTTCAGTACACATTTCTTCTGCTTGCTCAACATAGGAGATTCATACATTGTAAGCTTCGGAAATCTTCTATTAACTTGCAGCATTTTCCTTCGGTTTCCTAGTTTCTCTTCTTCATTGCTCCCTTCTACAGGGAACCAGGGAGTAACAACACCTGTCAAGTTGCGGTTTACACAAAGAACACCCGACAAAGTAACTCAACCCTAAATACGGCTCATGCAAAGCAAAAGTCAACATAGGATGGTTAACCAAGGATGAACAATTTCTGGATGATTTCTGGATGATTATTAATGAATCTACCCAAATCAACTAGCTGGATCCCTTTGCTTCCTCATCTCCATATTTACAGGATTCAGCAAAGAACTAGTCCTTTACTACATGTATGGTTCCCGATTCTTGCATCTCCATCAGACTCTCATCTGCAACAATAAACATCATCAATACACACAAAGAGGGAAGAAACTCGCGTGGGAGATTAACAATGATTGAGTTCAGACGAAGAGGGGACCAAAAGAGTGTACTACCTTAGAATTGGTCCTTCCTTTCATTGTCTTCGTCGCCGCTTCAGAAAATGCTACTGCCTTTTCAGCAAGAGCTTCGGCGGCCTCTGCCTCTCTAACGGCCTCTTCTGCTTCCGCAATGGCAGCCTCTGCCTCGGAAACTGCTTGATCAGCAACAGCTGCCGCCTCGCTGGCACTCATTTTTCTCATCCTAGATAGTTCCCGGTCAATCTGTGGTTTTCTAGCCACGTTGAAATCCTCCAGTTGCTCAGCTCTTTGGAATAATCTCTCTCTTCCTTCCAGCAGTAACATGGAAGCACTCCTCCTGTTGGAAAATGAAGCTGGTGCTTCCCTGTATTTGCGTTTGACCTGCAATACAGCAATCAAGAATCAAAATTAAAAGAACCAAGGTTAAGAAAATGAGGTGGAATTTGATTTTCTGCTGAATTATTTTTTCCCATCTAATTTGACAACAATATGACACAGCTGCAGCAGGCCAAAAAGACTGTTCTCTGCCATCAACTATTCTCTATCCTACTGGAATGCATGATAAACAAAGAAGCACCAGCTAGCTAAGCTTGATCAGAAGAAGCTATCAAACACGGCTGGAAAAGCAGATTGCTCAAATGATAGGCCCTAAACTTCTCCTATGCGAGAAATTACAAACAAATTTCTGTGTATCCCTGCAGTCTGCAGATTTATCGCAAGATATGCCCTCTTTGAGAATGGACTGACTGAATTGCTAATCGCATCAATATGAAGTAGAACAACTATTGCTGTCACAAAATATGGACAACTTCTTTCCTGCCGGTTAGAGTTTTATTCAAGTATGAAGTATATATTATCGAATGTGATCAAATAATTACCTTGATCAGTTTGCCAGACGAAGTCAAATGCTTCAGTTTTGCTGACAATATCCTCTTAAAATCTTGAGGTGGCCAATATTGCTCCTACATAAATGAACCGGACAATCAAATATGATACCAATATCAGCTGCATCCTCAAATAGAAAGAGGGAAGTTGAATAAGTTATAGAATCTTATAAGCGGATATGTGCTAACGTCATTCATACTGAAATTAAGAGTCAAAACCAAGCTCAGGCAACAAACCATACAAATAATCAGACCACTCTGATGATATTACCAGATTTTAAAAGGGAAAACACATGACAAGGTCATAAACCTAGAAATTAGGAACCACACCAAGGATGAACAGATTCAACCAAATGGTAACCAAACTAAACAAGACACCTGCGGTGTTTTCACATATGAAATGAATCCAGTACAACTAGTTATTCAAGCCAGTACCACTAGTATATGTCTTCTCCCAGCATATTTACCTTAATGTATGAAGCAATCGCTGTCTTATTTGAACCATCAGGCTCCTTCAAGTGGGCAATAGCCTCCATAATTAGATTATCCAGCCTAGAACAATGAAGACAAATCTTCTTATATAAACATTTGAATGATATGATGACTGGATAACTATATAAACCCTAATATATAGGAACCACTTTGCTCGAGTATGCATCAGATTCAGGCAACATTTTGACGCTTGACATGTCCCTATAACAGTTGAACTCAAAGGTGAGAACATCTTGTTTTTGTGTGCCAACTAAGTACCGAACCTCATGCTAAATTTTCTAGCACTCCTTAGTTTCAAACTACTATGTTATGAAAAGCCCTGTGGTGAATACCATGACCATAGTGAGCTGGCAAAGGCTTCAGAGGAAACTTATTGTGAACTGAATGGTCCTCATTCAGTTGATCTCATCTGCAATGTACCACCAGATTATTTTGATTTCGCAAGGGCCCTGAGATATACGACCAGCTAGAGCCTTCATTTTCTGGCTTCTTTCTGATCAGCTAAATTTCCTCTTACATAGTTCCTGAAACAACTGATATCCCCACTTCAGCATGATCGTGACAATTGCTACTGGAATGTCCAACCAGCTAATGTTGGAAATTCTTAGTATATACATTTAACAAATATGTTCTGATGCACATATCATATTTATTCCAAAACAATCTCCTTGCAAATAGCTTAGTAAACCAAATTGGCACTCATCCGTCTCTATCCCAAGTCAGTTTCTTCAATTACAAGCATCCCAGTTTGCAACCGAGATCACCAATAATCAGAGCAAGAACATGAGCCTTGTTTAAAATAATGGAATCGGTTGCGGTCTCTGACAGTAATTTCTCGTTGGTATACATCTGAAGCAATCTTGATCGCAGAATGGCAATCATGACACATACGTAGATTTTTGAATATATACAAGGATGTACCAGGACTCGTGCTTATAAGCCCAAAACAAAAGGCAAGCTTCTCACTGTGTGATAGCAATGCCTGCTCCTTCTCCTCCTCATCTCCACTATACCCACCATCAGCCCCCGCAGAAATCTGGGAGGCAGTATGTGGGACATAACCAGCTAGCTTTAACCTAATTATCATATCATCTAGGGTATGATAGATCTCTGGAGTTCGAGGGTGTGACTTATCACCAGCAGTGAACTGATGAACACGGCATCCTATATGAATGGAACTCATTCCAGGAACCTTTCTAATCCCCCTACGATACAGAGCATCCCGCAGGGAGTTTGCCTGCTTCCGGTTTCCTGATGAAGCATATATATTTGAAAGTAGTATGTGATATTCAGTGTTCTGAGGATCCATCTGAACCAGATCATGTAAAATCCTCTCACCAATCTGTAACTTTCCATGAAGGCTGCAAGAACCCAATAATGATCCTAGAACCACCTCATTGGGAGGCATTGGCATATTATGTATTAATCTTTCAGCTTCCTCTAAGCGACCAGCTCGTCCAAGCAGATCAACCATACAAGCATAATGATCTATTTTGGGTGTTATTCCATACACTGGTTCCAGATTATGAAAATACTCCCAACCTTGATCAACCAGACCAGCATGACTACAAGCACTTAGCACAGCTATAAAGGTTAAATCATCAGGATTAGCTTCTTCAAACATCTTAGAGAACATATGCAACACAGCTTTGCCCTTTCCATGCATTGCTAGCCCACCAAGCATAGCATTCCATGTCACTACGTTCCTCCTGGGCAAATACTCAAAAACTCTAACTGCTACGTTTATTCGACCACATTTGGCATACATATCAACCAGAGCTGTCCCAACCATGATGTCCAACCCCACTTCCTTCAAAGCAAGAACATGAACCAATCTCCCAAACGCTACATCACCAGATTGTGCGGAAGCTGATAAAATAGAACAAAGGGAAACATGATTCAACCTGAGGCCTGACTGCAAAACCATTTCATTCAAAAGTAAACACCCTTCCTTGATCAATCCACTCCCAACATAACCTGCAATCATTAAAGTCCAAGCAACCTCATTCCTCTCAGGCATTTTATCAAACAACTCCCTGGCCTTATCTGGCCCTTCCAACTTCACCACACCTTCCAAAAGTATACTCCACGACACAACATTCTGTTCCTTCATTTCACTGAAAACACCTCTTACTTTGGATAGTAACCCACATTTCACATACATATTCATTATCGCATTGCACGCCTTAAGACTATACTTGAAACCCATCTTCATCACACAACCATGCAGTTGAGTTCCCATCTCCAAATTTCCCACTCTAGCGCACAAACCGAGCATGGAAAGCAGCACAACATCATCAACAAGAATACCCCTTCTCCTCAATTCATTGAACAACCAATAAGCTTCACAAGGATCGTTCTTATGCTTTGAAAGACAATTCAAGAAAGAGGTCCAATCTGCTAAGTCTTTGTGTGATGAGGGGATTTGGAAGAACAAGTGGCGGGCATAACTAACAACTCCACAGGACGAGTAAAGGTGAAGAAGGGCATTCGGAAGGAAGGAATTGTGTGATGCTGGTAGGCTAGCGGTGAGTATGACCGCATGGAGCTGCTTCCCAGCAGAGAGAGAAGACTGATGTGCACATGAGCGAAGAAAAGAGCGTAGATGGCTGGGGAGAAAGAGCTGACTGAGGCATTTCATACGGAGGGACCGACCAAGAATGGAACTTCTGCCCGAAGATCATCGTTCCAAAAGCAACAACCCCCATTATTAATTTGATTTCTCTTACACCAGAAAAACAAATTGCACATGGATTTCTATGTTTAATCGCCAAGAAATGATTTAATGTCATTACTTCTATATTTCTAGAGGCCCTGAAATGTACCATAACTGTAGCAGAAGGTTGCACATAAGCAATTCATGAAAGGCTATATTGATTGTAGGAATCATGCCATAAGAGATCGACTCACCTTATGGTAGATCTTATCGGAGCAGGAATAGGCATCAGAGGAACTTCGTGAGCCTTAATATCCACGGCATCTTCATCACTTTTGACATCATTATCAGCAGGCAGAGGACTCTCTTCTCGTTTTGAAACATGGTGCATCCGCTTAACAGCAAACTTGGACTTCTCCCTAGAGCTCCATCCATTTGCCATGACACTCATGTTTCTCCATTTGTCCTGGCCAATCATGAAAGAAAATTAAAGGAACATGAACAACACTGGACTGCACTTCTATAAATGTTAGCATAAGGCATTTGAATGTCATTTGAAACAAAACCCAACATATTAGTCACTCAGTTCACTATAAAATGGTTTCCAGATACATGAGCAAAAAATTGACAACTGCTAACCTTGAGGTCCACATTCGATCGGAGGTACAAAACACTACTATATTCAGGATCCTTTAGTATTGTCCTCCATTTACCAGCACCATGCTTGATAACTCCAGCTTTCAAGGCAGCTTCTTCATCGGCTGTCCACTTTTGTTTGGGCGCACCCATAAGGTACTACAACAAAGCTCCAGTGGACCTACACTGCAGCCACCCAATAGATGCAGAAGCAGCACTCGTAACACAACCTCCTAATAAATGAATTACGCTGTTTAGTTGGATGTGTTGGGAGGGTAGAACTTGCAATAACATGCAATTAAACAAATGTGTTGTTTTCTTTTAACAGTTTTGATGCAAATGAGCACATTCAAAACTGCACATGCACATCAAACCAAACCCATCCAAACGTAAAACAATTAGGAAAGCTAGGAGTTATGGCCTAAAGAGAAGAGATAAAGAATCTGGCAAGTGTAACTAGTAACCAACAAACAAAACACTACTACTCTCTTGACATTTCACAATCTGAATCACGCCCCGCAAAGAAAACTTTACAGAAAGAACTCCCAAAATGAATTCAATAATGAATCCGACCCAAAACTATCATTTAGAAACCATAAGAGCATAAGGGAGAATTATTACCGTCAAAAGCTGCAATTCCTCCGAAAGACCCGACAGGTATACGCAAAACAACAGATATTGAACGTTGTCGCTGACTACGAAAGCCTAGAGCAGATTTGGAGCTGGTGGGCGACGAAAATGAGCCGCTTCTGCTTGAGATATACTTATTGCTGCGAAGGAGGAGATAGTTTAAGGACGTTGCGATGTCGGAGATTCCATTAAGGAACTAGGGGGACGACGCAGCGGGTTCACTCAAAGTCTGTTGCTGAAACCCTAATTCATAATTCTTTCGTCAATTTCCTTTCTTTTTTTTTTCTTACCTACTTGGGTTTTCGGATGTTACACGTGTTTTGTAGGGTAAAATGGCTCAGCTAGCACTATCAAATGGTTACCATGGAACCATGAAATACAATATCATAATTAAACTATCCAAATTAATACAACAATCAAATTAACCAAATTAAAGTTTAATCGGTTTGGTTAATTGGTTACCCAGATTAACCAATATAAAATCACGTTATCATTGACGATGAAAATTTTCCGGTTAATGCAACAATTCGCAATTTATATAATGAATAAAACATAACAATCAACACGTAGTTATAGTTGACCCTTAACAAAAATACATACAACTAAGACAATTATCTTACGATTAGTATAGAAGTATTCACCTAACAAAAAATTATGACAATGGTATGGGTTAATGAATTGTTGTGTTTGTGTAAATTGACTTAGTCTCTTAGCAATTATCATAGGCTGGAAATGGCCTTCTTTTCAAGTTTTCATTCATCATAATGTATGAAATTTATATATATTAGGCGTCCATATGTTATGGTCTAGACTTTACATATACAAATATACATTATATGAGCAATATTGAGCATTATATTTTATGAGTCTAAAATAGATGAACCTTAACTCTTGAGTGGTTATGCAAAGTATTATGTGTATATAATATATGTTAGATATATGACTAATTACTTAACTGGTTAATTAGGTTTGACTGGTTAGGAGTGTCTGAAACTAAACCAAACCACCTAAACCAAACAAGCTAAAAACTTTAACCAAACCAAACCAATTATCCAAATTAACCAAACCAAATTATCCAAATAGTACCGGTTAAAATGGTTACCACGGTAACCAAACCGTTTGAACACCCCTACTAAAGTTAGGGAAATCGGGCAGATGTACCACTCAAATCGAAATTGTGCATCGGATATCACTAATTATCATCTTACATACTGTTTGGTATAAATAAACTCCATAAGTTTTGAGAAATTCATTTTGAAATGAAATATTTTTGTGTTTGGTATTAAAAAAAATTTATTTTCAATTCTAAATTTTGAATTCTACGGAATTGGAACTAGTTATAGCAATTCCGAGGAATTGAGATAGAATTTCCAAATGAATTCCTCAAGTATTTACTAATTATAATAGAATAACATGATTATCCTCTTTTATTAACCAAATTACTTATACATATGACCTACCAAACACAGAAATTCATTTGACAATGAATTCTACACGACACTTCAATGATTTGAATATAACATACCAAACATAATTTCATTTGACAATGAATTCTACACGGTAATTCATTTTACAATGAAATGAATTCTCGATTCATTTGGTACCAAACTGTCTGTTAGGGTCGTTTGGTTTTGGTGATAGTTTGGCGAGGGTAGTTACAATACATGCATTGTCCACAATGCATCATTTTTTTGAATTTTTTGCACAAACAATACATGCATTGTTTGTTTGATTTGACACAAACTATCACTCATTAGTTAAATCTCAAGTTTTGGTTGAGATTGTTGAGTTTTCTTTTGTTCCATCTAAGTCTCTACCTTTTTATGTGTGTTGTTTCTTAAATATTAAAACAAAGGGTAAAAAATTACATTTCACCCAAAAAGTAATATAACTTATTTAAATATTCCAATAACTATCACACAAACCAAACAATGTAAACTACAATGCACCAATTTTCTTATATACATATATATTATTATACATGTATTAATTACAATATATCAATTTAACGACCATTGTTGTCTTATCTTTCCGTCACATCTAATAACGGTGCTAGTTAAAAGCGTTTTTCCTGCCAACTGATATTTGCCACGTTGGTTGGGCCTTGCTGAGTCACTAAGCCCACACTCTCATTCTCATCCCTAGAAATAAACAAAATAAAGAAAATGGAGAAACAATTGAATTTCCTTCTCAGAAATACTACCGCCATGGTCAGTTCATGAATGCTAAGGTGGAACCCGATCCATCGTGGGGGTTGGAGAGGTGTTCTATATGGTAGAGAGGCGTTGAAAAGAGGACTGAAATGGCAAATAGGGAAGGCAGACGGTGCGGTGAAGGACATGGGATGGATTCCAGGTGTAGATGATCAGGTAATGGAGCAAGTGTTAGCTGCGTCGCCGATTGAGATGCGAGAAAGAAAGGTTGCAGCCTTTATTCATTGTGAAAGAGGGCCGGGATAGCTGATCTTGTGCGTCAAGTATTTCCGGCACTGGTCTGTACCGGTTAATATAGATAACAGGTGGAATCTGGTGTGGGGATTAGAATGCCCTCCAAAGTTGATTCGCCATTTTCACCAATCGGAGAAGCCTTGTTGCAAAGAAAGGTGTGTGTCTAGGCTGCTTAGAGGAGACAGAGAGTGTAACTCACTTGTTCCTAGAGTGTCCTGTTGCAATAGGAATTTGGGCAGAGGTTGGCCTCCTGGGTGTGTTTAGAAAACATATATGCTCTACTAATATTGTTGTTTTGTGGCGCAGGGTGTTAGAAGATAAACAACTGGAACATGAGGTTAAGTTTAAAATCCTATATGGTTTTTGGAGGTTGTGGAAGTCTAGGAACAACGTTCTGTTTGATGGGTCGCACGCTGCGATCTTGGTGTTGGGGCGGCAATGGTTTCTGCAGACGCCACAGTTCCTACTTCCTAGAGTTGGTTCCTAAGCGACGAGCTCTGGCCAATGTTACTCACCAGCAGATTGCAACCGAGTCTCCGTCGATAGCATTTTTTATGGTGCTACAAAGCGGTTATCTCATGGAGCGATAGGGTTTGTTCTAAGTTATGTATCAGGCTCTGTCGTCGCTGTGGGTGGTCGTTGTATGCCAGGATTGTTTGATCCTTTCCTAATCGAATTAATTGCCTTAGGACACTTTGCTTTGGTGTCCACTATTGGGTTGGCGTAGGTTGATGTACTTGGGGAAGTTCAAGTGGTGATTTAGAAGGTCAATTTCGAACATGTATGGGATTTCCACGGTTGAGCCATTTTACAAGAGATTCGAAGCATTTACAGAACCTGATAGGATATAAAATCTTTTTTGTGCGGCGTAGTCAAAATAGAGTTGCCCATTTTGTGACAAGAAAGACCCTGTCTTTATACCCGGTAGGGTGCGTTATATTTGACTTTTGTTCTTGGGTTCGCTCTTCGTAAACCTAGTGTTCTTATCGTTGTTTCGTTGAATATGAGTTCCTATTGGCAAAAAAAAAGGAGCCTAAAACCAGTTGCGCTCCATCCACGTCAATCTTTTTCTTTGAGTTTTATCCATATCCAGTCACCACGGAAAAAGTCACGAACAGTCGAGGGTTCGAGGCCAAACACCCAAAATTGTGGGTCCCTAGTGGATAACGTAACAATCAGAAGGTGGGAATAGTATTGAGAGTTGTTGGATCTAGACATGTAATTTGGGGATTGATCGCCCCGAGTCTAAAGAGGTTAGCCTAATGGTAATTTGAGGATTAGATATTCGCTAATCCTAGGATCCAACCTTGAGCCAACAACCAACAGAAGAAAAAAAACCGATTGGCCTGTCTCAACTCATACCCACAAAGATATTACTCAACTTGACTCAACTCATGCTTCATGCCAGACATTTAACAAAATCATGCTTGATGCGAGACATTTATGCGTATTGAGGTACCCATATGTGAGGCAGAGGCACATTAACTGACATTAACTCTCATTCTAATACTTTTCTCAAGGAACTCTGATTATGATTTTTCTAGGGAAACTAATAATAATCTATTATCACAGCAAAAAAAAAAAATTGAAATATTGTTATCAATTACCTACAACTCTCCCCCTAACAGATAATGAATGCCCAACAAAATATCAGATTAGGGAAGGTGAGAATGTGCATGAAATAGCTAATTGGAAAACCAGGGGCGAAAAGATTCGGTAGAAGGGTGCTGAACCCAGAAATGACTTGTCTGCAAACACGATAGGATAGAAAGGACATAGACTGAACAGAGGCCACTGCGCAAAATGCAACAATTAAGAACCAAATTTCTTCACAAACCGAAAATAAATCCAAAGCTTAATCTCAATCAAATTTCAAGTGCACAATATAACTCTCCCATCTGCACCATTATGTCCAATTGCTCATCCCATTTCTTCACTCAGAAGCAGGCATCCAGTAGGCAGCAACAGCACAGAGCGGCCAAACTGAACAAAGAAGAATCAAGTACAACCAAGCCATCAGAAAGGGTGGTAGCAAAGAAGTTGAGTTAAACAACAAATTGGTAACAAATATTACAACCAGCCAGGCCTCACGATTTAGTTAAATCAACAAATTCATCCATGACCCAAATCAACAGCATCGTTTCATAATGACTGAAACAACTTCCTAGTTTAGTTTAATATGCCACGAAGAGGAACATGATCAAATATAATAAACTCCTTAAGATAGATAGCTTGTAGGTGTTGCGGAGGGAGATTTAGAGGGTCGCTTTCAATTGAACTGAGGGTCTATTTCCAGAGACCTCCAATCAAGGAGAATGAGCCGAGTAAAATACAAGAAAGGAACTTGGGAAAGCAGAGGAAAAGGAACCAGAAGATGCTTCCCCCCCGACCAAAAACGTGGCGGGTAAGGCAACTGGACCCCGCACACCAACGAATCGGAAGAAGAACGAATCACGCAAGACCGATCTTAGCGGGTTGACTCGCTCCTCCCACAGCATCGAATTTACCCTAGATCTGATTTTACGAACCCCGATCCGAATGACAGGCTCGGTCTTTCGATATTCTAATTCAACAATCCAAACAAGGTGGAGGAGAAAACGTACCAGCCTTCCAAGCAACCGGCGTTGCTGTTCTGCTGTTGCTGTGGCGGTGGCTGGGCGTATTGAGGGGCATAAGGCGGCGGAGGAGCTGGGTAACCGGGCTGCGGAGGATATCCAGGAGGAGGATACGCCTGCGGAGGATAGCCGGGCGGCGGATAAGCGTCTTTCGGATAACCTTCCGGCGGATAACCTATTCCAGGAGAAGGATCGGAATTCCAGATATTCAAAATCATTAGATCTAAGAGATCCTTGGATCAAGAAACTATCGGGCAAGAACGTAGCGAAAAAATTCAAGAAGAGGAAACCGGTGAGCCGGTAAGGAGAAGTACCTTGAGGGGGTGGAACGCCGACTGGAGGTTGCTGCTGGTTGTAATAGCTCATGCTTCTTCTTCTATCGGATCAGTGAGTTGCGGAGAGGAGAGGCGAGACGGAGAGCACAAGCTTGGCTTGAAATTGGCAAATTGCAGTTGCCGGAGATATTTGTATTGTGTATCCCAACGCGAGATAGGGAGGGAGAGAGAGAGAGAGAGCAACTTTAGTCTTTTAGTTTTATTGGGTTTCAGACTCTTTAATGGTATTTCTTTTCTCTTCCTTTTTCTTGCGCTATTTGTTTTTTCCGTTTTCAGATTCCAGTGCGCTGTGAATTGCGAAACTCGTTTAATTTAATTTAATTTAATTTCATTGTTTGAAAAAAAGGCCATATATGAGGGGAGGGGATAGCGTCTTTTAGTGGTTTAATTTTAGGATAAGCGGAATATTGTTATATTACCAGTCGTTAATCTAGGGGAGGAAACAACACTCCGCTTAACACCCGCTTCACCTCTTAAGAGATTTCCTCTTACCTTTGACTGTGTAAAACTAAAACTGTAAAATGATTCTCTCCCCTATATTACAGGCAACCCATCAATCATCATATTTCATCGTTAATCATGCAAAACATTAAAAATTACTCATTCATATCAACATTATAGTAAGCATTCTTGTCCAAATGTGTTAAAATTTTCCTAAGCTATATCTAGCTATATGACACCCTACTTATTAAAATCACATTTATTAAAAAAGCTAAATCTCCTGGTGATATAGGGGTCGTTTGGAAGTTGCGATAGTTTTGTTGAGATTGTCATTATGCATGTATTGTTTACAATGCATCGTTTTTTTTTGTTTTTTTAGCAGAAACAATACATGGATTGTTTCTGTGATGTGACAGAAACTATCACTCATTTTGAGTGATTGTTATATCTCAACTTTTAGTTGTGATTGTTGAGATAGTTGAGTTGAGATTGTTTTGTCTCAGCTTTTAGCTTATGCGACATACACAATCACACATACCAAACGTTGTATTCTACAATGCATCAAATTCGACAATACATCTAAAATATTATACATGCATTCTCAACAATACATCTATTTAACAATCGCAACTTCCAAACGACCCAATAGAGTAGTACAAGCTTACAAATTACTTTGATCAAGACCAAAACCAAAACCAGCAATGAGACATCCACAACCACAAGGACTTGCAGCAATTCAGTTCAGTAACAATCAACATGATTCATCCAACAATCCAAAAATGATGCAAAGCTTGGGGATTGTGAAGACTGTAAGCCAAAGAGACCGAAACTTGCAATTTAATTGGTCGATGGTGTTAAACAGAATACCAAATCAACTTTACACCCAAAATGTGCCTTCATTCTTTGTGAGAAATTTAATTGGTTTCATTTTATCTCGGTGCTCTAATGAAGGAGATAAAAATTCACCTTCATCCATCCATCGATGTTGTGGGAGAACAATCGACCGAAGAATCCATTATCGATACCACAACTGCGAGTGGCCATGTACAAACACGAGATGGAAGCCTTGATGATGGTGTTTGTACGCCACTCAAGAGGAACTTAAGTGACGAGGATAGGTACAATAGTTGTTTGGCTTCAGTAACTTATAGGTATATTAGGTTTCTTTATTTTAAGTGGTACGTTGGAGATGATCGGTCTTTGGTACAAAAATATTTGAACTTGGTTTTGGTGAAACTTTGTCGATCGGTCTTTCGTGTACTCCACATGATTTAGCAGTTAGATGTACTTTGTCGAGTTCCTATCAATCTCAATAATCAATTATAATTTTTCATTAAATTGAACTTCGGGTTTGAGTTTAGATAACCGGGGTCTGGAGTTTATCCATTAGAGATTAGGGTATAATATCATACCCCAAACTCGGTTAAAATCAATGTCGAGATAGAGATATCTCACTAAGAGTACTAGGAGTACACCAGGTGTCATTATTGTCCATTATACACTCACTTCACAAATGAATTGTGTTTCCTTGAATCTAAGTCTTCGATATGAATTTCCTATAAGATTAGTATTATTTTTTTCCTTTTCAAGTTGACATAACGCTATTGAGAATGACTTTTTTCATACCATCTTCAAGTTAGAGTTGTGAACGAAATACTCATATTTATCCATTATATCGTATTCTTTAGATTATGCAAAAAATAAGGACCCAATTTTTTATTTTCTTCGGCCAACAGGCCGAGCATCAAGCTAGTTCAAAAATGGGATCGAGTTTAGGGATGGCAATGGGGTGGGTTTGAGGCGGATTTTCCTAAACCATCCACATCCCCACTTTCAAATATCCATACTCATACCCGCCCTATACCCATGTGGGAAAAGATTTTACAAACCCATCATCATACCAGTGGATTTCAGGTACCAATCGGTAATTGATATTCGGCTTTAATATATCGGATTCTTGGACTTTATGTGATATTCCGTGGTATGTTTTAGTCAATTGGTGCTATTTTAGGGCTCACTAACCCGGAAATGGTTGAAAAACCATTACTGCCTAGTGCCATGAGTTTGATATAATGCAGGTGGAGAAAACACGAAAAAGAAGTTGCACCGGCAAACATTTCTCGAAAGCTGGGCTTAAAGCCCAGTTGGATGGGGATTAATGACATGGACCGCATGGAATTGGATTTGGGCTTGGGCTGAGAAGCAGAAGATGAGAGGCGGCCTCTCTTTTGGTTTTTGGCGAGGGCGGACTTAATAGGGGGAACCAGGCCGGCTCTTCCATTTTCTGGGGAAATTAGCTCGTGGCCAAAAGAATGGGCCAAAGCCCATTTTCATGCCCTTTCTCCAGAACTGGCGGAACAGGAAGGGAATTAGTGGGCTGAACTCTCTTGGAAGGGAAATTCGTTGGAGGAAAGGATTGATATGGAGGGCGAACGAAACTCTGGGGGAAAATAGAGAAAGCAGAGGGCGAACAGGAAATTTTGGGACGGGAATATCTGGGCGATTTCTTTGGGCGAGAAGGCAATTCTGGACGGAAGTTTTATTTGGAGTTGAGGGGCGAGTTCTTTTGGAAAAAGGATAGAAAGGAGACGCAGCGCAAGGCAGCAAAAAAAAAACAACAGGCGATTGGGAATTTGACGATCGATTCATCCAAGGCTTGAGCTGAGTTCAACGAGAGCGATTAGTTGGTTGGATTTTCTAAACCTAATTAGTTGTTTCTTGTTGTTTTAGAACATGATGAACAAAACCCTATCGATTTATCTTAATTTCGTCATGAACTAAACCCCAATTTCTGGGGGAAACACCATAGGATATAGCTATTTCTTGATTTGATGGATGGATTGATTTATGATTCTTTTCTTCCAATCTCTATTGCATGAAATTATTTAATGCTTTGTGTTGGCTGGCCACCAATACGATGATTTGTAGTTAATTAGGTTATTAGCGACAGTGAAACCCTATTAACCGAACCTATTTCATGTGACATATTAACTTATCGAAGCGACAGTGGATTAAATAAGGTGCTATGCGGTCTTAAATAGGATATCGGTCTTCAGGCTAAATAATTAAGTCATTGAGCTACGATAGTAGGATTTGATTTAATTGTTTAGTACGTAGTCATTCCCAACAGGGATAGCTAGCACATTCGTGATATCCTGGCTGTAGAGAGTTGGATTAAATTGATTGGACTATGTGAATCAATCTGGATATGATAGGTAGTGAATTTCGGTGTTTCTCCCAGAGCTTTCTCCCATTGATTTTCTCCCGACAGTTTTCATTTAGTTAATTTGTTTATTTTATTTTGCTTTTAGAAATTAGTCTCATTAAACTATTTTCACTTATAGTTTGCTCATAAATTTGATAGAATCTAAGGTTGTACCAGTCCCTGAGAGACGATACCCGGACTTTCCAGTTTTACTACAAGATAGGAATTGAAGCATTACGCTTTTGCCCTATCAAGTTTTTGGCGCCGTTGCCGGGGACTGCCATACCTTATTTTTGTTGATTTTTGGTGAGTGAACTATTTTGATCTGGGTGTTAGTGTGCAGGTGAATTTTTCAGGTTAATCCTCCTCGTGCATGCCAAGGAGGACGACTGGCAATTTACTGCCACTAGATCCCGAGATCGAGAGGACCTGCCGACAGAACAGGAAGAAGGTCAAGTTAGGGAAGCAGCCTACCACTTCCACAACTCCTAGGCCTTCCCTAACTCAGAATCGTCAACCGAGAAGGCAGGTGACGCCACCTGTCATCCCTACACCACCTACACCACCGTCGCGCATCATCGAGCCTGTCATCATGGCTGAACAAGATCGTTCGATCAGGGCTCGTCTGAATCGGAGGACTGGAGCCCGAGCTTCATGTGTTGTCATTCTGGCTGGGGATGCAAACATGGAGATTGCCCCAGCCTTCATCAATATGATCACGAATGGGTACACCTTCTCAGGGCCCAGCACCGAGGATCCTCATGAACATCTCTGCCGGTTTGCAAACATTTGTGACACAATGAAGAGCCCGGCTGTGTCTGATGATGCCATCCGTCTTCGGATGTTCTCATTTTCTCTGCTAGGGAATGCATCACACTGGTTCCAGAACTTGACACCCCGTTCCATCACAACATGGGGTCAGCTTGAGAAGACCTTTTTGGATAAGTACTTTCCTCCTGCCAAGGCTATGAAGAGGCAAGAGGAAATTGTAACTTTTAAACAAGCTGAAGACGAAAGTCTGACCGAGGCATGGGAGCGCTATAAGGAGCTTCTAATTAGATGCCCAAGCCATGGTCTTGAAGATTGGAACGTGATCATTATTTTCTTCAATGGAATCAGAAGGGAGTTTCGGGATGCCCTAAATAATGCTTCTCGAAATGGTTTCACAAGGATGGAGGCTCCAGCAGCATATGAACTGGTAGAGAAGATCTGTTCAGAAGCCACTAAATGGGGTAGTGAGACCAGTATTCGAAGAAGAGGAGGCTTGCATGAGATAAACAGAGTTGCAAGTTTAGAAGCAAAGATTGATGCTAAGCTGGATTCCAAGTTCGATGCACTCGAACGAAGGCTGGCCAAGATTGCTTTGGGTAGACAAGAGGAGGTTGCTTCATGTGAACTTTGCGAGGGTCCTTATAGGTGTCAAAACATAGCCCGACCCGATTAACCCGCCCGATCAACCCGACCCGCAACCCGACCGCAACCCGAATTGACTAAAAGTCAACAACTCGTAACCCGCCCGACCCGCAACCCAATTGACCCGCAACCCAACTAACCCGCAACCCGACTAACCCGCAACCCGATTAACCCGAACCCGATTGACCCACAACCCGACTGACCCGCAACCCTATTAACCCGAACCCGATTGACCCAAACCCGACTAACCCGTAACCCGACCGACTCAACCCGAATTTCTTCTAATCCACTTGAATAATTATAAAAATATACAATACATAGTTTTTCAAAATAAAGTTTTTCATTCTAAACTTAAGTAAAATTATTTTTTCATTTCGTATAAGAAATTTAAAAAATACGAAACTCACTTGATATTACGTATTTTAAGAAAATTACAAAAAATTGAAACATGAAGGTCACTTGAGATAATGACAATATTAATATAATATATAAATTAAAATTTTGGATAATTTAACTATTCAATAAAATTATCAATTAAATATAAATAAAGTAATGTATTTGGTAATTTGATGTTTTTAAAAGAAGAGGGAAATTTTGGTGTATTCAAGTTTTTGGGAAGAGAAAGAAGAGGGAAATTTGGTTCTTTGAATTTTTTAGAAAAGAAACAAGTGGGAATTTTGGTGGTTTTGATATGTGGGAAGAGAAAGAAGTGGGAAAATTTGATTATTTTGATTATGAAAGAGAAATAAGGAGGGAAACTTTTGACTTTTCAACTTTTTATAGAAGGAAGAGAAAGAGGAGGGAAAATTGAGTTTTTCTAATGTATGGAAGGAGAAAAAATGAGGAAAATTTTAGTATTTTTGTGAAAAGAAAGAAGGAAATAAATTTGGTGTTTTCAATTTTTTGGTTTTTCATAATTTTAACTTTTGAAATATGAATCTTTAACTTTTATATGGAGGGCATGACTAGTTAAAATTATTCTTATATGCTTTGAAGGCTAATATGTATATATGTATGTAATTTTTTATGGGCTAATAAATAAATTAACCATTAGTTACAACAATTTATACTAAACTTGATAAGTAATCTTTGACGGTTCGTTGTTTAGGATATAAAGTATATGGTTAGGGTATAAGGTATAACCGTATAAGGTACATATGGTTTAGGGTGTATATGGTTAGGGTACAAGATATTGATGGTTTTGACGGTTCTAAGTTTTTATTAACATATGTTCACTTGAAGTCATTTGAAGTCTTTAACGGCAGGAGATCCCTTTTTAATTTATGTTTATGGTACGTGGTTAGGGTACAAGGTATGTGGTGTAAAGTAAAGGATATATGGTTAGGGTATAACAATCAGCAAATATCACTTTTTATCTATGTTTTGAAAATCAAAGTATGAATTTCACTTTTAAATTAACTATACTAGCAAAATCACAACTCAAGGACATATGATTAGGGTATAGGTTATGTGGTTAGTGTATAATGTATTGATGGTTTAGGGTATACAATCAACAACATATACTAACTTAATATTGTTGATTGAGGGTAAGTGTATAGGATATATGTTATTGAGTAAGTTATGATTGAAGTCACAATAATTTTACTAAATTTGATAGCTAATCTTTAATGGTTCAATTTGTAGGATAATTCGAACAATTTTACAAATAACTCGTTTGGCAACAGTTTACTAAAGTTATTTGGGCAATGAGTTATTTTGAAATAACTCCTTTTATCACAATGCTTTTGCCAAATACCACACGCCAAATACCAGATTTGCATGGTTATACTAAACGAGATACTTTAATCCAATTGCTAATGAATTAATACTAAAATATCAAATAAACAATTAACGGTGTCTTTCGGTTGCAAATATTGATATCACCATTACTATTAGCTATAATACTTTACCAATTATGATTAATTACATAACAAGTTTGCAAGTCATACAAATTGATTTAACATTTTGACTAGTTTTTTTCAAAAAAATAAAGTATATATATACGAGGTAGAAATAAACTGGTTAAAAAGTTGAGAAAATATTTTAAATTAGTGTAATAAAATGTGTAAGTTGGTAATGAGTAATGAGTTAAGTTACTTGATGCGATGGCCCGAACAACCCGAAACCCGACCCGCCCGCAACCCACCCGACCCAAAACCCGATGAACCCGCAACCCGATTTGCCCGCAACCCGACTGAATCCGAACCCGATGAACCCGCAACCCGACTAACCCTCAACCCGTTTGAACCCGAACCCGATGAACCCGAACCCGATGAACCCGAACCCGATGAACCCGCAACCCGACTAACCCGCAACCCGTTTGAACCCGAACCCGATTGAACCCAGCCCGAACCCGCCCGAACCCGCCCGATTGACACTCCTCATCATAGGGATATGTGTCCGCTGGGAGCTGCTCAGTTGGAAGATGTTCAGTATATCAATAATCCGCGAAGTCAAGGTCAGGGTGGTATGTATTCAAATACATATAACCCTCAATGGAGACATCACCCCAATATGTCATGGTCAAACAATAATCCAGTTGGTGTTCGAAACATCCCATCTCCTGGTTTTCAACAGGAGCAGCCTCAACCAGAGAAGAAGCCCTAGCTGGAGGAGTTGATTTTGGCTCATATGCAGAAAACAGACAATAATTTCAAGGGTCTGGATCAATTTGTCACTCAACAGCTAGCCATCAACAATAATTTACAATCGTCTATGCTAGCTATGGAGAGGCAGATGGGACAGATGGCTCAAACTTTGGCAGATATGCAAGGCAGGATTCCTTGGACATTACCAGCAAATACTGAGAGGAATCCGAAGGATGCCATGGTTGTAGCAGTGACATTGAGGAGTGGAAAGGCCTTGGAAGACCCTAGCAGCTCGAAAAAGGCACCAGAGACAGAGGAGGAAGCACCGGGAGAAAGATCTTGTGCAGAAAATGAAGAATCAGCCTTGCACAGGCAAAATGAAAGCAGTTTGCCTGTGCAAAAGCATGTTGCCCGTGTACCTCAAAAAGTGGAAAAATTGAAGAATGAAGAGGTAAAGCCTTATGAACCTCCCGCACCATTCCCTCAAAGGTTAATGAAGCCCATGGAAGACCCAAACTTCAAGAAATTTGTGAATATCTTCAAGCAACTTCAGATTAACATACCCTTGGCGGAGGCACTTGAATAAGGTGCTATGCGGTCTTAAATAGGATATCGGTCTTCAGGCTAAATAATTAAGTCATTGAGCTACGACAGTAGGATTTGATTTAATTGTTTAGTACGTAGTAAATCCCGACAAGGATAGCTAGCACATTCGTGATATCCTGGCTGTAGAGAGTTGGATTAAATTGATTGGAATATGTGAATCAATCTGGATATGATAGGTAGTGAATTTCGGTGTTTCTCCCAGAGCTTTCTCCCATTGATTTTCTCCCGACAGTTTTCATTTAGTTAATTTTATTTTGTACCAGTAATACACACCCCGCACATCCAACATTATAATACCTAAAATTTTGGGTATGCCTACTATTACATGCATGTCACCGTGACATGGACTTTTCGGTCGACCTAATCCTGAAGGCGGTCGACCGAATTGACTAATTTGGGCAGCCCGAGAAAGCATTGCGGTCGACCTCAAAGACCACTTGGTCGACCGTTCTTAGCTTAAGTTGTTATTTTTGGTTGACCAGAATAAACCTCGGTCGGCCATTTCGTTGGCGTCAGAAACAACATGGTCGACCAGATAAAGAAAGAGGTCGACCAGATAGACGATAAGTGTTCTATCAATTTATCCAATCATTTAACGTAAAATGAAGATCAAGTGTTGGTGTCGAGGTCGACCTAATCCGGTACGACGTCGACCGAATACAAAAAGGTCAACCTATGCCCCATGTCTTTTTCGCTTATGTATGTCCATTTGTGTGGTTCTTTTGCTCGTATAAATTACGCTTTAAACCATCATAACTAGTCATAAATAATGATAACAAGGACTCATCAATTATGCTATGAATTGAGGTCGACCGCCTTTACGATTAGGTCGACCGCAATGCTTTCTCGTGCTGCCCAAATTAATCAATTCGGTCGACCGCCTTTAGGATTAGGTCGACCGAAAAGTCCATGTCACGGTGACATGCATGTCACCGTAGCAAAATCCAATAATTATTTCTGTGTATATTTATATAAAAATTTGTTTCAATGATATAATATTTTATTTAATTATTAAAAATTTGTTCATTAATCCCTCTCCGCTCTGTGTTATCTTTCCACGACTAAAAGCCAAAATAAATAAAAGACCCTAGGCAAAGGATATTGGGGCGGTTATAAAAGAGAGAGAAAATAAGGTTTAAGTAAAAAATTAACGGAAGATTATTAAAAAAAAGTAACGGAAGAGTCGAATGAAACCGTTGTAGAGAAGAAAAATAAAGAAAAAAAAACTGAAAAAATCCGCTAAATGCGGAGAGGCCTTGGAGGCTGACGTGGAGGGGATGATGGCAGTCGGAATTGATTACCGCCGGCCATTTTGGATCTTGTCCATAATCAGGGTAAAATACCATGGGTATCACTTAAGTTTGAGAATTGGTGCGGACATACTGTAGAGGATTGATGACTTGATTATTATTGAATAGGAAGGTGGGTTTTATACCCATAATTACAACAGAACTAGCTTAACCCTAGCAGCACGTTACAGAGGAGAGGGAGTAGTGTTGTAGTGGTGCGGCTGAATAGTAGGAGATAATTAACAGAAATAGAATAAATAAAAAACAATAATTATCTATCCTTATCACGCCCCCGCAAGATGGTGGCGGGTACGACACCAATCTTGGCACGAAGTAGATTAAAACGAGTGATCGGTAGTGGCTTGGTGAGAGAGTTAGCCAGCTGGTGTGCAGTAGGAATGTGATGAACATGAAGAGCACTGGTGTGAACAAGCTCGCGTACAAAATGGAAATCAAGGGCCAAATGCTTCATTCGTGAGTGGAAGACCGGATTGGTGGAGAAGTGTACAGCACCAAGATTGTCGTTGTGAAGAGCCGGGGATTGTCTCAATGGTTGATGAAGCTCGGTAAGCAGGTTTTGTATCCAGAGTATCTCGGCGGTGGCATGGGCCACCGCTCGGTATTCAGCCTCAGTACTAGAACGAGCAACCGAACGCTGCTTCTTCGACTTCCAAGATATGAGATTGCCACCATAATAGATAAGATAGCCCATAGTAGAGGTACGATCATCCGGGTCACCCGCCCAATCAGAGTCAGCAAAGGCAACTAGTGATGGTGAGACAGCAGGAGATAAGCGAAGACCATACGATGCAGTACCTTTGAGATAACGGAGGATACGCTTAACGGATTGCCAATGCAGCTGAGTCGGAGCATGCATGAACTGGGATAATTTGTTGACAGCAAATGCAATATCCGGGCGAGTGCAGAGGAGATATTGGAGAGATCCGAGCACCTGTTTGAAGAGAGAGGGATCGGCGGGAGGCGAGCCATCATGGAGGGTAAGACGAGCCGTCGAACATAGTGGCGTTGGAGCAGGCTGGCTGTCGGCCATGCCAAAGCGATCGAGGATGTCGACAACAAATTTGTGCTGGGAGAGTATCATGCCGGAGGAGGACGGAAGCACTTCAATTCCAAGGAAGTAGTGAACCGGCCCGAGGTGCTTAAGGGAGAATCGAGCGGCCAGACGGGACTGAAATTTGTGGAGAAGAGATGGGTCGTTGCCGGTGAACAAAAGGTCGTCTACATACACCAGAAAATATAGGAGAGAGCCATTATGGTGGTAGACAAATAAGGAAGCGTCACTAGTGGTCTTGACGAAGCCCTCGTGTTCGAGAAAAGTGCATAGCTCCATATACCAGGACCGAGGAGCTTGGCGAAGGCCATAGATAGGGCGAGAGAGATGACATACATAATTCGGATGAGCGGGATCCTGAAACCCGGGTGGCTGAGCCATGTAGATAGTCTCCTGTAAAGAGCCTTGAAGAAAGGCGTTATTCACATCAAATTGATAAATAGGCCAGCGATGAGTCAAAGCAATAGTAAACACAGTCCGAATCGTGACAGGCTTCAGAACAGGGTTGTATGTTTCATGAAAATCAATCTTGGGTCGTTGAGTAAAGCCTTTGGCCACGAGGCGGGCTTTGAATCGATCGACCGACCCGTCCGGGTTGCGTTTGATGCGAAAAACCCACCGACAGCCGACAACGTGCTGGTCGGGAGGACAAGGAACCAGCGACCAGGAGTTATTGCGAAGCAAGGCATTGAACTCATCAAGCATAGCAGATTTCCAACGAGGATCAACAAGGGCCCGCCTAATGGAAGAAGGTTCAATGTCAACATATGATACCTGAGCCGAGAAGAGTTTCTTCGGCTTAAAAATGCCATGCTAGCTGCGGGTGGCCATCGTATGAGAACGAGGAGGCAGAACCTTGGCCGGTGGCGGTGGAGGTCGATTGTGTTGGGAGGACGTAGCCGCTGGGGAAGAGGGGACGCTGGCGGCATGGGGACGTGCATGAACAGCAGCAGGCGCAGGCGAGGGTATGGGGTTGGGTGTTGAAGGTAGTGTGTAATGTTGTATAGGAGGAGAAGTGAGAGTAACCCAATCGATGGGAGTGATAGGATGGGACGAGGAGGAGGAAAGGCCAGGAAAGGAGTCCTCAACAAAGAGAACATGACGTGAAACAAAAACACGTTGAGCGACGGGGTCGTACACTTGTAAGCACTTTGATTGAGGGAGTAGCCAAGGAAAATGCACGAGCGGGAGCGAGGGGCCAACTTGTGCGGGGAGTAGGGACGAAGCCACGGATAGCACAGACAGCCGAAAGAACGGAGTTTAAGATAGTTGGGATTTTTGTTGAAAAGAGAAAAGTAGGGAGTGGCACCACGAAGGGAAGAGGAGGGAAGGCGATTGATGAGGTAGGTAGCGGTTTGAAACGCATGAGACCAAAAAGTAAGGGGAAGGCGAGCTGTGTGGAGGAGAGAGAGGCCGGTTTCGACCACATGGCGGTGTTTGCGTTCGGCAAGGCCGTTGTGTTGCGGAGTGTGAGGTGGGGTTAGGAGATGGGTAATACCGTTGGTTTGGAAAAAGTAACAAAGTTTTTGGAACTCCCCGCCCCCGTCACTAAACACACGACGAATAGTTGTATGAAAATAATTATTAATCATCGCGGTGAAAGTGGTAAAAACATGAGAAACATCGGATTTGCGGGATAATGGATAAAGCCATGTGTAGCGGGTAAAATGATCGACAATGACCAAGTAATAAGAATATGCATCAAGAGAAAGTACAGGGGAAGGCCCCAGAACATCCATGAACAACAAATCGAAAGGACGAGTACTAGTCAAACTCGAAACAGAAAAGGGGAGTTTGTGACTTTTATGAAGCGAACACGAAGCACAAGAGGAACAGGAAGAGTGAGAGGCAGGGAGGGACTGTGTACGAAGTAAGCGAGACAACAGCTTGGTGTTTGGGTGACCGAGGCGATGATGCCAAGTGGAGGCAGTGGGGGTTGTGGCGGACAAGGCAAGACGAACGGGTGGGGAATCCACTGGCAGCTCATACACGTCGTCTTTATTCTGGCCGCGTAGCAGAGGCGCCCCTGTGGCTAGGTCCTTCACAACAAAACAATCAGAGAAAAAGTCCACCAAAACCGGGTTAGTTTTGCATAATTGAGCAACAGACAGCAATCGACGTTTAATGGCCAGAACACAAAGGACATTCTGAAGAGCCAAACACGAGGAGGAAGTAGAGAGATGAGACTGCCCAATGTGGGAAATTTTCAGACCTGCCCCGTCGCCGACAATAACCTCGTCGGGACCATGGTAATCTGTGTAGAGGGAGAGACCACCGAGATCAGGGGTGATGTGGTTGGTGGCGGCGGAGTCAAGGAGCCAGCCGGAGGAGGTAGAGCCTGCAGTCATGGTGTGGTGAGCTTGAGGGCGACCACGAAGCTGGTAGCAATCTTTGGCAGTGTGACCCGTCTTGTCACAAAATTGGCACAGGGGTGGAGGGCGACCGAGAAGGGATTGAGCAGAAGAGGGAGCTGCCGAGCTGGAATAGCGACGGGCGGGAGAGTGACCACGGAACATGGCATCGGGGTAGACCGAGGAAGCCACCTGTCGGGATCGACGAGGACTGCCACGGCCACGAGCAGCGGGAAAAGAGTGTCCACGAGTAGATGAGAAGGCTGTGGTAGGAGCCAGCGCAGAAGAGGACCGATTGGCATCAAAATCAGCTTCAAAATCAACTAGGCGATCATGAAGATCTTCAAGACCAATGGTGGTGTCACGAGCACGGAGGGCAGCAGCGAGAGGACCATACTCCTCGCGTAGACCTCGGAGAATATGAAGAATCATGTCCTCGTGCGACACCGGAGCCTGAACAAGAGCCAATTCAGCGGCCATGGATGGCATAGCTTGGAGATATACAGCAACAGGGCGAGAACCCTGAGTCTCTCGGCCGAGTTTGGTTTTAAGGTGCATGACGCGTTGCCGCGACTGAGAAGCGAACATGCGTTCCAAGATAAGCCACGCATCACGGGAGGAGGTGGCCGAGGTGACATAGGGAGCAACGCTGGGGGAGACAGAGGCCAGTATAGAATGGAGAAGAAGCGAATCTTGACGGAACCAGTGAGTACGTGTGGTTTCCGGAGCATCAGAGGCAGGTTGGGGAAGAGAACCATCAAGGTATTTGAGCAGGTCGAGCCCCCGGAGAAGAGTCACGAGTTGAGCTCGCCAGGTAGGGAAGTTTTCGCCGATGAGTTTGTTGGGCAGCTGCGTAGCAGGATTAAGAGTGATAATGGTAGAGGAATTGTCAAGATTGATAACGGATTCACCAGACATGATGATGATCGGAGAAGAAGGGAGTTTAGCAAGAAAAGATGGGGTTAAGGAGATCGGAGCGCAGCTCTGATACAATGTAGAGGATTGATGACTTGATTATTATTGAATAGGAAGGTGGGTTTTATACCCAGAATTACAACAGAACTAGCTTAACCCTAGCAGCACGTTACAGAGGAGAGGGAGTAGTGCTGTAGTGGTGCGGCTGAATAGTAGGAGGTAATTAACAGAAATAGAATAAATAAAAAACAATAATTATCTATCCTTATCACATACCACTTAAATTTGAATAGGACGTCAGGTACCACTGAACTCTATTATTTGTGCACCCGGTACCACTTAAGTTTAATGTTAAGTGCATTTCGTTAAAGTTAACAGAATATTCTTGGAATATTCCATTTTCTAAATTTCTTAATTGGTCCTTCTACTTTTCTTATTGTAAAAAATCATTTTGACGTATGAAAAAACATCAATTTTTATTATTTAGTTGGTATCCTCTTTTGAAGACTTGATACCAAATTAATTTTTGAATAAAAAATTTATGGTCAATTATCATTATAAGTATTTTCAATTATCATTATGTTTTCTAATAATTGAATTATTTACTGAAGCAAATATATCCTATTAATTCTGTTTAGTTGGAATGCTCTTTTGAAGACTCTGATACGAAATCGATTTTTGAATAGGAATGTAGAATCAATTATCATTATAAGTATTTTCAATTATCATTATGTGTTATAATAATTGAAAATTTTGCTCAAGCAAATATATCCTATGAATCCTATATTGATATAAATAATTTGAGAAAGTTATATTTAATTCTCGTACATCATGTCGATGTTGTATAATTTTCTATGTTAAATATTCTTACAATTTTCTAATATTATATTGTAGATGTTCCATATTAATTAAATTCACTACTTCTAATTCTCTTCCTATAGTCGTATTTTCTTTTCTAGATTTGCTACGAAATATTGTAGCTTTTATAGTTTATTTATTATTTGGATACTTTTCATTCTAAATTTTCTTCAATTACTGGAATATGTTTAATTCTTTCTGAATGTGTTCCATTTATCCTTCTTTGGTCTTGATGTATTGATGATCGATTATATTCATTTTAACTCTTTTTAATGGTACTTCTAATTAGATTAGGGGTTTAAATAGATCTTCTAATATTGATTTTAAATATTTATTATTATATGCTATATATTTATTATTATTCTTGATATTTATTATTTTTACTAATTTATCTATTTTATTGACAATTTTGATTAGCCATTTTAGTAAAATTATGTTTAGAAGGTTTTTAATTTATATATTAGATAAAAACTTGTTTAAATATAGTTTTTGATATTTTTAAAAGTTTTGCGTCCCAAAAAGTAATTAAAATTTTGGGTTTTATGGAAAACTGGACGAATGCACATTTTGGCGACTTTAATGATATCCGACGCTCTATTCAAACTTAAGTGGTATGTCTGCTCCAATTCTCAAATTTAAATGGTATCCGAGATATTTACCCTCGACAATCACCTAACACTCGAGGGGTAATCATTGGGCATCTTTGCATCATGGCCAACTTCTGAAGATGCGCGAAAGAATCCAATCGCCATCTGGTAACAAGCCCGTCGCCGGAAGGAGACACTAGGAGCCCTAAATAACTTAGTCGGTTACTCCCGCCGGAAGGGAACGTTCCCACCTGCCAGAAATTTCGCAACCACCGCTTCACGGTTCCAAGTACGGAACTTATCCAACGACTTTACCATCATTTTCATATGCCATAAGCGATTATGAGCCGCATGAAGAATAACTGGTAGTGCCAAATGGACAAGAAAAAAATGAGATACAACCATAAGCAGCAGGGAATGAACTTGGCGGCTCTCAATTGTTGGACGCACTAGTTTCATGGAAGCGTACAACCAATTCGACAATCCCTCCCACTCCTTTCCTTGCCCTCAATTTTTGGGTACCACCAAACCAAACAGGGTAGAGAAGCACATAATTTACATGAAATTCTACAACTCGAAACACCAACCTTAACTTAAAACACACAAAAAGAGCAGCTGGCTTATGCTTCAACTAGAAGGGGGAACATAGGGTTGAAACAGTGTTCCACACGGATTCGAATCATGCTGCATGATATCAGCAGCTCTTTCGAATTCTTCCCTCAGCACTCGAATGCTAAACTTATCCACCACCCTTCCAAGGTCGTGAGACACCTCAAATGGATCCTCTATGCATATCAGATGCCTATCGTTCCCGACCCTCCTCGTCCAGTCTTTCTCCCGTTTGCTGCCAACATAAGAAGAAAATCATATTCATCATTCGTCCCATCACATTCTTAGCTTTCAAGCTTTGACCCAGATCAAAAGAAGTGTTGGACAGTAGAAGAGTTCACCTGATGGTCCTCCCCATTCGCACAGATGCAACTGTATTAGCATAATCATGACAATAAGCCCAGTAATAGAAGAAACCCCACACCAGCTCAGCAATTGTCTCCCTATTCCTCGATCCCCACCCTTGGAGTTTCTCCACTTGGTCAAAGTAAGCACACTGGACACCGTCTACTGTGACGGAGTATGTTGCCTCCATTCTCTGCAAAATACCGCCTCTTCAACCCACAGGTTACATAAGACAAATAGTCAACTGTCCATGTAAATAGTGATAGCAAACCTGCAAGCATGGCAATATTGCAGGTCTTCGCTGCTGTAGGAAGTGAATGCACATGAGAACATACCTGAAAATAAACCAAACAATTATGCAAAGATGTATTTGCCTAACAACTGATATCAGTTACCTCAATTACTGAGTTTTTTATGAAAAATAAGGAAAACTCACGCATAGCTGGAAAGAGTTCCATGGTAAGTTTCATTAACTGCTCTTGATTTGGCCCAGTGTTTTACAATGTAAGCCAACTGCCGTAGTCTGACATCTATCTGCGCATAGTCCCGTAGAAGCTTTGTATTTACCACAGCAAGAACATTGTTTATGCATATGTCACATGATATCCCACTCGCTGGATCCATAAGTTTCACTATGGGCACCCTGGCTCGGATTAGTGCCTGCAGAACAACTTAGATACCTCAAGACAGCTGGAAACTAGCAAATGAATAAATTTCCAAGGTGTTACAATCAAAACATGAAGGTCATGCATGGTACTAACTTCAATGCAACCATACGAATATCTGAACTACTGGGTAGTTTTCCCTGAAAAACCGGTGCTAAATCCAGCTCTAATGGCTCAAGATCACTCGTACTGGCAAACATAACCGATACCTATGTAATAGTAAATAAAAATATATGTTCTCAACCAACTCAAGATTAATCTCATCTTGCTTGCCACTTCATGAGTTGAATGAAAGTCCAATACCACATTCAATACTGTGATAGATGGTAGCACATCCCAATAGAGCATTAGTTCTAAAAATCAACAGGAAATCATTCGAACACAGTTCCCACGGCAGAGTGGCACCGAGCATTGCTCCATACTTCCCCAATATACAGGAGGTTCCAGTGTGGTGGTGATATTCGGCAAATAGCACGGAAACCCAGAATGGAATACAGTCTAACAGTAGGCTATACAAATAATTAAATACTCTGCACCATTTAATCACATCCCTATTTTGTTAATCCAGTTAAATTTGCATATACCCTAAGGACCTAGGAAATGAAAGTTCTATATTAGTTGTGCACAAATAGAAAGCTATCTATATTACACGTGTGTTTTATCAAAAGAAAATGAATGATGTTCACCTGCACATTTTGGAGGTTGTCAGATTGCAATATGTCTGCCAACCTTAACAAGATCTCCGACTTTCTCGTATCACCATCTTCGATTGCAAGGCAGACATCAACATCACTCTTTGAAACTCCAAAAGAATTAGCACAGGAACCGTAAAGGAATAACCGAGCTTCTGGCCATTCCTTGTTAACTAGTTTCTCCAACATTGTCAGTAACTGCTTCTGCTTTTCTTTCTCTTCCTCAGGTGGTATGAGTGACTCATAAATTGCAAGGAAAGACCTATTGAATCGTTCTATGTCTCTTCGACATACCATCTGCCTCTTAAACATTCTCATCCTTTGACTTAGCATTCGTTGACCTCGGTCATCCGATCTTGCTTCCTGATTATCACAAACAAAAAAGATTTAGAAAAAAAAAAAAAAAAACTGACCAGCTTACTCCAGTTATAATGACTCGTAACCTCCTTGCTACACATATGAACCCTTTCCAAGGGCAACAACTTTCTATTCCTGAGTAAGAAGGTTAACATCAAAACCCTTCAACAGTTAGATTATCAAGCACTACTAAGCATTAATTGCTTCTGGTCCTGGAGGAAGAGTCTTACCTTTTCACGAGAATTTCGACCTTGCTTTTTGTCTTTCCCACCATCATCAGGTTCACCCTCACGCAACAAAGAATCAACAAGTTCTTCACCATGATCATCCAATTCACGACCATCATCATCCTGCTCATCATCAACCAGCTTGGAATGCAAGTGCATCATTGATGCTTCAACCTCGGACCCAGAAACAGAATGCAGATTACTGCCAGAAGGAGGACCAGGCGTGTCTAGCTGTCTAGTGATTCCAGGTTCAAGCGAGCCGCCGTTAGCACGCTTCACCCATTCCCCTCTGCTATTGTGCTCACTAGGATGATTATTCCCTCTTTCTCTGCGTATGTTGCTATCAAACTCTCTTCCTCTGCCCCCATTATCCCAAAGCCCTCCTTTCTGCTGATTAGAAAACCCCGGAGGCGGCTGCTTTCGCTGTCCTATAGCGTTGTGATTCCCTACTTCTTGCTGCTGCTGTTTTCCCCAATTGCCAGCCCTGCTGCGATCCTGCACATTGCAACTTACATCTCTAGGAGCCGACGAGCTTAGATGCCCATCGGATTGAGGATTCTTTTCAAATGATTTGGAGTAGGCATTGCCTAGCGCCTTTTCCAGCTCTTTGGCGGCGTTATCCACGATCTGTGGTTCGCTCTGGAACGAACCGAACTGTAAATGGTGCTGTACTTGCTGCTGCTGTTGCTTATGCAGCAGCAAACCCTGGATGGCATTGTTGACGCTGGCGTCAATGCTCGTAAACCCTAATCTCTGGAGATCATCGATTAGGGTTTGGGGCTGGCTAGTTGGGGCTTGAAACTGATTCGGCGAAGGCCAATAGTTGGGTGGAAATCCAAGCTGCTCGGGAGGCAGAGAGCCGTGAGGCGGCAATGACGGGGAGACGAGATCCCGGGCGTTGGCTCCCCAGGAAGGTTGGGGGAAAGAGAAACTCGGGCCAACGGCTGCAACCGCCGGGTCAAGAGGCAGCGGTTGATGTGGTTGAATTCGCTGGGCAAAGTGTTGATGTTGTTGTTGTTGTTGCGGTTGCGGGGCAAGGAAGGGAGTGTGGCCGGTAGGGGGGAACTGCGACGGCGGCTGCTGTTGTTGGTGGTGGCTGGGCCTCTGTAGCAAAGAGAGAAGAAATTCACCGCCGTTGGATTGCAGGACCGGGCCGAGTGGGGGGCCGGCGTCACCGCCACCGCGACCGGACATCGGGATTGGGGTTCGGGCTTTGGCTTTGGGTGGGAGGTTTCTCAGTTTTCACTCTTTTTGAGTTAAACCACCTTAAGGCAGGCTAAAGGCAAACCTGGAAAACAAGAGCCAGCCAGCGGGCAGCTCATAGTAAAATCAAGTTTTCTTTTTTTTTTCTTTTTTTGCCATTTTCTTAATGCGCCGTTTATTATTTTGCCTAATTCCGTGAAGAATGATGAGAATATAAAAGGGATCTTCTTCGTGGTAATTTCGAAGTTCCGGTGGTACATCGAGCGGATGCTTTGATTGAGACCGTTGGATCTGGAATTCAACGGTGGTGGACAGTGTTGACGGGCTTGACGAATTCGTACTCGTGGCTGCAGCTCGTCACATCCAAGGGCAGTGGAGGGAGGCACTGGCAGTCGCTTGATGCTATGTGACCGGAAAACACTCTCGCACAGTCACACTATGATATCGATGGTTTGTGTTCAATAGTAGGTAACACATGTCACGAGTAAGCAGTTCCTTTGGTCAGTAACTGTTCACAACTTCATATCGGTTAGAGGTGGCAATTTCAATCCAATCCACCAATTCAATCCATTAAAAATATTCACCTAATCCAATCCATTTAAATCCAATCCATTTTATCCAAATCCAATTGGATTGGTGGATTCATGAATTGGATCCATGGATCATTGGCAAATTACGGTTTAGTACCTATAATTTTTATTTTTTACATTTTGGTACCTAAAATTTATTTTTTATGCGAAAAATATCATTGGAAATTACGTTTTGGTACCTAAAATTTTTTATTATGACATTTTAGTACCTAAACTTTTTGCATTTTATATATTGGTCCTTGGTTGAGGATGTCATTTGGATTAATGGATAATTCACCAATCCACTTGATCCAATCCATGAATCCACCAATCCATTAGATCCAATCCATTTGATCCATGGATCCATCAATCCAATCCACCAATCCACCAATCCAATCCATTTGCCACCTCTAATATCGGTAGTCCAATACAATTAACGTGTGATTATTAGATGAGGGGTAATAATTACACGAAGGGGCAAAATGGTAAACTAAGTAAATCTTACACCTTACCATTTATGAAAGGTATTCAATTAGATCCTCATTTAATTTTATTAAATTATCTCTTTTATTTTAAATCGAAATTTAAAAATATTGCACAGAAAAAATATTAATTATGTTTTACAAAATAACATTCACTTTTATATTTTTTTTGGCAAAAAAAAAAGAGACTTTTATAACGAGTCCATACCATGTGGTACCACTTGGTATGTACAGAAGATTATACCACGTGGTTACCAAGTGGTACTAATTAATCATATTGTTTGTGGATGTTTATCTCTAATATTGAATAATTAGTATGAATGATTTGTGAGTTAGTGTATACGTCGTAGATAATAGTAGTGAAAACTAGTGTAATTGCATATTTCTACATGAACCATGGGTACCCATAAACCCGCGGATACCCAGCGGGTTGGGTTGGGTTTGAGTTTTCCAAATCCAGTGGGTTTTACTTCGTATCTCTTTTTGCGGATAACCCATGGATTTGGGTTTAAGTTTGGCATAACCCGCTCCATCCCGATCCAAATGACGAGAAAGGAGAAATAAAGATAACGATAGGAGATACCCAATATGAACAAGACCATCAATATTTAATAGAGATTAAAACTTTGATAGCAATATTCAGTCGCAATACATCCCCGATTGTGGCTCTCTCGGTGGGCCCTGTCATAGCCTTACTCTCGGTAGTGCGGCCTTAACTCTCAATTCTGTTAGAGAACTAAGCACCCTTTTCTCAAACTCACAAGCAAGCAAAGAAAGCAAGAACAAAGACAAAGAAGATGGGAGAACTCTCTAGTGTGTATTACTCTAAAAAATTATGGAATGAGTTACAAGTGAGGGAGATGGCTCCTTATATAGGTCTCTCCTCATACAAGGCATCAATGCCCCTCATAATGTCCTTCTACATCAATACACCCAGTAAGTCCCCCCATTATGCACTCTATAAATGTCACCCATTATGTGACTCATAAGTGCACCATTAAACCCTCATTTAGGTGGAGAATCCTAGGAGTATCTCTATGCTACTAGTCTTCCATACACGCCACATGTGCAGCCGCCATGTTGTCACCTTGTCGGCGTCATGTCATATGTCACATGTGACAATGCACAACAAGGCTCTTATCTAAGCCTTCCTTCTATCCTAGCTAGGTCTAAAAGAGATACAATTCTATTCCTAGAGGATAAATTTTGTCCAAAAACTCAAAGGTTGGAAACAATGAGCATTATTAAAGGCGGTCAAGGATATGCTCATCAGAATATTGGTGAGTGTAACACATTAGGAAAATCGTATATCGACAAAAGTACGAGAAAGATCCATGGTTTATAAGTAATAAACTGAATGGAGGGGTTCTTGTAAGAACTACGAAGTTAAACGTGCTCACTGTGGAGCATTGCAAGATGTGTGACCTCTCGGGAAGTCAACTTGATATGCACCCCAAGATAAAAATAGTTTGGGTCTAGACAAAAAGCGGATAATATCTTGGTTGAGAAAATGTTTGGGATGTTACAAGTGGTATTAGAGCCTCTCCGCGTCACTCTTGGGCGATGGTAGGGCAAACCTCGATGAGGACGTTGAGTCCCTGATAGGGTTGAGTATAACACTTTAAACAAATTCCACATCGACAAAACTTGGGAGTGATACATGGTTCATAAGCAAGAAACATACCTTAACTGACAAGAAACGTTTTGAGATCCAAAGTCAAACGTGCTCACTATGGAGCACTGTAAGGATGAGTGACCTCTCGGAAAGTTATCTTGATATGCACCAAGATGAAACCGTGAGGATCTAGAGTATAGATGCAAAGCGGACAATATATTAATCGGGAAGGTTGGTGGTAGTTGATAGGGCAAAAGCGTATATGCCAATTTCCTATCTCGTAGTAAACCGGAAAGTCTGGGTATCGTCTCTCAGGGACTGGTACAACCTTATGATTTACCGATTCTATGGAGCAAACTATAGGTGAAAAATGGTTTGATTGATAAGATTACTAACTAATAGCAAAATAATTAAACTACTTAAGCAAAGTAAACTTGTCGGGAGAAAATCAATGGGAGAAGGCTCTGGGAGAAACACCGGGATTCACTACCTATCATATCTAGATAAACTCACATATTCCAATCAATTTAATCCATATCTCTACAGCCAGGATATCACTACTGTGCTAGCTATCCCTGTCGGGAATTACTACGTACTAAGCAATTAATTCAAATCCTACTGTCGTAGCTCAATGAGTTAATTATTTAGTCTGAAGACCGATATCCTATTTAAGACCGCATAGCACCTTATTTAATCCACTGTCGCTCCGATAAGTTACTATGTCACATGAAATATGATCAGTTATTAGGGTTTCACTGTCGCTATAACCTAATTAACTACAAATCATTGTATTGGTGGTCAGTCAACACAAAACATTAAGTAGTTTCATGCAATAGAGATTGGAATAAAAGAAATACGAATTAATCCATCAAATCAAGAAATAGCTACATCCTATGGTGTTTCCCCCAGAAATTGGGGTTTAGTTCATGATGAAATTGAAATAAAACATTAGGGTTTTGATCATCATGTTCTAAATCAACAATACACAACTAGTTCGGTTTAGAGAATCCAACCAACTAATCGCTCTCGTTGAATTCAGCTCAAGTAGCCTTGTAAAACTGATCGTCAATTGCCAATCGCCGTTCGCGTCCCAAGCTTGCTGCGCTACTGCTTATCGTCGCTGCGCCTCCCTTTTCTTTCCAAAGAATTTTTGCCTGCTCCCAGAATCAATCTTGCCTCTGTCCCCTTTTCCCTCTTTTTAAGAAATCCGCCCCAAAGAATTCCGAGCCCTAAAATAGCACCAATTGGCTAAAACATACCATGGATAATCACATAAAGTCCAAAAATTTAATATGTTAAAGCCGATTATCACAACCCCACACTCAATTGTTGCTTGTCCCTAAGCAACGACTCAAATAACACAAACACAAAATCAGCCAAAACGATGACACACCACAGACTCACTAATCAAACACTCAAAGCAAAACACAAAATTTCCTTATACTCTTGTTGTAATCAGTAGTTTCTTTCTCAACGGACAAGTTGTGCTTTAATGGTCATACCTTTCACCCCACACTCAAGTTCTTTGCAAACATTACCATTGACTGACTCAAATCCATCAAAAACTCAAATAGCAACACTCAATTTCGATCGTCGGTAGTGGGTGGTTAACAACTCATGGTGCAACAATTATTAGGAGAACCTAACCACATCAGTGAGGTGCATATCTCGTGAGGACAATCTGGCTTACTCACACCAATCATAAGCCATTAATTAAGCGTGAGTCTCAAAAACTAATGGGGGAAGCCTTTCGCAAACATGATTTTACTTTAAGCACGTCACTACCTTTAATGACAAGGAGAGGCTTTCTCTCTTTCTGCTTTTGCTTGCCGAGAGGTCGTATTTAGTACTAGTGGGATTTGTTTCTTACTACCGGTGACCGAGCAAGAGCAATTTCTGTTTCTTAGCACTCGCATAAGGGCTTCTTTCAACTCCTTTTCCTCGGTCCATGTGGAGGGTCATTGCACATCCTCTAATGGCACTTCACTCAACTGGGGATCGTACTTGATAAGCAACATCGTACGGTCGCGAACCGATTCTCAATTGAATCTTTCCTCATCCCCATGTGCAATGAGTGATTACCTCACACGATTTTGGCATTTTTACCCACATTTTAATTGTTATGACAACTTTCTTATATTTTACTTGTCAGGTAGTGTTTTCTTTTATGAAGATACAGTTCACCCCATCATAAAACCATCAAAATAGAGAGACTCGTTGCAAAATCAAAAGCTCACAATTGATGCAAGTAAGCACGGTATCCAAACATGTCGAGTGGTCAATGTTCTCCACCTAACTACTTCACCAAAAGTCATTACACTATCCTCACAAAAGAGAATGTTGCTAAAAGAGTTTGCTCATTCAAAGCATATCAAGTCAGTCAAAACATTCAAGCTCATTGTGAAGAACCATGCAATTCAACACTAGTGGGGTGATTTCGATGATTTCATTCAAGCACAAACTCATTTTCAAGGCATCACGGTCATTTACATCATGTTACCACAAGAGTACAAGGTTTTGTTTTTAATTTTTCTGATTTTTTTTGTGTTTTTTAGCCATTAACTTTGCACAGGCAGCCTGCTTTTTACACAGGCAAACTGCATGCAGTTTGGCTGTGCTCAACCTAATGGCATTTTTTTGACGATATACACATGACGAGACACTGTGGACAACTAAGACTCGACATAAAACAAGACAAGAACACAGACCATCCACCCCACACTCAAGATGGACATTGTCCACAATGTCTACAACTACACCCGACACACCAACAGGTTCACCTAACTAACATTATTACAGATCATTATCAGAAGTATTCACAAAGAAAAGAAAAGAAAAAAGAACCTCGGGACAAGCTCCTATGAAGGAGGAGTCGATGAAGAAGTGCCGAGCCTCTCATCTAGACGCTGGTTTAGCTCCTTGATCTTCTTATCTTTCTCTGCGTCTCTGGCTTCCAAGAGAGCTATTCTGGCTCTGAGCTCGTCTGCAGATGATTGTGAAACTAGTACAACTGGTGGAGTATCTTCTGGATGCGGAACTGGAGGCGGATGTGACTGCTGGCCCTGGCTGACACTCGTGGCAGAGTGCCCCGCTGCTACTGGTGCTGGTGATGATGAATAAGCACCCAGAGGCATGGGTGTAGGAGTTGGAGTTGTTGTCGGAGTGGCTACTGACGGAGCTGGAGATGACTAAAAAACGAGGAGATATCATACGGTACGGAGTTGGTAACGAGAGGTATGAATTTTTTTTTTTTAAAAACACTGAAAATGGATATAATTTTGTAGAGCACAACGAAATCGTTCCATCTGTGTAAAAAAATTGAAATCCTAGTTAGAATGAAGAAGATATGATCCAATCAAGATAATTACTGAAAATATTTTTTTTTAATTCTCCACCCTTATATCTGCAGCCGCTTAAGAGAAGAGTTCAGATTTGGTTACTAATAATTATGCCTCCTAAACTTATGCAATAATTGTTATGCACCCTATATTGAGCCGACATATGCATAAAAAATCAAAGGTAAAAAAATGAGGGAGAGAGAAAGATAACGAGAGGAGACGGACACTCACCCGAATTCCGAAACGACTCAAACGAGGCAACAGATATTAAAATGTTAAATAGAGATGAAAATTAAACAATTAATTCATAAAGTATTATCTTCTCTTTACAGATCGTGACAACAATCATAACTACAAACCAGTAACCGATAGTTTTCTTTCTTTTCGTTTCAATGTCCTTTCCACTTCTCTCCTCCCTTCTGATCCCTCAAAATCTCCCAACGCTCCCTCACTCTATTCTCGCTTCTTGCTTCGTTTGAATTGTTGGGCTCCCTCTGTTGCGCCTTCCTCCAATTTCTGCTGTAAGTGCGCTCTCTCTCTCTCTCTCTTGATTGCTATCTGCCTATCTCTTTCTTGCTCTTACTGCCTCGTTTTTTTTTTTTTATGTTGTCTTAGTTTTTTTCCGGAATCTCGAGGGAGGATGGGGCTTTTGTCTGGGATTTTCCTGGGAATCGCCTTCGGGATTGGGCTCATGGCGGGATGGAACCATATGATGAAATACCGCAGCAACAAGCGAGTTTCAAAGGCACGTTCGTTTTGTCGCTCCTTTGTTTATCATTTTGTCAATTGCGAGTTTGCACTGGCTGTAGTTTCGATTGTCACGAAAATCGTCCTGTGTTTGCTCCGTTTCGGTTCCAAGTGGATTTGCAGCTCACGAGTAGGCTTCGAAAAGCTGCGTTTTGCTGGAAATGAGAATAGCTGAATTCTCAAATTCGTTTGCTTTGTGCCTGAATGCATGTTACTTCGTGAATCACTTGATGTAGCTGATTTTGTGAACTCTCTGCTGCTGCATTTCTGATTGTTGCGATGAAAAGTATGTGTTGGTGTGTATTTCTCCCTTTGATGTGTAGGCTTAATTGACAAATTCGATTATGGTTTTCCAGTTGTTCATACAAGCTAATAGCTGGGGGGAAGTGGAAGTTAAATATGTTCTGATGGCTAGCTCAGTTCATAATCTTCTAGTCCTCTGTTCAGGTCACGATTTGTTGACCATTAACCGGAGCAGGCTGATAAATCTTGATATATTCGCTTCTTATGGACTTGTCTCTGTGTATTTTGGTGGGATTCTTCTTTCATGTGGTGATGTGCTGTGACTAAGTGATCCTTTCAACATTTTTCAGTTCCTTGTTTTTGGTTTGCTTCCACAGTTTTGAGAGATCAATATGAGTGGGGTGAGGGGCTGCCAACTGTTGCACTTCCCTCTGAATTACATCTAACATGTTTTACCTAAAAAAAACTTAATGCTGGCAATTACTTGTGCTCCATTTTTTCCTGCGGATTCCACAAATCACTCTACAAGATTTCCTAGAACTATTTATTAGTGTTTCTCTGTGGTTGTTTAGTTATTTAAGTTGCTTCGCTTTTTTGATAACTAATATTCTCCTTACCTATTCTCCCTTCTCCTGCAGGCAGTTGACATGAAACTGCTTGGAACACTCAATAGAGATGATTTAAAGAAAATTTGTGGAGACAATTTTCCTGAGTGGATATCTTTTCCAGTCTTTGAACAGGTATGCTTCTCTATTCAATTGACAACATGATTTAATTACTTCATGATTTTCTTTCCTAAGAGTTTTTCTGGCTTTTCTTTTATCCCTCTTCAGCAATTGAATTTGCTGTACGGCCGTAGGTTGTGTCTTTATGATGGGAAAAATTAGGGGTTCTGTTTTCAAACGCTGCCACCTCAGCAAACAGCCTCCAGCAATTCAGTTCTGGTCCTTAAGTCTTGCATTGTTAATCTGTGTTAAAAATAAGAAAGACCTGTTAGGTGGTTTTCAAAGCTAGGGATTCAGTTTAGCTCCCAATTGCTCTTGTATTAATGATCTATATTAAATACATGTGGGCATGCCAAAGGTAACTCGATCTTCAATCACACTGGACACTCTGGCACTGAACTTTGCACTATCTACAGAATTGAGATAAGATTTTCTTTTGCATTCATAATCTCGGTCCTGGGATTTGGGTTATCTTGCAGGTGAAATGGATGAACAAGAAACTGGGCAAGCTGTGGCCCTATGTCGCTGATGTAAGTTTCTTGTTCTTTAGTTTTCTACTATACATGCATTTATTGTGCTCTGCTCTATGGCAAGGCCATCTCTTCTGTCCTGGTGTTAACATTATAGTCATCGTTTGTCCTCAATTTTTTTCCGTCTAAACGTGGATGAAAATTGGATGTTTTCAAAGACCTCATGTGTCCTGTATTTCTCAATCTGCTAGTAGAAGAAAGCTAAGTGTTGGTGAATGTGTTTGTTCACAGGCTGCAACTATGGTGGTTAAAGAATCTGTTGAACCATTGCTCGAAGAGTATAGGCCCCCTGGGATAACGTCATTGAAGTTTAATAAGTTTTCCTTGGGAACTGTTCCACCAAAAATCGAAGGTATATGCAAGTAAACTTTCGGCCTTAGTCTGTTATTGAGAAGTGTATTGTTCGTGTGGCATGCCTTGGCGTCGAGTTAGATGTCTAGTAGCATAGGCACCATACATTCGCTTTATACTTAATATGCCACTTCCTAACTATTGCAGGTATTCGCGTTCAAAGTCTCAAGAAAGGTCAAGTTACTATGGATATAGATTTCCGATGGTGTGGTGACCCAAGTATCATTCTTGGGGTTGAAGCTGCACTAGTTGCTTCCATACCGATTCAGGTTTGTTTATTTGAAAGCTATGACTAATTGATAATGCAAGATCTGACAGTGTTATGTGTTCTGTCATTTTTAATAATTCAATTTTACAATGGAAAACTAATGAATAAGATCACGACACAACTTGTTGCAGCTTAAGGATCTCGAAATGTACTCTGTAATTCGTGTCATCTTCCAACTTTCTGAGGAGATACCTTGCATTTCTGCTGTTGTTGTGGCCTTACTTTCTGAGGTATGACTAGATAAGTTCCCATTCTTAACTCTTTTCATTTTATTTACATATGGTCTTTTACCGGGGGCTTCTACCATTTTGTGAGGATGTTTATCTGAGTTTATTAGTTCTTGTTGGAGATTTGCATTTAAAACGAAAATATAAAATTCATGTGTTATTTGAGACTTTTTTTTTGCAACTAATCTTTGACTGTTCTTTATTAGTCTACAGCAATGCAGATGTAATCTAACCAATCTAATATCTAAGGGAAACTTCTTACGTTTGTTGATTTTGTCCATCATCTTAATGCATCTACATTGTAATATCATGTTTTTATGTTAGGGTTGGCCGATTGCCTGATTCATCTGCAGAATCCTCTTCTGTTATTGGAACGACAAGAACCCATTTAAGATGATTGAAGCCCTTTAACTGAAACATAGTTTGCCACTGATACTGAAATTATACTATAATTGACATTCTGCAACGTCGAATGATTAATTTTTGCCACAGGCCTACAGATACTGTTCACACTATTTTTTGTCACAGATGGAAACTAACTCTATTCTTGTCTATTAACCAGCCAAAACCTAAAATTGAATACGTATTAAAAGCTGTTGGTGGAAGCTTGACTGCCATTCCTGGTTTATCAGATATGATTGATGTAAGTAAACGTTGGCTTCATTACTCAGCTTTTATTATTGTTTCCATGGGGTATCTAACTGCTGATTCTGCTGTTACATCATATCTGATATAGGATACAGTCAATTCAATTGTGACCGATATGCTTCAGTGGCCTCACAGAATTGTTGTTCCGATTGGTGGCATACCTGTTGATACCAGGTATTTGATTGACTTTCTAATCGCTGGAGTGGCTAGTTGTTAGTCCCTAAAGGTGCCACTTAAAATTATATTCGAGCAAAATTGATTAAATCGCTGCCATTTCACATTCATCATGTAACATGAATACAGAAGGTGCTCAATATGGCTCAGTTTGGAGTATTATTTTAGATGAATCTCACATCATCAGCTAATTCTGAACTGTGATTTTTCTTCCATATTGTGCAGTGAACTGGAGCTTAAGCCTCAAGGGAAGCTGACGGTGACAGTAGTCAAGGCAAATGATTTGAAGAACATGGAAATGATTGGAAAATCTGATCCTTATGTTGTTCTACATATTCGACCGGTATTCAAGGTCAAGTCAAATGTAGTGGAGAACAATCTTAATCCTGTATGGAATCAGACATTTGATTTGATTGCCGAAGATAAGGAAACTCAATCACTTATTTTCGAGGTGTGGAACCCTTCTTTCTTTCCGTTTCCTTGGTACCCTACTTCATAGTAGCCTGTTATTATATTATGTATGGTCTTCCTTTTACGTCACACTGCACTCTTGCCGTGCGCGACTAAGTGGGAAACAACTTTCTAGCAGTAAGGGTTTAATGTAACTCTTCATCGCAGGTGTTTGATAAAGACATTGGACAAGACAAGAGACTGGGTATTGTGAAGGTACCACTCATTGACCTGGAAGCCGAGACTTGGAAAGATATGGAGCTAAGACTTATGCCGGCGCTTGATATGTTGAAGGTTAAGGACAAGAAGGATCGTGGAACTCTTACGATTAAGGTGCACACTTACTCTCTTGTGTGGGTGTCATTATGTTATCCCAGAAGTCTCGGTATTCTTGTAGTCTTTGTTTGACATCCAAATATGCTTTTCCTGGAAAAAAGGTGCTGTACCATGAATTTAACAAAGAGGAGCAGATGGCTGCTTTGGAAGAGGAGAAGAGGGTCCTGGAAGAAAGAAAGAAGCTGAAAGAAGCTGGAGTGATTGGGAGCACCATGGATGCACTGGATGGAGCAGCGTCGATGGTGGGCACTGGGCTCGTCGGTGGTGTTGGTCTGGTGGGGAGTGGTATTGGTGCTGGAGCCAACCTTGTTGGAAGCGGGGTTGCAGGAGGGGTTGGGATGGTTGGGAGTGGGTTTGGAGCCGTGGGCAGTGGGCTGAGCAAAGCTGGCAAGTTCATGGGGAGGACTATTACAGGGCAATCCAGCAAGAGAAGTGGCTCTTCCACTCCTACCACTCTGGAAAATGGCGGCGGGGCTAAGCCGCTGCAGTAAGGTGTGGGTGCGTCCGTGCTTGCTCTCTTTTGGCTTGTAATTTTTTTCGAGTGAGTTTGCTTTAGAAAATATGCTACACTATCTGCATAGAAGTCCCAACTTCTATTTGATTGATATCTATGTGGGTCGAATGTTAGTTTTCAACTGTATCTTCTTCCCTTTGGCAATTTTTCCCCCCTTCATATTTTCAACAGACTCCGTATATAGAAATAAACTACCTGAATTCTTCCTGTGAATCCATGAAATCTTTATCAATTATTCTCTAATCTCGGTGCAGAACTATAATTCTACATTGGATGCATAGTATTTAAACATGCATAACTCCATACTTACAATTTATGGAAAGCTATGACTTTTCTCAAATAAATTTTGACAGGGTATTTTTTTATTATTTAAATCAAATTAAAAAAATTAAAAAAAAAAAGAATTGCACAGAAAAATTCTATTAATTGTGCAGCCTCTATTTTGAGAGAAATTTTACAATGCTATATAGCATTGATTCTATAGGTTTTTGCTTTTATGTTACAATTTGAAGTTGTACCTTTAACGTTATTGTTGGGCCCATAGTTAAGCAGTATTGGGCCTAAGAGGCTCGTGTAGGCCCACGAGGAGACAGAGGCTAAGCCCAAAGGAAGGGATCGAGTCAAAGAACAGGACCCGAGGAGACATGGGGAGAAGAGACACCACAGGCGGCCGCCCTATGACGTGATGGGAAGTAGGCCGCCTGACACAGGAGACCGTTGGTGTCAGGGAAAGTAGATCTTCCTAGGATTCTTACCTCGTACAAAGCAGGACTGAGCATTTAATGCCCGTCGTGGGCGGTCCAAGTAAAGTCTAATGTGCTTAGGCTGCCTGACAAAGCATTAAATGCCTCATACCTAAGCTGGCTGACTATAAATACACCGGTATCGGCATTAATGGTAACTCAACTACTCTCTCTCTATCTAAACCTAAAACAACATTTCTTATTCTCTCTCTAACTTAAGCATTGGAGAGTGTCCGGGGAACCGCCCACGGACCCTTGTTTTGTAGGAATTGGAGTACACCCTTCACCCGGAACAGACGCCTTGCTTGCCCTGCACTCAACCGCCTAGAACATTCTAGGCCTAAACAGTTATGGTACAACTTCAGATTGTACCTATACTTGTTTGTACAAATTCTTTTATTGTACAATTTGAACTTATACCTTTATTTTATGGTACAACTTGAAAACTTCAAGCTGTATCATAGCATAAGAGTACAAATTCTTTTATAGTACAATTTGAACTTATATATTTAACGTTATGGTACAACTTCAAGTTGTACATTAAAGCACCAATGCTTTATAGTATAGTAGAAGTGCTCCGATTTTTATATTTATGAACAAAAAATAATTATTACCAGTTCGTACTATATGATAGTAATGTAGTCAAAATCGAGGTTTAAAACTTAAAAACTTACGATTTTACGTTTCTAGATCACTAAAACGATTCTACATAAAATCGTAGTTTTTAAAATTTATGTAGTTGGAAACTCCGTTTTAAAACTTAAAAACTTACCATTTTACGCTTCTAAATCACCAAAACGTTTCTACATAGAAACTCGCTTTTGACTACATTGTGTGATACAACTTAGTATGTACATAAAATTATACCACGTGGTATAAAATTGTACTATATTGGTATGAATATATACCATAGTCTAAAATGGTTGTAAAAATATTCTTTCCTTTTTCTAACTTTTCCTTTTCTTTGTCATCTCTCTAGTTTCAAAAGGTGATTTCCTCCATGGGCTCCCGTCGACCTCCTCTGGAACCGACGGTGGCCCTTAAATTTTCTTTTTATTTTCCTTCTCAAAGTTGGTTTCCCCTTGCCATTGCCTCTAGTTTCTGATTTTTCAGCTCATTTTTTCTTAGCTCTTTATTTTTGGTTCAACTATGGTTTGGTCTTTTCTTTCTCTTTGTGGATATGTGTTCTCTCTTTCAGTGGGTGAATTTTTGTCCCTCTGATTTAAGGTTTTCAAATCTAGAGATGTCATCTCTTAGATACAAAGGAGGTTGGGCTTTGTCCAGCTTTTCTCTTATTCCACTTGTCATTCGTCTACCTCCTTTGCTTCACCTTGCTGATTTTGGTGATTCGGAGATGTGACCGCTGGTTTGAACTCGGTTTGAAGATCTTAGAGACATATGGTTTTATCACGGCATCATCACTGGCCGCCCATGCATCTTCTGCTCTTCTTTGGTGCTCTTGGTCGACAAGGAACATAGGGTGTCTTGGTCCCGCGTAGGGGTGGGCAACGGGAAAGGGGTATTTGGGTATACCCGTACCCGTCCCGTTTTTTAAGGGTTACGGGTACCCATATCACCCGTAATATTTTAAATGGATGGGACTTGGGATTGTATAGTCCTAATATGGGTACCCGCGGGTTACCCGCGAATACCCGTTTGGGTAATATGGGTACCCGTTGTACCCATTCAAATTACAAAGACATATAATTCAGCCCATGCGCCCAGGCCCCACCCAATTCAAAATCCATTAAAATTACAAAATCCTTCATTCACCGCCGCCGCCGCCATTTTGTGTTTTGAAATGAATGCTTTGGATGTAATTGACTAATTGTCTTTAGGTAAAATGTCATTTAAACTTTGGGTATTTATGGGTAGTATGGGTACCCGTTATCCGTTTCCCATATGGGTTTGGGATATGGGATGGACTTCGGTCTCCAAATGGGACTGGGTACCCGTTTAAAACGGGACGGGTATCCCGTCCCGTCCCGTTGCCCACCCCTAGTCCCGCGAGGATGGGTGAGAGGTGAATATGGCTCGTCTTCGCTTTCCTCTACTTAGATTGGTGGCTTCTGCTTCATGTCTTGGCTCCATCGCCCTTTTTCCAGCGGTGGGAGTTATCAAAGACACGATTCAGGGGGCTCTAACAGCGGAGGATTTGTGGGAGGCAGGGCATCTAGGTTTTGAGAAGGGGCGCTGGTTTGGGCTCAAATATTAAGTTAAAAATAAAGGTAGTACCAATGTGGTGATGGTGTGGTATGAAAAAGAAATTTCTTGAAGATGGAACTCTTTTTGCATATGATATCACAATGAATTCGTTCCATCTGTGTAAAAAAATTGAAATCTAAGTTAAAACGGTTAAGATAAAAGCGGATTAAAAATAGAAAATTAATAAATTATTTTATTCTCAACTCTTAGATCCGACCTCACTTCAAATCAAAGCCTTAAATTTAATTATGCATGAATTATGCACCCTAGAATTATTGACCCTATAAAATAAACTATCTTAATCAATTATCATCAAATCTCTTTTTTTTTTCTTCCTATTAATCAGATAAATCTATCAATTATTCTCTAATTTTCTTCACTAATCTCGGTGCAGAATTGTCATTGTACATCAATTATTCTCTAATTATCCTTAGCTTAATGGTGGTATAACACTAACTACCATAGTAGTTTGCAGCTGAAACCATTTAAAGTGGTGTATGGTCATCCATCATCCCATTTCGAGGTCAGAAACTCGTTGTCCACTTTTGTAGCGGCAGCTGTGGACAAGCTCCAATACCAGCAGAGGTTGATCAAGATCATTAGGGAAAACCTTGCCATGGATCAGAACAGGCAAAAGAAAATGGCTGATCGTCACAAAACCGAGAGGGAGTTTGCAGTGGGAGACCTCGTGTACTTGAAGCTCAAACCATACAGGCAAGTGTTAGTGGGCACTAGAGTGAACCAGAAGTTAGCTTCCAAATACTACAGACCTTTTCCCATTACTCATAAGATTGGAGCAGTGGCTTATTGACTACAATTGCCTTCTGACTTAGCAATCCACCATGTATTCCATCTCTCACTCCTCAACCATCCTTACCATAGTATGACAACCCTGGCAACCTTAAGGTGGAACCCTTGGTGATCCTTTCAAGGAAGGTTGTAGCTCACGATAGCAAGGAGGCTACTCAAGCGTTGGACCATTGGTTGCATCAAGATGTTGCATATGCTACTTGGGAATTCCTTGATGAGTTCAAGATAAAATACCTAGAATTTAAGACTTAAGGACAAATCTTCAGAGAAAGAGGGAGTCTTTTCAAAAATTGGACTGGAATGTAACAACGTAAAAGTGGTGTGATTAGAAAGGAATGGCTAAAATATAATAGAGTGTGCAATAGAGGATTATGTGGGTAATAACGACCCTCTGTCTCTGTCTCTCGTCCTTTATCATTCTCTTTCTTACAACTGTATTTTCCTCAAATTTCCTCTAACGGCTCCCTGCAATGACCCAAGTAGAGCCTGCCATTGAAATCCCATCGAGATCTAAAGATTCTCCACCCGAGCCGCGACAGTGGAGAACAGTCATTCTACATTAACATGAAACCTAATTAGTTTTGGTTGGCTTAGCAGTATAAGGAATCAAAGGAGAGAGAGAGTACCAAGATCAAACAAGCGACCTTTGGCTAGGTTATATTACCCTACAACCAAACATGCGCCCTTGAGATGATAACATGAAACCTATTTAGTCCTTTTGAAATATGAATTTTTCTTCTTCTCTTGTCAGAAAAATGGATACTTACGAGTTACTACGAATGCGAGACTAATCAGAAAGGGCAGCAAGATGATGTGTGGAAGTCTGCTGTAAAAAGCTAGGTCGACCCATGACCCTAATAGAACCCTTATACATTATATAGGTCATGTCAGAACATTGTTTTTAACCAAACGATTCCTTGGGTAATTTTATCTAATTGTGATGACCCATATAGATATTGGACCGAAGCTAAATACACTTTTAATGATTTTGAGTTTGGGTTGAATTTGAATTGGATCCAACTTGAGCAATTCATTTGCGTCAAACACACCATGAATCTATTTGAGTTCAAATGATTATACACACAAAACGACCAAATCGACAATCTCATTAAATGCATTCAATCCAATTATACTTTTAATGTCGATGTTTTCATTTTCATTTTGTTCTTTAATAATAAATAAGAAATCAGAGGAAAACTACATTAGAACCGAGCTCTTTTTTTTTAGATAAGGCCAAATTCACTTGCATAGCCAAAACTTTGACGGTTGTGACAAATATAGCCAATTTTGGAGAAATACCAGAAATAGCCAGATTTTTGAAAGTTCGATGACAAATATAGCCATTTCCGTTACATAGTTTGACGGCGTCAATGACACCGTTAGTATAATTAACGGACAGTTGATGTGGCTGCCACCTCACCGTGTCTTTCCTTCCCACCTCAGCATCCATTGACAGGTGGGATGCCACGTCATTTTTAATGGGTAAAAAAAATTACCATAAAACAATTAATAAATAAAACAATAAATAAATCACTACCTAATCACCACCATCACTACGACACATCTCCCTGCCGCCGCGATCCCGTCATCATCTTCATCCTACCCAGAAGCCAATTTCAAAACCTACACACTTCTTCTCTCTATTCCTCGCCCAATCCATTTCCATTTCCATCGGACGAGTGGTGAAGATGATGGACAAGGAGATGAACCGGAGCGGCGTTGAATTTGATGGCGGCGATAGGTTTACCCGGGGAGGATGATGCCCTCGGAATCGGAGAGGCGGGCAAGAGTTTCAAGATCTGGAAGAATCTCCAACAGGAGTTACAGCGGCAGTTGGAGCGCCTCTTCTTCTTCTGCCGAAGCGGCAACTCGAAATCAGATGAGAAGAAGAGTTAGGCGACGGCGGCGGGTCGAATTGTGGATTGGGGTAAGTTTGGGAAGATCGAGAGGCTGGGATCGAACACTGTCACGTCAGGTGCGAGCAAGTTCAAGATCTACATTGCCATGGAGCTCGTCCGAGGCGGCGAGCTCTTCTCCAAGTTCGCCAGAGGCCGGCTGAGGGAAGACGACGCTAGGGTTTACTTCCAGCAATTGATCTCCGCCATCGATTTCTGCCACAGCCGCGGCGTCTACCACCTAGATCTGAACCCAGAGAACCTCCTCCTCCTCCCCTTTCAAGACGACAATCTGGTCGCCATGTATAGAAAAATCTACAGGGGAGACTTCAAATGTCCTCCGTGGTTTTCCTCCAAGTCCCGCCGCCTCGTCACCAAGCTCCTCGACCCCAATCCGGCGAGCCGAATCACCATCTCGAAGGTCATGGAGTCGTCCTGGTTCAGAAAATCCATCCCCAAAACCGTACGCAGCAATGAGGAGATCGAATTCGACGCGTTCAATTGCGAAGAAGACGAAGCGAAATCGGAGAATTCGAAGGAGACCCTGAACGCGTTCCACATCATTTCTCTGTCTGAAGGGTTCGATCTCTCGCCGCTGTTCGAGGAGAAGAAGAGGATGGAGAAGGAAGAGCTGAGATTCGCCACGACTCGACCGGCGAGCAGCCTGATTTCTCTCCATCACCAACACCGCCTGTTCACCTCCCCTTCGTCTCGCTCTTCTTCACGCTGAATTCGAGTTTGGCCCTGCTCCGGCTCCAGCAGTGATGCGACGGCAGATAGGGATTTTGAGGGAGAAGAGCAGCTGCTTTGGAGAAGGGTGTGATATTTTGGGGAAGATGAGTTCCAGAAGAAAGATGATGAAAATTTTTGTGGAAAATTTTTTTTCTTTCCTTTTGTTGCCAACGAGAGAAAGGGAAAGTGAGGTGTGGAAGGACAAAAAATCATTTAATTAATTTTATTTTTTATTTTCACTAATTAATTTCTGATGTGTAATCATTTAATTAATTTTTTTATGTATTTTTTTTGGTAATTTTGTTTTATTTAAGCTCATTAAAATAAAAAGGTAAAATTATGATGGTTTTCCACCTGGCATTGTTACTTACGAAATTTTTGCCACATCAGCCTTACCGTTAGCCCAGTCAGCACGTTAACTAACACCGTCAAATAATTGGACGGAAGTGGCTATTTCTGGTATTTCTCCAAAAGTGGCTATATTTGGCAAAACCGTCAAAGTTTTGGCTATATAGGTGAATTTCGCCTTTAGATAACCAAATGACATGACTAGATGAAAACTAAAATCTTGAGTATGAGTATTCTTCAAAATTAAAATTATCTTAGTTGATTTGACCGATGACTAGTTGAATTTGAAAAATACTTAAATATTGGAATTTTTTTTTGTGGGAAACCTTCATGCTCATTGAGCCACGTGACCCTTTGCTCTGTCTCTGAGCATCCCTGCCATCCCTGTCGCCTTCATTAATAAATAAAATAACACATAAATATATATATCTACTGAAGAGGAGAGGAAGAGGTGCGTCATTGTTAGTAAAGTCAAAAGGCGCGTGTTCCATACTCGCCTCCTCTCAGCTTTTGTGTTTTTGTCACTTCCGAACGTCAGAGAACCAGGATTCAACACCAACAGAACGGACAAAATTCATTCACATGGCAGTCACATATCAAACCCTCACCACCCAACAAAACAACGCCACGTACCACCTTCCCCCCTCACGTGTCTCGGTTTGTCACCCTACCCACACCACATCACACTTCCTCTTTCCTTCTCTCTTATCCTCTCTCCATCTTTTCTCAGCAGAAACCAAAAGAAAAAAAAAGGAGCAAAGAGAGAACAGCACAGCAGCAGCCAGCAGCATCAACAAGAGTGAGAATCCAAGCTTTCTCCCTTCCTTCCTTCCTTCCTTCATCAACACAAGTCCATTTCTTCCTCCATGAAGTGATAACATTGTCCCCTCTTATTTACGCAACATGCCATCCCGCCATCTCCTCTCTCTCCCGCCGGGCCACCGCCACCGCCACCGCATTCAGCCCATTCTCCCCGCCGTCCTCGGCGGAGCCTTGAGTTTGGCTCTCCTCTCCCTCATCCTCATTCTATTCCTCTTCCTCTACCGGAAGCTCTCCAGCAACCGCACCGCTCCCACCACTTCGGACCTCAAATCCCCAACCCACATCCAGAGTACCGCCAACCAGTGCCGCCGCTACTCCTACTCCCTCCTCCGCCGCGCCACCGCCTCCTTCTCGCCCTCCAACCGCCTCGGCCACGGCGGCTTCGGCTCCGTCTACAAGGCCATCCTCTCCTCCTCCCTCCTCGCCGCCGTCAAGGTCATGGACCCCAGCGGCTCCCTCCAAGGCGAGCGCGAGTTCCACAACGAGCTCGCCCTCGCCTCCTCCCTCAACTCCCCCTACATTGTCACCCTCCTCGGCTTCTCCACCGACCGCCGCAAGCGGAAGCTCGTCCTCGTCTACGAGCTGATGGAGAACCGAAGCCTGCAGGAGGCTCTCCTGGATCGCAAGTGCGAGGAGCTCATGAATTGGAGCCAGCGGTACAGTGTGGTTACGGATGTCGCGAGAGGCCTCGAGTATCTACACCATTCCTGCAACCCTCCCGTGATTCACGGCGATGTTAAGCCCAGCAATATCTTGCTGGATTCGGATTTCAATGCCAAGATTGGCGATTTCGGACTCTCTAGATTGAAGACGGGGGAGATCGCCGAGTGTGCCGCCGGAGAGGACAACGGATCCATCCTGGAAGAGGCGGAGAGCGTCGCGACCGGCGGCTACGAAGACTCCGGAGCAGCTGTCGATCGCTCGCCGGCGAGTAAGGTATTGGATTCGGATACGTCGCCGGAGGCCGTGGGGGCGGATAAGGCGAGCGTGTCGGAGTTAGGTTTTGACAGGGCGAGCATGGAAAGCGGGCGAGATTTGGGTGGGAAAAAAGGCGGATCCAGAAGGGATTGGTGGTGGAAACAGGATAGCGGAGTGGAATCGGAATCGGGGAGGGTGAAGAAGGATTACGTAATGGAGTGGATTGGCAGCGAGATCAGTAAGGAACGAGCCAAATCCGGCGGATGGAATGTTGCGTCTCCGAGCTCGGCCGATAACAATCTGTTGAGCACACCGAGTTTGAAGGTGGAGCCTATGCAGAAGAAGGAGAAGAAGACGAAGAAGAGATTGGAATGGTGGGCATCTCTGGACGAAGAAAGGTTGAAAAGGAAGGAGAAGAACAGAAAGCCCAGGGAATGGTGGAAGGAAGAGTTTTGTGACGAGTTATCTAAGAAGAACAGGAATAAGAAGAAGAAGAAGAGGGGTCTGAATTCGAGCAATGGCGGAGAAGCTTGGTGGCACAAGGACGAGGAAGATTCGGTTCAAGAGAGGAAGAAGAAGAAGCGGAAAAGCAGAGGAAGCATCGATTGGTGGCTGGACGGTTTCAGCGGCGAGTTGAGAAATGGGCGAAGGAACAGCCAAGATTGGGCCAGTGGAGAGATTCCCAAGAGCGGCGGCATCAGTAGCACGCCCAGCATGAGAGGAACCGTCTGTTACATAGCTCCGGAGTACGGCGGCGGCGGGCAGTTGTCGGAGAAGTGCGATGTTTACAGTTTCGGTGTGTTGCTCCTCGTGGTGGTTTCAGGGCGGAGGCCGCTTCAAGTTACTGCCTCGCCGATGTCGGAATTCGAGAGGGCCAATCTCATCTCCTGGGCTAGGCAGCTTGCTTACAATGGGAAGCTCATGGACCTTGTTGATCCTTCGATACATTCCATGGTCAAAGAGCAAGCGTTGGTTTGTATCACCATCGCGCTGCTGTGTCTCCAGAGGTCACCAAGCAAGCGGCCATCCATGAAGGAAATAGTGGAGATGCTCTCCGGCGAGGCAGAGCCGCCCCACCTGCCGTTCGAGTTTTCGCCATCTCCGCCGTCTAATTTCCCTTTCAAGTCTCGGAAGAAAGCCCGGTGAGTTGCGTGCGCTGTCAGTGTTGTGTATTAGATTTGATTTCACGAACCACGCCATTTTCCCATCAACTGTAGAATATAATGTACTGTTGTAGGAGGCCATTTTGAGAAATTACAGTGTTTGTTTCCTCATCTCTGGTTTGTTGCTGTTGTAGAAGTTAATTGCCAAATTGAAAGAAGTGAATGTAGGTGGATGGAAGGATGCTTTTTTTTTTCCCACGAGAGTTGGAGCATCCATTATTAGCTTAGTACTAGTGAAATGGGGCTGCGGTTGGCTCTGAAAAACTTGGTCTTGCTTCAGCAGAGTGAGCGAGTAATGAGAGCATTTGCTTGTTGTGCAGCACGATTGCACTTTGACCTCATCAAGTCATCCTCCTAGCCTTCTGTTTTTTGGGAATCCAAGGACTAACAGTAGAGACGCAGTAGAGATATTATAGGTGGAATGTCATGATGATATATCCTTACTGTGTGGTAAAGCTACTAGTCAATTTGTTCAGGAGTGCTAAAGCTGCTGCTGCTGGAGGGTCGTCTTTTGCTTTTGGTGGTCTGTCTGTCTGTTGTCTTGCCAAAGTTGTGCCTTTTCTTTCTGTGTTGTTTTGGGTGCTAAAGTTTCAGAGTCCGGCAAAGCAAAGCAATATAGATTAGATAGATTAACAGCACCACATCATGGCTCAGGGCAAGGGCTTCCTTTTCCTTCCCCTTTTTGTGCAATTACTGTTGTTCATTGTTCATTAGTGTTTGTGCCCGGCCGGTCCCATTACTCGTTCATTGTAACAAAAGACATCATCGAGTAATCAAAGTTCCTCATCAGATAATATGCTGTTTTTCTTTTCTCTTTCTCCATTTCTTAGTTGCCAGCCAACCTTTTTCTCTTCAAGGTTGATTTACATGATTACTTGGCAACGCTTCATTCCTAAGAAACTCTCATGCCTACCATTTGGATGAAGAAGCAAGAACTGTGAGTTTATTTACTGTTTGCTTAACTACCAATACCATTGTTAGTGGTGTCTAATCTATGCTACTAGCTCATCCTGTTGAAAGTAGGGTAAGTGGGTAACCCATATTTGGTTTTATCTACGCAGCGTGAGCATTTTGCTTTAGGACGAGTTCATGAATGTTGATAGAAACCCGTACTAGTGGGTCGGGTAGGGGCACACGGGTTAGGGATGACAATTTTAACCTGTCGGTTGGGTATTACTCGACTTGACTTGTAATGGGAGATATTACTCAACTTATAGTAGCGTGGAATGGGGAAAGAGTATCTACTTTTGACTTGTTCTGTCCCGTCTCATTCTTGGCACATTCTATCTTAATTTCTTATATCTATTCATTTTTCTTCTATTTTTGCTTTCATTCAACTAGTTAGACGTGATCTTTCAAGTAGTTGGAATCAATTTTTCTATTTTATTGCAAAAAGTAAAGTTTCGAGTGCGTTTTTTTTTTCAAATAACATGTAAGAGTGGGTTGACCCTCCTCGTCCCTTACCCGCATGTAGGGATGGCAATGGGTCGAGTTGGGTCGGGTTTTGCCAAACCCAAACTCAAACCCATGGGTTTAACCTTGAAAAAAACCCGGGGTAAAACCCACTGGGTTTGAAAAACTCAAACCCAACCCGCTGGGTATCCGCGGATTCATGGGTACCCACGGGTTTTTGTCGTAAAAAAATTACAATAACAAGTTTCTATCAAAAGTTAAAGTCAAATATCAATCTCTCAATACAAATTATCCATATATAAAACACCATTATAGAAAATTCAAGCAAATCACAAATTAACTATACAAATTGTTCAGCACCAATCTAGAAAACTCAAGAAAATTGAAGCAAATCACAAATTATTCATAAATAACATGATTAATTGAAAGCTTCTTCCTCCTTGTCAATTAAGTTTCTTCACTCTCCACTCGATAACATCAACTTCATTCTACACAATTAGAAAGAAAAAATTAGACATGTCTCCACAAACATAAATAAGATTAGTTGTTTAGAATATTAAATATACCGAAAAAATTAATTATATGGGTATGGGCGGGTACCCATGGGGCGGGTTTATCTAAACCCAAACCAATTCAGTGAATGTTGATCGGGTTTAAATTCGAACCTGGCCAAAAACCCGTCAACACGGGGGGTTTACCTGCATTGACTGGATTGTGTCGGATGGGTACCCATGGGTTCGGATTTTGTTGCCATCCCTACCCGCATGGGTTTATTCGCCTCTGCCTATAGTTGCATTTGGCTGGATATGGATATTGAGGTATCAGCTTTGTCCCATTGTCATCAATAATTATTGCTCAAACACTATTTATGCTATTTGGCAACTGTGGGAGCGAATTCGAGTGATGCAAGTTGAAAAGGGAAATTGTGGGTATAAATTGGCGAGGTGTAAATGAAAGGAGAAATTGTTGTTTGGAAAGAAAAATTAGAGAGTGTGAGTAAATTATATTATTATAAAATAAATTAAGTAACTAATTATCCTAATATATTATAATAAAATTAAAATTTATGTTTATTAATCATAATTACTAGGGTACACCTATGGTGACATGGAAGGCACCGTAACTTGCACAATACGGTCGACCGATTACACCATCGTGGTCATTGTGATGGAAAATCACGGCCGACCATTAACCTATAGTGAGCGACCGTTTTAAGGTAGTCATTACCAAAATGGTCGACCACAATAGAAATGAGGTCGACCGTTTTGAGGCAGTCTTATGCAAAATGGTGGACCATAAAAGAAAATAGGTCGTTCATTTCAGGGTAGTCATTACCAAAATGGTCGACCATAACGGAGATATGGTGGACCATATCTGCAATGAGGCCGACCATTTCCAACAATAGGTCGACCAGATAGAAGAAGTCTCGACAGCATATCCATCCCTCCCTCCCTCCCTCCCTCTTGAAGTGAAATGTAGTGGAAAATGTTGGTTTTTGGTCGATCGCTTATAGTAAAAGGTCTATCGCTTACAGTAAAATAAGCCTGCGACCTTTGAATTTTTTGCTTATGTATGTCGATGTTTGTACTTTGTTTGGTCTAACAAATTACAAATGAAACCAACAAATTCAATCCAAAATCATAATATCAAGAAACGCATAAGTAGTACCTTAATTACAAATAAGAAACCTATATCACCCTTATAATAATAAAAAATGCATAACTTCTTAATAACTTAATCACTAAGACCAAATAACATAAAACACACCTCACAATAGTTCACACATATTTGAAATCGAAAACCACAACGACTTAATATCAATCCACGATTATAGTTGCTTTAAACCAAATTGTCTTTAAGACTCAACAAATTTCACAACAAAAAACACAATGTAGTTCATGGAGTTCGTAATCCTCTCTCCTCTCACTCATCGTCATTTTCCTCATTGGTGTTGCTAGCATTATGGTAGTCGGATGTGGTGGGATGCATGTATCTTCCACTGAAATTTTGGAATTCATCTCGCATCTCTGTTACACTCACCAGTAGTGTGCTCTTGTGGATGGACAAATGCCCATGTAATCGTTCATTTCATTCATGCGGTTCCATATAGCATCGAGGGTGACTGGTGTAGTTGAACCCTCTAGTTGTGCCATTGGCTTGTCTCCGGCTCTTCATCTTCATCATCATCATCATCCACTCTACATTAGGATTGTATGCTCAGACATACACACCAACATGCAACTCAAATCCCATCTTCTTCGATGAAGTAACTGAATATGACTCCTGCGTTGTAACTCTTAAACCAAACTCATCACTTAAATCCACACCAAAATGCTCAAATAGCGAAGTCAAGATCATCTCATTAGGAAGATTCATGTTTGAACTCTTTGCAGTAGCAAACATATGTTTAAACATAAAATATGGCAAGTTAACCTGTTGATGTGAAAGTAGGTAGGTGAGGAGCTCCATGTCAAAGTAGGTGATTGATGTCCACCTTTAAGAATGTTGAAGGAGAGCATATGGTGAAAAACCCTGGTTGTAACCTTCGTATGATGAATAGCAATCCTCGACATCTTCCTCTTCAGCAAGACAGCATACAACCTGTATTTGTTTGGGCCTCGAGAAATGAGTTTTGATTCCAAGCATTGAAAGCATTGATTCTCTTCCCCCGGTTGGGAGTCTCCAATACTTCTGCAAATACCTTTTGGGTGATACGCATATCTACCCCATTCACATAGTTTTTAGAAGAATGAACAGATCCATCTTGGGAATGATGATAGATGATATTGTTGTAGAAGTAATGTATCATTTCTGGTAGTACGGTACATCTAGGGATCTGACATTTAGCCAATCTTATTCCACTAATGTTGCAAGGAACGTGTAATCTTCAAAATGAGTATAAGCATCAGGCATCAATGGCCTTCATGTGCCACCCTGTGGTTGTGCATTTTCCTCTCTTCATATTTGTCGCTTTGTGATTTGTTCTGTGGCAAAGTTGGATCAAACTTTTCCCATTCACTTCTTGAGGTACCCACTTTGTCCGACTTTCTTTTTTTCTTTCCTCGAAACATCATGAGATCAAAGAAAAGATAACTCATATTAGCCAAACGGCAAGTGGAACACACATATACAAAATTATAGGCAACCTAGAACAATCATATGCAAGTGGAACATGCATATACAAATGGTCGACCGATTCATAGATATAGTTCAACCAAGTAACTTAACTGGAAACAGACAATATATGAATTTTGTTAACGAAATAATAATGGTCAAACCTCACAAGAACTAGGTCAACCTGTTTTTGCAATCAGAAGCAAAAAAATAAATAAAATGTAGAACCAATCAAGGAATGCAAAGTCGACAACACCAAACAGACACGGTGACCACGTTACAATAAGGTCGACTGATTTTGGCTAACAATAGCAAGAATTAACCGGAATTTGGGGCATGATTGTTCGCCAAAATCATATAAATACTCGACGTACACTAGTCTGAACTATAAATACTCGATCGTAAAACTCGACGAGCATACAATGTACGCCTGACATACGCTAGCCTGAACCATATATACTAGAGTACGCCCGGACGTACGCTAGCCTTTGCCTAGATTAATCGTATCTATTGAGACGAGAGTAGGGTTGGGAAACGGTGCGGTCTGGTCCAGACTAGACCATATATACGGTCTATGGTCCAGACCAAGAGGCTGAAGCATAGACCACAGACTAAACGGTCCGGTCCAGACCATGCCAATGCGGTCTGGTCCGGTCTGATCCAGATAGACCACACTCAATGAAAAATGAATAATTTGTTTAGTCAACCACACAAAAAATTGAACCAATACCCAAGAAAAATAATTTTTATTTGCCTTAAACATTAATCCTAACATGTATGAATAATTTTGATACCCTAAATCTTAGTACATAACAAATATACAAAGTAAAAACATCCCAACTTGCACCATAACGTCATAAACATTAACATAATGTGACATGGAGACACAATTATCTCTACTCTCGGATTAAATGTGGTTGTGAATGAAGGAGGGACGAGATTCACGAAACTAAGGTTGAGACTTGGGTGTCGTTGTGGGAGTTGGGAGATTGGTCGAATGGGCTGTTAACACGTATTGACAAGTCGGTTGGGTCCATGGTTTGATCCGGTAAACCGCGGTCTAGATCATCAGACCAGACCAAGAGATCAAAACATAAAATAATAGGGACCATGGACCAGACAGACTAGACTTTACTTGACAGTCTACGGTCCGGAAAAAACTGTACGGTACAGTTTGGACCACGGTTTTTCTAACGGTCTGGTCTATTTTCCGAGCCCTAGTCGAGAGTTGCAGCCCGAGTCCAACTCTTCCCCATCTCTAGTAAAGCCAACGTCAACCCATGTAGTTGTTGACTTGTTGTGGGATGCCCATCGACCTCATGGCATATAAGTTGTAGGTTTACTTATGAAACCCTAGATGGTTGTAACATAAGTAGATCTCATTACGTTGACGTAGGTCTCAAACAACCCTCTCTAACTAATAAGGGATTTGAAGTCATTGTCAATATTAGGTTAGAATGGAAGAAGCATGTCATGTAGTTTCATGTGCTAATTCTGGTTCTTACATACAAAGAAATTATTGTTCAGTAATGATTTTAAGTTTAATTCAGAACTGCACTGCGGGATAGGTTATGCTACTTGGAGCCAGTGTGCCGGTTCTTATGAGGTGTTTGGTTGGGTGGTTCTTTCTATCAGGGCCGACACATAATATTCGGAGGCCCTGTTCGAAAATAAAAATGTGGCCCTAAATTTTTTTTCATGCACAACTCGACAATCAACTAAGCCAAATTTCCAAGCAAAATCTCTTGTAAAAACATAAAATTGGTTAGAAATCACTCAGCCCAAAACAAAATTAGGCAACCCATTCCAATTTAGGCCAGCCCATTCCAATTTCGACCCTGCCTGGCGCCCCCATTGCTTCTCCAACTCCATGGCTCCATTCGGCCATCTCCAATCAGCAACAGAAGCAGAGTATGAAGAACAGAAGAACAGAGTCTCCAAAATCCAGTAGACAGCATACAAGGAATAAACAAAAGACAAGACATGTCAACAAAATTCTTATCTATTACCGAACCACGACGGAGAGACGAAAGTCGCCAAGTCGGAAACAGGGGAAGAAGGCGAGCGCCTAGCGAGACCGCGGAGTGCCGGAGCGGTAAAGTCGGAGTAAGAGATTGATTTCGTTGGTGGAATGAAAATCGAAGGAAGAATCTACCAATTTGGGCGGATGCTTTGCTTCACCTTCTTGGCTGAGTATTTTAGGGGGAAGGATTGAGTTGATTATGAAGAATTAAAGACAAACATCGATTTAGAGATCGTTGTTTACTTTTGGGAAGGTGAGAAATCTGGGGAAGGGAAATTTGGGAAGGTGAGCAATTTGGGGAAAGGAAATTTGGGGAAGGGGAGATTACGATTTATGAGATTTGAGAAAGAGAAGGGAATAAGGAGGCTGGAGGAGCAGGCTGGGTGAGGGCCTCTGCCGATTCGTTTTCTCAGGTTAATTTTTTTTTTAATATATATGTATTAGTGTATGGGCCAAGCTGAGGCCCCAAACATTTTGAGGCCCTGTGCTGTGGATCAGACCAGCACAGGGTCTGGGCCGGGCCTGCTTTCTATCCACTCTTTACTATGCCTATAGATTGACTGCAACTTTCGAACTTTCTTCCCTCATTCTGATCTATCTAAAGCATGAATTACTAAACCAGATCATATCGGCCGGTTCAACCAGAAAAACTGGGAACCGGACCATGGCCGAAACGGTATAGCAAAGCCAAACGGCACAGGTTTGGGTACCGCCCGGTATTACGTTTCAGACGGTGTGCCGCGAGATACCACTTACCAGCCAGTTTTGAAAGTGCCAGCGGTTCTTGGGAGACGGCGAAACGTGGTCGTTTCATTGCAGACGAAGCAAAACAAAATTCCCTGAAGGAAAACACTAGGTCTTCGTCGCTGTTCGTTCGCCGCTCGTTGTTCATCTTCATCTTCTCCCGTTCGAGAACGCCAAGCTCATCGTTTGTGCTCTCTGGTCCGAGAACGCCAAGCCCCAAGGTCGCCGAGTTCGCTACCCGTCATTCTCCTCTGCCGTTCGTGCTATCATTCTCCGAGAAGTCGAGTCAGCCACCAGAGAAGCCGAAACAAGCTCGTCGTTTGTGCTCTCTGTTCTCCTCTGTCGTTCGCCCTGCCATTCACCGACCCAGCAACCAGAGACCATCGTCGTGACGTCTTCCCAGGGACCTGAGACCAGTGATCACCACCGCAGCTTCAAATTAGGTAAAGCTGCCTCGATTTTCCTTTTACTGCCTAGGGTTTTGATTTTTGAATTCTGATTAGAAATCGATTGTTCATTCTCTGGTTAGGATTGAATAGTGTACGTAGCTTCCATTGTGGATTGGAAATGATTCTTTGATTAGGGAAGGGCTACTATTGTTCATCCTTCGATTGTTCATTCTTCATTCTATGTTTACGCTGCTGCCGACACTATGAGTTCAATTTGATTGGCTTTTTGTCAAATGATTTATGGGTTCAGTTGTGAGAGAAATGGCAGGGTGCTGCTATGAGTTCATTTTAAATTGTTATTTGTCAAATATTTATGGCTTTTAGTTGTGAAAGAAAGAAGCAGCAATGGGAGGCAAAGGAGTTAGGCGGCGAGAGAAGAACTACAGAGCTGCACATGGAGGCGACAGCCGGCTCCCTCCCCCGCCTGATGCATCCAATCACGACGCAGTTCCTTCGAAGCTCCGTCAATTGATGAACTTTGCTTCCACTCTTCACAAAGGTTCCCCTTCAATTCCTTCCTCTGTCTTTTGTCCAGCCTAAAATTTTTCCTCTGCTATTATTCCAAATTTTTCTCAAACTTCTGCTGATGTCTCCTTCTTCTAGGCCCCCATAATCTTCCGAGTCCGACTGAAGATTTGCAGGGAAGGAGTAAGCGGAGGAAAGGAAGTGGAGCTGTGGAAGCTCACCAAGTAAAAACCCTAATTCAGTTCTCTTTTCTTCGTTCGTTGTGAGAAACTGTTGTGTAAGTGTGTGTGTTTTTGTTATAATTCTTGAGAGGGGAATGTAATCTTCCACAGGTCGCAACCACGTCAAGGAATGAGCAGGGAAACTTGGACAGTGATGGCGTGGAAGCTGGTAAAGGTAAAAAGAAGAGCAAGAAGAGAAAGAGAAATCAGGTGAAGGACCTCCGTTTCGAGACGCTGGTTGGGAACACCAAAACGAAAGAGAAACGAAAGGAGCGGACGAAGAAGTAAGCTTTTATTGTTGCTGTTATTGATTTTTCAAAATTAGCTTTGCCATTTAAATTTTAAGAAAGAAATCTTGTGTCGCTCTTGTTCAGATACTTGGAAGCAAAGAAGAAGAAGCACCGCAGATCTGGTACTGAAGAAGAGACTGCGGATTTTCCTGGCAAGGAAAATGTGAAATTTGGGGATGTGGTTCAAGCCCCACCAAAGCTCAGTGTCCTGCCTAAGGTAATAATACTCTTTAAAGCTCAGAATCATTGTGCAAGGAGTAAGGAAGGAGCAGTTGCACATGAAAGTGAATATCTCTGTGTTTGCAGGGTGCAAAGAAGGTCATTGAAGCTTCCCAAGAGAGGATCAGGTTGCAGGCTATTGAAGCTTATAGGAAGCGCAAAGCTTGGATATCCAGACCAGGGCTTCAACTTCCTTCTGCAGCCCCAACAACCATGCCATAAGTCAGCAGGCCCCCTAGTGAGAAATGTGAATGATTATCACATTTCACTCATTTTGCCGTAGCTTGTTCATCCATTGACTCTGTCCTCCTTTGCTGTATGATGGTAATTACTAGACTGGAGCTTACCTCAGTTTCAGGATCGATAGTTGGTGTTTATCTGGAGTCTTCGAGCCCATTGAAGCTGTTATTTCTCTGTATTTTGCAGTCCTTTAGTAACCAAGTTACTAAAGTAAGATTTACAGAAATCCGAAAGTGCATTTTGAGTGATGAAGATGTTCTGGATATCCTGCTCATTGCAATTTGGGCACCAAATGGATGGCAAATTTGATGAGTAAGTGAACTGTCATACAGTAGGAACTCGATCCACGTGTGGGATCGATCTGGCTATCCTACTCATAAGCAATTCCATGAGTTATGTTTTTGAAGGTTTGGGATTGGGCCAATATGGGCTGGAGTTGGGGATTAATGGCTCAGACTATTTGGCCAAGTAAAAGGCTTGCGAGAGGAATTAAGAGATTGACTTGAGCTTAAGTTGTCAAAACGGTTTAGAGCATCCACATCAATGTAATTGCAAAGTCAATTGTATATGTATTTTTTTATGACACCTCATAATTTTTGCAATCCAACTAATTTAAATTTTATTGTTGCTACATCAATGTTATTTCTTTGCAATTGCATGTAAAATAAATAATGGTTTTTCTCCAATATATTTTCGGATATTTAAATAACATTAAGAAAAAGAAAACAAGAAAAACTCTGCCATTAATCTACGTGTCATTGCATTTAGGCTTTCATAATATGAAAGCTTGCAAAATTGAATAACTTCCCACATCAGTGAAATTGCGTTTGCAATTGCAAAGCTCCCATCCACGTCATGATGCAATTGGAAAAAACTATGCGATGGAGATGCTCTTATACTATTGTGATTTGACTATTGGAGTTGATACACCGGTTTGTATTGGTTTATACCATTTAACATCAAATGAATTTAAATATATGTAAAGAAGACAAATTTTTTTGCAATCTATATTAAAATTGAAATAAAACACAACATTCTAGTTAGTCAATGTCATGCAAATTACAATACTCCGCCCCAATTCGCAACGCAGATTCCTTATTCACCGATAAACATAAATTTCATGTACTAATTATTCATCGTTCATAAACATAAAAGAATTTGATGCTATATATATTTTTTTTTTTGGTAAAAATCTGATGCTATAATATTGTTGATAAGGACAAACTACAACTACTAATGAATCAGTTATCAAAAATGGAATTTAAAAATTTAGCAATTGCCACAACAAAACTCCACCTAGGCATCAACAGTTTCTTTCATAAAGATAAACTTCACGTTCCAATAAGTTAAGTTCCCATTTTTCCTCCCTACAGGTTAGGAAATAGAATAAGCAGTATCATTTGGCTATTTTTTTGACAGATTTGCTACCAAAAAGAGGTCTCCACTTACTTATCCCAAACCTACTAACCTCTCAACATCTTTCATTATTTCATGGTTCTGTGCCTAGTCTACTACTATATATCCAGTTCTCACTCCCCTCGATCTTCCCCACTTCCCTAGCATCTCTCCCTCTCGATCTCGATCTCGATCTCGATTAGCGCGCAATGGCAGCCTATTCCTTCTTTCTCCTCCTCCTTATCGCCCCGGGAATTCTGGCAGCCCCGACGTCAGCCCTCAACGTCACAGAGCTGCTCGAGAATGCCGGTTGCAGTACCGTTGCAAGTCTGCTGCAGAGCACTGGTGTGCTCGAAACGTTTCTGTCGTCCGCTCACAAAGGACTGACCGTCTTCGCCCCGAACGACGAGGCGTTTAAGGCACCAGAAGTAGTTTGGCTTCTCGGGAAGCTCAGCAGTGCCGAAAAAGTGTCGCTGCTACTCTATCACGCAGTGCCGAGCTACAAGCCGTACAGGAGCTTGAAGGTTAGCAAAGGCCCAATCCCCACGCTGGCTAGCAACGGCACCAGAAAATTTGAGCTGACGACGACCGCTACTGGCGACGAGGTCACCATCCAAACCGGCGCCGTCGCGTCCAGAATTACCAGCACGATTCTCGATGCCTCTCCGCTCGTGATTTTCTCGGTCGACGCTGTGCTTGTTCCGAAGGAGTACTCTGGGCCAACTGGGCCGGCTCCCCAGTCTCCCAGTCCAGGGCCAGCCGGAGATTCTCAGGCAGGTGGTTCTTCTGGCCGTGGATCGGGAATAATGTTGGCTGCAGTACTCGCTGTCATGGCTTCCGTTTTTGGTTGATTCTGTTATGATACCGTGAATCGCAATTACTTGTTACATGTTGTTAAAAGGCTAGTGTTCGATCGCCTTACTTTCCGGTTTCGCTTATTAATTATTTGTTTCATCTTATTTTGTGGAAAGAATGTCTGCATTTTAGCAGCAATTTGGGTTTGTCTCGAGGAATTATTTATTTCTATAAAGTGATAAGGTTGGTCTCTTTTAAAAAAAAAATTCTTCCCATAATAGGATATCCCAATATCAATGTTAAAAAAGTTGCATTTTGACGCAACGCTTTCATGCAAATTTAGTTATATTCAGCATCGATTCTTAATGTAATATATAAGAGAGCGTGAAAAAATTGATTACTGTTTGAGACTTGATACCCTTTGCCTGACTCCCCTGAACCCTCCTTCGTCAGGCGCCTATCTGCACACACTAACAAAGAGGGGGCGCCTTGGCCCGTTAATCCTCCGACGCCCAAGTTAGTTTCCAGGTAGAGAGTGGAGTTTCAAAGCTAGAATTTATGTGAGAGTGTCCAACCTGCGTAAATGCTACCAACTGCCTCTATTTATACTTACTTGAGTTCGAGGTTGATCCTCTCTGCCTCCCTGCCCTTATTCAATGCTCTTGTCTCTTTCTGGCCAGGCATCCTAACCGCCTTGTCAGACTCCTGACACGTGACAGGCGCCCACAGGCGCTGGACCACATGACAGCCTGGCCTCCCTTGGCCTCTTGTGCCTTGTCTTCATGTGACATCCCCTTTACTTGGGCCTTGCCCCTCACTTGGGCTGCTTGGGAGCCCAAGTTTGCCTAGGCTTTGCCCCCCACTTGGGCCTTGCTCATTATACCCCCAACAATTGCCCCCCCAGCTAGGTGCTCATTGCTCTGCTGCTGAGCGCCTAGCTGACCCGGTGGTTGTTTTGCCCCTACTTAGGCGTCTGACCTAGCTGTAGTCCTTTTCGGGGCGCCTCGACCTTCCTGTAGTCCTTTTCGGGCGCCGGTTTTGGGGCGCCTCAACCCCTTATGCCCCCCTCAAGGGGGGGCGTTTGATATTGACCCCACGTTTTCCTTCTTCGAATTTTGGCCTTTTTTTTTTTTTTTTTTTTTGTGGCCAAAATTCCAATCAGAAAAGGAAAAGGTGGGGGGAAACTCAAAGGCCCGCCCTTGACGATGACACGTGGCACGCTACACGCATCTACCCTCCTGCTCTTCCTTTCCTTTAAATACCCCCCTTCCCCATCAGTCCTTGTCACTTTCCACATTCTCGCCTCTCTCTAAGATTATTGCTCTGACTTCTCTCTAGATTCTCTCTGACATCTCTCTAGATTCTTCTGCTTTCGTCAGCTTTTCCGTCTATACATCCAAGCATGACTTCGCAAGGAGACAAAGTTGTCGGCCAGGGCGCCTCCCCTGTTGGTGAAGAGACTAGGCCAGGCGCCTCTAACGCTGGCGGCGAGGCAAGGCGCCCCGCTCGAAGTGGTAAGGAATTTTCTTGCTCTACTAGTTGCGTTCCTTACTTTTGTTCTAGTTCTCTAGGGTAGGGCGTCACTTACTCTGCGGCCATATTGCGCCTGGGTCGTTTATTGGTTTAGAGAGGGCGCCTGGGTCGACGTCCGCAGGTCCGTCAATCGCCTCCACCCCAGGCTTCATGCCTGCCGATGGATCGTACAAGATATCCGTGTGGGAGAACTCGTTTCCGCCTGATCACCTCCCGACGGAGACCGAGTCGTTGCCTTTCGACGTTGCGGGTCCACAGCACACCTCTACCGTCACCTTGGCTCGTGTTCATGAGCTAGTGACCAGCCTCCAGCTGCCCCGTGATTGGTGGTATGCGCCTCCCTCCCCTATCGCACGAGTGGGCGTCTGTGGGCCCAAGTGGATAGGAGTGTATCAAGAGTACTTCCGCTTTGGGCTGCGGTTCCCCCTTGACCACATCATGGAGGGGATAATGACGACCTGTGGCTGCCCATTGGGGCGCCTGTCTCCTTCGGTGATCATGGTGGTCATCTTCTTCAAGCTGCGCTGCCGCGAGCATAACGTGGAGCCTACTTTCAATCTTTTCCGATATTTTTTCAAGATGGCGGCTCATGACAATTGCTTGTCTCTTCAGAAGAGGAAAGGGCGCCCTTATCATTTTGTAGAGAAGTGCCCGAAGTTGGGGCGCAGCTGGTTCAACGGATTTTTCTTCATGAAGGCATATCGGGACTCATTTTTTGAGAGTGGGGGCGCCTTCATGAGAGAGTGGGCGCTGGGGAGTGTGGAGGAGTTCAACGAAGACGTAAGGTTGTCTCCGACAGAAAAGGCAGGCGCCCCGCTGATTTGCGAGACGCGCGTAAATTTGCGCAAGACCGTGAATCGTCCTCCTATTTTGGAGGCGTATTATGATGATGGTCCGTAGGCGCCCATATGTTGTGCTAACGTTTTTCTTGCCTTGCTCTGTTGTCGATGAATGTTTGCTGTGGTGCTAACTCATTTAACGATGTGCAGGATCAGACTTCACCAGCATCGCGAAGCTCATGAAGAGCCGCCTTGCTGCCATGGCTGGGGGAGCGCCCCCACCACCAAGGCCCAAGGCGCCCGTTCCGGCTGCGCCGGAACCACAGGCGCCTTCTGCTGCCCCGAAGAAAAAGAAGAAGAGGGCAGTGAAGGGGGGTACCACGAAGACGGCCAGCGTGGCCTCTTCAGCACCGGAGGAGGAGGAGGAGGCGCTGCACACAGAGGCGCCCGCTACAGAGCCTGCGGAGCAGGAGGGGAACTCTGGGGAAGAGGAGCCCGAGCCCCTAGTCAGGCGGGGGAAGCGGGCTGGGTCTCCCTTGGGCAATGTCAGCAAGAAGGCTGACAAGGGGAAGGAGAAGATGAGCGCTGGCGCCCGAAGTGGGGGAGGGGGCGCCTTCGAGTATCATCTTACCGAGGAGGGGCAGTGGGTGGGCCCCGACGGGCGCCCCCCCCATTTTCCAGCCCACACGCGCCGATGTTGGGCGCATTGAGCTGCCATGCTCCCCGCTGGTGGCTGTTGACCGCGGCTGTGCCATGGGCATGGCAATTACGGCTGCCAAAATGTGGCAAGTGCCGTCGGAGGTGAACGGGGATCACCTATTTGCTGAACTGGCGAAAGTGGGCGCCAAGGTACGTTCACCGTTGTTTGTGTTGTTGGTTGTTGGGTTTTGTTAAATTTTGCACAAGTACTAACTCTTTGTGTTTCGTGTGTGTTAGATTCTTCTTTTTGCTGAAAGAGGCGCCCGGCGCCTAAATGAAACAAAAAGAGAGGCGCTCGAAGCCTCCTCTTCGGCCTCCCAGTTGCAGCGCGACCTTGATAACGCGACGGAGCGTCGTGAACAACTTGTGAAGGAGTGCGACGAGGCGCAAATGAATGCGGCCTTGCAAGTGTCGCAACTTCAGGGCGCCCTCGACGAGGAGCGCAATAAGTCGGCCACCCTTGCAGCTGAGAAGGAGGCGCTGGCGCAGGGGGCGGGCGCCCAGGCCAGCGAGATTGCCGCTCTCAAAGAGGAGAAGAAGAAATGGCAAGACGCCTACAAGGAGTGCAAGAAGGAGCTGAAGGAGGCGCGGAAGGAGATTACCAATTTGCGCCACTCGCTGGACACCTTCGAGGAGTCCGAGACTGGGAGGAACATGAGTGCCAGTGCTATCTTGTCTGGATTGCAGATCTTCCACGGCAAACTGGTGAAGGATCACCCTGACCTTACTTGGGATTTCACTGAAATCGCCGAGTATGTGATTGGGGAGTTGGAGACTCCACCGGACACGGGGAATGCGCCCCAATCAGCCGATGTGGAGGAGCCTAAAGGTGACTCTGTTCCTGTCTCTCCTTCTCCGAAGGCGCCTAGCGCAGGTGATGCCAACTCAGGCGCTGAGTGAGTGCAGCTGGGCGTTTTGACTTCCTCTGTATTTTTATTTTTATTTTTATTTTTTTATTTATTTTTATTTTTATTTTTTTAATAATAATAATAAAAATGTTCTTCTTGGATGTTGCGGCCATACTTGTGTTTATTTTAGCGTTGAGTTTGGGCGCGAATAGTGCGGGCGCTTTTACACTTCGGGGGCCAATTTCCTTTATCACAGATCGCTATGTCCCGAGGGCGCAAATGTGGGCGCATTGATTATTCTGATGTTGGGCGCAGAGTAGAGGGCGCTTTGGTTTTGACGGGCGCAAAATTGGGCGCTTTACTTACTCACATGCCAACTGACAATCTTACGATAGGGCGCAATTTATAGGGCGCTTTGTACTTCATCAAATTTCCGGGCGCGAAATTAGGGCGCTTTTACTGATTAAGAAATAGGAATTGAAAACATAATTCTTCAAACGAGCGCTGCAACAAGGGGCGCTTTTGGACACAACACGGCGCTACTTTTACGAGCGCTTTTGAACACAACACGGCGCCTTACACAACTGCCTCTAACACTTACAATGCTCTTGCCCACGGCCATCCTTTTCCTTCTTGGCCCTTATCGAACGGAGGCGCCCTCGTGGTAAACCCGCAGGTTCTGCGCATTCCAAGTTCGTTTCACGCTTTTGCCGCTGGTATGCTCTAGCTTAAACGTACTTGGTCCCACCACCTCTCGAACTCGGTATGTCCCTTTCCATTTTGGTGCTAACTTCCCCTCGCGGGCGTCTGGGCGGAAGTCACGCTTGAGAACTAGGGCGCCCTCGGTGATTCCATGCGCCCGCATCTTCTTGTTGTAGTACCGAGCCACTTGGCGCTTCATTTTCTCCAGCCGGATGGCCGCTACTTCCCTCACCTCATCTGTCATGTCTAGCTCATCAATTCTTGTTTCGCCATTGCTGCTTGGGTCGTACTGGCCAACGCGATAGCTTGGGGTGTTGACTTCCACAGGGATTACCGCCTCACTTCCGTAAGTTAGGGCGAAGGGTGTTTCTCCCGTGGCAGTTTTGTAGGTTGTGCGATGCGCCCACAGTACACTTGGTAGTTCCTCCACCCACCTGCCCTTGGCGCCTGCTAATCGGGTGTGCAACCCGTGAAGGATACTCTTGTTGGCTGCTTCCGCTTGGCCATTTGCCTGCGGGTATGCCACTGAGGAGAACCGCAGGACGACCCCGTTGTCATCGCAAAACTCAACAAATTTCTTGCAATCGAATTGCTTCCCATGGTCTGCGACAATGGACTCGGGTAGGCCGAACCGGGTGAATATGTTTTTCTTGGTGAACTTCCGCACTTGCGCTTCTGTAACAGTGGCCAAGGGCTCAGCTTCTACCCATTTGGAAAAGTAGTCGACTGCCACGATCAAGTATTTCATTTGCCCGGGCGCCTTGGGAAAAGGGCCTAATAGGTCCATGCCCCATTGGGCGAAAGGCCAGGCCCCTACGTTGCCTTGCATGGGCGCCGCCGGGACATGAATGTCGTTTGCATGAATTTGGCACTGGTGACAGGCGCCCACGTGTGCCCTTGCGTCCCTCCTCATCGTTGGCCAGTAATAACCTTGTCGCAGCAGCGTTTTTTCCAAACTGCGCGCCCCCGCGTGCATTCCGCACGTACCGCTGTGCACCTCTTCGATTGCCCCTCTGCTTTCCTCCTCGTTTAGACACCTCAAATATGCGCCCGAATGGGACCTCTTATACAACGTTCCTTCGATCATGGAGCAGCGGGCCGCCTTTCGACGGAGGCGCCAGGCCTCCTTTGGGTCCTCCGGCACCGTTCCTTGAGTCAAGAATAATATGATCGGTGCCATCCACCCTGAGCCGGCACCCTCGTCCACCAAGATTGCGACCACATATTGGCGGGGCACTTCCGTAGTGACAATGACCTTCCGATCCTCCGCAAACTCTACCGCGGTGGCCAATTTGGATAGGGCGTCGGCATGCGCGTTTTCCTCACGCGGGATGTGTATGAAAGAGATTTCCCCAAACCAGGCTCCCAGCTCCCTGACCCTTTGCACGTATACTTCTAGCGCTTCCTCCTTTACTTCGAATGCTCCGTTAAGTTGGTTGACGACGAGGGCCGAGTCGGACTTGACCTGGATTTTGTGGGCGCCCAGCTCTTTAGCCATGGTCAGGCCAGCGATCACCGCCTCATACTCTGCAGCGTTGTTTGTTTTCAAGGTGGCGAATCGCAGCGCTACCTCGTGCATCGCACCTCCCGGACTTATCATCACAATTCCTGCTCCGGCGCCCGTTCTGCTGGCCGCACCATCGACTTGGACTTGCCAGCAATCATCTGTCTCCTTCTCGGTCTCAGCTATTCCTTCCGCTACAAAGTCGGCCAGGACTTGGCCCTTGATGGCTGGTCGAGGCGCATATCTGACATCGAACTCGCTTAGCTGGACTGCCCACTTGACGAGGCGCCCAGCCACATCCATTGACCCCAACGTGGATTTCAGAGGGAGGTTGGTAAGGACTGTGACGGTGTGAGCTTGGAAGTAAGGTCTAAGCTTGGTTGCAGCCATCACAACCGCCAGTGCGGCCTTCTCAATGGGCGCGTATCGCCTTTCGTGGGGTACCATAGTGCGACTGACGTAGTACACCGGTCTGTCCTCTCCAGAGTGGGCGCCTCTTCTGACGAGCACTGCACTTACCGACACCTCCGACACAGCAATGTATAGGTATAGTGGCTCTCCCGCCCTAGGCGCCGTCATCACGGTTGGGGCGCTTAATAGTTGCTTCAACTCCTCGAATGCTCCATCACACTCGGTGGTCCATTGGAAACGGGCTGCCTTTTTCAGCGTTCGAAAGAAAGGGGCGGCCCTGTCCGCGGACCGGGGGATGAAGCGCCCGAATGCTGCCAGCCTGCCCGCCAGGCCTTGCACTTCCTTGGGCGTCTTTGGGGGGGTCAGCTTAAGGATCGCATCCACTTGCTTCGGGTTGGCCTCTATACCTCTTTTGGTGATCATAAATCCCAGAAATTTTCCCGCTTCGGCGCCGAATACGCACTTGAGGGGGTTTAGCCGGAGCCTGTGCGCCCTCATGGCCTGGAATGTCTCTCGCAAGTCTCCAATGTGGTCTTCCCGTTTCCGACTCTTGACTATGAGGTCGTCCACGTAAGCTTCCACGTTCCGGCCAATTTGCTGCTGGAAGACGTTGTTGACCATCCTTTGGTATGTGGCGCCCGCATTCTTGAGCCCAAAGGCCATGACCCGATAGCAGAAATTTCCGAAAGGCGTCATGAACGCCGTCTAGGGCCGATCTTCCTCTGCCATGGGGATTTGATGGTAGCCTGAAAACATGTCCACGAAGCTCAGCATCTCGTGGTATGCCGTGGAGTCCACCAGCAAATCTATCCGTGGCATTGGGTAGGCGTCCGTTGGGCACGCCTTGTTGAGGCTCGTGTAATCCACGCACATCCTCCAGTCGCCCGACGGCTTGGGCACAAACACCACATTCGACAGCCAGGTAACATACGAAGTTTCTTCCACCAAATTGGCGCCCATAAGCTTGTCCACCTCAACCCTTAGGGCTGCCTCTTTTTCCGGCGATAAGTTCCTGCGCTTCTGTTGCACAGGACGTCTCCCTTCCTCAACCGCTAATCTGTGCACTGCTGTTTCGGGTTTGACGCCCGGCATTTCCATGGCACTCCAAGCGAAAAGTTCTGCGAACTCTTTTAGAAGCGCGACGAGCCGCTCCTTCATCTCAGCAGGCGCCTCTGCCGAGATCCTAACACACCTTTCTGGGCGCCCTTCCTCCAACGCTATCAAAAGGTCCTCGTCGGCTGCTTCGGCTCGGGGCGCCTCGTCTTCTCCTACCTCAATTACATTGATTCTCGCATCGACGTGCCTTCGCTTGCGCCCTGTCTCCTTTGCGTAACGCGGGGCGCCTCGCCCTCGGGCCACGCCCACCCCTTGCGGGGCAATGAATTTCAAGGTCTGATGACAAGTGGAGGCCACCCCATTAAACAAAGCCAGGAGCGGCCTCCCAAGGATCGCATTGTATGGGGAAGGGCAGTCCACTATCCCAAAATCTATGGCGCGCGTCACCCTTTGATCTCCATCTCCCAACGTGACGGGCAGGCATACCCGCCCAATCACTCTGGCAGGCGCCCCCGAAAAGCCCACTAGTACCGACTCCGATGGTCTGATCATTTCTGGAGATAGTTGCATGCGAACCACCGTATCCTTGAACAGCACATCCATGGAGCTTCCTGTATCCACCAACATTCTCCTTACCCTGCACCCGGCTACTACCCCTTGTATCTCCAGGGCGTCCATGGACGGGAGCATACACGCCTCCTCAGGCGCCTTGTTGAAGCTAATGTCGATCGACTCCTGCACATCTGCCGATGCCGCCCTCAACCGACGCTTTGCTTCTATTTTCTCCCTCAGATCCATCGTCCCTGAAATGGCTTCGATCGTCAGGCGCACGCGGTCAGGCGCCTTTTCTTGGTCCAAGTCATAGGGTGGCGGTGGCAGCTCCTCCCCTGTTCTCACCACTCCAGCCACACACGCCCTATGCACTCTTTCCTCGGGCTTTCTGATGAAGTCACTGAGCATTCCCCTGTCCGCAAGACCCTGCAGCTCAGTCTTGAGTTGGTAGCAATCAGCTGTGTAGTGCCCAATCTCACGGTGGAAGTCGCAGTACCGGTCCAAGTTCCGCTCGTTGGGTTGCCCCCGCATCGGCCCTGGCCACCTGATGTGGTATCCCTTGTCCTTGACGTGCTGGAGGACATTCTTCAGGGTGTCGTTATACTCGGCGAAGGGCCCTGCCCCTCTAGGCGCCTGGCGCCCCATATCGTTCCTCCTTGGCGGTGGCTGGCTCGTGGGCGCATAGCCCGAACCGTTCGTTGGGTATTGCCTCCTCGGCGCCTCGACCTCCTCTACTCGTGCCTTCCTTCGATCTGCCCTCCTGGCTGCCAATGTCTCCTCCAGCACAATTACCTTTTGCACCCTATAATCCAGGTCTTCTGTGGACACCACATCTCTCTTCGCAAGCGCTCTGCACAACTCCTCACTGGAGGTGCACTCATTAAGACACACCCCCAGCACCGACGGCTGGGCATCCTTCACTGCTAGAGCCACAGATAGCCATCTCTCGTAAAATTCCCGTAACGCCTCTCCCTCTTTCTGTTTGACTTTAAACAAGGCGCCTATGGTCAAGGAGCGCCTTTTTCTGCTGGCAAACTTCGCCAGGAACATTGCTGCGAACTGCTCGAAGCAGTCGATGCGCCCCTCACCGATCTGATGATACCAATCGAGAACCACGCCCGAAAAGGTGGACGGAAACACCTTGCACAGGGTGGCATCTGTGCTGTTATAGAGTTGCATTTTGGTGAAATATCCGTTGAGGTGGTCCTCGGGGTCTCCAGTCCCGTCATAAGCCGGGAGTGGGGGAATGTTGGTTCCGGCTGGCTCCGATAATATGCAACGCGCCAGAGGCTGTCTCACAGGACAGTGGCGTGAAAGGCGCCCCAATATTCCTCCATTCCATCCACTATCGTCCGGCGCCCCGTGATCGCGTGGGCGCCACAGGCCGGGACGCCTCGGGCACCCCGATTCAATCTCCGTCTCTTCTGCCCTTTCTCTTTTCTTCGTCGGGCTGGGTGTCATCCCTTCACCCCTTCTCAAAGCGTCCACCTCACGCCGCAGCGCCTCGATTGCCTCATCTTGGTTCTCAATGATCCGGAACAATTCTTTTTTCGTGACTGAGGCGCCTTCGGATCCCCGCAACGTGCCTTCACTTCCTTCACCTTCTTCCTCTTCGGGCGTCCGCCCTCTCATTCGCTCCGACTGTTCTTCCGTAATTTCTTCCCTTTCTTCGATCATGGGCGCCTCTTCACTCATGGCTCCTGGCTATACTCCCCTTCCTGGCGCGCCAATTGTTTGAGACTTGATACCCTTTGCCTGACTCCCCTGAACCCTCCTTCGTCAGGCGCCTATCTGCACACACTAACAAAGAGGGGGCGCCTTGGCCCGTTAATCCTCCGACGCCCAAGTTAGTTTCCAGGTAGAGAGTGGAGTTTCAAAGCTAGAATTTATGTGAGAGTGTCCAACCTGCGTAAATGCTACCAACTGCCTCTATTTATACTTACCTGAGTTCGAGGTTGATCCTCTCTGCCTCCCTGCCCTCATTCAATGCTCTTGTCTCTTTCTGGCCAGGCATCCTAACCGCCTTGTCAGACTCCTGACACGTGACAGGCGCCCACAGGCGCTGGACCACATGACAGCCTGGCCTCCCTTGGCCTCTTGTGCCTTGTCTTCATGTGACATCCCCTTTACTTGGGCCTTGCCCCTCACTTGGGCTGCTTGGGAGCCCAAGTTTGCCTAGGCTTTGCCCCCCACTTGGGCCTTGCTCATTATACCCCCAACAATTACATATAGATGAAGTTAATGTGAGTGTCTACAAAATAAGTTATGTGTGTGAATATAAGTCAATTTACGCTGAATAATTGCTAATGAAACAGAAAAAGTATGTTTTGTAGGTACATGAATGTTAGGATATAGTTTTTCCCTACTTCTTTGTTTCTTCTTATCTTGATATGATCAGGTTGGTTCGTCTCTCGTATATGGTAATTCATGCTCAAATGATAGGGGAAGGATGATATATTCCCTTTTTTATTTTATTTGATAAAAACCATGATTACTAATTATAGGCCTTTTTCTATATGTACTTATGATTATGCTTGTTTATTTATGTTTATCACGCTCCTATATGGAGAGAATTTTGTGCATAATTTCCCGAGATGATTTATGGTGATTACTACTATTTTAGTAGTCGCGGTTAGGGGTGGAAATAGGTACGGTATTGGTATCCTAATACAAAATACCGAAATCTCGAATACCAAATTATACTCGAAAGTCAATCCCAATCCCTAAATAATTTCGGTATCCCAATCTCAATCCCTAAATATTCCGGTATCCCAATAGGTACTTCGGTATCCCAATCGGTTTTATCGAATACAAAATTAATTACATTTGAAATAAATAAAAAATTATATAAATTAGATTTGAATGTTTAATTTAGGGCAAAGAGACTAAGCAAAGAGTCTTGAGTTTGCCTAGAGCTAGGATATGGATAAGGAGAATGAAGAAGAGGTGACATCTCAGGTTCTTGTCATTGATACTTTTTAATTTGACGAATTGAAGGCTAAGAGTCGACTAATACTAGTGTTTGTTTTTTGGTGTTATGAAAACAACAAGTTATTAGGTGAGAGATGAGAGTGACTTAAATTGGAAAGTCAAAATTGAGTTGGATGGAGACTTTTGAGTTGTGAAACAAAGATGAAATCATCAATGTATAATTAAATGATACTCTTGATGGTTGAGGGTTGTGTAGTAGGGAATGAGAGAGTCTAGTTGAGAGGATAAAATACACACTAGCTTATATTTCGGTATTGATCGGTATTTCGGTATATACCGATCCCAATCCCGTAATCCCTAATACCGAATTACAATTGAAATTCAATCCCAATCCCAATAAATAATACGTGTATTTGATAATACCAAATATAAATAAATTCGGTACGATATTTGGTATATCCCAAATACTGGTACCAAACTTCCAGCCCTAGTCGCGGCGGTGGTTATCAAATAAACTCTATATCGTTCATTTTGCTTGTTTTCCCTCTTTTTTAAATTGATGATGAAATTGCGCTAAGAATAATTTTGGAAATGAAAAAAATACTACATGTGATTATTACTCTTTAAAATCTAACATCTCTATACCACTCTCTCTCTCTTTCTCCCTAACGAACTGTCGCCCGACATCCCTCTCCCCCTCGCCGACGACAAGGGCCCTCCCTTCTTCCATCCCCCACCCTTTCTCCCTCATTCCTTCCCTCTCTCTCTCTCTAGAAAACCAGCCGTTAATTTATGGCCAATGCGGTGGTAAGGAGGAGCAGGTGAAGGATTCCATCACCTTGTCGCTTCTTTCCCCCTTCATCACGCCGTCAAAACTAGGCGGTCGGAATCCAGATCTGATTTTCGCATTGTTATATAATTTTTCGTATTGGTATTGATTTTTTGTAGTGGTATTGTTTTTCACTTTGGTATTGGTTATTATGTAATAGTATTCATTGTTTGATATGGATGTTATCGTATTGGTATTGATTTTCATGTATTTCTTAAATTTGCAATGGTATTGTTAATAAGTGATATATGTTGTGGTAATGATAGTGTACGTTTCTGTGTAGGCTGAAGTCGTAGTGTTTTATGTTTTAGTATTGATTTCTTATTTTATTTTGGCCTAATACCAGAAAAGGGCCAATAGTTTAGGGTTTAGGTCACTTGTACCCCTATGTTTATAACGCGTCACTTTTGTCCCGAAGTTTGGTCTCCGTTAACTTTGACCGTTAGTGGTCAACAGTCAAAATTTTGACTGACGACGTGGCATATGATGTGTATTTTTTGCCACATCACTTTATATAAAATAAAATAAAAAGAATACTTATAAATAAAATTGGATATTTATTTAAATAATAAAATAAAAAACCAATATATTACCGCAAAGCCACGATTTACAAACCCAAAAATTTTGTTCTTCCCCTCTGCTCCTCCTTCCTGCCGCCGAGCACCTTCTTCCCATTGACAAAGACAGATGGAAACGACTCGATCTGGTCGGCGGCTTCCGTTCTGGTATTAAGGAGCGAATCAGCGGATGTAAGCAGGGGGAAGCAGGACCCGAATCAGCGGCGAGCTCGATTGCAGCGCAAAATTGGGCGGCGGCAAGCTCGATTGGTCGGCGAGCAGGCCCAGCTATAGATCGACAGTGAATCAAGAGACCCCGGCCTGGTGGCATCGATTTCATCTGATTTAAATTAACCCTACTCTTCGCGATGTTGGCATAGACGGAAAACTAGCCTGGATCTGGCGGCGACTCAGTTAACTCCGGCGAAGAGATCGAGCGGTGTGAGATCTGGTGAAGACTCGTGGCGGAAGGAGCCGCGGCCGAGGGCGATGGGAGTCCATGAGTTGTACCGCTGACGGTGATGCGACGAGCTCCTGTTGTTGTGAAGTTGGCGGTGATGCGAAAGAGTGGGAGCGGGCACCGGAGATCCGCCACAGCCCACAGAGGCTTGTAGGATAACCTTTACAAAAGCTCGATCTGCATAGGCTTGAGGGAAGTTGAGGAGAAGCTGGGAAAGTTCTTTTTAATAATATTTTTTTAATGATTGAATTTTTTCTTCTTAATAATTTTTTTTAACTTTAATAAATTTTTCCTAGGTGTCGTTGACGTGGCAAACACGTTGGCAGGAAGTCAACAAAAACGTTGACCGCCGTTTGGTTGACCGTTAATTTTAACGGTCAATGAAATAACAGAGGACATTTTTGACAAAGAGATCCAAACTTCGGGACAAAAGTGACGCGTTATAAACATAGGGGTACAAATGACCTAAACTTTAAACTATGGGCCTTTTTCTGGTATTAGGCCTTTTATTTTTATAATGGTATTGATATTTTTTGAAGTGGAAATGTTCTTTTAATGTATTGGTATTTATTCCTTGTTTTATTTTTGAAATAGTATTAGTTCGGCTCAACGTCGTCAATGAAACAAAATTGAGCAGAAGAAGGCTGGGAGTGGTTGGAGATCTTTGAAAGTGTGTGTGAGAGAGGGAATTCGTTACGGTGGTAAATCTACACATAATATAATACACCGAAGGGAAAAACGGGAGCCCCATTTCAAATTTCCTGCAATGAGAGTGAAAGTAGGAAGGACATTTTGGTCTTCACAATTACTTTTTTTTATTCATTAAAAAGATACATATTGGGATTCGAACCATGACCATTTTAAAGAAAGACAAAGATCATAACCAATCACACTAAATACATTTGTTATATCTTTTTAAATTAAAAACATATAATAGCAGGGTGGGAAAAACTCTTCCCCTATTTCAAATTTCCTATTCCAGGAGCGTTTGTAGGAATGGTGGAATAGGGAGTGTCAATTATTTTCTCTTTCCTCTGTGGAACGGGCCAACTTACCGTACACATGCGGATTTAAACGGGTCCAAGAGTGTCAATTTTTTTCTTTATACCCTTTTATTTCTCCGTGGTGATAAAATATATATGAAAAGGCAAAAATAATACTACTTTTTATTATTAAAAATAAAAAATTTAACAATAAACTAATGCATGGTATCTAATGGGCTAACCGCTAACCATAAAACAAAAGAGTTGAATGAGCCTGACCTACATGGGATTTGGTCATCAAGTAAAACAAATGAACATCATTGGTTTGCCATTTTAAAACAAGCTATTTTCTCTGACATAATATATATTATGCTATTATTTTATATCTTAGTGGCTAAAATATAATGTATTTTAAAGTTATTCAATGGTTCAACCTCGACCAACCCAATTAGTCCAATTTTTATCATTTCAAATATATATTTTATAATTATTTGACATCATAATGATCAAATTATAGTGTATTTTATAGGGAATCGTTTGGTATTTGGTAGTAAAAAACTAAACATAAAGATCTATTTGGTTATTTTAAACATTAAAACGATCCTAAACATTTTCAGTTCCTTTTGAATTTATATGGTTTTATTCCCAAATAAGTGATGTGCAAATGGCGAATTGTAGTCGTCTCTTTTCTTTCACTATTTTTTATTTTCAAATAGAAAGTTTAAAAGTAAAGAATAATTAAAATTTGGCATGGGTCGGTCAAACAGGTTGAATTTCAAGTTTTGGCCTGTTTGTTTTATGCATTGCAAATTTATTAGCATGTTGATGGAAATGGCTTGGAAAATAGACATATAAGTTCTACCTTTGCAGAAATGTCCTCAAATGTTTGAATGCTTTGTGAATCAGGTTCTGTGACTTTTGTGGTGGTGTATGTGCTTGACGATTGCTCGATGTTGTAACTACTTAATTTGAGAGTAAATCTTTTGATTTTCCCTATGAGTTGTGATACCAGTTCTGGTGGTTGCAGCATGTTGTCGTTGTTGGCCTGTAAAAGTTGTTTCGTCGTGATGCTAAATACCTTTCTTTCTTTTTTAACAAATTGTGTAGTAGTGCTATGAAACAGACCACACATGAACGCTACGCTTATTATGGTCTGTTCTTACTTTCGGTGGTGAGAAATTGTGAATTGAGAATCATATTCGCCTACCGCACTGTGTCTGGTTGGTGGCTGCTTACTATGCTCTCTAGAGTTATGAAACAGACTACCCATGAACGTTACCCTTAAGAGTCCATAACTTTGCGAAAAACCAAATTTAGGCAATCAAAGGTGGTGGATGTTTGATGATTTTTTATGGCTTAATTGTTTGTGAATTGGATATCTGATCTTTGAATGATTAGAGGGGATGTTTGCTTAATAGAATAATCCATTTTAATTCATATTTATTTTTAACATGAACTTTAGTAACTCAAAACCTTCGAGACACATATCACCTACTGCATTGTATCATTTTGCCTGGGTGCTTGCTGTGTTGTCAAACTTCTTTGCTGCTGCTGCATTTACACTAACAGGGGAGTTAAGAACCCATGAATGTTTCCGTTTGACACAAACAAGAGGACTTACTTCTAAATCGTGCACTAAAGATGATTGGAGGAAACATCTCTGTTGCAGTTGATACACTGGATACCAGAACAAAAGCAACGTATAACATCAAAACCAACCATCTGAACTATTAGCATTGTTGCTTTACTCTTTTTTCGTGGTTGAGTATCCTTCAAAAAATTTAGTTTGATTTTAGAAAATTTTGCTTCTGCAGTCCTGTCTTGCCACCAATGCGTTCAATAGATGGAGATGGCAGAGGCGAAGGCTATTTTTGTGTTGTTGTTGCTGGTTTAGGGATCGGTTTGTGAAGAAGAGGGAGAAGAGAGGGGGAAAGGGAAATGCATGAGAGGGGGATAACTCTTTTCTCCGACAAAAATGGAGTGAAGAAAGGAATTATGATCAGTAAGGATATGGTTATCTTACATAACTGTGTCTATTCTGTTTGAATTGAGCTTGGGAGGTAGTGATAAGGACGAGCTGCGACCAATTCATAGTGATAAGAGTGCTATGAACTGTGATCATGTATTATTTCAAGTTAGAAGGTAGTTTCAGTATAAGGATTATTTAATTTGACAAGTTGTTTCGTCCATGATTTTTGGTAGTTTCAGTGCCATTCTAGCCATTGTTTAGTCTGTAATTTTTGAGAATTGATGTGCGAGTAATGACTTTCACTTAGCTTCAACTATTAAGTGTGTATTTATTGGCATGTGACAGAATTCTATTTTCCTTTTCTTTGATATCAGTTCCATACTCTAATTGTATCATTTGTACATAGGCAAATCATGCTCGAGATGACAACTCGCCGATATGGCTGGTGCAAGGAATGAAGCCATCATTAAAATTCAGACCGACAACGGGGAGGGATGCCTAGGACTAATTCAACGATGATTGATGATGGTATGATAAAAACTGCAGTCTGCATCAGCACCAATTTCTAGGACTAAGTAAAGTTATTCAACCCAGAACTCTGCTTAGCGCTAAAAATTGCCCTCACCCAACATTGATCATGTTTGACCCACTTCTGAAGAGTCAAGATATATTACTAATTCTCTCTGTTCGTATTTTCTTATTGACTCTTTCTGACCCTTTAGGTTGGGGCGGGTCGGGAAGAATTAGATTAGTGGGTCGGTCCTAATCAAGTGGAATCACAATCCCTTCACTCTCACTTGCTTTCTCTCCCATTCCACAAGTGGGTAACATAAAGTAATCCGGCCAACGGGCCGGGTAATAAGCTAGTGGATTTCTAGTAGCCACCGTGGCTACATCTGTATCCACCATTTATTTTCTTCTCTTTTCTCTTTTTTTAATCTTACGGTTAAGATTGCCTCAGGATAATTTTGGAAGGAAAAAAAAGACCACACTTGATTATTCTATATATTCTACCCTAACCCTACTTCTACAGCCAAACCCTCCGTAGCCGCAAGCTCTCACCCTCCCCGACGATGGCTTAGGATTTGCGAGAGGCTGAGGGCCACCCAGGGGCGGAGCCAGGATTTTGAGACCGGGTGGGCCGAAAATAGTTAAATGTAAATAAAAATAAAAAATTATTTTAGTTATTTTTAAAGTATACAAACATCCTTTGAGATCATTGAAATATTACAAAATAGCATCTAAACTAAAAAATTTAGTTATCTTTCTTTCAATATAAATAACTAAATCATTAACAAGAAACTCATCATTTATTTTGTTTCGCAATCTATTATTCACTATCTTTATACCTGAAAATATGCAAGATCACATGTAGCAGTGAAAAACTTGAAGAGTTTGAAGAAGACAAATCAACCTATCTACAAAATAGAATTCCTTGGACAATCATATTTCTATTGATCCCGACATAGATAAAAAAAAAGATCATATAGTTTCTATAGAGAGCTAAAATTCCCAAATGAACTAAGTAGAGGGTGATTTTTTCATTTGTAGTTGGATTAAAGTAACAAAAAAAAATGCAAAGCTAAAAATTAGCTTAGCTACCAGTAGACCACATGACTATTCATGAGACTTTGTATAGGCCGAGTACTACTTATTCAACTTTTATCTAAATATCCTTACAGTCCTAGGGGTCGAGACTATTCCCGGGTGGGCTACCCTCTAAGTAGCTCCACCCCTGGGGCCACCGCCCTCTCTCGCCTCCCTGTCCGTCAGCTTCTTCCTCGGCGGCGACCTGGGTTTAGAGAGGAGATCGACGCTGCCGCCTTCCTTCGCCGACAGCTCAGCTTGTTCATCCATCGTCGCCTGCTTGTCCGTAGTGGTAGTGTTTTGTCGTATTGAGATTGTTTTTGTCGCATTGGTATTATTTTTGTCGCATTGGTATTGATTTTATCATATTGGTATTGATTTTGTCACATTGGTAATGATTAAATATGCAATGGTATTGGTGTTTTTTGAAATGGTAGTATTTTTATTTCTCGAATGGTATTGATGATTTGTACAATGGTGGTATTTTTTTTAATGGATTGGTATTGATTTATTGTTTTGTTGTTGCGGCGGTATTAGTTTGGCTGAACGAAATCAAGGAAAGATCGAGAAAAAGAAGGAAGAGAGATATGGCTGAAAAATTGTGGAAGTGAGAGAAAGAGAGAGAAAAAAATTGTATTTAATATATTTATGTAATTTATTAAAAAAGATCATTAATAAATTTTTGGGTTAATCTCAAAATCCCCAAAACCTCCGACCCTCATCTCTTCTTCTCGCCGCCTCCGTCCTGATTGGTTCATCCCCTTCTTTGAACCACCCTTCTTACTCTCCACCGACGAAGCAACCTAATCAAGAACCAGTACTGGCCATGAAGGGCGGAAACCCCACAGTCGTACCTCTGGGACGACATTGGCTGCGGCCAGTGGCGGACCCAGGATTGTCGGAGAGGTGTGTCGCCGATAAAATAACATAATAATTAAATTAAATTAAAAAATAAGTAGAAATTAAAAAAAATTCATAAAGTTCACAAAGTCATGTTTACAACGAACCGCGATGACTTTTCATCTGCTTAAATGTCTCTAAAATACATTAATCACTTATACTGCAAAGAAAATCTTTTTCAATATACACAACTAAACAATCATTCATAAATTGGTCACTCAACCGATTTCGAAGATCATTCTTGATTATCTTCTTAGCTAAAAATGTTCTTTCGTAGCTTGTCGTTGCAACATGTAATGATGGGGAGTTAGTGGCCGCCTGGGCTATTGGCTATTAGGCCTGTGGGGTTTTTTCCCCTATTTTAATTATAGGCCGAGGCCCATCACACATATATATTGTATGGGCTGAGATTTTTTTTAATAGGAATTGATAGGATTATGATTTATGAGTTATTTTAAAAAAAATTAAAAAGGATTATGATTAAGATTGATTTATTCGGATAATAAATTCTTCGAGTATAATGAAGGTGTGTCGGCTATCTCGAAAAAAAAAATTTATACAAAAAATATGTAGGTCCTTCATAAAATTCTCGACACACCCTCCCTTACCTTAGGTCCGCCACTAGCTGCGGCGGAGCGGCAACTAAATTGAAAAATCACCACCACCGTCTTCGTCTTGTGGCGGGGCTTCACACAATCCCGATGGTGGCGTTGTAGCTTGGATGTTTTCGATAGAAGATTGCGGTGGTTGGGGGTGTCCACATCGACCCTGACGGTGACGTCGATTCGATTGCAACCTGTGAGGGGCAAATTTTTATGCCGACGACTTTAGCGGCGGATGCTGCCGTGGAGATAGAAATTTCGTCGAAAGGGGTGGTGTTTCCGAGGGGCGGTACTTCAACGGCGGTTGATGAGAATAGTCTCACTTTGTTGTCGACGGTGGTTGGTGGAGGAAGCAGCGGTGGAGATAGAGGGGGAAGTGGATCTGTGAAACAGAGAGGACGAAGGGGAGATAAGTAAGGGATCCATCTTATTTAATTTGTTAATTTTAATTATATTAAATTAAAATAATAATTTTTAATGACGTGGCACCATGTATAACCACATTAGTAGTTTTTTGCTGAGTCACTAACGGAATAAGTGTTTGACCGTTAATATTAACGGTCAACACAAGTTCCGGGTCAAATCTGTCCAATAATTTTAAAAGTAGCCGTAAATGTCTTATTTGAAAAATGAGGCCATAACGGTCACTAACGTTAAACTTCAGCCCAAACTAGGGTTTTAACCCTATATTTTTTGTTATACCCAGTTTGTCCTTAGTAACCACGGTGATTATTGAGATAGTTGAGTTAGTTGAGTTGAGATTACTCAAAATGATTAGTTGAGTTGAGTTTGTCCTTAGTAACTATCACTCAAAATGAGTGATTTTTATATCTCAAACTTTAGTTGTGATTGTTGAGATAGTTGAGTTGAGATTATTTTGTCTAACCTTTTAGCTTATGTGACATACACAATCACACATACAAAACATTGTATTCTACAATGCATCAATTTTCGACAATACAAGTATAATATTATACATGCATTCACAACAATACATCTATTTAACAATTACAACTTCCAAACGATTAGTTGTTGTGACTTTTACCTTTTTGCGCCTAGCACCACAAGGCTGCTAGACTATGTCCTCCCGTGGTGTGCATGATTATGCCTAATAGGGGAGCGGATCAGGTCAGTAACCTTACGGTGAGTAACCATGAGTGACCCGTCCACATCAACATGACATCGACATCCCTCTCTCTAATGGAAAGCCTTTTATCTTTTCTCCTTTAATCTTTAACGAACATTCTCTCTCGTTTTAAGTCGGAATCAAAAAAAATTTGCACACATAAATGAAATTAATTATTCTTTTTAAAATGATATCCACTTTGATATATTTTTAGAACAAAACAAAAAATTGATTCATTTTTTACCAGTCAATACCATATGGTATGCTCCTATTTAATATCATATGGTAAGAAAGTGTACCATGATGATATGAACATACCAATATGGTAGGAAGGTTCAATACATGATAGTAGGAGTATACTAACTGTTAGGGGTGGCTATTTCGACCGGGACCGGATTAAAAACCGGAAACCGGACCGAGACCGGACCGGGACCGGATAGTAAACAATCCAATCCAATCTTTGGGCTTAGATTTGAGGTAAAAAACCGGATAAAGACCGGATAAGAGAGCTCAACACCCAAAACTTAAGGGTAATTTGCATAAACGGTCACAAACCTTTGCACTTAGTACAAAACTTAACCAACTCCTTACCCTTTAAGGCCTTAGGCCACTCAAATCCCACAATCTCAATGTAAAATCAAGACCAAATTGGGACCGGACCGGATCAAGACCGGACTGTATCCAATCCAATCTTCGGTCCTTATATTTTCAAAAAGACCGGACTGGACCGGATCAATTTGGGCCAATTTAACCGGACCGTATAGCCACCCCTACTAACTGTCATTTACTACTTTCATCATTGTTTACCACAAGTTACCACCCACATACCATAGTGGTAAAGTATGGTAATTTTTGGTCCTGTATTTTTTTCACCCAGAAATTTGTAGGCCCAATAGATCATGATGAACTCGTTCCTTCTAAGCAAACATTTTCAAAAACGACTTAAAACGAAGAAATTACCATATGGTATGTAGTTGGTAATGGGAGGTATGAAAAAAGTTTCTCGAAATATATTGAAAATTGATCTCATTTTGTAGAGCCCAATGAACTTGTTACTAGGGCTGGGAATCTAGACCAAACCGTATGGAAAATCGCGGTCTAGACCGTATCTTATGGTTTAGCCTGGACCGTGAGACCAGAACTATGGTCTGGTCTGGTTTGCGGTCTCCTCCTTTAGTGTGTGGTCTGAAGTGGTCTGGACTGCGGTCTACCGCAGTAAACCGTAACAGACCGCGACACACTACCTACTAACTCGGACAAAAATAACACTAAATTGAACCTCCATTTGCGTATTTGAAGAACAAAGTTAGTTGATTCTTCATCTAGTTGAGATCCAACAAATTGAGCTTATGTGTTATCTCCTTATCAAAGAACCATACAAAAACCAAAAAGACTCATAAATAATTGACTCGACTCTACTGTCACTCCAGGAATTGGCCAAGTGAAACCACTTCCTAAAGCGTAGTATAGCGAGTTTGGGTTTAATTATCAACCCGGGTCCTAGATGTGATGACTACTCAGTGAATTCTTGTTATCTAGCAATGAAACTGGCATGCAAGTCTAAACTATCATACTAACAAAGCAAGTAAACTGTTGTATTCAGGTTAAGAGAGGTCACCCGGATATGGTTCCCCCTAGACTGCAGTTAAGCCGGATTGTAATTACCAAGTTCAGTTTCTATGACAGTTATACTGCGGAAGGTTCTTAAACAGCCTGAAGTCTCGACTAAAGGTCTTCAGACCCTCTCAATCTGACTCTCTAGCGGGCGACTAACCTCCACCGGAGTCGACAGATTGAGGCCCTAAGAACAAAACCTCCACTACCGGAGTAAATCCGGTACAGAATAGTGAGTTGGCTCCTCGACTAAAGTCACCAACTCCCTACCTTCAATCAAGGATACTCTATTAACCTAGGCAGATATTCTCATTCTAGGTTAAAGCAGAAACAACAGGAATTTGATCAGGATTCAAGTCATTCAATCATTAAAACCTCAATCGAATATAATCAATCACAGAATCAGTACTTGGGTTCATACAATCAAAGCCTAACATACAAATCTAGGGTTCTCCATACCCAGATGAATGGGAGAACTACTCCATAGAGAAAGAAGCAAAAGCAGAATCAGACACGGAATTCATACTGCGAAGGATGGATTCCTGCTTCTGGACGTTGATTGGCACTTCTCCAAGCTCAAGCTGGCCTCCAATGGTGTTGAAGATCAATCTAGGGCACTTGGGAACTCTTGCTCGTCACTTTCTCTCTCTAGGAACTGATCTCTCTCTCAAAAACTCGAATCCCCCCGAATTGTGGCTGAAATTCTGCTTAAAAGGAGAAAATCCCGACTCACACGGCCAGGGTGGCACGGCCGTGCAGCTCACCCAGTTGCCCGTGTGAGTCAAAACGCATCGTTTCATTTAGTTCGAATTCCAGGCTCTTTGCACGGCCAGAATGGCACGGCCGTGTGGACATCCCCTCTTGCCCGTGTTTTCTCTCGCAGAATGTGGCACGGCCAACCCGGCCACTTGCACGGCCGTGTCGATCTTCTGCTCTGCCCGTGTGTGCTCTCGGCAAAACTCGCACGGCCAGGCCATTACCTCACACGGCCGTGTGAACATCAGGGCAGCCCGTGTGACCTCCTTCGTGACTTGTCTCGCGCCCGATCTTCACCCAATCGACCCCGAACTCGCTCCTAAACCTTCATTCACTTGCCAGGACCTGAAATATCACAAACAAGCACAACCTAGCGTGAAATCGGTCTAAAACACGAGAAACCACCTCTCAAACGGTGTAAGAACAGGGGTGAAAACATGTGTAACTAACGGTCTATCAAACTCCCCCACACTTAACCGTTTGCTTGTCCCCAAGCAAACCTAACTCAAACCAATGCAACTCTCCAGACCTCTATAGCAACAAACAACCCAGATCGTAGGTAGAGGACTTCCTAGGTCAATTAGCAACTTACGAGGTCAACCGACGCACAAGTCATCTCATAACTTCTTCGGCGAGTCGGCATCATGGCAAATAGTGAACAGTGGACAAATGAATTGTGGATGAAGAGATTCTAAAAAACAACAGATCATGGACTCACATTTTTCAAGGTGCTCTATTTTATTCTTGAAGATGGTTGGAACCCCCTTTTTTCTATTTTGCTTGTTTTCTGTTATTTTTCTTTTCTTTTCTTTTCAAGGGTCCCAACCTGCTCTTACCGGCCATGCCAGGAGCGGATGTCTCGAGCCTCGTGCGGGGGAAAGACATGTAAGGGGGCTGGAGGTAGTAGGTGGAAATTGGGAACGAATTCCCGTCTCCCCTTACACACTTTCGCCCTATTCGCACGGGAGACGTTATTTGAAGCACATTTTCGAGCACCTGTTAAACTCAAAACATGATACAAGAGTCCATGACAGGCAGAGAATCCACAACACCACACAATTCAAGGGTCCTAAGATCACTAATTCACTCAATCAACCAACTTTATATGAAGAAGAAATGAGACTTCTTAAATGCATCAACATCCTCCATAGTGCTACACTACCTCCCTAGGTTGCATATTACTATAAAGACTGTCAATTCAAAGCATACTGAGCAGGCAATTGCATGGAAACACGTACTTGGAGCCCTCAAATTTAAAAATTTGGACAGTGGACTAGGCTCCAAGCACACAAACAGATCTAATGCAGTTAAAGATAAACATCCCCCCACACTTAAGCTCGACATTGCCCTCAATGGAGAAGAGGGAAGGAAAAGGGAACGATGTTACCGGTATGCACGGACTGCAGGAGACTGGAAACGGGCCAGTCGGGGCAAGCACAGCCAAAGGGGAACAGAAGAGCTCAAACACAATATGTTAGGTTCAATGGTCAGCCCAATAAAATATCTTCCAAACCAAAAGAAAACAAACCAAACCCAAACCGGGTTACAATCCGACTCAAAACACAAGAAAGAAAATCAAACCGTGGTGGGGTTGCCTCCCCACAAGCGCTTCTTTACCGTCGTATTAGCTGGACGCCCATGGGGGATACTCAGGGCGGTGCAGGAACAGGTGCCTCCAAGAGCGGATCCACATCGCTCTTGAGGTACAGCTTGAGGTTGTGGCCATGCACCCGACGGATGTGACCACCCTCATCAGTCAGCTCGACCTGCCCATCTGGCAAGATGCAGGAGAGCGAGTACCCAGACGGCCAGGGTGGTCGTGGTGGAGGAGGTGGGACCAGCTCATAGTGGTCTCCACTCTTCTTCCGTGCATGCTTAGCAACCTGCTGCTTCGGCCGCCACTCCTCCTTGAGCTTTTTGTTCGGAGGCGAGGCTGGATGGAGTGGCGGCGAAGGAATGATAGGAGGGTCCTACAAAATAGGAGGTGCAGAAGGGTACACGACAGACTCGTGTACCTGATCAGACATAGCATGCACAGGCGTGACAGCAATCATAGCAGAGTGATCAAACTCAGTCACAGAAAAAGTAGCCTGTTCATTCCCAGCACGCAAGATCAACTTACCATCATGCACATCAATTAGTGCCTTGGCGGTGGCAAGAAATGGCCTACCTAGAATCAAAGGCACATCCACATCCTCATGTATATCAAGAATAACAAAATCAACAGGATATGTGAATGCACCAACACCAACAAGCAGATCCTCTATGATTCCCCTAGGATGCACAATAGAACGATAAGCTAATTGAATGCTCATCCTAGTAGGGCTAAGTTCACCTAGGTCTAGCATTTTATACAACTTATATGGCATGACGTTAATGCTAGCGCCTAGGTCCGCCAAGGACTTTCCTACATGCATGCTGCCAATAGTAAGAGGGATAGTAAAACTCCCTGGATCCTTGCGCTTCTCGGGCAGCTTGTTCTGCAGGATAGCAGAACACTCCTCACTGAGCATCACTGTCGAAAGATCCCCAAGTTTCTTCTTGTTGGTGCAGATATCTTTCATGAACTTGGCATACTTGGGCATCTTCGACAGTGCCTCCATGAACGGTATGCTGATGTTGAGCTACTTCAACATTGCCATGAACTTGGCAAACTCAGTCTCCAGCTTGTCTTTGTGTAGGCGAGTGGGGAAGGGAAGCTGGGGTACATGCTCCTTAACCACTGGTTGTGGCTTGGGAGCAGGGGCTTCCTTCTCCACCCGCACTTCTGCATCGTCGGCTGGAAGTGCTGAAGCAGTCAGTGGTTCCTCCTGTCTGGCCGGGACAGGGTCAGCAGATATGGTCTTACCGCTCCTGGTAAAAATGGCATCCAGCTGCTGATGCTGATGAGGATCTCGAGGATTCGGGACAGTGGTGGCAGGCAAAGTCCCCGGTGCCCTGGTGGTGTTCTGGCGGGCCAAGATGCCCACCTGGGTCTGCAAATCCTGCAAAATGGCACCCTGGTTCCTCTGACCTGCCTCCAGTGAGGCTACACTCTGGTCCAACCTCGTGATAGTCGCCTGAGTGCTCGTCATGAATGAAGCTAGAATGTTTTCCAGCTTCGTCATCCTGTCATCGGGGGCTGGAGCTGCTGCTGGCTCGGCAAACTGGCGCTGGGGCTGCTGGAATGGCTGCCCCTGCCTAGGCTGGTAGGGCTGCTGCTGTGGGTCTGGCCCCTGGCGAGCCTGGAAGGGCTGCCTCTGCTGAAAACCACCTGCTGGTGCTGGGAAACCAGGTGGTTTAGTGGTGTTGCTGCTCCAGGCAAAGTTGGGATGCTGGCGCCACCCCTCATTATATGTGCTGCTGTATGGATCGAGGCGCCTCACATTGGCGATGAAGGCCAACTGCTCCTGGGGTGTGGTAGACTCCCTCATAGCCTGGCAGTCCTCCACTAGGTGATTGGAGCTCTCACACCCCTGACACTGAGCAACTGGAGGTGTAGCCAAACCTCTGCCCGGAATCAGACTGTTAGGCTGCTTCAATGTCTGCACTAGCTCAGCTACCTGGTGCTCGAGCCCGGATCTGGTCTCCATGGCGTGCACACCACGGTCCCGGGAATGTCTGCCTCTGCTGCTCTGCCCCCAGGAATGATCTCTGGCAGCCAATGTATTAATCATCTGGTTCAGCTCGGGTGGAGTCTTAGTGAGAATATCCCCTCCTGGGCATAGAGACTCAATCACCCTCTGGCTATCTGGAGAGAGGGCACTGTAGAAGTTCCCCACTATGAATGCATCACTGAAGCCATGGTGGGGACACTGCCAGAAATATCCCATGTACCGCTCCCATGCATCACGAAGTGACTCATCTGGCTCCTGGCGGAAGTGAGTGATCTCCCGCTGAATCTCTGTAGTCTTCGATGCCGGATAGTACATGTGCACGAATTTGTCAGCCAGATCGTCCCAAGAGGTGATGGACAATGGGGGCTGGGTCTCCAACCACCTCTTAGCATTCCCCGCCAGAGAATGGGGGAAGAGATGAAGGCGGATCGCATCATCGGGAACACCGTTCAGCTTGAACCCGTTTGTCAGCTGCAGAAAACGGGACAAATGTACCCTGGCCTCCTCATTCTTCAAGCCATGGAACTGGATAGATGATGTAATGAGCTGAATCCAGCATGGCTTGATCTCGAAGTTGTTTGCTGGGATAGGCGGGTAGAGGATGACCGGGCGAATGTCAGCAATCCGCGGAGTGTAGTAGTACTCCAATGTGGGACCCGGCTGCGGTGGATGATGAACTCCATGATCCTGGGGTATGGGGTTGTTCCCCAGGACCTGATTCACCGGGGGAACCTGCTGAGGATTCCCCTGGTGCTGATTGTAGTCTCCGTCCATTCCGTGCTCTTCTTCAGAATCGCTACTCAGGTGGCCGTCTATGCGCTCTTCCGTAGCCAGTCTAGCTCGCTGTTGTCTCCTGAGCTGGCGACAGGTGCGGTCAATCTCTGGATTCAACGGCAGTAAACCTCCCGACTGGCTACGGGTCATGCACTACCTGCACACACTCAAGCAACAAACCCGTGAAGGCACAAGTGGGACAAAGAAAACAAAGCAAAAAGAAAAGCTAAATTAACAGAAATCACTTTTCTTCAACAACCTAGCCGTCCCCGGCAACGGCTCCAAAAACTTGACTCGACTCTACTGTCACTCCAGGAATTGGCCAAGTGAAACTACTTCCTAAAGCGTAGTATAGCGGGTTTGGGTTTAATTATCAACCCGGGTCCTAGATGTGATGACTACTCAGTGAATTCTTGTTATCTAGCAATGAAACTGGCATGCAAGTCTAAACTATCATACTAACAAAGCAAGTAAACTGTTGTATTCAGGTTAAGAGAGGTCATCCGGATATGGTTCCCCCTAGACTGCAGTTAAGCCGGATTGTAATTACCAAGTTCAGTTTCTATGACAGTTATACTGCGGAAGGTTCTTAAACAGCCTGAAGTCTCGACTAAAGGTCTTCAGACCCTCTCAATCTGACTCTCTAGCGGGCGACTAACCTCCACCGGAGTCGACAGATTGAGGCCCTAAGAACAAAACCTCCACTACCGGAGTAAATCCGGTACAGAATAGTGAGTTGGCTCCTCGACTAAAGTCACCAACTCCCTACCTTCAATCAAGGATACTCTATTAACCTAGGCAGATATTCTCATTCTAGGTTAAAGCAGAAACAACAGGAATTTGATCAGGATTCAAGTCATTCAATCATTAAAACCTCAATCGAATATAATCAATCACAGTATCAGTACTTGGGTTCATACAATCAAAGCCTAACATACAAATCTAGGGTTCTCCATACCCAGATGAATGAGAGAACTACTCCATAGAGAAAGAAGCAAAAGCAGAATCAGACACGGAATTCATACTGCGAAGGATGGATTCCTGCTTCTGGACGTTGATTGGCACTTCTCCAAGCTCAAGCTGGCCTCCAATGGTGTTGAAGATCAATCTAGGGCACTTGGGAACTCTTGCTCGTCACTTTCTCTCTCTAGGAACTGATCTCTCTCTCAAAAACTCGAATCCCCCCGAATTGTGGCTGAAATTCTGCTTAAAAGGAGAAAATCCCGACTCACACGGCCAGGGTGGCACGGCCGTGCAGCTCACCCAGTTGCCCGTGTGAGTCAAAACGCATCGTTTCATTTAGTTCGAATTCCAGGCTCTTTGCACGGCCAGAATGGCACGGCCGTGTGGACATCCCCTCTTGCCCGTGTTTGTTCTCGCAGAATGTGGCACGGCCAACCCGGCCACTTGCACGGCCGTGTCGATCTTCTGCTCTGCCCGTGTGTGCTCTCGGCAAAACTCGCACGGCCAGGCCATTACCTCACACGGCCGTGTGAACATCAGGGCAGCCCGTGTGACCTCCTTCGTGACTTGTCTCGCGCCCGATCTTCACCCAATCGACCCCGAACTCGCTCCTAAACCTTCATTCACTTGCCAGGACCTGAAATATCACAAACAAGCACAACCTAGCGTGAAATCGGTCTAAAACACGAGAAACCACCTCTCAAACGGTGTAAGAACAAGGGTGAAAACATGTGTAACTAACGGTCTATCAATAATATTCACAGACAATGTCTAGACTATGAAGTCGATAAAAATTCGTTCACCTTGATGAGATAAGAAAAATTATTAAGAGATATGCGACCATCTTAGTGATTCAAAATTACCTCAACGTCATCACAAAGGTTATCAACCGGGAGAACTTTTGGATCACTCGAGAGAGGAGAGAAGCGGTAGCACAATGAGGAATAGGGAAACAAGGCTATTTGATGTGTGTGATTGAAAATTAAACCCACTTATGTTCTCATTTAATTACGATCACAATTTTTTTTTGTTTCACTAGCATTTTGGTCACTAGAATTTTTATTTTTATAAATACCGGCGAAGGGTTGGAGGGCGAATAAGAGATCATTTTGTTTAACATGGTTTGTTTGGTCCAGACCGTACCGGACCGCACCGTAGAGGTGTGGTCTGGTATGGTCCATGGTTTGTTTTCCAACCTCTCGGTCTGGATCACAGACCGTAGCTATGGTCTGGTCTGGACCGGACCGCATCGTTTCCCACCCCTACTCGTTACATCTGTGCAAAAAAAATTGAAATCCGAGTTAGAACGAAGAAGATAAGAACCGATTAAAAAAATTAGAAAAAATAAAATGTTTTTAATTCACAACTCTTAAATTTAGATTTTCTGGGCCTACTTAGATATGAAAGTCCAAATTTAGTTAATCATAGATCAATAACCACCGTATCTCAAGCCAGCCGCCTAATAGGTCTGGCCCACTTTACAAATTTATTGGAGCTGGACCGAAAGCGTGGATCCAACTTCTTTGCCGAAAATCTGTTGGTTGGACAAGTCCTGGCCCAATTGTAAGGACGAAGCGGAGTGTCTCTCGACTCTCGAGCTAGCTGAGTCGCCGCGCCGGCCCTTCCCCGTCTAAGCTTCTAGGCAGAGACAACACCTGCTTTGTCCAGAAAAATCTCTCTCGGACCGTCTTGCAGGCACCAACAGTCCGCTCCCTATCTCCGACACATCCTCTTTCATTCCTCCGCCGCCTTCTTGAAATCTTCGGCGCAGCTGGTTTTGGACCAATCCAATCCTGCGTTTTTTTTGTCAGGTAAGCAACAATTCCAACGGCGCTGTAGAATTTCTTACTTCTTCGGAAGAATGTGCCTCTTGCTTTGTTTTTATTTTGCCAACTTCGGAATCAAGTAGAAGAAGCAAATCACTGTGCAGGCAGGCTTTTCTTGCTCCGATTTCTGTTTCTTTCCGAGTTGTTGCTTCTGAGTTCGTTTTTGCTATCGTCGAATTCTGAACTCTGATACCGCGGTTACAGGAGCACAAGGATATCCACAACTGAGCGTAATGGTTAGTGTCTTTCTATCTGCACAATTTTGTGCTGTATGTTTCTGCATATTCCGTCCCTAACTTTCGCGCTTGCTTTGCAGTCAGTGACACTGAACACGAATCTTGGAGATATCAAGTGCGAGATCTTCTGCGATGAGGTGCCCAAAACAGCTGAGGTACCCGTCTGAGTCATGTGATTTCGTTTTCTTTGATACTCCATAGAATTGAATTTCACTACTGAATTTGTCCTCGTTTTAATTGTGCGAATTGAAGTCGATGAGATGAAGTTGTGAGTGACCTAGGAGAATTTGAGCAATTCGATTTTTTGTTTTGTTTTTGGTAGAAACAATTTGATTTTCATGTCACAGAGACAACGGTAGTTCATGTAGTTGATGTTTAGTACAAAGGGATGGCCTGAATAATAAGACGTGAGTTTGTTAACATTGTGGATGTGTTTTTCAAACAACAATGCAAGATGTTGCTTCTGCTCGGTTAAAAGGTGTAGTGGGAAGAAAGAAACTGCAGTTTCCTTTCTCATTGCAAGGCCCTTATGGTGATACTATGTTGGGGTCATTTTTTTTACCCGTTTGAGAGATGGATGAATGATAGGCCAACAATATGCTTCTCTTTGTTTCTGTTGTGTGCTAAGCTATCGGAATAAGCTAGTACTAACCTCACATCCACCTTCTTTTCCCCAGAATTTCTTGGCACTATGTGGTAGTGGTTACTACGACGGAACCATATTTCACAGAAACATCAAAGGTTTTATGATTCAAGGTGGGGATCCTACAGGTACAGGCAAAGGAGGAACTAGTATCTGGGGGAAGAAGTTCAATGACGAGATAAGAGAGTCCCTCAAGGTATGTTTTTTTAGTGACCATGGAGCACAGTTGTGCCTATGGCTTTGGTAACCCCCTTCTTCTAGTCCTCCTTTTTTCAGGCTTACTGTCCTTGAAATGATACTTTAACTGAGTTTTATTTTTTCCTTCCATAAGGGAAGTTTGGGGTAGGGTTGGCCGTGCTAACTAGTAACTTGAGAACATATTTGGTTAGCTATCTTCATGAAGCATGCATTACAAATAAGTTCAGCTTAAGCTCTGAACGCGTAGCTCCGTATCTCTGTGCTTTTCTTGGCCAGGACTTTGCATGTGGACCAAATATTTTGTTGATGAATTTCTCCATCTTCCTATGATTGTATGAAACATCCTTGGGTTCAAATTTTGTTACTGTCTGCTGTTGGCTGTATGATATTAATAGTTGCAAAATATCATGTGCCTCTTTTCCAGCATAACGCTAGGGGGATGCTGGCAATGGCTAATAGCGGGCCTAATACGAATGGAAGCCAGTTCTTCATCACCTATGCAAAGCAGCCCCATCTTAATGGGTTGTATACTATATTCGGCAAAGTAATTCACGGATTTGAAGTCCTTGATATAATGGAAAAGGTATACCATTACTTATGTACACTGTTCTTTGCCACCCTATCTTCTTAGCAGTGCTTTGAACCCGTTGATGCTCTCAGTAATTGATTGTGATTTTTGTTTTATATCTAGACACAAACAGGGCAAGGGGACAAACCTCTAGCAGAGATAAGGATCAACCATGTAACTATACATGCCAATCCTCTGGCTGGATAGTTGCACCCCAAGGATGGCTGGAGAATTCAATAGTGAGGTTCAAGAATGATATAACATTCATCCATGTAGTTAACTGGGAAAGAGAAAACTGTAAACGTCTTTCATTGATGAAAGTGCACAATTGAATGTGTACCTACCTACGTTTTGCTTAGTTAGTGTTCAATGCTCCTTTTCCCCGGGAAAATGGGATGCTAAAAGGCGCCACCCCCGACACTTAAATTAATCGATGTTAGAGATCCAGCAATGAAGACCTTGATCCGAATTGCTAATAACATGAGTTCCTATACTAAGGGAATGATGATGTGATCCTGGATTGTGATTCAAAATCATTTCCATTGATGTTCAAAGAAGAAACCAAGGCAAGGGAAGAACCTGGAACTTTGGTTAAGTCTAGGAAACAGTTCGTGGTACCTACTTTGGAGGCTTATTCGTTTTGTTTGGGAGACATATGAGGAAAGGTAGGGATTGGAGGGGAAAGTAGAAGTGTTTCTGAGCATCGTGCAAGGCGTTGGATCATCGATTGAAAGCTTCCTGCACACCAAGCGAGCAACCTGAATATTGTATCGTGACCAGTCAAAATCCACAGTCAGAAAGCCAATTTCACGAGCGTGGAATTGAAGGATAGACATTGTGTTAGAAACCGATTTCTGTAGGGTTTCTCTATTTATTAATATAATTATTATTAGGATAATTATCAATAAGGTTAGTAGTCATTTAATAGAATTAGGTTATTATTAGGGTTTTCCGGTATTTCCTATATAAATGTACTTTGGGTTTCCATTCAGATAAATCATAAAAGAATTAAGAAAAGTCTATCTCCCTAAACCCTATTCCCTCCCAACTCCTCTCAATTTCTCCTCTATCCCTAATCCGGTCGTCAACCATTCTTTCTCGTTCTTCCCCAAATTCTACTTCTTAATCCTTAATTCTATTCTTCAAATCCCTAAATCCCCAATTATCAATCGCGTTAGAAACTTTGTTTCTAACATTTGGTATCAGAGCCATGGTCGAAGATCTGAGTTCGTCACAACTCTCACCCGGGGACTACAATGCCTTGTGCGAATCCCTTGCTCAAATCAGGAACTACTGTCACGCGTCCTGGGATCGGATGCAAAACCACATGGACCAATTAAAGGAGGACTTGCAGCAGTGTAAGACATCCCACGAAAAGCTCCAAGTCGCCATGAATAAATGGGAGGCGTGCCCCAAACGCCAATCCTTCAAATCCATTGCGGTGGTCCCGGAAAGCGCAACCACGGAGCAGCCATCCATCGGAGGCGAAGGTATCTTCGTCACGACAAAGGTGACTCAACCACCACCAGCGACTGAGATCACCGCCTTATTCCTCGTAGCTGCTGTTAAAGACGACGAACCAAAGGACGAGACCCAACACGAGCAACAACTTCCGACAACATCAGTCACCACGACTGCGGCTTCCCCACCAACACTGTTTGCAGCGGTTGAACAATCATCCAAGGCTGCCGATGGTACTTTCGCGGTCGTGAGTGAAGAAGAATGTGATCTTGCTTCTTCCATCTTGGTTCCCGACAGTGAGAAGACCAACGTCTCTGAAGAAGAAACCCAAACCGAGGGTTTGGAGAGGAGACCAACGCCGGGTCAAGTAGTGAGCTGGCGATTTTGGAGGAAGCCGAGGACGGACGAAGAGGAGTTTGGGGCGCCGCGTCGGCCATCCCTACTACATCGAACGACATTGGGGGCTCGCCCATGTCGCCGCCAGCCACAGTCAAGGAGATCCGTTCGTCAGTGGAAGCTGGGATGGAGACGAAGGTGAAAGACCACGGGGAGGACTCGCCGGCGTCGCCGATCGCGCAAGGAGCGCGCAGAGTGGTCGCGACGTGGGGAATGGAGGATCCCGGAGCCGGAATCGACAATTTACAAGACGCAGAGATGTCGGAGTGTCGAATCGCACGCGGAACACGACAATTGGTGGTGGGTTCCGACGCGTTGCCGAGTGGAGGTGAGGCGAAGTCGGGGACTAAGCTGGTGGAGGACTCGTCGACGGCTAGGGAATCGAAGATAGAGACAGGTTTCGCTCCCCACTGCTTGGTGCTCTGCTCGTCGCCGCTGGAGAACGAGGAGCCGACGAGGGCGGAAGCGGGCTCACCGCCGGTGGAAGACTGGCCGGAAAAGGTGAGGAAGAGGGAGGGCGGCGTTGTTGCATCTCTGTTCGCGAACCAGCAGTCAACCCTAGGATGGGCCACCCAACAGCCAAATCTGGGGGGCCGCGATGCTATTTGGATCGAGAGTCCTGATGGGTCGGGGCGAGTGGGCCAGGTAATGGAGATGGGCTACAAGAGCTTGATTCATGGTCTAGGCCAACTAAACCAGTTAATTGGGGGTGAAAATTTTGTTACTTGGGCTTCGTTTGGGTCTAGTCGCGGGCCACAACTGAGAAAGAAGGGGGCCGACCAGAACCTGGAGTTTGGGCTGAAGCTTGAAAGGAGCCAAACTCTTGTACCAGTCTATGGGCTGAAGAATAATAATATTGGGCCACGTCTGCAAGGAGAACTTGAGCCCAATAGAAATTGTGTTTTGATGAAGGTGGGCTTGGAGGAAAAATTAACGAAAGATGCAACAAATCAGAGTTATGGGCTTGTTCCACGAAAAATGTATGAAGGCCTTGATGGAATGATACTCAAGGATGGGTTCTTGAACAAGAATCAATCGTTGGGTTCCTTGAGTTGTGGGATTGTGAAGCCAACAAAAGCAGAGCTGTTGAAGTACGAATTTGTCAAAGGAGCGAATAGTGGGCTCATGGAAGTGAAGGTGGAAGAAAAAGACCAACAAAAGAAGGTTGGTGGAAGAAGTCCAAGATCGGAGGTGGAGCATGATTGGAAGAAACGGAAGCGCAAAAAATGGAGTCAGGGTGCAGAGTGCGCGAGAAGGAAGGAAGAGTGGGTCAAGTGGTTCAACCTTGAGGGCAAGGTTGGTCTGAAGGGGGAAGAGATGTTAGAAACCTATTTCTGTAGGGTTTCTCTATTTATTAATATAATTATTATTAGGATAATTATCAATAAGGTTAGTAGGCATTTAATAGAATTAGGTTATTATTAGGGTTTTCCGGTATTTCCTATATAAATGTACTTTGGGTTTCCATTCAGATAAATCAGAAAAGAATTAAGCAAAGTATATCTCCCTAAACCCTATTCCCTGCCAACTCCTCTCAATTTCTCCTCTATCCATAATCCGGCCGTCGGCCATTCTTTCTCGTTATTCCCCAAATTCTACTTCTTAATCCCTAATTCTATTCTTCAAATCCCTAAATACCCAATTATCAATCTCGTTAGAAACTTTGTTTCTAACACATTGGATTTTGGGCAAGAGCAATTCCACGCCTAACGAGGACTGATTCTTGTCCACCTGTGCTTTACCTCTTACTTGGTTATTGGTATCCAACATCATGTGGAAGATGTTTCTGAATGAAGAAGGAAAGCTTTCTTGGGTTTGGCAAGTGTATTTTAGAAGGACTTTTGTCCCAGCAAGGCCCCACGCTGAGCGCCAATTGTTCAAGGTAAGATCTTTTGGATTGACGTTATAAAAAGAACCAAAGCAATAAAATTTAGATTCAGTACCATCGTTGGAGGGGGAAAAATGCTTGATTGAAAAGGTGTGTGACTCACCTTTGATATGTCATCTGACGATCAAGTCAGTGAGGGAAAACCTATTAGATATGGATGATACATAAGGTATGTGAATAAAATGAGAGAGAATTCGTTACCTCGAATGAGGTTGGAGGCCCAATATTTATAGGAAAGTGGGAGGCCTTAAGGGTTATAGCTTGTCTGATCAGCTGGATCTGGACCGTTGGGCTAATATGAGGACGAATATGCCCTCCGTTTGTCACTCGTGATTCTCAAATTCTAACTAACACTATAGAGGTCATAATTCCTTCTGCATATGGGGACCATCCTCACATGGAGTTGTGATATGTGAAGCTTGTTTCTCTAAGGTGGCTTATGCCATTGTGAAATTTACTACGTAGATGAGTCTAGAGCCATGGGCTAGTTGTCACCAGGTGCTCTTATCTGCTATGCAAATCAAGATATACCCTCTGGACGTCTGCCCATTAACGCTAACTGAGGAGTTATGCCCTTGGTTCCTAGGGTCAGGACTCAGGAGGAATGGGTTACTCCATTTTTCGGGCGGGTCTAGCCTTGAGGCAACCCTAGAGCGTCTTTATCTTTGTCTAGGACATTAGGTCTTTGGTGAATATAGTGAGTGGATTGTTTGACCAATGTGGTTTAAGGGTTGTAGAATATTTCCAGCTAGCTCGAGTAACTGCTACTCTTATTTGGACCGAGGGTCTGATGCTTTTGATCCCAAACAATTATCGAAATATGTATAATACATTAATACGATAAATTTAATTAAGAAAGTTGGCGTATTGTAGTTTACACTATGTGATTTTTATGATAGATGTATATAAATGAGTTATATATTACTTTTTAGTGAAGTTTCTGTCATATGCAACAATCTCATCCAAACTATCATAACTATATCGCCTAACTTATAATATTTAACTAACCCTCTTTTTTGTGATAGTTAATGTCATATCAAGTACACAATGCTTGTAATTTTTTAGTATAATTAAAAGAAATGAATTGTGAACAATAAAAATAATTTTAAATGAACATGTGAAAAGTATAAATATGGTAATAATTTCAATCAAATTATTACCAAAGTAAAATCCTCCTTAAATCTTTTTTTCTCAAATTAAAAATGGAATTGGATTAAGAAATGTTACATAATCATGGGGTATTGGGGGTATACATGGAACCCAATCCGGTTTGCAGTAGTACACATTAGGGGATCGTTTGGATGAGGGTTTTTAATATGAGATTCAAATCACTCATTTAAAAAACCAGAAATTTTATTGGCAGGATTTGTCCAAATTAACTTGTTTGGAAACTAACGAGGATTTTCACGCTAGAAAGAAGGAAGACAATTTTGCCCCCATTTGTTCTTGGTCTTCTTCGTTATCTGCAAGACCAAACAGTGCAAAACTAGAAATCGTCTTCTTCAACCAACCGATCATCGCTCCCCGTTATTTCTTAGCAAGCACATATACCAATTTAATTTTTGCCCCCGCAAGATCATAGTTGCCCTTCCACTTTTGTTTTTGTCCCCACCTCTCATCCCTCCCCTTCAGAAACATCAATTAACAATCGTCCCCCACACCAAGCATAATTGCGATTATTTTGAGGTTTAATTGAAGAACGCCGTAGTTATTGGGGCGGCATTCAAACCCGAAGCGGTGGTGGAAAGAAGTTGATGACGAGAGACTAGGTTTGGTGTCGACGTTCAAATTCCAGGTGGCGGTAGGAAGGAATGAAGGCGAGATGCCAATTTGGGCGGTGTTCAAATTTTCAGGAGCGGCGGGAAAGAATCGACGACGGGAGACCAGGTTTGGGTGAGAGGAATATCTCGATGGGATGGGAAAATTGGGTGCCGACTGGAAGCAGCAACCGACAATATTGGGCAATGTTGGTGTTGAATGGGATCGACGGCGAACGACAGATGGAAGAAAGAAAGGTTAGCGGTTGGGAATTAAAATATAAAAACGACAGATTTCTAAACAGTTGATGGTCATCAGCTATTTTGAAAATCTACGTTTAAGGATTTTTGAAATCTCTAATGATTAAAATCCCTCATCGTTGATGTCTTTAGAAAACGAGGGATTTTATTAAAATTCCTAATTGTGAGAGATTGTTTTAAAATCTCTCACGAAAAAACCCTCATCCAAACGGACCCTAGGAGTATTTAATAATCAATGAAGAGCAGATTGAGATGTGTGTTTATAGAGACATGACTTGGAAACTCGGAAAGGCGCAGATGAAGGATAAACATGAAAACTGAAAATCACTTTCATAGTCACAACTTTCACTTGTGTGACAGTTATAGGCACAACTTTCAAAATACACAAAATAGTCACTTCCGTCCATTCCTTTAAGTGTGTCACTTAACAGTATGAATGGACTGACGGAAGAGTTGAGTTGGCGATCCATATGGATTAGAAAAAAAACAAAATACAATCTCATAGCCACAACTTTCACATTTATGACAGTTATGGCCACAACTTTGACGTTTGTAACAGTTACGACCACAACTTTGACGTTTGTGATAGTTATAGTCACAACTTTTGTAATACACAAAATAACCACTACATCCCTTTAACGGTGTCACTTAACAGTATGACTGGAGAAGCAGGCCTTATTTCCTGAATTGCCGATTTAGATCCTCAACCGTTAGATTGTAGAAGAAGGCCTCGAATGCTTGCCGGGTCACTGAAAAATGACGAGAAAGAGGGCAAGAAGGCTGATGGGAAGAAGTTGACGATGGTCGCGAAGAAGGCACTGGCGGCGGCTAGGGGCGGAGGGAGAAGTGCTCGAGAGATAAAATGATATATTAGGTGTAATAATTAATCGACTATGATAAATAATACGTATTTAAATGAGAATGGTTGACTTATGAAATATTTGATATATGATTTATACGTTGTGTATTGGCATATTCAATGTTTTATAATGATCTACGTACAAATGGCAATGGTGTATATGATCCGCCAAAAATTAAAGATGTACTTATTCAATATCTTAAAAACACTCCCCCAAATTATAGCTAGTTTGTATAATAATTTTATTTCAATTAGGCAGAGTATTACGGGTGACTCCAAAGTAAGAAAATGAATAAATTAGTATAATAGTTAATTAAGAATAAAATTTAGGGCACTTCTAATTGAGATTGGTTGACCGGGAGATCATGTGTTCCGAATCTTGGCAACCTAATTTGTTAAGCACATGATATTCAGATTTGCGAAAATTTTAAGCACATATAAGTTGGTTTTGGTTAGCAGGAAAGTGTTAGTAAATATTAAATACTATAAGATTCATTATTAAATCTAACCCAGGAACTCGAGTTATTGATGCTAAACGCTATTTACAAAGAACATCATTCCAAATCAAATGTCTAACTAGATAATAAATAATTGTTTGATACATATGAAGTGATATTCTTGATAGTTTCGACATTTATATTAATTTTTCATATTTTTTAAATACAAAATTATATCATTAATGGTTTAAAAAGCTAACAAAACTACTTTATCGTAAGTTCTTTTCTAAATGGACCCACCCTGGACAAAATCTGGGCTACGCCCCTGGCGGTGGCAATGAAAGAGGAGACAGTGTCTCTAGGGATGACAACAAAACCCGAACCCACGGGTACCCGACCCGACCCAACCCGGTCAACGCGGGTAAAATCCATGTTGACGGGTTTTAGGTCGAGTTTGAGTTTAAAACCCGTTCACTATTCGCCAGGCTGGGTTGGGTTTGGGTTTAGGTATACCCGCCCCATGGATACCCGCCCACACCCATATAATTAATTTTCCTGATATATTTAATATTCTAAGCAACTAATATTCTTTATGTTTGTGGAGACATATCTAATTTTCTCTTTCTAATTGTGTAGAATGAGGTTGATATTATCGAGTGGAGAGTGAAAAAGCTTAATTTATAGGGAGGAAGAAGCTTTCAATTAATCATGTTGTTTATGTATAGTTAATTTGTGATTTGCTTGAATTTTCTAGAATGGTGTTTTATATATTGATAATTTGTATTGAGAGATTGATATTTGACTTTTATTTTGATAGGAACTTTTTATTGTAAATTTTTTACGGCAAAAACCCACGGGTACCCATGAACCCGCAGATACCCAGCGGGTTGGGTTGAGTTTGAGTTTTTTAAACCCAGTGGGTTTTACCCCGGATTTTTTTTCAGGGATAAACCCATGGGTTTGGATTTCGGTTTGGCAAAACCCGACCCAACCCATTGCCATCCCTAATGTCTCCGGTAGCGACAGAGAACGATGGGTCGGGAAGGGAGGATATGGCGGCTCTTAGTGCATTTTGCCCCCTAATTCCTCGTAACTGTTGTTGGTACGGTTGTTCTTGTTTCCGGTGAAGCTCGATTCGTTACTATCCATTGGCCGATTCGTTGCATTCCATCTCAAACAAAGTAGCGAGAATAAATCGAGAATATGGTCGCGGTTGTTTCGTATATTCTGAAAGTTTGTAGCGGAAATAGCTAGATTTACATAAAAAAATCATCAAAATGATGGCTATTTCTTGTATTTCAAAAGTTGTGGCTATAATTGTCACAAACGTGAAAAGTGTGGCTATGGAAAGAGTATTTTGAGTAAAATATTTTTAAACTAAATTAGGACGTGGCAAATGAGACTCAGTTGTTGCTGACGTGTGCGTCATTTGGCATCCTAATCAGCGTATCGTTAACCTAACTAACGGAATCTCTAACACCGTTAAATTTGTAACGAAAATGGCTAGATTTGTCAAACAACCATAAAAATTCTGACTATTTCGTGTATTTCAAAAATTACGACTATATCTGTCACAAAAACATGAAAGTTGTGGCTATACTTACCGATTGTTTTCGTTTAACCACACCCCCTAGGTTAAAGGTAGCAAAAAATGAGAAAAGGAAAACACCTTTTTTTTTCATGCACACAAGAAACCCAAAGGCGACAATGATGAAAAGGATAGTTAGCCGGAGAGGAAGCCAATATTATTTCTCCCACGCCACACGATAGAAGCAAACTGCAAGTCCATTCTGAAAAAAAAAGTGAAATCGAGAGCTCAAGTTACTGTCATATATATTTGTGTAACGAGAAATGAAAGAGATAAAAGGGAATGTTTTTTTTTTTTTGTGTGGTTTTTTAAGGGCAGTTGGGGGAAAGATTAGGAATTAGCACAAGGAAGGAAGGAGGTAATATTGGTGGGTTTGCTTCACGCAAGCAGCTAACTAGCTAAATGGGGTTAGTCCAACGAGGGAAGAGATAGATAGATATATAGAAACGTGGTTTGGTTTGCTCTCTCGCGTGGCTTTAAAGGCTTTTCATCCCCATCCCTCCCCCTACCGTTTTAAATCCCTCTTTCTTTCCCCATCCCTCTTTTTTTTTTTTTTTTACCCAAAAAATAAAAAAAATACGGAACACATAAACCAGGACAAACAGAAGAGGAACACTCTCCCCTGCTCTCTCTCTCTCTCTCTCTCTCTATCTCTCTACACACACAAACCCCAACCAGAATCAAACCCTAGAAAGCAACGATCCCACTTCCTCCTCCTCCTCCTCCCGGCTTACCAATTATATGCGAGAGTTGCGGTGCGTGCATGCGCGAGAGCTCATCTGGTAGATCAATCGAGCGAGCTGCTGTTTAGGTAGCATGAGCGGTGCGGCGGGAAGCAGCCGCGGCGGCGGAGGAGGAGGGAGCGGCGGCGGCGGCGGAGGGGGAGGGAGCTTGGGCGGGCCGTGTGGAGCGTGCAAGTTTCTGAGGAGGAAGTGCGTCCAGGGATGCATCTTCGCGCCCTACTTCGAGTCGGAGCAAGGGGCGGCGCATTTCGCGGCGGTGCACAAGGTGTTCGGGGCCAGCAACGTGTCGAAGCTGCTCCTCCACATCCCGCTCCACAAGCGCCACGAGGCCGTCATTACCATCTGCTACGAGGCCCAGGCCCGCCTCAGGGACCCCGTCTACGGCTGCGTCGCCCACATCTTCGCCCTCCAGCAACAGGTAAAAATTAATCAACTTAACCTATACTTCCATTCATTATACAAACAAGCACTTGTGTTAATGGTAATCATTTGGGTTGTGGCGTGATTAGTAGCTAATTAAGCATATCTAGGTATAGAGTTAGGTTACGGAATACGGAGCTGGCTGGTCGCTAGGGATCCTCGTCTCCATTAAGCTCTGTGTCAGAGTTGGGGGGGAAAAGGAAAGCGGACAAAATCAGTCATCAATTCCTTGCTTGCTTTGGCTTTCTTTCTTTCTGTTGGGTTTTTTTTATGACGGTTTCTTTCTTTCGCCTCATCGCCTTTCATCCGTTGAGAAAACGTAACGTTCTCCTTCCCATCCCAAGAAAGAAAGGAAAAGAAAAAAGACAGAGTAACTGTCAGCTCAACGTAACAAGTCTCTGCTGCTGGAGTTTGGGTGTTGATTTTGTGGCATTCAGTGCCAGCTGCTGCGACTGTGTGGCGGGGGAACAGTACAAGTATGTAGCTAAGCTAGGGGATGGTCAAGGAGACATGGTTTTATATACATAAGGAGTTTGAAACGTCTTATTCATTCATTCAGCAACCTCTATAGGAAGCTACTGAAATCAAGGAAGAAAAAAAAAACGTAGACTGAGGCAGTTTATTCAGCTCAGCTAAGCTTTCTGCGGGAGGGGTGAGCAATTTCGCAGTTATTGAGGAGATGGTCGGTTGTTTTGTTTTAATTAGAGTTGTTTTGGTCTCGACTTATGCAGCCTAATCCTAATTAATATGGAGAAGAAGAAAAAACCCCAAAATTGAAGAATTGGTAATCATCACTTGAATTAAAGCAGGGTAGCTGGCGGCATTTGCAAAGTACGGAATTACGATACTAGAATAGAATATGTGTACACACCACCCCCTTAAACCCTAATTAAGTGGAAACGGCAGTAATAGCTAGTATGAGCAGACAGAGAACTCAATCGAATGCCAAAAATCAATTCTATTAAAATAATAATAAGATGTAATTAGATGATGATCATCGATCATTAATTCCCTTTTCCTCCGAATTGTGGTTTGTGTGCGGGGGCGCAAAACACCAGACACCCAAACTGTTTATCGGGATCTTGTCCTGTCAACCGCAGTCACGGCACCACGGCCCTCACTTTTCCTTTAATTAATTTTATATAATAATAATAATAATAATAATAATAATAATAATAATAATAATAATAGTAGTAGTAGTAGTAGTGAACGAGCTCCTAGAGTAACTAGGTTATTTTTCAAGTCAGCTTATTTGATTTTTGGAATAAATCTACACCATTAAAGTAATGTAATTTTACAGCTTTTATGGAAGATAAATTTGAATTACACAAAGATTATAGAATGATAATTATATGTTACGTAGTGGTTAAATTAGACGTATTATGTAAAATTTTCGTACTAGTTTAACAATTTATGTAATGCCGATTCGAAATGTCATTAAATGAAAGGAGTATCGAATACATATCGATTACAAAACTTCCTACATAACGGTTAACAAAATTGTTGTGCAAGACTTTCGCAGTAGCTTTGTTGTTTATGTAACAAAATAGTGTGTATATATAACTATTACGTAAGATAAACATATGTAAGTAAATATTATGCAGTAACTATTATAGCCATGTAATCTTATCTAAAAATCACCTATTACATAAGCTACACATACGATTAAGTAAGTCATTGCATTATAACTTTTATATTATAAGTAATGTAATATGATCTATCTACAGTCCCGTTACTCCAAAGGAATTCCTTAACAATAATACATTAATGAAAAATGAATGCTAACAACAAAAATTCTAATTAATGTTCCTGAATTGGTCAAAAGAAACCTTAACTTGCCAGCAACAACCATGTTCTATATATATACATATATTCAATCGCACACTCTTCAACCCATTTGTTTGACTCCAAACCAAATACATACGTAACCCCCCAATGTTTTTGTCTTTACTCCTAATTAATCTGCCAATCTTCTATGTGATCCCTTCCCCATTAGCAACTACCTTGTAATTTTCCTTTGCTTTACTTTCCATTCTTCATATATAACAATTCATACATGTAATTTGAAACCTGCTAGCTGGCCAGCTTGTTAGTCTTCCTTTTTTGGTTTCCAATACAGATTTGTCCCATGCCCGCAATATAAGGTACACGTATACGTACCAGGCAGGCAGATGTACTTGCTCCTTTATTTCTAATAGTAGTGGCGGTACAGTCCGGTCCAGTTAAATTGGCTCGAATTGATTCGGTCCTAGTTCGGTATTTTCGGGAACATAAGAATCAAAGTTTGGATTGGATACAGTCCAGTCTTGATCTGGTCTGGTTTTGATCCGGTCCGGTCCCAATTCGATCTTGATTTTATATTGAGCTTGTGAGGGAATTTGAGTGGCCTGAGGACTCAAAGGGTGAGGAGTTAGTTAAATTTTGGGTGTTGGGCTCTCTTATCTGGTCTTTATCCGGTTTTCGATCCGATCCCAAATGGTTTTTTACCTCAAATCTAAGCCCGAATATTGGATTGTTTGTTATCCAAATCCGATCCGGTCTGGGTTATACAGTCTGATTTCGAATAAACCCAAATAGCCAGCACTAATTTCTAAAAATAATGGGATTGTTGCTTGATGCCGTAAGTCGTAACTTCACCTCTCCGTAACTGACATTTTTTGGAATTCCCGAGCGGCCTGTAGTATTTTTGTTAAACCTCAGGATTTTGCTTTGCTTATATCGTCCGGACTTGGCATCAACAGACTAAAACAGAAATATCAGTTAATCATAACCAAATATAATAATAATAATACCATTTAAAGTGCTAATTCTTTTGTTTGTTTTAGAAGGAAGGATATAATGCTAAGCTCCTCTGACGCTGAGTTGCAAAATGAATATATATATATATGTAGGTAGTGAATCTGCAAGCGGAGCTGTCCTACTTGCAAGCCCACATGGGAACGGTAGAGGTCCCGCCTCCACCGCCGGCCGCACTCCTCGCAGCGCCGGCTCTAACGATCGCCGATATCCCGGCCGCTTCAATCCCCGCCAGATACGACCTCTCCTCGCTATTTGATCCTCTGGTGCAATCCTCGTGGGCGGCCATGCAGCAGCAGCAGCAACGTGCCGCGCAGCAATTGGAGCCACGCCATCACCAGTTCGGAGGAAGCGGCGGCGGCGACGGAGGAGCCATGGCATCATCGTCGTACGGCACTGGCGGCGGCGATCTCCAGTCGTTGGCGCGTGAGCTGCTTAGTAGGAACGGCTCTCCGCCTCGTGGGGGTCCCATAATGCATTGTAACGACGCCTTGTCGTCATCGCCCTCTATCTCAAAGTGAGCGATGGCGTCCCAAGAACAAAAAAAAAAAAAAAAAAGGAAGGAAGGAAGGAAAATGAGGCTGATCGATCTTGCATGGTCGGTCGGTCACGGCCATGATGGCATGGGTGACTTGATTGTGTAATTTGCAGCGGAACTTGTGTACTGATTGGAAAGAGACAAGAGAGTAAAGGTGGTTCGGTGGACTGGAAATGCATGGCGGTATTTTAACAAAAACTAAAGCAGCAAAGTTCAGCTTCATTTTTTTTTCTCCTTATAAAATACAATATAACAGTGAAATCTTTCATTATAAACAAACTAACTAATAGCCAATCTTTTCAAACGATAATATAATAGCTAAACCGAAAACTTTCCAACGAGTCAAATGTTATTAACTCTGATGTGGCAAATTATACCGACATAAACCCTGACGTGGATGTTGCATTTTGACTGTCAGCAAAACTGTAGAGCCAGAACGATTTAATGGTCATACCTTTTATCTTGGGGTAAATACAATATGATAGTCAAATATTTTATTTTCAACAAAATAATAGTCAAACTTTTCGAGAAACAATTTAATAGCTATTTTCATATAGTTGATGCCAATATTAACAAAAGTTACTTAGGCTATTAAATTATATTTCAAAAGGTTTGGGTATTAAATTGTGATTCAAAAGGTTTGACTATTATTTGCACAAGATGAAAGGTTTTGCTATTGATTTGTTTTGGTTAATTCTACACTTTTAATTTGCTTACATGTAAAAATGCAACATCCATGTTTGCGTCTATATCAGCATAATTTGTCAAGTTAGAGTCAACTAACGTTTGACTGGATAAAAAGTTAACTGTTTGGCTATTATATTATTTTTTGAAAGATTTGATTATTATTTTGTTTAAAATAAAAAGTTTGACTATTATATTGTATTTACTCTTTTTTATATTTAGGAATCCCCTTTTCTTCTTCACTCTCTTCTCTCTTGCTCGTGGGAAGAGAAGAAGGTGCATGGATTAGAAAACTAAGGGTTAACAAACAGTGGTGGAGCCAGAAAATTGTTCAAGGGTGTGTTTTTCTTTCTATCATAAAAGTCAATTCAAAATAAAATATACAAGTCAATAATATAAACTTAAGATTTGCCATTATATGAAGGTTTAATACACTTGCATAGCCATAACTTTCGCGATTTTGACAATAATAGCCACTTTTCGAAAAATACACAGTTGTAGCCACCTTTAGGAAACTCGTTTGACAAAATTAGCCATTTTCGTTAAAAAATTTAACACCGTTAACACGAAGCTGATGTGGATGCCACCTCATCTCCCACATCAGCTCCAACATACCAGGTCACATGCCACATCACTGCCAGATCATATTTTTAATTAAAATGGAAGAAAACTTTTGAATTAAACTAAAAGAAAAATGAAAATAAAATCCAAAACGCAATCCCCCAACAACCACTGCCAACCTCCATCTGCGATGGCCATTTTTGCCGTCTGCACCTCAAATCCCTTCTCATCCTCCTCCTAATCTCGTCCATCCCCATTGCCTATTCATCTCCCTCGATCTCTCCCACCCTCCACCCACGTCTTCCAGTACTACCAGAGCTAGGATGACTCGAGTGCACCAAGTGGGATCCCCGTCAGCCGGTCATCGTCTCCATTGTCGAAGGCGGCGTTGGCGACCTGACAGGCAACTCATCGCTCGAGTTGGTCATCGACTGTCCGAGGAATCGGGTGTTGGTCACCTCCCGGTCTCTTCCTTCCCCTTCTTCCTTCTTTTCCAACTAGGGTTTCTGGGATTCAAATTAATTTGGGAGTTCAGATCTGAAGTCAGAAGAAGGAGGGGGATTTGGAGATCTGCCGTGAAGTTGTGGGCACCGCTATGGCGGTGGATTCCTCTGTTCCCAGAACATCGGCGGGTAAGGATGCAGAATTGGAGTCTCCATCGACATCCTCGTTCGAATCACCTCCATCACTCTCGCCTCCCGCTTCTGTACCCGCAACACCATCACTCCTCTGTCGCTTTTACAGATCCATAGAGCTTGGAGGTTGTGTGCGATTTTGACCAGATCTAGAATAGGAGAGCAGCTGCAACGAAAACTGAAACGAGCAGCTCTTGTCAATTCCTTCCCTCTCCGCTGTGTTTGGTCGATTGAAAGGGAGAAGAAGAGTATGAGTATATGGTTCTTACTGACCCGCTTTCTCACATTGGCTTCGAGCTCTCACGGAACCACCGCCATCACTTGCTCCCTAGAACAACCACCGCAACCAATTGGAGACTAGGGTCATTGATTCCATAACACAATCCACCGAGAGATGCGAGGAGGTTAGTCGCGGAGAGGGAGATGTATAGGTGGAGAGAGGGAGAGCGATCTGAGAATCGGCGACCCGCTCCTCCTCCTTCCACCACCAACCCCTTATACCTCTGTTCTCGCCTTCCCCGAGCTGCCTGGGATTTTTGAATTGTGGAATTTTTGTTCCATTGGTTTTGTATATTGGAGATTTGTGGAGAAGAGTAGATGAAGCGGCGACGGGAAGGAATGCCATGGCAGCAGCAGGGAAGGTCAAGCGGCGATGATATACATTTCTCTTTTATTATTTTTAATTATTTTTTCTTTTTCCATTTAATATTATAATAAATAAGTCATTTCCAACTTGGCAAGATCAAGATGAAAAGTCAGCCACATCAGCAAGTGACGTTAGTCCAGTCAGCATGTGTCACTGTTCCGTTAAACTTATGGACGGAATGACTATTTTAGTGTATTATTCAAATTTTGGCTATATTTGTCAAAACGTGCATAGTTATGGCTATGCAAGTGTATTAAACCTTATATGAATGAAAAAAACTTAAGATTCACATAGTTAGATAATAATGGTTCAACACATCGCCTATAATGAATCGCGACAAGATTTCATTTTGTGAACACATTCTAAAACACATTCCTTGTCCAAACTAGCACACGAATCTTGTTCAGAAGAAGCAAATAAACATATAAATACATTTTATGCAAATTTGTTTTCATCATTTTTTTCACTAGCTCATCAATTTCTTACGATTATTTGAACCTGTTATATATCTAAAGTTATAAATATAAGTTCATCATTTTTTGTGGAACTGCCCACTCTTGGTTAGTTGCAAGTTATGGATTATACAACCCTTAGATACCCGACCTAATCCATGTTAGTTTTAAGTGTTTGTATCTAAAATGTATATATCTCGTATAGCAGCATATATATTGGTAAGAGAATTAAGATATATTGTCATATTAGACGTATTTAATATAGACTATGGTTCACTTTTTTGTGTATACAGCTTTAGAAGAATAACATATTATGGATGCGTGAATGTATAATGATTAATGTCTTTAGCTTATTTTGGTCAATTGCACTTCTTCAAGAATCAAACAACTTCTATGCATTTTATATGTAAATTGCTTTGGTTTATTTGTTTGAAATTTTAATTAGCTATACAAACTTTTTAGTATTGGATTGGACTTTTACTTAGAATTTTAGCCCACCCGACCCAACTCGATCACAAACAAACAATAGCATTCTAATTTTTGGGTGAATTTGAATTTAAAATTTGCAAAATCGAAATGTATGTGTAGGGTGAGTTTAGCCCACCTGACTCATGTATACCCTTAGAGGAAACGAATGTGGTAAATGCTCAAGGATTTTAAATAGGCTTAAAGTTTTATGCAATTTGTTTCATCGCATAAATTTAGGCTTTCAAAACTAAATAAATATATCGAGCGAATTTTGTTATTCTATATTGAACACAAATAAGTATATCTAACACTACAAGTGGTGGTCATATTTTGGTATGGAAAGTATGACTTGAATAGTTGTACTGGTACTTGTATCAGGTCAGTGGTACATGTACAACTTTAGGGATACAAGTATAAGTTCAACGATATATGTACAAGATCAGTGTTACGTGTTCACGACAATGCCACCGTATGCCATATGATCGACATTGTAGATGGAATCGTCCGCTGCAATATGCTCATGGTTAACGACAACATCGTTGGCTTGTTGAGCGTCCGACCATTGATCGAGTCGTGGTTGAACTGACTAGCGTTGAAGAGATTATCGTTGTTGCTAGTAGTGTAGTCTATATTTTGGTCAAACTCTAAGCAACAGTTATCGGCAGAATTATGGATAGCAACACCTATTCCATCCATCCCGCGGTGCAACATCCATCTTTGCACCCAATGTAGTCAAAATCGCGCTTTAAATCTTATAAACTTACGGTTTTACATTTCTAGGTCACCAAAATACTTTTACGCATAATCTCCGTTTTTATAACTAATGTAGTTAAAAACTATGCTTTAAAGCTTAAAAACTTATGGTTTTATGCTTCTAGATCACCAAAACGCTTCTACGTAGAAACGCGCTTTTGACTACATTGTTTGCACCAGATGGTTTCCGGCCGCCTTGGAGTGATGAAGCCAATGGTTTACGGCCACCGTCGAGTTCTGCAGAGGACATGGTGGAGTTGCTATGTTTTCGAGAGGAAATATGAGGAATATGGGAGAGCGAATGACGCTTTCCTCATCCAGCATGATTGCTCATTCCCAATGCAAACCTAATTATTATGGGAACTTCCCCCATTTACATAATTAAAAATAACCCAATTATCCCGTCCATTAATCCTAGCCGTCGGATATAGTAAGGAATGGACGTCTGCTAGAGTGGGCATAAAAAACCAGACCCCCTTGTGGGTAGTCACACTATCATGCCCCTAACACTAGCTACACCTATATGAACATTTCGTTTTGATTATTTTTTTATTTCAAGGGGTTAACCATAATTACTGCAGATTGTAAAAGGGAAGGCAACGCTTGTCATTAAAAAATAGAGGAAACACACACGTGTGGTGCTGCTCCATCCACCCTCACCACAAGTATCATGAAGCAGACCACAAAATACAGACCAAATTTACATCAACCCACACCACAAATAGTATAAAGCAGACCAAAAAGCTCATGAAGATGCTTGGAACATAGCTATCACAAAATTCATAAAGCAAACCATTAACCTCGAAGCATAACACAAGTTTCCTAAAGCATACAAAAAACCTCACAAAGCAGACCACAAGTTCACTAAAGCAAACCAGAAACCTTATAAAGCAAACCACAAGTTCCCTGAAGTAGAGAATAAACCTCTTAAAGCTGACCACAAGTTCCATGAAGCATTCCATAAACCTTATAAAGCAAATCACACGTTTATTAAAGCATACCACAAGTTTCTTAAAGTAGACTAGAACCTTATAAAGCATATTACAAGTTTTCTGAAGCAAACCCGTCACCTCATAAAGCATGCCACAAAATTCTTAAAGCAGAATAGAAACCTCATAAACTTAACCTATTTGTAAACCTTAAAAAATTTAGGTATCAAAATGTAATAAATATAATATTTAGGTACTAAAATATAATTTTCAACATTATTTTTAGAACTTATATGCAAAAAATTATTTTAGGCACTAAATCTTGAAATCCATTAAGTTTAATTACCAAAATATAATTTACATATGAAATCCAACACATGTGACAGAGGGGAATGAAGATGCTCCTATGAGTGAATAGTTATCATAATTATGTTAGTATGGTGATAACACTATGCCATGCTATATATTATACATGCAGTCCTACTTCAAATAGTCAGACGCAATGCAGGAAAAAACTAAGTTTAAAGGCTAAAATTGGGTTAATTACATCAAATACCACTTAAATATTACTTTCGTTGTATACTAACCACTTATATTTTTTTAGTTGCAACTAAACCAAAAACGTCGATTTATGGTTGCACCGTCGCATTTTCCATCCACAAACTTAACGGCGGGTACCAAATTGCAATTTTTAGTACCAAATCAGCATTCCAACTCGGCCTGACTGCTTGGTTAAAAAATTTCCTATTTTCCTTCTTTTCCTCCTCTTATCTCCATTAACATTCCTTCTCTCCTCGGGTATTTCTTTTCCTTTCCACCCATCTTACCCACACCAGCAGCCCTCCTTTTACTGCCATTAAAAACTTATATACAGACCATAGTCCATATACCCCATTCATTCCAACGTTCATAAACAGCGTTGGGGGATACAAGTAAGTTGTTGATTTAAAGTTCTTCTTTAAGATAATATATAACAATTGTTAAGTCAATTAACTAGTAATCATACTTCATACCCATAAAAACGTCCACTATCTATAGATTTGGACATACTTCTTATTAATAAACGGTAGATGATCCACGATTAAACCTCTCCCAACAACTCGAGTTATTGGGATCATATCAACTGGTTCTTGACATATATGTTAAACTCAATAGAAAGCAAACTAAGTGATTGTTTATTGAAAGTGAAAGACAGAACATAAATACAATTTAGCATAGCTTCCAACTAGCCCACTCTCAAACCCCACAATCTCACAACCCTTAAGAATAGCCAACTGATCTAACAAAACCTCAACTTCACTCTACCAACTAAAACACTCACAGCATGTGAACTGACTAACAATCTAATTTACTAACCTCTAATTCCTGTTTTGCAACCACGACTAACTCGCAAACGACACCACACTGTTAAAGCTCGCGTGACACACGACATGAGTGCTTATAATTATCTAACATTTCTGGCTTTCACCCATGAAATAACTATGAGATAATACTATTACAAACTTTAATGAATTTAACTACTTAGTAGCTCGAGAATCTGCTGATTAAATTGATCTTACTAAAAGAAAAGGAAAAAACCAGCAGCTCTCAATTTTATAAAATTCCAACCCGCAACAATGAAGCCAGAAGAGAAAAATCCCCTGCACGAAGTTCGACTAAGGGGAGCTAAAAAAATCCATGATTCATCGAACAAAAGCTTCCACCAAAATCATTAATCCTAGCTGATACCGACAACTCCTAACCATGATACTTAAAGACCAACCTAATTCAGCTAGTAATGTATATGCATGAGTCAAATAGTAAAGAACAAAAATTTTGAGGTAACCATGCAATCGATTGTAGAGGGAGAATGAAAATAATGAACCAGTGATGCAGCTACATGTTTTGTTGAGTACAGGAAACCACGAAGCAAAATTTCTTGGATATTTCTTGCAGCGCTCCAAGTGTTATTTATGTCACCCTTTTATTTGCTTTGTTATTTGGCTGGGAATGAGATCATTTTTTCAAATATAGTGTCGGAAGCAAGGGGAAAGGAAGACGGAATTATCAACCGCTTTTTGTGCTCGGAAAAGAAATCTTCAGATGTGGGCCATTGAAAACTTGGTGGCCCCTTATATGACTCAGCAACCAAGTTGAGCTGGAATGCTCGCATGACACGGAAAATTATCATAAGATACCCATTGTTAAGTTTATGGACGGAAAATATGACGGTGCAACCGAAAGTAGATTTATGTGATTTAATTGCAACTAAAATATGTTAAGTGGTTAGCATGCAACAAAAATAATATTTAAATGGTATGGGGTGCAATTAACCCGCTAAAATCCTACGTTTATGCGCTTTGGACCTCCAAAAGATTGTAGCTTTTGTTCAAAAAAAAAAATTTGCACCAAAACTCTCTGTAAAAGTAATCAAGCCTCGTAAAAACCTTAGAAGTGAGAATTTAAATTGCTTTTTAGGTTGTTGATATTAGATTATTAGGATAATATTGTAGGGCGTGCAATGGTTTACTTCGAATCAGACCGGACCAAACCTTGAGAACCACAGTCCAAAAGTAAAAAATATATATATATATATATATATGGTTCGGAACAAGATTGCATTTGGTTTAATGAGGTTTGGTTTGGTCCGGTCACAATATAAATCAGACTCATTCTCTTTCAGTATTTATAAAATTCATATAACCAATGACTGGACTGCATTATATTCGGTCGGTTTGGTACAGTGTGGTCTGTTTTGGAACAAATTGTTGCACACCCAACCATATTGGGTAGGGTTTGGTTCATTGTTTGCTTGCCAAAAGATAAAAAAGACGCATTTTATTTGTTTTTTATTAGGGTTATCCTTTCAGCCTTTTTTTCTACGAATTCATTATCCCTAATTCATTGTCACTTCTTCTCCATTCTCGTCTTTTCTCTGCCTCCAAAACCAGGACATGCTGCATATAGATTTCTACCACTAGTGCCATTTCCCATCCCTTCAACTCCCACCCCCACCTTTGTGACTATGTTGTCATCCAAACTCGTCTCCTTCCGCCTCCCATTTGTCGTCACTTTCACTTATTAGGAAAGGTTGCCTACAACTATTATAACTTCATCATTTGTCGATGGTTTCCTCTTCTCATTTTCCCTAGCAAAAGCAGGAAGAAGGCGGTGAATGCTTGTTTAAACGTCTATTTAATTCAGTTTAAGCGTGTGAGAGTGATCTTTAATATATAAACTAGTTCACTTATTTGTTTATATTTTACAAAATAAAAGTTATCATTAGAAAATTTCTACCAAATTTATAGAATGTTTAAACGTGTATACTTTTACGCTTATGCTTTTACCATTCATTTTGCTTTTACATAAGAACTAGACTTTGCGACATTGGTCAGACCCTCAACCATTGTTTTAAAGTATATTGCCCGCAACATTGGCGGAGGCAGGCCCTTTGGGCCTTGTCCCGAGACAGGGGTAAATTTCTGAGAAACAAAATACCCTAATATATAGGTAGTATTAGGGTGCCTTCTACGGTACCCCAGGTGAAATCCGGGGTACCATATACATTGAGTATGAAAACTCTATCTAGACCTCGAATTAGCAGAATTTTTGGCATGATACTATACCCTAACCCTTAATGAGTGAACCCTAGATCCTAATTATCTAAATCATAAACTATAAACCCTAAGATGGTGCATTAATATTTTTGCCTATATTTGGACGAATCATAACCGTCGATTATTGTTTCTAATTAAATTGATCTTGGGGTATAAGATTTAGAGAATAAAGACATAGATTTTGATCTTTAAGGGTTAGAGTATAGTATCATGTCCGAAAGATCAGTTAATTCAAGTTCTGGATAGCATTTTCTTACTCAAGGTATGCAGTACCCCGGATTTCACCCTGGGTACCGTAGAACTCCCCGTAGTATTAGAGTATTTTGTCACTATAACACAATTCATTACTTGTTCAAAATGACTATAAACTAAATTCTAATTGCAACAAAGACCTAATCGGATCTCTTTTCTTCTTATGCCTATTCGATCTTTTCCCCAACAAGCCTGAAATTGTCTAGCGAAAACAACAATTCCACTAGTTTTGATTCTACCAATTACAACTGCAAGTGTAAAAAAAGCATTTTCAACTTTGAGTTATATTAAGAACAAGTTTCCAAGTCGATTTGGCGGCTAGTTTGCTAATGCTTATTTAGTGAGATACATTGAAAGAGACTTGTTTAATAGTGTAGACAACGAATGTTTTTGCGTTTCTTTCACAATATGAAATCTCTTCGTGATTGTTTCTGAAAACTATGATTGTATAGTCGGTTATTTTTAATCTATGAATGAATTATTTGGATATAATTAATTTTAACTATTTTTACATTAAATAATGTTTAATTAGATACTTATATATTTAAGTTATGAAAAGAGAATAGGAGTGGTTTGAAATGCCGCCTCCGCCACTGGCCCGCAGCCCCCTACCATTGCCCCATAGGCTATAACCATGACTCCATGAGATTAGCATGGCATGGCTAATGAAGTATTATATGAAGAAATCAGGAAAAATATATCAAACCTGTAATTGAAATCTCGAAAGACTAGTATGAGATCTAACTAGCTATAATAAACTAGATTAGGGCCCGGGCTCTTGGTCGGGAGAGTTTGATTTTCAAATATATGTATAGTAAACATTGAGGTATATTTTTTTTATGGTTCATGTTGTTGGTGATTGAAGTAACTATTTAATTTGGTAAGTTCTCCATGAATAATATAGGAAAGTATTTAATGTATTTGACTAATGAAGTTTAAAAAATGACAAACAACGTCCAACTACACTAACATAAATACATATTTGCAAACAAAGTCATATCTATATAAAAATGTCTAAGAAAAACAATGATAAGAGTTGTTTTATATCATACATGCATAATCAATCTTCGGTATACGATAATCTTTTTTTTTTTCCTTTTCCGTTGACTTTAGTGTGATCAATGATATAATGAAACAAAGTATATAGTTAGAGTGTCCTTAAAAAGAAACAAACTAACTCATATAGTCATGGTTTCATTGACTTTAGTGTATTCAATGATATAATGAAACAAAGCATGCAGTTGTCCAGTTGGCAAGTTCAACTACTAGAGCAACACATAAAAAGCTAAATCAAACCGAAAAGAAGGCAAAAATTAAAAGCAGTATACCTAACATTTTGGGGGAAATCCACAACAATAAAAGTCATTGTAGCTCTTACTCAAGTTAGAAAGACTTTGATTTAATGGTAAGTAAACAATGATATGTAGTGCTTAAGAGGGAAGATGAGACCTTACAATGTTTATTAATATGCATCTTAGTTTCATAAAATTAACATCATTAAAAATTTATGTGTTGAATAGAAATCAATCAAAGTTTGGAGCCTTTGTAAAATGTAAGTTATGAGCAAATGAGAAGTCTCAACTCTCAAGCATCAACATGCTTGAAAAAATAAATCTATTATACCAAACATAAAATCATATCTTGCATCAGAAAAAAAAAAAACAAAAAAGTAGTAATTCGATAACCAATATAAGAATCAATATGGACACAATATCTAACCAAGAGAAGAGAAAGCGAAAAACATAAATTGTTGTGTATAGCTCCTGCTCACGATATTCAAAGTGAAAAATATCATAAAAATTATTAACCAATAAAAGGGAACGGTAAAGGGGAAATGCATCAATTTGAACCTGAGAGGAATTAATATCCTACACCATCATATATAATGATATATTATATCTCGGAACATCATAAAAAAAATCTATCTAAATGAAAAAGTATACTAAATGGAATCTAATGTAAAAGTAACGATGACGATAGATATTATATCCACCCAAGGAATAATAAAGTAAATCATGTTTCTTAGAGACTTCTCTCGATAGAACCACTCTATTATAAAACCCATTTCGTCAAATAATTGTATCATATAGAGTTTTTAACTTAAATTTGAAGTGCTTATAATTAGCTATTTCAACTCATGAATGATTTAATTATATCATTTGGTAAAAGAAAATAATTTATAAACTTGAGAGTTATTTCGTTTGTTGTCAAATAATTTGAACTAAAAGTATGAAAGTGCTTCAGAACTGTTATTTTATTCATTATTATTAAAAATTGCTATTTTTATTATAATATCTAAGCATTTCTAGGCGAGCTAGGAGATAGAAAAATGCCCAATGATCACCGTACGCCTAACATGTTGTTGAACCTCAATAATTATAGCAAACTTTGAGAGCATCTTATAAATTTGGTCACTTTAATTTTGGTATAATTGATTACATCATGAAAGCGATCAATCAAAGGGTCTTTCTTTACGATTTTGATAAGTTGTCCCCTACTGCACAATTAGTATGACTAAATTGTAATAAGATAATCATAATTGAATTTTGAATAGATAGCACAAAAGATTGAACTAACTCAAGTAGGGTTTTAGCTACTCAGTACTTCATATTTGCATGTAGATAGCTACTTCAAAGAGTTCAAATATTGATTGAGTTTGTTGAACTTTACCTAACGAAACTATGATATCAATCGCAAGATGTGATGCTTTTTGGAGAAATAGGGAGAATATGTTGGTGACATCAAACCTAACATGGATGCAGTTGAATTTAAGTGATAAGCAACATTTATGGTCAATAGATTATACATGAAAAATATATTTAGCATTCCCATAAGTTGGTATGAAGCAGTGAATAGTTAGAAATTGAAAGCTAGAAACAAAGTTGATTTAATAAATAACTGAAGGGTTACAGGTATAATTTGCCCCTCTACTTTGCAAAGTTATCAAACACGCCCCTCTATAATGTTTCACATCAATTTTGCCCTTATACTATAACAAAGTTATCAAATCTACCCTTCCATCCATTTTTGTGTCAATTAACCATTATCTTGGTCAATTATGGCTTAATAAATTTAACCTGAGTGCAAAATTACTTAAATGCCCACTTCACCTTCCTCCACGGCAGCAGCAAAACACACTTCGCCGCCGATTCACCGCGAACCACCTCGTCAAGCCCTAGAGCCTTGCGCTAGAAGCTGTGGAGAAGGCAATTGCCGCCACGAATCTCTGTTTCGGTGATTGGTGGGTTTTCTCCTTTGATGGGTTTCTTATTATCATGAAATATATGAACCCCTTCCCTGATTGCAAAAGATGTAGATTGTGGCAAAGAATGGGAATTGTTTCCTCTGTACTAGAACGTGAGGGAGACAGACAACCTTGAGATATTGGAATTTTCTATTTTAATATCCTTCCTTCTTCCATTCTTTGCATCTAACGGAAAAAAAAAATGTCGGGGCCTCTCACATCCTTGCCCGCCTTTTGTCTACTACTCTCTGGCCGACGTCCATCAATCGCCGGATAAGGCTTGACAGTCATCAGGAAGGACGTTTAAGTAATTACACACTATATTTAAATTGATTCAGTCCTAATTGACCAACGGTCAACTGACAGAAAAGTGGATGGAAGGGTAGATTTGTTAACTTTGTTATAGTATAAGGGCAAAATTGATGTGAAACATTGTAGAGGGGCATGTTTGATAACTTTGCAAAATAGTGGGACAAATTATACCTATAACCCATAACTGAAACTGATATTGTGAAAAAGAAAACAAATGCTTAGAGCATAGCTATGGATGAGAGTGTTACATTAAACTCTCAAAGAGAAAGCAAGTAACCATTAATAGTTAGTTGTGGATATTGAAATAGTTAACTATGATGAATACTATATACAAGGTGATTAATACTTGGTCCTTATCTTGAACATTGCATCATGCTCATAAAAATTATATCATTAATTACATTATTGAAATAAGGGGTCGTATGGAGTCTTGATTGTTATTTTTAGATTGCTAAAATAAATACATTTTTCATAATACAACACACATGTTTTTATTTTTGTTCATACACAATTGTGAATTATTTGCTTGATTTGACTAAACTATCACTCAAATTGAATGATTAAACAATTTTAAATTTTAGTATAGACCATCGAGATAATTGGTATCGGTGTTTGTCATGTTTATTTTTCTTGAAATGTATGGTACCCGTGTTCTTATGTCGTCGTTCAACACTTCAATTCAATGCACAACATTCCAACCAATGATATTTGTGTTGAGATTTTAAGAATATCCTTCATTTATAAGTCAAAAAAAAATCTAAATTGATTATAAAAAATATGAAAATAGAATTATCAAACACCACAAAATACTTATAGGAGACTTAGCAGGCTAACTAACCGTGATAGAAAAGTACTCCGTTTTTCATAATTTTAACTTCCTCGATGTTTTGGATTAATTAAGTACAACAAATGTGTCTAGTCTAATTGGTTATAATTCTTGTCTTTGATGGAAGAGACCACAGTTGAAATCCTAGCATTGATATCTTATTGTATGAAATAAAAAATTGATTGTGTAGACGAAAATATTCTTCCTACTTTCACTCGTTGCGAGAAATTTGAAATGGAGCAAATCAAACTCTTTAAAATGTATTATAAGCAGTGTAGATTCTTAACCTTTGCTGATGGAGTAGGCTGGAAGGAAAGCCCACATGTAACAATTAGCAGACACTCAGACAGCGTCCCACCGCCGCCGCCAATGCGGCGATCGACGGCGAAAGGACTAATTTCCCGTTGATGTCAGCAGTAACGGCAGGTAAAAATTTCCCAAAAACACCTCAAGCATTAATCGTCATCGTTAAAACATTGCTGTTCAACCGTCAAAGTCGTTTCTTTCCCTTGCCTTTCCTTAATTCAGATCAGCCTCACAAGCTCACTTTAAGGCGAGGGTATTCCTGTCACGGAACGTTCAAACATGGACTTGTAAGTTCTAATGTCAATTAACAAAACACGGATCTAAATCTTGAAAACCAAAACGGAAAATCTCAAACCCTTTCACTTCACCCTTCCCTCCTCACTCTCCGTTCGTCCGCTCCTTCTTCCGCTCATTCTCCGTGCTGGCTGCTCTTGCTGGGCATTTGATATGCGATCCGATTCGAGGCCGGAAATTGAGCGATAACATTTCGTCGATTTTGCGTTTGTAGATCTCAGTCAAGTTGCTGAGCCACGCGACGAAATTGACTCGGGAATGGCTTCTTCGGAAGCCGATTCCCGCTTAAGCAAAGTCGTAGCTCCTGCCCTAGAGAAGATCGTCAAGAACGCATCCTGGCGGAAACACTCCAAGCTCGCTCATGAATGTAAATCCGTCCTCGAGAGGCTCACTTCTCCGAACAAGCAGTCCTCTGCCGCCGATGCTGATCCGGAAGCTTCCATCCCCGGCCCGCTTCACGACGGCGGGACGACTGAGTACTCTCTTGCTGAATCCGAATCCATCCTCAGTCCTCTCATCAATGCTTGTGGCACTGGATTCCTCAAGATCGTGGATCCGGCCATTGATTGCGTTCAAAAATTGATTGCGCATGGCTACTTGCGCGGCGAGGCGGACCCGACGGGGGCCACGGAGGGCAAGCTGCTGGCTAGACTGATCGAATCAGTTTGTAAGTGCTACGATATCGGCGACGATGCAATCGAGCTTTCGGTTCTTAAAGCGCTTCTGTCTGCGGTGACATCAATTTCCTTGCGGATACACGGAGATTGCTTGCTGCAGATTGTGAGGACTTGTTACGATATTTATTTGGGGAGCAAGAACGTGGTGAATCAAACCACGGCTAAAGCTTCCTTGATACAAATGTTGGTCATTGTGTTCCGGAGAATGGAAGCGGACTCATCCACGGTTCCAATTCAGCCCATTGTTGTGGCCGAATTGATGGAGCCAGTTGAGAGATCGGATGCGGATGGGTCTATGACGATGTTTGTGCAGGGTTTCATCACCAAAATCATGCAAGATTTTGACGGAGTTTTGAACGCTGGGGCTCCCAGTAAGATTACACTAGGAGGACACGATGGGGCATTTGAGACTACAACGGTCGAGACCACCAACCCAGCAGATTTGTTAGATTCCACGGATAAGGATATGCTAGACGCCAAGTACTGGGAGATTAGTATGTACAAGACGGCATTGGAAGGTAGGAAAGGGGAATTGGCAGACGGGGAAGTGGAAAGAGACGACGATTTAGAGATTCAGATTGGTAATAAATTAAGGAGAGATGCCTTCTTGGTATTTAGAGCACTCTGTAAGTTGTCCATGAAAACACCTCCTAAGGAGGCATCAGCGGATCCCCAGTTGATGAGAGGGAAAATTGTGGCCTTGGAGTTGTTGAAGATCTTATTGGAGAATGCTGGGGCTGTTTTTAGGACCAGTGACAGGTAGCTTTCTCTGTTTATGTTCTCACATATGTTCACGTGGATACTCTCAAATGCTTGCTGTGTTTTCTTCTAACAGCTTATTAACTACAATCACTTGAATGCACATACTCAGAGGATTAAGCTGCACTCTGATAGTGTCTTAGGGTGGTGTTTGTTGGAAGTTTGGGTTTTGCTGGAGCTTGAAGATGTAGGGTTTTTGTTATGTCTTACATCCTTGGAACAATACGCTCCTAAGCTGGTTAAGCTGGTGGAAGCCCTTGCTGGATTACTATCCAAAGTTGATTTTAATTCTATAGAAATTAATCAGAGTCTACTTATTTGAATTGTTTCTTGTAACTTCTAAGTCTATTTTCGATAGACTCATGCTAAGGTTCCACGCACTTAGACCTCCACCAACAAGTGGATTATTGCCTATCAGGTTTTTTGTTCGGCTGATTAGACTTCCTCAACGCTACAAAGTATCTTGACGTTGGTTCAAATGTTGTCAATTCAGTTAAGAACTGATGGTGGCGGAATGCAACTGACTAATACATTTAGAGCCTTGTCTTTTCACCTATATAGTACTTATGCAGCTGAATGTTGGTTAGATGCTTTTGTCTGCACCTTACCTCTATAACAACCCTTCGGGTATGCACAAAGTTTGAGCTTCCATCTCTGGTTCAAGGGAGCTTGTCAAGTTTGGGAGGGCAATTACAGAGATATTGTCAAGCCCTTGAGTTTGCCCTCCTAACAGTGCATTGACATTATGGCTGGTTCGCTGCTATTCTCCTTGTACTTGATGATGGCAATCATAGAGCGACTGCAAAGTTCAGGCACCTTGGATATTTAATACTATTTTTGTCAATCCTTATTGACCTTGTTCACTGTCTTAGATGTGATTTCTATTCTCTGCTTAGTGTCAACGTGAAGCAAATTTTATAGCTCTCGAAAGCTGGTCACTCTAAGATAAATATAGGGAATTATCAATACTATAAATCTTGATTGATTCTAGTGTACAAATTCTAGCTTCACAAAATTGCTACATCTGCTTCTTTCTTCTATTAGTTGTGAATTCCATTACAATTTTTGTTTGGATTTCAGTCTGTATGACTATTAAGGTGAGTTACTTCCTATTTTAGTTAGGAGTTTCCTGATAAGTGTCAATCCATATCAATAATCGGATTATGATTTTGTCAGTTTATTCAGTCTGGATTTGTTATCCATTTATTGAGATTCCTATAAGAACTTCATGGGAAATAAGTTTCTGACTTGTGCCGTATCCTTAATGCAATACAGGTTCTTAGGTGCCATCAAGCAATACTTATGCTTATCATTACTGAAGAACAGCGCTTCAAGTCTCATGATCGTTTTCCAACTTTCTTGCTCTATTTTTGTGAGTCTTGTGTCGAGGTTTAGGGCAGGATTGAAAGCAGAAATTGGTGTTTTTTTCCCAATGATAGTGCTCAGGGTTCTTGAAAATGTTGCACAACCTAACTTCCAGCAGAAGATGATTGTGCTTCGTTTCATTGAAAAGCTCTGTGTGGATTCACAGATCCTGGTGGACATCTTTATTAACTATGATTGTGATGTCAATTCGTCAAATATATTCGAGAGGTATGTTAATTTGTTCCTTCATAGCTCTGAATTTAAAGTTTTTCTGTAAATATCTGGTTGGGTAAACTTAATATTGATCGCTTGCTTTTGCAGAATGGTCAATGGACTTCTTAAAACTGCACAAGGGGTACCTCCTGGTACTGCAACATCACTTATGCCGCCTCAGGAAGTGACTCTGAAACTTGAGGCCATGAAGTGCCTGGTGGCTGTTTTGAAATCAATGGGAGATTGGGTAAACAAACAGTTACGCATTCCAGATCCTAGTTCTGCCAGGAAATTTGATGTAGTTGAGAATAGTCCTGAAAGTGAAAGTCTTTCCATGGTCAACGGAAACGGGGAAGAGCCAGCTGAAGGATCAGATTCTCAGTCTGAAGCATCGACAGAAGCTTCTGACGTTTCGTCCATTGAGCAACGCAGAGCTTACAAACTGGAACTTCAGGTAGGAATTACATAGCTTGTAGTACCTTCTTAACTTTGTGTATATCAATGTGTTCTGCTACCAATGGAGTCTAATTTGCAATTTGTGGCAGGAAGGTATTTCTCTATTCAATCGGAAACCAAAGAAGGGAATTGAATTTCTTATCAATGCCAATAAAGTTGGAGATTCGCCAGAGGAGATTGCAGTTTTTCTAAAAAATGCTTCTGGCTTGAACAAGACTCTCATTGGTGATTATCTAGGAGAGAGGGAAGATTTGCCGCTGAAAGTCATGCATGCCTATGTAAATTCTTTTGAGTTTCAAGGCATGGAGTTTGATGAAGCTATAAGGGCCTTCCTACAGGGCTTCAGGCTACCTGGTGAAGCACAGAAAATTGACAGAATCATGGAAAAGTTTGCTGAGCGTTACTGCAAGTGCAACCCAAAGGTTTTCATTAGTGCTGATACAGCCTACGTTCTTGCTTACTCGGTCATATTGCTCAATACTGATGCTCACAATCCTATGGTGAAAAATAAGGTAGGTCCTTTTATATATAATTATATAGGGCGGAGAGTTATCTTGTGCTGTTTCGATAACGTTGTCTGAGCTTTCTTTTCCTTCTCCATGCAGATGTCAGCAGATGATTTTATCAGAAATAATCGTGGCATTGATGATGGAAAAGATCTCCCCGAGGAATACTTGAGGTCATTGTATGCAAGGATATCGAAAAATGAGATAAAAATGAAAGAGGATGGTTTTGATGCCCAACAAAGACAGTCTACCAACTCTAACAGAATTTTAGGCTTGGATAATATTTTGAACATTGTAGTTCGTAAAAGAGGTGAGGACATACGCATGGAGACTAGTGATGATCTCATCAGGCATATGCAAGAACAATTTAAAGAAAAAGCCCGCAAATCAGAGTAAGCACTTGTGTGTTTGGCTATTTTCTGGAAGTTCTTTGTTTAGCTGTGAGTATGACATTGGCAAACTATTAAAGGAAACAGTTGCTCTGTTTGTGTTTCTATTGATCACTCCACATATCTGTGCGGTAAAGTTTTGGCAGTTAACATCTCTGATTTTATTTGTGTTTTGAATACTTATTAGGCAGTATAACATTTACAAATATCTTGCAGAGAGCCTATCGTATTTCTTTAATCTTTCCTTGTGTGAACAGCACATAATTTCTTCTATGAATTTTGTTTATTCCTAATGCACTATTGTGTTGTGAATCTAGTGTTGGGAGATAGCTGTGATATGTGTCTCATCTTTGTTTGTTGCTGGCTATATTGTAGGTCAGTTTATTATGCAGCTACAGATGTAGTTATCCTTCGTTTCATGGTTGAGGTATGCTGGGCTCCCATGTTAGCTGCCTTCAGTGTGCCTCTTGACCAAAGTGATGATGAAGTGGTGATAGGTCTTTGTCTTGAAGGTTTCCGCTGTGCTATCCATGTTACTGCTGTAATGTCCATGAAGACTCACAGAGATGCATTTGTCACTTCATTAGCAAAGTTTACTTCCCTTCACTCTCCCGCAGACATCAAACAGAAAAATGTTGAGGCAATCAAGGTTGGCTGTCCCAAAGGGAACTTTTATTTTGTTACATACATTGATCCAAGTTATCTATTGAAATAAATGTTCTCTTTGAGTGGATTACTTTCTCTATGAACCTATGATTATCATGTGCTTGAGTGGATAAATTGTTTCCAATATGGTTTGGGCTAGTTTATATTTGTTATATCCTTACTTGGTGGTGAAACCTTTAATTCAGGATACCATTTGTCTTTCCGTGAAAATAATTGTTCTGAACTGATTGTTCATTTGATTAATGATTGTTTATGTTTTTTCTTTTATATTTACGTGTATTTGGCAGGCATTGGTTGCAATTGCAGATGAAGATGGAAACTATTTACAGGAAGCCTGGGAGCATATTTTAACATGTGTTTCTCGCTTTGAACATCTCCATCTTTTGGGAGAGGGTGCTCCTCCAGATGCAACATTTTTTGCCTTTCCTCAGAATGAGTCTGAAAAGTCAAAACCTGCCAAGCCGAATGTCCTTCCTGTTCTGAAGAAGAAGGGCCCTGGAAGAATGCAGTATGCTGCTGCTGCTGTCCTGAGAGGTTCATATGACAGTGCTGGTATTGGTGGGAATGCTTCTGGGGGTGTAACGTCTGACCAAATGAACAGTTTGGTTTCTAATCTGAATATGTTAGAACAAGTTGGGAGCTCTGAAATGAATCGCATATTCACACGCAGCCAAAAGTTGAACAGTGAGGCCATCATTGATTTCGTGAAAGCTCTTTGCAAGGTATCCATGGAGGAGTTGCGTTCTGCTTCTGATCCCCGGGTGTTTAGCCTTACGAAGATTGTTGAGATTGCGTAAGAATCTTTTCTATACATTGTCTCCTTCCTGGCTACTTCTTTCTTCAATGATTGCCTGGTGTGTGTGTATATATATGCAGCTGTTTGCTGATGTAACTGAGCTTTTGATCACAGGCATTATAACATGAATCGCATCAGGCTTGTATGGTCAAGCATCTGGCATGTGCTCTCTGATTTCTTTGTAACCATTGGCTGTTCTGAGAACCTCTCCATTTCCATTTTTGCAATGGACTCTTTGCGCCAGTTGTCAATGAAATTCCTGGAGCGTGAAGAGTTGGCTAACTACAATTTCCAGAACGAATTCATGAAGCCTTTTGTCATTGTCATGCGTAAGAGCAGTGCTGTTGAGATAAGAGAACTGATTGTCAGATGTGTATCCCAAATGGTTTTGTCTCGGGTCAATAATGTCAAGTCAGGCTGGAAGAGCATGTTCATGGTATTAAAAATCTACCATTTCCTTTGGTTTCAACATTCAATCGAATCTACCTTGGCATATAGGTTATTATCCAAACCTTACTTCTGCATGTTGTATTGACAACGACATTCATGGCCATTTTTCAGGTTTTCACAACAGCAGCTTATGATGACCACAAAAACATTGTTCTGTTGGCTTTTGAGATAATGGAGAAGATCATTCGTGACTACTTCCCTTATATTACTGAAACTGAGACGACTACCTTCACGGATTGTGTGAATTGCCTTATTGCTTTTACCAATAGCCGGTTTAACAAAGATATCAGCCTCAATGCAATTGCTTTTCTTCGATTCTGTGCTACCAAACTTGCTGGAGGAGACCTTGCTTCTTCATCAAGGAATAAGGAAAAGGAACCTTTGTCAAGACTCTCCCCGTCTTCTCCTCATCATGCAGGCAAAGATGGAAAGCAAGATAATGGGTATATTGATGATAGGGAGAATCATCTCTACTTTTGGTTCCCTTTACTGGCAGGTGAGATTTACGTATGGAATGCTTTGTAATCAAGAAGTTATTTTAAATGACATTCCAATGAACCTTGATCTAGAAGCTAATTTTCCATCTGGCTTATATTTGTGCAGGCCTGTCAGAACTTAGCTTTGATCCTAGGCCCGAAATCAGGAAGAGTGCCTTGCAAGTGTTGTTTGATACTTTACGCAATCACGGTCACCTATTCTCTCTACCTTTATGGGAACGAGTGTTTGAGTCAGTCTTATTCCCAATATTTGACTATGTGCGGCATGCAATCGATCCAACAGGGGGTGACTCTCCTGGACAAGGTATCGATGGTGATACTGGGGAGCTTGACCAAGATGCATGGCTCTATGAGACTTGCACATTGGCCCTGCAGCTGGTTGTAGATCTTTTTGTCAAGTTCTACAGCACTGTAAACCCACTATTGAGGAAGGTTTTGAAGCTATTGGTGAGTTTTATTAGACGGCCACACCAGAGTCTTGCTGGTATTGGCATTGCTGCCTTTGTGCGGTTGATGAGTAATGCTGGTGATCTGTTCTCTGACGACAAGTGGCTAGAAGTGGTGCTCTCTCTAAGAGAAGCAGCCAATGCAACACTTCCTGATTTCTCTTTTCTAGTAAGCGGAGAGCCTGCGGTGCACAGCTACAAACATGCTGGTTCAACTGAGCAAAGCAATGTAGAAAATGGAGAATCTGCAGATGTTCATGAGAGATTGATGACACGTCTTTATGCTGCAATATCTGATGCAAAGTGCCGTGCTGCTGTCCAACTTTTGTTGATTCAGGTAAGTTCTTTCCTTCTATCTTCGTATATATGTTCTTGTGAGTTCTACCAATATATTTGTTCTGGGGAGTGCGGTGTTATCCATATGAATGGATTGCATTTCACCTGAATGCTCTAACCTGTCCCAATCAAACTCCCGCTTCACATTCTCCGAGTATTCCATCCAATCCCAGCTTGACCTGTTCTATCTCAATTCTGTGTAATGTTTACTCGTATTCATGCTATTTCGACTCCTCTATTAAGAACGCACCTGGACTTATTGCGAGCCTTCATCTCTTAAATAAGTTACATCATTCTTTTTTTTTTTTTTTTGGTTGAAGTTATATCATTCTTTATTTATTCATAAAGTGATTACTCTTTATTTCTTCCAAATAAAATTGTGATTTTGCATATGTTCTCTTCTAATTGCATATCCGAATGGTAGACTGAGAGAAACAAGGATCTAGGTGTTCTCGGATTATTACTATTGATTTGGATTAGGTAGATCAATTAGGGATCGATCAACATGGGATTAGAGAAAGGTTTTGGGAATAGGAATTTGGGAAGGAAGAGGTAGAAAGGGAGAAGTGGCGGTAGCCAAGAGGAGATGGGGGAGAGAGTTTACCGGTTTGAGAAAGAGGGGTAGGTTTAGGAATTGATTACTCTGATTAACCCTGCTCCCATAATTCACACTTAAAAACATATATATCCTGACAATTCCCTACAACTACCGAAACTACTACTTCCTAACAAAATAATCCAAATAATTCCCAGCAAAGTCATAAACAATGATAAACCGACAAATGAATCCAAATAATTATATCCCGAATATTCTTGTTTCTGCCATAGACCTACTGCTACTCATTCTCCAGCCTGACTTGCATTTATGTGAATCATTTCCTGGGAGGAGAGCTTCTGCATATACTTATCTTAGCTGTTTATTGGCGCATCATTGGGACTCTATCTTATCTGTGGTTTTGCAGGCGGTGATGGAAGTTTACAACATGTATAGGCCTCAACTTTCAGCGAAAAACACACTTGTCCTGTACGATGCCTTGCATGACGTGGCATCCCATGCTCACAAGATTAACACGGACTCCCAGCTGCGGTCAAGGCTGCAGGAATTCAGCTCCATCACTCAAATGCAAGACCCGCCGCTATTGCGGCTGGAGAATGAGTCTTTCCAAATATGCCTGACGTTCTTGCAGAATCTCATACTGGACAGGCCGCCGAGTTATGACGAGTCGGAAGTGGAATCCTGCATGGTCAGCCTTTGTCACGAGGTGCTTCAGTTTTACATCATCACATCCCATGGTTCAGGACGCGCGCCTCCATCAGCATCATCCTCTCCAAACGAACCTCAACCTCGGTCCCTTATCATACCTCTGGGGTCGGGGAAAAGGAGGGAGTTAGCTGCCCGTGCACCCCTTGTTGTTGCGACTCTCCAGGCCATATGTAGCCTGGGAGAGACTTCGTTCGAGAGGAACCTGACTGGTTTCTTCCCACTTCTCTGGAGCTTGATCAGTTGTGAGCATGGGTCGAACGAGGTCCAGGTGGCTCTGAGTGATATGCTGAGCTCGTGGGTTGGTCCAGTATTGCTTCGTTCTTGCTGATTTGCGCGGAAAATTTCTCACTTTGGTAACTGCTCTGCAGAATACAATTTCTTGACCGGTTTGATGCGTTATCATATTTGTTCTTGTTTCGGGGACCGGATATTATATGGTAGATGGGGATGGGTAGTGTAAGGAAGAGTTTAGGCGGGATGTGGCCAATGCTTGTCTGTAGTTACTCGGGTAGGTTTGGATGCAAAATTAATTGATAGCAGGAGGAGTTTTGATTGATGTTGTAATGCTAGTTTAATCCTTTCTCTTTTGTTGTTTGTTTCCTTAACCTTGGTTTGGCCATTTCTGTTGCTCCAACACTCTTAGGTAAGCTTATGCTGCTCCTACAATAATCTCCTTGTGGAATTATTTGCTTCGTCGATGGTGCTTCCTTTTCTGTATGTTTATCTCGATACGTGTCGAGGCTCTGCTAGAACGATATCTTGTGTGTGTTTTGGTCAACAAAATCATGTTTAAGATTAAGCTACGGAATTCTGATTGAATGAATGGCGTCTGTCTCTTCTCTTGCATCAAGATCCAGTAGAATGGACTGGATTGCAACGGCAGGCAGATTGACTCAAGATGGATATGGTCCATAGTTTGGATGATCGTCCCTTTCCAACATGAATGTGAGATCTCTCCTGCACGAGCCTCTCCCTTGCTGTTAGAAATGTTTTTCTAGTGTTCCTAACGGTTGTTGTGTTTGTGAGATTGGGAATTGATCAAGGTTGTTAACCAGTAGGCTGACTCGGACCCGGTCGAGCTAGTGGGTTAAGGGTTAATGGATCACTCGATTTTGTCCGGAAATATGAAAAGAGTCATTATATTGTACTTATCCTGATAAATTATATCAAATCTCATCTAACATATGGATTCCAAGGATTGAGTTAGGCGAAAAGAAAAATCGAAAAATAGGCGCATTCCGCAAACCAAAGAAAAAAATGACACAATTTGAACTCCAACCCGGTACCTTGTAGCAGTCGACCCGGCGGGTGCGTGTGACCCGTTTTTCTCACCCGATCAGGGTCAAATAGGTCGACTGGCGGGTTGACAACCTTGGAATTGATAGATAATTGGGGTTTAGGAGAATTGGAGATATAATTAGGAATTGAGAGATAGAATTGAGGAAGCACAGATAGTACGGCCGAAGCCTTTAGAGAGAAGGAGAAACGAGATTGAGAGGAGAAGATTAGTGTAAGAAACACGGATCTAGGCGAGTACGACTAGGGTTCGTATAACGAGGATTTGATAGGGAGTTGGGGAATTGAGATAGGAATTAAGGATTTGGGGAACGAAACTTGAGGAAGAAGAAAGAGATCGATTCCTCTAGGGAGAGAGAGAGCTCGGGATTGGTAGGAAAAGAGAGATTAGGTTTAGGGAAAATAGTGATATGTTATTGCTTAATGAGAGAGACCCCATTAATACAGTTAATATATAATTGTTTCTTGGTGATCTGTTATTCTAACAACAATTAGGGATTTGGGGAAGATAATTGTTTCTTATAATCGAACAAAAGAATCAAAGTACATATTTATAGTTGAAGACTGGAAAAACCTAATAGACTATCTTAAAATGACTCAAAGACTACTAACCATATATAATAAAATCCTAATAATAGTAACAATGATAGACCCCCCCCCCCCCCCCCCCCCCCCCACCAACCTTGTCCTCAAGGTTGATCGACTCGTCCCACTTCTACACGTTGCCCGTGCAGTTCGCACTTTGTCTCATCCATTTCCTGCGATTCCTTTTTTCAATCCAGTTCCACCTCTTGTATTGGGCTTCTTGCACCGATCTTCGTGTACTGATCTCACTCTTCAAATTTCATTCCTGATGACCCAACCAACCTTAACGTCCTCGAAGTATTCAAACTCCAAATACGCCTCCTCCGTTTTTATCATACTCCAGCAACCCCAAGAACTCAAGGGTTCACTCTTGTTCAACAACTCATCCTTGAGTACGAACTCATCAAAACCATCAAACATCCCTCTCAAAGCTAGCCCATAGACCTGCCATGTTTCTCTAGGGCTATTGGGCCATATTCTCTTAAAAGCCCAGCTTCCAAGCTAGCATACTCATCTCCCTTTTCTCCAAGCCAATCTTCTTCATAACACAGGCCATCTTGAACTGAATTTGTCCATGCAGACGCATCCCACTTTCTTCTAGTCTCAGCCCAAGGCCATATAAAAGAGAACTCACCAGACAAGCCAATATGGGCGCTTAGAATGCGGCACATTCCGCAACCCAACAGTAACCCGAATTGACTAAAAGTCAATTCTTTCTTAGATAAAAAGACTCTTCGATCGATTAGTGTAGAATATCACATTTTTACTGTCTATAAATAAATAAGTGGACTTACAGATTTTCATTGCTATACCAAATAATCAATTTACCGACTACCCAGAAGGAAAACAATAGGACGAAGTGAGTCCCAACAGTACAAACAGACATCACAAGTCCCGACTCTCCAACCTACAAAACTGTTTTCCATCTCATTTGATCACGTCATATATATATTTAATAAAGTTACCAGCTCGGCGTATGGTGTCTGGATCCTTAGTCTATCCTCAGCCGCCGCATCTCCGATCGAAATGTGGGGCTCGAGTTCAACGTCCGTCTCGCAAGACTTCTTATGTCCTCCCTGGAACAGTCGTGCGAAATGCGTACTAGCTCCCATAATGCTCCTCCACTGATCATCTCCTTCGCATTCACCTCTACATTTTTTCAAGGAAGCACATGATACGTCGGGTTTCAAACCAGTGTGTGAGATAAGAGTGCGAGAGAGGCATGGAACTAGGAATCGTTACCGTGTTGTGCAAGGTGACATAGTGCAAGTTCGATATGGCGTCTGATTGGAGCTGCTTCATTATTGGCATTCTGTACAATCCAAGGAAGCGCTCCGTCGTCTATGAGAAGTGATCTTCCATTCTTCGTTCCTGTCGCACGTTTGACAATGACAACAACCAATGTTTTACTAGATACACGAAGCAGTTCGCCTGCAACATTCAGTTTCTACTTTGAGTAAGGTGGGATCTACCTTGAGTAGCTGCACGGGATTCACATTTTGCAAAGTTAGCTATGCCTCTTGCAACTTGTGAGAGAACATCAGCATGCCCACATCTCACCATTCCTAACAGGGCCTTTATTCCTCCTTCAGACTTCAGCTTCATTTGCAACTTATCTGGATATCACCGGGAATCCCATTAATAAAGTTTAAACCACGGAAACTAAAATGTACATTTCATCTATAAGATTCTGTACAAGGCTATGAGATTCAATAGAAGTCTCAGAAAGGTATATGGATGAAAATATGTACCATTGCCACAGAGATTTGCAATAGCACCAGCAACCATACGAAGAGTTTGCGGATCCTCGGCATCAGCTGCTGTCATGGTTAGCAAAGTGATACCTCCTTGAGTCATAATGAGCTCTTGATTAGTCTCTGCAAACAAGCAAAGTCAATACACATTTAGATGGGGAGAATTTGATATTAATTACTAATAAGCTAGAAAGTTGCGAGGACTTGCCGTTCATCGCAAGATTGGCAATTGCACCGGCAGCCACTCTGCGAACAGTTTCATCCTCAAATTTTCTAAGAAGCATCAACAAGGAGGTAAGACCACCGGCTTCAACTATCTTCTCCTGATTCGCTTCTGTAAAGGAAACATAAATCAGCAGCTATACATGTGGCAGATATCAACATAAATTGCTTTCTAAGGAAATGTTGGAGGATAAAAGGTGGGCAGGTAACAAACCTTCAGCAGCTAAATTGGCCAACACTTTTACTGCATGAATTTGAACGTTAGCATCCTCTGACTCCAGATAGGACAATATCTGATGCAGCCCAACTGCCAAATCAAATTTGGAAGAACAATTAGATGTCGTATGCCTGCTGGAGGATGGCAGTTCACGCGAGCGACACAAGTTTTTACCTTGTTCAAAAAGTGTGCCAACTGGTGCTTTCTCTCCGTTATTTACTGATGGAGAATCCGTTCCATTGAGACCATTCCCCGATCCAACTCTCTCCATATACCTTCTTGACTATAGATATAAATAAAACACAGTCAGTAGTTAGGACTTGCAAATTTATAGAAACACGCTTTGAGTGAAAACTAACGAGGGAGAAATATTAAGCTATAACTCAAATCACAAGCCACTTCAAGAAAATTTATGAATGAAAACATAAACACCATCAGAAAGTAGGACTGCGCCATGATTACTTCTCAACATCCTAACATCAAGCATAGAGTACCTGATCAGCTTCATAACTCAGCTGTAATAACTGACTTTTTAAAATCATAACTTCTTCCTCCAGCTTTTTCTTCTTCTGAGTTTCGACCTCCAGAAGTTGGTGAATTCTTAATATCTCTCCATCTCCACCTGCCTAGAACATAAGAAAAAAATTATAAATTCATGCAAATCATCTTATCCTTGAAGAAAAGCAGAGTTGATTGTACTCGGGGGAAAAAAAAGAGAGTTCATTAATGCTAATGCTAAACCAGGGGTAAGATAGTGACAGATTCCATATGAAAATAAAATCCTTGATAAACTGCAAAAAGTTCACACCTCAGACTGCATCAATTGACCCATCCGAGTATTAAGTTTGTTAACTTCCTCTTCAGATGCCTTTCTTCGTTGAGTTTCATTCTGGAGCAATTTTCTTACTTCGGCAACCTCATCAGAAACCGAAACAACCTGATCCTGCAAATTTATTACTCATTTGTGTGAAGCAAATACAGAAGGTACTATCAACATGGAATAGCTCTGTAATATTGATTTACCCTAGTCGGGGATCTAGTCGTGTGCCTGGAATTTAATAACCAGCTCCATGACACATGTTTGAGTTCATATACTACCTCACTTTTGGAACCACGGATGGGTTCTCTTAGGGTAGAACAATTAAAAAGTCTACGAACAAGAACCCCAAATTCATAACAATTGTTGGCATGATTAAAATGATGTATATCGTAAGACTTGCATCTAGAAAATGGCAAGTTGTATCAATCATATGACAGTCACATATAATATAGAAGTTAAACTGCTAAGAACTGTTGAGACCACTATCGCCGGTCATGATAATGTAGCAGTGCTCACTCTAGGATTTGTAAAAACATTCCTTCCCATAAAGTTTGCCTAAATGACTCCTAGCAAGTTCTTTCCGCAAACAGCAAGTACTAAGGAAAAGAAAAATACAAAAGCGTTACCTCCCCATTGCATCCATTTCTTATGATGCCATCACTGCCATGCTTTCGCTGATTAGTCAGCATTTTTTCCTCCAATTTCTTCACTGATTCCATATATTCCATCTGGCATTTGAGCCTTTCCTTCTACAAATAGTAGAGTTAAGTGAGCAAATGTACAAATGAAAACAAATGGAAAAGATACATCTACAAGGATCAGCTAGAGAGTCATCGGTTTAATGAAAAGTCTTATTAGTGCTTTCCAGTTGCTGGTGCATTTTGCTCTCTTTATTTCCAAGTATAAATAGCACAACCATCTTTCTGAAATCCAATTAACAGCCATGCCCATTCTTCATTCTAACAATCTCATTAGCTCGTCAGTACTAGACTACCACCTTTGACAAATACCATGCTAGCTACTTAGCGCAAATGACGCAGAATGACCCTTGCATATCAAGAAAATTGTTCATACAACATATTCTCACTGAAATATGATAAGTGTTCTCCCTCAAACAATGTTTATACTTCAACCAACCTCTAATGCTTCAGCGAAATTCCTTTCAACCTCAGCAATACGATTTTGAGCTTCTTGATTCATTCGTTCGAGTTCATATTCATAAGCTTTCTGCTGCCTTTCATTCTCTGCAATAAGCTTGTCCACTTGTATCTCAAGCTTTCTGGACAGACTCTTATAATCAAATTCTTCCTTTATTTTCAACATATTTTCCACCTTCATAGCCTGTGAAGAGATCCGAGTGACAAGCATGGTACAGAAGTTAGTCAATGATGCAATGGCTTAAATCTAACATGTCGAATTGTTGACAATGGTAAAAATTAGAACAGCAAAAAGGAGGATTCAAGGAAGCAGAGAGATACATACATGACTTCCTTAAGACACTGAAAACGAATACATAAAGATTATCTGAATAATCAAGAAAATTACCCTTTGCCCAAATTGTATGGTACTTGCAGTCTCTCCTCGATGGCGTGGGGAAGGGCCGATTGTGACAATTAACGAGGTTCTAGCTGTGCCTGCGATATGATGTTGTTATCAATAAAAATGATCAGCAACACTTATGAAGTCAAAAGAACAGAATGAATAGTTGAGACACCCAAATTTCTTAGCGTCCTTCAAAGCATATCACGCTCCTAAGAAATTCATTGCCCATAAAAACTGAGAGTCAGAAAGTATTTTCTGATAGACACATCTGGATTAGGTTTTTGCTGTGAATGGTAGTCATGACATAGAAGCATAGGCGCACACCATTCTCTCAAACAAAGAAGGCACTAACCTCCAAATGAATCCTTCAGCAACCTTGTAAGTTTTGAATCACGAACTGGTACATGCGCACAATTCTCTGCTAGTGCATTTATGCATTTCCCTAGTGCACTCAGTGAGAGATTGATAGATTTGGCTTCCTCTAACATATGCCCCTCACTTCCTGTCATGAAATGAAAAGTAACAACAAACAGTCAAGACTATTCCCTTGCATCAAAAGATCATGGATTTAGAGCTCACGACTTATGACTGGACCATATTTATCCTCCAGATCAGTTGAAAAAACACAGGAACAGTGTAGCACCATTTTTGAAAAACTAGAAGCAACTTCATGTAATAGTTCAATAGTCATTAACTCCAGTACACAACCGACCTGACTTGTGAACACGCTCGGAGCCTGCCAGATCAACTAGAACCAATTTGCTCTTCCGGATGAGTGGCCTTAAAGGTTTCACAAAGTGAGAAGAGTTACCATTTTCAATTGAAAGAGTATCATCCTGACTCACAACTGACCTTTTAACATGAACCTGCCCAGAAGATGCAAAGACGACAATGACACTCAAGTAAAAGAAAGAAGCAGACAAGATTTAAAAAAAAAAAAAGGAAAAAAAGAGATGGGATTGTTAACCATCAGAATGGCATGACTGCGAGAAGATTCAGTATTCAACTTTGTGTTGGCAGCAATTCGATGAGCTTCCCCTATGCTTAGAAGCTCCACAAAACTCTGCTGGTCTCTGATTTCTAAAAGAGTAGCCCCAGGAAGCGAAACATCGCCAGTTTTAGGATCTTCTACAATGGAAATATTATCATTTGTGGGATCGAGGAGGTCCTGGATTGCCTCCATGTAAAGCTATGAGAAAAGAAAGAAGGGTGAGGCGACAATGGGTATGAAGGATTCAAACAAAGACAGAATCACCATTTAGGCGAAATCCTAACCTGCAAGTATGAGACAGAGACGGAGTCAGTCTCTGGAGCAACGTCTGCCAGAATATCCTCCATTGCACGAACCATGATCCCACGAGAAGCTGTGTCGCCATCTCCGAGGTGTCCAACAGTGAACGTTTTCCCTGTGCCAGTCTGTCCGTAGGCCATGACAGTCCCATTGTAACCATCCAGGACGCTCTAATAAGGGCGAAAAAGCAAGCATATCAATTGAACAGAAAAAGCCCGAGAGCATCATAGCATAATGGAAACGATAATAAGAAAAGCAATCACCGCGAAGATACCTCGACAACAGGCTTTGCAACGACTTCATAGACCCGCTTCTGGGATGCGAATTCAGTAAGGACCTCGTCAAACTCGTACGTGTCTGAGTCCCAATTGTTCTTCCTCAGTTTCAACCTTTTCAACTGTGGTAGACGGAAGAGGGCGAGAGAGAGAGCATAGGTAAGTTAGAGATCAAATGAGGAATGCTGGAGGAAGAGAAGAGATGGAACCACCTCACCTCTGGCTGGACTTCCACGCAATCAGCGAAGTCAGCATCAGCTACCATCTCCTCCGCATTCCTTGGCCGCAACCTCACAGCCACTCGAACTCTTCCCGGTACTGCTGAATAAAGCATTTACAATTATCACCAATTCTGGCCAAGTAATGCCGTACCCCAGTGAATTACAACTGCAAAGGACTAACAAATGGGGCTAGGGAAGGATTGGTCATAGATCGACAAGCGAAAGAGAAGAAGAGAGGGAGGGAGGGAGGGAGGCCGTTGTTGTTCATTCCAAATTGCAAGCATATACGCAAAGTTGAAGCAATCTGCTGAGCAAATTCGTAACCAGAGAATGAAGAAGAAGGAAGGAACGAACCGCCATCATCTCCTGCGGCCGCGAAGGAACCAGTGCTGCTGCGGCGGAGAGTGGATCCTGGCAGCTGAGAGGGCCTTGATTTGTAGGAAGATGACCTTAGATTGCCGCCAGCGAGAGACCTGGCGCCGCCTCCTCCTCCTCTGGGAGCGCCATTTCTGCAGGCAGCGGAGGACGCCATTGGAGTTAGTGTGCTGTGTCTCGCCAACTATCTCCCTTGCTTGCTTCTTCTCCCCTCGATTTCAAATAACATTTCCCCAATTTTTTACTGCCAGAGAGAGAGGTGGAACGATTTTGGGGTTGATTCTATCTGTGCTCACTCTGTCCTGGGTAAATTCAAAAACAAAAAGCAAAAGAAAATACCCCACGCCGCCCATCCCACTAACGGAGAGAGAGAGGCACACGCGCATTCAGAAAACCGTGGTTGTTATGGTAGAATTAGGTTCAACCGGTACCGATTATAATTGTAAGTCTCCCATAAGATCGGCATGATAGATTTTTATTTTTTAAATATAGTGACGTTATTTTGGAGAAATTAATTAAAAAATTACTTATTTTTTTTAATTTGAAAGTTAAAAATTAATGTTATTTGTATGATTCGTGTTTGAATGTTTAGATGTTTTATGTTATTTGTTGGATTCTACTATGTAATTTTGGATGTTGTGTTAAATATTGTATTTAAATATGATGCTTGTTTCTTTTCTTTTTTTGGAATGTTATAATCTATTTAACTATGAATGCAAATTTTAAAGGGATTATCTTTAATGATCATGGACATGAATCCCTTCGTATTGAGCATTTTCTTTTTCAAGTGAAATTCCCTGGTATATGAAAGAGTGAAAAGTACTTTCATTGTTGTGGAATAAGAAATCTTCGTATTTTAATGCATGTATTTAATTTATTCGCGGCTATTAGAGCGGGATCCACTTTTTGGTGAATATGAGTCGAAACAATAACAAGAATATTTCTAGTGGACCATCTTTCACAAATCCATAGAGACATAGTTCACTATGTTTCTTAAGGAGAGAAAAGGAGGGAAAGGGAAATTGAGAAGGGAAAGTGAGATTCCCAATGCATTTTCCCTTGTTCATTTATGGAGGGAAAGTGAGTAGGGAAGGAAATTATCCCTCCTTGGTACTATTCAACCCACTCCTCCAAATTGGAGAGAAAGAAGAGGAAATGAAGGACACACATGCATGTTCTTCTTTTTCTTCATTTTTAAATATTTGCCTAATAGTTAAGTTTCCAACACAAAATAACATTAATTATTAATTCAATTGCTAACTTCATTATTATACAAGATTATTAACTTCACCCACTCTATCACAATCCTTATTTGTTTTGTACTTAATCTCCTTTTTTTTAATAATTCCGTACTTAATCTCCAAAATAAGATTAAGTGAGTCTTTTTAATTACTAGCATGAAAGTAATCAAATTAGTCCTGGTGACTTTTAGCCTTCATTCTGCTTCCTAACAAAATTAATTAGTAACAAAGAAGTAGCCAAACAAAAATAATTATTTCAATGAAGAATTACTAAATCGTAGCATAGTGTCGGTAATTTTGTAAAACTATACCATATATAATTTGATAATCATATATTATACTATGATAGCAAAAATATATCATAATGGTAGAACGATGGTAGAAATATACCATAGTGGTAAGCTTGTTGATTTGTGGTCTAATATAGTGCTAAATTCTATTTGTTGTTGTATGGCGTGGAAATCACGTCGCAGCCACTTTAGAATTATATGTTGCGTCATAGACAAAAGAGACTAATGCCTGTCAATATTAACGGTCTAGCTAAATTTCGAGTTTAATTTGTCGATTTCAAAGTGGATGTCATGTTTGTTTATGTTCTTAGTTGCTATGTTGATAAATCAACAAAATTTTAATAAGTTGAATGATTTTTAATTGATTTAGAATCCTTGATTAATTATTATAAAGTCTCTATTTTTAAATGATTGATGTGGTTAAATCACTGTTTTTAAATAAACAAAGTCTCTATTAATTATTACATTACTAATAATAACATATTCATCACACTTCCCAAAACACACTTTCCTTCCTACTTTTCTCCATAAAACAACATTTTCCTTCCAATTTCCTTCACCTCCAAATCTCCCCTCCCCTCCTAATTTTCCTTCACCTCCCCTCCTTTTCCTCCCTTCCTTCGGAAACATAGTGTAATAGACCGAGAGATAAGTAATAATTTGACTCATGAGATTAATACAATTTAATAGTCAAACCTTTTGACTACAGATAAAATAATAGCCAAACATTTACCCCTGTTTCGGAGAGGTGGAAAGGGGGGAGGGGAAATACAATTCCCGATATCTTTTTCGTTTTTTTCTAACAAAAGTAACAATGCAGAGGGAGAGAAAAGTAAGAGAAAATTTACTGTACCGCCTGACCCTCCAAATCGGAGGGAAATCAAAGGGAAAAGAACTTGTCTCCCCTTTATTTGTCATTTGCCCATTTTTCTTTCTTTTCTTGTTAGGACTTAGAAATAGAAGTAAACAAGTCTAGACTATTGATTAGGAAGTTTATAATTATCTTTTACCTTTTACGTGTATGATTATAGTTAGTAATATTTTTAGTCATTAATTATTATGATATATATATAATTATAGTTGAGGGATGTTTAGATATTTAGAGTTTTCATAAAAAAATATTTTGAGATTCTTTCTTTCTAAATTAAAATTTTGACCGCAAAAAAATTGTGTATAAGTTTTTAATTCAAAATCGTGGTTCATTTCCACATATTTACTATTACACAATCAATTCAAATTTATTGTTTTTCTATGTCCTACGTAAGTATAGATATAACATAATATTGATTTAAGTTAGTCATCACCATTATAAAAAAAACATAATATTGATTTACGTAATGCATAATATTATTTCATGCATAATTATATTTTATCGCTACTCCTATCTACGAACTACTAATACAGTCTGGTACTTGGTCACATGAATTTTATTATTGCCGAAGACAAATGGACCATATTGACATTTAGATCGAACCAAACCGAAATTTTAATAGAATGGATGTCATCTTGTACAACAAAGGTAATACAACTTTTTAATAGTAAACCAATTTAGCAAAAAAGAATTAATTTGAAATATAAAATCCGTTTATATTTTGAAATTAAAAAGTAAAATCAGTTTATATTTTGATAAATTAGCAAGAAACAATAAATTTGATCCACTATTAGATTATTATTAGTTAGAATAATTAAGACACAAGTTTTTTACTATTGCATACGAAGAATCCGGGGTTACCTTATTAAGTTGGGTTACTGTTCCTAAACGTCCTTTTAAATTCTCTGCGGCCGGGTGTACTGTACCGCATGCAAACCTCCTGGTCGTTGGTCGAGCATCTCATTTGTTCAATCTCTTTATAATTCATGTGGCAGCCTGTGCACTTTACCCCGTATGAGCCCATGGCAGCTTCCCAAGCATGTCAATGTTTTACTCTCTTCATAATGAAAGTGCTATACATTAGGTTGGCCAAGAAAATAAAAAATGATCCTTCTTTTTCAACCATAAGTTTTTAGACAACTACTTGATAGTTTTTCATTTCATATTACGACATAGTTTTTCAACATCTCATCAATTTGCATTATGATTTTTTTTTAAGGTAAATTTTTTATTGTACTTTAATCAAATGAGACTTTTCATAACTTGATTTTATTATAATACCACACTTTACGAAAGATTTAGGTAACATCATTCTATAACAATTACACACCTTACAAATACCTTAAGTAAATCTCACATATGGATAATTGTTCATTATTTATCACAAACATATTATGTAAGTCTTTCACGGTAGTATTTTTAATGAAAACTCCAAAATTTATTAACTAAAATGACGATCTCATCAATTTATTACACAAGTTTTGTAAGATAAGTTATTTTTACATATAGTTTAATCAAATGTGATACATTTCATAACTTAATTCATTTATTAGCTAAAATTTCTTTGTTAGTATAATTATATTCATCACACCAATTTGAATTAGTCAAATTAAAGTTTTTGTAGTCTAATCAAATATGAGACATATCTGTAATTTAATTTCATTATTAGACCACATGTTATAAATAATTCTTTCTATAATAATTTTAAAACATATTACCTAGAACTTATGAAGGTTGAAGGGATTATTACTTTTCGTGTATCAATCAAACAAACATAGTACGTAAGCCTTTCGTAAGACACTAAGTAATTGATGAAAGTGTATTAATTGAACTATTTTGTGAATAATTTTATTTTAGTTATCATCAAATGAGTGAATAAAATTTTATTATGAAAAGAAATTATTACTTGATTACCGCCGCAAAGCGCGGGTCAAATAACTAGTTCTTAAGTAATGGAAATAACACCAACAAATAATTAAATTATTTTACTATTACATAATCAATAATATAACATATCTATCACACTTTCCAATATATTTTTTTCTTTCCACTTTTCCCTTCACTTTCCTCCATAAAACAACATTTTTCTTTCCTTTAAATTTCTCTCCCCTCCTTTCCCTCCCCTTCAAATTTCCCTTCCCCTCCATTTTCCTCCCTTCCTTCGGAAAGAGAGGGTTAGAAAAACAAAATAACTATCCATCCGATCAAACGTTAGTTGACTATGACATGGCAAATTGGTTGATGAGTTGGACCAATCCTAATGATGTGGCAAGGGGTCAATTATTTTATTGTCTTTTATCGGATTTTTTATTTTAACCCTATTTCTTAAAAAGATAAAAAAGTAAAAACACAAAACTAATTCCGCTGCCACAAATTTCGTGGACTTATCCCTTCCCCACCATCTCTGTCGAAACATCTTCCAAAGCTTGCATCGTCGTCGCCATTAATCACCTAGAAAAGATCCCCCTAGCTTCCCCATCTAAAACCCTACCATCCGCATGGACTATAACCGCGTCGACCACATTATCAACCTAAAACTTATCTTTCAACATCAAGTTGTCGTATCCACCTCCCTCTAAAACCTGCCGACGCCGGGGAAAACCTTACCTAGGCACCCATGGATATTTCACTTTTCTAGCAACCTCGTGATATAGCTCTCCTGGAGTTGCGCCAGAATCGACCCTGTGAGGAAATCAATACAAATCTCACCTCTGATTGTCGATTCTTCACCTGCCATGAGCGCTTCTCTAGTAGAGAAGAACATGCAGCACTTGATTTATGATTTAGGGGATTCTGGATCCCTCTATTCCACCCTATGTCCATCTCTCTCTCTCTCTCATTCATGTAAGGTAACCAAAGGAGAAGAAGAAGCCTATTTCTCCACCCCAACCTACATGCCTCTTCCTCTTTCTGTGTTTCTGATTTCTAATCGAAATCAAAATCTGTTTATCACTAAAATATTCACTTGATACCACAATGATTATTTTCAAGGAGTGGTATTGGTATATAAGGTCAACTTAACGATATTAATTAAATTGGTTTAAACTGGGCCTAAATGATGGTATTTTGGGCTTCATACCAGGTACCTCAACACACACCACTTGACCCACCAAACACCCACTTGTCATGCAAGAGGGGTCAAGTGCCAAGCGTTGACACCCTTCAACGTCGATCACCCAAGTCGGCATGGTGGAGGCGGAATTTTGCTAAGGATGGAGACCAACCACAAGGGGGGGGGGTCATGCATGACATCGTCCAAGGGGGGTCAAGCACCAAGTACCATAGTCGGCTACCTACCCTTGCACTCCGGCATCAAGCATGATGTCGTGCAGGGGGGGCATCGAGAGTATCCCTAGACCAAGGCAAAAATTGGCTAAGTGTTGAGCCTCAACCACAAAGGGGTCAAGCATGACATCATCCCAGGGGGGTCAAACATGATGTCATACAAGAGGGGTCTAACACTAAGTACTATGGTCGCCTACCTACCTTGCACTTGGGTATCAAGCATCTGACCGTGCTAGGAGTGTGATATCAACGACCTCTAGACGTGGCAAGGGAAAAAGGGTAATGCGACTCCCTAAACCGTGGTGGCAAAGAAAGGCAAAATTTGGCTAAGTGTTGAGACCCAACCACCAGGAGGGTCAAGCATGACATCATCCTTGAGGGGTCAAGCACTATGTCGCCTACCTACCTTGCACTAGAGTATCAAGCATCTGGCCGTGCTAGGAGTGTGATATCAACTACCTCTAGACGTGGCAAGGGAAGAAAGGCAACGCGAGTCCCTAGACCGTGGTGGCAAAGAAAGGCAAAATTTGGCTAAGTGTTGAGACCCAACCACCAGGGGGTCAAGCATGACATCATCCCAAGGGGGTCAAGCATGATGTCATGCAAGTGGGGTCAAGCACTATGTTGTCTACCTACCTTACGCTAGGGTGTCAAACATGATGTCGTGCAAGAAGAGCTATCACGAGTACCCCTAGACGTGGTGGTGACAACTTACCACTCAGCTACCCTACAGTCACAATGGGGATGAGATTCGACTAAGTATGGAGTTTTCTCTCGACCACCTACCATGTACTACAGTACAAGGGGGGTCAAGCATGACATCATTCAAGGGGGGTCAAGTATGATGTCGTGCAAGGGGGGTCAAAAACTAAACACCATGACTACTATCTATCGTGTGCTAGGGTGTCAAGCATGGTGTCGTGCAAGGACATCATCACAAGTAACACCTATGTTATGCCTAATGGGTAGTTATGTCGGTCATGTATATCATCATATGGTAGACCACCTTGTCAAGACCCTACAAGCATGATGCTACCCCAAGGGGGTCAGTGTGCATCCATCAGACCCCCAAGCACCCTAGTGTCGAGGGTGGTTAGCACGAGTACCACCAAGCTTGAAGCCCTCACTCACCAAGCAAGACACCTCCATGGCACAAGGGGCTAGCTATCAAGTGAAGCAATCAAGGTGCAAGGTATCAAGTGGCAAGCACGTAAGACCGTCAAGGCGTCAAGCAAGCTACATCAAGCACCAAGCAGAAGAGAAGCAGTTAACAAGAGACGGTTACACGTCGGTTACAAAAGATGGCTATAAATAGGAGAAGCGAAAACGAAGCAAGGGTTCCACGACCAACCATTTGACTCACAATGTCAAAATTTTATCCTTTCCCTGCAAATTAGCCAAAGCCTTAGTTTCGGAGCTCTCACTGAACCTCCATAGGAGTAGGTGTAATTAACTTAGCTTGTTCCCAAAAAACTATAAAAAACATCAAACACCCTCGTTCGAACATTGTGTCAGAGAGGAGTGAATCGTTTTTCAAGAAGTCATGGTACATTTATTGAAATCAAATACCAGATTTTCCTCGCTGGAAAACAAATTGGCACCCCCAGTGGGACAATTGTGTTTGATTTGATGGCTCTAAGACAGAGACAAGAAGAATGTGATATTTCATCTGAGTTGTGTAGGAGTTGGTGGCCAAGTTCAGTTTTGGCCAAGTAACAAAAAGTGTTTTCGGAAACAATGGCGCGATTGAAATCTTGCCACCGGCGGCACCTTATGCCGAGGTAACCACCACTGTCATGTCACTCCGCTCATTAGTGGAGGAGAACCGCAATATATTGGTAGAGACTCGTCAAGTGATGATGGAGAACCGTGAAGTGATGGCGGAGAACCGTCGACTGATGGATGAGAGTTTGTATGGACTTGTTATAAGTTCACAACAGACACGTCTCAAACTTGCTTCTCTTAGTTCTACCTTTGATAGACGGTTGGATCAATTATTTGAAGCAGTTATAAAAAAATAAAAAAATTCTGGATAAGTTTAGAAATGATTTTATAGAACTAGTGTTGCAATCAAAGGTTTTGTCGCAAATTGGTGTAGATCCAACACCCAATAATACTACTGTGTGCAAAAATATTTCTCTCCCTCCGGTGGCTGGACTATCCAGTCACTGTCAGAGAATTAATCGCCTCCGATAACAATGAGTCATCCACCTTTTCTATGTAGTGGTTATGGCGAGAATCTCACTCACAAGTTCTCTACCCACGTAGAGAAACCGCTCGTGCAGACAGTTACACATGGTGTCTAGATCTTGTACGTCACCTCGTAATGGGAAGGCTAGTGGAGATCAAGTCGATTTGGATCAACTAGAACCAGAAGCTTGCCCGCCCTCATTGCCGCCCCTAGTCAATGGGTATGATGGATGCAAACCACCTAAGGGGCAAGAAGGAGGGCATGGAAGCCTACCACCTGACAATTTGAAGGTGAAGTGTCAAACTAGGAGGCAAGTTGACTTCAAGAAAATTGAACAAAAGAGTGTGTTCAATAGAACACCATATTTTTTGTCTAAGGATGGCATGGGGGCTTGTCATCAACCACAAGCAGTGGGTTGACAATTGTGCCCAACAAGCCACAACAAGCCCAACCCACATGTGTTTCTAGCAATAATGATGGTTTAACAAAGTGTGCCAAGGGGGGCATGTCTCCAGCCCCATGCAGTCTAGAAGGGGGCATATCATCGACAATAAAGTTACGAGTGGGACGCATGTTATCAACCACTAGCAGTGGGCAGATAGACATACCCAAGAAATCAGTGGCGAATCCAGAAATTTTACATAGGGGTGTCCTTTCTTAAAAATTAAATTGAATTAAAAATTAAATAATTATTAAATAAAAAATATCTTATTTTTACGAAATACAACAAAGCACACGAAGTGTTCGTATTTTGGAAAAATTGTAAAATACAATCGTTGTCTAACAACTCTCGATAGATCCTACTGGAACAAGGAGACTAGAGGAGTCCTTGATTGGATTTAATTGGTAGCTATTGAAAATAATTGGAGATAAGAAATAGCTTTTTACTATTATATTTTGATTTAAAATATAAGAATAAATGAGTTGTAGGCTAATGAAAAATATGTCTACTTATAGTAGCAACGACCCAAGTTCAAATCACTTAGACAAACATTTAAATATTTTTATTTACTCATATGCAAACTACTACTTGGAGTTGGATAATCATTTTTGCTAATTTTATTGGTGTCCGGCTACCATTTAAATATTTTTTTATCGATATGTAAACTACTATCGTGAGTTGAATAATCGTATTTCCAAATTTTAGGGTGTCCCGGGACACCCCCAAAGCTCAATGAATCCGCCACTGCAAGAAATCCCAGAAGCCCCAAGTCATACATGCTAGTAGTAAGAATGATAATGTAGCCAAGTGTGGCAAGGGAGACATGTTAGTGCTCATGAGTAATGGCATGTGGGGCATGTCTCCAGATCCATGCAGTGGTTAGGGGGACATGTCATCAAACACTAGAAGTCAAGGTGCATTTATTGAAATCAAACACTAGATTTTCCTCGACGGAAAACAAAATCCAAAAATAACAAGTCAGTTCCTGCCTATTACCCCACCCCACATGCCTCCTCCCCTTACTGCGCTTCCCAAAAAGAACAAATCCCTAATATGTACAAGCGAGCTTATAAACTCATTCGAATAAGCTTGATTGAAATTGGCGACGCGATGGCGAGGGCAATGGAGAGTGAAATGGATTGGTTGGTGACAGTAATTAGACTGGAAGTTTGGTATCGGTATTTTGGATAGAGGGTTACTATTTGCCGCCCGTCTCTTTACTATTTGCCGCCCGTAAATTAAACAAAAATGACATTTTTACCCTTTGTTCATTTTTTTATAAAACAAACCTCATTCCACCACAACACGAGCGACCACCACTGCGGCCGACAATAGACCATCGCCGGCTCCGCCACTCCTGCTGCCGCCGGCGCCAGTCCACCACCGCCGCCAAATCGCCGGCGGCGCCACCACCACCAGATCACCACCGCGGCCAGAACCAAATCATCACAGCCGGCGGCGGGCCCCGTCCGACGCCGGCGAGCGGACCGTGCATTAGCGACGGTTTCAAAACCGTCACAAAATTCATCGCTAAATGATAATAATTATTTAACTCAATCTTCTACTTTTTTAATATTATATCATATTATTAATTATATTTATGAATTAGAAAACTAAAAATTATTCATAAGAAAAAAAATTAAATTATAAAAAATATTGTACAAACTAATTCATACTTATTTTATAATTATGTAAATAGAGCTAAAATAAATAAATAATTCATTTTAATTATGTAGAATAGTTATAAAATATTTATAAATTTTGATTAAACCTTTTTAATTGTATTTATTTCATATTTAATAAGATCATCGTACCTAAATTATGTTTTATAAAACTTTCAAGGAATCGAGGCACGAAGAGGACTCTTTGCGGCTCGGGGAAGGTCGGGCAAAAACATATTTTAGCAATTACTAGAGTCACCGACATGAAAAAATATTCAAAATTTCATCGATCTCTTAAAATGTGGATACAAATGTGTTGGAATCGATTGTTTATCAATCGGACATTCCCGACAAAAAGAGATGAATAGTGCCAAAACTTTCATCGAGGTGTTTTTAGGGCTCTGGGGGTGGTAACTAGGATTTTCTTGAGCCTATCACGTATATTTCCACGAGACGAAATATTGTTGTTAGTGGAGGAAGAGATGATTTTGCCTCTAAAATAATTTCCTAGTAGGATTGGATTGATCGAGGTTGAAGGTAGCTATTCAAGGGGAATGAGGGTTTAGGGTTTCAGAGGAGTATAAGGTATAGGAGGTGGATGAGATGCTTTCCTTCTTTATTGTCATTATTGGTCTAGTTGAGTCGAGTTGATTCTTATTGTTGTTATCCGTCATCTTGGGTGAGATTATTTCAACTGTGGTCAAACCCTAATTAAGTCAAACCCTGATTCGGGTCAAACCCTAATTAAGTCAAACCCTAGTTCCCTCAAACAACTGTGGTCAAAATAATATATAATTTAGTCAAACCCTAATTCGGATCAAACCCTAATTAAGTCAAACCCTAAGTCAAACCCTAATTCCCTCAAACAACTATGATCAAAATAATATATAATTTAGTCAAACCCTAATTCCCTCAACCAACTATGGTCAAATAATATATAATTTAGTCAAACCCTAATTCGAGTCAAACCCTAATTCCCTCAACCAACTGTGGTCAAATAATATATAATTTAGTCAAACCCTAATTCGGGTCAAACCCTAATTAAGTCAAACCCTAATTCCCTCAACCAACTGTGGTCAAATTAACAATTATATACTAATTATTCAACTATCAATATTAAACTAATTAAGATACTAACAATTATATTTAAATAAATATAATAAATATTTATTTAAACCGAACCATTCAAACCGAATCATAAACCCAATTAGATCGGTCCGACCAGACCGGGCGGACGGGGTCCGCTCCGGCCAGTCGGACGGGGTCCGCTCCGGCCAGTCGGACCGCGTCCGCTCCGGCTAGTCGGACCGCGTCCGCTCCGGCTAGTCGGACGGCGACTGAAAAAAAAAAAATAAAAAAAATGCTCTTCGCCAAGCTTCGGAGGTTGGCGGCGACGAGAGCGAGCGAGGAAGACTCGATTTGCGGCGGCGCTGCTGTGGCGTCCTCTTTGGCGGCAGCTTCTAGGCTCGGCGGCAGCTTCTAGGCTCGGCAGGAGGGAGGAGTCGGCGGCGGCGGGAGGTCCGGCAGGAGGAGGGTCGTCGGCGGCGGGAGGACGGCAGGAGGAAGGAGGGTTGAAGGGGGGTGGCGGCAGATGGGTTGAGGGTGGGATAGGGTTAGGGGCAAAATCGTCTTTTTTTTTCTAACTATGGGCGGCAAATAGTAAAACTGCGGGCGGCAAATAGCGATTCAGTTTGGATATACCGAATGTCGTACCAAATTTGTCTATATTTGGTAATACTGAATGCCCGTATTATTTATTGGGGTTGGGATTGTGATTGAATTTCAATTGTTATTCAGTATTAGGGATTACGTGATTGGGATCAGTATATACCGAAATACCGATCAATACCGAAATATAAGCTAATGTATATTTAATCCTCCCAACTAGGTTCTCTCATTCCCTGCTACACGAGTCCACGACCCTAAACCACCAAGAATGTCATTTAATTATACATAGATCATTTCTAATACATAGATCATTTCATCACTATTTCACAACTTAGAAGTCCCCACCCAACTCAAATTTGACTTTCCATTTTAAGTCACTCTCGTCTCTCACCTAATCTCTTGTTATTTTCATTACACCAAAAAAGCAAACAATAGTGTTGGGCATGTGACTCGGATCTCACCACACCGAGGAAACACCAAGGATGCTCACGCCAAGGCAAAGCGCGCGAGTCACCCCGGAGTCCAGCGCGCGAGTCGCGCCGGAATCATGCGCGTAGGTAGAGGCCACCCTCTTGGAGGCGCGCGCACCAAGGATGCTCACGCCAAGGCAAAGCGCGCGAGTCACTCCGAAGTCGAGCGCCCGAGCCGCGCCGGTAGAGACCACCCCCGTGGGGACGCGCGTAAACACCCAACGACGGCGCATTGCATAGCCGTGGGCCCTCATCGAGTATCCGTAGAAGCGGTGCCGCGTCACCCAACGGGCCGTCACCATCATAGTCCTAGGTATAGTCCTAGGTATAGTCTTGCCTCTGTCAGGGGTAGTCACATCAGGGTCCTAAAAGTATGGCCTAAATCCCTGATGTGTCAGTGGTCACATCATTGTATCCACTTGTAACCCAACCACTCACCCACCACCATGTAGCCTATAATTATGGCATTTACTCCGGTGGGTGAGGGGATCGAATTTTTCAGACTCTATCTCTAAGATCATTACTTTCTCTCACTAAACACACCCTCTCTTCGAGCTCTATCCTCCTTCTCATTTGTCTCAAAGTTCTGGTTCAACCAAGCCGTTCATTCTTCTCGACCCATTCTAGTGAACCTCACTCCTACACTCAGTTAGGTTCAAACAATTGGCGCCCACCGTGGGGCTTGAAGAAAAAATGGCAGAACAAAACTCCAACATACCCGGCGAGGTAACCCCCATCAAGGCAATGACGGATCCTAGGGTGTTCGCGGAACTCGCGGAAGCTAGCAACCGCGACGCGGTACTCATCGAGGAAGAAGAGCCCGAACTGACGGCCAAGGAGATGAGGCAGCTGGTGACGCAGCAAAACGACGTCATTGCCGATATGCAAAAGCATATGAGCCAAATTATTGCGCTCATGATGAGGAGGGAAGCGGCGGCAGCGCAGAGTGCGCCGTCTGGCGCGTTACAGCTAACACAAGGAGGGACATCAGGCGATGTCCCGCCACCACACCAGGCAGCGGCCGAGTTGACCGCGCCTGAAGCCCAGCGATACGAGCCGCCTGGAAGAGCGGACCTCAGCTTTTTAGAGTAGCACCTGTCCCCACAGTTCCGCCCCAATATGCTTAGAAAGGCCTTACATCAACCGCTGTGTGCGGAGATCATGGCGGAATACTTGAGCGGGACGCCACCCACCCTCCCCACGTATAACGGAACGACCGACCCTGAGGATCACGTCAGCACCTTCTGCTTAAGGATGCAACTCCAAACTAATTCTAACGCGGCACTGTGCCAGACGTTCCCATCAACGTTTTCCGGGATATGCCTCGACTGGTATAACCGCCTCCCCAATGGAATCATCCGCTCTTTCGAAGAATTCATACTCCTGTTCACGACGAAGTTCGCGTCACAAAAAAGAAGGCCTCTCCACCTCAAGGCGCTGATAGACATCCGCCAGAAGGAGGGAGAAAGCTTGCGGGCGTTCTACGCCAGGTGGTCCAGGGTAGCAATGGCCGTAAGAGACCTCAGCCCAGAAACCGCCGCCCATCACCTCATGGACGCCACCACTAGCATGGAGCTCAAGAGAGCGCTAGCAAAGAGACCAGTCACACTATCTACGGAGCTGGAGGTCAAGATTGAGAAGGCCATCACTTTGGAAGAGACGCTGGGAGCGGGCTCCATCAGACGCTTCGAGCCCGCCAAAATGCCCAAAGAAGATCAAGCTCGTAGGAAGCTTCCCATGCCGCGAGACCAGCTGTTGCAAGCGCACAGCGGCGCCAGACGCCCGTCACCTCCTCCAGAACAAGCCCATTGGGGGCGGTCGCCAGATAGGCGCCCACCAAGCTATACACCCCTCAACGACACGGTTAAGAACGTCTACCACGTTCTGCGAGACAAGGGGTACAAAATCAACTGGCCCGCCCCCATGAAGACCCTCCCGCACATGCGAGACCCCAAGAAGCGCTGCGAATTCCACAGGGACACGGGTCACTGGACAGAAAACTGCAGAGAGTTGCGCTACGAAATCGAGGGCCTCATACAAAGGTGACTCCTGAAGGAGTTCATTCGCGGAGCAGAAGAACCGGTGGAGCGTCCTGTGGAACCCCCACCACCGCCACAGGCCGACTACGACGATGCCTCGGGCTCGTACGTAGTGCGAAAAGAAATTGGGGTGGTAACTATAGAAGGGGACCGCCCGCAGAAAAAGACCAAGCGCGACCGCGCCATAGAGTGCGCAGCGGCGGAAGCTCCACAGAAGTGCAACTTGAGCTTCGACGACGCTGAACTCCCTGGAGGGGTCCCGTCAGAGGACCCACTCATCATTATCGCGCTCGTCGCCGCCTGCAAGGTTCGCCGCCTACTGATAGACGGGGGCAGCGCGGCGGACATCCTTTACAAAAGCACGGTCGACCAGATGGACATCGACCCGCGGCTAATCAAGCTCGCCTACGGGAACTTTGTCGGTTTCTCCGGCACGAGGGTCCCAGTTATCGGCGTGGTCACTCTTCCAGTCGTGCTTGGAGACCAAGAGCCACGCGTCTCGAAGCATGTCGAGTTCACGATAGTCGACTGCAAATCCCCCCACAATGGCATTTTTGGCCGCCCGCTCTTGGCGAAATTCATGGCTCTCCCGTCAACATGCCACCAGAAACTTAAATTCCCCACTAAGGAGGGGAGCGGCGAAGCGCGCGAGACAACCTGGGAGGCCCCAAATTCAGGAGAAGTCCGCCAAACCAACATCGTTGACACAAGGGCAGAAGAGCCCCGCCCGGAGTCAATGGATTCCGACTTCGAAGTTGCTCTTGATCCGAACGAGCCGACGCGCAAGATACGCGTCTCAACTCACGTCCCTGGAGACGCGATTGAACCGTTGATAAAACTGCTGAGAGAGTACAAAGAATTATTCGCGTGGTGCACGGAAGACATGCCAGGGGTGCCAAGAGAAGTCGCCCAACATTCCCTTGGGGTTCCAGTTAGCGCGACGCCAAGACAACAGGCGCGACGAAGCTTTACGGACGAAGCTCAAGGCCACTGAAGAAGAAGTGTCGCGCCTGCTGTCGGCGGGGTTAATTCGTCCAGTGAAATACCCGAAGTGGCTGGCGAATGTGGTTTTGGTAAAAAAGTCTTCGGGGGCTAGGCGAATATGCGTCGACTACACGACGATCAACAAGGTGTGCCCGGGGGACCCCTACCCGCTGCCGCGCATCGACCAACTGATCAACGCCACCGCCGACCATGAAACACTGTCTTTCCTGGACATGTTCTCAGGGTACCACCAAATCCCAATGTCGCGCGAAAACGAAGAGAAAACAGCCTTCATGACGCCGTTCGGAAACTTCTGTTTCGTCGGAATGCCATTTGGGCTGAAAAATGCTGGCGCAACATACCAAAGGATGATCGACGCGGTGTTTTCACATCAAAGGGGGCACAGCATTGAGGCATATGTGGATGACCTCATCGTCAAGACCAAGGCAGGGAAGTCACATCTAGATGACCTGCGCGAGACATTCGAAGCGCTTCGCAAACACAGTCTCCGCCTGAACCCGCTGAAATGCGTGTTCGGAGCAGAAGCCGGAAAATTCTTGGGATTCATGATCACCAAGCGCGGCATCGAAGTCGACCCAAAGCAAATCACCGCAGTCCAGGGCTTGCGCGCGCCAAGAAACACATTGGAGATCCAGTCTCTGAACGGGAAAATTGCGGCGCTAGGAAGGTTCATCCCAAGATCAGCAGACAAGTGCGCCCCATTCTTCAAGACACTGAAAAACGGCGCGCGATTTGCATGGACCAAGGAGTGCGAAGCGGCCTTCCTAGAGCTCAAAGCATATCTTGTTTCCCCCCTGTATTGACCGCCCCAAAAATTAATGAAGAACTTTTTCTGTACCTTGTCGTGTCCACAAGAGCAGTAAGCGCAGTACTAATATCCAAGAGAGACGGTCAGGGCGAGCGCCCGGTGTACTATACATCGCGAACTCTGGTCAGCGCAGAGACAAGATATTCCCCTATCGAGAAAGCAGCATTAGCACTGGTTAGCGCAGCGCAAAAACTACGCCCGTACTTCCAGACGCACCGAATCACAGTCCTAACCAACCTCCCGTTAAAAAAGATCCTAACTTCAATGGAGGTATCGGGGCGAATGGTAAAGTGGGCCGTCGAACTATCAGAGTACGACATCCAGTACGCTCCGCGTCCAGCAATAAAGGCGCAAATCCTGGCAGATTTTATCGCTGAGGGAGTAACCCTGGAAACAGCTCCGAAAGGGGTGTGGGAAGTTTACGTAGACGGCGCGGCGAGCAAGCACGGCGCCGGCGCGGGGGTAGTCGTGCGCACGCCCACAGGTGTTGTGCACGAAATAGCAATCCGATTCAGAGCCCTGAAGACAAATAACGCCGCCGAGTATGAGGCCATCTTGGCGGGAATGGCGGCTGCCAATGACTTGGGCGCTAGAACAATCAGAGTACTCTCTGACTCATCGCTAGCTGTCAACCAACTGAATGGAGCCTTCGATGCCAAAGAAGATGCACTCGCGCATTACATGGAACGCGTCAAACAGCGTGCAACCGCCTTCGAGGCGGTGACATACGTGCAGATCCCAAGGGAAGAAAACATGCACGCTGACGCGCTATCCAAACTGGCAACAACAACAAACTTCGAGTCTACACGCCTGGTGACAGTACAAAAGGAGGAAGAGGAAACCAACCAAGAGGCCACGGTCAATACCACCCAAATCGCGGGAGATGATTGGAGAACCCCGATCATAAGGTTCTTACAAGACGGCGTGGTACCAGAAGATGCCAAGGAAGCATGGACCTTGAGGCAGAAGGCGGCCCAATGCACAATAATTGGCCATGACTTATACCGGCGATCATACTCCGGAGCATATCTCAAATGCATTGGAAACGACGAGGCACGCAACATGGTGCAAGAGCTGCATGAAGGGATGTGCGCGATGCATGTCGGTGCGCGCAGTATGGAGCGTACCATACTGTTACACGGGTACTATTGGCCGCGTGTGAAAAAGGACACAAAGAAGTACGTTGACGAATGCAACAAGTGTCAATTACATGCGCGCCAGCACCATCTCCCATCGACCGAGTTCCAAGGCAACCTGAGCGCCTGGCCCTTCGCACAATAGGGAGTAGACCTTCTGGGTCCATTCCCAACTGCAAAAGGGAAGCGCAAGTACATAATCGTGGTGGTGGACTACTTTACCAAGTGGATCGAGGCGGAGGCACTGGCTTCTATAACGGCGCACCAGGTAACCCGCTTATTAAAAAGTAATATCCTGGCGCGCTACGGAGTCCCGAATACGTTCATCTTCGATCACGGCAAACAGTTTGACTGCGCGGAAGTCATAGACTTTTGCGACCAAGTGGGTACCATCGCGAGGTTCGCATCGGTAGCCTACCCCCAAGCCAACGGCCAAGCGGAGGCAGCCAACAAATCCATCTTGCACGGCCTCCTTACGAGATTAGACGACGCCAAGGGAAACTGGGCGGATGAGCTTAACACGGTGCTATGGGCGCATCGCACCACCTACAAAGTGGTAACAGGCGAAACCCCCTTCGCGCTCACCTATGGCACAGACGCGGTTATACCCATAGAGGTGACGTTCCCAACCTACCGAGTCATGGCGTACAACGAGTCAGATAACGACGAGGCACGCCTGCTGGACCTAGAGCTAGCACAAGAACGACGAGAGTTGGCAGCCATCAAACTAGCCGCGACGAAAGCGCAAGTGGCCAAGTACTACAACGCGAAACTTGTCCCGCACAAATTGTTTCTCGGGGATCAAGTGCTACGCAGGAACTTCCGCCCCGACCCCAAACATGGCAAGCTCGCTTCAACATGGGAGGGCCCGTACCTGATCCGAGAGGTTGTCGGCGCCAATACCTTCAAGCTCAGCGAATTGGGGGGCAACAAAATTCCAAGGACATGGAACGCGCAGAATCTCAGGAAATATCATTGCTCAAGTTAATGTAACATTCGTGTGTGGCCACAGGAAATCAGCAATAATATTGACCTCCCAATTACTCGCGCTTTCACAGTTCGAAAGAACAACAAATAGCGATAACTACGAGTTATTCGCGCCCTCCTTAGTTTGAAAGAACAAAAAATAGCAATAACTACCAGTTATTCGCGCCTCCACGAGTTCGAAAGAACAAAAAATAGCAATGACTACGAGTTATTCGCGCCCTCCTCAGTTCGAAAGAACAAACATTAGCAACAACTACGAGTTATTCGCGCACTCACAGTTCGAAAGAACAAACATTAGCAATGGTCCAGCGCTGCTCGCACTCACTCAATGCAAAGGAACAAACAAACGCCGCGAATAAGAACTCTTTGGATTCAATTAGGCGGGAGCAACAAGTAATCGCAATTACACTTAAAAGAAAACAAAAGAGATAACAAAACAACAAACGAAGAAGGGGAACATTTCAAACGCAGAGACACTTAGGCACTTTGTCCCTCTTTACTCTGCTTACGGCGCGTCAGGGGCTGAGCATCCTCTTCATCGTCATCATCGCCACCATCAGCTCCCTCAGCATCCCCGCCCGCGCCCCCGGCCTTCTCCCCAACCTGGCGATCTTCCCCTTCCGGGCGCTCTTCTTCTTCTTCTTCTTCTTCTTCTTCTTCCTCTTCCTCATCACCCTCTTCGTCATCCTCATCACCCGACTCAGAGTCAGACTCTAGGGGCCGCTTCTCACCAATCCACGTCTGGACGTGGCGGACCATCTCGCGCGTATCCCAGCGGACTCCCGAGTTCTCCGGCCGAATCTTCTTCCCGACCGCGAGCACGGCCTTGGTCATAGCGTCAGCCAAAATCTTCCCGAAAGAGGGAGAAGACTTGAACTGGAGAATGGCCGCGACCTCGGCCTCGCGAACAGCTTCCCCCTTCGCGATGTTGTGAAGTCGGACCAGGTCGTCCTTCTCCTTTTGATGCTCTTCGCGAGCCTGCTTCAGCTTCTCATCATAAGAAGCTTCCAGCTGACTTCGGATGGTCGAGCGCTCCTCAGCTCGCACCTGCTCCTTCGCCGCCTCCACGTCAGCAGCCAGCTTGCTCTGCAGGAGGCCAAGTTCATCCATCGCTTCGTTGACCTTGTTGGTGGCCACGTCGGCGCGGTTGTTCGCCCCGACAACCTTTCCCTCCAGCTGGATGATCTTGGCCTCGTCATCCTTTATCCGGGCGCACTGCAATGCGCGCTCCTTCTGAGCGCGAAAGGTTGCCGACAAACCCTACAACCACAGCGCTCATACACTTAGCGCTCACACACTTAGCAAGAAATAAAACGCAATAACAATGAGGGGATCTTACCGCGAAATGGATCTGAGCCAAGTCATGAAGAGGGTCAGACTTCTCCACCCGCGGCGGAACGCTTAAGACGGGCCCAAGCGCGCGAAGCGCAGTATTCGCGGCCACAAGGTTGCATGCCGCCGAGGTATGGATCCGCACATCGCGGAAGTAGTTGACAGCAGCAGCGCCGAGAGAGGTGGCCGCGGCAGTCCCCCCAAAGCCCGCCATCTCGGGCAACTTCTGTTGAACGGCGGCACCCGACGAGCTCCCCGCCTTCTCCCTCTCAGACCGAGAAGGTCTGGTCACCACCGCCTCCGGCTGTGAAAGCGCCAAAGACAGCTGCCGCGCATCAGACAGCGTTTGCTCCGCCGGTTGAGCCCGCGCCTCCCGCGCACTGGTTCCTTCTACGCGAGCCGCCTTGCGGGGATTTTCAACCGTCCGGGGCTGCTCGATCTCCTTCCGCTTCACGCCCCTCGGCGCCGCACCCTCCTTCTTCTTCTTCTTCTTATCAGCGCGCGGCGCTTTGACGACGTTGTCCACCGACATCATACTCACCAGACTGGAGAAGTCAACACCTGGGCTAATAAGTCGTAAGAAAGCGGTTAATATGATAGAATGCAAATCAAAAGAAAAACAACTAACCATCGGCGAACAGCTCCTGCAAACAAGCCTCGCGCACTCCCGCGAGGTATAAATTGATCCGGTGATCCATGCACGCCTCGTACTCATCGTCCAGCCCGTCGTAGACGCCGGCGTCCGACTCGTACCCATGCGTACTGCCCTTCTTCCATTCAGTAGGCTCCTCAACAAACTCACTCGCCCACTCTCCAGGAGCGGGCTTAACGTAAAAAAAACGTTCAAACCAAGTCTTCTTCAACTTGGGCGACCCGTACACGAAGTCCTCGGGCCTTTTGTCGTGACGCTTAATAGAAAGGCAGTCGCTCCGCGTGGTTGGCTCCTTGATCTTGTATATTTTCCAGAACAGGCCGTAAGTCGGCTCGATATTGAGCCGCTTGCACGCGAGTCGGAGACAACTCGCGTGCATGATGACCGACGGAGAGAGCCGCCCAACGGAGCAGTTGAGGCGCCTATACAGAGCGCATAGGAGCGGGTCGATGGGGAACTTAAACCCCATCACCCAATACTCCGTATATACGCCAAACCATCCCGCGGGGCAATGACCCACCATGCTGCGCGTAGACGGAGCAGCGTACTGCCAATGGGGGGGCAAGCCCAGCCCGCGCACTATCTCCTACACGTCGCCAACATCGTATATGGAGGCGTGTTCGGGTCCGCGCTTGAGATTGTCGTGTGGCGCGGGTTGATCACCCCACATCTCGGCCCACTCTATAACGTTGTACGCGGCACCAACACCGCGTAATCCGAGCCGAGCCATAGCCTCGGATACGCGCACATTGTAGTCTGGCTATGATTGTGCGCCAGAGTCTTCGCGCACGTCACCACCAGCTTCCACCGGCCTCCCATCACGACCACGGCGGATTATCAGCACCTCACGAGCCCCTTGCCTCGCCTGCCCGCTCCCGGAAGCACCCATACCTTCGTCGGGAGAACCGCCGAGATCGTCCTCCGACTCGACGTCGAACGACGGCGTCGCCGGAACCCCATCGCCATCGCCGCCGTTCCCATCGCCGGAACCGTCGTCTAATTCCAGCGAATGATCAGTAGAAGTGTGTGAAAGAGTGGAAAGATTACCTTCTTCGCCTTGTACGACCTCAGCCTCGTTGATGTTGATGCCAGCCATAATAACAACTTGATCCAGCAACAGCGAAAAGAGAATCGAGGTTGTAGAAGAAGGAGAGGAATCTCAGAGGAAGGAAGAACAGAGAAACGAGAAGCAAAGTTGCAGAAACAGATGAGTCCCACTCCCCTCTAGCAAACCAATATTTATAGTCAGCCAAGGGAAAACGAAGGGTTAAAGTTACATAGGGATTCGTAAACGTCAGATCCCACAAAATCTTTTCGAATTCTTTCGAATTTCAAGAAATCCCCGCCCAAATGGCCCAATCAGACAGAGACACGTGGACACCAACCATCAAAGATTTTAGTCGGCGACGCCACAAGTGCCGCGCATCGCCTGGGGGGGCATGACACACCCGCGAGGAAGAAAAAACAATCCATCCCAAACTCGAAGGTAGCGCGCACCAATGAGAGAGCATGACTTACGAGCGTAGCTCAAGGTCACGCGCACAACAGGGGGGCATGACTTACGAGCGTAGCTCAAAGTCACGCGCACAACAGGGGGGCATGACACACCAACTTCGACCGGCGCCATCCTCAGCCTAGACAACGCGCACAAGCGAAGAACCCGCGATACACAGAACGTGCGCACCACTGAGGACACGAAGATCACGCGAGGACCAGAAGGACCCAGACTCACCCAGATTGCGCCCATCCCAGCCAATAACGCGGAAAAGATGGAATCGCCCAGATCCGAGTCAACCACACGAAGATCGAACAGGAGGCATTCGCGGAATACCCCCTGATGGGGGGCAATTGTTGGGCATGTGACTCGGATCTCACCACACCGAGGAAACACCAAGGATGCTCACGCCAAGGCAAAGCGCACGAGTCACCCCGGAGTCCAGCGCGCGAGTTGCGCCGGAATCATGCGCGCAGGTAGAGGCCACCCTCTTGGAGGCGCGCGCACCAAGGATGCTCACGCCAAGGCAAAGCGCGGGAGTCACTCCGAAGTCGAGCGCCCGAGCCGCGGCGGTAGAGACCACCCCCGTTGGGACGCGCGTAAACACCCAACGACGACGCATTGCATAGCCGTGGGCCCTCATCGAGTATCCGTAGAAGCGGTGCCGCGTCACCCAACGGGCCGTCACCATCATAGTCCTAGGTATAGTCCTAGGTATAGTCTTGCCTCTGTCAGGGGTAGTCACATCAGGGTCCTAAAAGTATGGCCTAAATCCCTTATGTGTCAGTGGTCACATCATTGTATCCACTTGTAACCCAACCACTCACCCACCACCATGTAGCCTATAAATATGGCATTTACTCCGGTGGGTGAGGGGATCGGATTTTTCAGACTCTATCTCTAAGATCATTACTTTCTCTCACTAAACACACCCTCTCTTCGAGCTCTATCCTCCTTCTCATTTGTCTCAAAGTTCTGGTTCAACCAAGCCGTTCATTTTTCTCGACCCATTCTAGTGAACCTCACTCCTACACTCAGTTAGGTTCAAACAAATAGTATTAGTCGTCTCTCAACCTCCAATTTGCCAAATTAAAGATTATCAATGACAAAAATTTGAGATGTTACCTCTCCTCCATTTTCTTTATCCATATCCTAACTCTAGGCAAACTCAAGACTCTTTGCTTAGTCTTTCTGCCGGAAATTAAACAATAAATCTAATTTTTATATTTAATTATTAATTGCAATTCATATAACAAGATTACAGACGAAAATGGGTTAGTACGGGGTCGAATCAAGCGAGTACCAAACATTTCTCCCATTTGTTTCTCGATTCAACATTTTGGAAGTGGGCATACCTGTAAGGCTGGACATTCATTGTTTCGGTTCCCTCTTTCAAGAGAAAGTGGTGGTATACTTGGCAAGCTGGAGGAAATGCCTCTGCCCTTTGAAAGAGCTTTGCATGTACATTTAATATCACTTGTATTTTTGGATGCATTTCACGCATTCCTTCCTGCATCACCTCAAGGGCCAAACGAGCCGAGTCGAGTCGAGTTTTTGCTTAGCTTGAGCTCGGCTCGTTTATTAATTTTTCAGCTCGAGCTCGGCTCGAACTCGAATTTTGATAATCCAGCTCGAGCTCGAGCTCGGCTTGAATAAAAATAATCTAGCTCGAGCTCGACTCGGTAGAGCTCGATAAATGCTCATTAACATAGCTTGTTAAACTGAGTACAAGCTCGGCTCAAGATGAGCTCGATTTAAAATCATTTTTGCTGGAAAAATGTATAAACATAAGAATTTAAATGATAGAAAGAACACTAGAAACTAGAAATAACATCTAAATTTCATACACATCTGTATTATAAGACAATGTTCATGTTTAAAAGAGTAATTCATCCTTCCACAAGCTCAAAACAAGGCAGCTTGCGAGCTTAGCTCGACAAGCCACCGAATCAAGCTAGCTCGCGAGCTTATCAAGCTGAGCATGGTCTAGCTCAGGCTTGGCTCGTTAACTAACGAGTTGGCTCGCGAGCCGGCTTGTTAAATAACGAGTCGAGTGTCGAACGAGTTTTTTCCGATTCGAACGCCGAGTTGCTCGCGAGCGGCTTGGCTCATTTGCAGCCCTAATCACCTGTACACCAAGCCATACACATAACATCTGTATCCCGTAGTATTTCTAGGCCCTCGATTGTACCGTCGATCATGGACAACCCTTGTAGCTCATGCTCCTTATCCATCAATTTAAAATTCACGGTGAGCTTATCTTAGTCGCTAGTAACCTGTCCTAAGTTGCACAACCACGATATTCCGAAGATAATATCTAATCCGGTCAAAGGGAAGCACGAAAAGTGTCGTTTGGATATCCAATCCTTGAGCGGACACCTTTACGGCCCCAGATTTGTTATTGGCATCATAGATTGGTCCCATATGCTACTCACACCTAGAAGAGCAACTTGGTCTATGGTGCGGTCGGTATAAGGATTACAACTCACTCACTCACAAAATTAAGCAAGGTGACGCTGTCCACCAAGGCTAAAACCGAGACGCCCGCCGCGGTGACTCGGAATCACAAGGTTACTGTTGGACACGCCTCCTTTAGAGCATGGCTGGACAAAAAAGAAGATTTTGGGATTGATGATGGGGATTGATGTTGGAGATGAGTTGAAGAAGAAGATTCTATGATTGGGATTGGAGGTAGGCTGTTAATGAGTCGAGTCGAGCCGAGCTTTGTCATAGTTCGGGCTCGGCTCGTTAATATATTTTCAGGCTTGAGTTCGGCTCGTGTTCGTCACGAGCTTTAATATGCAAGCTCGAGCTCGGCTCGTTTATGAAAATGAAAGCTCGAGCTCGGCTCGTCAAATAAGTTTAACGAGCCCAAAATCGAGTTCAACTCATAAAATGTTCATGATCTCAAGATTGACCTAGAACTGCACACAAAATTACATTCAAACCTGTAGCAAAGTCTAGCAAAGTAAAACACAATATTCATCCCAATTTCAATACATAAAATCCATGAATTCTAATACTTTTTTATGCCAAACCATTAAATGAGCGTGTTCGCGAGCTTTCGAGCTGAACATGGTATGGCTCGAGTTCGGCTCGTTTAGTTAACGAGCTTGTTCGCGAGCCAGCTCGATTAAAACGAATCGAGTGTCGAACGAGTTTTTCTTGAGTCGCATACCGAATCGTTCATGAGCGGCTTGGTTCATTAACAACCCTAATTGGAGGGCAACAACTCACGAGAAGAAAAGTAGAAAGGGTATTGAGGATTTTGATTATGATTCTTCATTAGTTTCCAAAAGCAATAAAAAATTACATATTAGTATATAAAAAGCGCCTAATTGCTTAAGGGGTTTAGTAGGTTACGGACGGGTCCACTGTTAGTTTTTGCAACCCACGCGGATCACTATCAACTTATTCCAACCTTTGATCTCACCCGTCGATTCACAACCCCTTCCTATTCCGGAGAGTTCCCTCGTCGACCGATTGGCGGCTCGGCAAGCGACCGCCATCAATTCTTCCCTTTTTTATCTCTGCTTCTCTCCGACCTGCACATAGCCAGATCCTTCCTTCCGTTTCTCTCCTATATTCGGCCAGGCGAAGCTGGGGTTGGGGCCAGGCCTAGCTCTATTCCCCAATCATATCAAGGTGGGCTCGGAAGGTGGATACAAGGGATCTCACTATGTGTACTGGCCGCCGGCATGACAAGTCGTCGTTGATAGGGTCGCCTGATAATCACCATGTTTTCCCATTCTATTGTTCCCCACTATGTCATTCCCACTCTATTACTTCGAGATCCCAAACGTGGCTCAAGATAGGGTGCATAACCAAATCTGCACCCTTCATTTAGAAAATCCAGATCTAAGGATGAAGAATTAAAGATCACTTTTATTTTCCCTAGCTTTCTTAATCGGCTCATATCTTTTTCGTTTTAACTCGGATTTTAATTTTTTTTTTGCACAGGTAGAACGAGTTCATCGTGCTCTACAAAATGAGATCAATTTTTAATATTTTTTTAGAACAAAAAATTATGGCCTCTCGGTACCAACTGCATACCATATGGTATTTTCTTCGTTTTTAATCCGTTTTTGAAAACGTTTGCATAGAAGGGACGAGTTCATCATGATTTATTGGATCTACAAATTTCTGGGTGAACAAATTACAAGACAAAAAATACCACACCATACCATACAATACCACCCTGGTACGGGGTGATATCTTATGGTACACAATGTTAAAAGTCATAAATGATAGTTAATATATTTCTACTATCATGTATTCAACCATCCTACAGTCTTGGTTGTTCATACTACCATGATATGCTTTTCAAACCATAGGTATGCTCTTATTTCAATACCAGTCAATACCATATGGTATAGACTGGTAAAAAATGGCTCAATTTTTTTTTGTTCGAAAAATATATCAAAGTGGATATCATTTTGAAGAACACAATTAATCTGATCTAATTGTGTAAAAAAATTAAATTTCGACTTAAAACAAGTGAGAAATCGTCCGTCAAAGATTAAGGAAGAGAAAATTAAAGGTTTTTTCAGGAGAGAGAGAGAGAGAGAGAGAGAGGGATGCTGATGTCTTGGTGATGTGGACGGGTTACTCATGGTTACTCACCATAAGGTTATTGAGCTGATAGGTTCCCCCAAACGTCACTGACTCTTCCCAATCATCGGGAACGGATCAGGTCAGTAACCTTATGGTGAGTAACCATGAGTAACCAGCCCACATCAGCATGACATCAGCATCCCTCTCTCCTGGAAAGCCTTTAATTTTCCCTTTCTTAATCTTTGACGGACGATTTCTCACTCGTTTTAAGTCGAAATTTAATTTTTTTTGCGCAGTTAGATCAGATTAATTGTGCTCTTCAAAATGATATCCACTTTGATGTATTTTTCGAACAAAAAAAAGATTGAGCTATTTTTTACCAGTCTATACCATATGGTATTGACTGGTATTGAAATAAGAACATACCTATGGTTTGAAAAGCGTACCATGGTGGTATGAACAAACCAAGACTGTAGGATGATTGAATACATGATAGTAGAAGTATATTAACTGTCATTTACGACTTTTATCATTGTGTACCATAATATACCACCCCGTACCAGGGTGGTATTGTATGGTATTGTGTGGTATTTTTTTGTCATGTAATTTGTTCACCCAGAAATTTGTAGATCCAATAGATCATGATGAACTCGTCCCTTCTGTGCAAACGTTTTCAAAAACGAATTAAAAACGAAGAAAATACCATAATATACCACCCCGTACCAGGGTATTGTATGGTATTGTGTGGTATTTTTTGGTCATGTAATTTTTTCACCCAGAAATTTGTAGATCCAATAGATCATGATAAACTCGTTCCTTCTGTGCAAACGTTTTCAAAAACGAATTAAAAACGAAGAAAATACCATATGGTATGCAGTTGGTACCGAGAGGCCAGAATTTTTTTTTCTTAAAAAATATTGAAAATTGATCTCATTTTGTAGAGCAAGATGAACTCGTTCCATTTGTGCAAAAAAAATTAAAATTCAAGTTAAAACGAAAAAGATATGAGCCGATTAAAAAAGCTAGGAAAAATAAAAATGTTCTTTATTCTCCATTCTTAGATCTGGATTTTCTAAATAAAAGGTCCAGATTTGGTTATTGATGGGTGCATAACCCATGGTTATGCACTCTATCTTGAGCCCCAATCATCGCCTCTTCCTTCCCAATCCCCAATATCCAGAGCCGTTGTGGACAAGTAACAAACTATGGGCAGTGGGCACTCTGTTTTGTTGCCGGTGGAATTAGGTAATCAAATAAGAGGGTATGCAATTAGAAGGAGGAGGAATTTTACAATGCTATATAGTATTGGTTTTATAGGCTTTTGTCTTTATGGTACAACTTGAAATTGTACTTTTAAGTTATGGTACAATTCAAATTGTACCTATATTTTTTGTACAAATTCTTTTATGGTACAACTTGAACTTGTACTTTTATGTGATGGTACAACTTCAAGTTGTAAAGTTGTACCAATACAAATTCCTTTATGATACAACCTAAACTTATACATTTAATGTTATGATACAACTTCAAGTTGTACATTAAAACACCAATACTATATAACATAGTAGAAATGCTCTTAGAAGAGGGTGACTGGAAGAAGCAACTCCAGTTGGCCGATGATTCGACGTCAAGATGAATAAGAGAGGGATCAGGTGCAAAGAACGTACGGAAGGAAAAAAATGAGTCTATGCTGTTAGAAATAAGATTTGTGGATTAAGAAGAGAAAATATTGTGGGGTTTATCTTTAACCAATAATATGACAGAATAGTGCACTTATCCAAATCTCAAATAATTTGGGATTAACATTCACCATGCAATTTTTTTTATCACAATATTTAATGTTAATGCCAAGTTACAAATAGTATCAAGCCATTACATAATTAAGTAATTAAAATTTTACATAAAAATTAGTTAAAATTTTACATAAAAATTAGTATTAATTATTGACCAACATTTCAATGGTGCATATTTACTAAGCACATAACTTGATACTAAGTCGATTTAATTTAGAGCGTCTCATTTTTAGTCTATTCTATCATGTTAATTTCCTCAATAATTCAATTATAAAACTAATTCTCTCCCAAATTTTGCTATTTAGTTCAGAAAAAAATATTGATTTAGGAAAATCAAATATGTTGCTTTGGTTAATTGTATTTGTCGGTTCATGTTATATATTAAATATATTATTTGGTTCAATGTATCCGGGTTTAAAAATGCATAAGAGTAAAAAAAAAAAAAAAGACATTTGGGAGTTGGTAAGCTACTTTTTATAGAGTGAGTTTTCATATACTTACTACACCTAAGTATTTGAGATGGCAATGCTCAAATAAGTAAAAAATATAACAAAACCTGAGGCACTTAATCAATTGTATAATCCAAAATATCGTTTTCTAAATTTTACCTTTATACTACATCCAACCAAATAATTTGCGTAGTTTGTTCTCCTCAATAATCTAGTGTTTCGATCATTTAGGCCATAAAAAAATCATTTACAAAACCAAATATAAAAAATATTCAAAAGATTTATAAAAAAAACTATATAGATCATGATGCAGCGCGCGCCAATTATCTAGTATATCGTAATCACTCTACTCTTCACCTTCTACCCTCATGTTGTACTTTGGGTTGGATTTGTATGCCCAACCCGACTGTCTAACCTGTCAAACTAAGCACGAATCACAATTTTATATGTTTAGTTACTTCATTAAGCCCCATTTAATATTAATGTTTAGACTAAGATAGGAATACGAGAATAATGGGAGGAGTAGTATGGTATGACGAGCTATGAGAAAATTGAAGTCGGAAATTACCATTATAGTATCATCTGTTTACATCAATAATCGGTAAATTAATAACCTAGTATAAATTAATAATTTCTCTGGTCCCGACTTTGGCCCGTGTAAAAAATGAGAAAATTTTATAAAATAAGAAGATAATAATTTTTTAGAACCAACCTAAATAAATACATGTATTTTTAATTCTATAAATTAATAATTGTAAAAATACAATTTATCTAGAAATTTATAATATAGCTAGGATAATCTAGAAAAATATGAATATATAGTTGTTTGTTTATTCTTGAAGTTCAACTGTAATAGAAAGTCATCTTGAACGTTCCTCATTGCACTCAAAATCTCCGGTGTTATCTTCTCTAATTGCATCAAGTATTTATGATGAGTCGATGTGGGTTTAAGTGCTTTCCTTTACGTGACCGGTTCCAAAGGTGTTGAATCGTCATCTCCTTCATCCTCAATTGAACCTACAATGACATTAGCCACAATTTCTTCTAAGGTGTGTGCCGCGATACATTCATCATTTTCACGTGGATACTCAAACAAATGACTCACATCCATCTTGTTACGATAACCCCATATCATTAATCATGTCGTATGAATTGAAATGTTTGGAAGATATGCTGAAGGTACATGATAAGAAAAACTTCTTTAAATTAATAATAATTAATTTATCAATTAATTAATAATTCATATATATTAATAATTTTATGATTCCGACTATATTAATTTATAGAAGCTATGCTGTAATTTTAAAGCCGGAAGTTTTAGGTTCAATTTTTTCAAATAATACCTAACTAAAAAATAAATCTATATTACCTTAATATAAGAATAAAATTAGGACAAACGTTTAGGTTGACGGAAAATGACAAAAAGTTTGGTCTTCCTTCCTGCAGCTTTTTGTCATTTAAACCGAAACGAGAGCCATAAATCAATTATTATTCAAATTAAAAAGTGAAATGGCAATTACTTTTTCGGTTTTCAAAAACCTGTCCAGCAAATTACACAACGACCCCTGGTCTGGTCTGCTTGGCTAGTGGCCGAAAATGAAAACCCCTTCAAAATTCAAACTTGGAGGAAACCCAAACAAAAAAAAGTAAAAAAAATGAAAAGAATCTGGCTTACATTTCCCGTTCCCGGACGCGAAATTCCTCTTAAATGAATTGAATTATTGGGTTTAGCAAATAATTGCTTACTTCTATTAGTACTGTGCTTAAGCTTTCACTCAGCAGGTTAATGTGAGAAGGAAAAAAAATAGGGGGAAGCAAAGGAAAAGAAGACGACGAAGAAGAAGGAAAGGCTGTGCGAGAGACTGAAAAGAACCCCACGACTCGACGGTTTGAGTTGCAGAGGAAAAAAAAAGGAGGGAGGGAGGGAAGGTGGATCTTCTTTCCAGTTTGTGGGGGGAACAGGGCTGCAGTTACAGGTCATGATCCTCGACCTTAACCCCCTCTCTTTTTTTTGCCCTTTCCTTCTTGTTTTCCGGCGTACCGTATTTCTTTTGTTCCCTCCTCATTCCTTTTCGCATTTCGCCGCTGAATCGATCTCCAGGAGATTACATTTCTAAGTTAGGTAGAAACTCTGTAGCTAGCTCAGTACCCTGTTTAGTCTTTAATCCCTTCTATTATACATATTGTCGTCTCGTCTGTGTGTGTTGATTTGAGTGGAAGAATGCAGGAAGACATTTTGATTTCATTTTACTGTTTAAATTGAATCTTCCCCTTTCCAGAGTTGGTTCTAAAGCTTCCATCTTTTGCATGTTAGAGTTCGTTCTGGGAACTCATTCCTTTCATTTGAGTTTCCTTTTATCACTGCAGACGCCCAGAAATGAGCCACTAGTAAGTCGCCGGGGATTGTGTACGCATGGAAACTCGAGAAGGGCTAAGTTCAGGGGTGACGGTGATAGGAGCTGAAACGCCGTCCAATTACCATGTAGCTCAGAGGAGCGAAAACCCTAACCAGGTCGGTGTTGGGGTTCCGCAGCACCAGCAGCAGATGGTGCTGTCTTCTCCGGTCAGCGGCGGCGGCAGCGGCGGCGGAGAGAAGAAGAAGCGAGGTAGGCCGAGGAAGTATGCACCGGATGGGGTTGGGAACAGAGCTTTATCGCCACTGCCAATCTCTGCTTCGGCCCCACCTGCCTCAACTGTGGCTGGAGACTACTCTAACTCTCACTCTGTTGTGGGGAAACCCAGTAAAGTGCTGTCAGCTGGGTACGAGAAAAAGAAGCACAAGAAAATTGGAATGGAGAATCTTGGTAATTCTCTTCTTCTTTCTTTTCGATAACATCTTATATACGCAAGGCATTGAATGAATGATTACAAATTTACAATGCAATGCTTGCCTGTTGAAAAACATCTGTTACTTGTTTCTTCCCCTTTATTAGGATTAGCACAACTTGCTAATCCTAATCATAATGCGGTCATGAAATTATGTCAGATGGGGTCTTTGTTGGTCCAAGGTTTGAATTCTCCCCATGACTGGATTCATCCCGCCAACCTGTTCTTGACGGGGGACCATTTTGAAGCGGGATATATGTTTTTCCAAGGATTTGGCAATATGATACTTGTGCTGAGAATACATACAATGGGAACGAAGGGAATCTTTTTATTCTGTTTCCATTTTGTCTTTTGTTTGTTCATTTGAACCTTTTCCCTTTATTTTTGCTGATGGTATGCACCAAAGGGTTTTCTGTTTTCCTATTATTCCTCATGAGGTTTCACTGCTTATTTCTCTATTGCCAATGGAGAGTAACTGGATTTTGTTTCATTGGATTGTGTTTTCTGCTCATCGTTCGTGGCAAGTGCAAGTAGCATCAACAACGTTTTGAGTATCTGCATCATGTTTTAAGTGGGAACAATCACACTTAAGATCTAGTTAACCCTTTTATAGAAGTTCTCTGCTAAATATAGATTATAGATATATTGATATGTGTGCTTAGACTGTGATATCTGTTTCCTCTGCCCTTCTCTTAAATTTCTTTCCATTTTTTTTCTTCTGTATGCCAATTGCCAAATGGGATTTCCCATTGCCATGGTTGTTGTACTTGTCATCATAGCAAAAGTCAAGATTGCTTAATTTAGCATAAGTAGCTAGCAAAGATCATGAACTACGTAAACGGAATTAACTTGTACCATAAAGTTTGACATTCAGATAACCTGATGTTTCTTTTCTCTCTGCTTTCTAGATGATTGGGGTCCTCAGTCTGTTGGCACAAATTTTACCCCTCATGTCATCCCTGTTAATGCCGGCGAGGTATGTGCTTCTTTGAAAGTACCTGAATTTTGTTTCTTCACCCCTCCTCTTAGGGTAGAGAAAGTTGGAGCTTTAAGTTGTCAATTCAATCCTATATTTCAGGCTCTTCTACCGTGTCCCAATTCTAGAACGAAAACAGTCAGTAGGCAGTTGTATCTGAAGTACTTACAACACCAAGTAACTTTTAGATGCTTGACCAAAATCAACCATGGTGGGCACTGTTATGATTGCATATCATACAACTTTGACTTTAGGAGCTTAATTATGCATGAATTATGTCTTAAACATTGATGCAATCCACTGTTCTTTCAAGTTTTGCATAGTTGTAGGCATATGTAGTCGATACTTTTTCCCTAGGAAGGTTGCATCTTCTGGGCCTATATATTGCTGTAAGGCGCTCTCATTCGCCACCTCATTTCAGTTTTATAATTTTTCTTGGTTATCAAAGGATGTCACAATGAAGGTCATATCTTTCTCACAACAAGGACCTCGAGCCATTTGCATTCTTTCAGCGAATGGAGTGATCTCGAATGTTACTCTTCGTCAATCTGATTCTTCTGGGGGTACCCTGACATATGAGGTATTACTGGTTTTGATTCTTCTCACCAGTCACCACTCTTGGTTTCAATTGTCCCTTGGCTCATGAACTTTAGCCTATAATTAACTGTAATTCATGTTCCATGAATTTAACAGGGTCGCTTTGAAATACTTTCCTTGTCTGGATCATTTATGCCGACTGAGAGTCAAGGGTCGAGAAGCAGATCAGGTGGGATGAGTGTCTCTCTGGCAAGCCCTGATGGCCGCGTTGTTGGGGGCAGCGTTGCTGGTCTCCTGATAGCTGCTACTCCTGTACAAGTGAGCTTCTTTTACATTTTTTTGGTGAAAGATTCTCAATTTCAAAAGAGCACATGGTTGAGTTGAATGATTGCATCATTTATGTTCTATCTATATTTTCCCTAGCCAGTTGCTACCCATTCCTAGAATGTTGGAGCACACACTCTCAAAAAGAGAAAAGATTCATCTTTTTGTTGTCGTTGTTGGTTTTACCAGGTTGTGGTGGGTAGTTTCCTGCCAGGGAACAACCAGCCAGATCCTCCTAAACCAAAGAAGGTGAAGATGGACCACTCCGTCGTTCCGATTTCTGTCGCACAAGAAGCTCCGGCGATCACTATGGGTGGGATCCATCATGTGGAAAGAGATGACAATAATATGGGTGGACATATGCAGAACTCGTTTCATCGGCGGGACACCTGGGCGGCTCTCCAATCGATGTCAGATCATCATAGGAATTCAGGAACTGATATCAACATCTCGCTGCCGGAGGGTTGAATTTAACCAGCCCCAAATGGAAGTCCGAGGATGTTTCTCGCAAAGGGTCTTGATCTCTAACCGACTGCATTGATTTGTTGAAAATCAGTTGTTGTTTATTAATGTTTAGTACTAGAGTTTTAAGGTTGTAGGAGGAACTACGAGTTGAGAGAGATGCGGACATAGTGGCATGATTCGTATTCCTTGGGTTGTTGTGTTGAGAGTTTTAGTAGGGATCGTGTTGTTATCTTAATTTGTATCGTTACTATTGTTAGGTTGATTAGCATTTAGCATTTAGGCGCTTGTTTGTGCTGAGCAGAGCTTCTAGTTTGGATGTAATGAAACATATAGCTTCTTACCTATGCAATCATTTTATGCGCCTGGTTTCTAAAACTCGACCTTGCTTTCTTCTAATACATGTATGCTGACAACTTCGGCCATTTCTTTTCTTTGGATGCTTCAACAGGGCGAAGAGGAAGGAGGTTGGGCATCACCGATCACGAAATCAAATGCCACAATCACTCAACAAAATTTGTGTAGGCATCTTGACCTAGAATTTGCAACTGGACCAAATGCTAAATTTTGAATAGAATTGGAGAAATCAATAGATCAAGTATGTGTGATATTTTCGATGAAAACGCAAGACGAAGTCAACAAAATTTTGTCTAATTAGGGTTGAATCATTCTCGAATAAATGCATTTGAAATCCGTAACACCAATAAAAATATCGGCTTTCTTTGGAAGTCCCACCACCAAGGGAAGATACTCACACATGGTTCACGCTCTACTAACTACTCCAACCTATGACAAATATACCATAGATTGAGGAAGTAGTAGACTAGTGACCAAAGTCATTATCCAATTACACAAACATCCTAGGGCTTGGTTCATCTTACCTCGGTACAAGGGGTTTTAACCCATAGATGAAAAGAAAGAAGAAATTATGAGAGGGAGGAAGGAAATCTTCATTCACTCTTCAATTTGCTCTTCTTTGCTTGAAGAAATCTTCACCTAAGATGGAAAAATCCCCCTTCTTAGCCTTCATTCAAGTCTCTATCTCTTACTAGCTTCAAAAGCCCTTGTTTCTCTCACTTAGTGTGCTGGAACTTGGAGCAAATCAAGGGCACGATCTTTGAAGTCTGCCATTGATCTCCAAATCATGCAACTCAATACCTCTCTATTGTCCATGCTCGACATGAATCTTTGGAAGTGGGTCACAAGAAAATGAAGATGCAAATAATTTCTATCGAATATGCACAATGTCACTGGGAAGTTTGAAGTAAAATATGAAATCCAATGAGGGAGGGGTAATAGGGTGGTGACAATGATAATGCCTCAATTGGCCACTTTTCTCCCCCTTTATTTAGGGAAAAAATCCAAAAGTACCACTGTTTAAAAAAAAAATTTCCAAAAATACTACCCAATCCCAAAAAATTCCAAAAATACCACCCTTTTTTAAAAATCGCCACCCCACCCAGCGGTTTACACGAAAACCGTTTGTCGGGGGCGCGGTTTTCTATGCAAACCGCGGGCCTAGGGGCGGTTATAAAAAAAAAAAAAATTTGAACAAACCGCTGGGTGGGGTGGCGGTTTGACCCAAAACCGCCACCCCACCCAGCGGTTTGGTCCAAATTTTTTTTTTTTTTCAGATCAACTCCTAACTTCGGCCGAAACTTCAAACGAATGTAACTTTGCACTCGGGTATCCGATCGATGCAATTTTTTTTTCATGTCGCATAACTTTTCAAGATCTACAACTTTTAGTAGGATGAAATTTTCAAAACAGGAACTATTTGTGGATATACGGGACCTTGAGAATAACTTTACCTTTACTTTTCACAAATCCATGTACATTTTGAAATTATGATTATATTAAAAGTTGTAGATCTTGAAAAGTTATGCGGAATCAAAAAAAAATTCATAACATTCGGATTTAGGATCACAAAGTTATGACCGTCCAAAGTTTGACGAAATGCGAGACCCCGCGGTATGCGGCTTGCAAGATCTCAAAAAGTTTGCGGCCTCCATTTTTTGAATCCGAATAGCTTTTTGAGATCTTGCAAGCCGCAAACTAATGGGTCCCGCCTTCGTCTCAAAAAAACGTCATTTGCCACCCCGAACGAGCCTTTTTTTATTTCGTCAAACTTTGGGCAGCCATAACTTTGTGCTCCAAAATCCGAATGTCATGAATTCTTTTTTGATTCCGCATAACTTTTCAAGATCTACAACTTTTAATATAATCATAATTTCAAAATGTACATGTATTTGTGAAAAGTAAAGGTAAAGTTATTCTCAAGGTCCCGTATATCCACAAATAGTTCCTGTTTTGAAAATTTCATCCTTCTAAAAGTTGTAGATCTTGAAAAGTTATGCGAAATGAAAAAAAAAATCGCTACAATCGGATACCCGAGTGCAAAGTTACGTTCGTTTGAAGTTTCGGCCGAAGTTAGGAGTTGATCGGGAAAAAAAAAAAAATTTTGGACCAAACTGCTGGGTGGGGTGGTCAAATTATTTTTTTTTTTATAACCGCCCCCTAGGCCCGCGGTTTGCATAGAAAACCGCGCCCCCGACAAACGGTTTTCGTGTAAACCGCTGGGTGGGGTGGCGGTTTTTGAAAAAGGGTGGTATTTTTGGAATTTTTTGGGATTGGGTGGTATTTTTGGAATTTTTTTTTTAAACAATGGTACTTTTGGATTTTTTCCCTAAAGGATGGGGGGCTTGCTATTTGCCGCCAACCAAATTGCTATTTGCCGCCAACAAAAAAAAAAAAAAAAAGAGAGTATATATATATAAATCTTTGGGTAAGGAGTTTCACAATCTACAACATATCCAACTTTCAGAGAACGTATTGAATCAGAAAAATTCAACGCTCGCCGGAAAATCATCGGGAAAGCCTATCCTCGACATATACTACTTACACGCATCAATGAATCATCACTAAGCAGGTGCGTAATTTTTTTGTAGTTTCGAACAATTTTTCCGACGATTTGAAACGAACAGACGGTGGGCCGAAAATTTCCGGCGGCCGGAACCTGGCCGGGCCGAAAATTTCCGGTGGCCGGGCCGAAAAATTCCGGCTGCCGGAACCAGGCTGAGCCGCAAGATATTTTCGGCTCAGCCTGGCTCCGGCCGCCGGAATTTTTCGGCCCGGCCAGGTTCCGGCCACCGGAATTTTTCGGCCCACCGTTTGTTTTTGCAATTTTTCTGAAAAATTCGATTTTAGGAGTTGAATTTAGAGTTTAGGAGTTGAATTTAGCGGTTAAGACTTGAAATTAGCGTTTAGGTTCACAGGAATATTGATGTATTATATTGTAATTGTAGGAAAAATGTCAGAGTTGTTACCGGCCGATCATGATTACACACAGGAATTTGAGAATGGGATCCATTATGCAAGTGTGGAGTTAGCTGAGTTAGCTGCAAGACCAATCGCTCAACAGTGTGGGTTCTTTATTGTTAGAGGAGCATGGAAACCGAATATTGCTGGACTACATCCTGTTACTGCCCTCTGTATGTATTGCGACAGAAGTAGTAGGATCGTTAAGTCTTATAAACCAGACCCTACGAAGGAGACGCGTGGGAATATTAGTTCGAAGGGTACTGGTTGCCAGTTTCAGATATGTATAAAGGAAGTATGGCAAAAGGATGGTCCAAACACATGGGTCATAGTGGGAGTGACAAGTCGTGAAACCGGAGCTAATAGAGGGTTTCACAACCATGAAAAGGTGTTGTATCCAGAACATCACCGACACAACAAACAGTTTAGTGAGGCTGAAAAAGAGAGGTTAAGATTAATGAGGAAGGCGGGGGTGAGACCAAATCAGCAGAAGACGACACTCAATACTGAAGGGGGTGTGCATCATGATATCAAACAGATGTACAACATAAATTCCAAGACAAGATTGGATGAGATGGGTGAAATGGATGCGATACAGTTTGCGCTTCACGGAGCTGAACATCGTGGGTACCATATCTGTTTGCAAAAGGACTCTAATAATGTGCTCACTAATATGTTTTTTGCGCACCCGACGTCCATTCAGATGTTGCATGCATGGCCGTACGTCATCCTCATTGACTCGACCTACAAGACCAACAGGTACGGCTGGCCATGGGTTGAGATTATTGGGGTTACTCCAGTGAAGAAGAATTTCAACATTGCATGTGCAATTATTAAGCAGGAAACAAATGAAACATATGAGTGGCTGCTGCGATGTATTAAAGGGTTGCTCGGTGATACGGTTCCGAATGTCATTGTGACATACAAAGAAGGTGGTTTGCTTGCTTCTATTCCTGTGGTCTTCCCTCTCCCACATACTGTCCACCTACTATGTTTATGGCACGTCAACAACTGTGTGAAGCAAAAGTTTGAAGTGTTACTTGGTGGAATTGCAAAAAGAGAGGTAGCACAAGCGGTATGGAAGAAATATTTCGACAAAGCTGCATGGAGTTGGACTCAGGAGGGTTTTCTTCAAAAGATTAATGAGTTTGAGAGGGTCTGGACAGTGAAGAACATAAAAATGGTCGACTACGTGCGAGGTGAGTGGTTGCCTCATCAGACAATGTGGGCAAAGTGCTACATGAACCATGTGTTTCATCTTGGTAACACGAGCTCGAATAGAGTTGAGTCATCTCACTCTTCATTCAAGACTTTCCTTGTGTCTGGTAGAGGAGCGATCGACACTTGTTTTGCGAAGAACCACAACTACATGGAACATCAGTTTCTGGAAGTGGTGAATGAACTGCACAAGTCACTAAACCGCAATCTGAGTAGGGCAATTGAGCCTCCGTGCACGTTTTTGAGGAGGGTCGTTAGTTCTGAGGCAATCAAACTGATGTTAGATGGGGCGGCGGAGTTGAAGGACAGTCGTTAGCTCGGTCCCTATACATATCAGGACGTGATGTTGCCATACAAGACGGCCCTCGTCCATGTCCATGCGTAGGTGGAGGGACCTCGATATCCTCATCATTATCGTCCTCATCAAAATCAGCCGAGACCACTCTCGATGCAGCACCCTGGTTCCTCCCATGGGAACCAGACGCCCGTGATGCCGAACGAGCAACTACAGTAGGAGCCTCTAACTCATCCTCCCCTAAATTTGCCTGTGACTGATGTCCAATATCTCGAGAGCGCTTATTCTCCTTATTCTTCCTTCGTGCTGATACATCAACAACCCTACCATTGAATCTATTCAACTCATTCCCACCCGCATCACCCGCATCATCCATATCTAATTATCTACAAATTTAAACAATATCATACTTAGATGCGCACTAATTAATTAATTTTCTATTAACTAATGTACTATTAACATTAATTGTTAATTATTCACAAATTAATTAAATTTGTATTAACTAATGTACTATTAACATTAATTGTTAATTAATCAGAAATTAATTAATTTTCTATTAACTAATGTACTAAATATTAACATTAATTATTAAATCAATTCTTAATTAATTAAAATTCCATTAACTAATCTAAGTAATTAAACTTTCAAATGCCTATTATAAAAAACAAACATTTATACACCAACTTAAATAAATATTAACACTAATTGCTAATTAATTATCATATTAAATTAAATACCAAAACTGGCCGGGCCGAAAGAATTTTGCGGCCAGTGCGTTGGCTGACCGAAAAAATTTGCGGCCGGAGCGACGTCAGGCCGAAAAAAATTTGCGGCCGGTGCGCCGCCGGGCCGAAAAACATTTGCGGCCGGTGAGCCGTCCGGCCGAAAAATTCTTTCGGCCCGGCGACGTTCCGGCCGCAAATTTTTTTCGGCCGGCCGACGAACACGCCGCCGGAAAATTTTTGGCCGGCGTGTTCGGCGACCGGCCGAAAAAATTTGCCGAAAAATTCTTTCGGCCCGGCGATTCTCCGGCCGCAAATTTTTTTCGGCCGGCCGACGAACACGTCACCAAAAAATTTTTGGCCGGCGTGTTCGGCGACCGGCCGAAAAAAATTTGCGGCCGAGGCGTCGCCGGGCCGAAAGAATTTTTCGGCCGGCCGTCATACCGGCCGCAAATTTTTTTCGGCCCGACGTCGCTCCGGCCGCAATTTTTTTTCGGCCCACCGTGTTTTTCGCCGGAAAATTGGAAAACTGACCGGAATAAGTCCACTTACTTGTTTTCCGACGATTGAGGGCGACGGGAGGTTAGCCGACGACGGAAGAACGGTGCCGGCAACGGAGGCACTGGGCTCGTCAACAGAAGTTTTTGTTGGAATGAGTCAAATGTTCCTGATATCCGAATTTATAGAATGAAAGGAAGGGAAGGGAGGGAAAATTCAAAATTTGAATTCAAATTTTTTTTTTTTTTAGTTGGCGGCAAATAGCAATTTGGTTGGCGGCAAATAGCCGTTCACTTATTGAGGCATTCTCGTACTAAAATCGTTGTACTAAATTCACATTGTGATCTATTTATGCCAATATTAGTTCCTGTTCATAAACCATTAGCTTTACTAGCTTTTCATGGGGAAACTACCATATTTTGTCATGTTTTATGCCCGCTTGATGTTTTTTATGATGTTCAAGGGCTTATACTCATCGTCATTTGATTGGGGATCGATTTGGGATTCATCCGGTCATTTTGTCAATGCATAGGAGCAAGAAAAGAAGAGTTTTGGCCTCCCATCGATATTGTGAGGTTGCAATTACATGACCATCAAGTTGTGACCGCATTTGCAAAGGGATAAATCTCATTAGAGAGTTTGGACCTAATGCTCTATGTAGCTAGTTAGTTACATGATCCTTGAGTTAACATAGTTGCCTAGAAGTTTGGATGTGAATGTGATACAAGATCATTGCAGCAATTACTAGTCTAAGAGTTTTCTCCCAATGTAGAAGATATGTAAGTCATGATAAGGCTTGCAAAATCATCTACTATTCCTACTACTAGAAGGATTAGATCCTAAGTAACTATTTCATCTCTATCGTCCTCTCACTAATTAGTTGTCATTTCTCTCTAATTAGGTAGTTTAAATAAACATTATTGGTTTGGTTGACTAGATAGTAGTTTAAAGTGAAGTAATAGTTAGTCCATTAAACGAGGGCAAATCAAGGGGAAGCCTAATCAGAAACCCAGTGGGGTGGAAGATTTTAATTTTTATATTTTGATGATGTGGAAATATTAAAAGAATTAAATTTATTTTTTATTACTTTTTTAATGTCCACGTCAGACATTTAACGGTCAATTGTTAAGGTTGACTGCCACATCAGACAAACTTAACGGAGAGTGACTAAATGTGGAATGTTTTAGTAATTCGAGTGATCAAAATTGATATTAATTTTTTCCAGTGACGAAACATGACACATTTTAATAAACACAGTGACCAAACTTGGCATTTACCCCTTTTATATTATGATTTACTTTATATGCATCTCGAAAACCAACTAAAAATAGGGAACCTCAACCTATTTGTTTTTGTTGAGTCATTATCCGAGCATTATATGATTAGATGTGAATAACTATTGTTAGAAAGCCTTATGGAATACGATCATAGAGTTTTTACAGTGTTGTTAGAATCAAACTATGTCGTTCGGTCCGATAGGTAAAATCGGGACCTGACCGAACCGAATAAACCTAGCAGTCGGCTTAGAAATTCAACTGACAAAATTTAAAAAGTATTAGTGAGCAATTGGGAGCTTGGGACAAAAATCAAATAAACATCGTTGGCGAAGCTCCCAACTACTCCATCACACCGACGTTGCCTTCCCGGTAGACAGGGCCAGCCAAGAGGGTGTGCTAGCCCGTCCTTCGGCACATGGCCTCCGAATATTAGGGGCCTCCACTTTGATTCGTCAGTTATCGATCGTGTATTGTAGATTGTATTTTTAGTGTATGATTGATTGATTATGAGTATGATGACGAGTTTAATAGATAATTTTAGCTATAATAACAATTGAAAATGAGCTCATGGAGGATACGAAAATCAAAGAGATAATAGATAATTTCATTTTGAACTACGTAGAAAATATTACATTTTGAATAATGGTATTATAATCATTTTAGTTTTATTATAGTTAAAAGTCAATTTGAGCCACGTCTCAATTTTAAACAGGGTCACCACGATCTATTAGACTTCCTCGCATCCACCTCTCGATCAATTAGACTATTTTAATTTCTCCATTCCATTTTTGTGCTATATCCATTTTCTCTTCCCTCCCTACTAGGACTGGGAATTGGGACTTGGTTTCTTGGTCAAATGTTAGAAACTGATTTCTGTAGGGTTTCTCTATTTATTAATATAATTATTATTAGGGTAATTATCAATAAGGTTAGTAGTCATTTAATAGAATTAGGTTTATTGTTAGGGTTTTCCACTATTTCCTATATATATGTACTTTGGGCTTCCATTCAGAATCAATAAGAAGAATATTAAGAAAACACTCTCCAAAACCCTATTCTCCCAATCCTCTAAATTTTCGATCTCAATCCTCTAAAGGCTTCGGCCGATTCTCTATCTTTCTCTTCTCAAATCCCCAATTCTATCTCTAAATCCCTAAATTCCCAATTTCCCATCCCACTCGATAGAACCCTAGAAATAGGTTTCTATCATCAAACTGTAAACATATCGTTTATTCCTTTTATAATCATATTTTGAACTTATATATATTTTAATAATTTTTATTTTTAATAAATTTATGGAGAAATTGTTTTAGGATCACTTTAAATTTTCGAACAGGACTTCCGAATATTATGAGACAGCCCTGCCGGTCAATTCTTCTGGCTCCTCATTTTATCCAGTCGAGGCTCTTTGCTACTCTCTGGCGCCGATGCCGCCTTCCCAACCTTTTCTTCCAGCACTTCCTTTTCTTCTCGATGAGGAGATTGATGAAATTGATGGAAAGAAAGAAGAAATGGGAGTTGAAGAAATTGAAGCCCATATTTAATGGAAAGCATTTCGGAGATTGGGAAGAAGAGAAATTGAGGGTGTAATCGATGGAGAACAGAGAAAGAAAAGCATAAGAGAGAGAAAAAAAATGAGATCGGTTAGCTTGCTAACCCCTCTATGGGGTTGGAAAAATGACACCCTCTATTAATTATAGTTAATTATGGTATTAAATTCGTGTTGCATTTAATAATTTTAGGAATTAAAAACTCATATTAATTATATTCCTTTTTTTGAACTACCATTGAACTGATACAACTATCATTGCACATGTACACTGACCTCATATTAATTACATTCCTTTTTTTGAACTATCATTGCACTCATACAACTATTATTGCACATGTACACTAATACCATTGCACTGGTACAACTACCATTGCACTGAAAAAGAAAAGTAATTAATATGTGTTTTTAATTCAGATATATTATTAAATGCAACACGAATCAATTACCTTAAAAGTTTATAATTAATAGGGGTGCCATTTTTCTAATTCTTTTAGGGGTGGTCATGCTATCTCACCCCGAGAGAAATAGTACACAAACAATCCGTAGGGTTTTTCTTTCCAATCCATTTGATAATGATATTAAACAATTATCATTTGGAAAATACCAATTAGCACCCAAACTCTAATAACCTCTTAAATGCCAATTACAATAAGTTACTCACTCTTCTTGTAATCTTAAAAGTTTTTATTTTATTTTGGGTAAACAATTGATAGGGTGTTTCTCTTTTTTAATCATTGTTTAACACTCATATACATGTAGACTTAGAACTTATAATACTCTTACTTATTATGTACTGATAAATTGATGGCTTTTTACTGTTTAATACCGATTAAAACAGTAAAGTGTGAATCGCTAACTAAAACAGTTCATACTTCGGTTAGATTATGACAATTTTGCATTTCTAGGATTTATAACTTTGATTACATTTGGTTTTCACTAATATAATGCACATCAAGTCCATCCCAAGACATCATTGAAGTGGTTTTTGTTGGTTATTTGAAGTCTCAAGTCCCAAGCATTTGGTACGACCATGATTGAAGGCTCGTGGACTTGATCGATCTTGAGACTCTGATGTGCCTATGTAGACCTCTTCTTTCCTTTTCTTTCATCTCTTTACCCCAAAACATGTAGCTTTGTACAGATTGACCACCATTGCATCCACCAGGATGAACTGATGATGGTGTGACCTCAATTTGACAAAAAGTCTTGGCGAATGGATCCATTGCAAGGAGTTTCTCGAGGTTGGGTGTTCATTGGTTTGGCTCATTAACATACACCACAACCAAGATCATTCCTTGTGATTTAATCACTTCTTCAACATCATCTCCTCCTAGTGAAGGATCTTCTCCGTGTTGAGCACCAAGCTCTCCCAATTCTTCACTTTCTTCGTCTACCTCCCTTTTCTATCCATTTTTTTCTTGTTGAATGGCAACATTGATGTTCCCCCAAGCAATATCTTCAGTAGATGGGAAATTGTGGTCTTCAATACTAGTCAGTGCCACGAACGTCTCAAAAAGAGCAGTACATGTTCGCGACTCAATCAGATCGTTAACCATAACTTTTTCTGTGTTCACATCATGACGACTCACGGCAACTTGTTAATCTATCCTCTTACATCCACAACTCCCACCTACTTTAGTTGCATAACTTTAAGTTGAGGCAGCAAGCTAAGTTCTCTCTATTGCCACAAGTAAAGAAAGATCCGCTCGACAGTTAAACCTTCCATCCCACAATTTTTTTTTATGGAATTGCTTGAAACCTATTAGTATCTGCTCCAAAACCAAAAGCAACACACAAAACAGGCCCGAATTCTTCTAACTAGCTTGGTTAAGACCATTATGGATAAAAGGAACGCCTAAAATAAGAGTACAAATTAGAAGCAACTTTAACCTAAGACCGAAAAGACAGACAAAGGTTTGACATCATCCAAACTTAAACCAGGTTGCGGTGGAAGCCCTGAAAGTAGTATCCAACCAAGCAAGCAGTTTATGTCTCCATCTGCCCTTCCAGAAAAGCAGGTAAACACTAGAATGATCAACTTCCTTCCTTACAGAAACGGACAGGGCTCAAACGAATGAACAAATAGGCTCAATTCAAGTAGAATGGATACCTTGGTTTTGTCAAAGTTTTAATCAAATTCTTCCCCCGCGATGGTCCAAAGCAACCTAACAAAACAAATCCAAACATTAGGACTGCCCCTACCCCAACAAGGCAACAATGTTGGAGATATCCCAGAAACATGGTTTTTTTGATTCAACATTACCAGAACAAAGAAAGGACTAATAGAATGACGAGGTAGCCCAGCTTGAAAAGCCTCTGGCTTTTCTCCCTGCTCAGCTGGTTATATATCTCCGTCACATCAACCAAGTGCTTCCTTTGCAAGTAGCTGCCAATTGCACAAAGTATTTGCCACACCACGAACCATCTCATCAATTCGAAATTCCCGATCAATTCATCTGATTCCCAATTCATACCACATAAACAGGTAAAAACGCCAAAAATAAAGGAATCAACTTACAGCGTGAGATTGAAGTAAAGGTAAGGCACCGAGATGAGGCACAACACCCAGTGACCGGTCAACAGAAAGGACAGGCACAACACCGCCTGGGTAATGTACTCCGGCAACACCACCATGTTTATCCGGCGAGCTGAATCGTACGGGTTTATGTAATCGAACTCCAGATCCGTGAGGCACATTAACTGCAATCGCAATCGAATCTCGACTCAATCTCCTCCGTCCAACGAAATCAATTCCTCAAAAATACGCCTCCGATTCCAATTCCAGCGACAAAAAGAAACGAGGAGGAGGAGGAGAATGAGAGAGATGAACTGACCTCGTAGCCGATGATGCTAATAACTGCTATAAGGAAGATGAAGTTGAACAGCCATCCGTACAGGCTCCACATGCCCACCGGCGCCGGCCTCCTCTTTCTCTCTCTATGCGTTCAGCTCTTCCTTTAATCTAAAAAAAAAAAATACCAATAAGGCAATATCAACGACAACAAAAGAAAAATAGGGTTAATACATTATTTTGGAGAACGGATCAGGTTAGTAATCCTATGGTTAGTAAGCATGAGTAGCCTGTTCATATCAGTATGACATCAATATCCTCTCTCCTGGAAAGTCTTTTATCTATTCCTCTTTAATTTTTAATGAACGATTTCTCTCTCGTTTTAAGTCGATTTTTTTTCTCACGGATAAATCAGATTAAATGTGCTCTTTAAAATGATATCCACTTTGATATATTTTTAGTACAAAAAAAATTGAATAATTTTTTAACAGTCATTACCATATGGTATGCTCCTATTTAATATCATATGGTAAGAAAGCGTACCATGATGGTATGAAGTATGAACATACCAATATGGTAAGAAGGTTGAATACATAATAATAGGAGTATACTAACTGTCATTTTACGACTTACATCATTGTTTACTACAAGTTACCACCCACATACCATATTGGTAAAGTATGATAATTTTTTATCTAGTATTTTTTTCACCCAGAAAATTATAGATCCAATAGATCATCATGAACTCGTTACTTCTGAGCACACGTTTTAAAAAAACGACTTAAAAATAAAGAAGTTATCATACGGTATGTAGTTGGTAATAAAAAAACTTTCTCGAAATATATTGAAAATTGACCTCATTTTGTAGAGCACAACGAACTCGTTCCATCTACGGGAAAAAAATTGAAATCAGAGTTAGAATGAAGAAGATAAGAGCCGATTAAGAAAACTAGGGAAAATAAAATGTCTTTAATTGACAACCCTTAGATCTGAATTTTATGGACCCACTTAGATCTAAAGGTCCAGATTTAGTTACTCATACGAATGCTTACTGACCCTATCATAATCCATTATTTTGACCCAAATTATACTGAAACTTTCTACTTTAGCCCGTAATTTCTAAAATTGTTTTATTAGGCTGAAGTGCTGAACTATGCACCATATTTATTTCAAGTCATGTTGTTAATTTACGAGTTATGCGTGTTTATTTATTTGAGTATCCAACCGCAGGGGTACCCAGGGCCAATTGGACACCCCTAAATTTTGGAAGATCGATTATCCAACCCCCGGTAGTAATTTACGTATTGATAAAAAAATTATAATTAATAGTCCGGGACATCATGAAATTTAAAAGAACGATTATACTACTCTCGTTTGTAGTTTGCGTATGGGAATATAAGTGGTAGTTTGGGTAATTCAAACCCGGGATACTACTATTACTAATACATATAATTTTCATTAGACTACAACTTTGTTGTTGTTATATTCTAAACACCGTGTAATAGCAAAATCCTATTCTCTATCTTTAATTATTTTCAAAACCTAACAATTAATTTAATTACAAGCTATCCTTAATTTGTATTGATTTTATGGTTGTACGACAAGTGTTGAGAGTGCTTTTTCTGCTTTAAGTTACATCATGAACAAATTTAGAAGTCAAATATGCGTCAGTTCATGAATAATTGTCTAGTAGGATATACCAAGACAAATTTATTGAACACTGTAGACACCACGTGTATTTTATAAATCTTTTAGAATATGAAAATACATCATTGACTTTTTTTAACTTGTACGTGTTGGGTATTTTCTTATATTAAGAATAATATAATTTTTATTAATTATTAATTATTTTATTTTATTTTATTTTTTGAAAAAAGACACCCCTATGTAAATTTTCTGAGTCTGCCACTGTCCCACCACCTACCGAAGGTGGAGGTACGCTTTGTGCTTATGCATATGGATGAATGTGTGTGATGATTTATGGATGATGGTATTAAAGTAAGGGAACCTCCGGGTAGTTGGATTACTACTGGACGTAGTAGATGATCGACTTACTGTTGGACGATGATGCGTAATGCAGTAGTTGACCGGACGTGAACTGGACGGTGCTACATAACGTGGTGGACCCTAATAATAAGTAGATAAGTTAAAATAGAGGTGGAGAATCTTCTATAAGCCATTAAGGACTAAAGTATTAATGATGAAAGCAATAACGACTTTCACGTAAGAGGAAGTAATTTCTAATAATTTGTTAGTAAGGATTTGATTAGGCAAAGACTTTAGGAAATAATGATGAGACTTACCCCTTCTCACTCACCAGACTCAGGAAAGGTTATTGGACTTGGTTTTTGAGAAGAGGCAGGGCGAGGCCAACAGTCGTACTAGCATGAACTAGGTATGAGGGAGCTCGTGAGGAGTCAGAGTTAGAATAGTTTATTATTTTGTCTCATGGTTGAGTATGTATTGGAGGTTCATGGTTTCAGTTGTTCAAAGTATTTTGGATTGTGATTTGCCCAGGTGTTAGGGCTTTTCGTGCGAGATTCTTAAATATTGTCAGCTGACTTTTAAATGAGGTTTGGGTTGCTTCGGAGTAACCGGTTTTTAGTTTTTTTAATTCTAGTTTTGGTTTCAAAAGGACCGTGAGGTTTCAAGGAAGCATATATAAAATTAATTATTATGGGTAAAATAGTGATCTAGTGGACCAGTTAAACCTTGGTGGTTCATCTGTTTTATGTTGAGCAGTGAAAAACAGTTTGGACCATCAATAATCGTCCAAACAGTGGATCGGAGCCGCTATCGTAACTAGTTTAAAGGTTCTACTGGTCTAACCGTTGATTCGTTTCGGTTCTTATAACAATGCATATATATATAAATATATAATATAATGCCGGCTCAGACAGTGTTTCGCAGCCCATATGACACGGCGTCGTACCATGGCCTTTTCCGGCTTGGCTTTTCTTGAAGCCAAAGACAGAGGTTGAGAGATCTGAAATAAATAAGGGGCATCCTCTTTTTCGGCTGAGACCTTCTTTGTTCCTCGCTATTCCGTCCCTGCTCAATATCTGCTCTGTTTGATTTCCTCTGAATATTACACCATGTCGAGATTTTCTCCCTACGATAACAATGGCGGGTACTGTTTTCTCACTTCCCAATTTTTTCTATCTGTTCTTAGCTTTGGCGATAATTTTTTTGGCTGAATGGTATGCTTTATGCCGCGGATGTTTGTTAGATCCTGTGTTGCGATTGCTGGAGCCGATTACTGTGTTATCGCTTCAGATACTCGGATGTCCACCGGCTACAATATTCTCACCCGGGATCATTCCAAAATCTACAAGCTGTACGTGTTCGAGGCTCTATTTTTGTTCCTTCGTTCATTTTGTCATCCCCCGCTTCTTGTTGTTCAGGAATGGTAGGTTCGATGTGCCAATTGGGAAGTGTCGGATGCTGGAGTTTGGCAATGTGTAGATGCTCTAGGTTTTTTTACTATTGTTTTGTGCGTCTGGGCTATGGGCAATTTTGGCTTAGGCTGCAAGTAGAAAGTAATCTGTTCTAAGGTAAGGTCTTAGTCCGATTCAGGCATCTGGTTTGGGCAGTGGTCGCAATTGAGCGCGGGAATCATACTTTGTTGAGGTTGTTGTTTTGCGACAAGTGAGTATATGCGTTGTGTATACATTTTGTATGTAGACTTGTAAAACTGGAAACCAAAGTCTAATCTCATCTAGGGTTACGAATTTGGCTGTTTGAAGTGGCTAGTTGGGAATATTGTGATATGCTACTTCGTTTAGATGAGAAATCATTGCTCTAGCGGGAGTCTAACTACACCTAGAAACAGCTTAGCTAGTTTTTCTTCTTCTTTGTCCCCGGGAATTCTAGTAGTGCCTTACTTCTGTGAGTTTCTTCTGCTTTCAGAGCGGACAAATGTATATTAGCTTCTTCAGGATTTCAAGCTGATATGAAGGCCTTGCAAAAACTACTGGCTGCCAGGCACCTGGTGAGTGGCTCAGAACATATATTTGTCAATTACAATTGTCTATTTCATGGTTGCAGTATCATCTAAGTGTTACTTGTTTAGCTTTCTTGCCACTAAGCTCTGTAGTGCTCAGGAAATGTGAGTTAATTTTTTTCCTTTCCGTTATCCAGTCTATATGGAGTTACTGAACCGTGAGAGTAGTAGTTTTAGTTTCAATGTATTGGGTCATGGGAGCGTAGGCTTCATAACATAGTTTAACTTTCACTTCCCTAATTCCGTGCTTTCTGTAAATAAGCAAATGGGAAGTCTCGAAATGGGATTATTTTGGTTATTTGCTGAACCCATATTTCAATGCCAGATCTATCAGCATCAACACAATAAACAAATGAGCTGCCCTGCAATGGGTCAACTACTCTCGAACACTCTGTACTACAAACGCTTCTTCCCTTACTACACCTTTAATGTTCTTGGTGGCCTTGACAACGAAGGTAAATTGATATGGTGGTGGATTGCTGTTGAAACTGTGAAGTGTTATGTCAGCTATAAATGATACACGCGTTATGACACCTCAGGAAAGGGATGTGTTTACACGTACGATGCTGTCGGTTCCTATGAGAGGGTAGGTTACAGTGCCCAGGGTTCTGGTTCTGTACTTATCATGCCTTTCCTTGACAACCAGTTGAAGTCTCCAAGCCCTCTCTTGCTGCCTGCACAGGTCTAGCCCTAAAGATTGTACCCTTATATATCACTGGTCACGTGTTAATCCCTTATAAGTACATGACTCAATAAGCTATTGTTTTCCAGGATGCTGTGACTCCACTTTCACAATCTGAAGCAATTGATTTGGTGAAAACTTGTTTTGCTTCTGCAACTGAGAGAGACATCCACACTGTAAGTTCCCGTGTTTGTGTTTCTACCAAAATGTTTGTTTTATTTGATGTTTTTCCGGTTATGCATGCGCTGGGAAATGTGGATAAGAAATCACACTCTGATTTGCTAATTAGTAAAGCTTTGATCTTTAGGAAATGCTGCTTTTAGTATCATATATGTGTAAATGCCATCTGACATCTTTGTAGCAAGTGACCACATAAGATATTATCTAAACCTGTACATGTTGTTTTCCTTGTGCAGGGGGACAATCTAGAGATAGTGGTGCTCAATGCAGGTGGTGTTCATCGTGAGTTTATGCCATTGAGACGAGACTAGACCGCTGGTCTGTCTTAGAAGAGTTGAGACTTGAGACTGATGGAACGGCCATCCTGTGATGTTTGTCAGGTAGGGTTATCATGGAATGGAACGCTGGTGTAGCTCTTTCTAAACAGATGATGCAAAATGGGACAAGTGAACAATCAAGAAATTTATGCGCTGGCTTTGTTTGTAACTTTAGACTGCAAGGAACTAACGTTTTAGGGGTAACGCCCTTGATTGTGCTTTTGGCATGCTTTTGCGCTGTGTTGTTAAGCGTTTTTACAATGTCACACTAGTCGTCAAAGGGATGGGATTGGAAGTCTGATTGAGAGGGGATTTTCGGAAGTCCGATTGAGAGGGGATTTTCGGAAGTCCATCCTTTCTTCTCCAGCTCCTGCCTCAGTCTGCAATGGGTGGCAGGCAGAACAATGGGAAAATGAGCAGATCCTAGCCCAAAATGAAATGAAAAATCGTATACTCTGACATGCTGAACTAGTCTTGATTCGTTTTCTATTGGCATAGAAGTCGGAAGTACCTCAATCTTGATGAAGAACGAAACTCCAGCCAAGTTGGTACCCTCAACTCAACGTCGTCAACCAAATGTTGGACGGAATTCTCTTCGACGAGTTTCAGATCAATTGCATGCTCCCTTCCTTAAATTATGATGCACATTGTACAATTTAGGGCACTGACTTGACAGACTTATACCCCTAGGATAGGACTTTGGTACTAATAACACCTAAATTGGTGTTATTTAGGAGTCATATATAGGTTCTTTTTGGGTCATTATATCTGCTTATGGAAAGATTCATCGTCAATTATACCTGCAGATAGGGCTGCAAATGAGCCGAGCTGTTCGCGAGCGGCTTGGTGTTCGACTCGAGAAAAGCTCGTTCGAAACTCGGCTCGTTAATAAACGAGCCGAACATGAGCTAAGCTTTCTTCAGCTCGTGAAGTTCGCGAGCTAGCTCGACTCGGTGGCTTGTTGAGCTAAACTCGTGAGCTGACTCGTTTAGAGCTCATGATATGTCTCAACATGTGGCTAGAGAGCCAACTCGATTACCGACTTATGGACGAATCAATCTATATCTTATGTTTTAAATTCATATGGTTGTTATATTTTATATCTCACCATATATAAAGTTTAAAACGTTGAGTATGTGAGCGAATATATCTTATTTTCTACTTAAAAAAAATTATGTATCATAAATTGCTTCGTTACTATGAAATAACATGATTTGGAGTAGTTAAAATTTATTAACTAAAAGTTAAGATTTTAGTAAACAAGCTATCTCGAGCTCGAGCTCGACTCGTTAATAAACGAGCTGAGCTCGAGCTCGACTCGTTTATTAACGAGCCGAGCTCAAGCTGGGGTAAAACTCGACTCGGCTCGGCTCATTTGCAACCCTACCTGCAGAGCAAAGTTCGCGGCCGCGCTGTTGGATGTTCCAGCCGTGAACTTTGGCGAAGCCAGCTCGGGGAAAAAGAGAGTTTCGCGAGTCAAATCATTGTCCTCGAATTCCCAGCCCGCAAGAAAGATTGCGGCCTCGACTCACGGATCGCAACCGTGAAGTCGGCTTGCGATCTCCCCATGTATGAAGAACAGAACGACAACACTTGAAAACTACGACCTCCCTGCTCTAAATCGCGCCCGCGAACTTCCCAAGCATGGTCGCGAACTTGTCCAAGACCTGAAAGTCTGCTGAAACTCTATAAATAGGGGAAGCCTTTCCCTCATTCAAGAGGACTGATTTTGGTTGGAATTTCTGGTTCTTTGAGAGAGAAAGTAGACAAAGAAGTTGAAGGAAGGAGAAGAAGAGAAGGAGGGAAAGAGTCATTTCCCCCATCAAGTCTTCTTCATTTTTTGCAATGTTTCTTTTTTCCTCCTTTATAGAGCAGTCCTCTAAGGTACTAGGGGTTAAAACTCCCAAATCCTATATTAGGTTTATAATGTAGATGTACGAATTATGTTAGGGTTTATGACTGGATATGTTTGTCGAGTGATTTTATCGCTTCATTTATGCTTTGATTATGCTTGGGTAATTCTCTCTACTCTTCCATATTAGCCTGCAACTGAGCCATCGCTAGGTCGGAGTTGTAGGATTAGACTAGGTAGCGCCAACTAGCAGATTAAGGGAAGATGAATGATTTTAGGGTCTTGTAGTTGACGAGGCGATCATATCTCTTATGCAAGAACACCTTCCTAGCCGAGGCTCTAGAGGTTCGCAAGCGTACATATCCGATCTTTAGTGTGCACGATAGGTAGAACCTATTGAAATGAGCCAAATTTGTAATGCTCCAGATACGTGAACCTTGACTGAGGTGACAATGGGTCTTGGGGGGGCGAACTCGAAGGCGTGGGATAACGACGAAGGCACACAAGATTAGAGAGCTCATGCACCATATCAATAAACCCAACATAGTTAGTCAACCTGCCTTTATCTCTGTTTAAACCTCTATTAGTAATTCAATCAAAACCTCCAAAGCCAACCTAAAAATCGATCGGTTAGATAAGAATAAAGCGGAAAGTAAGCCAGGATACCGAAACCCGTGGAATACGACTTTGGGCACCGCTATATAACAACGCCATCTCGAGTTAAACTCGGCTCGGGATGGGGTAGTTATTTAGACCGTGCAAACAACTCACAATGACCCGTACGGGGACGATCAATCTTTTTGGCGTCATTGCTAGGGAACCTCGGTAACTAGTCGAAAACCGCTGAGTTGTTAGTTTACCTTTATCTTCTTGCTTATATCTATTCAGTTGCACTTTCAAGAGTAATCAGGGTCGAGTGAGCATTACTTTCATCTCTTTGTGACAACACAAACTCCCGGATGAGGATCATGCCAATTAAGGAGGTTTATACATTTTAGGTGTGCACGGGGGACTCTCAAGAAAACATTAGAATGCAATGTCTCATTGGTGGCGCTCTTATTATTTTTTTCAATAGAGGATTCAAACTTTGAGCCTCAATTTTGCATTGCCAAAAATGGCACCATTTTTTGCATTTTTGTAAACAAGGCGTCTCTCCCTCGCAGCTAAGAGAAAAAGTACATCGACTTTGTGTCTAAGCCTCATTTGGGGAAAGTGGTGGTTGAGAGGATGGAATAATGTAAAAGGTTAAGCGTTTGACGTTATTCCTCTCTCTCAAGCATCAATTCCCATCCTGCACTCCCATCTCAACGATCGACGGGTTTCCATACATGTGAGGTACGAACGAGAGCTGAGGTCTCTTGACTTGCGCAGAGGCACACTATCTCCTCTCATACAAGTGCGCGAGGAGGAGCGGTGTAAGGAGAATGGGGTCTCATGGCACATCCTTAAATGGCACTCCCGACCAAGAGAAAAGCCATTTGACTACTTAACTCAAACACTATGCCCGATTGTCGTTCACATGAGAACACTCATTTTTCAAACTAGAACACATTTTTGCAAACATTTTTTAGTCTAAAATTTGGGGAGAGCGTCCCACACGCATTTTATAACCTAGATAGTAAACAATATCAATACAACCAAGAAGAAATAGATGTAAAATCCCTTGTACACTAAGAATCCTCGTAGTGCTACACTACTCTCTATAACGCACATCATCCCGATCCATTCATCTTACCTCAGGGTTGCCCAACTTATGAACCTTGACCACTTTCACCATTTTCATGATTGAATAAGAAGATGACACTAGACTGGTTTATGAGAGAGACAAATGTTAGATACGCGTTCTACGATTACAGGTAGTGTTTTTGGATAAAAGAGATTGAAGGACTACTTATACCCCCTGCAAGTCAAAGTCGCTGACACTAGCCTTTTGTTGAAGAACAGATCGGAGAATCCAGCGCCAGTGTCCTCTGGTAGCTTCGAAGGTTGAAGGTGGAGCTGCTACCTCTCCTCGTGCCTTCGTAGTCATTGCTACCACCGGTGGAAAAAGGGCGGAAGAATAAAATGAAGGTGGAAAAGGGAGGGCGGGCCGAACACTTCGAATCCCCTCTTTCATACATAGGCTTGAGCAAACAAGCAAAACAAGATATCCTTTTCCCGAAATGAGAAAAAGAGAAGAAGATGGTTTTTTTTTAATATGGTTCAATTAGATTGCAAATGGGCCAGACCCAAAGGAAAGATCAACACATACAACAACCAAGGAAACAAAAAAATCTCGAGCCCAAAGCCCCAAAACTGGTTGGATACCCAATGGGGGCCAAATAAAGGATCCCAAACAAAAGATTTCCATTCAAACCCTAGCAACATATGCCTCTCAATGGCCACCATCGCCGATGGAGCCTCTGGCCGCATCTCCTCCACCGCCAGAGCAAGTGTCGACGGAGGGAGCTGAAACCACCATCCCGAGCGGAGAAAAGTGGAGAAAAATCATAGCCTCCTCCAAACCAACCCTCGTCGGACCAAACTCCCTCTGAACCTCGGCGACCATGAGCGCCCAAAGCCTTGAAGTCGAAAGGACGACTGATGATGGAGCCATGAGAAAGAACTTCTGTCTCCAAGATCTTCAAACCGAGTCCAAGCCAACAACTAATCTCCGAAACACCTAGATCTGGAAGGTGAAGCAAGAAGGTAGATGAAGGGCATGAGGAAGAAGAGACAATATGGATGCAAACAAACCAACCTCCTTTGCATCTAAGCACGAGTCATCTCCAGATTTGAAAAAATCAGATCGAAGGAAACAAAAACTCAACCCATAGAGGGGGAGGAACAACCACAAAGAGGAGGAAAATGCCAAACAAAGGCTGGACATTCTGAAAGGAAACAACAAAGAAAAAAAACGCACAAAAGAGGGGAGGGCCGCCGCCGACAGCTGGAGTCACCGACGAGAGCCCCTTACAAATATAGGAAGGAGGAAGGGTTAGAGAGATGAGAGAGCGTTTTTAATTTTAGTGGGATAAAAGAAAGAGAGAAAAAAAGCATGACACACATTTAAAAGAAGATGACTTAACAACTGTGCTAATGTGGAATGTTCGTATGACACATATAATTGTTGTTTTAATACCTACCATTAGGTCTGGGGATGGAAATGATGATTGTGTAATCAAATTGAACAGATTTAGTTGCAATAAAAATAAATTAAGGGGGTCGTTTGGAAGTTGCGATGGTTAAATATATGTATTGTTGAGAATGCATGTATAATATTATACATGTATTGTCGAATTTGATGCATTGTAGAATATAACGTTTGGTATGTGTGATTGTGTATGTCGCATCAGCTAAAAGCTGAGACAAAACAATCTCAACTCAACTATCTCAACAATCACAACTAAAAGTTGAGATATAACAATCACTCAAAATGAGTGATAGTTTCTGTCACATTATAGAAACAATCCATGTATTGTTTCTGCTAAAAAACAAAAAAAACCATGCATTGTAAACAATACATGCATAATGACATTCTCAATAAAACAATCGCAACTTTCAAACCATCATTAAATAATAAACGTGCAACATAAGCTATACGAACCTGTGCATTTAACCCGGAGAAGGCGAGGCGGGAAGGGAAGAATAATAGACTCTGATCAGTGGTCAAGACTCAAGAGTAGTGGTGTCGCGTCGTTGGCAACTCGAAAGACCTAACTACAAGCGCTCTTTCTTCTCCACCATTTCCAGCGTCTCTTGCAAGCTTACCTGCTCACTTCTTTCGCTTTAATGGCTCGGAACAAGGTAAGTAAGAATCATATACAATAGTAAAGATGGCGTTCTATATCAAAACACGATCAATTTCATCTCCAACATCAGTCAGTGAGCGTTGATTGAATATAGTCATTTCCCCCATTGGATTCTGCCGTGAACTGCTACAGCTTAGAAGCTAATTTCGTTTCTAGTTCCAAACTCCGGACATTCGATTTGTATATGGTTCAAGTGATAATGGTGTTATATGAAAGAAACGTACTTGACAGATTGGGAAATTCCAATCCTAAGAATTGGACTACCGACGATGTTGAGCTGCTTGATGCTGACTTTGATTTGACTTGTTTGTAATGGGCGTTCTGGGATTGTGGAAACAGGAAAAAATGGTGATGGTACTGGATGTTGGTCCGTCTATGCATGCTGTTCTTCCTGAGGTTGAAAAGCTTTGCACAATGCTTATTGAGAAGAAGGTGATTCCTTACTGTCTTGTCTTGACTGAAAACGTTGATGTCCTTCGCGTCATGGGTTTTGGGGTTTCTGTTCTCCTTTCCAATAATTGCCCTAATAGTAGCAGTAGTTGTTCATCTGTTCATCAATTGCCTTATCCGAAGCCCTTCATTTTCTGTTCGGCAGTTGATTCACCATAGGGCTGATGAAGTTGGATTCGTTCTGTTTGGGACGGAAGGTTGGAAGACACACTTAGCTGAATTGATGAATAACTACCCGTCTCACTGTTTGCTTCACTTTTCTGTTTGTGAAACATTGTTAACTTGGAGTTAATCCACTGCTTACATGGGGAAGCCTTAATTGGTTGTGTTGCTTTAAAAATCTTCAGAAACTGACAATGAGCTGACAAACGAAGTGGGTGGATATGAGCATGTTACGGTTTTACGGAACATGAAAGTTGTCGATGGAGACTTGGTTGATGGAGTACAGCAGCTTCCTCGTGGAACTGTTCGTGGTGATTGTATCCTCAAATGGTTTGACATTATGGTGCCTAACCTTATTGAAGTTCTTATCTTGTGTGGCTGCATTAATGTAATTGCTGCAGTTCAATCAGTATGCTAGTCTTGCACTTTGTGTTGTTTCTTTTTTCCCTTCTCTCCAACCTCGTGCAGTTACTGTTTCCATGTCCAGTTCCCTTAACTTCTTAGATCTTGATGCTATTGTCGTTGGTGTTGATATGTTGATAAAGGATTACAAGGGTTCATTTAAAGGAAGGAAACGTATCTGCCTTATAACCAATGCACAATGTCCTGTCAAAGATCCAGATGAAGGAACTAAAGAAGATCAAGTAAGCATGATTGCAAAACAAATGGATGAAAAGGGGATATCTTTTGAAACTATTGTGGTTAGGGGATTACTCTCTGTGGGTGCGGATAAGAGAACACTGGAGGAGAATGATCATCTGCTGAATCTTTTCTCAATCAAAGCATCTGCAAAGATTGTACATGTTCAGAATCCATGTTCATTAATGGGTGCCCTGAGAACACGACATATAAGTCCTGTCACCATATTCAGGGGCGAGCTTGAAATTAGCTTGAAGATGAAGATTAAGGTAACATTGGCATTATTTGTGATTTTTTTATGGTTTAATTTGTGATTTTCACTCATGCATATGGTTGAGAATTTTGATATATAGTTTCCTGTACTTACAAGTTAATGTTCCATTTTAGTTTTGTCTTTTTCTATATCTGCATCTCTTGAAGGTTAGTATATGAAATCTGCTTCAAAGAGATCTAGGTCCTTTCTTGTTCTCACGTGCATCCATAATGTGATCACACATAGACTTTCAGGAGGTTTCTCTTTACAGAGCTTCCTTAAATATTTACTTCTCTTATATATGTTTTGTGTTTCTTTAACAATCCATTATGAATGTATAGGTATGGGTGTACAAAAAGACTGCCGAGGAGAAGTTTCCCACTCTGAAGAAATATTCGGATAAAGCACCTCCAACTGATAAATTTGCGACACATGATGTAAAAGTAGATTATGAATACCAGAGTGTTGAAGATCCTGATAAGGTGGTACCACCTGAACAACGAATTAAGGGTTACCGCTATGGACCTCAAGTGGTTCCAATATCATCAGCTGAATGGGATGCTGTCAAGTTCAAACCTGAGAAGGGTGTGAAGCTTCTGGGATTTGCTGATGCTTCAAATGTGAGGAGGTGAGTTATAAGGTTTAGTTGTTCAAATTTTTAGAGTATGTCTATCTAATTTCAAAGGTATGAACTGAAACAAGACCTTGCATCTCCATCCTCTTGTACTGTCCTGTGCGTGAATCAAAGGCACTACTATGTGAAAGATGTCAACATCTTCATTGCGGAGTCTGGCGACACAAGGGCTACTCTGGCTGTTTCAGCCTTAGCAAGAGCAATGAAGGAAATGAATAAGGTTGCCATTGTGCGTTGTGTTTGGAGGCAAGGACAGCAAAATGTTGTGGTGGGTGTTTTGACACCTAACATATCAGAGAATGATAATACGGTAAATGCTTCCTTCCTGTCTTGTTTTCTCACTTTAAGTCTTGGCATCTAACAAGACAGGTGTTGTTGTCTGAGGTTGAGGGAGTTTCCATACAGTTATTAATTAGCTAATGTTTTGCTGACAATATCATAGGTTTCCAAGAATTTTTAACAATTTCTCAATGCTTTTTCCCCCTATTTGCTTGCAGGCGGATTCATTTTATTTCAACACACTCCCTTTTATAGAGGATGTACGTGAGTTTCAGTTCCCATCTTTTAGCAATTTTCCTGCTTCATGGCAGCCAAATGATAAACAGCAGGACGCAGCGGACGAGCTTGTGAAGATGCTTGACCTAGCTCCATCCAGTAAAGACGATGTTCTATTGCCTGAATTCACACCGAATCCTATTTTGGAGGTAGGTACTATTCCAGTAACTTGTACACACTGGCTACTAACTTGACCGTACGAAATGTTACCTCAATCCTATGGGTCTTTTTCTTGTTTTACTTTATCTATGGAGAATACCCCGTAGCAGTCATGTGCATGGTGTGTTGCCTTGAAAAGTTTTACTTCTGTGTTGATATAGCAGAGGGAGCTCTGCTTATTCTAATTTTGTCTTCCTCTGTCATCTTCATAAAGGAAATGTTTTGCGCCATCAAGTGAGTGATCAGATGGTAGGCAATTTTTGTGAAGAACACCTAGAAGAAATGTCTTGGCAAATTAAACATAAGGTTACATCAGAAGTTGTATCTTCTTGTAGGCCATGGTTATATTTATTCTCCTTTCCCCACAAGCTGGTCCTCCAGTTTGTAGAAATCCAAATCCAAGCCTTTCCAATCAATCTCCGGCAGTTCAGTGTCGCTATTGGTGCGAGTTGTAAGGAGTCTTGGTCTTGAGTCGTGCAGAGGGGTTATCTCCACAGTTGTTTCAGGCATAATGGCTGCCATTGACTTTCATTTGCTTAGAATGTTAGGAAGTTTAGGATCCATAGAAGGAGTATTAAGTACCTCAGAGTCCTTGGCACGACTAAAACTTGCAGTCCTAGAAGATTTTGAAATAACCCCTGGGGTGTCCGAACGGAGTCAGCTGAAGTCTCAGTTCCTGGAAACTTATTTTTTGTATGAACTTTTCAAACTAATGTGCCCTATGGTAGACATCTGAGGTGTCTCTCCCCATTTGTGATATCATTGGAATTTTATATAAACTGAAACTAACGGTAGGGTTTTCTGCCTCCTCTGTTGTTGGACTTGACATTGTATTGTTTTCTCTATGTTTCATATCTTTGGGCCGCCAGCGGTTCTATAGGTTCCTAGAATTAAAATCAAGAGAAGCTGATGCAGCTGTGCCTCCACTTGATGGAACCCTCAGAAGAATAACTGAACCTGATCCAGAGCTTGTCGCTAAGAACAAATATGTTCTTGATAAGTTCCGTAGCAGCTTTGAAGTGAAAGTTAATCCAAAGGTCTTCATCACCTACGCAGCTAATAAACCCCTGTATTATGAGTTTTTTTCTTCTTCGTTTCATGGGTGAAAAAGTTGTGTTCTTATTACAACAGCTGAAGAAATCAACACAACGTGTAATGGAGGATAATAGAGCAGGTGGCTCAGATGAGGAGGATGGTCTCTTAGATGCTCCTCCAGAGGCTTTAGCTGTCAGATCATCCGATGACACACATGTTGATGAAATTGGAGACTCGAATCCTGTGCAAGATTTTGAAGCAATGATCTCTCGTAGAGATAGCCCAGATTGGATTGGGAAAGCAATCCAGAAGATGAAAAACAAAATATCAGGGCTACTGCTAAGTCGTCCCTATCAAGAGATTAACAATAGCACAGCATTGGATTGCTTAGAAGCACTCCGTAAAGGTTGTATCATGGAACAGGTACAACTCTGAAGTTATGTTATCTTCTAAACAATGCTGCTTGATAATAACATTGCTTATTATGATTACCATTTCTAGTCTGGAAGCCTGCCCCAATTCAAGTGTTTAAAAACTTCTCACTCAACTACTCTTCTCACTGAACAGGAACCTAAACAGTACAATGATTTTCTCAGAGAATGTATTGACGAGAATAAACTAGGAGATCACAACATTTTCACCCGTTTCTACAGGGATCTTGCATCCAAAGGCCTGACGTTGATTTCCAAGACAGAAGCTCCCGACAGGTTGTAGTTCCTAGTTCTTTTTTCCAGTCTTCTTATTTTCAGTTTTGGGCTGTATTTTTTTTATTTTATTCAGTAGTGTAACTCTCCATTTTTCATTGTGGTTCCTGGTTCATCGGTGTATTTACGAAGCAGTGAGGTCCCTGAAGATGAAGCCAGACGATTTCTGCTGAAGGAGCCTAAAGAAGAGTGATAAGAATTAAGAGCTGTTTCTTCTCGCATTGCAGAGTCTCATCGGTCATTTCATTTGCCAATGTTGTGCATGTACAGACAAATGAATGTTTTGTCAGGCAGTCGGTTAACTCTTAAAACCGACCCTTGGGTAGATCTTATTTGTAGGCTTTGCCTTGGACTGAATCGGGTAGGCGAACGTGGAACAGGGTTGAAGTTTGTAGTAAGCTCTTTTTTTTTTTTTTTTTGTGCGCGCTAAAGTTGTAGTGAGCTTTCACTTCTCATAGGGTTGATATCGGGGAAAAAATTTCAGAATATTTTAATTATTAAAAAAAAAAATCTCTAAATACCGTACTTATAAAATTATTTCCCAAAGTATAGCAGTTTCAACATCACTGTCGATGACGAAGACCGTGATTAGAATACCGTTTTGGTCCAAAACGGTGATAGCATCCCCGCTTTGGACAAAAACAGTAATGCTATCACCGTTGAAGACAAAAATGGGGAACCAGTCCCCTCGTTAGTTAAAGGCGGGGATATATTAACTGTTGATAAGGGAAACAGTGAAGCTATAATGACCGTTGATGTAAAAAACGGTGAAGTGGCGCGGATCGCTGACGTGGACGCGCGCGGACACTTCACCGTTAATGACAAAAGCGGTGATAGCCCCGCCCGCCATGTCACTGATCCTTGTCGTCCGCGCACTTCACCGCTACCGTCCGATGCGGTGAGGCGCGGATTGTAGTTTTTCTCCACGATCTGACGCCTCACATGTCGCCACGTCAGCGATCCGAGCCTTCACCGCTTTTCTTCAACGCGGTGAGTTCAGTGCTTTTAAGGAACGCGGTGATTGGTGCCCTGAAATTTCCAACTCCCCTTTCCCCCTATAAATACCACTCCCCTCCCCTCATTCCAAACCACACCACCATTTTATACTTCTTTCTCCCTCCATTACTTCACTCTAGTTTCGTTCTAAGTATGCTCTGTGGTTGCGGCTAAGTCCGATCGTCCGCATCAGAAAGAATTACTAGAGTTTTTGTTTTGTCGATACTCTCTCTAGCTTTTCGGCAAAATATGGACGAAGAGGCTCTGAGAGTACGTAAATTTATTTTTTTTCTTTTGTGTTTTTTTTTTAAATGGGTGCTGATATATAAATTGATTTGATTTCTTATTTTTTTATAGATGGGTGCTGAGATATACGACCCTCGATTAGGGATGGCAATGGGTCGGGTTGGGTCGGGTTTTGCCAAACCCAATCCCAAACTTATGGGTTTATCCTTGAAAAAAACCTGGGGTAAAACCCATTGGGTTTGAAAAACTCAAACCCAACCCAACCCGCTAGGTATCCGCGGGTTCATGGGTACCCACGGGTTTTTGTCGTAAAAGTTTACAATAACAAGTTTCTATCAAAATTAAAGTCAAATATCAATCTCTCAATACAAATTATCCATATATAAAACACCATTCTAGAAAATTCAAGAAAATCACAAATTAACTATACAAAATTTTCAACACCAATTTAGAAAACTCAAGAAAATTGAAGCAAGTCACAAATTATCCATAAATAACATGATTAATTGAAAGCTTCTTCCTTTCAATTAAGTTTTTTCACTCTCTACTCGATAACATCAACTTAATTCTACTCACAATTAGAAAGAAAAAATTAGACATGTCTCATAAATAAGATTAGTTGCTTAGAATATCAAATATACCGAGAAAATTAATTATATAGGTGTGGGCGGTTACCCACGGGTAGGGTTTACCTAAACCCAAACCCAACCCGATGAATAGTGAACGGGTTTAAACCCAAACCCGGCCCAAAACCCGTCAACACGGATTTTATTCGCGTTGACCGGGTTGGGTCGGGTGGGTACCCGTGGGTTCGGGTTTTGTTGCCATCCCTACCCTCGATTGTATATCGATCCTGGCCCAAGGGATCGAAGGTATTTAACCGGGCAAAGATCAACATCGCTCCCGTGCAATTTGGAATAATAATCCGGTAGACACTAACATTATTTCATTAGTTTAAAAGTTTTTATTTTGCTTTCTATTGACTAACAACATTGTGTTTTTTGTTTTGTAGAAATCACTTATTCCCATCAGTCATCGAGGGACATGTCGATTGCTCCGTTGGCATGCTCGACTGGCGCCCTATCTAGAGAGGACGAGATTGCACATGCTGAGGCACTCATGTTTGGATACCGGTAAGTAATTTGACCAACTCTCCGTTGCCCGCCCGTACAAGTCCTTTCTGCACAAATTTCATGGAGTTCTTGCCACGAGAATCTCGACTCAATTTTTAGCATAGTGGATTCGCCATTTTCATAGTCGATCCCAATGTTCGAGTTTGTCACCCCACCATTCCACTGAATAATAAGCCGAAACTTCTTAAATTTACCCATGTCTGCAATTTATAATAATTAAGTATAGTATATAATTAGTACATTAGGGATACAAAAACAATATCATCCAAACCCATAAACAAACGCAACTAATTGATCTATCATGAGAAAAGTAAACGCATTCATCTAAATTCATAACTAACTAACTAACATCTATCATATCATAATTAATCTAAATATCTCATAACATATTTGTCAATAACCGCAATTCACTAAATACAGACATATAATTACTAATACATCAACATGTAAACAATACATAATTATAACATACTGAATCCCGATGAGTTTCTTGAGCAGTAAACCAACTCCAAACCAGCTGAGAAAACGACCAGAAAAACACTAATTTTTGTACTACTTTGCTGTAAGGCAGCAGGAGGGACGTGGGGGTCGGTTTTTGTAAGGAAAAATGCCAGCTAATCACCGCAGTGGACAATGCGGTGAACACATCACCGCTTTTGTCCAAGACGGTGAAAGCTAGGTCGATGTGACCTAATTTTCCACCTACCAGGGCTCTAAAACGTGGTCAAATATCACCGTTTTGGTCGACGACGATGATGTAATCACCTTTTTGCACAACAACGGTGAGGCAATCACCGTTTTGGACGGCGGCGGTGATACCTTCCCCGTTGTCTTCGAAAGCGGTGATACCTTCCCCGTTGTTTTCGAAAGCGGTGATACTTTCCCCGTTGTATACGAAAGCGATGATACCTTCTCCGTTGTATACGAAAGTAGTGATTATAATCACTGTCTTCGTCAAAGACAGTGATATTGAAACTGCTGTACTTTGGGAAATAAGTTTATAAGTACTGTATTTAGGGAATTTTTTTTAATAACTTGAGTATTCTGGAATTTTTTCCGATATCGGGAGGGTCATTCTTTGGGTGTAAGTAAGAAATATCCTAAGCAGCGAGCCGTTTCTCGCACATGTCGCTAGGTGGTGTTGTTTGATGCATTGCGTTTCACGATATAGGATGTGAAGTTCAGATCAGACGACTTATTTATTTATCAAGAATAGGATTGTTGGTTGGAACTTAAAATACCTGAAAACACGAAACCCATGATCCTTTGAAAACCGAACTTGAAGCTGATAAGTGATAAGAGAGTTTTCGGTTTTGGTTACCCGAAATCAAAAAATCTATTCACGGTTTCTGGTTCGGTTACGGCAAAATCGAAACCCGAAAATCAAAAACACCCGTGTCAGTGAGGGATCCCCGTGTTGCCAACTCACTCGGACTAGCGAGTGAGGGATCACCGTCGAAAATAAAAAAAACCTTCTCATACGTATGAGTTGGCAACCGGACTAGCTAGTGAGAGATCCCCGTGTCAGTCAAGAATTTAAGTGGAGATTTGAGCTTTAAGAATACAGTTTTAAGAGTTAAGATTTAATAGTGGAAGCACAAAACAACTTCCACTAAGTTAAGCAAAGTGATCAAGTATTAATAAGATGTTAAACGTAAGAGCGTAGACTGACCCCATCTCACTCTCCAGCTTGAAGAGGACGAGTGGGAGTAGTTAGAGAGCAACGAGATCCAGAGAAACCGTTCGAGGGAAGCCAACTAGAGGAGAACGATAGGAGAGTCTTCGATGACGTCGAGTCAGAGTTTCCAATAAGCAGCAGCAGTAGTTGAGACTAGTTAGTTATTACGTTTTATGATTATGAGTATAGACTGGAGATCATTTTGAGATTTTAAGTATTGAGCTTGCCCATGTCTAAGGGCGTTGCTTTGAACTACAAGGTGTTTGAAATTTGAATCAACCAAATTGGAGGCCGTTTGATTAGTTACGCATAGAGAAAAGTGGATTAAGTTATGCCTAAATACGTAATAGGGGGAAATGCGAAAGGATGGGGAAACACAAGGAAGTTTACTGTGCGATCTCGGAAAAGGATGTGGATCAACCGGCAATTAAGAAGAGTCATCTTTTCGAGGTGAGTTTAAAGAGGGTAAATTCTACACCTTACTGTATTTCAGTTTTTGAGATTGACTTCTATGTGCCATACTTGCCTTTGTGTGATTATTCGATGCATGTGATTGCGTGTGATTTATGCTTCCAGTTATACATATTATAATGCGTGTTTTATTTATAAGTAACTTGAAGTTTAAGAACACGTTTTCTTTTAAGAAGTACTTCACTTTTAAGAAGGTGAAACCGTTTTAGGAGTTTTAGTCACTAGCGCCAGTCCGTTGCCATTTGAGATTTTGAGATAGAGCAACGATTATGCTCTTGAGACTTTTAAGATGAGCAACAGTTATGCTCTTGAGATATTTTAAGAAGAGCAGCAGTTATGCTCTTGAGAATCATGGAAGAAGAGCTTTACACGATAAGTTTAAGTTTAAGGAAAGCCTTGAGGGCTTCTCATACGTATGAGTTGGCAACCGGACTAGCTAGTGAGGGATTCCCGTGTCAGTCAAGAATTTAAGTGGAGATTTGAGCTTTAAGAATACAGTTTTAAGAGTTAACATTTTTAATAGTGGAAGCACAAAACAACTTCCACTAAGTTAAGTAAAGTGATCAAGTATTAATAAGATGTTAAACATAAGGGCGTAGACTGACCCCATCTCACTCACCAGTTTGAAGAGGACGAGGGGAGCAATTAGAGAGCAACGAGATCCAGAGAAACCGTTATAGGGAAGCCAACTAGAAGAGAACGATACGAGCGTCTTGGAGGATGTCGAGCTAGAGTTTCCAATAAGCAGCAGCAGTAGTCGAGACTAGTTAGTTATTACGTTTTATGATTATGAGTATAGACTGGAGATCATTTTCAGATTTTAAGTATTGAGTTTGTCCATGTGTTAGGGCGTTTCTTTGAACTACAAGAGTGTGTTTTCAGTATATTATTTATGAAATTTTTCCCGCTGCAATTTAAGATCTGATTATTTTATTTTTCAAGTGCATTTTAGTAAAAGTAGTACCCGGCCGGGTTAGGGTGTTACATTATTCTGTTTGGAATTCGGAAGGGAAAAGGGCATATTTCGGAATCCATGGTCCTTTCGACCGAACCGAATTTCCGAATTTTCGAACCGAATAACCGAATTACTATAATTGCAAGCTCCAAATGGTTGATTTTTATGTTTGTAATTATTATGAGACTTAAATATTTGAATCATGTTAGTGTTTTATGACTTATGTGTTCAAATATTTGATTTTATCATTGATGATGCATATAATTGCATATTTTTTTTGTTTACATTAGAGGTAAAAAAATAATATAATATAAAAGAGAGAAGATACAAGCTAACCTCACAAATTCGATTTTGTATGAAAAAGTGAACCGAACCGAATTATAATTCGGTTTGAACCGACTGAATCGAATTATAATTCGATTCGAATTCGGTTCGAGCGTCGTGGAGGACGTCGAGTCAGAGTTTCCAATAAGTAGCAGCAGTAGTTGAGACTAGTTAGTTATTACGTTCTATGATTATGAGTATAGACTGAAGATCATTTTGAGATTTTAAGTATTGAGTTTGCCTATGTGTTAGGGCGTTGCTTTGAACTACAAGAGCGTGTTTTCAATATTTTATTTATGAAAATTTTCCAGTTGCAATTTAAGTTTTGAATGCACAAATCTAAGGATACTAAGCACAATTATGCACTGTCCTTAGGTTGCTAAGCACCAACATGCACAAACCTAAGAATGCTAAGCACAAAATATGCACAACCCTTAGATTGCTAAGCAAGAGCATGCACAATCAACATGAATAATGCCTCAATCATTAAATTAAACAATACTCAATGACAATCATTCAATCTAAACAAGTAATTACAAAGTATTAGTTAGGGATCTACAACACCCAAGAGAAAATAGTGAGTTTCTAGACAGAGAGAGAGAGAGAGAGAGAGGGATTACAAATTTGAGCTCAAGATCTTCTTCTTCTTATAGGCTTGAATCTCCACCCAAGCCTCCAGTGATGCTCCAAGATCACTCTAGCACTCTCCCTTTCTCACTAGAACTCCCTTTGGTGTTTTAGGTTGAAACCCTAGAGAAAGAAAGTGTTTCTTCTCCAAAAACCAGCTCTCCCCTTTGTCTCCTCGCTGCTGTCTTCATATTTGCCCGAAAGTGATTAGTTCCCGGACGCATTGACCAGTTCACGGTCGTGAACACCTAAACGCATCTGTGAACTCAGTGTTCTCCAAAACGCACCGCGTTGCTTCCTGGGTTCACTGTCAATGGCCACAGTTCACGGTCTTAGAGACCGTGAACTGCCTTGTCGTCAGTAACTTCAGGAACTTCGCTGGACGCCTCGATGTTCACGGTTTGTGGTCGAAGTTCACAGTCCTAGGAGACCGTGAACTGCCTTGTCCGGCCGTGAACTGCGGTTGTTTCCTGGGACACCTTCACTTCACTGTTACGAGGCAATTGTCTTCGGACTTTTCTTTGGATTTTGCACTTTTTGACCTCCAATTATCCCAACATTCGACCTCGACCCTTCCACACGAGCTAGGACCTGAAATGTATCAAAACAAGCATAACCAAGCGTGAATTATGTTGAGGAGCGATGAAATACTAAGCTAAATGAATAAGAAATGAGGGGTAAAATGAGTACATTTGGGCCCGAATCAGAGGGTGGGGGCGAGCGATTGTGAGGGCGACGAAGGAGACGACGGCTGCGCAGGAGAACATAGTAGATGACGCCGTTGCAAACGACGACCGAACAGGCGAACCGATTAGGCGCCGCCGCTACAAATGACGACAACGCAGACGACGAGATAAAAGAGGGAGGTCGATGACGGGTACGACGACGAGGAGGGTGAAGATAACGAGGATGGAGACTGAACAAATTATCTACGAATTGTTGAGAGAGAGAGAGAGAGAGAGAGAGAGAGAGAGAGAAAGAGGGAAAAATGGTAATTAACTGAAAAGACGGAGCAATTTCTGGATTTATCCCAAAAAAGTGCACACGTTTGTTAGGTTGGAATTACATGCATGCTTACCCAAATTGCCCCTTCAGCAAAAGCACCCTTTGATTGACAAGAATAGAAAGTAACGGAGATGGTAGCGGTTATCACCATGCTAACTTATTGGATGGTTAGCATCCCATCCCATTCTTGATATCGGCGGCTTCATTAGCCGTTCTCCTTACAATGCTGATGCTGTTAGACTATCTGCAATAAGAGCTAGAATGTTATATCTAGCACCAAATGCCATCCAACAACCATTGAAAATGAGAGTTGATATTTGCAGGCCGAAGAATTACTAATTGTCACCTACAATTTTGAAGTAAATTACTTTAGCGAAACTAGTTTTTTGCTGAAGACGGCAGGAGAGGATTGGCGAGACCGTCGACGAGTGTCAATCTCTAGGGCGGTGGCAGCAAAACTTGACCGGTGGTTCCACTCCACAATGGCGGAGAGGGTGTGACCAATTCAACTTTGGTTTCTAAAAGTTTAAGGGCAAATTAGACTTTTTTGTCAAAATTGTGGGGGAAAATAGTAAATATGCGGGCGGTAAATAGCTATTCAGTAAAAGAATCACCATCCGCCACATCAGGGATGATAAGGGAGTTAGTAAGGAATCGGCTCCACTCTCTCTCTCTCTCCTACTTTATTTTGAAATTATTTGCTTTACCTTCTTTCTAACAAAAAGCTCCTTCACCCTTCTCTAAAGGGCTGCCACCGGCTCCGTCTGCTGACCGGCGGTGGCCCAACCACTTTTTTTTTCCTTCTGCTTTTCTAGTGATTCCATCATGTTCACGTTTTTCCTTTCCTTTTCTTATTTATTTGTTTGCTTTTTGCCCCTTTTCTTTGCTGATTTCATCTTTGTGGGTTTTGGTTTTTGATTTTGTGGATCTGGACTTGTTTCCTCTTCTTCTCCTTTCATGTTTTCTCCATCCTAGTGATGATGTTTCTCCTGTCTTCTTGTGGAGGTGCTTTTGTTCCTCACCAAATCCCAGATTTGTGTGGATGTCCTTGGTAGGTGTTTGAGGGGACCGATCTTGATCGGTTGGCTTGCTCCTCTCTGGTCACCCATCTACCTCCACATGCTTCATCCATAAATGAGGATGATTCAGAGATGCATGGACCTTTATTGTCTTGGATGATGATTCAGAGAGCTTGTGAGCAAGGAGGTCACTCTTGAGGATGGGTTCTAGTCGATTGCTCAGATCGTGACGATTCGGTCGCCTTTCATTTGTCCATGGCCCAAGATTGTTTCTCTAGTTCTTCTTGCTGTGCAGGTGGAGCTCAGAGCTCTCTGGGAATGGTTCTCCCCGCCGATGGTTCTCTCTTTCTTCCTTTCGCCGATGACTCGTCGGTCTGGTGGGCTGTTGGTTCCTGGTGACTTTATCGGTTGTCCCCTTCATTCCCCAACGACAGCGGGTGTCCAAGTGAAGGCTGAAGTTTGTTTACGGCTTGGTTGGCGGTGGAGGATGCAATTGGTGGCCATCTTTTAGTGATTGGGCCAGCTGAAGTAGGGTTGAATGTGGTGGGCTGTCCATTTGTTTTTGGACCAGGGTGTGGGCTTCGTTACTTTGGGCCTTGTTGGGCCACCATTTGTCTTTCAATCTTGTTTTCAGATGGTTATTTTCCTTCTTTTCATTGTTGTAAAAACTTTGTACACCGTGTTTCGTATTAATGGAACGACCATTCAACTTTCAAAAAAAAAGCCACATCAACGCCCCTTTTCTCTCCCAGAAAGCCTTTAATTCCCCCTAATCTTTAACGGACGATTTCTCACTCGTTTTAAGTCGGATTTTTTTTGCACAATTAGATCAGATTAATTGTGCTCTTCAAAATGATATCCACTTTTATATATTTTTGGAACAAAAGAAATTAAATCATTTTTACCAGTCTATACCATATGGTTAGGGGTGGACCCAAGTTCATGGATGGGTAGTCAATTAAAAACCCTTAAATTAAGATTTTGGACAAATTATGTGTGTGAAATTAGGGATGGCAATTTTGACCTGACCCGTTTTACCGGACCTGTTTGACCTGTTTTAGGGCGTGCATGGGTACTCTCATCGACCCGAACTGCCCTAACCCGCCCCATTCTCGACCCGTTCTCGCCTAAATTACATGTAATCTTAGTTAAATTACTTAGAATTTTTTATTAATTACATGATAATTTAGCTATAATAAAGTTGTAAATTAGTGAAAATCTCAATTTCTCTAATAATTTAACTGCAATTATCATAATATTGTTTGTTTTCTTTGTCTTATAATAAAAATAACGAATATTTCTAATGTTTTTCATATACATTGCATACCCATTGGGTCGACCTGCCCCAACCTGCGACCCATGATAAATTACCCGACTTGCCACGTGGCGGGTCCGGATACCAAGAAACCCGCCCCGGACCTGCCCCATTGCCATTCCTATGTGAAATGTTATTTCCGTAATGGTAGTATATGAATTTGAGATTATTTGACAACCCTTACGAATTTTGATTTATAGTTGAATACCCTTGATTAAATTTTGGGTCCGCCATTGCATATGGTATTGACTGGCATTGAAATAAGAGCATATCATATGATATGAAAAGAGTACCATGGTGGTATGAATATACCAAGACTGTAGGATGATTAAATACATGATAATAAGAGTATACTAACTGTCATTTACGACTTTTAATATTGTGTACAACAAGGTACCATGCCGTAGCATGGTGGTATTGTGTGGTATTTTTTGGTCCTGTATTTTGCTCACCCATAAATTAGATTCAATAGATCATGATGATCTCGTTTATTCTGTGCAAAAATTTTCAAAAACGACTTAAAAACAAAGAATATATCATATGGTATGCAGTTGGTAACGGGAGGCAAGAAATATTTTTTTCCTCAAAAAATATTGAAAATGGATTTCATTTTGTTAAGCACAACGAACTCGTTCCATCTGTGCAAAAAATTAAAATTCGAATTAAAACGAAAAATATATGAACCAATTAAGAAAAAAAAAATTAATTGTCCACATTTAGTCATTTATATTTGAATTTTCTAAATCAATGGTTCTAACCAAGGGTGCAGTTATACACACCGGTCTGGTACAGTAATCCACGGAAGATGTATAGTTTAGGAAATAATTTGGATTATTCATGGTCCATCAATGAGGCCACGTGGCAGATTCAGACAAAACAGCTGCTTTAGCTGCCAGAATCTCGATAGTTGCTGCCTGATTTCCTCCAGCCTTCTGCTTTCCTTTAATTTCCCGCTCTGAGCTCAATCACACCGATACGCAATCCATCCATGGAAGCCAACAGAAAGATGCATAACCAGGAGCAGAAGGCTGCCGGAACTTGGCCACTGTCGAATCTCGTTCTGTACTCTTTTTGGCAGAGTTCCTGCTCATGGCGAGTTCGCTTTGCACTGAAACTCAAAGGTTAGGTACGCTGACATAGTTGAAGCGAATCTAAGACGGAGACCTTTTCTCTGTTCCCTTAGAACAAGGAAGTTGGTTTCTCATGTTTGTGGTCTTGTGGCAGGTCTTCCGTACGAGTACAGAGCAGTGGATCTGGTGAAAGGGGAGCAATTCAGCCCAGGTGAAAGGAATAATACTTTGAGTGAAAAGTTGTTCATCATTTCGACTTCCATGGCAATGTAATTGAGATGATTGGTTTGCAGAATTTCAGCGGTTGAATCCTCTTGGTTATGTTCCGGTTCTGGTGGATGGTGGCGTGGTTGTCTCCGACTCGTTTGCAATATTGATGGTCAGTTAGCAATTGGCAGTATATCACAAGACCCGCTTCGCTTTTGTCCTAGATCCTAGATCGTGAATGAATATGCAACTATGTCTGAACCCTTGAACTTGATTATATTTCCACTTTCGTTGTTGTAGTATTTGGAGGATAAGTATCCACAGAACACCTTGTTGCCAGAGGATCCTCAACTGAGGGCTCTGAACCTCCAGGTAATTGGTTGTTAATGTTGAGATCAACCTGAAAGTTATACAACATTCTCGAGCTCTAACTGCTCCAGTGCTCCTTAATTCAAGGGGGTTCTATTTGATTCCCGGTGCCCACTACGACACTATGCAATTGGGCACCGCATTGTCAAACAAGATTGAGGAAATCTCCCCATATGACATTTATTGATTTGGAGCTAAGAGCTCCTAATTTCAGAGGATTCTATATTAGGAATCAGGCGTGCTGGATTGAATGCCCTTTTCGGCCTGGATTCTGTGGTTGCTTTGGACTTGAAGAGTCGATTTGGTTTGGTAGCATCATAGGCTGTGGTGGAAACATTCCAAGGCTACATAGTTTTTATTAGGAACTTTGAATTGGTTGCTAATTGTTATATGGTTTATCACCTGATTCTTCCTTCTATGTAGTACTAATCATTGCTGCCGCAGGCTGCAGGTGTTGTCACCTCAAGCATACAGCCTCTTCATATGCAATCACTACTGGTATCCCTTTTTAGCAGCCATCATTTCTCAGCTGGAAAACTGTAGGCTCTTCATCAATGTATATCTCTCAACCATCCTAATCTTGATCTTTTTTCAGAAGTACATAGAAGACAAATTTGGTCCAGAAGAACGGTTGTTGTGGGCTAAGACTCATATAGAAAAGGGTTTACTTGGTAGGTATAACTCTTCAATTTAAATGTTTCATCTTGAGCAAGGGAAAAGAAAAAGGTGCATCAACCTGTTGAATGACTCATGACAGCTCTTGAGAAGTTACTGAAAGGCTTTGCTGGTCAATATGCAACTGGAAATTCACTTTACCTGGTAGTATCTCCTGAATCCTTTTCGATATCTTTAGTTTAGGCTTTTCTATATGTACCTGTGACTTCTTGTATGTCTTGAGTAATAATGAGCCATAATTTCGTGTCTCTTGGCAGGCTGATGTGTTTTTAGCACCCCAGATTGCAGTAGCGGTATCCCGATTCAAAATTGACATTGTAAGTAGATTTTTTTTGGAGTGAAGATTGTAAGTAGATTATCATGATAATTTTTACTATTCGACTATCTGTTCTACTGGACTGATCCCGGTCCGCAGCTTCTTGGGTAGGAACTAAACCAGCTAGCCTGTGTAGTGATGAAAAGCTACTCTAAACCTTGATGTATGTACCTGATTTCAATTTCCGAGCAGCCTCCCACGAAGGTAGTCATGTGGTTGTCTTGGTGTTTGCAGACTCAGTACCCAACGTTGAGCAGAATACATGAATCGTACAAGTCGGTGCCGGCATTTTTAGCTTCAATCCCAGAAGCACAAGCGGATGCATCGCATTGAGTTTCTTTCCTGTTTCATTTGACTATGCATAGGAACGGAATATTAACTGTTGAAGTGTAGACGATGTGACCGGGATCTGTTAAATTTTCTAACGTTTAAATTAGCATGAACACCCGGTCTAGCTCAGTCAGTAGAAGGCAAGGCTCTTAACCTTGTGTAGTTGTGTTTATGGGTTGGAGGCAGACGATGGCCGATTTTTTTTCTTCTCGAAACTCAATTACTGTTTATTTTGCTGAAGTCTTCCATGGTCAGATCAGTACCTGTTTCAAGTGGAAAAACAGTTTGGTTGGGTTGCTCCTGACTTCTTATGAAGATGACGATTGTTACTACGGTCCACACCTCTTCAAATACTGTTCGAACGAGGGTGTTTGGTGTATGGGGAATCTACGTTACTTTACACTACTCCTATGGATATTCTTCGAAGCTCCGCGACTACAACTAAGACTACTACTATGGAGGATCTTTCATGGAGGAGAGCTCCTCAAACTACAGAGAAAAGAAAAAAGGGACAGTTGAGACAAATTGTCTTTATGTTGAGTCGTGATTGTCTGCCTTGCTCCAGGATCTTGCTTTAAGTTTTGTTTCAGGATTTGTCCAACTGCTCTCTCCCTCTCTCTCCTTCTACCGAAAAGTAGCTCCGCTTAGCCTCTACGCAAGTAAGTTGTCGCCAAGTCTCTGGACACATCACCACATCATCCTATTTCAACATGGATGGTATCATCTATCTAGTATTTTGGATGGTATCCATGATATGGGTTGATCACCATCCAATTAGTCCTTTGGATGGTGTCCATGATATTTGGGATGTTACCATCAACCATATGGTTGGGATGGTAACCATGATGTGGGATGGTCACCATCCACTGAGAGTTTGGATGGTGTCAACTATATGAGGATAATCACTATCCAATTAGTCCTTTGGATAGTATCCATGATGTTTGGGATGATATCCCTGATCTTGGATGGTACCATCCATCATAGGGTTTGATGGTATCAATGATGTTGGACACTACCATCCATAATAGGATTTGGATGGTATCCATGATGATGAACGCTTCCATCCATAATAGGGTTTGAATTGGTATCCATTATGACGGATGGATGGTAACAGTGTTGTAGTTGGTCCAATCACCATCTTGGATGACTAACAACAAGCTCCTACCAGCCAGACAGTGGCCCAACCATCCAATTCGGACCACCGGGTCCATATACGGGCCAACTACTTAAGGTGTCCTAATTATTCATAAATACTACGTGATATTTAATAAATTTATTTTGGTGTAAACAAATGCCCCACAACTGCTCAGGTACCAAACCACATGAATTAAACAGTGGCTTGCATGACACCCCATCACATAAGGAGTCCCCTTCCTTCATGGCCAAGTCACACATGGCAGTAATTTATGTCACTTCCAATTCTTACTCAGCCAAACACCAATTTTTTTTTATTCGGCTATGAGAAAGCCAAGCAAATTAATTAATCCTTAATTAGCCAGGCCAAAAAAATGTGGCCTTAGTACTACTTTCTCCTTTTCTGATAAAGAGTACAAATTCTTGTTCATGTAGGACACATCTTCTTAACCCATATCCTACTAACAAAAGGAAACTCACTACTATAAGGACACAACTAATTTCTTCCCTATAAATTGATGCTCCCATTCCTCATAATTCACAACTCAAAAATACCAACATACCTCCAATAAGTTGTACCATGCTTATCAAGAGCATCATCCGTCTCATATCTCCATGCCGAGGTAACCCTTTCTCCATTTTGCTCATGCTTGCCGCAATATTTTCATGCATTGACTTATTATGGACTTGATCATTTCAGTGACCATGGCCAAATTTCTTTGGCCATCAAACCCCAGTGATTTAAACACTCTCTTCAATTTGTCTGGCCATTGTACATGGCCAACTCAGTTGCTACTACTTTCTATGTGCCCAGACCAGTTTTGTCTCTCTTTTTCATCAACTTGGGTCCTCTTCTTGTCATGGGCACCATGTAATTGCATGCCAAGAACCTATGTCGCTAATCTGTTGAGGTTACACATGCACCCACACAAACACTCACACACGCCATATAGAGCCAAGATCTTGATCAAATCAATCACCATCCATAGCTAACGTGGATAGTATCCCTTTTTACCATGTAATCATCCCTCAAAAGGACACTATTCCCCTCAATCATGGATGGTTACTCAATACTACAGTACCCAACTCAATCACCATCCATCCCTACAATGATGGTATCCTTTTATTTGAGCAACACCATCAAAAGCCAATTAGGATGGCTTGATCACCACTTTATTTATTTAGTTTATATTTTATCTATGTTTTTTTTTCATGACAAGAGTTGTGATGCATCACCACTCGCCATAACCCTTAATAGTTACTAAGGAGCCAAAGGTATATACCCATTGCCAACTCCATTGATCAAACCATACAAGTCATTCATGTGTCATGTGACTTCCTCCTTTCAAAGGAGGTATACCAACTGGAATGACATTATCTATCTTAATGCCAGAGTGCATTTTCCCAACATGATTTTTGGCACCCTTGCTTATGGCCCCATGTCTATCTACTCGAGTTACCCCAACCAGCAAATTTGGTTGTTGACATTGACCCCTATAGTTGTGAATTGTTCTAAGAGGCACACCATGCATTCCCAATTATGTTGGGTTAGATTAGCAATCATGAACACCTCTTTGCCTTGACTTCTCCCAAAGTGGTTCACATCTACTCTTCACATTACTTAGAGAGGATGTGTACTTAGACTTTACATGTCCACGACCACCTATATGGATTACTTGTCTTTGTTTCCAAAATCTAAAGTCTTATTGCTTCCTACACTTAGCACACAACCACCTTTGATCATTTGCTTTACCATATCTTGTTGGTGCACATTGAGGCTTCTTATGCATGCCACTATGTCCACCATTTTTGGTTGACATCTTACAACATTGTCCATCATTTTATACAATGTTTAATTTATGCAAACCATGAGTGGATTGATCATACTCTAGACTACATGACCTGCCCCCCCCCCCCCCCCCCCCCCCCCCCCATCCAACTTTTGTGGTTGGTGACATGCCCCCAGTCTATTCCTTATCATGCTTTTACCTTTACCAAGTCATATGTAGGCTGAATTTTTGTCAAGTTTTCTGACATGCCCCCCAATCAATCTTTGTTGGTACGTAACAAGCCTCCTTGTCCAAACTTTGGGATACTAACTTTCTCTCTTGCTGGAGACTTTGACAAATTATCCCGTAAAGGATCACAACGAGGTAGGCCAACTTTTTTGGCTTTGAATTTTGGCATGTGGTCACCATCCCAACACTGGGAAGAGTTTTTGGTAACCATTTGATAGACCAATAATTACACATGTTTTTACCCCTATTCTTGAGTCGTTTGAGAGGTTGAATCCCGTGTTTTAAGCCGATTTCACGCGAGGTTGTGTGTTTATGTCATATTTCAGGGCCCGGCGTTGGAATCGAGGCGAGGAAACGAGTTTTGGGTCAAAAGGAGCGAAGTTGGGTCGAAGTGTGCTGCAGGAGGGAAATACCCGGTCGTGGGCTCAAATACCCGACCGGGTATTTATTGTTTTGGCACCCGTGAGAAACAGAGGGGGGCCCGGGCAGGAGGCAAAAACCCCCGGTCGGGGATTCTTGGGCCAGACCGGGGATTTTCCCTGAGCAAAAACGGTGTGCTTCAGTCATACCCGGTCACGACCCAAAATACCCGACCGGGTATTTCGACCGGGTATCGCGACAGGCAGCAGTTTTAAAGGAAAAGAAGGCCAAAAATCAAGGGTTCCGAGTTTTAGAGAGACAGAGCGATTCCTAGAGAGAGAAAGTGACGAACTAGAGTTCCCAAGTGCCATAGCTTGATCTTCATCACCATTGGAGCCCGTCTTGAGCTTGGAGAAGTGCCGATCGATAACCAGGAGCAGAAACTCATCCTTCACGGTATGATTTCTACGTCTGAATATGCTTTTGCTTCTCTCTCCATGGAGTAGTTTTCCCATTCATCTGGGTATGGAGAACCCTAGATTTGTATGTTAGGTCTGATTGTATGAACCCAAGTACATATTTCATGAGTTGATTATATTCGATTGAGGCTTGAATGATTGAATGACTTGAATCCTGATCAAATTCCTGTTGTTTCTGCTTTAACCTAGAATGATAATATCTGCCTAGGTTGATAGAGCACCCTTAATTGAAGGTGGCGAACTGGTGACTTTAGTCGAGGAGCCTATTCGCTATTCTGTAGCGAATTCAATTCGGTAGTGGAGGTTTGGTTCGTTAGGGCCTCAATCTGTTTACTCCGGTGGAGGTTAGTCGCCCGCTGGAGACTCAGATTGAGATGGTCTGAAGACCTTTAGTCGAGACTTCAGACTGTTTAAGAACCTTCCGCAGTATAACTTTCATGGAAAATGAACTTGGTAAATTGCAATCCGGCTTAATTGCAGTCTAGGGGGAACCATATCCGGGTGACCTCTCTCGACTTGAAACAACCGTTTAACTTGCTTTGTTTGTTTGTTAATTTGGACTTGCACTAAAGTTTCATTGCTAGATAACAAGAATTCACCGAGTAGTCATCAAATCTAGGACCCGGGTTGACATTAAAACCCAAACCCGCTATACTACGTTTTAGGAAGTGGTTACACTTGGCCAACTTCTAGAGTGACACTAGGAGTGAGTCACCATTGTTGCAACATCTCCTGACTTGATGGGATGTGATAAAATATTCTTACACCTAGAATATTGCTTTTGTCTCGGCTTGCCAAGAAATGTGATGGCATGTCTCCCTAACAGCTTAACTTGACCATTATTGTCAAGCTCTCCTTTGTGCTTTTCCTTTTCAATGAACTCACAAATTAGTTGCTTAACATATTTTTCACTTTTGATTTTTCTAGAAGCATGTTTACATATACTTCCTTGCAATGGCTTCCGTAAGCAATATCTCTTTTTTGCACCTTTACAAGCAATGATGTCCATTGGAAAGGACACATTTGAATTGCTTGCTTCTGGCAACAGCGTTGGTGCAAAAATTGGGAATGACTCCTTATTGACATTATCTAATCCACGACCATTTTTATCATTGATAGATGTGGCTTCTTTAACATTTTTACCAGTCAAGCACGATAAGTTGGATTCACCAGCACTTTTACCATGACATCGTGGATTGTCCATCGAAATGGCCAGACACCCAACTTTCTCATCAACCAATTATGGTTGACTTCTTAAACCACGAACTTGGTTAGTGCTTATTGTTTCAGTTTTTTCATTCAACAAATCTTTGTTGCTCAACAAAAAGATTTTTTCTGGTACAATGGATGCATCATGCATAATTTCATAGTTTGAAATTTCAGAATCACAAACATATCTATCAATCATCCTATCATAGGCTTTATCAAAGCTTTGTTCGAGATGATCTAAATGCTTATATATAGAGGCCATGTGAAGATTTACATGTTGGTCGATTCTATAGAGCCCAACCACCATTTGATGAATCTCCTCCATTATTTGGCGGAAAGAAGTATTGCTTCGCCTGGATTTGCATTTGACTCCAAGACTGACACCATTGATCCAATAGCGTTGTCTGAAGTCTATCCAACTTGGTCAATTTCAACATTGACCAACTGCTCCTCCTCCGCAAAACCTTGTGGAAGATCAACTTCTTGATGCCTCTATCGCGAAGCCATACCAAACACACGTGTCCCACCAGGTGTGCCGATTTGTTTCAGGTGGAAAAACGATTGGTTGGGTTGCTCCCGACTTCTCATGAAGATGATGATTGTTACTACGATCCACAACTCTTCAAACACTGTTCGAACGAGGGTGTTTGGTGTATAGGGAATCTTACACTACTCCTATAGAGATTCATTGACAGCTCCGCGACTACAACTAAGACTACTACTATGAAGGATCCTTCATGGAGGAGAGCTCCGCAAACTACAGAGAAAAAGAAAAAAAAGGGACAGTTGAGACAAGTTGTCTTTGTGTTGAGTTGTGATTGTTTGCCTTGCTCCAGGATCTTGCTTCAAATTTTGTTGCCAGGATTTGTCCAACTGCTCTCTCTCTCTCTCTCTCTCTCCTTCTCCCGAAAAGTAGCTCTGCTTAGCCTCTACGCAAGTTAGTTGTCGCCAAGAAGTCTCTAGACACATCACCACATGATCCTATTTCAACATGGATGGTACCATCTAGCTAGTACTTTGGATGGTATCCATGATATGGGATGGTCACCATCCAATCAGTCCTTTGTAGGGGTGTTCAAATGGTTACCATGGTTATAACCAAACCAAATAAGGCTAAATTCCATTAACCATGGAATACAATATCATAACCAAACCGTCCAAACTAATAAAACAACCAAATTAACCAAACTAAAGTTTAATTGGTTTGGTTAATTGGTTAACCAGATTAACCAATATAAAATCACATTATCATTGACGATGACAATTTTCCGGTTAATGCAACAATTCGCAATTTATATAATTAATAAAACATAACAACCAACACGTAGTTATAGTTGACCCTTAACAAAAATATATGCAACTAAGACAATTATCTTACGATTAGTATAGAAGTATTCACCTAACCAAAATTTATGACAATGGTATGGGTTAATGAATTGTTGTGTTTGTGTAAATTGACTTAGTCTCTTAGCAATTATCATAGGCTGGAAATTACATTCCTTTCAAGTTTTCATCCATCATAATGTATGAAATTTATCTAAATTAGGCGTCCATATGTTGTGGTCTACATTTTACATATACAAATATACACTATATGAGCAATATTGAGCTTTTATATTTTATGAGTCTAAAAGGGATGAACGTTAACTCTTGAGTGGTTATGCAAAGTATTAAGTATGTGTATATAATATATGTTAGATATATGACTAATTACTTAACTGGTTAATTTGGTTTGACTGGTTAGGAGTGTCTGGAACCAAACCAAACCACCTAAACCAAACAAGCTAAAAACTTTAACCAAACCAAACCAATTATCCAAATTAACCAAACCAAATTATCCAAATAGTACCGGTTAAAACGGTTACCATGGTAACCAAACCGTTTGAACACCCCTAGTCCTTTGGATGGTGTCCATGATATTTGGGATGGTACGGTCTACCATAGGGTTGGGATGGTAACCATGGTATGGGATGGTCACCATCCACTTAGAGTTTGGATGGTGTCCACTATATGGGGATGGTCACTATCCAATTAGTCATTTGGATGATATCCATGATGCTTGGGATGGTACCATCCATCATAGGGTTTGGATGGTATCCAGGTTGTTGGACACTACCATCAATAATAGGATTTGGATGGTATCCATGATGTTGGATACTACCATCAATAATAGGATTTGGATGATATCCATGATGTTGGACACTACCATCCATAATAGGGTTTGGATTGGTATCCATTATGACGGATGGATAGTAACAGTGTTGTAGTTGGTACAACCACCATCTTGGATGACTACCTTATGACAAGCTACTACCATCTTGGATGACCCAACCATCCAATTTGGACCATCGGGTCCATATATGGGTCAACTACTTAAGCTACCCAATTATTCATAAATATTACGTGTGATATTTAATAAATTTATTTTGGTGTGAATAGTACCAGAAGCTATCCAAAGTCGGGAAGGTAGCCAATAGTGCTACATTGAATCCTCAAAGCCTCAGAGCACGGAAAGAAAATAACAAAAATTGTTAAAAACCCATCTTCATATAGTTATTGACTCGCTATGACACAACTCCTAACAATGACCAAGTGTAACCAATGAAAGGGACTGCAGTATAGTGGCTCAAGTAATAAATATCGAATCAATGGATCTCTAGAGTTACTATTACTCAACTTCAGTTCATTATCTAGCAAACCAGATTAAGATGGAAGAACTAAAACTACTCTAGCAAACTACAGTTTAAGTTAATCTAATTACAGGTTGGGAACTCACTTAGGTATGATTCTCCCTAGCCACTAGCCAGATTAATGATTGATGGTCTCTAACCTGTTTCACTTTCATTCACAATGCGGAGAATCCTTAACTAGACCTTGAGTCTCGACTAAAGGAACAAGGCCCTCTTTTGTCAATTGCCTACAGGGACGTATCCTGCTCTAGAACAACCGATCAAGGCATTCTGAACTAGATTCCCTCTATCGAATGAGGTTATCAATCTATACAAAGCAGTGTATCAACCCTCGACTAAAGAAATCGATCCAATACTATCACTTTATGGTGCTCTATTGACCTAATCAGGTATTCGCTCTCATAGGATCAAAGTAGAATCAATAATCTCGACTAAATCAAAATTGAATCATGAAAAACATGCATAGATTGAATATGAATCAAGATTATCAAGTAGGAGTACTCATACAATCATCCAATCAAACAAACATAACTAGGGTTCCTCAAAACCTAAGTGAAGGGAAGTTACACCATATAGAAGAGAGAGACTGCAGTAAGAATCTTCAGATGATCTGTCTTCAAGTCCGGGCTTGTTCCTCGAGCTTCCAAGGCAAAGAATGTTGGAAATTTGGTTGAACCGGACTAATCAAGTCAAATCAGTTTTGGGTTGGACCGACCAACTGGTTTATTATTAGACCGACCGAACCGATATTCTAATTCCATGAAGGGACACATCCCTTTGGCCTAGTGGCGGTTGCATTATTTTATGGATAAGGATAACTTTATGGATAAAGGCAACCTTTGGCCTAGTGGCCTAGAGTACTTCTTTTAACTCATTTTCCTCACTTCGTGTGGAGGGTCAATGAAATTAAGGGGGGTCGGAAGCTCTATCCGTGCCCTTAAAAACACATCCTCGAGTAGGCAAACCGTTTAACAAGTGGAAATTTTACCAGTACTAGAGACGGCTTAGCTTCACCTTGTAGGCCTACCCCACCAAGGATCACTAAAGTCTCTTCTGAAACCCGATTTTGTGCAATGAACGGTGCCACACACGTTGGGCTTACACCATGTTTAAATTTTCAATTTTTCTGACTTGGAGGACCAACTGCTTTATCATTACACACCTTAGCACCCTTATACAAAACATGACTCCACACACAGCAAGAGAGAGTCATCGATATCATATGAATCAAATGTCCTAAATACACTAGTTCACACAATCAACCGGCACAACAAAGAGACAGGTAGGAAAAATCTTATACTTCAGCATCCTCCATAGTGCTACAACTACCTCCATAGGTTGCATAGTACTATAAAGGCTGTCAATTCAAAGCACACTGAGCAGGCATTTGCAAGGGACACGTAATTGGAGCCCTCAATTTTTAAAAATTTGGACAGTGGACTAGGCTCCAAGCACACACATACAGCCAAACATTCACACGCATATATAATCGAACATCCCCCACACTTAAGCACGATATTGTCCTCAATGGAGGAAAGATAAGGAGGGTAGAATGAAGTTACCAGATCAAGTGTGAATGATAGTGGACGGGGTAGGCGGTGCATTCTAGGAGGAGAGAGTAGTCGGAACACAAACACCACACAAAATCTCACAAAGGTTGAGTTATTAACTCTAAAATCAAAGAACAAAACTGACTCAACCGAAAGAGATAGGGAAATAAATGCAAACCGACTGGTTGGGTTGCATCCCAACAAGCGCTTCTTTCAAGTCGTGAGCCGGACGATGACTCCTAAGTTTCGGTCCATGCTAGAAACTCTTTGAAGTTGAGGTTCTCATCTAAGAGGTGGAGTCTCAAGTCACGAGCATGTGATATGACAGGTGATGGAAGCTCATGCACTTGATGCAGATGAAGTCTCCACCCTCGAGACCTCTTCTTCTCTTCTTTTCTCGTATCATTTCCCCAAACCATATATGACAGCATCGATTGACCACCATCGCGTCCACCAAGAGGGACCGATGTCGATGTGGCCTTGGTCTTGCAAAGAGACACTGCAAACGGGTCCTTGCCAAGCAGTTCCTCAAAGTTTGGTCGAGATATCACATGTAACTCATGGTCGGTGCAAGCCTCTTCCACCTCAACTTCGTCCTTGGCCTGGACGCCAATTGCTTCTTTAACCCCCCCCCCCCCCCCATTCCTTCTTCAAAGTGTGGTATCACCCCTGGGAAAAGATCAAGAACTCCTTCTGCTTCACTTTTGTCGTCCTCCACAACTTCTTTTCGCACCCTTTCTCGCTCTTCTTCTTCCAGCACGGATTGGAGAGCAAGTCGCCAAGCAATTTCTTTGATGAGATAATCTTGCATCTCCTTACTCATGCCCGCCTCTTCAAAAATCGATATGGAATGTGGGAAGGTGTGGTCGGCTACAACAGGACATTCTTGATCATCATGGGAGCTCTCCGTGACAACTTCTGTTTGCTCCACAATGTCCTTGCGGACTCCTTCATTATCCTCATCTTCTTCTATGGTAGCAGAATGGTGGTCTTGAGCAAGATGTGCACAAACTTGCTCAACGCGCTCTGTTTGCTTTGCTGAGTGCGGAACAATCTTCTCTTATTCATGGAGAAAGGAAGGGCCATGGGGAACAACAGACGAAGCAATTGATTTGATTATATGGTCCATCTTTGGGAAGGATCTCTCAATGTCCCGAACAAACTGTTCCACGAGAAGCCTAAATTCATAGTTTGGATTTGGCCGTGGAGTGTAGCATGGCTCTGCAGAATGGCCCGTGAAGGCCGCCATGGCTAACTCCAGCTTTGATGGTCCTTCTGGTTGTGAGAGGAATTCTTCTTGATAAGGAGATTGTTCTTGAAATGACCAGGGTCTGATTATTATTCATAGTATGGGGGTTGATAGTGAAACCCGAATCCATAGTATTCCCCTCCTTGATTGCTCCAGGAAGTCTCGGGGTAATACCACTCGGGTGGTGGTGGATACCCCCACTGGTTGGAGAAGCCATTAGGATCCATGATTCAGATTTGCACCAACAAAAACAAAAACACCCAAGTGGAAAGTAAGGGTGGAAAAGAAAAACTACAGAAAGAAAAACTAAATTAACAAACTTTTGCCTTTCCTAATAATCTAGAAAGTCCCCGGCGACGGCGCCAAAAACTTGACTCGCTATGACACAACTCCTAACAGTGGCCAAGTAAAACCAATGAAAGGGACTGCAGTATAGTGGCTCAAGTAATAAATATCGAATCCACGGGTCTCTAGAGTTACTATTACTTAGCTTCAGTTCATTATCTAACAAACCAGATTAAGATGGAAGAACTAAAACAACTCTAGCAAACTACAGTTAAAGTTAATCTAATTACATATTGGGAACTCACTTATGTATGATTTCCCCTAGCCATTAGCCAGATTAATGAATGATGGTCTCTAACCTGTTTCACTTTCAGTCGCAATGGGGAGAATCCATAACTAGACCTTGAGTCTCGACTAAAGGAACAAGGCCCTATTGAGTCAATTGCCTAGAGGGACGTATCCTTCTCTAGAACAACCGATCAAGGCGTTCTGAACTAAATTAGATTCCCTCTATCGAATAAGGTTCTCAATCGATACAAAGTAGTGTATCAACCCTCGATTAAAGCAATCAATCCAATACTATCAATCTATGGTGCTCTATTGACCTAATCAGGTATTCGCTCTCATAGGATCAAAGCAGAATCAATAATCTCGACTAAAGCAGAATTGAATCATGAAAACATGCATAGATTGAATATGAACTCAAGATTATCAAGTAGGAGTACTCATACAATCATCAAATCAAACAAACATAACTAGGGTTCCTCAAAATCTAAGTGAAGGGAAGTTACTCCATAGAGAAGAGAGAGACTGCAGTAAGAATCTTTAGATGATCAGTCTATAAGTCCGGACTTGTTCCTCGAGCTTCCAAGGCAAAGAATGTTGGAAATTTGGTTGAACCGAACTAATCAAGTCAAATCGGTTTTGGGTTGGACCGACCAACTGGTTTATTATTAGACCGACCGAACCGATATTCTAATTCCATGAAGGGACACATCCCTTTGGCCTAGTGGCGGTTGCATTATTTTATGGATAAGGATAACCTTATGGATAAAGACAACCCTTCATATGGATAAGGATAACCTTTCATATGAATAAAGACAACCTTTCATATGGATAAAGGCAACCTTTCGTATGGATAAAGGCAACCTTTCATGAAACAATGCATGGATTCGGCCCCTATAAATATGTGGGGTGGATGATGCCACACACCATCAAACAAATTCTTCTTCTTTCTTCCAAAAATTTCTAAGTATGCTTTAGAGTTCTTGAGCCTAGAACCTAAAGTGGTGATAGTTTTTATCCTCAGGAGAAATTTCCTGTAACCCAAGGCTTTGTAGAGGGTGTAAATATTCTTTTCGGAAAGTGAACGTTGTTCACGACTCTATCATAATCCCGGTCACCCGGTCTCCAGCTATCGTACGTGTACCCTCATCCCTAAAAGTCCCAACAATCGTAAAGAATATTCTCCGGTACGATGGCTCGAACCGCTCTTTACAAGACTCTGGTTCCGGTCTATGGAATTATGAGAATGTTCGATGATGAGTTTTTCATCGATGGCAGTAGAAGATGGGTTTTCTTCGTACTAGTCTCATGGTGTATTCCATATCCTGAAGGTAATTGGGAAGAGGGGTGTTTCGAAGATGAGGAAGAAGGAGAATGCTTCGTAAAATAAAGAAATAAGAGAATGACTATTACCTTTGTGTAGGTCTCATACTCAATGGTGTAATTTGTCTGATTCTCTGTTTTGACATTTACGAAGTCTTTAGACAAATTTTGATTTGTCTAAGTGGTTTAATGGTGTGATTTTGTCTAAGGGTTTATGTTATTTTAAACCAAGGAGACAAAATATATACACAATTAATGATGATTCTGGTAATGGAGTCATCATACATTTGTATGTATATGACATGCTTATCTTTGGTACCAATAAAAGATAAGTGAACTTTGAAATAAAAAATTATTATTTAAATTCTCCATGTGGGACATGGGGGAGGAAAATGTGATTCTGTGTATTGAATCAAGCGGGACGACAAAGAAGATTCCTTCTCTCAATTTTTCTGCATTGAGAAGGTACTTGCAAAAATTCCATAGTAGGAATTGTCTTGAGTTAAAGACCCCAATGGATCCATAAATGGAAATTATGGTTAATACTGGAAATCAGTTTTACAACTGGAGTATTCCATGTTAAATTGAGAGCTTGATGTATGCATGACTTGCATGATGCTAAATATCGCATATGCGATAGAACAATTAAGTTGGTACATGGTGAATCATAGTGCTCATCATTTGAAATGAAGTGAGACGTGTACTAAGATATCTCAAAGCACATTGTATTGAGTTATAGTGGCTTTCCATCCATTTTTGGAAGGATTTGTTGATGTTAGTTGGATTTCTCATGTTAAAGGTGATACTTCAACATTGAGATGGGTCCTCTTGCTTGGGGAGGTGCCATATTTTGAGCCTCTAGAAAGCAAACTTGCGTCACTAGTTCCACTATGGAGTCAAAGTTTGTGGCTTTGATTTCTCTTAGAGAAAATGCATTATTGTTGAGATGTTGGTTTATCCGTTTATGACATATATTTATGGTCTAAACCAATCTCACTTATTGCTATTTTTTGTGATAGTAATGCTAATTTGGCTAAGGCATAATGGCATATAGTCAAGTGAAAATTACAAGTACGGTCATGTGGGAGTAAGGCACAGTAAAATCTGTGAACTGATCATTCATAGAGTTGTGGCTAGACAATATGACCAGACTCGAGATAATTTGGTTGATCATTTGACGAAATGGTTAACTAGTGACTTGGTGATAAAGTCTGTGAAAGGGATGGGTTTAAAGTCCATATAATTTCTGATCATGGGATACCCAATTCCCCTCTAATACAACGTTAGAGGCTGAATTCAATGTGGAATGCTCATTCTCAGAAATTGAAGCACACAATTTGTCATCTCGAGGTATGTGCTTGTTATCCTGCATGAGAGAAGAGGATGAAGTTCAAAACTTCTTAATTGAATCTTTGAAAAAGTGTATTATGCGGGTACACGAATAAGAGATTCAACCTACGTAAGCATGAAGTGTAGCCGCTTCAAGAAAACCGGACTTTGGTTTTGTGTGCGCTTATGAGAAGGATTGGGCACATGGCGGATAATAGTGTCAAGGCGCTTTGAAGTTTTGAAAACCTAAGTGTATATTATCTTCGAATATTCATATGAGTCAATGGGTTCAATCGCTAGCGACACCCTTTGTATTCGGACATTGTCAAGTGTAATATACTAAGATGAAATTTCAATCGTCACGACATTTTCGTTTATGCTTAAGTTTTGTTGGAAGAATGTTATAATTTTAGTGAATTCATGGAATACACTAAAATGAGGGAGGAATGTTGGAAATTTGGTTGAACCGGACTAACCAAGTCAAATCAATTTTGGGATGGACCGACCAACCGGTTTGTTATTAGACCGATCGAACCAATATTCTAATTCCATGAAGGGACACATCCCTTTGGCCTAGTGGCGGTTGCATTATTTTATGGATAAGGATAACCTTATGGATAAAGGCAACCCTTCATATGGATAAGGATAACCTTTCATATGGATAAAGACAACCTTTCATATGGATAAAGGCGACCTTTCATGAAACAATGCATGGATTCGGCCCCTATAAATATGTGTGGGGTGGATGATGCCACACACCATGAAACATATTCTTATTCTTTCTTCCAAAAATTTCCAAGTATGCTTTAGAGTTCTTGAGCCTAGAACCTAAAGTGGTGATAGTTTTATCCTCGGAAGAAATTTCCTGTAACCCAAGGCTTTGTAGAGGGTGGAAATATTCTTTTCGGAAAGTGAACGTTGTTCACGACTCTATCACAATCATGGTCACCCGATCTCGGGCTATCGTACGTGTACCCTCGTCCCTAAAAGTCCCAACAAAGAAATCCTCCAATTCCACTCCAAGATTGCTCTCAAATCTCCCTCTATCTCTCTTTGGTTCGTCCCTTGGGTGTTTGGGATCCAAAACCCAGCTCTCCCCCTTCAAAAACGCACAAAACAGGCTTTTAACGGTCTGCGTTCACGAAACCTGGTCCAAATACCCGGTCGGGTATTTAGAGGACCGGTCGGGTATCAACAAAATGCTCTGGGTCACTTTTCTGGGTAAAAAGGAAAATACCCAGTCGGGTATTTTGGGTACCCAGCCAGGTATTTTTGGTTCACGACCGGGGGCCTTCTAATACGGGTCCCATGTCTTTGATTCTTCGTTTCTCCATCGTTCGAACTCCAAATCAGGTGTCGTTTGATCCTGGACGCTTGTAGTCTCATCCTCTTTCTTCTCATGACACGATTACATGATTCTATGGTTACAAAATGAGGTAGAAATCCATTCTTCAAGTCAAGCCTGAGTTTCTTCCCTCGAGTCTCCAATTGATCTCCGATTGACTTGAAACTTACGCCTATGCTTCACTTTATGAACAAAGGAACACAACCTAGCGTAAAATAGGCTAAAAAAGCGATAATACAAGCTTAATCGATCAAGAAACAACAGGAAAAACATGTGCAAATATCAAGTCATCAATTATGATATTATATTCCTTTTCAACTTTCATAGTTGGCAGTAAGGAAACCTCTAGTATTTTTCTCAAACCCCAACTCTATGAGCATGCTCTCCGTTTGAATACAAATTCTACTCAACACAAACTTCTCATTTCCAAACTCTGTATTGGACTTCCAGGTCTAAACTCCAACATCCAGCAATAAAGAGTGTTAGAAGTTGTTGCCGAAGTTGGATTTCGAGTCAGCGTTGCTGAGAAGAAAGAAGAATGGCCCAAAATGAGATAATTGGCCAAATTATCTCATTTTACAATTGATCCATCTAAACCACCCCTCGGATTTAGCAATTTGCAATTTTAGAACGATGCTTGGCAATCCAGAAAAAGAACACTTCAACTATCTCAACCGGAAGAGAACTAATTCTCAGTTCAAAACTGCTGAAGCAGAAGACAACAGCTGCCATCAGTCAGGCCTCTAAGCTTTGCTCCCTCCAGTGCTAGATCAGTGGACAGACCATTAAACCGTCTCTAGGGTCACTAATTTGATGATGATGGAACTCCCCACAACTTCACTTTCTTGTCCAAACTGGCCGTTGCCAACACCAACGTGTGTCTGTCACCTGTGGAAAAACAATGCCAACGTTTACGAAGTGGTCATAACCATCTCTTGACAGGACCAAACCTTGGTTTGTGTTGTAAATCAAAGCGGTGCGCTACTTACCAACTGGAACAGGCTTGGGCGACCATGCTGTCCAAGTGATATCACCTGCAGGAGATGGAACATTCCAAATTTGAGATTCTCAACTTACAAGAACTAGCATGCATGTTGCGTATGCAAGGATGGCAAGAAAGAGGAGAGAATGAATTCAGCTACATGGTTTGCACGACATTTTCATAATCATCACCACTATCATAGTCTATAAACATGGCTGACGAATCTAACAAATTAACAACTAGATATATGTGCTATTCTAATAGGAAAAGGATGTTGCTTACCATCATGGGCTTTTTCAGCTGTGTCCAAAACCTCTCCAGTTTCAACGGATAACCACTGCAATGTTGGACCATGCGTCGCTGCAAGTATCTTGCCATCTGGGGAGATATTTAAGTGCCTATACTGGACAGTAGCACCGTTTGAGTCGAGGGTTGTGATTGGGAACACCTTTAGGACCTTTGGATCCTCATCCATATGATACCGAACTGAAGAAAAAAACAGAAAAAGAAGAGGTCATCATGATCACAACAATTAGCAGACGGACATAACAAAGCGAAAGCTTGACCGGAACTAGAAACCTAGAAAGTTGCCACCAGCTAGAGAAACTCTTCTTATGTAAACAATGTCATTTTGTCAACAGGTATTTTCAACGTGTTACATTGAAAATGCAGTGTCAAACAGCTCAAAATGAAACTTTCCTTCGCTGTGTATCAGTAAGGCCTGCTTTTAAAGACAGGTAAAGGTGCTTAAGTGTGACCTGAAGTCAACCAACTCAAATTTCCAGTTCAAAGCAAGAACATGAAGGACATGTTTCTCTAAAGGGCAATACCATTGATGTTCCAAATTCTAATCGAACCATCTTTTGATGCTGTGATTATTTTCTCTGAGCTGGGACAAAAACATAGCCAAGTCACTGCACTCTGAAGAACAAAGAGCCAGAACAAATAAAAAGTTACTAATGTGGCTGCATGTATTAGATCCAGAGATATGAAAATGCTAATAGACCTATATGACATTACTTATATGGTATTTAATAAACCACCTTGTGCCCTTTAAGCTGCATGGCATTTGTTACTTCCTTGACAGAGCCATCCCTTGCGTAGATGATCTCCCAAATCTAGTCAGCACCACAAAAAGCAAGAATATCAATCAAGTAATTAAGCTGAATCATAATATTGGGTCACACATTGTCTCTGCTAAGAAGTTAAATAGTTTGTGTAGCTGCTAGTTAATGATGTTGAAGATAACAACTAGGCATAACATGGATAGAAACCGAAGCAAGCCTACGTCAGGTTGCAGAAGAAGTCTGACAAGGAAAGAAAGTCGTATACAAACATTTCAAGGGACGTTGAACATATTTTGCTTCATAAGGTGAAACAAGACTATTCTTACTAGAAAGCACAGAACAATAAGGCCTGAGTATTTCTTTCTAGACCCAAGTGCGACAAAGCATATTGGAACAACGTCTTGTTCCACAATGCGAACATAACAGAAGTTGATTAACACAATCGATGGAACACTCATGTAAATTCAGGAAAACTGTTAACCAATGGGCTAAGCAAGCGTCGAACTATATAGTCTCACCTTCACATCAGCAGTAAAAGCTGCAGCTGCAATAAAACGTCCATTCGGTGATATAGTAGCCATGGTGTTCTTAAGCTGGTTTGTATCAACCTCACCAAGAAGCTTTCCTGTTTTTCCATGCCAAAGTTTAATATCTGTGCCTGGAGGAAAGCAAAGCAAACCAAGGAATATCAAACGATATGCTAGAAAGCAGAAGGTTCAATCTACTGTGTTGGTAAAAACACTTATCAGAAAAAAGGGAACATGGTAGTAAATAATTACACTACTAAGCTACCTCTGGAAAAACATTAGTATACAGTTTCCATTTTCTGAAGTTGTGTCAGTACTTCATCGTAACAGGAAAAAGATATAAAGATGGACCCAGTGTCTTAACCAATCCACTTATGTGCCATAAGAGCCCCAGGATCAGCATTTACGTACCTTCAGAACAAGATGCAATAATCGTACTTCCGTCACCACTGCCATAAGTCGAAGCCGTTTCAACAAGGGTCACTACAGCTCTTGGACCATGGATGTTGTTATGTTTCCACTTGATCTCAGGAAGAGGAAGCTTGGGTTGCTGCTTAGAGTCATTTGAAGGCTTGGCCTTTTCTTCTCCATACATATATAGAGATGAACCACTCATAGCATGGGATGCAACCACCACAGAGGAAGAATCACCCGAGAATACTATTGCAGCAGGCTGACCACCAGGCGGTAAATTGATTCGCAGAAACCTGCACAAGGGTTCGGAACATCAACTGAGATTAAAGGTAGCGACATCAAGAATCTACCTGTAGACTAGAATGCAGGAAGAGAACAGAGTGAACATACTTCTGACTCTTACTTGAAGCATCATCCAACTTGAATACCCGAGCCGACCCATCTGTGCATGCTGTTTCCAGCACAAAAAGATGCCATTAGACATTTCTGATACAATAATGACCAGCCATATAGATCCCGTTCTCCGAGTCTAAGTTGCAAAAAATAAGAGGAACTCCAGAACAAGTCTCAAGTAAATATCAAGTCAGATCACAAACACATCGACTCCAAAGTGCTGAACTTTAGCGAGCGTACCAGTGGCCAGGTGGCGTCCGTCAGGGGAGAAACACAACCCGGTGACAGAATCTCCATGGCCTTTCAGCGTATTCAAATCCAAAGGATGATGCCGCTTGTTTTGATCCTACAAATTTCCAGCATTAAAACAATCAGACAAGCTCGAACCACAGTTATAAACAGCTGAATAATAGTCCTCGCCCATTGCATTCGTTCCAGAATTCAACCTAAAAGTGAAAAAAGCAGGGCAACGGAGCACAACCCAGACATCCCCGACCACGAAAGAAACTCAACATTACGGAAATCCTCCATTTCTGGTTTTGCTCAAATCATCCAGAAGTTAAACGTTGACAGGAAAAATAAAAATAAAAAGGGGGGAATCAGAGAGGTATACAACGCACCTTATCAGATACATGAGAATGGGAGTGGGGTTTAGAATGAGATTTCTTGGACTGGGGAGCCCTGGCGGGCTTCTTAGCGGGATCGGAATGAAGCTCGGGTTTAGCTAAGGTTCCGATTTCAGATTTGCGTTTGAGGGAGTAGCTTTTAAAGAAGAAGAAAGCGATGAGAGCTCCGAGAAGCACCGAGAGAAGTACGATGGGGAGAAGAGCGTCCATTTCCAGCAAAAGGATCAGAAGCTGAGTCGCAGCCGATTGTGGAGAATCCGCTAACGGATTTCTTGTCAAATTGAAATTGGGACTCAAGACGAAAGAGAGACTGAGTGATGAACGGATGATTCTGATGTTGGCTACTATTGAATTGTAGAGATACTGCTGCTACTAGGGCTGAAGGTTGAAAGAAAGGAAAGCCTTTGGGAAATTGGAAATATAGTTTGCTGTGGCTGGAGCTGGACTTTTATTTTAACCAAAGGTTACTCGCCGGATCCTATGATTATCTCCTAGCTTTTAGATCTATATAGTAACACCAATCCAATTGTTAAAAAAATAACATTACTTATATTAATAATAAGAATAATTCTGATATTATGAAAAATTACAAAATATACAAATCGGACTTACAAACAATACAAAGTAGAACGACAAAACATACAAACAGATTTACAAACAATACAAAATAGAAAAAACAATCAGGTTCACTTTGGAGGCTTCATCTCTATATAGAGGGGTTATGTCCCAAAGTGAACCCGGTTGTTTTTTAGATATACAAACATTACAAACATGGTGGACAAAAATGACAAACTAGACCGACAAACCATACAAAATGGAAAAATAGTCAGGTCGACTTTGGAGGCTCCATCTCTATATAGAGGAGTTTCGTACAAAAGTCAACCATGTTGATTTTAGACAAAAACATTAAAAACATGGTTGACAAAAATGGCAAACATGGTGGACAAAAATAACAAAGCTTACAAACATTACAAAAGAAACCGACAAACAGAACAAAGCATATTAACCGTACATAATACCACTACTTATAATACAAATCGGTAAACTTGTTTAGGAGACATACATGTTCATGGCCAGGAAGGGGGAAGATAGATGTCTTGATCTTCTTCCTTGAGACCACGATCTTCAGGCATCACCGCTTTGGTCTTCAAATTAGGGGAGTTCGCGGGCCAACTTCGCGGTCGCGACTCATCTTCGCGGTCAGGGTGAGCGGTTACCGTGATCAGACTGGGAAACTCTTTGCTTCTCCTTGGATGGCATCTTCACAAAGTTCGCGCCCATAGCCTCCAAATTTGCAGTCTGCTTTCTCGGTCGTGATCTTCTTCTCCAGGTCGTGATCATTCGATTCCTGCCCATTTTGCTACACTTGTGCCCTTTTTCGTACCTAATTCTCATGTATTGTCTAAAGCACCCTAAAATCACATCATGATCAAATAGGAATGAAATAGGTATGCAATCGACTCTATTCTAACAATTATGCACATGAATTAACACGAAACAATCCTAAATATGAAGGGTAAATCACACCAATTTGGGTGTTATCAATGATGGTTGATACCCTCACATGTAGGAGAAGCTATCAGGATTTATGACTCAACAATGCATCACAACAAGATAAAACACAAAAGAAAAAAAGACAAGAGAGAAAATGTTAGAGTAACACTAAACAACCTTTTCAAAATAATGGACCGTAAGTCCCCGAAAATGGCGGCAAAAACTTGACTCTTTCCGAATACCACGATTAAAATCCGAACTAGATCCCAAGTATGAAATCTAACCGGGTGTAGACTAGGCAAACAGTTTTAATTGTCAAACCCGGTCTGGTCCATGTATCCCTACTTCAATCGCTTAAGTTGTTATCTAGCAAATAGTTTTTGGTTAAAACTAAAGAAACTACAAATAAAAACAAGCAAGCAAAGTAAAACGAGGTTGACCCAATAAGAGAAGAATTCACCTGGGTATTGCTCCCGCTAGTCATATATAAAGATTAGTCGAAAAAAATGCCAAGTGTGTGTAAGCTTCACTCTCTCAGTCGATGGGCCAAGGAATGTCAAATAAAGCTAACGAATTAGCTTTCTTGGCCAATCGACCAAGGGTTGCCATGGGGACTTCCTTAACCACCGTCTGGGCTCATTTGTCACTGCCTCGAGACTGTGACATTTGTCTTCCTTCTTGTTGATGACAATTTCCTTGAGAGGTGAGAATCTTCACTCCTCTAGTTTGAAGTGTGCCCAAATCTTCTTCTTCTCTCCTTATTGATCACTTTCTCTCTCTATATTTTGAAGAAGAATACATTTCTCTCACTATGATTTCCCCTTTGGGGTTTCTTCCAGTGGAACCCTAGAAGGGAACCCAAAAATGTAAAACCAACCCAAGATCTAACCTCCTCTTCTCACTCCCAACAACCTTCTATTTATACAGCCCGACAATCACTTTCTCGGTCAGCACTTCTCGGCCGTGACATTGAACCACAAACCATGACATCAGAAAAAAAAACACAGGTCATTGGCACCGTTTTGGTTTGACATCACGGTCTCCTTGAGATTTTCACGGTCCGGTGATCGTGAAATCTTTAGGCATGTGCAGTGTGCAAACCTTTCTGAAAATTGTTATTGTCACGGTCTTGGATCATTTGTCACGGCCTAGAGACCATGACATTTGACTTCTGCCCGTGACATTTGACTGTTCTTCACTTTTCGGCGCTTTCGACCTCCAATTTTCTTGAAACTCGTCCTCAACCCTTCCACACGTGTTAGACCTGAAATGTAAAAAAAACAACACACTCTAAAGTAAAATAGGCCGAGAGACGATAATCAACCAAGTCAAATACTCAAGAAACGAGGGGTAAATATGTGTAACTAGCCCCGAATAAGGAAATACTAAATTCCCCGACCGGGGAATCAAGAGTGGGACCGAGGATCACAAATAGAATGAACCCCAGGCAGTTGTGTTAAATCCCCAATCCGGGATCGCGGCTGACGGGTAAAACTTACCTTTTGTGTTTAGGACTCTTTTTCATTTCGAGTTAAACTTACCTTTTATTAGTTTTATTTTTCTCGACCTATTTAAAGGATTGTAAACACGAATTTAGGGCATATTTTAGACGTTGAATTCGCTTTGTGTTATTGATTTTTCAGTTGAACATTGTTCATCGAATTCTCTTTGTGTTATTGGTGGATTCCATAGAATAGAGTGTTGTTTATGTATCAATCAAGTATCCCTTCATTGTGGTCGAGCTACTACGTTTATACTGTTCGATCCTCTTCCCAATTTTGTGTTGAAGTTCAATTCTGTCTTATCTTTTTACTTTTTGGTGTTGTTGAGAAAATTCCAAAAAACCCTAAACAGATTGTGGTTGCGCGACTTTGACAAATACGGTTATCGTTATGTGCTTGTATCATTGGGTTTGCAGGATAAGGTGTGGAATTCACTAAAGTGAGGGTTTCAATGATTACTCCGCCTCCTCCTAGTATGCACCCAGAGACCCATTGTCACCTCAGTCAAAGTTCACCTACTAAGGAATAAGCGCCAATTCCTCTCAATAGGTTCAACCTATCATGCCCACTAAAGCAATGGATTGATGATGCTTGCATCATCTCTAGCAGGGTTTCAATTGCCTCATCAACTAAAAGGAACCCTAAGATCATTCATCTAGCCTTAATCAACTAAGCGCTCCCAGTCTAACCCTAAAATTCTCACTAGCTCTGTAGACTCAGTTGTAGGCTAGTAGAGAAGAGTTGCGAGACACAAGCTTCAGCATAATCAAGCATAAATCACCGAAATAGACAAATCCATTCAAAAACTCTAACACAATTATATCTACATTCAAAACCTAAATCTAGGGTTTGGGGGTTTGAATCCCTAGTACCTAAGAGGACTACTCCATAAAGGAGGGAAGAAAATACATGTAGAGAAAATGGAAGAAGACTTGAATTGGGGAGAGCTCTCTTCCTCATTGACTCCTCCTTCTTCTCTTCTTCTCCTTCCTTTATCTTCTCTGATCTCTATTTTCTCTCTCTCCAACTAGTAATTTCACAAATGATATCAACTCCCCTAATGAGGGGGAGGAACCCCTTATTTATAGATTTTAAGGATTCGGGCAAGTTCACGACCGGAGGGGCAAAGTTTATGGGCGTGAACATGGAGGATGAGGTTGGGATCTTGGGCCTGTCGTCTTGCGTTTCGTTGGCTGAGTTAGCGGCTCGACTTCACGATCGCGATTCGTGAGTCGAGGTCACGATCTTTCGCGCAGCTCTGATGTAGAAAGTCACGAGTCGATTGTCAAGACTTTATGTTTCTTCCTTGTTGGCTGCTCCAAAAGTTCACACCTGAAGCCTCCTTCTTGCAACTGTGATCTTCGGTGTCGAGGCCACGATCTAGCTATCCTGCTTCGCGTCCTCTCTTCCTGACCATGATCCTCTTTCCTTTGGTCGTGATCTCTCGATTTTCGTCCCTAACTCTACACTTGTGTAAACTTTTGGTACCTAAAATATTCATATCGTCTAACATACCCTAGACTACCAATATTTTCTTAGAGTAACGAATCAAGGGCATAGAATGACTCAAAACAAACCTAAATATGGATTCCAAATAACACCAATTTAAATGATATCAAAATGGTGGTTCTAATTGAACAAAAAATATTGGAAACCATTGATTTGTGTTTATAAATAGTAGAATATTATATAGAATATTTGTGGACTAAACTTATACTTCAATATTATTAATTCACTCACAATTCCCTAAACCTCGATTTAATTTCACTATAATCTATCGATACAAGTGAGCAATTCATTATTCTAAAGTATTTCATCACGAGCTCAAACACGGGATGGGATTAGGTGCTAACCCTTATAGGGGTTAGCACCGTGATAACTAGCAAAAATCACTACGAATTATTATAAAATCAATACAACATCTAAGCTAAATCACTACTAATTCAAACTAGTAGTAGTTTTCCCTTGGTTAGGACGGTGCTAACTATTGTACAATTAGCACCGTAGCTGTTCCCTTATCCCCTCAAACACAAGTCAATAAGAATTAGTTATTTATTACTATAATATGTACAGTGAATTAAATTTATACTTCAATATTATTAAATCACTCATAATTTTCTTATTCTCAATTTAGTTTCACCATAAGTATTCATCAATAGAACTAAACAATTCATTCTTCTAAGATAACTCATCATGGGCATACAGACAAGTCAATAATAATTAGTCATTTTTTACAATCACATAGTTAATTATATATTTTGGTTAAGGGGGAACTATGAACTTTACTTATGAGGGGGGGGGGGGGGGGGAGGGGAGGCTCACTGTGTTAATGTAATAAAAATGTATCATGTTTAAATTTATGGTATCATTCAATATGGACTGGACGACAAACAATGTTTGATTTTTTTATTATAAAATTTATAATGTGTGTCCATAAATTTTAAAAAAATTATTCAATAAAAAACTATATTCGTATCTCAAAGGTAAACTATTCTTGAAAAGTTTATTTCATTCTCTTGTAACATCACCACAAAAGTACAATCCACTTCCAATTAACATCATTTTCTTAGGTAAACCGCCGGACAAATTATAGTAATTTTTAGGTGTTCTAGTTGTAAATCTTAGCAGACTATCACAATAATAGTACAAAATGAGCTTATAAGCTACAACGCCCTCTAGAAAGCAAAATGGGCATGTGATTCTTTTTAAAATATTGTATCTTAGTAAGGAACTAGTTACACTTCGATTAATATATATCTGAACGTATAATATGCTTTTCGTGAGAAAGTTGGCCTTTGATCAGCATCTTGAAAAAAGATTACACAGCAAATCCAGGGTACCGGTAAGAGATTAATGAAAACAAAATTCCTCCAATTTGTTTGCAAGGAGAACATATATGTATATGTATATATATATATACTACGTGATTTTGTGACGCGAGCAAAACTGTTCAAAAAAGCATGGGCAAGTGGCTTCCCGATGTGGCTGTCTCAGGTTCCGACAAGAGGCTTAGCTTCTGCGATTTTGACAAAAAAAGTAAAATATTTAGCAAGCAAAACAAATAAACAAGGAGCAGAGTGACAAGGTGACGTAGTGAATGAAATGGTATAGAGAGAGAGAGAGAGAGAGAGAGAGAGAGAGAGAGAGAGGCGGCAACCGTGATGTAATTGGCGGGATCATCCAAACTAGTGCACCCCAAAACCACTTCCCTCTGTAGCTTTGTGGTGAGCTTATGACAAACTCGAAGCTGAACACACACAAACAACAAGTCATTCAGTTTAGGCAGCTACCTCCACTATAGAAGAAGAAGAAGAAGAAGAAGAAGAAGAAGAAGAAGAAGTGAGCCGACCTCGGATCGAGTTGCGCCGCCAATGATGAACACAAAGATGCGCTGTCCCATGTTCTTGGGATCAAGAACCGCATTCTTCAACACCGAATCACTGTGCCAACCGATGCCAAAAATCAAACAAGTAAGCACTTAGTTTTGTATTTTGCATGCGAGAGAATCTACGCTATGTGTGGGCCTAGGGAGTAGTGTGGACCTAGAGTATCCATCGTCGGAGTGATGCTGGCGAGCCCAAGCGGGAGTCCTTCTTGATCGCTTTGAATGGGCCGGAGCTCTTCTTTCGGGCCCGCCACCTACATTTGATGTGCTCTCCGATCCGGCCTTGCTGCCTTCCCCCGACCCACCACTCTTTGCTGCTGTTTCGTTCATGCACACGTACTCGTCCTTTGGCAGGGCGCCTTTGTTAACTTTCTGGATCAACTCCTGAAAAAAAAAAAAAAAACCCACAATTCTTCGATTCATAATTAATCAAAATTTTACACTCTTTTTGTTAGCTTTCATGGTAATGAATGAATCGACTCGATCCACCTCCAGCACGGGGAAAAACCGGAACAACTGCCATGTCTCTTCCTCGTCATCGGTTTTGTCCTTTCTCGCCGCATGCTTTGTCTGATGCGCGCAATCGAGTTTGAATATGATTACTCCTTGATTTTTTCATAAATAAAATAATCACAATACTTAAATTAAATACATACGTACCTTGGCGTTGTCAAATTTGAGAGAGAAATTGTTTTTGGGCTTTTTGGGCGCAGCAGATGATCCGGCCAGCATTTGCATATTTTTCACCACTTGCATCTCCTTCTCCGATAGCTTAGCCAACTGATCCCGAAATTTTAATTCATCAGTAAAATTCAATGGAATATAAAACTATATCTAGCTTTCACTGGATTAAATTAAAAAATAAATGGAAATTGGTGTGTACGTAAGTAAAAAAAGCACCTGCATGAGCTTGGTGCCTTTGTCACCCTCGAATTTCTCTGGGTACACAAATGCATAAATCATCAACATCCGCAGCTTGTTTTCTGGATCATCCTACGTTACCATTCATTCAACCAGCAAAGCTAATTTAGTACATGATTAATCAACTACACATTCATCGTAAAATATGTATTTGTGTCCCTCGAGTCTCACTTCTTTATTTGTCCTGAGATAGCTGATGACCTCTTTAGCCCCTGCATCCCCAAACACAAGATCCTGCTCCAGCTGACCAAGATCTCTCAACCCCATATCTCTTATTTGCAAGTTTATCTTCCCTGCGATCTATGGTAAAACCCAAGTTAGAGATATCCAATATTAATTATCCATACCCATGAATGCATGGGGAAAAATATATATATATATATACACAAACCTCAACATGAAGCTGGAGCTTCTCCATTATTTCGTTGTATTTAGGCAAAGCTTGAACTATCTTCTGCAACTCCCTTGTTGATATTTCGCCTCCATCCCTATATACACGTTAAGGTTATTACATACCATCAAAATTATATATATATATATATTCACTCGTCGTCGTCGTCGTCGTCGTCATGGTATGTAAATATTACTTGTTTTGTTGCATTTGTGCTGCTTTGTTCTTGGATGCAAAAGTGGTCATCTTCTCATACAAACGTTCACTAGCCTGCAGATATATGACATGACAAAAATATACGCAATTAGCGCCACAAATAAAATAAATAAATAAAAGGACATCTATTTGTTTGCGTTTCATATATATATATATATATCGTACATCTGCTATATGGACATGGCGAAGTTCAAGCCAGACTGGGTCATTGTCTTCTAGGAGCACTTCTTTTTCCTGAGGCGGGCCACCTGATTTGCTAGGAACCTACGACAAAAACAACATGCAACGACTAATTAATTAAAAAAAAAATGGTGCTTCACGTTCTTTGTATGGAGCAAATGTTACTTGATATATACATATATATATATACCTCAATGACATACTTGTTGCCATCCATTTCCAGCAAATCATGGCACATTGCATCGTAAGTCCACTCGTGAATGACTGGTGCAATCTAAAAGCAAAAATGATACTTTTTAACTCTACAAACAAACGGGAAAAAGGAGCAGGTGGCCGGAGGGATGGTTTCAAAAAATACATATTAGAATTCGATCGGGACGGAAAAACGTACATGGTCCACGTTTCGGTCCAGGATGAAGAGCTCACAAGTTTCTCTCTGTGGGAAGTTGGGAATAGATTTGTACTGAGAAACCATGTGCCACACTCCGGCGGCAAGCTTCGAAGGGATGGAGTCGCGGAATGTGGATTCCTCGGATGCCTTCGCCGCCCGGTACCTGACAAACGGGAACTCCTGCATGCATGCATGCATTAGTACGCAATGCAGTCAAAAAGCGTAATTCTATCTAGAAGCGCGGAAAATGGGTAGAATCGTAAAGCGTAAAAGCGTAAGTGGTTTTACACATACGGTAGAATAACAAAAAAATATGGTAAGTACGACGTATACGGTGTAAAATACGAGTGCACAGAATTTAGATAAGTAAATAAATACTTGCAATGCATGCCTTAAGTAGAGCAACTTGTAGCCCTCTTAATAATACGTTCATAAACACAAATCTTTAACAATCAACCATTTTCCCCCTCTATGCTAATGAATTTGGGAAGAGCCTAGCTAGATTACTCTATTGAAGCTGAGAATGCATCCAATTACTTGGTATGTATCTTTTAATCTCAAATGTATCATATTGTTGGTGATTTACCTTCAAAATATACGTTTGATAATTAATTTCATGATAAAAGAATACACATTTAGTGAACTAAAAGCGTAAAGCATTTTGGTAAACTAGAATCGTAAAACCGTAAGCTTTTAACCTTAAAAACGCAATTTAGTCTGATTTCATACACAGAAGTTTTTATATGGAAATGAAAGCGTTCTGGTGACCTAGAAACGTAAAATCGTAAGTTCTTAAGTTTTAAAACGTGATTTGGACTGCATTGTTAGTACGTAAGTACGTAGATGATGGATGGGATTGTGGTGCAAAATCCATTATATAGTTACCTTCAACGAGGCAAACACAGTTGCAAGCCGAGTAGCCATCAAAGTCAAGGAAGCCTCAAATCTTCGAGACTTGTCTGCTTCAACACCATATAGCTCTCTCAACGCGCCATCTTGATCCGTCATAAACGCCTTCCATCACCATTTATCATAATGAACATATGAAAATCAGGTTACAATTAGTAATTAATTACTGGTTTGGTCATATACTCTAATTCATTGCATACGTACCTGACTGTCAATAGGAAAGTACTCCAAATTCATCTGCGCATGCATTGCATAATAATAATAATAATTAATGACAACTTGTACGATTCATTATGCTTATTTTAATGCAATATATGTATGCAAGTCAAAGTATCATATGGAAAAAAAAAGGAAAAAAAAAAAAAAAACAATAGCAACTTCACCTCTCTGAAAGCGCCGATACGAGGTAATACGCTAACGTCGGACTTGATATGATTGATCAATTGCTTCGGCGCACTTGAACTGAAGAACACATAAGCTCTTACACAATAAAAAAAGGAAAACTAAATTAGCAAGCCATTCTAATTAACTACTAAAGCCAACATTAAATCGTATTTGTTTGCATGTCACGACGTACTTATTGTACAGTGGCTCCCTTCCAGACATGTCTGACAAGAACATCACAATACTGCATGCTAACAAAACTAGTAGTTAAAATCATGAACGGAAATTAAATGGAGGACCAAAAAAGAAAAAAAAAACTTTGTTTTACAAATAAGCCAAACAAAGACTTACTTAATACTAATGATCTAGGAGAACGAACATGTGAGTAATCTGTGGGTATTTATTCATATGCAGAATGAGTTCTCTGTTACATCATATCTCATTTATTTAATATATTCAAGTTTTGGTTCAGAATTTTTTTTTATTAATTATATTCTACAAAACACATCCGTTTTTTCCCCGTATTTTGGAGAGAAAAAAAAATGCTGATTGATTTATTTTTTCCTCACAATAGAGTAAAGCTTGGAAACATTGCAATCCGGATAACCGGGTTACACTTACATACAAACTGGATTGGATTCGATATGGTTTTAACCGTGACCAAGCAGAGGGTGGTAGAGTGATTTCAATAAAAGAGTGGTATAATTTATCAAAAATAGATAAAAGAATTCGTCGAAAACATTTTCTTCAAAATATATCAATCACTAATATGGTTTTGTAGATAATAATGAACTCATTTCTTCTGTGAAAATATATTAAAATTAGAGTTAAGTTAAGCGAATAAGTGGTGGTAGAGAGTCAAAATGAGCGTTTTTTATTTTTTTCCAAAAAAATATAAAAATGAATTTAAATTGTAAATCCCTCCTTTCCTGTGAAAAATAAAATAAAATCATATATAAATGAAAAGAGATACAAGATTATTGAAATACTAGAAAATTAAACACATTACATATTAGGAGATTCGATATAGTTGTACACAATTTCATAACCTATTATTATGTATTTAGTAAGCAAGGATAATAATAATAATAATAATAATAATAATTAGAACAAAATAAATTTACTTTTCTTTGGATGGTTGGATAAAGTATATAGCATCCATTGAGGGTAAAGGCTCTCTTCTCCTGAAAAGGTCTTCCACCACTGCACATGATTTGATCATAATTAAATAAAAGCTATGTTAGTTTCAATATATTCTAGCTTTTTAAGAAATCCAGTACAGATTCATATTCATAAACACTAATTAATAAATATATGTCTTTTTCGAGGATGGAGGATTTCAAAAACTCACATTCACAAACTTTCTTTTTCTTTCTTTCAAGCTTATCGAGTTATCGTTTACTAATTTTTTTATTTCTTCATTTTCCCTCCTCTCCAATCACTCCACCCTCTTCAACCCTCCGTCTCCTTTTTATCTCCATCCTTCTCCTCCAACTAGTCAAGTTTCCGATGCGGCAAGTCGGCGCCTCCCTCCGTCCACGGAAGCCACCACCGGCAACTCTCTCTCTCTCTTCATTTTGTCTCTATTTTGACAATGTGCAGTTCAAGAATGTGAATTTTGGGTAGGTTTTACTTATTTTTCTTCGTGGCGGCTTCAACTAATTTATTTCATAAACTTGATTTACTCGAGAGCCACCTTTGATTGTTCTTCATGTTAATTTTGGTCTCTCACTCTTCCTGCCACCAGTGATTTTAGGCGGTTCTGTTACTCTTTTGACCTTCGCTCTCCCTAGCCTCGCTCTTCCTCTCCCTCTCCCTCATTGTTGTGCGTAGTTATCTAACTCGATCCTAAAACTCGGAATCTCTCTCCTTCAACAATAGTGGTCGTCAATTTTGTATGACGGTCAAAGAAGCAACGAATTTATTGTTTCTCCTTATCACTTATATAGATTTGGTACAGGATTATTGATTGTTTTTTCTTGCTCAGCTGGATACACATATACTCAAAAAAATTGAGGGAAAAAAAGAAGATGAGGATTGAATAAGAATATAGAAGAAGACAAGTGCAAAATTGTACTTTCATATTTTTCATTCAGAAAATAGATTTTTTGAAATTCCACATAAAAAAAATCTAGATTGTTAAAATGAGATAATATGATACGTACGTGAAATTCCTTGATCTGTGATGTCTGACATTTTGCAAGAATGAGACATGACTTTCACTGTAACTTTGTCCATGATGAGTACCTGTACAAGATTAGTTAAACGTTCTCTGAAGGATACAACATTTCTTTCTTTCTTTTTTATTTATAAAAAGGACATTTGTTTCGACGGATCTCAATCTATTATATAACCATATATGTGTTACCTTCCAAGATGATCTTGGATCATCTGTCTTTGTCGAACCCAACATTTCGTGTAATAATCCTAGAGACAACCAACACACAAAAGTTATAGAACTCACGAACATGAACTACCACTACAATAATATCAAGAGTTTAGTAATAAAAAATACAATCTTCATTCTCATAAGAAGAAAAAAAAAGGTCCTTTTTAGTGGTAGCTCATAACTAAAACTTACGATCACGAGTAAAATCACGAAAGAACTTGTACTCCTTATTACCGCCATGAGAGCCTGATTCGGAATCCGAAAAAGACATTGCTGACAATGATTCTCTTTGTGAAAACTCGAGTTTAACAATAATAGCTTGAAATAATTAAAGAAGGAGAAAAAATATTTACAAAAGTAATATGAAAGTGGAGAATGAAGAAAAGAAGTTATCGTCCTCTTTACATTTTTTTTTCATTTCAAGATACAAAAGAGGGATAGAATTTCGTGTTGTTTGAAAGGATAGGAGATCAAGCGAGAAAATATCGGAGAATAGAATGCGCATTTCACTCCACTCGAATGGATGAAAAGAATCGATGAGATATCAACTCTCTCCGATTAACTCCATATATAAAATACGAATATGGTTATTATATACAGATTATGGACGAATATCATATTCATCATTTTGATTATACAGTTTTTATTAAAATGATCTCAATCTTATGTTATATATGTATAAACAAGAGAACATATTAATTTACACAAATATCATTATAATTTGCTTATGTTTTAAGTGTTTCTAGAACTTGCACGAACTTAAAAAAAATTATATAATAATGACCGTTAAAAGGATAAATTGATGAGAAAAATTACATATATTAGTCGCAGATATAAGCTATACCATTAGGTTAAACAAATTTCGATGATTAAAATTTAAAAATAAATTATTAAACTTTAATTGTAAAATAAGATGTACCAGTAATACCCCAAAATCAAATATTTATACCATTGGAACGTCTTATTAAATATGAATTAGGTTCTAGTACAAAATCCATTATATTTGTTAGTCTTACCGTAATGGTAAAACCATGGTATGACCTTGATGAGATGATGTTATGAAGTCCTACCATAGTGATATTATGTTGGTATGACAATGATAAAATAGTATAAAACCTTGTTATAAGAACCGAATCAGATCAATAGTCGGGCTAGTAGAACCGCCAAATCAGTTACGATAGCGGTCCGGTTCATAATTGTCCTCAAGAGAAGTTCATGGATCAGGAATCCCAGCCCACGAATAAAAAGAGTGTCATAATTGATGGTATAAGGATGTGATCTTGTTTATTGTTATGTGCAATGTAGTCAAAAGCGAGTTTTTATGTAGAAACTTTTTGGTGATCTAGAAGCGTAAAATCGTAAGTTTTTAAGTATTAAAGCGGAGTTTTTAACTACATAAGTTATAAAAACTGAGATTTTGAGTAGAAGCATTTTAGCGACCTAGAAACGTAAAATCGTAAGTTTTTAAGTTTTAAAGCGCGATTTTGACTACATTGGTTATGTGAATAAATGTTGTGATTTGATCTCATGCTAGTGTTCTTCTATGAAAATCTTGATGTTATTGCCTATGTATGAATGCTTTTAGTTTTGATGCTTATGTGATGTCATTGATGTTTCTATAGTTTGAATGCTCCTTTATCATCGATGCTTATGATTCTATCTATAAGAATTGTGCTTAATATTACCTAGGTTGTCAAGAAATTACCATCTGGTGATACCCCATTGATGTTACATGAGTATAGAGGGAATGATCAACCATCTATGCCTCGAATAGTATCAATGCTTGATTGTTAGATTATCGATGCTATAGACTGGTTATGGTTCATATAATTCCAAAATTAACTATATGTTATCCTAACTTCCTTGTTCTACATTGATTAAGTAATGGCATGAAGCGAAGGCATACATTAGCTAGTTAAATCTCTATCACAAGAGTAGCATGCATGGGTAGAGAGTGGCCTTAGAGGAAGGGATAGGGTGTTACAATTGATGAACCATCAATGCATGATATGAATGAGCCCTAGTATGCATGCTAATCTTTTAGTTCACTACCTTCTACAATAACATATCTTTACTTTTATGCATCTATAAATCGAAATTCCCTAAAAAATTTACTCTTCTTGATTGCTTGTTTGTTCAATGAAAACCCCTAAATGTCTTTATGATTTTTGTGTATGTCATGGATGGTTAGTGTGAGTAGTTATGCATTAGAAGAACTTGAGGAATACGACCCTGAGGCTTCCTAGGATTTTATCACTAATACCACATCAGTCATCTCACATTTACTATTTGGTGACAAAAGTGTATTCTTTATATGAGCTACTGACTCACCAAGACACAACTTCTAACAATGGCGAAATGTATCTGTTGGGGGTGTTACTGAAATACTCCGATTCAGACTAAGTAGGAGGGCGCACAATCGACAATAGGCAACACTCGATACCCGCTACAGGTATATAAGGGCTTGAAGCCCTCCAAAGAAGGGGACTTCGCCTCTCTCCTGACTTCCCACTTTTCATTATCTCTCTACACTTTATCTCTCTACCTTGTTCTCTCAACTTTCACCTTAAACATAAACTGACTTGATCGTCGGAGCTTAATCCAGGGGGAAACCCCGGCTCTTTCACAGGTCTCTTCCCTCCCGACGAAATCAGACGAACGGATCGTGAGTCAACCCCACACCAACAAATATCATTGTTCGATCCGGAGCTAGACGGTACAAACAGTATCCAATGCAATGGACCCAGTATAGCGGCACAAGTAATAAAAATATCAAATCCACAGGTCTCTTTAGTTAGTATTACTCAGCTTCAGTTCATTATCTAGCAAATCGAGTTAAGGTTTGATTAAATAAACTACTCTACAAGCTAAACTAGGTTAGACTACTAATTATTGGTTGGGAACTCATTTAGGTATGATTCCTCCTAGCCACTATCTGGATTAATGATCGATGATCTCTAACTTGATTCAATTTCATACAATGCGGAGAGCCCTTGACTAGACCTTGAATCTCGACTAAAGCAATCAAGGCCCTCTTGAGTTGATTGTTTAGAGGGATGTATCTTTCTCTAGAACAACTGATCAAGGCATTCTACACTAGACTCCCTCTATTGAATAATGTTCTCAATCGATACATAGCAAGGAATCAATTCACTACTCATGCAATAAGTCGCATACTATCAATTTGTGGTGCTCTCTTGATCTAATATGGTATTCCCTCTCATAGAAGCAAATTAGAATCAATAATCTTGGCTAAAGTAGAATTGAACATCCAAACATGCATAGATTGAATACGAACCCAAGATAATCAAGTAGGTGTACTCATACAATCATCCAATAAACAAACATAGCTAGGGTTTCTCAAAACCTAAGTGAAGGGAAGTTACTATATATATATATATGGTGCCTTCTAAGATACCCCTGGTGAAATCTGGGGTATTGCATACCTTAGTATAGAGAGAGAGAGAGAGGAAAACCAAAACCGTAGCTGGCCAAAAATGGTTGTGTTTGCATGCCTGTGTTTTGGTCCAACCCGTGTTTTCGTCCATCCCAACATTTCACAAGTCTCGCTCGGGGAGAAACACAAGCACTTTAGGGAGAAACACGTTTGGTGCCCTTGTTCTGCTCTTGCCTATGTTGCCATATTTTCTTGGATTCCTCTTGGAAGTTGAAACATGGTGAATTATTGTAGAAACATGGTCATGTTTTGCTTTTTGGCCTGCCCGTGTTTTTCTCCTTGTTGTGGTCACTCCACTGTGAAACTCGACCTATGAAATGTGAGCGCACTTCTGATAGCTTGCTCGGGTTTTGCTTCTGCTTGACTCCCAAGTCGCCAAACAGCCTCCAAATTACTCGAAACTTGCACCTGAGCTTTCTTTTACCTACTATGACCTGAAATGTGACAAAAAAGCACTACCTAGCATAAAATAGGCTAAATATTTAAGAAACCGATCTCAAATGACCAAGAAATGAGGGAGTAAATATGTGCAATTTAGGCATTATCCACTACTAAGGGAAAATGTATGAAGCTAAGGGATATATTGAATATCAATGAGAGGGAATCGGGTTAGAAAGTAAACATGCACAAATCAAAGCTCACTTTCGGCCCAAACATTGATTCAACAAAGAGAATAGAGCTACACGATATCGTTGGAATGAAACAAGTTGATTATCATGCAAAAATATGGGGTTACCAACTGTTATATGAAGTGAAACAAAGTATGTTTTTGGAATATAAGTTGGGTGAGAAATAAAATCAAATTATGGAAGAGCAAAGAGGGTGTTGATTAAGGTTATAGCTTAGGTGCAAGCCACCTGTACCATGTATGTTTTTCTAGTCCCAGATGGAGTCGTGGATCAAAAACAAAGTGCCATAGCCAATTTCTGGTGGGGACACCAGAAAGAAGAATACCTTGGATGGCTTGAGAAAATGTGTGCATACCAAAATCATAGGGGGAATTGGTCTTAGAGGCCTCTAAACTTCTAACTTTGCACTACTATGAAAATAAATCTGAAATTTAAATCACAATCCACAATCCCTAGTAGCAAGAGTGTTAAAAGCCAAGTATTACTCTAATCTTGATATCCTTCATACCCAAGTAGGGAAAAATCGTAGCTATGTACAGAGAATTTTAATGGCTGCCCAAGAATTAGTCAGAGAAGGAATTCGTTGGAGGATAGGGAATGAATCTAATGTGGAAAATGGGGGGACATGTGGATTCCAGAGGTTGAAGATGATCATTTCCTAGTCACCACCCCAGTATCGTGTTTGAGAGTTAAAGCTCGAGTTACATAATTAAATGATCATGAGACACGGACATGAAGGTATAATCAGCTTCAACTCCTTCTTAACCCTATTGACAGACAAAGAATCATGAGTATCCCTATCCAAGGCAAACAACCACATACCAACAAGTATGGAGTTTGAAAAGATCGGGATTGTATACTGCAAAGAGTATGGACTATGATTACTTGATTAGAGTGAGCCAAAGAATTATGATCCAGTGAACTGGAATAGAGTATGCACTCTTGACATTCCACCAAAGGGCATAATCACCTATGACCCAGAGAACTGGAAAAGATTAGAGTGTGCCAAATAACTATGATCCAGTGAAATGGAAATGAGTATGGACTCTTAACATTCCCCCAAAGGTCAGAATCTTCCTATGGAGGTTGTTGCATGATATACTACCTATGAGGAAGAACATCAAATCTAGGAAGAAGGATGCGCCTACTGAATGTCCATTATGAAATCTTGAAGAGACACACAAACATATCTCCCATGAGTGGTTTTGGGCAAGAAGAGTGTTGTAGCCGACACCGATGAAGGGACATCTCCCTGATATCATTGAAACGAATTGTCAGGAGGCGTTGCGGAAGCTGAACGAAACAAGGAATTCGTTGTTGTAAACAAGGCTAGTGGGATTGGAGTTGCGAGGCCGAGGCCCAGAAAATTGGCTAGGTAGAATGAGCCTTTGCCAAAAGAGAGTGCAACCAAGTGGTACACAAAAAGATCCCTACAATATGTCTTTGGAACGAATAAAAATTTGTGTCGACAGACCGCCTATCTTTCCTTTCTCATTTTACAAACAAACCGTAATATTATGATCATCTAATTAAAGCATATAGAGGATTAAAAATATTTTTGACTAGACTTAAATTTTTTGTATGATTTTACAGTAATTTGATTTGTAAGCTATAATATTACTCCCAAGTAGGGCTAGGGCTGACTATTTGGTCCGGGTTTTTTGGTTTTACCCGAAACCGGACCATATAACCCAGGCCGAGACCGGATCGGGACCAGATAGTAAACAATCCAATCCAATCTTTGGGCTTGGATTTGAGGTAAAAAACCGTTCGGGACCGGATCAAAAACTGGATAAAGACCGGATAAGAGAGCTCAACACACAAAACTTAAGGGTAATTTGCATAAACGGTCACAAACCTTTGCACTTAGTACAAAACTTAATGATAATCGGCTTTAACATATTGAATTTTTGGACTTTATGTGATTATCCCATGGTATGTTTTAGCCAATTGGTGCTATTTTAGGGCTCGCTAACCCGAGAATGGTTGAAAAACCATTACTGCCTAGTGCCATGAGTTTGATGTGTTACAGGTGGAGAAAGCACGAAAAAGAAGCGAGTGCACAAACAATTGATTGGGCCCAAATCACCCCACCTCGGGAAGAATTAATTTGGGCCGGGGACTTTGGAAAAGGCAGGTGGCGGACATAATCTCTTGGGCCAGCAAATTGCATAGCTGGCGGTGGACAAGGCTAAGAGGATGGAGGAGGACGAATTTGCTGGCGACAGAGATTTGGGCCGGGCCAAGATTATACGAGAGGAAGGTAGAAGAAAGGATTGGGCGGACGGAAATGGCTTTTGGGCTTGGAATTAATTTGGGGTCGGTGGCTTTTGGTTTTGCTGGCGAACAAAAAGAAGAATCTCGGGCAGTTTTTTTTGGAAGATACGGGGCGGAACATTATTCTTTTGCCAGGGGATCGGGCGGAATTCTTGGAGAGGAAGAAAAAGAAAGCGCAAGGCAGCAGCAGGCATCGATCGAGCGGCGATTCTCAATCGACGATTGAGGTTTTCCAGGCGGCTTGAGTTGAATTCAACGAGAGCGATTAGTTGGTTGGATTTTCTAAACCAAATTAGTTGTTTCTTGTTGATTTAGAACATGATGAACAAAACCCTATCGATTTATCTTAATTTCATCATGAACTAAACCCCAATTTCTGGGGGAAACACCATAGGATGTAGCTATTTCTTGATTTGATGGATTGATTTATGATTCTTTTCTTCCAATCTCTATTGCATGGAATTGCTTAATGCTTTGTGTTGACTGGCCACCAATACAATGAATCGTAGTTGATTAGGTTATTAGCGACAGTGAAACCCTAATAACTGAACCTATTTCATGTGACATAGTAACTTATCGAAGCGACAGTGGATTAAATAAGGTGCTATGCGGTCTTAAATAGGATATCGATCTTCAGACTATATAGTTAATTCATTGAGCTACGACAGTAGGATTTGAATTGATTATTTAGTACGTAGTAATTCCCGACAGGGACAGCTAGCACATTCGTGATATCCTGGCTGTAGAGGTATGGATTAAATTGATTGGAATATGTGAATTAATCTGGATAGGATAGGTAGTGAATCCCGGTGTTTCTCCCAGAGCTTTCTCCCATTGATTTAAACCCGAGACTTTAATTTGCTTGTTTAGTTAAATTTGCTAGTAGTTAATAATTTCATTAAATCATTTTCACCTATAGTTTGCTCTATTAAATCGGTAAATCTTAAGGTTGTACCAGTCCTTGAGAGACGATACCCGGACTTTCCGGTTTACTACGAGATAGGAATTGAAGCTATACGCTTTTGCCCTATCAAGTTTTTGGCGCCGTTGCCGGGGACTGCCATACCTTATTTTTGTTGATTTGTGTGAGTGAACTATTTTGATCTGGGTGTTAGTGTGCAGAAGAATTTTCAGGTTTATCCTCCTCGTGCATGCCTAGGAGGACGACTGGGAATTTACTGCCACTTGATCCAGAGATAGAGAGGACCTGCCGACAGAACAGGAAGCAGGTCAAGTTAGGGAAGCAGCCTACCACATCCACAACTCCTAGGCCTTCCCTAACCAAGAATCGTCAACAGAGAGGGCAGGCTTCATCACCTGTCGTCCATACACCACCGACACCACCACCTTGTGAGATTGAGCCTGTCATCATGGCAGAACAGGATCGTTCGATCAGGGCTCGCTTGAATCGAAGGACTGGAGCCCGAGCTTCATGTGTTGTCAATCCGGCTGGGGATGCAAACATGGAGATTACCCCAGCCTTCATCAATATGATCACGAATGGGTACACCTTCTCAGGGGCCAGCACCGAGGATCCTCATGAACATCTCCGCCGGTTTGCTAACATTTGTGACACGTTGAAGAGCCCGGCTGTGTCTGATGATGCCATCCGTCTTCGGATGTTCTCATTTTCTCTGCTAGGGAATGCATCACACTGGTTCCAGAACTTGACACCCCGTTCCATCACAACATGGGGTCAGCTTGAGAAGACCTTTTTGGATAAGTACTTTCCTCCTGCCAAGGCAATGAAGAGGCAAGAGGAAATTGTCACTTTTAAACAAGCTGAGGATGAAAGTCTGACCGAGGCATGGGAGCGCTATAAGGAGCTTCTAATGAGATGCCCGAGCCACGGTCTTGAAGATTGGAATGTGATCTCCATCTTCTTCAACGGAATCAGAAGACAATTTCGAGATGCTCTGAATAATGCTTCCCGAAATGGTTTCACAAGAATGGAAGCACCAGAAGCATATGAACTGGTGGAGAAGATATGCTCTGAAGATACTGAATGGGGGATTGAGACCGGCATTCGAAGGAGAGGAGACTTGCATGAGATAGACAGAGTTGCAAGCTTAGAAGCAAAGATTGATGCTAAGTTGGATTCCAAGTTCGATGCACTCGAACGAAGGCTGGCTAAGTTCGCTCTTGGTAGACAAGAGGAGGTTGCTTTTTGTGAATTATGTGAAGGTGCTCATCATAGGGATCTATGTCCACTGGTGTCTGATCAGTTGGAAAATGTGCACTATATCAACAATCAGCAAAATCAAGGCCAGGGTGGTATGTATTCAAATACCTACAACCCGCAATGGAGGAAGCATCCTAACTTTTCCTGGGCAAACAACAACCCAACTGGTGTTCGAAACATCCCACCTCCTGGTTTTCAACAGCAGCAGCCTCAACCAGAGAAGAAGCCTCAGCTGGAGGAGTTGATTTTGGCTCATATGCAGAAAACAGACAATAATTTCAAGGGCCTGGATCAATTTGTCACTCAACAGCTAGCCATCAACAATAATTTACAATCGTCTATGCTAGCTATGGAGAGGCAAATAGGCCAGATGGCTCAAACTTTGGCAGATATGCAAGGCAGGATTCCTGGGACATTACCAGCAAATACTGAGAGGAATCCGAAGGATGCCATGGTTGTAGCAGTGATATTGAGGAGTGGAAAGGCCTTGGAAGACCCTAGCAGCTCGAAAAAGGCACCAGAGGCAGAAGAGGAAGCACCGGGAGAAAGATCTTGTGCAGAAAATGAAGAATCAGCCTTGCACAGGCAAAAAGAAAGCGGTTTGCCTGTGCAAAAGCATGCTGCCCGTGTACCTCAAAAAGTGGAAAAATTGAAGAATGAAGAGGTAAATCCTTATGAACCTCCCACACCATTCCCTCAAAGGTTAATGAAGCCCATGGAAGACCCAAACTTCAAGAAATTTGTGAATATCTTCAAGCAACTTCAGATTAACATACCCTTGGCGGAGGCACTTGAACAGATGCCTACATATGCTAAATTCTTAAGGGAGTTGCTGACAAAGAAGCGGAAATGGGCTGATCTGGAGAAGGTAACCCTTACTTCTGAATGTAGTGCTGTGATTCAGAATAAATTACCATAAAAGAGGGATGATCCGGGCAGCTTCACCATTCCATGTGTCATTGGAGGTACATAATTCAATAAATCACTTTGTGATCTTGGAGCAGGAATTAATTTGATGCCATACTCAGTCTACAAGAAATTGGGATTGGGAGATGTTCTAAAGCCTACTCGGATCACTCTCCAATTGGCTGATCGATCAGTGAAAATTCCAAAAGGAGTGGTGGAGAATGTATTGGTGAAGGTGGGAAAGTTTATTCTCCCAACAGATTTTGTAATCCTGGAGATGGAAGATGATCGGGGAGTGCCTCTAATCCTCGGCAGACCTTTTCTAGCAACCGGTGATGCACTCATCGATGTTGGGAGAGGCAAGTTGACATTCCGAGTAGGTAAGGAGGAGGAAATTTTTAATGTCTTTCAAGTTGACCATAATCATGATGCATTTGATGAACTTGAAAGTGCAGCTCGAGAAAGGAAAAATTCCTCTTCCTGTGATAGTGGACAACCTGAACAACTATCACCTGTCCTATCTGCTCAGATTCTAAAATCAAAGCAAGGACATAAATCATTGCCAGATCACCTCAAGTATAGATATTTGGGTAAGGATTTCAATCTTCCTGTTATTATTCCTTCTTCACTAACATTGAAACAGGAAGAGTACTTGCTTGAGGCGCTGCAATACCTCCTACGCCTCACTAAAGGGTCCAACATGCCAACTAAGAAGGTCATACCCAATTTTCGCACACCTGGCCCTGTAGAGGTGACTCATATGTTAGATGGAGGCTATGCGTTCTATCATTGCTCGGGAGGGTATGTTGGATACCTTTCCATACCCATTGGTTGAAAGCTCCATGAACGTCAGGCTAAGGACGTTAAACAAGCGCTTCTTGGGAGGCAACCCAAGGTAAGTTTTCTTTTCTTTTCTTTATTTTTCTTTTTAGTTGTGTCAAACCCGTGCATGTTTAGATTAGGAGTTGAACATTAGGGACAATGTTCCATCCTGAGTGTGGGGTGGTGAGTGTTAGTGTTGTTTGTCCATGTTGCATGTGGTAAAAAAAAATCCAAAAAAAAAAATTCAAAAAAAAAATTGTTTGTTCCTTTTGTCATGTGGTCGGTAAAAAAAAACAAAAAAATTGCCATTAGGTTGAGCACAGCCAAACTGCATGCAGTTTGCCTGTGTAAAAAGCAGTCTGCCTGTGTAAAAAGCATGCTGCCTGTGCAAAGCTAATGGCTAAAAAACACCTAAAAATCAAAAAAATTAAAAACAAAACCTTGTACTCTTGTGGTAACATGATGTAAATGACCGTGATGCCTTGAAAATGAGTTTGTGCTTGAATGAAATCATCAAAATCACCCCACTAGTGTTGAATTGCATGGTTCTTCATAATGAGCTTAAATGTTTTGACTGATTTGATATGCTTTGAATGAGCAAACTCTTGTAGCAACATTCTCTTTTGTGAGGATAGTGTAACGACTTTTGGTGAAGTAATTAGGTGGAGAACATTGACCATTGGATATGTTTGGATACCGTGCTTACTTGCATCAATTGTGAGTTTTTGATTTTGCAATGAGTCTTTCTGTTTTGAATGTTTTATGATGGGGTGAACTGTATCTTTATAAAAGAAAACACTACCTGACAAGTAAAATATAAGAAAGTTGCCATAACAATTAAAGTGTGGGTAAAAATGCCAAAATCGTGTGAGGCAATCACTCATTGCACATGGGGATTAGGAAAGATTCAATTGAGAATCGGTTCGCGACCGTACGATGTTGCTTATCAAGTACGATCCCCAGTTGAGTGAAGTGCCATTAGAGGGTGTGAAATAACCCTCCACACGGACCGAGGATAAGGAGTTAAAATAAGCCCTTATGCGAGTGCTAAGAAGCAGAAATTGCTCTTGCTCGGTCACCGGTAGTAAGAAACAAATCCCACTTGTACTAAATACGACCTCTCGGCAAGCAAAATCAGAAAGAGAGAAAGCCTCTCCTTGTCATAAAAGGTAGTGATGTGCTTAAAGTTAAAATCATGTTTGCGAAAGGCTTCCCCCATTAGTTTTTGAGACTCATGCTAAATTAATTGCTTATGACTGGTGTGAGTAAGCCAGACTGTCCTCACGAGATATGCACCTCACTGATGTGGTTAGAGTCTCCTAATAATTGCTGCACCATAAGTTGTTAATCACCCGCTACTGACGATCAAAATTGAGTGTTGTTATTTGAGTTTTTGATGGATTTGAGTCAGTCAATGGTAATGGTTGCAAAGAACTTGAGTGTGGGGTGAAAGGTATGACCATTAGAGCACAACTTGTCCGTTGAGAAAGAAACTACTGATTACAACAAGAGTACCAGGAAATTTGGTGTTTTGCTTTGAGTGTTGAGTCTGTAATGTGTCATTGTTATGGTTGGTTATGTGTTTGTGTCTTTTGAGTCGTTGCTTGGGGACAAGCAACAATTGAGTGTGGGGTTGTGATAATCGGCTTTAACATATTGAATTTTTGGACTTTATGTGATTATCCCATGGTATGTTTTAGCCAATTGGTGCTATTTTAGGGCTCGCTAACCCGAGAATGGTTGAAAAACCATTACTGCCTAGTGCCATGAGTTTGATGTGTTACAGGTGGAGAAAGCACGAAAAAGAAGCGAGTGCACGAACAATTGATTGGGCCCAAATCACCCCACCTCGGGAAGAATTAATTTGGGCCGGGGACTTTGGAAAAGGCAGGTGGCGGACATAATCTCTTGGGCCAGCAAATTGCATAGCTGGCGGTGGACAAGGCTAAGAGGATGGAGGAGGACGAATTTGCTGGCGGCAGAGATTTGGGCCGGGCCAAGATTATACGAGAGGAAGGCAGAAGAAAGGATTGGGCGGACGGAAATGGCTTTTGGGCTTGGAATTAATTTGGGGTCGGTGGCTTTTGGTTTTGCTGGCGAACAAAAAGAAGAATCTCGGGCAGTTTTTTTTGGAAGATACGGGGCGGAACATTATTCTTTTGCCAGGGGATCGGGCGGAATTCTTGGAGAGGAAGAAAAAGAAAGCGCAAGGCAGCAGCAGGCATCGATCGAGCGGCGATTCTCAATCGACGATTGAGGTTTTCCAGGCGGCTTGAGTTGAATTCAACGAGAGCGATTAGTTGGTTGGATTTTCTAAACCAAATTAGTTGTTTCTTGTTGATTTAGAACATGATGAACAAAACCCTATCGATTTATCTTAATTTCATCATGAACTAAACCCCAATTTCTGGGGGAAACACCATAGGATGTAGCTATTTCTTGATTTGATGGATTGATTTATGATTCTTTTCTTCCAATCTCTATTGCATGGAATTGCTTAATGCTTTGTGTTGACTGGCCACCAATACAATGAATCGTAGTTGATTAGGTTATTAGCGACAGTGAAACCCTAATAACTGAACCTATTTCATGTGACATAGTAACTTATCGAAGCGACAGTGGATTAAATAAGGTGCTATGCGGTCTTAAATAGGATATCGATCTTCAGACTATATAGTTAATTCATTGAGCTACGACAGTAGGATTTGAATTGATTATTTAGTACGTAGTAATTCCCGACAGGGACAGCTAGCACATTCGTGATATCCTGGCTGTAGAGGTATGGATTAAATTGATTGGAATATGTGAATTAATCTGGATAGGATAGGTAGTGAATCCCGGTGTTTCTCCCAGAGCTTTCTCCCATTGATTTAAACCCGAGACTTTAATTTGCTTGTTTAGTTAAATTTGCTAGTAGTTAATAATTTCATTAAATCATTTTCACCTATAGTTTGCTCTATTAAATCGGTAAATCTTAAGGTTGTACCAGTCCCTGAGAGACGATACCCGGACTTTCCGGTTTACTACGAGATAGGAATTGAAGCTATACGCTTTTGCCCTATCATTTAACCAACTCTTCACCCTTTCAGGCCTTAGGCCACTCAAATCCCCACAAGCTCAATATAAAATCAAGACTGAATTGGGACCGGACAGGGTCAAGACCGGACTGTAAACAATCCAAGTTTTGGTCCTTATATTTTCAAAAAGACCGGACTGGACCGGATCAATTTGGGCCAATTTAACCGGACTGGACTGTATAGCCACCCCTAAGTAGAATTGTTAATGATCCGAGTCGAGTCGAACTTTGCCATAGTTCAGGCTCGGCTCGTTAATAAATTTCCAGGTTTAAGCTCGGCTCGTGTTCGTCACGAGCTTTAATATGCAAGCTCGAGCTCGGCTCGTTTATGAAAATGAAAGCTCGAGCTCGGCTCGCCAAATAAGTTTAACGAGCCTAAAATCGAGTTCAACACATAAAATGTTCATTTGAGCTCAAGATTGAGATAGAACTGAGCACAAATTTACATTCAAACCTATATCAAAGTCTAGCAAAACAAAACACAATATTTGTCCCAATTTCAATACATAAATTCCATGAATTCCAATATTTTATGATGAAAGGCCGTTAGATGAGCTTGTTCGCGAGCTTTCGAGCTGAACATGATATGGCTCGAATTCGGCTCGTTTCGTTAATAAACTTATTCGCGAACCTACTCAATTAAGACAAATCAAGTCTCAAACGAATTTTTCACTAATCGGACGCCTAGCCGTTCATGAGCATGAACGGCTTGGTTTATTAACAGCACTACTCCCAAGTCCTCTCTCTCAAAAAATTACTCCCAAGTCCTAAGGTCTAAGTCATAAGCAAGAATAATTAGAAGAAAACAATTTCAGAGTCCCCTGCCCCTCTCTTTCTTTTCCCCAACTCTCGCATGGATTTGTAGCATATCTGGAAGAATCCCAGTTATCCCAAATTTCATAAACCCTAGATTCATAAAATCCCGGAATCAGAGAAGAACGAAGGAGCGAGCTCCCAATTTTAATCGTTCCGATCCAGACACGGCCGATTGTCTGAAAGAAAGAAGACAACTTTCTTCCAACTTCTCCTGCTCCTGCCCGTTTTGCATTTGGGTTTTTGGTGATTCGGAGTTCTATGCCGACTATGCATAGATCTGGAGCTGCCATGGCCTGGAATGTCTTCAAATTCTGTACTGCCTTGCGAGGTCTGGGTTCAATAATGATCTTGTTGGTTCTCGGTGTTGTCGGTGTCACTTACTATGCTGTCGTTTTGACCAATTACGGACCGGCTTTGTACGATGGTGGCCTCGACTCCCTTATCGCTCTCTTTGTCTTGATCCTATTCCATTGCTTGGTAAGATCTTCGAACGGACTCGAACAAAATTTTGTTCCTTTTTTCCTCTTTCGTTTGTTTAGTCCAAAGAAATAATATGCTTCAGGTGGATTAATTGGAGTTTTGGGGACCTTAAACTATGTTAGATCATAATTTCTTATAGAGATAAGCTCTTGAGGATATTCTAGTTAGTGCTGAAGTCGTTGGCTGTTTGTACTGCGATGGAAACAAACTGCAGGAGGGGTTTACGTTTCCTGTTGGTCTTATGAAAGTGAGATGGCTTAAGAAAATGAATTGAAGCTTGCAGGAGTAGAGAAAGAGAGGAATGATAGTTTCTTAGAACCAGTAAATAGACAGGGTACTTAGCAGCTTATCCCGCATATTGGAACTGAAACTTGGGTTGATGTTTTTGGCAGCTGATCATGCTGTTGTGGAGTTACTTTTCTGTTGTGTTAACTGATCCTGGTAGTGTACCTCCGAATTGGAGGCCTTCTACTGATGAGGAAAGAGGAGAAGCTGATCCATTGAACGGTCAAGAGTTTAATAGTGTGCAGACAGACCTACCTAAGCCTAGAGTACGGTACTGCAGGAAGTGCAACCAGCTGAAACCTCCTCGTTGCCACCATTGTTCTGTTTGTGAGTGGAAGATATATGAATTATGACTGATTTTGTTGATCTTTTGTAATTATAGTCACAATTGATGTTATACTTGTTTTTTTCGTATTTCCGTTTCAGGTGGAAGGTGTGTTTTGAAGATGGATCATCACTGTGTTTGGGTTGTAAATTGTGTTGGCGCATTAAATTACAAGTACTTCCTTTTGTTTTTGGTGAGCTTTTGCTTTTGTTAATTTTGACTATTACATTTTTCTTTATATAAGTTGGGATCATCAAGTATTCCTTGTTCCGAGGAATTCTAAGGAATTGCTGGTTAGGGATTTATTTTCAATTGTTATGTTCGATCAGTAAACAAAATTATTTGCTAGAAAGTAATTAAGTTGCAGTTCTTGTACATATTCATGGCAAGGGTGCTGTTTTATGTTGATATAGGTGCTGAATTATTTAGGAACGGACTCAATTGGTTTCTTCATGACATGTCTCATTTTTGTTTGGGATTAAGGTGCCTATGACAGTGCAGATTGGCCTTTTTGGTTATTATCAGACTGTTCAAGACTCAAACCAGGGACCATATTATTTCTTTATTTCACTTTACTGGATGGCTTATATGGATCCCTTGGAGTGTAATTCAGTGTCTTGACGTGACTCGGTTTTGTTTAGGATTAAGGTGCCTATCACAGTGCAGGTTGGCTTTTTTGGATATTATCAGTATTGTTCAAACTGGGGGCCATTTTATATCTTTATTTCACTTTATTGGATGCCTTAATTGACTACTTGAAATGTAATTCAGTGTCTTGGAAATTGATGGACTGTAAGTTGTATGTTGGTTGGCACATTATGAGCCAGAAATCCTGTGAGGATTATCATGACAGACTTTCAGCTGTAACCACAGAGTATAAACTGAAAATTTTAACCGTATAAGTTGCATAGAAGCTTAGACCGTGGAAAGGGTTGTAATGGGATATAAACAGGGTCGAGTGGATTGATTGGGTGGTTATGTGAAAACTAATCATGTAGACGTCTGATTACTGTTTTGTCTGTGGCTGTAACTCATAGAAGACGGGTGTCCATTCTCTTCTTCTTTGGTCGGTGGTTTCATATTTCAATAACATAATTTGCTTAACTCATTGTTCTACTAACTTTCCAGGTCTACACATTTCTGGAAACAAGCCTAGTGACTGTGTCTTTGCTACCACATTTCATTGCATTCTTCAGCGATGGAGAAATCCCTGGCACGCCAGGCACTCTTGCGACCACATTTCTTGCTTTTGGTAGATTTACTCGGGCCTGTTTTCCCAACCATATGCAATTGTGAGGTATATGTTAAATTATTGATGTGCTTCTCTTGGCAGTTCTAAATCTGGCTTTTGCACTTAGTGTGCTGGGATTCCTAATCATGCATTTATCTTTGGTGGCCGCTAATACCACGACAATTGAGGTAATTGTTTTCTATTTTATTTTTTCTTTGTGCTGTTTCACATGTATCTGAAATTGTAACGCTGAGATATTTGTCTACCTGTGCCATGAATATTGAGTTTGTTGAAATATTACAGATTCTTCTGTTTCTTACTAAAGAAATAGTTGATGCATCCACTTTTGTCCAATCTGGTTTCTTAGTGGTCTTTGTAATTTGTGACGAATCAAATCTGCATTTTCTATTCTATAAAGGAAGACCTATTTTGCCTGGAAACATTTTGTTGATTTTTATCGTCTTGTTATTTTATGTCTTGATCAGGCATACGAGAAAAAAACCACACCAAAGTGGCGCTATGATCTGGGACGAAGGAGAAACTTCGAACAGGTTAGTCATTCCTTCCGAAATTTGGTTACCTGCGTCCTTTTTGTTTTAAATCTGAGGAGGTACCCGGCCTGCCAGTCTCTTGATTGGTACTTGTTAGGCCCTGTTGAATATTGATGGTTGTGTTGAACCCTCCAAAATAATCTCGCTTGTTGCATCATCCTTCAGGTTCTTGGCACAGATAAATGGTACTGGTTCATCCCAGCCTACTCAGATGAGGATTTAAGACGAATGCCTGCACTTCAAGGGCTCGAATACCCATCAAAGCCAGATTTCGATTCGGAGGAGTTCTAGGAACCAGCCTGCTCTTCTTCTTCTATATCCTTGGATATCAGGATCATGTTTTTCTTTTTGTAACAACAGATATGGAGCCCCACCAAGTGTTCCTAACCAGTGAACCACACAGGCAACAGCTCTATCCTAACCATTGTCCCATGGGTGTCCTCCTGTAGAAACAACACGAAGAGAGGGAGAGAGCGAGAGCGAGAGAGCATTGTAGCACTTGTAAAGCTGACACGCAGAGCAACACACAACAAGTAGCGGCTGTTGACGGGGAGTGTAAGATAAAGAGGAATGCAAAATTGTCGAAACGGGGCTGATTTTGCTGATACGCTGATGTAGAATGAATGTGTTGTACCATTCCTGGAAAGAAGTATACAAGTTTGTTTGTGGCCCTTTTTCTTGTGTGAATATTACATCTACTAGCTTCTGATCTTTCTTATTCATTTTGACATCTAGCCTCTCAACTCTCAAATCAGGGTCAACAAAATAGCGGTATGCAGATGTGTTTAGCGATTTTCCGGCAAGAGTAACGTACAATATGCTTTTGGGAACTTGGATGAATGATGGGTCTCTTGAACTTTGATTTCTAAAAGGAGTTGTGGGGAGCTTATGAAATCCAAAACCATGGCTAGCTAGATGCTTGCTCACGTACCCTAGCTAGACGGTGGTAGCAGAGGAAACAAGGGTGAGTTTTCCGACAACCCTGAACGGCTGTGCCCAGGAAAATAAATTGGCGATGAAACTTTAGATCGTTGGGAAGTTGGGATTGTTGACATGATGAAGTTAAGGGTTGGCTAAAGACGGTGGTGAATAGGGAACAAAGTAGTAGAACGCAAACATCATCACTTGTCTGGACACTAGTTGAGCACTTACATTTCATGTGAGCTTTTTATTCTTGATGCTACATATATCATAAACCGACTACCTTCGATTCGACTACCTCAGAAGACATCTTTAGAGTTTTTCCTTGGTAATTGATAAACCAGTAGTTTACGCCCATCTTAATGCCTTTGGTTGGCTTGTTTATGGTAAGAACACTTGGTAGGAAAAATTTGTCGGAAGGTGGACAATTGACATTTTCTCGAATTTTCGGTTTCTCCGAAAGAAACTCCGAGTTTATGATTTTTGTTCTCATAAAGTTTATAATTCTCGTGAGATATATTTTCCCGAGTGTATCTTCCTATTTAAAGTTGCTAGTCGTGTTGCATGTAGGGGGTCTTTGGAGAGTTTGGGCGAGTTGAATGTAGGGTAACCATTTTTTATCCAATCCCCAATTAAATTCAATCCAATTCATTCATTTAAATATCCAATTGATTCACTCCATTAAAATTAATCCATTGAAATCCAATCCATTTAATCTCAATCTAATTGGACGGGTGGATTCATAGAATGTTCACAAATTATAGTTTAGTATCTATGTTTTTAAATTTTAGAATTTTATCCCAAATTTTATTTTTAATAAAAAATATTATTGGAAAGTTACATTTTAGTACCTATCATTTTCATTATGACATTTTTAGTACCTAAACTTTTCAAAAATTTCATATTCGTACAATGTTTGGATGTCACTTAGCTCTATCAATCCAATCCACAATCCATTTGATCCAAACCATGAAATCCACCAATCTATTTGATCGAAATCCATGAATTCACCAATTCATAAATCCAATCCACTGCCAACTCTGCTTGCATGGGAGTTATGCTACACAAGCATCTGTCAAAATTTTAAAGCCTTAATTCTTCCACACAATATAGGAGTTGTGGCTAATCACTCCATCGACAATAAGCTGGAGGATTCAACCGCCTTGATAGATGTAGAGCTTTAAGCCAGAAATTCTCCGTTGATCGATGCTAGCACGGATAATGATGGTGATATTTCAAGGAGCTATTCGACTCCTCTCACAATCGCTAAGACTGAGCCTTTCGATGCTAGTATAGAGCAATTTAACTCAGACATGGTTTGTTATGAGGTAAATCAGCCTCATTCTTTGGATATTATTGTTCATCATCCCATTTGCAATCATGTCAGCTATCATCAATTCTTACACTCTTATTGTGCTTTCTTATGGCCCTTACCAAATTGGTTGAGCCGCGACATTTCTCCCAAGCCATACGACATGCTTGTTGGAGAAAATACATGCAGGAGGAGACAACGACATCAGAGGATAATGAGTCTTGGACATTAGAGTCACTACCACTAGGAAAGAGGGTTATAAATTTCAAATGGGTCTACAAGGTGAAGTACAAACCAACTAGAAAAATGGAAAGACATAAGGTAAGGCTAGTCACAAAGGATTTTGATCAGTTCAAGTACATGCTAGACATCCTGACAACTGTTGGAGTTGACACATCTCATTTTAGTGGGTTTCCCATGTAGCAAAGCCACACAATTACTCGTCTTAGTGGGGAACGAGTAAATGATCTTAGCTCATATCGCGACTTGTTGGTCATCTCATCTATTTTATACAAAGCTTAGGGTGTCAGTCGAGTGCTTCATTATTTGTAGGAAGCTCCGGATTAGGGTATCTTCTTGCATGCTTCATGCTCACTTCATTTTACTACTTAATAGAGACATCGAGTGGGCAGGTTGTGAGACGACGAGACATTCTACTACAGGTTACTATATTACTGATGGGGATGTGCCTGCCTCTTGGTGTGCCAAAGAAACAATGAGTCATGGTGGTGCCAATACAATCAAAATCGTGATTTTACGTAAAATAAAAAACTGAGGTAAGCGAACATAATAATCTGATACAAATTAATATGAAGTAATTATTTTTTTATAGAAAACTTAGCTCTTAAATGCACTCCAATTTCTATTGCAACCAAAGGTGTTGCAAGTCAAGCTGAGAATCCGAATAATAGTAAACTTTTGAAGCTAAGGAACATCATCCCCTAAATCACTCCACAAGTATGCATGATGCTTTCTATCTAACAATTGCATTGCTCTATTAGAATTAATCATTCCCCTAGCATTGCAAAATTATGGCAGTTGTTCCATGATCTTAAGTTTCTCTTGAGGATACTTGCCAATATTTCCATAGTTTCATTCAACCCCACTCTTAGTTATATATCATTAGGGTCGGATCAAAATCCTTTATCATGATGAACTTCAGGATTCAACCAACGAGAGGCAAAGTACAAAGGCCCAGGTTTGGGAGACAAGCTAATTCTTTGTGAGGGGGGTGGGGGAACAAACAACAAGCTGATTGGGAGAGTGATGTATGAAATCTATAATGCAATAAGTTGGGTGTCAGCGTGTGAATTGAAGAATGGAAATTAATTGAGGATCACTTGTCGGGTTAAGGTTGTGTTGTCAATGATGTTGGGTCGGGGGAAGTGAACTTACCTTGGTTCATGCAAAACTAGATCTGACCAGCCTGATGTTGGATAAATTGAGATGGACCTTGCAATCGTACAAAATCATAGATTTAAAAGACTTTACAATTTTTAATCAAGATTTTATGGGATGCTAAGTTCAAAGATTTAGTAGTAAAATCAGGATCGAAACTCATAGGTAAGATCGTAAAATCTTAGAATTTTAAGATTAAAATCAAGATTTTGACTACTATGGGTTCGACTGCCAACTAAGGTAGGGTATAGGGCCATGGTTAGCCACCATAGTGAGATACTTTGGTTGATGTTTCTCTAGCAAGAGCTGTGGTTTTCACAACATAGCCGTGATAATCAAGTCGTCCTTCACATTCCATATAATCTTGTATTCCATGAGTACACAAATCATTTGGAGATCAAGAGACCATAATCAGTTGGATTTTGGAGAGGTGTCCCCTTTGAAGGTTGGCACGTCATTGCATCTCATCGATATCTTCAAGAAGGATTTGGGAATGAAGCATTCTTAGTTTTTCTTCTATAAGCTTTGCATTTGTGGCTTCACTCTCCAACTTGAGGGGGAGTATTAGACTTTGTTGATGATGGTGTTTGATTTTGGAAATTTTTGTAATTAACCTAATTTAACTCCTTACCATGAACGTTGTCAAAGGTTATAAAAGGAGTTAAGAAGCCAGAATATAGATCTAACTCACAATCAACAAAATAGCTATAGAATAATAAATTATAGAACTACTGGCTACTTTCTTGGTCATCTCCACGAGATGACAAGCCGTGTAAATCAAAACTTTAGAGTATTCTTTAGAGTGTTGTGGAACATAATTTTAGTGGATTCCAAAAAACAAAAACATGTTGCACTTAAAAGGGTGAAGGTGGCTTGGGAGGCTTAAGTAAGCTGATATCAGAGAGCTATGGAGCATTGATTAGAAGTAAAATAACATTTTTATTTTAATGATTGGATACCACTTTAAATTGGGCCCATTGAATCTTTTTCTCATAAGTGCATTGTTGTACACATTGTGGACGAGTCCAACAATATATGGAATGGGACGATCCATTTTGAGAACATGAGAGTATTGTGATGCTTGATGTCACTCTTTATTTTTCCAAGTTAAACAACCTTTGTATTTTTCTGATCAACCTTATATTATGACAATGAACATTTATCTTTTCTAATGTCGAATTAAATTTGTGAAAATATGTAATAAGATTAATATAATGTTAGTGCTCTCCTTGCTCCCTACTCCCGCTTCATGAATTGATGACCCACATAAAAGATTAGTCTAAAAATAGGGAGAAAATGCCACTTATTGCCAGAAAGGCGGAAGCTCGAACAAGATTAAAGCATAAAGAAAAATAGACACTAGGTACTCTATAATCCATTTTTCATAAAAAGACACTTAAAGATGGAATTGACAGTACAACAATTATGTGTTCGTCGTTATGCTCATGACCACATTATTATTATTGTCTCAGAAATGAAAACCAAGACTCTTGTCACAAAATTGATCAAAATTAAGCACCAAGTATAAAAGGCTAAAGAAGATGACAATATCTAATTTGGGACCTCCTTTAGTTGATTTTGATGCAGGCACATTAGCAGAATTCATTTGCCAAACTTGAAGAGAAGTCTTAATACCAGCCTCTGTAGCATTGTTGAACAAAAACAACTTGGCATTCTCATTGATTGCTTTGGTTGGATAAATCCTTGATGTGATGACAGTCCTACCACCTTGAGCAAAACTCTCGACAATCGAATGATCAACCAAAATCCTCATTGAATACTTTTCACCTTCCAGTGTTGGTACATAACTCCCATATATTAGCTTATTGACGTCAGTGGCCAAAGAAGACCTGGACTGATCAGCACAGAAGAAAGTACTCAAAGTTCCATTCTTTGCTTTGACAATATAAAAATAAACTGGTGTCTTCTCAATCAAACTCTCTTCCGATAATACCAGAATGCCAAATGGTCCTAATGCGCCTCGATGGGCTGCCCCTTTACTCTCGGAACAACTGAATTCTTCATCGAAGGTTGTGCTATTTAGTACCACCTCTTTTTGTAGCTCGAATTCGGCAACAATGTCTAACTGTGAAGCTCCGAACTGGATGTCAAGGGGAGCAACCATCCCAGGCTTGAGCTCCACATCCTTGAATTCTTGTTTCCTTAGTCTCAAACTTTCAACCTCTTCCACAGGCCATTGGATCAAATTAATCCCAGTCTTGGTATCCATAGCAACTGTTCTTGGAAACCCTTGGAGTGAAGCCCATCCCTTCTTTACATCTGCAGCTTCGCTATCCATTTCCCCAACCCATCCCCATAGAACCCTCCTTTTCTTGATCGGATCATAAAATGTCTTGGAGGCATAAAACACACCATAGTCATACCTAATTCCAATCCCAACATCAATCTCGGGATTATCGGGAACCCATTCCCCTGTCTCCTCTTGGTAATTCCCCAATGCATAATAATCATGACGATCATCATCGAGGCTTGCCTTCAGGACGTGCTTCACGTCTGGACCATTAGCAGATGTGTCCAACCCATCAGAATGTGTTGTTGAAACAGGATAAAAATCCACGCATTCCCACATTCCAGTTCCCTGAACACCATGGAGTGTAACATTCAACTGTTCGTAATGTATAAAATCCTGTGTGTCATAAATGAGAGCAATCCCTTTCCTGTGAATTTTAGATCCAATACTAAACCTCCACTTCCCTGTCGAGGTCATCCAAGCCGTTGTTGGGTCACGAAAATCCTTCGGCCCGATTCCAGGAGGTGGGACTAGGACCGGGTTTCCGGAGTACTTAACCCAATCAAGTAGCAACGGGTCATCATGATTCGCGGGGTAAGCCAAACATTGCACCTGAACAGACTCGTTTGTAGAGCCGGTGTAGAGCATTGCAATCTTACCATCTACAAGGAATGTAGCTGACCCTGTCCAGACCCCGTTCACATCATACCATTGGTCTGCAATCATTGACAATGGAAGATGAGTCCAACGAATCAAGTCCTTGGAGACAGCATGGCCCCAGACAATGTCACCCCAAACAGCACCATTTGGGTTGTACTGATAGAAGAAATGGTACCATCCTTTGTAGAATAAGGGACCATTAGGATCATTCATCCAATTATTTTTTGGCTGGAAATGGAAGGCTGTTCTCTGCCATGACAACATCATATCATTCCATTCATAATCTCTCATCGTCAATTGTTGGTTAGACTTCTCGGACACACCCAATGGCTTCCCTCGAGACATTGGGGGTTGCGTCAAGATCTTGTCTTCCTCGACAGGGATACTAGTGTGGGTTGATTTTTTGTTTCCCATGGCCAACAACAGACCAACCAGGATCAATCCAGTGAAAAGGGAAGACAAAAGTTTGTTGGAGTAGTTTCGTGTTGAGAATCGACGACCCAAATTGGTGGTGGTATCATCATCGGGGATGGGAATATAGGCAGGATCTGCGACTGGAAGAATTGGGTTGCGTAGATCTGCCATCGAGACCTGGTAATGAGTCGAGTAAACTGCAAGGCGTTACTTGCAAATGGCATAAGATGTAATATTTATTTGATTAAAACTAAAGATCAAACATTTTGTATTATTTGTATTTAATTGAGTAAACTGCAAGGGATTGATGTTCTAACATTACTATGCTACTACTTGAATAGGTTGGAAGGAAACAAATAGACTCCAAATCATGAAATTAACAATGAGATTTGAGTTGTTTTTAAATGTATCTAATTAAAGCCCTCCAAAAAATAATTCTTTCTAAATAGTATAAGTTTCAAGGATTCCGAAAAGAAGAAAGACAAATAATACCACTTGATATCGAGTAATTGCAGGTAGCATGGACTGGAGTAATTGTTCTTACCGGATAAATCAATGTGAATTGATTATTTAAATCATCATCTGCATTGGAAAAACAAACTTATTGGACCAAGAACCTTTTTCTTTATTGTTTCGATCACGAGCAAGAAGGAAGAATAGAATTATTATTTGCGGATGTTAGTAAAGTGGTGATGTTTTCTTCTTTTCGGTTTGCTTCTTTTGAAGTAAAGTGTTGATGTTATTTCAAAGTTGAGGGGTGATATATTGTTGATGAAGAGGCCAGGAATAACGCTCAACTCATGGTCATAATAATCCCAGCAATGTCCCAAATTCACTATTAAATCGAGATTTTCGCCATAGATGACACATTTAATTATATTCTAACCCAAACTAGATGAAAAAAAATATTTATTTCCACCGCGATATTGGCGGGCTCCCCTAAAACATTTACCAAAGAGTTTATTTTCTCTTTATTTTTCCATTTTAGTATTTTATGGCCTTTCAACTAGGTACTTAGTCAAAATCAATTTATTTTTTGAAGCATCCAAAGTAAATGTTGTGTGATTTGTTGATTCACTTGTTTCCCAATTTTGATTTCCTCAAAATTCATGTATTACTACCCGTTAATTAATCACAATAACATATCTTAGGGGAAGCAGGTTATCAAATATTTTTAAGATTGGCTTCAATATAAAGGACTTACACCAAATCTGCTTGAAAATTTCTCTCACTATGCTTGAAGAAGATCTTTTCACTCTCTCTCTAGAACTCTCTCTTCAAATTCAGCTCACTCTCCTTTATTTAGCTCCTGAGTGCACATATCACGATCTCACATCACACATGTGAAGTAGGTAGTGAAACCGTTATCTTGGCACAAAACACATCGTTTTATTAACAAACTCCATGGGTTACTTATTGACTTCATGGTTTGGATATTGTGATCTTTGCAACGCCTACGGGCCACACGAAACCTCCTGGAAGTGTGCAGAATCCATAGTTTTCTTGTCCAATTCACGGTTTGTCGCCCGTAATAATAGCTCCAAAACCGTGATCCTCGCACTTTTGTCAATTTTGCTCCCTTATCGCCCTCTTTTACCACTTTCGATCCCGGAACCAAAATTGCCTGCTAAGCTCTAAAACATGACATGACACGACACGAGAAAACCTAGCATAAAATAGCTCCAAAGACGGTGCAAACCAAGTCAAAACGATGCAAGGCAACTATATAAAAGTGTGTAATTTATCCCGAATAAACCCCCCACACTTGAACGTTTGCTTGTCCCAAAGCAATCTGCTCAAATCAGTACAATTTGTAGGGGAAAAAACAATGGTATGCACTAATGGCGCCTAAAAAATAATCGAAGTCGGGTAAAGTTTATTTCCATCTCTTCGTGCCATGCACACTCTCAGTTGAGGACCTTGTCAACTAAGAAGGTCTAGACACTTCACGTGTGAGCTGGGGTACTCAAAGAAAACTTGTGAAAATACAAGGACTCCATGGTGATGCTCCCACTTTTCAAATGAGGACTCAATTTTTCGAGCCTCAACTTAAACTTGACATGCACGACACCACACTTTGCAAATTTGAAAATCAAGGCATCTCTTCCTCGTGACCAAGAGAGAAAGGATCATTGCGTTCCCAATCTCAACCCCATGTGGGAAACATGATGGTCTGATTCATTGCTCGAGCAACCCTTCCCAACATGCACTCCATGTCTCAACGATAGATGGGTTTCCACACATGTCGGGTGCAAACGATAGTCGAGGTCTCGTGACTCACTTAAAGGCACACTATCTCCTCTCCATACAAGTCTGTGAGGAGGTGAGGTGTTTGGGGGATGGAAGGTAGTGAAAGATTATTGGAATGCTAGAAAGCTATCCGAACCCCAAACACATCCTCAATTGGCACTTTGAACAGAGAGAAGAGCCCTTCGACGACTCAACTCAAACATTATGTCGGTTGCCTCTCATGTCGGAACATCAATTTTCAAAATATTTTTTCAAATTGGAGCACCTTTTGCAACGCATTTCAGAGTACTAAACTGGGGAGTCCTACACACATGTCCTAACCTCCATAACAGACAATTTCACGCAACCGAGAGGAAATCGATGTGAAGTCACTCATTATCAAGAATTTTCATAGAACCAAACTATTCCCTATAGTGCACACCATCATAATCATAAAACAATTCAAAGCACACTGAGCAAGATCATGCTAGGTACAATTGTGATTGGAACCCCTAAAATTTTCAATTTCATAAAACAATTCAAAACACATCTCAATATTGGTTGCACTCCTTGTAGCTCTCATGCGTGAAGAGGAACCCCGCAATTTCCTCCAACCTTTCAACGACCCAAGGTGGCGTGCTGCCATGACTAAGGAGATTTTGGCCCTCGAGGCGAATGGCACATGGGCTTTGGTTCATCTTCCACCTAGTAAACGAGTTATCCTGTCAAAGTGGTTGTACAAAATCAAGTACTACCCTGACTGCAGCATCGAGCACTTTAAAGCGTGTTTGGTCGCTAAGGGTTATACGCATATCGAAGGCTTGGAATTTCATGATACATTTCCTCTGTTGCTAAACTGGTCATGGTTCGGTATCTTATTGTCGTGGTAGTAAGCAAAGGTTGGCATCTAAACCAACTCGACGTCAATAATGCCTTTCTCCATGGAGACCTTGATGAAGAAGTTTATATGGAAATTCCACATGGATTTCAACAACCAGGAGACACACGAGTTTATCGCCTTCGCAAGTCCCTCTACGACCTTGAATAGGCCTCTCCAAATTATATCAGAGATTCACTACTACTCTGGTGGAGTTTGGAATCGTTCGTCTCCTACGGATGTTGCTTTATTTATCTATCATTGGGGATCACATTTGTGACCGCACTCATATACGTGGACGATGTGTTGTTAGCTGGGAATAATCTACCTTTCATTTCCCTGGTCAAGCATTTCCTTGATGACCGTTTCAGTATCAAGGATCTTGGGCCCTTAAGTTATTTTCTTCGCATCGAGGTTGCTCGGATAGCCACTGGCGCTGTGCTTAGTTAGCGCAAGTATACTCTTGATATTTTGGAGGACGCTGGTGTTTAGGTTTCGCGCTCGAGTGCATTCCCTGTTAAGCAGAACCACCAGCTCACTCGTCCCTCTGAGGAGATCTTATCTGATCCATTGCAGTATCGTCAATTAGTGGGTCTCCTATTATATCTTACCATTACGCGGCCTGAAATTACCTATGTCGTGAAGATTCTTAGCCGTTTTTTTCATGCTCCCAATCATATGCATTTGGATGTTTCTTTCCATGTGCTCAGATATCTTAAGTCTTCTTCTGGCCAGAGTATTTTTCTCCCGGCTGATAATCCTCTCCAACTCATCTCCTACTGCGACGCGAACTAGGGCGGGTGCAGATTACCAGGCGGTCCACCATACGGTATTTCATCACTTTGGGTGGCACCCCTATTTTGTGGTGTACCAAGCAACGTGTTGTTGCTCGCTCAACTGCAGAAGCTGAGTATCGAGCCATGGTCAGTAATATTAGTGAGATCATATCGCTTCGTTGGTTGCTTGGTGAACTTGGTTTCCCACATCATACATCGACTCCTCTGCGTTGTGACAACCAGGCCACTCTCCACATTGCTAATAATTCGGTCTTTCATGAGCGGACCAAACATGTGAAGATGGACTACTACTTTTTCGTTCGTGAATGTGTGCAGGATGGTCATATCCCTCCTATCAATGTCAGCTCCGAGCTCCAGCTTGCTGATCTCTTCACCAAAGGTCTTGGTGCCGATAGGTTTTGCTTTCTTCTCTCCAAGCTACACGTTCGTGACCTTCACGCTCCAGCTTGCGGGGGAGTAACGGACCGAGGCTCACGTGATGACGAGGAGGACGTGACGCTAGGCCCACGTCCATAGCATGCAGCCCATGCAGCCGTATGTCTCGTATTTGATTCGGCCACTTATTCTCACGATGTAACCCTAATTGATATTGATGTAATAGGGCATATAAAGGAGGCTTGTATTATCAAGCCGCTAAATCAATAAGAAATCGGAGTACTCTCCCGTGGATGTATGCATCACACAATATGCGGAAGAACCATGTAAAATCAAGTGTCTCTTTACTTTTCCGCACAATTTTACAACCTGTGTCCTCAATGATGATGTACTTGAAGAGATAAGAGCTTAAAATTATTCAAGGAAGAGGACGCTTCGACGATGATGGGGAGCTGCGAAGCGGCAAACAAAGTTTCTTTGAGGTTTTGGGCAAATGGATTGATTACGTTCCTTGATGGAGCTAGACGGGAAATGATGGAGAGGGAGGCGACGTCTAAAATTGGTGAATGCGGCAGTGTGGTGGGTTCAAGATTGAAGGGATGCGGTGAAACACCGCCGACAATGACATCGAGTGAACAACAGTCAGCTTTGTTCGGAGGCAACGGAGTCGCGGTGGCTTTTGGGAGTTTCGAATCTCCGAATAAATGGATCTGCTGAAAATTGAACAGTTTAGGTTACTGGATTGTTAATGGATCCATGACTCCATGGATTAATTGGATTTGGATCAATTTAAATGGATTTGGATCCAATTTAAATGGATTGAATCCGATCGGATTGGTGGTTTGGATCATTATTGCCACCTCTAATAATAATAATGCAGCAACAGTAGGTAGATATCCTACAGACCTACACCACCAATATCAAATGTCATGCGTCATCTTATCTAATCTTATCCATTCTCCTAACCCTTAATGTCAAACCCTCCACGGAAATAAACCCCACTAAGACCAATTCAATACAATCAATCACTGCATTGCACTTTATACTTTATAGTTTATTGGGTAATTAGCATAAACAGTCACACAACTATTCACTTTGTACAAAACGGTCACTAAACTTCAAATTTTCACGTTTCAGTGAAACATGTTTGGACTAATACCAAATCGGTCAATCCGTCTAGTGGGTACAATCAGCACTCCATGTCATCAAATAAATGAATAAACAAATAACATAACCAACCAGCAAACCCTAACCGAACCAACTCCAAACCAACTCAAGCCAACCCGACCTGGACATATACCTATGAGAATAGAATAGATCCCCAATCAAGACAACAGGCATAAAATCTGTTTCCCCTCTTCTCTAAACCTAATATATTTCCTCTTCTCTAAAGGCTATGATCAGCCATGAGCTCCCTACCTACGTGCAAGTGCCTGGAGAGAGTTGTCTTGCTAACGTCATGGACTGAAGATAATCTGGGTAGAAGGTTCCTCCGTTGTAAGAGAAAATATTTGGTAAGCATGAGCAATTAGTTTGATTTTTGCAGTATTTATGGGCAGCTTTGGTAACCATCCTCCCCTTTTTCATCTTACCTAGAAACATCCCCACCATTGCGATTTCTTTGAGTGGGTAGATCCTCTTGTTGAAGTTAGGGCAAGAATTTTCATCAATGGGATTTTGAGGAAGATTAACAACATGGAGAGAAAAGCAAGGGAAGAGAGTCAGCTGGAGTGCAACTCACAGCAGAGTGCCACTGCTTCTTTTACATCTACTGCACGAAACGATCTCCAACCGATAATGGGCAACCGAAATGAAGATCTCCTTGCCCGGATGATGAATTTAATTTACGTAGTAATTTTTGTGAGTGTAGGAATCGTCGTTGGCAGATATTTGTAAGATGAAATGGATTATCTTTGTTGAATTTGTGGTTGTAAACCCTGTGTTTGGATCTGTAATTCGTAATGGCAATGATTGTGTTGTGTTTCAACCATGATAGTCGATGGTGACATATCTTTCACGTCGGTAACAAAACGGTCATAGAACAATTCACTTATTATTGGAAAGGTCACGAGGATTTAACAATTGTAACAAAATGGTCACACAACTATCGTGCATCAAAATTGGGCGAGTAAGCCTCAACAAACAATATTTGGAACTGTAATCAAACAATTATAGACCTGCTGGAATCGAACAATTATAGACCTGCAATGAAGTACAATTTGGCCACATCAAAACCAACAACTCCCTTTAAACATTCAGCTCCACAAAATGGATTGTGTCATGATGATAGTTCCATCAAGCAATCGACATGTTCAAAAGTATATGGTTAGACATGCATGTCACTACAAAATGTTGATTGTCTACTACTAAATTATCTTATGCCTGGAGTTGCCCGTCATCCTAATCATCTACTTACTGTCTCTGTCCCTACCTCTACCCTACCCCTGCCCCCTACCCCTTTTAACAACGACCTTGGTTCTGTAGGGGCAGGAGGGTATCTCCCCTTCATTGGTCTAAGATGATGGTGGAAGTGATGGAGTAGGCATGAAGGTGGATATGTCGGCTCCATCGACAGGTTGAGAAGATGATCCGCCATGTTGAGGAGATGCAGCTACTGAAGATGCTCCACCATGTAGAGGAGATGGAGCTGCCATAGGTGGTTCCTCATTACCTTCACGATTCTGTAAGCATACATAAAGAAACAATATAGAATATAACAAGTCAGATATAATGCATAAGCAGCGCTCGCTTGTGCGTGACTACGCGCGGGGCGGCCACAAAACGCTTCACTTATTCATTAAGCGGTGCACAAAGTGTTATATAATACAAGGTAAGGTTTTTAATCTTATCACCGGCCTTTTCTTTTCACAATGATTATATAATTACATATATACAACTACAATAATATATATATAATACGTACGTGTACAGACAAATACATACAAGGATATACATAAGTGAATTAACCAATAATTATCATCTAGAGGAGTAATTTTCATTTTGGTTTGATGAGATTATTTTGTTAGTAATTACTTATGTGTTTTGCACGCCTATTTAGTTAAATATTATATGAGTATATAACGGTACTAAATTACTACATATAGATAGTTTTATACATTATTATGACTAGATAGAGTCATATAACAATAATGAAATCATCAATTAAATTGCCTAAAATATGTGTTCCACGTGTGGTACACATTTTATACATGTTTAATATGTGGTACATCAAATATAAGAGATTGTTAAATGTTAATTAATTCATCATATTGTTTGTTAAGTTATTAATTATTTAAATTTAATTGAAAAGTATTGCAAAACAACAATTTCATCGAACATTTATTAAAAACGACTATTTTTGCTTCCAACGCTTAAGCGTGCCAAAGCGAGCACGACGCTAGGGACTGCCTCAACGACTGCCTTACGCCTAGCACTTTCTTGAACCTTGTGCATAATTGGACTTTAATCTAAATCTAGAGCTTGCCTATCATTTAGCAAGCAAACATCAGCAAGCAAAGCATGTAAAATGTGGTACAAAAGCACACAATCAGGTTTAGAATTATACCTTGTTGTGAAATCGACTGTTGTGTCCCTTTTCTCCGCATATTATGCATGTTATGGCAATTGCACTCTTTGACATTGCTTTGTACTATCTTCCTTGCTTGTCTTTCTTTGTTTTCTCCAATTCCCATGCTTCTTTGCGTCTCTTTGTTTGTCTAGAACCCCTTTTCTTCTCTGGAAATTTCGGTGACTGAAGTTTAAGAAAATCCTCATGAATCCACTGGTTGGAATCATTGAGAGGGCTGATTGGAAAAGAGTATGACCTCTTGCAAGCCTCGACACGATAGCAATCAGCCATGTACAGTTCTGACTCCTCCTTGTTCATCTTCATGCAGGCAATTGCATGTTGGCAATGGATGCCACTTAACTGCCACCTACCACACGCGCATGTTCGGTTCCTCAGATCCACCACATACCTTCCTCTGTACGACTCCACCTGGTACTCCATGTTCCCATTGAAGGTTGGGAAGCAAATGGAAGCCCACTGTCTGTACGTGTTCAATTTCATTATAGGCTTAGGACAAACACTGGTCCCATTCGCCTCGAGTCACTCCATTTGCCTCCTTCTAACAACTAATCTCTTCATCACTTTTTCAAAGATGTCTTTCAAGAACGACAGAATTGGCATGCCTCATGACTTGAGGATGTACTTGTTGAAGTTCTCGCAATGATTGTTAACACCCATGTAAGTTTGTTCGAAGTTCTGTAGAATGCCTTGCATCACTGTGTTCGGTCCCTTTCCAGGAGCCATTGATGGGGCGTTTCATCCCCAATCATATATCACTTGCCAACAGTGCTCAACTACTCCATTGTTGCCAAATGTTCAGCCAAATAGGTTGCACTGGCAGCTCTATAGAAGAGATCCCGCAGCCTCTTCGACCTGCTAAACATCCCACTAAAGTTGACAAACATATGTCTTACACAGAATCGATGCTCAACATTAGTGTACATGGAGTTCATCACATACATAAGACCCTACAAGGATAATATAGTAGAAAGTAAGAAACAACCATGTTCTAATAATACCCTACTAATTCATAGAATGTGCAAAATGCATTAGAACCTACTAATTTGTATCAGACCCTACTGAAGTGCATCAAATCCTAATTAATTCAACTAATTCATGGTATGTGCAAAATTCATTGTAAACCCCATAATAGGTAAGATAAAAAATAATTACCTTTTGTCGGTCAGACATGAAAGTCCAGTCTGATGATTGGTTTATGTCCAAGTCTTCTCCCAAATGTGCCATGAACCATTCCCATGTGTCGTGACACTCCTTCTAGACTATTGCCCATGCAACTGGGTATATACAGTCATCCTCATCGATCCTCACAGTCGAAAGAAGCTGCCATCGGGGCATAGCTTTTAGAAAACAACCATCCACCCCGATCATCTTCCGACAACCAGCTTTGAACCCTTATTTTAGTGGCCCCAGACAGATTTAGATGCTCTCAAATGTTAGTTGCCTATGCTCAATCACCACTGATGTACCAGGATTCCTAACTTCCAACTCCTTCTTATATGCATACAACTTTGCAAACTGGAGGCTGTCTTCACCATGAACCACTTTCAGAGCCAGCTGTTTGGTTCTGTAAGCCTCCATCCGGTTAATCTTCAAGCTTAAATCACTCATGACTTTATTGACGAGATTAGGTATTGACCACAAAGGATCTACCTTAAACCTGGTCAAGTACTTCTTCATAAGAAAAGAGGGTGCAACAGCCCTTAGGTCTTCACCAACACCACAAGTATGCTCAAGATTGGCCGTCCTAATTTGCACAGTATCACAATCCTTCACCTTTGCAGCATACAGTTTGAACCCACATTCGTGTTGGCACACACAAATCACGCGCTTCTTGTCATTAGTTGGAAACCTCACATCCCTTCTTTGAGTCACAGCATGTGACTTGCAAGCATTCTTGAATCATCAAATGATGCAAATAGCTGGCCGATCTTGATCTCAGGAACCTCTATATCCCTTTCAGCCTGAAACACTGGGAGGATAGTGTCTACATTAAAAAATCTTCGTCTTCTTCGCTGCCCCAGCCAGTCTTCTCCAACAACTCAGCCTCACTTGCATAGTCATCCTCCCTCTCTAGTACATCCTCATCTACAACAACTTCATTAACGGTAGGTGCAGGTGGAGGCCCTCTATGACTTGACCCTGTGGATTCCTTGGTCTATCTCCCTCCTCTTTGTAACCTTCGTCGTCCTATTTGAACCGACCCAAAAGACAACTTGATTACTTCCTCCTCCCTTCTCCAACTATGAACCATGTGCGCTGTATCCGGGTTGCCACAAGAGGAATCAATGTGTTTGACAAAGATTTGGATAATTTTGTCAACATAAACGTAACATCCCATCTCTAATACATCACTGTCATTTTCCAACAGTTTCAATCCATTGTGAAAATCGAATCCAGGCATCCTCCAAAAAAATCAGCAAAGGCTGCTCCACCTCAACTATTTTTGCCATCTCCTTCACTTCAATCATTGACAATTTATCAACATCGACATAGTCAATGTAATCCACTTTGCCATTACTGTACCCCATCTCACCTAGGTGACTATACCCATTGGACGGATTTTTGAATGGAATTGGACGAATTGACCGATTTGGTATTCGTCCAAACTCCAAACATGTTTCACCGAATGTAAATTCGAAGTTTAGTGACAGTTTTAGTGAATAGTTGTGTTACCATTTATGCTAATTACCCATAGTTTATACATTTTTTTTTTCTTTTAGGTTGATGATCACAAAATAATAGTGGGTCTAGCCTGCAAGTCGGCCCAAATTACTTATCTGATCTGTTTCGAAATAGTTCCCGAAGGAAGGCCCAACTACTTTCTTGGGCTTTTAAAGGGGGTCTTATTATTTGATTTACCAGGAGGCCTCCAAATTAAAAATGGGCCGAAATGTCCAGCCCACTAAATTGTCCATAAGCCAATCTAGACCAACACCAACAGCACGGACTTCAGACAGATCTTCTATTCATCTTGTCTGCATGCGTTCCGCTGCAGCCGCCCACAGTATCTTATCGTGAATGCCATCCGATTCGTCCACGTGGGCACTAGGTTTTTTTAATTTTTAATTTTTATAAAGGGCACTAGGGTTTTGGGTATCTAGTAATTCCTAATCAGTAATCCCCTTGAGACTCGTCCGCTCCACCTCCTCGAACTGCCCAACAGAAGAAGAAGACCTCCGTCCTCCGCCGTCTCCCTCGTCGAAACATCCTCCTCCACCGTCCTTCATCCAGGCAAGTGACCACCGACCTTCGTTGCATACTCCTCCCTGTTCAAATCCCCAAATTTCTGGACTCCAAAGTGAACAAAACCCTCAGTCAATGTAGGGGAACACTATCAAGGAGCTACGGAAGGATTGCGACGGTCTGCTTCTCTCGTCGTGCCCTTCACCCGCCGGTCATAAATCGCAGGTGGGGTTTCTTTCTTCTTCAGTTACTTTTTGACTTCATTGAATTTCGATTCGTCCGATTGGTTTCCTCTATCTGGGTTTCTTCGTCGATGGATAGCTCTTCGTTGCTTTGATTTGGTCTTAATTTGCGCTCTATGTGTGATGAGGAATCCTTTCCCGAATTCTGCCTTCAGTTCTTGCACACGTTGGTATTCTCAAGTTGGCTAACTTGGCTGATTCCTTTTTGCAGTATTCGTAAATTCTGTGAAATGGCGGCGGAGAGTGGGAAAAGCTTGAAAAGGAGGGATCACCTCTTGGAGATCGAGGCAAAGGCTAGAAGTTGGTGGAATGAGGTAGACGTTTTCAGAGCTGAGCCATGTGAAAAACCTCCCAAGCCCGGGGAGAAGTTCTTTGGCAATTTTCCATTTCCCTACATGAATGGTTATTTGCACCTTGGCCATGCTTTCTCTCTTTCGAAGCTGGAGTTTGCTGCCGCTTATCATAGATTGAGGGGTGCCAATGTGCTTCTTCCGTTTGCTTTCCACTGCACCGGCATGCCCATTAAGGCATCTGCTGATAAGCTTCGCCGTGAAATTCAACAATTCGGTAACCCTCCTGTGTTCCCTGGACCAGCCGCTGAGCCAGAAGAACCAAAAAAACCAGAGCAAGGGGATGAAAATGTATCTGGCCAACCAGATAAATTCAAGGGCAAAAAGTCCAAGGCAGCATCTAAAGCCGGTGGGCAAGTGTTCCAATGGGAGATCATGCGTAGTTTTGGGCTAACTGATGAAGAGATTGCAAAGTTTCAGGATCCATATGAGTGGTTAAGGTTCTTCCCGCCATTGGCTATGGAGGATCTCAAGGCTTTTGGCTTGGGTTGTGATTGGAGGCGCTCCTTCGTTACGACAGATATAAATCCCTACTTCGACTCTTTTGTGCAGTGGCAGATGAGGAAGCTCTATGCTATGGGTAAGATTGTGAAGGACGTTAGATACACAATTTACTCTCCTTTAGATGGCCAGCCTTGTGCAGATCACGACAGGGCATCTGGTGAGGGAGTTCTTCCCCAAGAGTATACCCTCATCAAGATGGAAGTCTTAAGGCCTTTTCCTACGAAGTTGGGACCTTTGGAGGGGAAAAACGTTTTCCTAGCTGCTGCTACTCTGAGGCCAGAGACTATGTATGGGCAAACGAATGCCTGGGTGTTGCCGGATGGTGAATATGGAGCTTTTGAAATTAATGAAACTGATGTGTTTGTCATCACAGCTCGGGCGGCCCTTAACCTAGCATATCAGAACTTCTCTAGAATCCCTCAGAAGCCTACTTGCTTGATGGAGCTGACTGGTTATGACCTGATTGGCCTTCCTTTGAGGTCTCCTCTTTCGGGCAATGAAGTCATATACGCTCTTCCAATGTTGACCATCCTAACAGACAAAGGCACCGGGATCGTCACCAGTGTGCCTAGTGATGCCCCTGATGACTATATGGCTTTGCATGATCTCAAAGCAAAACTGGCTTTCAGGGCCAAATATGGGGTCGAGGATGAGTGGATAATGCCCTTTGAAATTCTGCCAATAATTAACATTCCCGAGTTCGGGGATAAGGCAGCTGAAAAGGTCTGCATTGATCTGAAAATTAAGAGCCAGAACGAGAAGGAGAAGCTTGCTGAAGCTAAACGGCTCACGTACCTCAGAGGGTTTACTGAGGGAACAATGCTTGTTGGAGAATATGCAGGGATGAAAGTCCAAGAAGCAAAACCATTGCTTCGAACCAAACTTATTGAGACAGGCCAAGGAATTTTGTATAGTGAGCCTGAAAAGCGAGTCATGTCAAGATCGGGTGATGAATGCGTTGTGGCACTTACTGATCAATGGTACATAACATATGGAGAAGCAGAATGGAAGAAACTGGCCGAGGAATGCCTGAGCAGTATGAACCTCTATTCTGATGAGACACGCCATGGGTTTGAGCACACTTTGAGCTGGCTGAATCAGTGGGCGTGCTCACGATCATTTGGTCTTGGGACTCGCATTCCGTGGGACAAGGAATTTCTCGTTGAGTCCTTGTCTGACTCCACCATTTACATGGCTTACTATACTGTTTCCCACTTCCTGCATAACGAAGACATGTATGGTACAAACAAGCATCCAATTCAACCTTCGCAAATGACTGATGAAGTTTGGGAGTTCATCCTCTGTGGTGGTCCATACCCCAAATCCTCTGGTATACCAGCAGCAGTACTTGATAAGATGAAGATGGAATTTGACTACTGGTATCCGTTTGACTTGCGAGTCTCAGGCAAGGACCTTATCCAGAACCACTTGACCTTCTCCATATACAACCATGTAGCAATCATGGATAAGAAGCACTGGCCACGTGGATTCAGGTGCAATGGACATATTATGCTCAACTCTGAGAAGATGTCCAAGTCAACTGGCAATTTCAGAACGTTGAAACAGGCGATTGAGGAATTCTCAGCTGATGCAACGAGATTCTCGCTGGCTGATGCTGGAGATGGTGTTGATGATGCTAATTTCGTATTTGAAACCGCCAATTCGGCAATCCTCCGCCTTACCAAGGAGATTGCGTGGATGGAAGAAGTTCTGGCTGAATCATCCTCTCTCAGGGCAGGCCCTCCATCAACTTATGCTGATCGTGTGTTTGAGAATGAGATAAACATTGCGGTCAAGATGACGGAAGAGAGTTACAGTAATTGCATGTTCAGAGAGGCATTGAAGACCGGATTCTATGATCTGCAAACTGCAAGAGATGAGTACAGATTCTCTTGTGGCAGTGGAGGGATGAACTATGACCTGGTTTTCCGATTTATGGATGTGCAGACTCGCCTCATTACTCCAATTTGTCCACACTATGCTGAATATGTACGGAGGGAGCTTCTAAAGAAGGACGGGTTGGCAGTGAAAGCCGGTTGGCCCACTGCAGGTTCTCCTGATCTGAAGTTGAAGGCAGCCAACAAGTACCTGCAGGACTCCATTGTTCTGATGAGGAAGTTGCTCCAGAAGCAACTTTCTGGTCCAAAGAAAGGAAACAAGAAAGATGCAGCACCGGTTACAGCTGCCTCGACTGAGAACAAATTAACAGGGTTAATTTATGTCAACGAAAAGTTTGATGAGCGGAAATCGGAATGTTTGAGGATACTCCAAAGCAAGTTTGATGGCAATACTCGAACTTTTGCACCCGATGGCGAGATATTGCAGGCATTGCAAGCAAGCCCACTTTTCCAGGGTTCGAACTTCAAGCAGTTCCAGAAGCAGTACATGCCATTTGTGAGGTTCAAGAAGGACGAAGCCGTTGCAATAGGGGTTCAGGCATTGGATGTGAGGCTACCTTTTGGAGAGATTGAAGTTCTGAAGGAGAACCTGGAGCTGATCAAGAGACAGCTGGGTCTTGAAGTTGTTGAAATTTTATCAGCCTCAGATCCTAACGACAAGGCTAGAGCTGGCTCCCTTGCCTCTCTCTTGGACCAGAATGCGCCCTCTCCTGGAAGCCCCACGGCCATCTTCTTGACCAGGTCAAAAGAAGCACAACCCCCCATTCAAATTGAATAACGGCAGCTACCTTTTGCTTTTCTTCTTCTTTTTTAATTGCACTTATGGAACTTGAAGTAGTGCTTACTGAAGAGTCTCTTGTCTTCCATATATAGGTAGGTAGCAAACTACCAGAGAGCCGGACGTGGAACAAAGTGATTGCTAGGGCAATGCCGGAAAGAAATACAGAGTAAATGCGTGGGAAGAGCTGATGATAGTTTCGATTTTGATATGTTTTTGAATTTTTTGCTGCTGTTTTGTTCTGAACCTGTACTTTCTTCAACTGTTAACTCATGTTATGCCGTTTCCCCGACTTGTAGTGCAGTGAAATTTCATCTGTGTTCTGCTGCTGCTGGGCTTGTTTGATGATGAAATTTCGTTGGTGCATTTTTGTTCAGTCTTCTTTTCCCTCAATGATTAAGAGGTTTCATGGAAATGGAATGTTAGCATATTACGTTTGAGCTAGCTTCGGTCCAACATTATAGTCCACTGCTTTGCTTATTACTATGTGAAAAATTTGTACTTGCTGAGACAGTTGGATCGGCCGATTACCTTTGTCAATTTTTCATATGACAGACTGAATTTCTTAATTGTACCTTGCGACTTAGCTCTCACGTAAAAAGCCTGAAATTTTCTGAAGAGGACTAGTCATTAATATCTTGCTTGCTAAGATGAGACGACTCTTCGTCTAGGAAGTGGACTCTTGATGTAACTTGGTTAGCTAATTAATCAGCGATCTAGGAGCTGTGGTTCGTTTCATTCTGAGCAGGGCCAGGGAGGTTTTCCGGCTGCAACGGTACCATTGAGCATCATATGCTCGAAGAAAACTTGAGCAGGATGTCACCGAATTCTTTTTTGTCCGGCAACAACAAGAACGCCCGCCATATCCTCCGAGGACGGTGGAGCAACCTGAAACTCTCGGTCGCTGTCTCCCTTGGAATCAGCTTCTGCTGCCTTGTCGTTTACTGCTCCCTCTGCTCTTCCCCTTTCTCGACGACGAAGCTCCTATTGTCGCCGGTGAGCTCCCTTTTGCTTGCACCCGCCATTTCTTTGCGTTTCTTATTTTCAGGGGCAACCCCTCCTCGACCAAACTGGTTTATTCCAAATCGTCATGAAAACGCAGGAGGAAGACCCAGAGCTGGTCAGAGTACTGAGGAGCACAGCATTGGCGACGGCGGGTAGGCGATCGAAATCCACGGTGATCCTGACCATGATAAACAAAGCGTGGGTGGAGCGAGGGTCGATTCTGGACGTTTTTCTGGAAGGGTTTTCGGTCGGCGACGGGACGCAAGAACTGGTGAAGCATTTGGTGATCGTGTCTCTGGACCAGAGGGCCTACGAGCGGTGCCAGGAAATCCACCCGCACTGTTACGCGCTGACCACGCCGGGAGTGAATTTCACAGGCGACGCCACATTCATGACCCAAGAGTACTTGCTCGTCGTGTGGCGCCGCATCGACTTCTTAGGCTCTGTTTTGCGCCTGGGATACAACTTCGTCTCCACGGTAAATTCATGTTATTATGGATTTATTCTTCTCCCTCCTATTTTTTTCCCCCTTACTTTCTGCATAACCTTGAATGGTGATGATTGATGAGTAGAGTCGTCTGATCTCTTGACCCGATTGCTTGACCCACTTATTTAGAGATATTAATTCAGTTGGACTCAATTACTCCATAAGATTTGTTTAAATTGGTTCGATTGAGTCTCATAAGGGTTTTAAGTTGTATCCATGAAACCGTATCGGCGGTTCAATCACGAAATACCAGTATCGGAGGCTAAACCAATATGCGGTATTTATCGGTATAACGGTTGAACTACGGTTAAACCACGATTTTACTATAAAATACCCTACCGCCCACTTTCCCGATACGGTCTCCGGTACGGTTTCATGGACCATGGCTTTAGGTAACCAATTCATACGGAGCGGGAGCGAGAACATGAGCGAGAGTGTTAATTTTAGAAAATAATGGATCCCGAAAATCACATTCCTTCTCCCTTCCGCTTTCTTCTCCCACCAGCAGAGCAAGTGCGCAATAATTGTGACATGCAATCTGAAATTTCTCGGATCCCTTCGTATTTAAGAATTATAATTATTGGGTTAAGAATGATGTGTTATCTGTAAGTGTTTTTTTTTTACAAGGGTAACTTAGGTTTCTTTTATAATTAGGTGTTATTTAATTAAGAGATTCGAATTAGAGATATTGAGATTCAAGATCAATGGTAATATCACTAGACCAATCTTTTATGAGAAATTTTACAATGCTATATAGTATTGGTGCTATAGGTTTTTGCCTTTATGGTACAACTTAAATTGTACATTTACGTTATGGTACAACTTTAGATTGTACCTATACTTATTGTACAAATTCTTTTATGGTACAACTTGAACTTGTACCTTTAAGTGATGGTACAATTTCAAGTTGTAAAGTTGTACCATAACATAATTGTGCAAATTACTTTATGGTACAAGCTAAACTTATACATTTAATGTTATGGTACAACTTTGAATTGTACATTAAAGCAGTACTAATGCTATATAGCATAGTAAAAGTGCTCATCTTTTATTCGCATTGCAACTGCAAGTGTTGAGGAGAGAGCTTTTTACTGCTTTGGTTTACATCAAGAACAAGGTTCGAAATAGAATAGACAACGAGTTCATAAATAATTGTCTAGTAGAATATAGTGAAAGATATTTGTCGAGCTTCGGTGAGTTTTTGTTGTTGTAACTTGTACTAGTAGCGGAAGCTAGAATTTAATTGTACCGAAGGATTTATGGAGAGTACTAAAGTTGCATTGCATGCATGCTATGTGTTGCGCAGGATGCAGATATATTGTGGTTTCGAAACCCATTCCCGCGGTTCCACGAGGACGCCGACTTCCAAGTGTCGTGCGACATGCACCTAGGCGACGACTCCAACCGCGACAACCTTCCCAACACGGGCTTCACCTTCGTCAGATCCAACCCCAGGACGGTCCGCTTCTACAAACACTGGTACCGCTCCAAGGACAGGTTCCCCGGCGAGCACGACCAAGACGTCTTCAACCGGATCAAGTTCGACGACGACGACGCCATCGTCGGGTTGAAGATGAGGTTCCTCGACACCGCCTACTTCGGCGGCTTCTGCGAGCCGGTCAAGGACCTCAACGTCGCCTGCACCATGCATGCTAACTGCTGCGTCGGGCTGGACACCAAGGTGCACGACCTCAGAAACTTGCTCCGGGATTGGAAGCGTTTCTCGGCGTTGCCTCCTGAATCGAGAAACGGGGTTTCGTTTGATTGGACCGGGTATTCTCCACCCTTCAGGTGCAGGTAATATTATGTATATACATATATTACACGTCTGATTTCTTCATCCTTCGAGGGAAAAAACCAACTAGTATATATGTCTATCCTGACTAGTTTGTTGTGTGAAGTTTTATGTCAATTGGCTGAGTAAGTTGTGCCTTTAAGTTCCTTTCCTCTCTCATAATCTTGCCAGGGCTTGATCATGAATTGGGAGCTGCGGAGGAGCAAGCTTGGCAAGAGAAAACTAGATCCAGATCAAGAGGGAACAATTCTCCCAAAAAATTGGCTGAAACAATCCACGCTTGAAAGGACTTACTGTTGTAGTTTCCTTTCTTGTTCTTTGGAAGAATTTAAAATGACACAAAGTACTATAACGGTTAAATGTAAAGTGTAAACCGATTCACTTAATCTCACTGGCTATACATGAGCTCTCGAGAAGTACAACTACTTACAACTATTAAATAGGAGTGAGTGTTTGAGCTTTGAATTCAAGCAAAATGAGGATCATCAGGTCATCAAGTCTAGACATAAAAAGTAGGATTTTTGGCCATTCCAAATGGAGGGCATGATCTTCGGGTCTTCCAGTTACCTAGATCGTCCATATTTCATCAATAACAGCTATAAATGTGCACAATACAAGTTTGATTTTAAGAGACGAAGTCTCTCAGTCTCATTCCCCTTCCTTTTCGGAAGCAGGGCCATTTTTGCTTTGTTGAAATCGCCACCATGCCATAGAAAGTTTGAGGAGAACTTTTGATCTCCTTTTTCCAACTGCGACCTAAGGCAAGTGTACCTGTCATAGAAGCAATATAATGGCAAAGACAATGACTACTAGTAATTAGCAATACTTCCTACTATCTAACCGATTATTTTAGTGATTGGTTTGATTGATAAATATTAACTATTGACTACTAAAGCATAAAATCGACAACACAAATAAACCAAGATAAAATCAAGCAGATAAAGAGTTGTTCAGATTCGAATCACCAGACTAGTTTTCAAGAATCAACCTGACAGAATATATATATGATTTATTATTTCTATACCATAGGTATTTTTAAAAATAGACCTTTTATTAATTTTTATAATTAGCAAATTGACTCTAAAAAATTTCAAATTAATATATAAACATTACAAAAAATTTCTATAATTACTAAAATTATCATAACATGAAAATATCCACCGTACATAATCGAAAATAACCACATCCCAGAGAAATATGATTTTCGGGCCAAACTGTGAACAATCAAAACATTGGGGACTAAGCTATTCATACTGGAATTTGGGGGGTGGGGGGACTGATCTAAATAATTTCCTATTAGTTTTAGCGATGACCTTTATTCCATTGCTAAAGGACTGTAATTCCATGGGGGAACTGATCTAAATAATTTCCTAGTAGTTTTAGCGATGACCTTTATTCCATTGCTAAAGGACTGTAATTCCATCTCTAAAAATCCAGAAATATGCATATATGAAGAAACTCATTCATAGCTCAATCTAAACGTCGGGATTGAGGTCCTTACCTTTACACGAGCCTAAAGGAATTTTTGATGATTCTGGACGTTGACCTCCTTGCTCTAACGTCGTTCAAATCCTCATAACATCATCGTCGAAGCTACGATTCACAAGCACGTGGTTTGGGCTAGTTTGAGTGAAACCAAGCTTGGAGAACGATTGGAGGTCTATATCCTTACGTCTGGGGTACAAAGAAGAGGGCAGAGATTGAGGGTTCAGCGATATTTTGGGAAGAGGCGAATCCGGCTATCAACGTCAATCGTACGTCGAGTGGTGGGGAGCTCGGACAATCGCTCCTTTCTTCCTTCCTTCCTTTCTTCTTCATTTTTTCTTTCTTGATTTCTTTCTTTCTTTCTTCTGCCATTGGGAAAGGAAAAAGGAATGGATGAGGGGTTTGAATTGGGTGGTGGGATTAATGGGCATGGGGGGTTAATGGGAGAGAAGTAGGCTTGGCAACGGGAGAGATCGGGGCCGGGAAGGGTCTATCTGCAACCCGATCGAAATGCTATCGCATTTTCCCGAATCCGCCCCATTAGCACTATCGGGCGCGTTTTGAGGCCCAGGCCCGAAACCAACGGGTAACGGGTTTACGCTTGTCATAGTGGGTTTACCTGCTACAACAAAAAATTGATAAGACCAACAAAATAAAAGACACTACATTTAATTGAACTTGAAAACGGCATAAATTGCATATGAAATCCATAAACCAGGAATCACCAATTCATCATCCACACAAAAGAAAACAAATTCCAAATTGGATTCGAACATCCATGAAGTTAGAAACAAAACAAAAAAAGTTCCAAAATGTTCAATCTTCAACAAACCAAAAAAATGAGCAAATTCAATCAAAATGAGCAATGTCTTCAACAGCAGCAGCCACTAGCCAGCACTCAATAGCAGTTCTCTTCACCCTTCAATCTTCTCAAGCATCACCATCAAGCGAATCAGTAGCATCACAACATCAAGCAATCAGCAGCAACAAGCTAGCAACCACTTTAAATCTTGTCCATGTTCAATCTTCAATGTCCAAGATTGTACGACTCTAGCTACCTTGAAGATCTGTGGCAATTGAAGGTATTGGTTAACTGTTGTTGTAACACCCTACCCTATACGTTTTGCCTAATCATATTGTTCATACAATTGCAGCGGAATTAATCTCGGGTGTTACATTAATTATCAAATTTTACCTAAATAAAATTTCGACATGAATTACTCGCGTAATGGGCTAACAGTTCTTGCAACTGAACCTGCAAAATAATTCATCACAAACATATATACTCACAACCATATGCATTGGCTTTTCTTAGCCATAGTCACACTTTTCATACTTCCTAACTGCATACCATACTTATACATACCATAATCGTCACAACTTACACAGTTACACAACATATACACATATCATTAACTTTCCACACCTGTGGATATCTCACACTACATTCGAAGCTAGTATGCACATGAAAATGTTCTCAAAACATTTTTACAAAAAGGGTGTGGATCACTGGCCAAAATCCCAAGTAGTAGTCCAAGCACCAAATAGTTGAAGACCATACCTCATCCTGGCTTCAACTCTAGCTCCTCTCCCACCTAACACTTATCTACTGCTGCTGCTGATGATCTGCTTACACATAGCATAAGCAGAGAAGAAGAATAAAAGAGGGTCAGCTCATAGCTGAGTGAGATAATCATCGCATAGTGAGTTCATAACAGAGCATACCCCTACTATACATCTAGCAGACAAGCCAAAACACTAGGATCGGACCTCAGCCATCCTCATATCCCAATAAGCAAAAGACTCAACCACTTTGACTTATGCATATGCATCTTATCATGTTTTAATCATAGGCGCCTGGCTACTCCCATGCTAATAACTCTCCCGGGAAACATACCCCACATCCTGTCGGATGTAGTCATACATACCCCAACATCCCGTCGGATGTGGTCATACATACCCCACACCACTATGGGTGTAGTCATACCCCGACACCACTCTGGGTGTGGTCATATCTCGTAAGAATTCTTCAGTCACCACCACATGAGAGGTGTGACTATCATATCATAATAGAGTAATAACATAGGGAGCCCTAATTACTATGTAGTTGACCGTGAGACCACAACACTCATATTTGGTATCCTTATACATGATTCATATCTCATCTTGCTTAATCATAATTCATTACTTGCACATGTACTTGACCAGGCCACCATTGGCTCAACATAGGTAAATCAGGAGTCGCATAATTGCACTTCCTCGGGATAAACCCTCGTGCAAGTCATCCTGCTTAAAACATCATAATATCACCCTGGGAAGTTTATTTCCCCCACTTGTGAATCCAAATACAACCACAATATCACATCATATCAAAACACCTGATCGAACAACCATGAATTCATATCAACGGTTAAGCCACACATGGCAACATGTATGCAATCATCAACATAAACAAGGTCCATATCGGCTAGGGCAAATCAATAATATCATACAACAGTCCAGGGTTCATCATATAACACAAAAGTCCATACACCCCTAATCATGCCATTCTAGTTCACCTAGGTCAATTCTAAGCATCAAAATAATTATCGTGATATGACAAACCCGGTATGCCGTGCTAATCCCTCACCAGTTCTGGTCGTTCAAACACCGGTTCTAGCCTCCCGTACTAAAACATCAATTTCACGAACGAACCCCGAATTAAAATCCGAGACCGTCCTAATATCCCCTGCAGTATCCCCGTCAATATTAGTTCTAGGCTCCGGGTCAAATTCTTGGTAAAAACACATCAACCCTGGCCGGAGCTAAATTCAGCGGTTTGGACCCCGGCCTAAATAATAGCCGAAAATCAGGAATTAGAACTAGGGGATTGATTACCTCGCTGCAGGAAGCTCGTATATGAAATTTGGGCTCAATCCGGCTTCTGAATCCTCCAAACCTCCCAAATCCATCGATCGGGAAAACATAAAATTCTTATCCGAAACTTAGATATAAGCCCGGAGATTGAAGAATTAGGTTCGATAGAAGTGGTATCTGACGATTGTGGAATTTTCCTACATCCAGAACCTTACAAATTACCTTAGCTGAAATCTCCCAAACCTCCCCTGCGCGCTCTGTTTCTCTCGATTACGAAAATGACGATGGGGAGAAAGAATTGGGATGGATATGATATATAAATGGGACAGAAAGAATGGGATGGGAACAAATGGAAAGGCGGTGGATGTATTTAATATACATACAACCGATGCTTTGTTTTTCTTATTTCATTTCCTTTTTCTTTTCACTTTTATTATATATATAGTTAATACGTATACTTATCCGATCGATCGATAATCCGATTTTCGCCGAAATAGTGTCGAAATGCTCGATTTTAAATCGCGAACTTTCTAGCGATCGAAATATGGGTTTTGCCGGAACGGGATGTTACAGTTGTCTACTAACTTAACTACTTAAAGTAATTGTTCATTATTGATAAAACAGACCAGCAACGAACTTACCTTCTTTCTTAAAGTCTTCACAACTTGGATCATCCATTGTCAATGCAGAGAAGCAACTTTCAAAACCTTGAATGTCAGCATTTCCAGCTTCTGCAAAAAAATTAGAGTAGTTAACAAAGTTTTCAATGACCTTCGAGCAAAGCTGACAATAACAAAAAAAAAAACACCTCTTACCTTTGCAAATGTCACTTTGAATCCAGCTACGGGTGCATATGAGTGCCTCAACAGTTTCAAAGTGCATCTTACTTCGGTGAGAATCTAACAACCTACCACCAGGGTTGCAGGCTGACTCAGAGGCCACAGAGGTCACTGGTACAGCAAGCAAATCTCATGTTACCTCTTGCATATTCATCTCCTCTCTGACCGAGTGATTCTTGAACCACCTCTCTGTCGCATACAGCCACAGCCCCACGTTTCCATGACCATCAAATTTAGGGAACTCTATGACCGAAGGCTTGATTCTAAACACCAGTTCATCATCATAATCATACAAGGGGTTGTGGTGTCCATAACCGTTTGAGTCCGTCGGCGGTTGCCGGCGCCCAGGTCCGCCGTGATGTTAGCCAGGTGCGGTCCACTGCTGTTGAGAATAGGGCCAGTAGCCCAAGTTTCTCTAGTAGTCCTCGTCGTGCCCGGGTTTAGTCCTGGACCCTTGTCCCACTTCCAAGACTTGCTGGCCTCGTCCCCGGTCCTCCCAAAGAGTTGGGGGGGGGGGGGGGGGTAACCTGAATCTGGCCCTCGTTGGAGAGCCCCTAGTACCTCCAGAAGTCATGCCCCAACTGCTACATGTCGGCTGCTGACCCGGTTTCTTTCGGACCAGTTCAACCGATTCTCTTTTGACCAGTCAGTGGTCCAGTTGGCAGTCCGGTTCGACCCTAATTCGGGTTCGCGATCCATCCTCGTCCACCCCCTGCGGGCCTAGGGTCCACCCACCAGCCCTCCTAGCTCGGGAAACTCAACTCATCTCCTTCCTTTCCGGGCCTAGTCTATTTAAGATTGGCCCATCCTGCATCCCCATCCACTCTCTCCGTGGCCCAGTCGACCACAGCTCCCCGACGTAATTGACCAGTTTCCCATTGATCTCTTGGGCCATAGGGGATCCCAGCAATCCCAGCCCGCTAAACACCAGTCTCGGCACAACCGTCACGCCCTTGCTCCCTTCTTATGCGTCATGGACCGCCAACGCGGTAGGGCTCTTTGACGCTGTGATGTCGCCCGCCGAGGCCCCAGTCTCGAGCCGCGCAGCCTCCTTCCCCGCCGTCATGTCGTCGCCGCCGAAAATGTCTAGTTTCCCTAGGTCAACACTTCCCTCATCGTTTCCGCTAGGGGCGAGCATATGTTTTCAGACACACTCTTGCCCATCTCCTCGATCGAGGTCCTGTTATGGCCGACCATGGCTTCAATGGCGTCGATCGAGCCCTCAACGTTGTGTCCGCCGTCTTAGTAGCCTTGGTCAGGCTTTCCAATGATGATGCAATCGCATCTTACTTGTTTGTAGTCACGTCCTTATCTATCACGACCTCCTTGTCATGTCGATGTTGCTGCGGTTTATCCGTTGGATTCGTCATTGTTAGAAAATCGGCACACCAACCATGCTCTGATACCACTAAAAGAACACGGATCTAGGTGTGCGATTTGGGGTTTGCGATTGATAAGAGAATTAGAGATTTGGATGAGAAAGAATTGGGAATTGGGTGAGAGAGAAGCTGAGGTCGATAGTTATCAAAATATCCAACATAACATCAAATATCCCGAATAATAATTGACGACAAATAAACCCAAAATAATGAGTTTCTGACACACAGTAACTTCAAATTTTCTTATTACCACTGGAAAAGGTATTTCAGCTCAACCTGTTTTTTGCTCCATGGATTGAAGGTTATTAGAGCTGCCCCGACAATCTCCCACTTTTTTTGCTGAAGATGCTATCTTTTTTGCCAGGGCAACTGTACAGGAAGGGAAAGCATTGAAAAAAATCTTAAAGGATTACGAGAAGGAGTCGGGCCAGCTTGCAAGCTTTGAGAAGTCCGAAGTATCCTTTAGTAAGTACGTGACACCCCATCAGTGGCTCTCGGTCAGTTCTGTGTTGGGGACGAAGCGAGTGGAGAAGCATCATAAGTATCTGGGTTTGGTAACGGAGGTGGGTAGGGCGAGAAAAGAGCTATTTGCCTATCTCAAGGAAAGGGTAAGGAAGAAGCTTACGAGTTGGAAAGAAAGGCATATGTCGGTGGCAGCAAAAGAGGTATTGATCAAGTCGGTGGCTCAAGCACAACTTACTTATATGATGTCGGTATTCAAAATTCCGGAAGGCATAATTGAGGATATTCACAGTATGATTATGCGATTCTAGTGGGGACAAAAGGGGGAGGAAAGTAGAATTCTATGGGTGGCGAGGAACTCTTTAGTTTGCTCGACAAGAGAAGGTGGGATGGGCTTCAGGGACCTTCGTGGTTTTAACGTTGCGCTCCTGGCGAGGCAACTATGGCACCTGCAGCAAAGGCCATCATCTCTTGTAGCATAAATTTTGAAGGAAAAGTACCACCGGCATTCGGAAATTATGGAGGCAGAAGTTGGATATCGACCAAGTTTCATATGGCCTAGTCTTATGGGGGCACAAGAGTTTCTACAGAAAGGGATGCGATGGAGGATAAGGAATGGAGACTCGGTGCGTATCTGGGGTGACAGATGGTTAGCAAGCTCCCCGGGATTTTTTGTCCCGTCGTCATCGATGGGCCTCCCGGTAGATTCAAAAGTCCGAGACCTGATTGATCCTGAGATAGAGAGATGGGACAAAGCTCTTCTTGAGAGTTGTTTCCCTGCGGCAGTTGCTGCGACCATACGGACAATCCCACTCCGAGACTGTAGAGAGCCGGATAAGCTGATATTGGCAAACAACAGTTCAGGATGCTATACGGTTCGGGATGGGTATCGGTTGTGGGTCGAGGAGTTTAAACAGGCGAATGGTATTGAAGTAGTGGGAACGCTGGAAATGTGGAAACAGATATGGGCTCTGAATGTTCCCCCCCCCCCCCCCCCCCCCAAGGTCCGCCATTTTGTGTGGAAGATGGCTCGTAACGTACTGGCTACAGGTGATCACATGAGTACCCGAAGCCAACGAAGAGGCGATGCATGCCCGTTTTGCGACCTACCAGAGACCCAGATTCATTTATTGGGCAATGTGAGTGGACAAGCCGGCTATGGAGACCTACCCATTTGGCGTAGTGGTTTAATATAAGAGGAGCACTGGGATGCATGGATTGGGTTTGGAAGGTGATAAAAGAAGCTTCGCAGCGGGAGACAGAAGAATGGATTGTGTTTCTATGGGCTATATGGAAGGAAAGGAATGCACACCTCTTCAATGGATCAAAGACAGAGGAGACTGAGATTTTTGCTAGAGTTTTTGTTGGGACTTTTAGGGACGACCGGTTCTACCAAATTTCCAACAGTTTTATCTTACCTCGACGAATATCATAGCCAACAAGAATAGAATCCGGAGATTGTGAGACAGGGACGACATGGACGATGGCGTAGACCACCACCGGGGTGGATCAAGATTAATACCGATGCGGGTTTGTGTGAGGGGGGAGTAGGTCTTGGAGTAGTGGCCAGGGACTCGAATGGTAGATTCCTGTTTGCAGCGGCGAGGCGTTCCCGGGGGGCATTTGTGGTGGAAATGGCTGAAGCTTTGCCAGCCGAGCTGGGTTGTCAGCTGGCAATGCAACATAGAGTGGAACGACCAATCCTGGAGATGGACAGTTTACTAGTTACACAACGAATCAACAAAGCGATGACAAATCAGACGGAGGTTGGAGTGGTTTGCCGGAGTGTGAGACGCTTGTTGGCCGAAGCTGAAGGAGGTACGTGGCACCATGTTTATCGAGAAACAAATAATGCAGCACATACGATGGCGACTGTTAGAACAGGATGGGAGGAAACAGTTGTGTGGTTTGATACGCCACCAATAATTCTTTTAGACCAACTTCGTTTGGATGATGTAACAGTTTCACCTCAATAAAAGCTCACAGATTACTATTAAAAAAAAAGCTCAACTACCTATAACTAAAGTACCTGAACCAAATATCTCGAATGTACAAACCACCCATTCAAAAAATTTCCATGAAGTAATCTAATTATCTCAAGAATGCAGCAAGTGCAACAAAACGAAAACTCTGACAACAGTCACATGGGCACAGCACAAGCATATATTAGTACTTAGTACTACTACTGTCAGGCTCCCATGAAACTGTTCCTCTTGTTTCCTTGTTATTTTTCCAGTGCTTCACAAGTCACACCTAGATGGTGATTGAGGACAGAAAACTTGTACAGAAAACAACACAAGCATATAAACATTATCACATCAACTTACGTACATAGTACAAAGTCATTAACAACCCTGATCCCCAGGTTAGTTACTGTTATACAAACAATACCAAATTCCAGTAGCTTTAAATCACAGTCTGCCATGCAAGCATTAATGTTCAGCTAACACCACAGCATACCTAAGCAGCCTAGTTACAGGAGACCTTCATGATTGTGCTCAGTTTATTACGAGTACAGAAACGCTGGGAGTGAAGTCAATTAAGAAAACATGGGCTTGGAAGAGGATGACAGAAGAGAGAGAGCAATTTCTTTTTAATTTCCTCCTTGAAGCTAGCCAGATAGAGATGAAGATGGAGGGAAATGGTTCTCTTTTCATCTGATCTGGAAATGCTTGTACGTGGGATTCTCCTGGATTGTGGCGATCTTGATCCGTGCCCTGCTGCTGCTGCTGTGATCACCAACTTGGCCACACATAATGTCCTGCAACTGCCCTTCCACCACCACTCCTCTCCTGCTTGATCCTTCTTCTGCTGCTGCTGCTGAGGCATGGTGATGGTGATGGGGTTCAGCTGCATTCTTCCTTCTTCGCTCGTTGTGCCCAGCCAAGCGCCTCCTGCAGCTCCTTTTCATGTCGTCGAACTCTGATAGCTCGTGGAATCTGCGATTGCAAAGTTAGAAACTTTCAGATTGGTATAGCTGAACAAGGATGTATGTATCAAATTGTGCTCATGATGAACACACAAGTGAATGAGCTTGTTCTTGAAGTAGTATCAGAACTTTTTCATTGAGATGTATGGTGTTTAGTCCACCAGTGTCAAAAATTGAAAATGAAATAATACTCGGAGAATTTAAATCAGTATAAGATTAAACATTAACGTTTGATTTAACACAGCGAGTTCGATGGATGGGTCCAAACATCAGTACCCACTATATTTTAAACATGGAGGAGGGAGTGAAAGAAGGGTTTTGTGGAGGCATGAACCCTTGAGCTTAACATGCTAACCAAGGTACAGCTCTAATCATATAATAGCAGAGTACATATAGAAAAAACAGGAGTATCACTATTTTAAATTGCATTCTGTCTGTCTAGAAACAGTTTTCTTCTTAAACAAATATTTAATGTTCAAGTGTTTGTGTCCCCCACTAATTGTATCACCAACTTTGTCCCTTTTAGCAGCTTAACAAACTCCATGTTGAAGGGTTTTCAAAGCAGACCCACTTTGTTTTTTTGGTTAGTTGCTCCAACGGCCACCACCCAAATCCAACAACAGAGTCCAGACATTTGAGAATCAGAACTTTCTACACAGAACCAGCAGCGACCCATGAAAAGATCAGCACTTTCAAGAAAAATTACTTAAGGAAAGGGTCGTCTCGTGACAAGACAGCTTCAAAACATGAAGATTATTAAAATAAAATAAAAAATCACCTGCTGCATTGCTGGCAAAACCTCTGCCTCATTCCAGCAACAAGCACAACCTGAGCTTTGGAGTGATACTCACACACCTTATGCCTCCTGTGGTACGGCTTTGCATCAACAAGATCAGTCGTACAGTTCTCAGCCTGGCAGCACCTCATCCCACCGCCACCGCCGCCGCCGCTAGGCGCCTTTCTTCCTCCCCGGCAGCTGGCAGAGGCAGAGATGACCAGTTTCGTTTTCTTGCTAGCTTCAGAATCATGTTCCAGATAGTAACCCACATGCTGATACTCACCATCGTCGTCAGACGACCCGACATCGCCGGTCAATTCCTTCTTCACCGACCTCCCAAGAACTAGCCTCTGCTTCCCTTTCCCTTCCATAACTTTGTAATGTCCTTCTAAGCAGTGAGGTGGAAAAAGGGTGGGCTAAAGATGGAGACTTTGGTACAATTAAAGAGGTGGGTAAGGAGTGAGATTGTGAAAATGAGAAAGGGGAAGAAAGATACTTTGTGGTGTGGAAAATGATGGGGAGCCAAAAGGCGAAAGGCAGGCAGACACGGTGAAAAATTAGAGCTGAAGGAGAAGGAGAAGAAGGCAGAATAAGCGAGACAGGGAAATAAGAGGACCACAGTAGCTACGCTGTTCTTCCTCCATGGTTTTATTACCTGACAAGGGGAGTAGGGGCCTGATCTTTTGTTTTGATGTGAGCAATCGAAAAGAGTACAGAGCGATCAAAGCTTGTGGTGAAGGCCAAAACCCCATCGGCCCCAGAAGAAACCTGAAAGGAAAAAGTGAAAAAGAAGCAAGTTAAAAGGAAAACAGAGCCAGGAAGAATTTAGAGCAAAAGAGGCAGAGGCAGGGAGATGCACTCATGGTGATTAGGTAAATATGGGTAATCTTTTGTAAGGGTATCGGGCGTAAAAGTGTGTCATAATCAATGGGGATTCAAAATTTGCAATAATACTGTCTATAGCCAATAATAATAATTATTATTATTATTATTAGTTATATTAATTGGCGAATTTGCTCAAATGGGTCTAGTGAAATATGGGAAGGCGCACTATACACTTTTTTACGATTTTTTTTTTTACATAGACAAACGAAAATCGTTCAGTCATATAGTCAGAGTACAGAGAGCAACCACACGCGAAAGTCAACAAGTAGTCGAACTTCCGATGAAAGGGCTTGTTTTGCCACAAGATGGGCGGCCCTGTTAAACCTGCGATTAGCATAGGAACAAGAGCAAAACTCAAAACCCTTTGCGAGCTGCTGAACGTCCTCAAGGATAGGTCCTCCCAACGTGTGACGACGTTCACGGCCCAACACCCGACGAACCACCATTAGCGCGTCACCATAGAATTTTACATGCAAAAACCCATGAGTCAGACACCAATTCATTGCATCTCGCAAGCCTAAAAGTTCCACAAGAAAAGGGTCTTGGATACCCTCATAGTACTTACCGAACGCCATCAACAGGTTGTCGTTAAGATCAAAACCTGCAAATCCTATGCTACCACCACGAGCACGCTTGATCGCTCCATCGACACGAACGGTAATGGCAGAATAGGAACCTCGCCCAGCAGTCCCTGGCCGGCAGTGCAGCGTTCCCGACATAGCCACTACGTTTGCCTGCGTCCCGATGCGCCGGTCTGGTTCGCTCTTTGTATCGGCTGAGAAGTTGTGCTAGCAGCCCGCCACTCCTCAACTTGGTTCCGATACTGCCTGAGTAAAGCAGGAGCTAGGTATTGAATACCCCCATGCACAGCCTAGCATCTCGCCTTCCAAATCCGCCAGCATAAGAACACAATGTCAGAAACCTGCAACTTAGATAAATGCAATGAGAAGAAGAGTTCCTTCCAGGCCTCCTCCGGGTTCAGAGCTTCTAGGCGCGACCGGATCTGCTCAAAACCCGCCATGTGCCATAACTCGCGCACCACCCTACATTGGAAGAAGCAATGGGCGAATGTCTCTGGCCCTTCTGAACACACCGGGCAGGTGGGGGAATCTACAAGTTTCTTGAATAAGAGCACTGTTTGCAGTGGAAGGAAGCACCTCGCCACTCTCCAAAAGAAAACCTTAAGCTTCGGGGGCACCGACAAATTCCACAGGAGGTTCCAGAACCTGCACTCAAAAGGAAGAGCTACCGGAGGATGGAGAGCATTCAATTCATTAGTTAGTACATGGTACCCAGTCTTCACCGAATACTCCCCTGAGGTTGAGTAATGCCAGACCATTCGGTCATCCGACGGATGAATGCCCAAGGGTATGCTGAGGATAGCTTGGACAGATTCCGGCTCAAACAGGCTGTGAAGGAGCTCTGTTTTGCACGTCCTCGACTCGCCGCAAATCAGTTCAGCCACTTTCCTTGGGGCAGCTGTCACTCCGTGCAGAAGCACAGGCGAGGAAGGCGGAGTAGTGGGTAGCCAGACATCTTCTAACACTCGGACTAATGTTCCTGACCCGATCTGCCACGCAGCCCACAAACGAGTAAATCCTGCCCTTCCAAGATCCTTTGCCACGCCCAGGAGGGACGGGAACCCTTGCCAGCTGCTAGGAATTGAGAATGAGGATGATAGCGGGCCTTGTACACCTGACTTAGGGTGTTGTCCGGGTTCGTGAGGAGGCGCCACGCCTGATTGGCCAGGAAGGCGACGCTGAATCGATCGAAATCACGAAATCCCAGGCCTCCTTCAAACTTGCTTTGGCAAGCTGCAGTCCATGAGAGCCATCTAATGCCATTCTCCTTGTCTTGGCCTGCCCACCAGAATCTTGCCAACAGGCTATTGCATCGCCGACAGGTGGCAGCGGGGAGCCGAAAAGCCGACATCGTGTACACAGGACCTGCAGCCCCCACCGCCTTAATGACCACCTCTTTCCCTGCAAGAGACAAAGATTTTGCTTTCCAACTTCGTATTCTGGCCGCCAAGGCCTCTTCCACGAATTGAAATGTAAGAGTCTTAGAACGATGAACTTGAGACGGCAGCCCAAGATATTTGTCACCTACACCCATCTTAGCAACTCCCAGGAAATCAGTGAGCTCATTAAATTCCAACTCAGTAACATTACTACTAGCACACATAGAGGACTTGTGCAAGTTAACTTTTTGACCACTCATAGTTTCATAATCAGAAAACATATGAAGAAGGTTAGCACATTCCAGACGGGAAGCACGAAGAAAAATATATGTGTCATCCGCGAAAAGAAGGTGTGAAGTGGTGGGTGCCCTCCTATGCACACGCAAGACATGTAATGTGGAGGTTGATATCTCGGAGAGAATCCGAGCAGAGAAGGCTTCAGAATAGAGAGCAAACAACAGGGGGGGAAAGAGGATCACCTTGCCGGATTCCTCGCTGTGGTTGGAAGTAGCCGTACTCAACGCCGTTCATGAGGACTGAAAAGTGCACTGTGGTGATGCAGGAATGGATCCACTTGAGCCAGGTGCGAGAGAATCCCATCGCCTCCAGGACAGCAAGCAAAAAGTTCCACTCAACACGGTCGTACGCCTTTTCCATGTCAAGCTTGAGTGCCATCCACTTATCCTTCCCCTGCGTTTTCGTTTTAAGGAACTGCATAATTTCTTGGCCAATCAAAATGTTATCAGTAATAGAACGACCTTTAACAAATCCATTTTGGTACGAACTCACAATGTTAGGAAAAATAGAACTCAATCGGCCAGCAAGGATTTTAGCAATTATTTTATACAAAACCTGACACAGGCTGATAGGCCGCATTTGCTTCATCGTATCCGCATGAGGCACCTTAGGGATCAAGGCAATCCATGTGTGACTGATGCTCTGGAGAAGACGTCCTGTGTTGAAGAAGGACATGACTGCCTCGCAAACGTCACACTCAATCTCAGGCCAAAACCTCTGGTAGAAAGCTCCTGTAAATCCATCTGATCCGGGTGCTTGAGTCTTGCCAATGGCGAACACAGCCTTGCGGATCTCCTCGTACGTCACCGGTGTTGTGAGGAATCTGTTTGCCTCTGTATCGACAACATGAGGTAGCTGGAGTTGTTCAACATACTCGCTTGGATCACTGCCGGTGGAGGCGGAAAGCACTTTGTAGTATTCCACTGCAATCACACCCTTCTCATCCTCACTTGAGTGACGCACTCCTTGCTCATCTTCCAGGGCGAGAATGGAATTTGTTCTTCGTCTTTATTGTGTAGTAAGATGGAAGAAATGGAAATTCGCATCCCCAGTCCGCAGCCAACGAACCCGGGAATTTTGCATCCAATAACGCTCTTCTTCCTTAAAGGTTGCCCCTAACTGTACTTCCAACTCTTTAATGTATTCCCATTGCACACTTGGAGCCTCCTTGGCCAAGTCAATGCTCTCCTTCAGACCCTTAATATGCCGAGCTGAATTCGACGTTCCCTTACGAGCCCAATCCACTAGGTCGTGCCGCAAGTTCTTCAGTCGAGATTGAAGCTTGAATTGCAAAGTTCCCCTAACTTCCTTGGACCAAGCCTGCTGGAATATATCTGGCACTTCTGGATTTGTGTCCCATCTCATATCATAATGGAACCGTCTCCCGCTGCGGGCTGCTGGTTTCGCAAATTGCAGCAACATCATCCTGCAATCAGAGCCGAGATCGGTTAAATGTCGCACCTGCAAGTCAGGCCACGAAGACAAAGCAAGGGGGTTAGCCAAACATCTGTCAAGCTGTTCCAAGATATGTCGTGCTCCTGATTGCCGATTGGACCAAGTGAAAGGAACACCTACACACCCCAAATCAGAGAAGTTAGTCGCAAGCAAGAAATTATGGAGCTGATCGAACGTAGCCGGGGGGGTGTGGACGCCCTCCCTGTTTTTTGGCCGACGTGAGCAAGCAATTGAAATCTCCCAACACAAACGTAGGCAAATCACACAACGAGACAAACAAACTGATTTCATTAAGTTGATCCACCCTAATATTTATAGCACAACTAAGGTGGACAAAGACAACAGCAAACCTATCTAGAATTGGATGCAAACATTCAACAATTAGATAGGAGGGATTAGGAGATGACACTGTACAGGTAACCAGGTCCGGCCAGGCTACTGCCAAATCCCCCCCCCCCCCCCTCCCTCTACTTCGACCCTGAAAAGCTTGAAAATGCCTAAAACCTAGACTCTTAAGCTGACCCTCAACAAATTCATCATCCCGCTTCGTTTCGCTCAGAAGGATGAGGAAGGGCAGGTGGCGATGGAGGGCGTCCCTTAGCGAGGGAATTGTCAGGAGGGATCCCAGGCCCCGAAAATTCCACGCCAGGACACTCATTTGTCTTCCGGGGACCAATCCGGGCTGGTCACCTCCACCCTCAACTGCCCTGCATCCGGGCTGCCAGTAGTCTTGTCCTCTGTCCGCGGATGCCTTGCCACTGGTTCAGCAAGCTTCTCCAATTACCCTTCCTTTGGGATCAAACCATCTGAAGCAGGAGGGGTGATGGTGTACGTCGCGGGGCTCAACTGAGCAGAGCTTCCTTCACTAGCAGTGATGAGAAGGTTCTTCATTCGAGCATTCACCACTAACTCTCCCGCTTGATGCGAGGACACACCCCAAATACCGGCACTTTCCTTCACCTGATCTAGGGACCGAGACCAGGTGAACTTCCTCTTTTGGGCCAGAGTCTGCTCGTTCAACCTCGGACCCTTATCCCGGCTCACTGTGAATCTCCCATACCGGGGGGGGGGGGGGTATGATTGCCAAGCTCCTCCTTCTTCGGGCATCGGTGGCCAGGGTGACCAATGATCCCACAAAGGTAGCAAAATTGCGGTAATTGCTCATACTTCACCTGGGTCTTGAAAGCCCCTTTGCCTGAAGTTTCATGTTCCGCAGGGATTTCATCGGGCAGAGGGGCAGTTACATCCAACGCAACCTTGACCCGGATGAAGATTTTCCCGGACACCTCAGATTGGTGAATAGTCGTTGGCTCATCCGGGCCAAGCGACGTCCCCAGCAAATACCCCAGCCTCTCTGTGCAACACGCATAGGGAACGCCCCAAAGTTGGAGCGTGAGTGGAACTCTGAGCAAGGATTCCGCTATGACAGCAGACGGAGTTGTCCAAGGAAACCAAGTGAATTAAGTACTTGGGTTGGAACCATGGAGAATTTTGACGGATGCGCTTGAGGTCCTTGCCAGAGGAGAAGATCACCTGGAGGAGTTCCCAGTCCAGCGGTACGAAGGAAACCTCGCAGGAGCAATTCCAAATCCGCAGCAAATCGACCTTGAGGGCATGGAGGGCGGGGCGAGGTTCGCAGATGCGGCCGACTTTTTTACGATTTATTATAAAATAATTTATTTTTCTTAATCCACATTTTCTATCAGTAGATTGGGGAAGTTTCCCTTTCGTTGGGACTTATGAAAATTTGTTTTTCTTCTTTTCTCATATATGACTTTTTTTTTCTTAACCCATATTTTTCTCAACTGTCAATTAGACAAGCTTCTCATTCCATTAGGACTTGCATTGAGGTTTTTTTTCCTTCTCCCACAGTTTTCCTGTTGTCGATTAGTTTTTCGCTAGAACTTATATTAAATGTTTTTTTCTTCTTCTTCACGCGTTTTTTTCTATCCTAACACCCCAACCCCCCCCCCCCCCCCCCCCCCCCCCCCCCGCGCGCGCGGATATCTTTGCTTCGGAACAAAAACAATATTTATAAAAGGTAGGTGTCATGGATTCTGATGTTTGTGAGAACAACTAGATTTAGTATCTCTATCAACGGTAGATTGAGTGGATTTTTTTGGCACAATGAAGGTCCATCAAGGTGACCCATTGTCGCCATACCTATTTGCCATAACAATGGAGGGGTTGTCCTCATTGCTCAATTTGGAGACAGAATTAGGTCCACTCTCATTTCATCCTCAACTTGGAAGTTGTGATTGTTAGAGTTGTGTTTGTTGAATAAATGTATTGTGCACAATACAATGTTTGGAAGTGTCCAAGTGTAAAACAATGTATGCATTATTTTAGGTAGGTCCCACCAACAATCACAAAAAATGATGCATTATACAATCGCAACTAAAAGTTGAGATTGTTGTGATTGCTGCTTTTAGATTTGTGTCAACTTTTCTTTTCATTTATATCTCTAATAGTTATTATCTTATACTAAAAGTTGAGGGTAAATATGACATTTTCCCATAAAAGTAATTTTATGTAAATCAATGCATAAAGTAGAATGTCAACAACCAAACAATGTATTGTTAAAACGCATCAATTGTATCAATACATGCATTTATATTGTGGTAATTCATTACAATACAACGATTTAACATTCGCAACTTCCAAACAACTCCTAAGAAAATTTCCTTAACCCTTATATGATTTACTGACTTTTACAATAGGGTCAGTTCAAGCTACCACTGATTTCATCTGTACTTATGGGAATCAGGAAAAAATCCAAAAGTACCACTGTTTGAAAAAAATTCCAAAAATACCACCCAACCCCAAAAAATTTCAAAAATACCACCTCTTTCAAAAACCGCCACCCCACCCTACGGTTTACACGAAAACCGCTGGGCGGGGGCGCGGTTTTCTATGCAACCGCTGGGCTAAGGGGTGGTTATAAAAACTGCTAGGTGGGGCGGCGGTTTTGGGCCAAACCGCCACCCCACCCAGCGGTTTGGTCCAATTTTTTTTTTCGATCAACTCCTAACTTCGGCCGAAACTTCAAACGAACGTAACTTTGCACTCCGGTATCCGATCATATCGATTTTTTTTCATTTCGCATACCTTTTCGAGATCTTGCAAGCCTCAAACTGCCGCCGCCTTCGTCTCTAAAAAACGTCATTTGCTACCCCGAACGAGCCTTTTTTTATTTCGTCAAACTTTGGGCGGCCATAACTTTGTGCTCCAAAATCCGAACGTCATGATTTTTTTTTTTATTACACATAACTTTTCAAGATCTACAAATTTTAAGATAATCGTAATTTCGAGATGTACATGGATTTTTGAAAAGTAAAGGTGAAGTTATTCCCAAGGTCCCGTATATCCACAACTAATTCCTATTTTGAAAATTTCATCCTAGTAAAAGTTGTAGATCTTGAAAAGTTATGCGAAATAGAAAAAAAAATCGCTACGATCGGATATCCGAGTGTAAAGTTACGTTCGTTTGAAGTTTCGGCCGAAGTTAGGAGTTGATCGAAAAAAAATTGGGCCAAACCGCTGGGTGGGGTGGCGGTTTGGCCCAAAACCGCCGCCCCACCCAGCGATTTTTATAACCGCCCCTTAGCCCAGCGGTTTGCATAGAAAACCGCGCCCCCGCCCAGCGTTTTTCGTGCAAACCGCAAGGTGGGGTGGCGGTTTTTAAAAAAGGATGGTATTTTTGGAATTTTTTGGGATTTGGTGGTATTATTGGAATTCTTTTTTTAAAAAGTGATATTTCTGAAAAAAGTCATTCAATTTTGGACTCAAGTGTTTGTATTCTCAAATAAAATACTCAAGCAAATTCACAAAGTGTGTGCAGATTTCTTATGGGACGAAGATGAGTCTGGTAAAGGTAGGATGGGCACTACATCAAATTCTTAAACTTCGAACTTTGATGCAGTCTTATATGAGAAGGTGTGAGTAGGGATGGCAACCAAACCCGAACCCATGGGTACCTACCCGACCCAACCCGGTCAATGCGGGTAAAATTCGTGTTGATGGGTTTTGGGTCGGGTTTGGGTATAAACCCGTTCACTATTCACCGGGTTGGGTTGGGTTTGGGTTTAGGTAAACCCGACCCGTGGGTACCCGCCCACACATATAATTAATTTTCTCGGTATATTTAATATTTTAAACAACTAATCTTATTTATGTTTGTGGAGACATGTCTAATTTTTTCTTTCTAATTGTGTAGAATGAAGTTTGTGTTATCGAGTGGAGAGTGAAGAAACTTAATTGAAAGGAAGAAGCCTTCAATTAATATGTTATTTATGGATAATTTATGATTTACTTCAATTTTCTTGAGTTTTCTAGATTGGTGTTGAACAATTTGTATAGTTAATTTGTGATTTGCTTGAATTTTCTAGAATGGTGTTTTAAATATGGATAATTTGTATTGAGAGATTGATATTTGACTTTAATTTTGATAGGAACTTGTTATTGTAAATTTTTTACGACAAAAACCCGTGGGTACCCATGAACCCGCGGATACCCAGCGGGTTGGGTTGGGTTTGAGTTTTTCAAACCCAGTGGGTTTTACCCCGGGTTTTTTTCACGGATAAACCCATGGGTTTGGGTTTGGCAAAACCCGACCCAACCCGACCCATTGCTATCCCTGGGTGTGAGGAAGATGTGTTGTGGAAGGGAAACTTATGCAGTGCTACACTGTGAGGAAAGTCTGAAAAACACTAAAAAACACAATGTGGTGGCTTGGCCACATTTAAACTGGAACAAGTACAATATCCCTAGACTAGGGTTGTAGTTTGGCTGTGTTAGTGTTGTGATATATGATCAACGATTGAATATTTTCCAACAATTCGAGTTATTGGGATCAACTGGTTTTTGATCCCATTTGTTAAGCACATGGTATTCTTGTCTTCAGACCTGTGCAAACTTCAAGCCCTTGTGAGTGGCTTTCGTTTGAAGGTGCAGACTTGCTCATGGTACTATCATGAACTAGTTGATCCCAATAACTTGAGTTGTTTGGAAAAGGTTCTGTTGGATCTTATATCACTCTCTAACACACCCTCACCATATTTTGTGTTTTAATCAACTATTAATATTGGAAGTCGTGGAGATTCGAACACACGACCACTTGGCCAAACCGGCTCTGATATCATATCATGAACCAGTTGATCCCAATAACTCGAGTTGTTGGGAGAAAGTTTTGTTGGATCTTATACCACTCTCTAACCGGTACAACCCAAGTGCGAAAGTGTTAGGGTGCTGCTATCGCAATACTTGATGGGGATTGGCTTCTTCAATGTAGAAATACAAGTGAATTCAGCAATAATGGATCTTGAGTCTTTTCTCATGGTGAACTGTAAAATGAAGTTTGAAATATTTGTTTAGAGTTGTTAGTTGGTGGTTTTTGGTTGGTTTCTGCTGCAGATAATTGAAGTTCAAAATATCCAAACACCAAACTGGTATTACAAGATATATACACCACATAAAAAAAACTAATAACATAAGCTATACAAACCAGATAATAAAGTGTACAAAATAATAAGAGATGGTACACAAATGAGAATATAAAAGTGCACAAACCAATAACACAAACTATACAAGTCAAACGATAAACATATACAATTCAACAATATAAAAGTCTCATGTTACTACTAATTAAATCATAAGATTTGAAATAACAAAATAAGATAAAAGATAAACAAAATTTTGGGATATCAAAATACTCATATGACCACATACAATCACATTTTGAAATAATTGATACAATTTTTATTTAATAATGGATACTAAACTACTAAGAAGCTGACTAACCGTGACGTTACATAATTTACACACATGGTAAATTATAAAGATAGTTTTTTTCTCGAGAAATGTCAAGATAAAACAATCTAAGACAAGACTCTGGGGATTCTTGTAAATAACGTTGATTTCGAGGTTACTCAACCACATGTATGTTTTTATTTGTCAAATTCGCTCTTCAGTTTTGAATACTTGCCTCTTAGGTCCCTCTCACTGCATGTTGCACTTCTCTCCCTCCTCCATTTGCTTCCCCTCTATAACTTCTCTCGCTTGATGACTCCTTGAAGATTTACTTTCATGCCTCTGTCTGCAACGACGATTGTTGCTCATTAGGTCTAGTTTTTTGTGACTCAAACGAGCACTTTAGTTTGAATCCAATGATTCTAGATTAATTGCAACCTCCGATTCTCTGGGATAAATTACACAAATATTGTTTTTTTTTAATTTACCACCAGTATGGCGGATTAGAAAGTATTGACACAAATATTGTGTTTTGGAGAAAAAAATTGGCGAGACCACCTGAGACTCAGGTGCTGCCGCTTTTGTTGTCTTTCTGAATCGTTTTTTTAAGATGACAGCGGCGGCGCCCAAGACTGAGGTGGCACCGCCTGAGGCATAGGTGAGTTGGTGGGAAATTATCTCAGGCGTTGGCGCCCAAGACTAAGGTGGTACCGCTGGCTTATTGCTGGCTACCCCCTATAAAACCAGCAAATTTCGTTTATGTTATTCACACCACAAAAAAATTCGACCAAGATAGAGAGGAGAGCTCTGGTTGCTGCTGCAAAAATGGCTAATAGGTAAGAGACACATTTATTTTTGTAATTATATTATTCAAATGCTATTATGATTGTGTTTAGTTTTAATAGTGAGTTTGTTTTTCTGTAGTGATTTTAGAAGATTTGAACTAGTCGTTTGGTGGAAATCGGAGAAAGTAGAGGATAATTTGGGCGTCAAATTCGTTGGTGGGGGTAGTTTTCAGTTGACGGTTCCATCCAGGGTCACATATCACAAACTTTGTGAGAATCTAATTCCGAGAATACGGCGTAGAGACGAAGCAGTACAAGATAGTGATGTGATCACAGGTTTCACTTACCGTCTTCCAGAATGGCAGGATGGTGTTTTCTTTCATTATGTGATGCCAGTTGTGGATGATGATAGCTTGAATGTGCTTTGGAATTTTATGGCACAAAATCTTTATTGTTTGGGTGCTGAGATACATGTTGAGCTTAGTGAGTATCAGGGTGGAGAGGAAGAAGATGATACATGGAGCGTGCCCTCCGATCATGACTATGATGACGGTGATGACGGAGAGGAGGTAGATGAGGAGGAGGAGGAGGAGGAGGAGGAGGAGGGGGAAGGAGAGCAGTCTAATTATCCTCCATATTTTTACTTGCAGGGTAATGAAGAGGACGAAGAATTATCACTTGATGATTCATATGGCGTAATTCTAATGCCTATTGTTGATAGTTTTGAAGGATAATTCTACAAGGGGCAGATATTTCACTCGAAACAAGCTGCACAAATGGCGATTAAACACCACGCACTACAACGCAACTTTTAATATGGCGTGGTGGAGTCGTCACCTTCAATCTGGAAGGTCAGATGCTTGAGGCACAAGGATGACAATTGTCCTTGGATGGTGAGGTTTGGATGTCGCGATGTTGGAGGCGAATGGAATGTGAGAAAGGCTGAGTTGGTGCATTCTTGTAGCAGTACGACTCAACCGACGGATCATCGCCATCTTGATGTCGACATGACATCTGAGGCCGTCAAACATTTGGTACGTGCCCAACCAAATTTGAGTGTTCTAACTGTGCAGGCCGAGTTGAAAGATAAGTTTAATATGCAAGTTACTTACAAGAAAGCTTGGTATGGGAAACAAAGAGCATTGGAGAAGTTGCATGGAAATTGGGAAGAATCCTACGATCTTTTGCAAACATTCTTGTTGGTGGTGAAGAGAAAAATGCCAACATCGGTGATTGATTTGGTAAGAGTTCCTTCGACTCAACCAGGTCATTCGATATTTCAGCGAGTATACTGGGCTTATGGACCATGTATATATGGATTCAAGAATTGTCCAGGCATCATGGTTGTTGATGGAACATTTCTTACTGGGAAGTATAAAGGAGTGCTACTCATGGCGAGCTCATTTGATGGTCGGAAGAAGATTTTTCCAATTGCATTTGCCATAGTGGAGAGCGAGAATAGTGATAGTTTGCCATGGTTCATAAGTCACGTTCAGGGTTTGACTGATCGAAATGATGTTTGCATCATCTCAGATAGACATGTAGGACTCTATGAAGCCATGAATAACATCGGAAGAGGTTGGGAGTGGAGGTGGTGCATGCGACACTATGCAAGCAATTTGCAAAGGAAGACTAAGAGCAGAATTATGTATAAGCAACTATTTCGAGTCGGTAAGCCTTCTTCATTTAATTTTTTTATTTATTTTCATGTAATTTTGTCATGAATTTATCTAACCCATGTGGTTGTTTATTTTGTTAGACGGAGAAAAACGCTTAGAGAAGGTCGATCGTCAAGTTGAGCAATTTAAGAAGGTGGCCACTGATAGAAATTTTTCATGTGATAACTGGGTGGACCAACATTAGATTCGTTGGAGTTTAGCACATGATAACTACAATGGTGGGTGTCGTTGGTCTATCATGACATCCAACATGACAGAAAGCATCAATGACGTTTTCATAGGTATTCGTGAACTTCCTATAGCTTCTCTTGTGCAACATACCTATTGGCGATTGGTGGAGAAATTCGATAAGTACAGGTTGGAGACATGAGCAGAAATTAGAAGTGGTCCTTCACAGTACTCCACCAAGTGCGAAGAGCTGATGAAGCTGTGGTCACGAAAGGCAGTTGGACATTCCGTGACAGCTCTTGATCGACGTCAAGGCATCTATGTAGTTCAGACTCCTCCCAACAATTTCAACATGACGGGGTCAAACACACTCACAGTGCACTTTGACGACCACAACCGAGCAGGATTTTGCACCTGTGGGAAATTTCAAGGAAATAAAATTCCTTGCTTTCATGCCATTGCATCCTGCAACCGAATGGGGGCTAATCCGTATAGGTTTGTAAACGATGTCTACAAGCTGGAAACAGTGTTGGCTTGTTATGGGACAAGTTTCACACCTCTTGGTGAACCTAAGGGTTGGAAGAAGCATAATGGTCCTATGCTCCATCCTAATGTGCACATGATTAGGAAGCCGGGGAGGCCACGAGTTACAAGGATTCACAACGAGATGGATTGGCCAAGGGAGGGTGCATCACACCAAGTGTGTAGCAACTGTAACCAAGCGGGACATAATGAATCAACCTGCGATGGCCAAGCAAGTGGGAGTGCGAGCAATCGAAGAGGGAGTGGTGGCCAACGAAGTGCGAGAGGTGGTAGAAGAGGAAGTAGAGGTAATAGACGTGGCTGAGAAGTTTGTTCAAATGTAGCAGTTGTTGTTTTTCTTTCGATTTACCTTGCAGAAGTTGTTGTTTGAAGTTGTTGTAGTTTGGTATGTAGTTGTTGTAGTTTGGGAGAATTTTTATCAAATGTATCTGTTGTTGTTTTTCATGTAGTTGTTATGGTTTAAAGTAGTGGTTGTTCCTAGTGTTTATCGTTAATAACATAATAACATAAGAAAAATAATAGTCCACATAATAGTCTCAAGGAAGTACATAATAATAACAATTCAAAAATAATAGTCTACATAATAGTCTCACTAACGACCACGACCACCACGACCACCATGCTCCACCACTAGATGGCCGCCAGTACCACACCTCGCAGACACCTTGTTACGTGGAGGTCTACCATCATACTCCTGGGGTTGATCTCCCTCGACACCACCATCCTGATCCTGTGTACCGAACATATCATCCTGCTGAGACTGAATCTGTTCCTCAGGTACACCGCCACCATGCTACTCATAATTCCACATCGTCTCCTGAAAGGTCGCATCACCCTCTAGAGCGTCCCACAGGTTGGGAGACGAGGCTGCTCTAGTATCACCACATGAGCCTATGCTCCTGAAAGGTACATCACGATGCTCACGTCGCTGTCTACGTGGCATATGCTCCTGTCTGAACTGTGGCTCCAGGACGACCCAGCCCGGTGTCAGATCAGTACGCTCTAGCCAGGCAGTCATGACAGGCTGATCATACTGGGGCTGTACAGGTACTGTGAGATCAGGGTGTCTGCGGCGCTCCAAACCTAGAGTAGCAACCCCAGATGCTATAATGTTGGCCAAGTCCTCACACTGGTCGGGGGTCAACCCTCCACTCCGTACACCGTCACGCAAACTCACCTCAGCATGCTCAAAAGTATCATACTAAAAAACACAAAAAATGTCAGATATTTCACACAGTTAACAAATTCAAGACAAATACAAAAAAATATTAACCAAACAAATCAAATAACTAACCAATGCCTTCCGTGCAGCTCCTCTCCGTGTACTGGAATGCCTGGTGACATCTCTATACCACTCCATATGCTCCGAGTGGTAGGCTAACTCCTCATCCGTGTATGGAGCCGTCGCTACGAACTCGTGTCGACGGTTCCACAAAGCAAGCGACTCTCTGGAGGCGTGTACCAACTGCTGCCCACGAGATGGCCCACGAGTAGTCTGACGAAGAAAAAACCTAACCTCAGCCTCAGGATGTGGCAGATGAGGCTCATGCTGCCTCGTACCAAACTGCCGGAGCACGCGGTCTGGATGGTGCCACATCACTGATGAAAAGCAGATAAGTGGCACTACTGCTCGAAACGTCTCAGATTGTATCACGCTACCTCTGAGATGAAGTGCTCTCTCAAGGTAAGGTTGCCACTACACAAAAAAATATCAACGTTATTATCCCTAAATCTAAAAAAACAAATGAAAACTATTATATAAAATGGAATGTTATATACTAACCACCACAGTGTCCATCGCGTCAAACCACAACTTGTACTGGAATAGCTGATCACCATACTGACGAGTGTTGGCCGGAAGCTATCCAAGACCACGTGGGGATGCATCCTCGGAAATTTGTGCCCTCGTCTCTGAATGTCGAGGTGCTAGATGTGGGAATCGCTCCCACGCCCAGAGTTGCAGTAGGGCGACCCATCCACCAAGGTCACCGCCTAGAGAAGTGCCGGAAGACGTAATGTGCAAAGCCGACCTACCCATCTCACGGTACAGGTAGGATAAAACAGCAGCACCCCAGGCGAACCGTCCAGCTCTCTGCCAATCCTCAATCAGAAGTAGGTACTGTAGGTGCACCGTAGCTCCAGACCGATCCGGGAACAATACACCTCCCATCAGAGATAGAGCATAAGCTCGTGCAAACTGCTCTATAACCTCCTGTGATGCATTTCCCGGAAGATGACTGAATTCATCCCTCAACCAAACAGTCATAACGACACCGACACCTCCTGAAAGATCAGCCGGAACCCGTCCTAACAGTCTCAAACAGATCGCCGACCACTCCTCATCTGGTATATCAACTACGACGGCATCACCGTCGATCGCCAGACCAGACAGTGTAACAACATCCTCTAACGTGATCGTGATCTCACCAAACAGTATATGGAAGTTCGACGTCTCGAGTCGCCACCGCTCTACGAGCGCAATAATCAAACTCGCCTCGGAGTTCATAGAGACCAGGGGCACGACACTAAACAAGCCAGCCGCTTCGAGATATGGCCGATAAAGCTCATGGTACATCACTAAATTGGTCGTACCTCGAACATGGTAAGATCGATCACCAGCCTATAGTGCACAAAACTTATATTAATTCAATTTCATTCGTAATAATTCTTCTAATTTTCACCTAATAAATTCTACTATCTAATCTAATCTGAAAAAATTTGGTACGTAATCCTATTCTAATTTCAGTACAGTTCAGTTCACCAACTAAAATAATCTAATTAGCTAATTAACTTTACATGAATAATTATCAAATACTTACCTCGTTTGCCTAAACTGAGTCGATAAGATGTTGGCCATGTCCGCAAAGAAGTTTCGGATCGACCGGAGCTGGATCAATTGTCGCCGGCGGTAGTCTCATCGAATGAGGGTCCATAAGCCTAGGAACTGCAAAAACAAAGAAACAAAAACATTAATTAAAAAAAATGTCGTCGGCGAGACCCTCACCGCGAAAACGGTCGCCACCTCCACGACCTCGCCGGCCTCTCCCCCTGCCTCTGCCGGCGATAGCTTCTTCTTCGTCGGACGACATATCCGAGGCGGTGGCGCTTCAGTCTGGCGCAACGACGCTTCTGTCTGCGGCGGCTGGGTCAGCGGCGGCAGCGCCTTGGTTTGTGACTGCTGCTTGGCGGAGCTGGTTCGGGAGGAAGGAGTGTGAGGGAGGGGGGAAGGAAGAAGAAGGATGAGAAAGAGATAGGCCCGCGGCGCTTTTAAAATTAGGTTATAAATTCACAGGCGCTGGCGCTGGAGACTAAGGCGCCAGCGCCTCAGACAGGTTTAAACTTTTTATAACGCGGCCTCACCTTAGTCTCAAGCGCCACCGCCTATGAGGCTATGACTCTACATAAAAACACAATATTTGTGTCAATACTTTTTAGGGTTATAGGTATAATATGCCCCTCTACTATGACGTTTTATCAAACATGCCCTTCTACTATTTTTTACATCAAACATGCCCCTGTACTTTGTCAAAATGATCAAACATGCCATTTTGTTTAAATATTCATCCAAAAACCGTTAACCAAGGTCAAAATTTGGTTTGGGCAGCACAAATGTCTAAAATATCCCTAATAATTTCACTTTTTTTTTGTCTTTTGTATAGCCAAATAATTTCACTTTGAAGACACCCAGAGAAATACAATGGGAGATAAAACTGACATTTTCTCTCCCATTTGCCGATGTCGGGTCGTCTAAATCTTGGTTCAACCATGATTGATGATTTTTTCAATGAAAATTTTAACATAAGGGCATGTTTGATAATTTTTTCATAGTACAGTGGCATGTTTGATGTAAAAAATGGTAAAGGGGCATGTTTGATAAAATGTCATAGTAGAGGGGCATATTATCTGAATTGCTATTTGTCGCCCTAAAATTTGAATTTTATTGCCCTAAATTACTCCGAAATGACGCATTCACCCCTATCCCAATTCTCTCTCCCTCCGTCGTAGCTCATTGGAAGTTACTTCAAGTCCATTGGCCGGCGGTGGCGATGGAGGTGGTGGTTACAGGCTTACAACAATCGAGAATCAAAATTCTGTTCATCCTTCAGCTCCGCCATCTTATGGGTTTTCTTCCCATTCATCTTGATTTCTTCCGCCCCCAATTCTGCCATGAATTCTCCTGCAGGGAGTCCCCTTAGCCCTTAGGCCATTGATTTCATCCTTCTCGCCAATTTAGTCATCAATTTAACTCCAATAGAGTTAGGGTATTGGATGGGCGTTGCCCTTCCCTGTGCGCAGGCGAAACAAAAAAAAAACCAGATATGAGATCCCCTCTGTTCAAATCAACTTCCCCGTCTCATCAAAATCCGCTGCCGACAGATCCACTTTTCGGGCGAACTTCCTTTCTCCTCTAATCTTGGCGAAGAGCTTTGGCTTAAATGTGTGTGTTTTTAACGAAAACCTTGGTCATAAACAATCATTGGATTTGACCCAAATCCGGATGACAAAGAGAAGGACAAATAAATCAAATAAGGGTATTAGAGTAAATTTAACTTAATTAGGGCGATGAATAAAGTATTTTAGGGCGACGAATAGCAATGCCCCATATTATACCTATAACCAGTGGCGGACCCAGAAATTTTACATAGGGGTGTCCTCTTTTAAAAAATAAATTAAATAATTCTTAAATAATAAATAATTTTTAAATAAGAAAATACCTTACTAATACAACTTAAAAAATCCACGATGTGTTTTCATATTCGGAAATAATTATAGAATACACTTGGTGTCTACAGTGCTCAAAATTTTTGTCTCTATCATACTAGACAATCATTCGCGAACTGATCACATATTCGATTTCTAAACTAGTTCTTAGTGTAATCCAAAGTTGAAAAGACTTTTTCAACACTTGTCGTCAACCATAAAATCAATATAAATTAAGGGTAGCTTGAAATTTATTTAATTGTTAAGTTTTGAAAATAATTAGAAATAGGGAATGACATTTTACTATTACACAGTGTTTAAATCGAACAACATATGGGTTGTAGGCTAGTGGAAATTATGTTTATTAATAATAATAGTGTCCTATGTTTGAATTACCCAAACTACCACTTATATTCTCATACGCAAACTAAAATATAAGAGTAGGATAATATTTTTTCAAATTTTAGGGGTGTCCCCGATTATCAATTATAATTTTTTTGTCCATTCGTAAATTCCCACCAGGGCTTGTATATATCTTTTTCCCAAAATTTAGGGGTGTCTCGGGACACCCCTAAACACACGTGGGTCCGCCACTGCCTATAACCCTTCTTTTGTAGAACAGCTCACCAAAGCATTTTCAAAATATATAAAAGCAAACAATGGTGCTACTACTCATGAAAAAAAAGCCAAATTATAATAACAAAAATTAGAAAAATGTGGTGACTAAGAAGCACATAAAAAACCCCTAAATATGAGACCTCTAAATAAACAAGCGATAACCATACTACAAGTAACGAAATGAGGTTGGTCTTGATTGTCAAATAGTGACGGGATAAGCTATGTATAATTACGTGATCATTTTGTTGGTTGAGGACCTGGTAACCACTTATTTAGATAGCCCAATTGAAAAATTAAAATACACATTAGTTTATATTCTTTATTACTCAAATATTTTTGTATATACTGATTACAATCTCATAATTCATAATGACAAATAACATTTATAAGTCAATTTTAATCTATAAAGATAAAGTTGTGTGGCTTTTAGAGCCTAGTTAAGTTATGATGTAGGGGAGTTGATTTTGTGGTGGTGGCCTCATTTCTGTTCCCCCGCCGGCCCCCTACCATAGTTACAGTGGACTAACATCCACTCAACAGGATTCAACCCTTCACGAACCAGATCTCGCCACGTACGGGATCGCGAGTGAGAGAGTACGACCCAGCCAATGGGAACTCGAAACGTGGGCGACCGGTACTTAGGGGGAATGATGGCGCTGGACACCCCAGCCTTTACGGAGATTGGGTCAGTGTCCTTTCCAAACAAGGGTATCTTTCAGTGGCTGTGGGGACGGCCGACTGCCCCAAAAAGATCCGACTACGAACCCGACTGGACCCCACCCCACCCCACTTCTTTCGCTCCAATCGGGCCGCCCTAGTCCAGCCCAAGTTTTACTACCTCGCTTCAACTCTGGCCCGGACTGGGCCCATTACCATTATTCCGGCCCGGAACCAAATCCCCCCGAAACCGCACTAAAATCAATCGTCCTATCCCACTCCCATCATTTTGAAATTTTGAGCACTTCTGATTTCCCCCCCTCTTCCCGGTTCATCTTCTCTTCCGTTCTCCTCCGTCCACGGTCGTGATGTTGGCAGAATCCGGCGAATCACCCTCCGATCGGGACCCTCTCTTGCAGTGGCTTCTGTACGTTCTCCGCTTCCTATTTCGTCTACGTGCAGAAATGCTGGCTTTCCCAATTTCGTGGTTGCTGAATTTGTTTCTTGATTGAAACTTGTATTCCAGGTCGATAAAAGAGGCTCATGATGGTGGAAACTTTTCGGAACTGGAAGAGCTTGTGTCGAACTGTATTGACAATTTCAAGGACGATATAAAGTACCGAGATGATCCCAGATTCCTCCAGATTTGGTTGCTCCATGTAAATTTGATTTTCTAACTTTTTTTTGTTGCTGACTTTCGAGTTTTCTCTCGTGGGTGTTGTTCCTGAACCAATCTGGCTTTGTTTTTTACTGGGTGCTTGAAATCCACACATGGATTTTAGCTGGTTTAGAGCTTGATTATCTGCATCGTAACTGTTTTGCTGGTTTCGGCGCACAGTGTCAGGTTTCCTGTGCGGAATTAGGGTTTTTAAGTGTTCGGTGCAGGTTTTTGTGATGCTTTTGCTGCCGATAGTTCTGTAACTATCGCCGGGAACTCAGTTTCTGGGTGGTGTTGATGTAGACCCAACAGTTTTCTTTCCTTCAGTTGGGCAGCTGGTGGTTGCAAGTAAAGTTGACGGCATCTATCTCGAGACAAATGAAACGATTCACTTTTCTTTCTTCTTGTTGGGTATCAATTGGGTGATGACATTTTTTGCAATCAATTTTGATTGTAGAATGAGCTGAATGATCTGTCTCATGTTCTATTTGTCCACTTTCCAAGGGCTGATACACACTGACTAACAGATTGGGTTTTTGCTTGATTTGATAGTTGGAAAGCAGTAGTGACTTTGAAACAGTTTTCAAAGAGATGGAGAAGAGAAAGATATGCATACGGAGCTCTTTGCTTTACGAGCTGTATGCATGTCTCCTTGAAGGTAAAGAGATGTGGCAAGAAGCATATTTGGCATATCAACTTGGCATTTCAAGGTAATTTCTTCTCCCTGTTATTTCCTTGCGTGACTAGATGATGACTTGAAATAAGAGAAGTTAATTACTGGGTTGTAATTGGCACCTGATGTTTCTAGTCAAATTTCTTGCTTTTCCGCACCTGAATGCCAGGGAAGCTGAACCACTGGAGAGGTTGAAAAGTGCATGTTCACTTTTTCTTGATAGAATGTCTGATAGAGTAAATGCTTCCTCACTGGAAAAGGTATGGCTAACACTTTGAACCCACACCTCTGGTTCTTATGCATATAATGTGTACCAGACTTCAGAATGACTTTGAAGTACCAGTAAATGCATTTATTCCGCCGTATATTGAGCATCACCTGCATTGCATTTCCTTTTCAATTTTCATGCATAAGGTCTAAGGAGATTAGCTTATCCACCACCAAAACATTGATTCTTTGGGCACAAAAATTCCAATCTGCAAGGCCTCCTGTTTCTGGCTTAAACTACTACTACGATATAAAGCAACTTTTGAAAGATGGCCAATCTGATAAAGCATGGCGGTTTTTTCATGCTATTTTCTTATTGCAAGTGTTTGGTAGAAGAGTCGTCTAGTTTAGGCTGACTTTCATGTTTCTAACTGTTTGCAGATTGATGGCGATGAGTCCAGCAGGTCAGAAACATGTATTAATCCTTGGTCTGACTCCACAATGGATAACCTGTTGCAGAAGATAAAACCTTTGCTTTTAAAATCTGATGTAGGGTACACTCATAGTAAATATGATTGAAGATTTTACTTTTATATCATATCTAGTCATCATCGGTTACTCTGTTGCATAACTTCTTTTTGCATGTGCTTTAGGGATATCATCTAAGTAATAAAGCCTACTCTGGGAAAGTGGATTTATCTTCACTCCGAGCTTCGTCAAAGAACAAGACGCTGGAGCTAGGTAACCCCGTTTTTGAGTTTCCTTAATTTCAAGCTTACCTTTATGCTTTTGTTATAGTTTAGTTGCAGGCGAGTTGGCTGAAATGTTGACCCTAAGTTAATATATATCTGATGGCCATATCCTGTCTTTGTCAGTGAAAGGTTAATGGAAAAACGAGAAGAATTGATCTAAAGTTGGATGTTATATTCAGCTTTTGATAAGAGTTTTAGGCATGAGAAGTTTCCTCTGTAGATCACATAAATTAGTTTATGAGCATTGGAAATCCACTAGATAAATATTATTAGACATTCTAGGTAGCCAGTTGATCCTTGTGGACGTCTGAAACATTCGTAGAAATCTTTCTTTTTTCATGGTTATTTGAGTATTGGCAGGTTCAAGAAGCCACAAGCTTAATACTTGCTAATTGGAGATTTAGTTAATTACTCACACTTTGATTTATATATTATTTAACATTTTCCGTCTGGGGTACTTGAAGGTAAGAGAAAGTACCTAATCAAGGGCTATACTGGGCAAGGTCGTTTTGCCTTAGTATTTAAAGCACATGATGACAGCACTCCTGATGAGTACGTTGCACTGAAGGTAAACATATCTGCCCTTGATTCAGGATCCAAAATTAACAATTTGGAGTTCATTGCAATCTGAAATGATTCTCAATATTCTCAATCTGAAATGCCTTGCAGATACAAACGCCGCCTTTTCCTTGGGAATTTTATATATATCGTCAGCTTGATAAGCGTATTCCAGACCAGCAAGTATGCAGTCCTAGACTCCTTACTTTCTAACAGTTGTGGGTTACGGAATACTTATCCTTTATTTTACAAAATCAACCAGAGGTCAAGCTTCGGGTTTGCTAAACGAATGCATCTTTACTCGGACTACAGCGTACTTGTCTGTGACTACTTATCCCATGGGACACTTCACGTTGGTTCTTCCGCCTCCACTTCCAATCTCTTTGTATTTTCAATGTGGCATCCGCTTCTATGGCACTTTCCCTCAAATACTACATTTGCACATTGCACATTGCACACATGCAGGACGTGATAAATTCCTTTTGGGTTGTTCGCAAACCCATGGAGGAAGTGCTATGTATTTATTACACCATAGAGATGCTATGTATGCTGGAAACTTTGCATGACGTTGGCCTTATTCATGGGGATTTCAAGCCTGACAACCTTCTTGTTCGCTGTGCCAGGTAAATGTGTACCATATCCCTTATATGGTGTCTCGTTCTATTTTATGCTAAATAGACACAGTTCCTTTTCTGCGATTCAGAGGAACCTTGTGTAAAGATTGCATTTTTCTATATGAACTAGGAGCTCCAGCAATATTATCATACGCAGACACACAGACACTTCACACCTTTTGAACCTAGCTAGTTTGCCTGTACTAGACATTGAATTGTGATGCTCCACCTTATGGCATTGACTGGCTTGGGCTTGAATTGAGCATACTTCTCGGATTTTGGCAGAGGTGAACTTAAAGAAGATGATTATAAGAAACGAGATGGCCATTGGCGTGACCAGGTTAACTTTTGGTTCCTACAGATATATATTCTTTCGAATTTCATACATATCTATGCATATTCAGAGGTTAGTCTTGTCAGGGTCTCTGCCTAATTGACTGGGGAAGGGCTATAGACCTGCATCTTTTCCCAAGCCACGTCGAGTTTGAAGGAAGCTGCCGGACTTCTGGCTTTCGATGTGTTGAGATGCAGGAGAACAAACGCTGGAAATGCCAGGCAAGTTTTGTGGTCAATAGCTAGTGGACTATTTTGCGTCAGTAGCTACATGGCGATGCTGCATAACTTAGCTTAACCCTTCACTTGTATTCTTTTGCCAGGCTGACTCCTACAACCTTTGTGGCGTTGCACACCTGATGCTACACGGATCCTACATGGAGATAGAAAGGAAACGCACTTCAGATGCAGACCACGTTTATATGCCTAGACTGCCTTTTAGAAGGTATTCTGTTTTTTGTACAGCTATTCATTTAGCCCACCCTCTTTGTCGTTTCGACATGCTTGGACTGCTGTTTATCTTCAGGTACTGGAACTGCAAGTTATGGGAGAGGCTTTTTAAGGAGCTGCTCAACAATGCCCCTCATGATGACAAGATGTTACTGCGCGATTTGAGGGAGTGCTTTGAAGAATACCTGTGCTCGGATCCCCAATTATTAAGGAAGCTGAAGGATTTGCTGACAAAGCTAAAGCTTTTCTTGTGTTCTGCATAGATAGTGGTTTTCTCTGATGTTTTCCTCCTCCATGAGACCTCTCTCACATTACCCTAGTTCAGCAACACGGCGGAAATCACAAGGTTAGCTCCCAATCCCATGGACTACAAGTCTACAATTGTTGCATTTTCCTCAGTTTCTGCTTTGGTTATTCTTCTTCCTTTCACTCTATTACCCTTGCTACTGAATTCTCTGCCGTTTTAATTGGTTATGTGCAGAAGCCATGTAGCTGAATTCTCTATTGCACATAATTCGTGTAATGTATTGTCGTAGCCCAGTAAGGTGAAAGGGGATGAAGTAGCTCACCGTTGGTGCCCATCCTCGTCGAAGTGATTGTGTGTTAGTTATCTGATTTCTTTACGGGAAGGTTTCTGTATGTATGCTAATCTATACGCAAAGAATCTCTCTTTCCCGGTATATTTTTAGTTTCCGTTACAGTACTCCAAATCCAAATGAGAAGAAGTATATCTATATACAATGTGCTGAGCAACAAACTTACTACGTAATCGAGACATCAAGTGGAACTCATTGCGTAATCAAGCTGCAATTGTACATAATTTTAAGTGAGCCGAGATTTGATGATTGATATTTTTTTTAGTTTGACTTTTATCTCTATCATTTCATTTTTTTTAGTAAATTACATGTTTTGTCACTCAATTTATAAAAAAAAATTCACATTTGTCACCAACAAAATTTTCCTTTCTTATTGGGGTTAATTGCATGGTTGGTCACTGAGATTACAAAAAACGTTTAATTTTGGTCACTAGAAATATTTAAACCCATTAGTGGTACTTTAGTTTATTGAAATTGTTCCCGTTTGGTCATTCTTCGTCAAACTATGTTAACTTTTGCTTACGTGGCGGCCAACTTTAAAAATTCACTGTTAAATGTGTGACATGACAATTTAAAAATAATAAAATTAAATTTTTTTAAATTGCCATGTCATTTCCACCTCACTAACATTTTTATTTAGAAAAAATAAAAAAATTCCTAATTTCTTCTAATCCCCAATACCAATACTCGGCCGGCAGCATACCCGCCGCATCCTTAATCTCCCCAACCGAATTCCCCGTATCTATGCTCGAAATTACATCTAATTCATCCAAATCTTCTTCTTGGATTGCTTGCAAGCCTTCTGGTTGCTGTGGTGGCAGTACCACCGTAGGCAGGGGATCCACAATTCAACAATCGAACTCTGTAGAATTCAAGGGAGGTTCTTGTTCTTGTTTCTCTTGCTGCTGCAATGATTGATTCAGGACCTAATTGGAGCAACACTCTTTTGCTGCTACTACTAGTAGAAGTCGAAGCGTCATCAGATCCGCCGCTGGAGGAGTAGAATCTCCTAATGTAATCCTCGAGCTTCCTCTTCTTTTCGGCGAGAACCGACTGCCTCGCCGCCTCCTTAATCGCGTTCCCCGTTGGAGACCCGTTGTTGCGGATCATACACACAACTTCCCTCTCGTCGTCGCTGCTGCGACCGTCGTCTCTTCTCATGTTGAACTGGTGGAGGATCCACTTGGCGTTCTCGCCGGCGAATTGGGGATTAGGGTTTTGGTAGCTGAACGCCTGAACCTCTTTCGTGTACCGATCCACCGCTCATCCTGCTCAATCGGCGACCGAGCATGGCGGACTAGCTTGAACAGGGTCCTGATGTCCTCGTCGTGCTAGTTCTCGCCGCTCCTCCCGACCTTCCGAATCGCTCTCTTGTTCACGCCGCTGCCGGATTTTGCCTTCTTCTTGAGCTCGGTGAATGCATAGTCGTCGCCGGGTTCCTCGCTGGAGGACTGGAGGCGCCGCCAGATCTCCCATGGGTCGTCGTCTCCGTAGAGATCGTGGCAGCGGATGGCAGAGTAGTGGGCCGGCGGAAGCGTGCGGCGGATGTGGTTTTGCGGCGGATATTGATATTGAGATTATAAGAAATTAGAGTTTTTTTAAATAAAAGCGATAATGAGGTGGAAATTAGATAGCAATTTTGAAAAATATAATTTTATTACTTTTAAATTGTCACGTCACACATTTAATAGTCAATTTTTAGAGTTGATCGTCACGTAAGCAAAAGTTAACGGATCTGGACGGAGAGTGATCAAACGTGAACTAGGGATGACAATTTTGCCCATACCCATGGGTTTTTAACTATCCAACCCAATTGGGTTTGGTATGAAATCCAAATAGTTGGATATGGATAGAGTTTGATGGGTTTGTACCCATATTCATTTATTTTTGGGTTCGGTTGGGTTGATAACAAATGGATTTGGGTTTGTACCCATGCCCAAATACAAATTACAGTTTGGTACCCAAACTTAATAGATATGCATATTTAGTACCTAAATTTAATTTGTTTGCATAGAAGTCCTCAAAATATCGATGGAAAATTATGTTTCGGTACCTAAATTATTTTGGTCTTACAATTTGGTACCTAAACTTTTCAAGTTTTACAAATAGGTCCAATTTTGTATGTGTAGTTAAAACACCATCAAGTAAATGGATATTCATATCCAACTCATACCCATTTAGATTATAGAAACAAATAAGCAATATTCATACCTTACCCAAACTCATCTATAAACCCCCAAATCCATATGCACTTCACCCATACCCAACCCATTATCAATGGGTCTACTTGGGTTTGGGTATAATTACCCATGGGTGGTAATTGCCATCCCTAACGTGAACGGTTTCAGTAAACTGAAGTACCACCAACGAATTTAAATATTTCGAGTGACCAAACTTGAACAGTTTTTGTAATCTCAGTGACCAACTGTTGGGCCATAGCTGAGCAGCATTGGGCTTAGGAGCCCAAAAGGGTAAGGCCCGTCCAAAGGGCCCAAGAGTACGTCTGGGGGAGCGTAGCGCATAGGAAACAGAGAAAGGAAAGCGGCCATACTAGGACATGACAGGTACTAGGACGCCTGACACAAAGAGCCGTTATGGGCAGAATGAGAGATCCTCCTAGGATACTCACCTCGAATACTGCAGGACTAAGCATTAATTGCCGCCGTAGGCGGTCTAAATAAAGCAGGGCTTGATATAGGACGCCTGACATGGTAATTAATGCTCGAAGCCCAGCCCAAACCACTATAAATACATTCATACCTGCATTGATGGTAAACCAACTACTCTCTCTCTCTCTAAACATTATTACAGAACTCTCTCTCTCTCTAACTTCAGCTTCGGAGGGTGTCCTGGGTAATCACCCAAGGACCCTTGTTTTGTAGGAGCTTGGAGTCCCCCATCATCCGGATCAGACGCCTTGCTAGCTTCGCAAACCCGCCTAGAACATCCTAGGCTCAAACAATTTGGCGGCCACCGTGGGGCTAGCATTGCACTGAAGAAAAGATGGGTGGGAGCTCCAATACTCCCGTCAAAGGCGTAGTAGAAAGAAGTCCCCTCCGCGCACCAGACGCACCAGCGAGTGGAATGCGAGGAATGGAGATGCCAACCGTGGAAGAAGAAATGGAAATGGAGGACCGCGTAAAGAGCCAAGGACAGCAAATATCGAGCATGCAAGAGAGCTTGATCCAAATTTTGGCGATGCTCAAGGAGAAAGAAAGTGACGCCCCCGAGAGCTCAGGAAGGAAGGCGGTCAAAGGGAAGAGGAAGGAAGGCGGTCCTAGCAGCCCCGTCTCAACAGAAGGCGGGGAGTCAGAGAAAGAAGAGGAAGATCTTAACTTGGGATTCCTTGAGGAGCATCTTAAGCCCTCGTACGGGAAGGTGAAGGGCCCCAACATCCTGCAGAATCCACTAGCCAGAAGTTTGTTCAGGACTCAGGTCCCCCCAAACTTCTCGTCACTAGGGCTCCCAACGTACAATGGGAGCTCAGATCCCGCCGATCATTTGAGTGCGTTCATGCTCAAGATGCAACTCATCAACGCTACAGACGCTGATATGTGTAAAGCGTTCCCAGTCACGTTCAGCGGTCACTGCCGAACCTGGTACACCTCCCTCCCAGGGGGGATAATAGAGGATTTCGAGCAGTTCGCGACTCTGTTCTCTTTGAAGTTCGCGTCGTAGAGGAGGAGGAAGCTAACAGTCTCATCACTCATCAATTGCAAGCAAGGGGGAGAGGAGTCGCTTACAGACTTCTACGACAGGTGGAACACGATAGCCTGCGAGGTACAGAGGATCTCGCCAAGTGTAGCGGCGGGAAACCTACGCATGTCGACGCATAGCCGCGAGCTAAGAAGGGCGCTCATTAAAAAAGAGCACTCACTGAAAGAATGGACCGATCTGGACCGCCTTGTGAGGAAGGCGATCCTGTTAGAAGAGGCCATGGAAATTGAGGAAACTGCCAAACGCCCCAACCCGAGAGAAGGAACGGAAAAGAAGAGAGGATCGCCAAAAAGAAGAGGGCGCTCTCCGGAAAGGCGAGGCTACAAGCCGCGGTTCACGAAACGAGACAACAGGAAAGAAGTGTTCACCACAAGTCAAGACGGAGGTCGAGATCGGCAAAATGACAACAGTGTGCGTCAGACGCACAGAAGGGAAGATGACCGGAAATGGTGCGACTGGCACCAAATGCCCACACATGACACCACAGAGTGTCGGGAATTCAAAGCCAGCCTAAAATACTTAGCACCCGGGGATCTCAGGAGCCGCTTAGATACGAGACCGCAGAAGGAAGAGCAAAGACACCACAGAAATAGGTCACCAAGTCCGAGGAGGAGATCTCGCACGCCGAAGCGGCGGAGGTCGAGGTCGCAGAGAAGGGAGCGCTCGCCTAGGCGTGAGCGCCTACCGCCACCACTAGGAAGGTCTCCTCCACGCCGACTACCGCGTGTTAATGAGGACGACGTGGAGGTGATTACCATAGCGGGCGGCCGCAAGAGACCCAGAAGCGAAGGGGAGCGCCTAATTCAATGCCTGAACGTTCACAAGAGCGAGCAGGTGGATATCAACTTCTCACCTGATGAGCTGGCCCCCGAAGAGAGCGCGGAGGACCCGCTGGTCATCTCCCTACGAACGAGAAAGTTCAAGATCACCAGGGCGCTAGTTGACAACGGTAGTTCGGCAGACATACTGTTCTATTCTACGCTCAAGAGCATGAAGATGAGCGTCCAAGATCTCAAACCTTCTGCCACCAGCCTCGTAGGATTTTCAGGGTCCAAAATCAGAGTGCTAGGCTTGATCACATTACAGGTAACGATCGGAGAAGGGAGCATAACCAAGACCCGGTCCATGGATTTTCACGTAGCAGACTGCCCATCAGCATACAATGCAATCCTGGGGCGCGGTTTCTTGTCATTATTCTCAGCGGTCCCATCCACCTGCCACCAAACGCTCAAGTTCCCAGTAGGAGGACGTATTGGACAAGCCAGAGGAAACACCGAACAAGCGAAAGAATACTATCAGGCAACCATAGAGAGCTTGGAGGTAGACTTAGTGGACACCAGAGGCGGTCACCCTCGTCCAGAGGCGGTGGAAGGTGATGCTGAGGTGGTTTTGGACAGCGAAGAGCCAGAAAAAAAGGTGAGGATTTCTTCTCACCTCGCGGAAGAAAAAGCAAGGGAGCTCCTGGTACTCCTCAAAGAATTCAAAGACTTGTTTGCGTGGACGTCCGAAGACATGCCGGGCGTATCAAGAGAGCTCGCCGAGCATCGTCTGTCAGTGAAGAGCAAGGCGAAGCCAGTGCAACAGCGCAGAAGAAACGCATCTCTGGAGAAGCAGATGGCGTTGGAAGAGGAAGTTAAGCGGTTGCTTAAAGCCGGCTTTATAAGGGAAGTCAAATACCCAACCTGGCTGTCGAACCCAGTCTTTGTTCGAAAAGCCTCCGGCCTCTGGCGAATGTGCATCGATTTCACAAATCTAAATGCAGCCTGCCCAAAGGACGCTTACCCTCTCCCGAGAATCGACCAGCTCATTGATGCAACCGCCAACCATGAGAGCTTGAGTTTCCTTGATATGTTCTCGGGCTACCACCAGATCCGCTTATCTGAGGAGGATCAAGAGAAGACCGCGTTTATGACGCACATGGGAAACTTCTGCTACACGGTCATGCCTTTTGGCCTAAAAAATGCGGGGGCAACATATCAAAGGATGATAGATGCGGTTTTCAAAAGCCAGCTTGGCCGAAACGTGGAAGCATATGTAGATGATGTTCTTGTCAAAAGCAGGGAAGAAGGAAACCACCTGAAAGATTTGAGGGAGACTTTCGAGAACTTGAGAAAAGAGGGTCTGCGGTTGAACCCCCTCAAATGCGTGTTTGGCGCCAATGCAGGAAAGTTTTTAGGGTTCATGATAACCAGGAGGGGGATCGAGGCTAACCCAAAGCAGATAGAGGCCATCACGAGTTTGAGGCCGCCCCAGACAGTCAAGGAGATTCAGGCATTCAATGGAAAAATGGCCGCCTTGAGTCGTTTCATTCCAAGGGCTGCTGACAAATGCTCACCCTTTTTCCAGATGCTCAAGAAGTCAGCATCCCGTTCACAATGGAGCGCGGAGTGTGATAAAGCGTTCTTTCAGCTAACGGAACATGATAGACCGTTAATTACACATGTTTTTACCCCTGTTCTTACACCGTTTGAGATGTGATTTCTCGTGGTTTAGACCGATTTCACGCTAGGTTGTGCTTGTTTGTGATGTTTCAGGTCCTAGTACGTGAATGAAGGCTTAGGAGCGAGTCTGGGGTCGATTGGACGAAGAACGGACGAATGGCGAGGTTTTTGGGGAGCTGCACGGGCAGACCAGGGAGGCTGCACGGCCGTGCACGTGAGCAATATGACCGTGCGCCTTATGCCGAGACACGCACGGGCAACCCCTGAAGCTCGCACGGCCGTGCACCCTGGTCGTGCGAGAGGGCTGAAGTTCGACTAAATGACACGCTGCGTTTTGAGTTGCACGGCCAGAATGGTGATATGCACGGCCGTGCACCCTGGTCGTGCGAGTCGGGATTTCCTGGTTTTAAGCCAAATTCCGAACCAAAGAAGAGGAGAGCTGGGTTTTGGATCCGATATTTATCACTTGAGCCACTATACTGCAGTCCCTTCCATTGGTTATACTTGGCCTTTGTTAGGTGTTGTGTTTTAGAGCAGTCAAGTTTTTGGCGCCGTTGCCGGGGACTTTCTAGAGTATTAGGAAAGGCAGAAGTTTGTTACTTTAGCGTTTTTTGTTTCTTTTCTTTTCCACCCTTGCTTTTCACTTGGGTGTTTTTGTTTTTGTTGGTGCAGATCTGAATCATGGATCCTCATGGCTTCTCCAATCATTGGGGGTATCCACCACCATCTGGGTGGTATTACCCCGAGACTCCGTGGAGCAATCAAGGCGGAGAAGACTATGGATTCGGGTTCCAGTACCAACCCCCTTACTACGGAGAACAACCGGACCCCTGGGCATATCAAGAACAACCTCATTACCAAGAAGAATTTCTCCCACAACCAGAAGAGCCATTGGAGCTGGAGTTACCCATGGCGGCCTTCACGGGCCATTCTGCAGAGCCATGCTACACTCCACAGCTAGATCCACACTATGATTTGAGGCTTCTCATGGAGAGATCATGCTCCAGTATGAATCATTGTGTCCAGGCCTATCGTGAAACAGAGGGCATCCTCCTGAGCCTTAAGAAGAGCGTCGATGATCTTGAGCGATCTTGGGCGCAACCTGCTCCAGATCACCCTTCTGCTACCATACAAGAAGATGAGGAGGAAGAAGAAGGCTACAAGGACATTGTGGAGCACACTGAAGTTGTCACGGAGAGCTCCCGTGATGATCATGATCAGGAGTGTCCTGTCGTAGCCGACCACACCTTCCCACACCCCAAACTGAGCTTTGAAGAGGCGGGCATGAGTGAGGAGATGCAAGAAGATCTCATGAAAGAAATTGCTTGGCAACTTGCTCTCCAATCCGTGCTAGAAGAAGAAGAGCAAGAAAGGGTGCAGAAAGAAGTTGTGGAGGATGACGAAAGTGAAGCAGGAGGAGTTCTTGATCATTTCCCAGGGGTGATACCACACGAACAAGTAAGGGAGGTTGAAGAAGCAATTGGCGTCCAGGCTGAGGACGGAGTTAAGGTGGAAGAGGCCTGCACCGGCCATGAGTTACATGTGATATCTCCACCAAACTTCGAGGAACTGCTTAGCAAGGACCCATTTGTAGTGTCTCTTTGCCAGACCGAGGCCACCTCGACATCGGTCCCTCTTGGTGGACGCGATGGTGGCCAATCGATACTGTCATATCTGGTTTGGGGCAATGAGACGAGAGAAGAGAAGGAGAGGTCTCGAGGGTGGAGACTTCATCTGCATCAAGTACATGAGCCTTCATCACCTGCCACACCACATGCTCGTGACTTGAGACTCCACCTCATCGACGAGAACCTCAACTTCAAGGAGGTTCTAGCATGGACCGAAACTTAGGAGCCATCGTCCGGCTCACGACGTGAAAGAAGCGCTTGTTGGGAGGCAACCCAACCAGTCGGTTTGCATTTCTTTCTCTATTTCTCTTCGGTTGAGTCAGTTTTGTTCTTTGATTTTAGAGTAAATAACTCGACCTTTGTGAGATTTTGTGTGGTGTTTGTGTTCTGATTACTCTCTCTTTCTGGAATGCACCGCCTGACCCGTTCATCATCATTCACCCTTGATCTGGTAACTTCGTTCTACCCTCCTTATCTTTCCTCCATTGAGGACAATGTCGTGCTTAAGTGTGGGGGGATGTTCGATTATGTATGCGGGTGAATGTTTGGCTGTTTGTGTGCTTGGGGCCTAGTCCACTGTCCAAATTTTTAAATTTGAGGGCTCCAAGTACGTGTTCCATGCAATTGCCTGCTCAGTATGCTTTGAATTGACAGTCTTTACAGTAATATGCAACCTAGGGAGGTAGTGTAGCACTATGGAGGATGTTGATGCATTTAAGAAGTCTCATTTCTTCTTCATATAAAGTTGGTTGATTGAGTGAATTAGTGATCTTAGGACCCTTGAATTGTGTGGTGTTGTGGATTTTCTACTTGTCATGGACTCTTGTATCATGTTTTGAAAATAACAGGTGCTCGAAAATGTGCTTCAAAATAAACGTCTCCCGTGCGAATAGGGCGAAAGTGTGTAAGGGGAGACGGGAATTCGTTCCCAATTTCCACCTACTACCTCCAGCCCCCTTACATGTCTTTCCCCCGCACGAGGCTCTAGACATCCGCTCCTGGCATGGCCGGTAAGAGCAGGTTGGGACCCTTGAAAAAGAAAAGAAAAGAAAAATATCAGAAAACAAGCAAAACAGGAAAAAAAGGGGTCTCAACCATCTTCAAGAAGCAGAAAATAGAGCACCTTGAAAAATGTGAGTCCATGATCTGTTGTTTTTGAGAATCTCCTCATCCACAATTCATTTGTCCTCTGTTCACTATTTGCCATGATGCCGACTCGCCGAAGAAGTTATGAGATGACTTGTGCGTCGGTTGACCTCGTAAGCTGCTAAATGATCTAGGAAGTCCTCTACCTACGATCTGGGTTGTTTGTTGCTATAGAGGTCTGGAGAGTTGCATTGGTTTGAGTTAGGTTTGCTTGGGGACAAGCAAACGGTTAAGTGTGGGGGAGTTTGATAGACCGGTAATTACACATGTTTTTACCCCTGTTCTTACACCGTTTGAGATGTGATTTCTCGTGGTTTAGACCGATTTCACGCTAGGTTGTGCTTGTTTGTGATGTTTCAGGTCCTAGTACGTGAATGAAGGCTTAGGAGCGAGTCTGGGGTCGATTGGACGAAGAACGGACGAATGGCGAGGTTTTTGGGGAGCTGCACGGGCAGACCAGGGAGGCTGCACGGCCGTGCACGTGAGCAATATGACCGTGCGCCTTATGCCGAGACACGCACGGGCAACCCCTAAAGCTCGCACGGCCGTGCACCCTGGTCGTGCGAGAGGGTTGAAGTTCGACTAAATGACACGCTGCGTTTTGAGTTGCACGGCCAGAATGGTGATATGCACGGCCGTGCACCCTGGCCGTGCGAGTCGGGATTTTCTGGTTTTAAGCCAAATTCCGAACCAAAGAAGAGGAGAGCTGGGTTTTGGATCCCAAACACCCAAGGGACGAACCAAAGAGAGAGAGGGCGATTTGAGGGCATTCTTGGAGTGGAGTTGGAGGATTTCTTCGCCTTGGAAGCTTGAGGAACAAGCCCGGACTTGAAGACTGATCATCTGAAGATTCTTACTGCAGTCTCTCTCTTCTCTATGGAGTAACTTCCCTTCACTTAGGTTTTGAGGAACCCTAGCTATGTTTGTTTGATTGGATGATTGTATGAGTACTCTGACTTGATAATCTTGAGTTCATATTCAATCTATGCATGTTTTCATGATTCAATTCTGCTTTAGTCGAGATTATTGATTCTGCTTTGATCCTATGAGAGGGAATACCTGATTAGGTCAATAGAGCACCATAGATTGATAGTAGTGGATCGATTGCTTTAGTCGAGGGTTGATTCACTGCTTTGTATCGATTGAGAACCCCTTTCGATAGAGGGAGTCTAGTTCAGAACGCCTTGATCAGTTGTTCTAGAGAAGGATACGTCCCTCTAGGCAATTGACTCAAGAGGGCCTTGTTCCTTTAGTCGAGACTCAAGGTCTACTCAAGGATTCTCCGCATTGTGAATGAAAGTGAAACAGGTTAGAGATCATCAATCATTAATCTGGCTAGTGGCTAGGGGGAATCATACCTAAGTGAGTTCCCAACCTGTAATTAGATTAACTTTAAATGTAGTTTGCTAGAGTAGTTTTAGTTCTTTCATCTTAATCTGATTTGCTAAATAATAAACTGAAGCTGAGTAATAGTAACTCTAGAGACCCGTGGATTCGATATTTATCACTTGAGCCACTATACTGCAGTCCCTTCCATTGGTTATACTTGGCCTTTGTTAGGTGTTGTGTTTTAGAGCAGTCAGAACAACTCACTTCTCCACCCGTGCTGAGCGCCCCGAAACAAGGAGAGCCGTTGTATCTTTACCTGGCGGTGTTAGATCAGGCGGTCAGTTCAGTCCTAGTCAGGAGAAATGCTGATGGCTCAGACCATCCTGTATATTACGTGAGCAAGGCGCTCCTTCCAGCCGAGCGGCGCTACATGCCAATAGAAAGAGCAGTCTTAGCCGTGGTGACGGCCGCGAGGAAACTCCGCCCCTACTTCCAAGAGCACCCCATAGTCATTCTCTCGAACCTCCCGCTGAGAAAAATACTGAAGGGCATGGACGTGTCGGGGCGAATGACCAAGTGGGCCGTTGAGCTCAGCGAGTATGATATTACATATGCCCCACGGCCTTCCATCAAGGGGCAAGTGCTGGCAGACTTCATTGCGGAGGGCTTTAGTCTTAGTGATGAAAAGGAAGAGAATGAAGTTTGGCGTCTGTTCGTGGATGGGGCGGCAGGAAAAGGAGGAGCTGGAGCAGGAATAGTAATCGAGACGCCCACAGGTGTAATACATGAGATATCTCACCGCTTTCTGGAATTAAAAACCAACAACGCGGCGGAGTACGAGGCACTCCTCAGTGGGTTGAAAATAGCGGTCAACATGGGGGCGTCGCATTTACATATTCACTCCGATTCATTGTTGGTAGTAAATCAAGTGCTAGAGAGTTACGAAGTCAAAGAGGAGGCGCTCACCAAGCTGGTTGGTGCGGTCAAAGGGATTCTATCACAGCTAGACTCCTGGAAGTTGGAGCATGTGAAGAGGGAAGATAACCATCACGCTGACGCCCTGTCCAAACTGGCAACCGCCATGGACTTCGAAGGGGAACGTCAAATTACAGTGACCAAAGAAGCGGCTCCAACCTACGAGGTAATGGCCCTTAATGAGGAAAGCCGCGACTGGCGGTCCCCTTTGGTCGACTACCTGCAAAATGATATTGTCCCCGAAGAGGCGCACTCCTAGCCAAAGCGCTACGACGGAAGGCGGCTCATTATACCATAGTGGAAGGACAGCTATGCAAGAGATCATTCTCGGGGGCAAATCTTAAATGCCTAGGTCCTGATGAAGCCAAGTGGATGGTCAAAGAAATCCACCAGGGGACTTGTGCGACGCATTCCGGGCCGCGGAGCCTCGAACGGACAATACTGCTGCAGGGGTATTACTGGCCGACAGTCAAGAAGGATGCGATGGAGGCGGTCAAGAAATGTCACGAGTGTCAAATCCACGCTAACAAACAGCACTTGCCAAGCGAGCAGCTCAGAAGCATCACAGGGCCTTGGCCATTCGCACAATGGGGCCTAGATCTTCTCGGACCATTTCCTACAGCTCCGCTGGGCAAGAAGTATTTGGTCGTTGCGGTCGATTACTTCACAAAATGGATTGAGGCTGAACCGCTGGATACAATCACCAGCGCCAAGATCCAGAAGTTTTTGTTCAACAACATCATGATCAGGTTTGGCACGCCTCATACGATTATAACTGACCATGGCACGCAGTTTGACTGCAGACCGTTCGAGAGCTTCTGTGCAAAGAACCGCATCATGTGCAAAATGGCATCCGTGGCGTTCCCTCAAGCGAATGGGCAAGTCGAATCATCCAACAAGCTAATCCTGCGAGGACTGAAACGAAGGCTGAAGGAAGCAAAAGGGGGGTGGACCGCAGAGTTACCTCATGTCTTGTGGGCTCACAGGACGAACTACAAGCAAGCTACTGGCGAGACACCATTTGCTCTGACATATGGTGCGGAGGCGGTCACGCCAACAGAGTTAGTGCTGCCATCACTCCGCGTCCAGTCTTACGACTCTGAGGACAATCACAGGAAGCTTCTTCACCAGTTGGACATGATCGAGACAAGGAGGGACGCGGCTCTGGTCAGAACCTTGGAAGAAAAGATGAAGGTGGCCACGACATACAACGCCAAAGTAAAGCCAAGACCGTTGGAGGAGGGCGACTTGGTCCTGAAGAGGAATTTCGAGCAGAAAGAAGGACACGGCAAGTTAGCAGCCGCATGGGAAGGCCCCTACCTAGTGGGGGAGAAGTTGGGAGCAGCAACATACGTGCTAGCAACAATGGAGGGGAAACCGCTTAAAAAGACCTGGAATGCCATACACTTGAAGAAATACTTCGAGTAATGGACTGGGAAGTTTCATTGACCGCAGAGTCTTTTGATATAGACGCTTATTTATAGCAAGCGTCTACTTTTGGGGGAAAAGCTCCCCGTGTAAAGCTTGGGAAGTAATGAAAGGTGCCACTGAGCACTTGGTCGCCTAAAAAATGCGCATGCATTACCTGTTCTTACAACTCTTAATCGCCCCCGAGCAATGAGTTGCCAAAACGATGTCACAAGCAAAACACGATTAAAATATGGCAGCAATTAAACGCTAATTAGAAACCGCCACAGAGCGCAAAGTAAAGCCGCTAATCACAGTGCGCTTCCGAGCACACGCTCAACCGCTTCAAAGCACATGTATCTGTTTGCTTCGAAGCATACACTCAGCCGCTTCAAAGCGAAAAGGGTCAATCAAAGCCTAACAGTCCATAGCGGCTAAGACGGCCGCATTCGCGCGGCTAGATATAAAAAATGCTAAGAAATGGAAGCATCCCATAAAAAGCATTCCGAAGAAACGCCAAAATATTCACTGCCCTGGGCAGATTTAGTTTACAGCACCAGCAAAAGTAAAGGACAGAAAGCAAAATAAAATACATGACAGTCAAGCGGTTCCTTCTTCAAACTTCTTCATCCTGGACTTCCTCCATGGTAACACCGGCGGCATCGGGGGTTTCAACGTTCTCTGCGGTTCCCACAGGCTCGACAGCAATGGACGCTGCATTGTCAGCAGGAGGCGTCGCAACATACTCGGAGTTAACATCATCGTCGCTCCAAAATTCGACCGCGTCCCATATGGAGTTGGTGTCCCACACCACCTCCGGGTACTCGCGGCGGAACCAGTGGCGAATGGCGGCCACGGTATCACGAAGTAGCTTCTTATACTTCGCGTCATCGGCGACACGAAAATCGTCGGAAGCCCAGAACGTGTCCCTAGCCTCTTGGGCGGCCCTCAGCATGTCGGCCTCCCGAGCATCCTGCAACTCTGATTTTTCTGTCCGGAGGTTGGCCAGCTCAACCTGCAGAGCGCTCTCCCGAGCCAAGGATTCATGCAGTTCGGACCGCAGGCGTTCTGCGTCCGCTTCAGGCTTCCTTGTTCGCTCCTTGCCCGCCTCGATCTCCGCATCCTTAGCCTTCATAATCTGCTCCTGCTCCTTCAAGACGTCCTCCCGCACCTCCGCCTTTACCCCTTCGCGACCCTCTTTAAGTTGGTCCTCCAGCTTCAGCACCTGAGTTTTGGCGTCCAGCAGGTTGCCCTCCAGGCGGTCATTTTCCAGCATGATCTGATTCAGGCCAAACTGGGTCTGCACAAAAACAGGAATCAACGCAAGAACTTACCGCGAAAAGTACCAGAAAAGAAAGAAGTGAATCTCAACATACCGCAAAGAATAGCCGCGAGGTGGCGGCTGCCAGCCGCTTTGTGTCGGACACCAGCATAGGAGTTCCAGAAGTGGGGGTAAAGTCGGAGGGGACCGCCAATCCCTCAGAAATTACGTGCATGGCACGCTTGGCGGCCGCGGGATACAGGGATGCTTGTGATGAAAAAGAGACAGAAGTGTCGACACTTGTTCTCTTCTGTTTCTTAGGCGCAATGTATGCGTCTATTGGAGTAGACTTCTCAGCAAGCACCCCCTTCAACCGCGGCTCCCCTGTGACCGCCACCAAATCCTTAGAAGTAGTGATGTTGAGAGCCCGCTTGGCAGAATTCCTCGTCAGAGCCGGCTCGGAGAGCTTCAACACACCAGTGCGACTGGCCACAAGCTGTTTCTGAGACGGTGAAGGCTGGGGAACCGCCGGGACTGAACGAGCAGCGGCAGGAACAGGGGAAGCGGGGGCATTAACCCCAGGCTTAGGCGGTCGAGCAGAGGACGCATATCGTCGCGTGCCTGTGAGAGAAGCCAAGTTAAAATGCAAAAAAACATGAGAAGTGCGCTCGACAAGTGAAATAAAGCAACTAACCATGAAAACGCCGGATAATATCCAAGGCATTATCGTTCCCCTTTGGGGAAAGGTGAATCTGAAGAGCACTCATGAGCCGCTTTAGAAAGGGCTTGACAGGACCAAGGCCGTCAGTGTCATTATTCCAATCTCTCTTGTCTCCAGACGCAAAGCCCGTAGGCGGTTCAACTTCTCCGGAATACCACTTGTCAGCGGGGCGAGCAAAGAAATACTCTTTAAACCAAGGGGAGTCCAACTTGGGTGCCCCGCTGACAAGGCCAATCCGCGACTCCCGGCGGTAGCAGGACCAACAATTTTCAGAGCCCCTCATCTTGTATAACTGACGGAACGCGTCAAAAGAGGGCGTCTCACCTATCTTTGCGCAAGCATCCCTAAAAACGATTGAGTGAAAAATGATCCCGGGAGACAAACGCCCCAGGGTGCAGTTCAGGAAGAGGAGCGTCCGAGTAAGGATGGGGTCAATGGGGAAAGTCAGGCCCATCCGGAGATGTTCCACATGTATGGGAATCCAACCGCCCGGACAAGAGCCCGACCGCCCAGCAGGGGAAGGAGCCGCGTAATCCCAGTTGGTAAGAAGGTTGTGCGTCCTCAACTGTCGCAGTACTTGTTTAGGGTTGTACGCGGCCTCATTCGGCGGTCCTTGTTCGTAGGCGCTTGAGGGTACGGGTTCTCCTTCCCACATGTCAGCATGCAACCGGACACGGTAGGTCGTGTCGCGGATAGCCTGAAAGGCGCCGACCGGCAACGCGTCGGAGACGGTCAGAGACGGAGACAACTCTCCCCCTTCATCCTCTGGGTGGTTCGCGGGGCCACCATCAGAAGGGAGCACCATCGCAGTATTAGGCGGCTCACTCTCCGCCTCGGAATAATCAAAGTCCTCCAGGTTGTCTCCAACCAAAGAAGACGCTCCCCGCCGTCCGCCCGACGTTCCCGCGTCAGGAGCCATATCCAGTTCTACCCCTAAAAGGTCATAACAAGACCGTCTAAGTATGCCTCACGCTGAGCGTGTGAATTCAATTCTGAATCCTATGCCTACGAGTAAACCGCGCAACACAACGAGTAAAGATGAATACCTGTATTCACTTGACGGCTGCTGGACGGCGGCCCGCCTGATCCACCTCCGGACTTAGAAGATGACCGCAGAGCACTACCGCCGACACTGGAGGTGCGCGCGTCGCCGGAAACAGTAACCGCAAGCTCACTGGAGGTTGTGACGGCGACGACATCACCAGAGAGGTTCTGGTTTTGGCTATCAGAGTGATCGGTGCTTTGTGATTCGTTCGCCATTTGCTTCCGGAGTTTCCTTTTTGCCCGTTTTTGACGTCGTCGAAGTTTAGAAAGGAAGATTGCTCGCGGCGGAGACAAAGAAGAGTTGTCTCGAAGGTAGGAAGAGAGGGAAAAACGAGAACACCGAGCAATTTTTGCGAATGGAGCGGAGGAAGAAGAAAAATGGGTGAAAAAGAGAGTTGTGGGAGAAAGAAGTAAAAGGCGAGTATAAATAGTAGGAAGAGGGGGCAGCGAAGCGACGGTTGAGTGACCTAGGGCAAACCCTACCCTAGGAAATTCAAAAGTCGGGCAAGTGATTGGACGCAAGGGTGCCCGTTGTCAGTGCACGAAGACCGAGGCCAAACACGTGGCGCGGCGTACAAGCGGTGGGATGGGACGTAGAAGATCAAACGTCAGGCGGTTCTCGAATGACAAGCGGGGACAGTTGAGAAGCATTCGTCCGCATGACACGTCACAGAAGCGTACAGCAAGAAAAAGGGGGGTAGACAGCTTGACGCCAAGAAGAAGAGTGCAACAAAAAGGGGGGGGGGGTGGACAGCTCAACCCTCAAGGCCTATATCGGACAAGGCTTGGAAGCCTCCCAGATTGACGCCACCGCTAAGAGACAGCTCAACCGCTAAGAGACCTATAGTGGACGGCCCGGAAGTCCCCGAATCAACGTCAAGGAGAAGAGCGGCGGCCAAAAAGGAGGGAGGACAGCGCAGTTGCGCCATAAAGACTAGTTCTCGAGTAACCCAATCAATGCTCCGAAAAAGGGGTGGATAGCGAAACAGCTCGGTCTTACACAAGGAAGTTGCGAACCACATTAAAGCTCACGGGACAAACCAGGAACTAGGTGGACGGCGCAGTTGAAAAACGCAAACCATTATAAGAGACTATGGACCAGGAAATCACGGATCTGCGGCGGACAGGGGGCAAAAGGGTAGACAGCTGTTAATGAAAGGACCGCTCAGCTATCAGAGGACATAAAGTAGCCGCCAAAATCCTTAGCTTTTCACGACTAAGGGGCAATTGTTGGGCCATAGCTGAGCAACATTGGGCTTAGGAGCCCAAAAGGGTAAGGCCCGTCCAAAGGGCCCAAGAGTACGTCTGGGGGAGCGTAGCGCATAGGAAACAGAGAAAGGAAAGCGGCCATACTAGGACATGACAGGTACTAGGACGCCTGACACAAAGAGCCGTTATGGGCAGAATGAGAGATCCTCCTAGGATACTCACCTCGAATACTGCAGGACTAAGCATTAATTGCCGCCGTAGGCGGTCTAAATAAAGCAGGGCTTGATATAGGACGCCTGACATGGTAATTAATGCTCGAAGCCCAGCCCAAACCACTATAAATACATTCATACCTGCATTGATGGTAAACCAACTACTCTCTCTCTCTCTAAACATTATTACAGAACTCTCTCTCTCTCTCTAACTTAAACTTCGGAGGGTGTCCTGGGTAATCACCCAAGGACCCTTGTTTTGTAGGAGCTTGGAGTCCCCCATCATCCGGATCAGACGCCTTGCTAGCTTCGCAAACCCGCCTAGAACATCCTAGGCTCAAACACCAACCATACAATTAACCCTTTCTTATTAATTGCTAAGTTTACCTCTCATTTCATCAATGGTCACTTCTCATTCAATTTTTTTAAATTCATCCTAAGTGATAATCATCTATGACGTTTGACTGCGAAGTTGTTGAGCTTGTCCGGTAAATTTAATAATAAAAATTGAAATCACATTTGTCAAACGTGCACGAGCAACAATTCCAATTATTAATCAATTTTTTTTTATTCTTTTTTATAAGTCAAACCTATTGAATTATTAATAGTTAGCAAAATCTTTTGTAACACTTAAAGTATTAGTTTTTTTTTCTCGTTATCGTTAATAATTTTGTAACTCTTTTTTTATTTGAAATATTAAAATTTTGGAATGTTGACCTATATTTGTCTTTCCAAGTCATTATCAGATTGCCAAATCCATATTACTAACAAAATTACTAACGCAAAGTTAACATTTGGTTAATTATGATAATTCAATATGTTTGGCAAGTAAGAAAAATGTTGTAAGTGTTTGGTTAATGATTAATATTTATCCTAAATAAAATAAAAACCTCATCTAAGGAAACTAGAAAAGTCCTAAAAAAACGATGGGCCCATATCTTACAAGCGTTGCGAAAAATGTGCCGTATCCGGCCGGGAGACCAGAATTCCGCCGCAAGTGTCCAACTCCATTGTACTACTACTACACTACTCGAGCGAGGTGGAGGCAACGTCCCCAACAGTCCAACTCCTAATCCCAAAGAAAGGTTGTTCAAATGAAAACGAGGGTTGTAATCCCATTCCCTTCCATGGCGGGCGAGGCTAGCGTCGTCATTTTACCCATAACCCTATCAGTGCACTTCTAAGGTATAAATCCTGAAACTTCTGGTCGGTCTGCGTGCTTTCTCCGGGCAATACGGGAAGGTGGCGGCGAGGTAGCTAGCTTTCTCTCGATCGACTTTCTCCAGGTTTTCACTCCGATTTATTTCTCTTTCAATGGATTGTTTACTTCGGTTGACTGTGCCGCTCCGGCCGCCGGATCGATTTTCAGTGTCGCTCCGTTTCTTCGATATTCTGTTTGTTTATTGAGAAATAAAATGACCGGAGCTTGGGTAGGAAACCTAATGTCGACCAGCTCTTTTATCTCCGCCATAGCGACGCGTCTTGCTCTACATGACGGAATTCCGTATTGTGTTTTATTTTTTTGCTTGCTTGGTGGTGTGATTCTACGTCAATTGCCAGGACCGGAATTCTCCAAGGCAGTTCAGATCAAATCGTGCTAGCTTTCTGGTTTGTGCTTGTTTATCGCGGGTTCTTCCTATTAGACGCAGAGAACTTGATTGGCATGTTAGATGGGTGAAAATTGGAAGTTAGAAGCTGAACTGTCATCACCTGTAGTGAGGTTAATTGGATCAGCGTCTTTGATTTGAACTGTTAGTGCAAATCCTGTTTTCCTTACGGTTTAGGAGGAGAGAAGGATGGCTGTAGATTATGCTTGTTCGGTCCTTGTTAAGTTATAGCAGGATGGATGAACGATAGACAGATCAGTGATCAAAGTTACCTCCACTTTTGCGGCTTTCCTTTCTTTGGTTCATAGATTATTCTTTTCTCAAGCTATGTTGTGTTTATACTGTTCAGGGTCACCATCTTAAATTGCAAACATGGCGGATGGATCAAAGCATCCATCAGTTGTTCAGAAGATATATGGGCAATCCTATCTTGTCACCAAGCTGTCTCCAGGCTTGCAAAGCAGGAATGGGACTGCTAGCTTTGACACTGGTTTCCAGTCTCCGCTCCATTGCACTATGCAGGGAACTGGGTTGGCAGTTCTCCCCACCCATTCCCCCATCTTTGTTCAAGCTCCCTCTGAGAAAGGCTTTGGTGCCTTTATGATTGATTTCCTCATGGGAGGAGTCTCTGCTGCGGTTTCCAAGACTGCAGCTGCTCCTATCGAGCGTGTTAAGCTCCTGATTCAGAATCAAGATGAGATGATTAAAGCTGGCCGTCTTTCGGAACCCTACGAGGGGATTGGTGACTGTTTTGCGAGAACCATGAAGGACGAGGGGGTGATTGCCCTTTGGAGAGGCAACACTGCTAATGTTATCAGATACTTCCCTACTCAGGTACCTTGCATTTTTAACTTGCATTCCTCTTTCCTCGCTGCATTTTTTTATTTTACCATGGACAAACGATCTTGAAATGATGTTTATCTTGTATGGTGATGGTGCTGTTTTCCCCCCTTGCTTTGTGATCTGCTTTCTAGAACTGAAATACTTGTTCATGAATGATTAGGCTCTGAACTTTGCTTTCAAAGATTACTTCAAGAGGCTGTTTAACTTCAAGAAAGACAGGGATGGTTACTGGAAATGGTTTGCTGGGAACTTGATGTCTGGTGGAGCAGCTGGTGCATCATCTCTTCTGTTTGTTTACTCCTTGGATTATGCTCGAACACGTTTGGCCAATGATGCAAAGGCAGCTAAAAAGGGTGGCGAGAGGCAGTTCAATGGCTTGGTTGATGTGTACAAGAAAACTATCAAAACTGATGGTGTCGCTGGACTCTACCGTGGTTTCAACATCTCTTGTGTTGGAATCATTGTGTACCGTGGACTCTACTTTGGCATGTACGACTCTCTTAAGCCTGTGGTTCTCACTGGTGATTTGCAGGTTAGACCATTTCTTCTATCTATTTGTCCCTTGTCATTACTTTTTCTTACTCATTTGGTGCTCTGCAGGATAGTGTATAGGGAAGGGCCTAATGTATTGATATGAGTACTTGGGCTTATGTTTTTCTTTTGGGCATCTGCAGGATAGTTTCCTGGCAAGTTTCTTGCTGGGATGGGGTATCACAATAGGAGCTGGGCTGGCATCTTATCCAATTGATACCGTGCGAAGAAGAATGATGATGACATCAGGGGAAGCTGTGAAGTACAGCAGCTCGCTGGATGCATTCAAGCAGATTGTCCAGAAAGAAGGCACAAAATCACTCTTCAAGGGTGCTGGTGCGAACATCCTTCGAGCAGTGGCTGGTGCAGGTGTGCTTGCCGGCTATGATAAGCTGCAGCTGATCGTCTTCGGCAAGAAGTATGGATCTGGCGGCGGCTAATTTGGTAGGTTGTGGGTATTCAAGGGGATAGGGAGAGAGCAATTATGATGATGAGAAATTAGAATGCTTGTTTAGGGGCGTCCTTTGCTAAAGTTTGAATAATTTTAGGTTGTCTCAAGTACTGTTTTGTTATCCCAGTACGTAGTTTGGGTTTGATGCTATAGGGCCATTGTGATTAGACCTGGTAGTTGCAAATTTTTGGGGTGTGGTTTTGTTGTGTCAGAGTACTGAGCTGAATAGTTCCTCGTTTGGACCGTGGATGAGAATAATAATCAAAATACGTTGTCTAAGAAGAGTTGCATCTGTGCTTGTTATGTCTGAAGTGAAATTTTATTACCAGGATATGTGTAGCTGAGAAATTGCGGTAGCGCATTTAGAACTCACGTCTGAACATAATCTCGGCCATTTTCAGTGAGCGATACGATATTGATGCAAGATCGTTTTAGTGTTCAATGATTTTGATGCTAGATTGTTGGGCTCTAACACGATTTTATCAAGATGGCTGCCATCAAAAGCGATCTAGCAAAATGGCCATTACCCTGCTTTGGCAACAAAGACACAAGTAACAAGTAATTTCTGGACAAAATAGACACAAGTAATTTCTAGATAAAAATATATTTGTATAGCTATAACTTTCATATTGTGACAAATATAGTCATAATTATTGAAAAACACAAAATAGTCCAAAAATTAGAAGATAGAGTGACAGATCTAGTCATTTCTTGTTAGAAACTATAACGATGTTTGTGATGTGGTGAAATTCTTTGACGGAACGCTGATTAGGATGCAACTCATTACTCATGTAATCTACAAATCGGCATAAGTTTACGTATAGATTGCTACGTCATCAATTAATGAAAATTCCCCCCATTCTTATATATGTCGACCGTCATGCTACCTTCTACATTGCGATTAGGGTTTTCCGGAAAAAGCTTCCTTGGGTTTCCTATGCTTCCACGGTGCCTTCGTCATTACCAGGAAGCTTGGGTTTCATCTGGAAACGATCTTCGTCGGTCTATTACGTCGCTGGATGCATGCAAGACTTCGTCGGGGAAGGGAGGCGATGGTGCGGGATTGATGTTTGGATGACAATTCTGGAGTGGGGTAGAGATTTTCTAGGTGGTCAGGGCATCAATCGGAAGAGGTGTGGTGATTATCGGAAGTAGATCGTAAATAGGAGAGGGATTGAAGCTTTGTTGTCTGTTGTGGTTGGAGGACGAGAGACGAAGGTGGGAAGAAAAGAAAGACGAGGAAAGGACACGTGGTCAACTGTGTCGCGTTTTGGATTTTATATTTAAAATTATTTTTGGTGTTAATCCACGTCGGTTGGTGGGGACAATAAATCGCCAACTCAACATTTTCAGTCAGCCTAGTCATACCGTTAACTAACACCGTTAAAATAATGAACTGAATTGATCATTTTGTTTTTTTCGATAGTTGTAGCTATATTTGTCGCAAATGCAAAAGTTATGGCTATCAAAGTGTATTTTACCTAATAGACGATATACGTCGGAACTTCTAGAAGGGAATACTTTACAAAATATTTGCTAAAATTGGAAAACATCCTCAAAGTATCTTAAACACTCCTAAATTCTAAGAACATGTCATCTTCCGATCGATTTCATAGTGGCGTAATTTTGTGCTTGATTATCCATTAGACGCACCTTTTTTAATTCACATAACTTTTCGAAATTTGCACTGCCCAAACAACCAAATGCGATTTGGTTCGTTTTCGTCTCTAAATAATGGTCGTTTGATGCCCAATTAAGTAGTTTTGTTATTTCGCTAACTTTGGATAGTCGTAATTTTGTGTTCTATCATATGCTCTTTGTTGATTATTGTTCGTCTCCTTTACAAATTATTTGTCCAACTTTGTATTGACTCGAGCTTAGTTTGGACCAGTGCGATAGTCAGATAACAAGTGTAAAGAAGCATAGTTCGATAAATATAATAGATACGAAACGTGCAATTCTATTGAGACCAATCAAAAAGTTAATTGAAACTCCAAATGCAAATCCAACACTTTGGATTGCTATTTTGGCATGACATTGCTATAGACTACAAGCCTCTTGGAATTCTTTCCTAGTATGCACTAGGTCATTCATATCAATCCAATTGCAAAACAAATTTCATATGCGGTGTCTAGGCTATCCACATTCGGCTCGGGAATAACTAGTTCAAAACTCGACTCGTTTTTAACGACCGGAGCTTGAGCTACGCAACTTTCAACTTGCGAGGCTTGCAATCCATCTCAACTTAGTGTCTTGTTGAGCTCATGAGGTGTCTCAACATTATGACTAGCGAGCCAACTCGACGACTCACTTATTTGTAAATCGATCTATATTTCGTAATAATACCAATCATATGTATCATTATCATACATTACAAAAAATATTAGGGTATCTAATTTATAAATTATTTTAGAGTTTAGTTTAATGGCTCAACCATTTAGAACAAATGCGGTGAGTTCGAGCCGAACTCATGATCTTAATGAGCGAAACTCGAGGAGTAGAGCTCATAAAGCTCCTAAACTCATTAATGAGTCGAGATCGAGACAAATACGAACTAAAGTGTTAGTAATCGAGCAGATTTCGAGCTAGCTTGTTTGTTAACGAGCCAAGCCCGAGTTATAAAAAACTTGGTTCGACTCGACTAATTTGCAGTCGTGCCACTAGCACCTTACATTCCTGAAATTATTAATCCATGTTAATTTCATTGCAATTTGCACCTACACCAATGCAATTTCTTTGAAATCGCAATTGTAGGGCCTAGTTGACATCGTTACGAAAATCGGACTAGATCTTAAACGATTTAAACAAAAAAACCGAACCAAACTGCTTCGATCCAATCTGGTTTTAAACCCATAAACCGGAATGAAGTCCAACAGACAGACTGATTATCTCGCAAGACTTTATTATCATCGTGACAACATGTCGGGCGGACTCTGTGGTCTAATCCCTTCAGTTCCAAGTCATAGTAGAAAACATCATCTTTGGAATGAAGCTGTCTTTCTCCCTCTCCACTACAAACAACCTGCGACAATTACTCAAGCAGACGACGAATCCTTATCGATAATGACGATATCATCTCTCCCACTTTCAGCCGATCGACTCCATTTTCAACATTGATTTGTACTGTAACCTCAAGCAGCTTTGAAAAAAAAACTGATCATCATGCAAACGGTCGCCCGTCGTTGTAGCTAAGTGGTTGTGAAGTTCTTATCCTCCCTCCCCTCCCCACTCTCTTTCGGCACGTAGAGACGAGAAGTTGCAGCATTTGGCCCGCAAACAACATCATTCAATTCAATGACTCTCACCACACCATCCAAGACTATGAAAATGGCAATTTTCTGATCTGAATCGCCATATCTGACCTGTTTCGAGCGGGTATCATCCGACTCGTAGTCAGTGGCGGATCCAGATTTTTTTTATAGGGGTGTCCTTTTCCAAAAATTAAATTAAATTAAAAATTAAAATTAAATAATTCATAATTCAGAAAATACCCGACTAGTATAACTTTTAACAAAAGGTCAGGACATATTTTCATATTTTGAAAAAAGAATATAAAATAGACTCAATATCTACATTGCTCAACAAATCTGTATTTCCTACGAGACAATAATTCACGAACTGATCGCATATTCGATTTCTAACCTTGTTCTTGATGTAACTCAAAGTTGAAAGACTCTTTTAACTGTTGTTGTGTAACCATGAAATTAATTCAAATTAAGGATAACCCGTAATTACTTTAATTGTTAGGTTTCGAAAATAATTGGGGATAAGTGTTCAAAATAGAACAAGAAATGAGATGAAACCTAGAGAATATGTTTAATAATAGTAGTGCCTTAGGTTTGAATAACACAAACTACCATTTATATTTGTTTAATCATACACAAATTACTACCGAGATTAAGATAATCATTTTTTTCAAAATTTAAGAGTGTCCCGGATTACCGATTATAATTTTTTATCCATACGAAATTATTATTGTGGGTTGGATAATCATTCTCCCAAATTTTAGGGTGTCCTACTGATCCATGTATCCGCCACTGCTGGTAGTAACGTGGGATGAGACATAGATATGGCTTGTGGCCTCTTTCGCGCGTTGTCTCATCCCGTTCTCTACCTGTTCTATCCTGATTTGTATCAATATCAATATGTATATTTTTTTTTAATTTAAAAACTCTTATCTTTTATTCTACTTTATCTCTCATGCATTTATGAAATATTTTTTCTAAGTGTTCTTGTAAAAGAGTTAAATATATAAAAAAATTCAAATAACAAATAAAAATGGATCGACCCGTCTTGCCATGTAAGCGCACGAGTATTATCCGACCGGACCCACACTCAATACGAAATGAATATGAATACTGAAATACTCGACCCATTTACATTCCTACATGAAACACCTCCTTTAAATGTACCCTTCCTCCACACATGAGCTATCTCCCATTACAATCATCATCCAACAAAATGCCTTCTTCTTCTTCTTCTTCTTCTTCGTCTTCCACCTATGCCCAAGCTGCCTGCGGCTTCCTCTTCTTACTCCTACTCCTCAACCCTAACTTCTCCAACAAGGCAACTGCAAAACACACACACTCCTCCTCTTCCACTCACCACCACCGCCAACGCCCGACGGACGCCGCCGCCACGAACCCACGCCTCCACAGCGCGTACCTTGCGTTGCAAGCATGGAAGCGGGTCATCTACTCCGACCCATCAAACTACACGTCCAACTGGGTCGGCCCATCGGTGTGCAACTACAATGGCGTCTACTGCACGGCGTCGGTGGACGACCCTGAAACCCAGGTGGTGGCCGGAATCGACCTAAACCACCTGGACATCGCCGGATTCCTCCCCGACGAGCTAGGCCTTCTCGCCGACCTGGCTCTCGTCCACATAAACAGCAACCGCTTCTGCGGCATCGTCCCACAGGCCATCTCCAATCTCACCCTCCTCCACGAGCTCGACCTCAGCAACAACAGATTCGTCGGCCCCTTTCCTTCTCCAGTACTCGCCCTCCCATCCCTCAAGTTCCTCGATATTAGGTATATTACATATATATCATTTTAGAGTTTTGTTTCTCGATTTTTTAATGAAAATATTTCATGCTATAAAAAAATTTCCTTTCAAATATATACTCGTATGGATAGACGTGCCCCGAGATCCACCCTTCATAACAAAATATCCGACCTGAATCATAAAATAAGTATGAATATTAAGATACGCGCGCGATACCCGCACCAACCTGTCTGTTGTCATTGTTTGAGTTGTACAAAATAATAACTGAATCGCTAAATGTCACTCTTAAAATTGCTAATGGTCGTCCTAATTCTAATGATAAATTACTTACATAATCCCAATAAAATTTTCAAATTTAAACAAACCAAACAATCCCTAACTACTCAAACTGAACCCCTCATCTGGCTTCTTCGGGAATCCCTCTCGACGCACCAGTCCGCCTACGCCTTTCCCGCCGTCGTCGGCCCGTTCTCTACCAAAATTTTCAAAAAAAAATAAACGCTCAACCTAGGGCAAGCTACGGTTGGCCCATGGTACCACCGCAAGTGAGCAGCGGTTGGGCCATAGTGCAACCGGAAATGAGCTACGGTTCCCCTTTTTTTATTCAATTTTTGGAGTGAATTTTACCGATTTAGAGTCGCTAGTCATGATCCAGACATCCTATCGACAATTCCAACTCCTTAATGATGATAATGAATTCTCTTTTTTGAATAATGTTTTATTTTCTTTACTAAGTGTTGTTTGTTTACTAAAGGGAAAGTAAAGAAGTTAAAAGGTTAAAAATATAACTTTAATGTTTTTTAAAGCGACATTTAGCAATTTTAATGGCGGTCATTAGCAACTCCCAATCATAATACACTCTCTCCTCCTATGTGATGTACAAATTTTTTTTTTTTTTTTTTCCTCCTAATACAAAAGGTACAACGAGTTCGAAGGCCCGTTGCCACCTCAGCTGTTCGGAATGGGCCTGGACGCCATCTTCGTCAACAACAACCGATTCACCAGCACCATCTCCTCCACCACCCTAAACGGCACCGGCGCGTCCGTCCTGGTCTTCGCCAACAACAGGTTCAACGGTTGCTTGCCCCCCACGATATCCCAATTCGCCGACACCCTCGAGGAGCTCCTGCTGGTCAACTCCAGCCTCCAAGGTTGCTTGCCCCCGGAGGTAGGCTACCTCTACAAGCTGCGGCTGCTGGACGTGAGCCGCAACAGGCTCGTGGGCCCAGTCCCCTACAGCCTTGCTGGGCTGGCCCATCTGGAGGTCCTGAATCTGGGCCACAACTTGATGACCGGGATTGTCCCCGACGGCGTGTGCGTGCTGCCGAGGCTGGACAACTTCACCTTCTCCTACAATTTCTTCTGCGACGAGGAAGGGGCTTGCGTCAACCTGACGTCGAGAGGGGTGAGGTTCGACGACCGGAGGAACTGCCTGCCGGAGAAGCCGCTTCAGAGGAGCAAGGAGCTCTGTGATATCGTGGCGGAACACCCCGTTGACTGTGGTCAACGATGCACTGGCGGTAATGCTGCTGGGTTCGTTGACGGTGGTGCATTTGCTCCGTTCTTGGCGCCTGCTGTTGCTCCTGGCCCTACATGATCGGCAACTTTGAGCTGCTTATAAGTTCATGAATGACATTGACGCACCACAAAATCAAAATAAGGTCTCCGACCGACTCCACGGTATATAAGAAGTATAGCTGGTCGGTCCTTGTAATCAAAGCTATAATCATCTGTAGATTGATCGCTTGAAGTCAAGGTTAAGAGAGTGGAATGGATCGAGTTTCACTTTATTAGCATGTAACGTAACAACTTTTTTTGTGTAATTTCATTGCAATTTGCACCTACAGCAATGCAATTTCTTTGAAATCGCAATTGGAGGGCCTAGTTGACCTCGTTACGAAAATCGGACTAGATCTTAAACGATTTAAACAAAAAAACCGTACCAAACTGCTTCGATCCAATCCGGTTTTTAACCCATAAACCGGAATGAAGTCCAACAGACAGACTGATTATCTCGCAAGACTTTATTATCATCGTGACAACATGTCGGGCGGACTCTCTGGTCTAATCCCTTTAGTTCCAAGTCATAGCAAAAAACATCATCTTTGGAATGAAGCTGTCTTTCTCCCTCTCCACTACAAACAACCTGCGACAATTACTCAAGCAGACGACACATCCTTATCGATAATGACATATCATCTCTCCCACTTTCAGCCGATCGACTCCATTTTCAACATTGATTTGTACTGTAACCTCAAGCAGCTTGAAAAAAAACTGATCATCATGCAAACGGTTGCCCGTCGTTGTAGCTAAGTGGTTGTGAAGCTCTTATCCTCCCTCCCCTCCCCACTCTCTTTCGGCACGTAGAGACGAGAAGTTGCAGCATTTGGGCTGCAAACAACATCATTCAATTCAATGACTCTCACCACACCATCCAAGACTATGAAAATGGCAATTTCTGATATCTGGCCTGTTTCGAGCGGGTATCACCCGACTCGTAGTAACGTGGGATGGGACATAGATATTGCTTCTGGTCTATTTCGCGCGCTGTCTCATCCCGTTCTGTACCTGTTCTATCCTGATTTGCATCAATATCTAAATGTATATTTATTTTTTCATCCCAAAAGAAATTTAAAAACGCTATCTTTCAATTATTTAGACTAAACTATCATTCTACTTTATTTTTCATGCATTTATGAAATATTTTTTCTAAATGTTCTCGCAAAAGAGTTAAATATATAAAAAATTCAAATAACAAATAAAAATGTATCGACTCGACTCCACGGTATATAAGAAGTATAGCTGGTCGGTCCTTGTAATCAAAGCTATAATCATCTGTAAATTGATCGCTTGAAGTCAAGGTTAAGAGAGTGAAATGGAACGAGTTTCACTTTATTAGCATGTAACGTAACAACTTTTTTTGTGTTAGTTATGTTTTCTAGCAATATGAAAAAGGAAGGAATGTACTTGAATTTCTCTCGATGAGAATTATTATTGATGCGGTTCAAATCTGTTTCAACGAGGGTGTTTGATATTACAGAGAGAGAATTATTATTGATTGGGAATCAAATATTAGGAAGGTTGTAATGCGGACAACTAGAAATGACAATGAGGCAGGTCGGAGGCGATTTTCTTGATACCCAGACCCGCCCCCGTGACAGGTCTGATAATTTATTATGGGTCGCGGGTCGGGGCAAGTCGACCCAATAAGTATGCAATTTATATGAAAAACATTAGAAATATTCGTTATTTTTATTGTAAAACCATGAAAACAAACAATATTATGATAGATTTAGTTAAATTATTAGAGAAATTTGAGGTTTTCACTAATATACAACTTTATTATAGTTAAAATATGATGTAATAAAAGAAAAATCCTAAGTAATTTGACTAAGATTACATGTAATTTAGTCAAGAACGCGTCGAGAATGGGGCAGGTCAGGACAGGCCGAGTCGATGACAGTACCCATGCCCGCCCCGCGGGTCCGACCCACCTCAAAACAGGCCAAACAGATCGGGTAAGACAGGTCATGTCGAAATTGTCATCCCTACGTACAACTCACAATTCCATAATAGCTAAATACCTCACAGAAAATAACATCACCTTAAGTCGCACACTAAGAGCAGCAGAGGCCAGAGAAAGACTAGATTCTTTCAATGCTTCAGCTTGCTATATACGAACAGAGATATGACATCTGTTGGAATAAATGGCCAATAGAGAGGATACAGGGAATCGTTGGGAAGGAAAACGAGCTGCAAATGTGAAGCCTTCCTCGAAAGGTTTCACTTATATTTATACAATTGACACGAGAAGGCGTGTGTCAAAGTACATCATAAATCTCAGAAAAACATCCCCGTGAAATGTTTTGTTTTATGCCTTGTACCTCAAGCTACCCTCTCTAAGGTGGGCAGAAAGGGCGAAAGTGAGTTCAGGGTTCATCTACCAACCTGGGGAAAACCCCAAAATCAGTCTCGTGCGTCTGATGAAAGATAACAATCTGGCGGCTCTTTGGCGGTTCCCTTCCGTTGCCAAATTGGGGTGGTGATGTCAATTAGTTTCCTATGCAGTGTATGAACAAAAATATGGCTAGCTAGGCTGGTGGCAGTGGGCGCCGGCAAGTTGGACATTCCATCTTAATGTCCATCCATCTCTGTAGACAACCCGAGTGAAAGAAATGGTCGCAAGGCGTTACCTGTGTCACCAATTCACAGTTTCATTGAGGATAGCTAGCTCAGTGACAAAAACAAACACAAGTAGAACTTAATGCAAGGTTACCATGCAATCACTGGGACGTTGCATCATATTAATCCCGGTCATGCAAATCACACAATCCGTCGCGTGATTTTCTTCCTGATCGAATTTCCTGTAGTAGCTATATCTCTCAGGTAGAATCTACAACACAAGAAGAAAAACACGAGAACTCTTTCTTGGTTAACTACCAAACGGCTTTTTAGATGGAGGAAACATGTTAGTAGACACCAAGAAAGTGATCCTTTACCTGGCGAGGAATGAACCATCTGGATCCTAGATAGTGTTGAAGAAGCAGAACTGATGCCTGCAGGGTAACAAATATAACCAGATATGTGCACCAAGTCTTGTCTGGTTCGATCCTCATGAAGTTATTAGGGCATCCGAATATATACAATGGGATTGCTAGCCGAGTAACCGTCATGCCTAAGATGTAATAAGGATGCAATGGCTTTCTAGAGTCGCGAATAACGTTGGTAACTATTTGAGGTATCCAAAACGAGTACATTAGGAGGAGAAGTGGCCTCAGGAAATTGTGGAACTCGTACATAAGCAGAATGCCTCCCAGAAGAATCCCATCTGCACGGAAAGATATTCGTATGCAAATCAGCTAATCAAGTTCATGAACAGCCAGCAAAAATAATGACCAGCTAGTTACACCAAGTTGGTTGGTTCATTTCTGGGTCAATTTAAAGTGAGAACATAGCTAATAAAACGTAAGAACATCAGAAATATGTGATCTAATTTTGGAGTTTTACAGAAGAGAAATGGGTAGAATCAGAAATGTCGAAAATTTAAAGTGGGGTCTACACCATCGACAAAATTGGATTCCAAAGATAGATATTATATGCAGAGGCACGAAGGGTGCCAGCACTTGGCCAATATTAAGAGTGAATGCTTGATGATATTGTAAATGAGAACAGAAAAACTATACAATGGGGCAAGAGTTTATGAGGATACTTACAAAACCGACTATATAATACTGAAAGCTCACGCCTCATTGTTTCCCAACCTTCACCACTACTAGCAGGCCTGCTTGCCTTCCATATGGCTAGAAGGTATCGCATTTCGAAAATTGAAAAGACCACAAACTTGAAAAATGCAGCAGTAGCAAAAGCATTGAACAAGGATTCTGCATAACAAAAGGCAGGAGTGTGAGAGCCAATGACTGACACTTGTTACGATAATCTCTAGAATCCATAACAAATCAGAGTCAACAAATCAAGACAGCTGGATAAAGCACAAAATCCAGCACCTTTTTGGTTGCCAAACTTACCAACTAAAATCCCGGCAGTCAGGTGTAAAAGGCAAAGATAAGCATCCATGATGGCCTGCTGCCCAATCATCAAAATTGAAACTTTGGCAGCTCCCTGCCAAGTGAGAAAAAACAGAACTATCACCTTTCTGACCCCCAAAACTACTGGTATTTGAAAGAACTATCAAGGTACTATAGCCTTGACATCTTCAGACACTAGTAAGTTCAGCAGAGGTGGATGTTAGAGCTCTCACCGACTGTGTGTTACTATGTTCCATCTGTCGTATCAACAAAAGCACTTGAAGAAAAGAAACCTAATCCAAAGAATGTTAAGGATCACACTGAAAACATGTGCTACCATAACAAAATCAAAATTAGGTTGAATCCATAAAATGAAAAACATTAGGTCGAATCCACCAGAACACTGCACACAGAAAGGATACAAAAGTGACCATCAAGGTGTAGTTCACTGCTTTATTGTAGTACACCTCAATATTCACGGAAGTGGCATTTAGCAGCAAGGGAGAGAAGCATTCCCCGTCATCATCCACAGCAGGACTCTCCATCAATCCTTCCAAGTGATAACGGTCATGCTCTCCATCTACATGAATATTGGCACCAACTTATAAATGGGCGGTGCACATAAACTTTTGAGGACTTGCATGTCAGTCAATAAGGGTAGGGATAATTTTAATCTCAATCTCACAATCTATGGTGCACAAGATTCCTGGAGTTTCTAGTGCTTAACCATTTACGATGACCAGAGATGAAGAATCATCCAATGCAGTAGAGAGATGAACAACTATCTGTGGGTTTAGGTTGGTGAATTTGTAAATCGATAATTCTCAAGCTATTATATAAGATGTAGTAGCAAAAAAAGTTTTAGAATTCAGGGCATTATTGCATGGGATCATGTAAGAAAGTGAAGAAAGTACATGCCGGACACTTTTCTAGGGTCCAATTCGAACTTTCAACCCACAAGTATTTGAGATTGCATCATTTTCATGCATTTGAAATTGCCTCTGCGATTTTAGATGCACACTAATACATCAAAAGTGTAAACGAAAAAAAGATACATCTTTTCAATTATGTGTTAGCTGAAATTTCATTCTCCCACATTCATCCAATCAAATGCTTCTGTAAGAAAAATGAAAGCCTGTCAAGGAATATTGTTACAAATTGTCCTAATAAACATCTAGAATGACAGATATAAGAACATTGCAGAACAAAAACCAGAAACTGGTCCAAAAATAGCAAAAACTGAAAGAAGTTACTTGCCATTTTGGTTGGTTGAGACTCGTGTAACTTGGGCAGCAATTTCAATATTGCAATGTTTCTCCATCTCGTTAATTGGTGCTGCAAAGACATGTGTAAGTTTACAGCGTAAATACCGTTTAAGTGAATGTTCAAAAGATTAAGTTGAAACCAGTTGAAGTTGAGTTTAGATGGTTACAAGTTTTGCTTCTCCATATCTTTTCTTTTGGAGAGTCTTGGAACACCTGAGATGAGAAAACTCCAAGCTGAACGACAAAGTGATAATTGAGCTGTAAGTCTTCAGTTACACCAAATGACAATCAAGACGACAAAGCAACCATAGAAACTAAAATATCATCTAAACTGGAAACAACAGCACATAGTTCGGATTAAACATTATCTACTACAGTATTCAGTGACTTTCAATGAGCAATGACTAGAGATTTGTCAGCCTCGAAAGCAACCATCTAATTGATCTGCTGACTAATAAGTCATGCTGACTGATGAAGGAATAAAGACCTCAGCCTACTATGACTATCCTCACATCCAGTAAAGTATAAAATGAAAAGAAAACTACTATAAAAAGCATAATTGTCATAAGATTGCATTGATATTTGATAATGTAACTTGAGCAAGATGACTAACATTTCTTACCAGATGATACGGATTAGACAGGATGTAATCGTCTTCCTGGGCTAATACCCCTTCTTTTCTACTGCCACAATCCAAAAGCAAAGTTATAATGCCAAATTGGTGACTGTGCTTGTCTGCTTCATACACAGATACTACCAACAGATAATGACAGGTCTAATGCCACAATTGTGACCAAAATATTTGGGGAGACAAGTCATTAACAGGTTCATTAGCAAAGATGGGCCATTAATTTCGATATCTACCATCGTGGGTCTATTCAAGAAATAGTTCCAGAGTAAATTTAAAGGCAACAATAAGTCAATAATCAATATGGATTGATATATGTACCAGAAGAAACACATGAAATGGCAATATGCTGGACTTAGTTACCTGTTAGCCACCATCCGAAGCTGTCTAAATGGCCATATATAAACACCTTCCACCCTGATTTGAGCCCCTCCAACATTGTGTTCATTGTCAAACACATCATGGAAAATAATTACACCCTGGTATAAAAAACAATCAAGATATATTTCATCCCTCTGTGGTTCCAATACAAGCATTAATTGAAAATCGGTAAAATGACAAGGATTTGAAAAGTATTATTAGAATCATTAAAGCATAACAAATTTTGGGTTTACTGTTTCTTCAGGGGGGATCTGAAAACACTGTTTATCAGTAGAGTTTAGGTTGTCTGCAGCACTTCTACTGTAGGCCCAAGTACACCACTTTTGGGCTTGCCCGAGCATATCCGTTCAATCCTTATTTATAATCCTCGTTTCTTCTCCCCTACTCTCTCCCAAAGATACCTTTCCTCCTCTCTCCTGTGATCTCTCTTTAGATTTGCTTGTCCAATTCCTTTTAGTTAATTTCTCCTTCCGGAGGATGATACTTCAATGTTCTTTATTTACCAAACTGTAGGAGCAAGTGTTGATAGGCAACTACCATTGTATCTTTAGCTCTAGCTTCAGATGATGAAGTTCGCGTAAGCTTGGGTAGGCAACTTCATTTTTTTACTTAAGTTAACAGCTTCTCTCTAACATATACGGCCAACTGGTGTTCTTGCAATTGGAACTGTACATCACACTTTGTGGATGGACCTATGTATCAAAAGTTTCAGCACTGATACAGGCGTTAGAGATAATTGCTTAGTTTTGGTGGTTGTTCTTTTCTTTTCTCGACGATTGCAGTGTATAAAAAAGCAAAATCCTTTTCCTCTACCAAACAGAAAAGCAAAATCCTTTTGAATGTACATTGATGAACAATTGATCTGGAGTTTAAACCATAGGAGATAGGTGAGAACTCTATTGGCAATCCGAAAAGGTTCCTAAAGCTGCAATGCAAAGGCATTTGATCATTTGATTGAGAGTCTTTATGAGCATGACTAATGACTAATTAAGTTATTAATTGCAAAGATTTTTGCTTTTCGATATCACTTTGTAATGTGTTCTTCAGTCCGGAAACAGAACCAAATAGAATGCAGAGTTTAGTGATTTGTCAATACTTGCAGGATTACTTTTCTTAATGCTTCTAAGACACTGTTCCCGGGATTAGCCTGATTAAACTGCAGCAGCAGCAGTTAGTTATGACGTTGTCAGCAAAGATAAAGGTCTAGCTTAATCAAACTAATGAAACAGTTGATTTTCAAGTAAAATCTCTTGGTTCCTTATGATGAGCTTTAAGCCCCAACGTAGTTCGTTTTTCAGCTCTGAAGGTACTTGCTTACTACTTTGTTGTAAAAGCTTTCTTTTTTTCATAGGGTTTAACAGCTTTCTGTTAACATCCATCATATAACCTAACAGAGAGTGACTTCATTATAGAAGTTTCAGCAGACATTCAGAACATGAGAAAACGGAGTACAGAAAGGGGGAAGAAAATGGAAGCCGTCTCCATGAAAGGTGAGTCAGAGAATGAGCAGAAAAGGCCTTCCTATGTTCTTCGCGAAACAGGTTGTTACCTCTTTTATTTTGTTTAGGCTACATACTGCCATGAAGTCATGAACTAATACCATTGACAGCTTAACGTTTAGTAGACATGTATAACCGTACAGAGAATTTCACAGCTTGCACTGCTCTATCAAATACTTCCAGTTTCCAGTGGCATAGCACAGATTTCCGCCCTAGTAAGGAAATAACAGAAGAAAATCACCTGGACATAGTGAACACCAGTAATTTTGGTCTGTGTGCTGACCAACTCAATTACAGAATCACCATTGGACTTCCTGAAATCTGGAAACCTGGAAGAGCTATTTGCAGAATCAAGGAACTTCCAAGACCCTGCAGTTCATGACCCAAGCATAGGCACATTAATCAACCATAAGAGAAGTAAACAAAGGATTTATGACCATCAAGATGAATACATAAAATGTGTTAGCAAACCTTTCAAATGTCAAACAGCTTAATGATTCTTCAAACTTCATTTCACTTTCCTGGTGTACTTTCCAACTAACCTACGTGTCTCAACCTTCTAAGGTTAGGGCACTACTTAAGCAACTATTTATGAAAAACTAAACAAGCCAATGCTTCCCAGAACTTAAGGAATCCAATGTAACATAAGAGAATATTAAGGGTTGGCAACCTTGCTCACAAAGCACAATATTAGTGAGTTATTCCCAAATCAGGAAACACTTTGAACATACGCATACATGACATGTCTGAAAGCCACTTAAGGTCTTGAGTGAACAAACCTCGGTAAGTTCCTGTAATGTTCCATGCAGAAAATGGGCCCAGGTCACTTTCTTCTTTCCTAACAAATAGCCACTGCAAGAATCAAAATCAAGAACATGCATAAAGTAAGTACACTCAGGTTGATGATGCTGCAACATTCTGCTGGTACATCTGCGCATAATATATGGCTTTCTATCTTCCTCAAAACCTGATATACAATATCAAAACATAATTGAAAGAGTCCCACAGTATCAATTGGATCTTCAATAAAACTAGAGCAAGGTTGTATCCCTCCCATGATATTCTCACTTCCTAACATCCACAGCCAAATTTGTTCCTGTAATAAAACTTTAGAAGCTGACGGATTCCTATTTCAAACTTTCAAACTGACTCTTAGCGTCCGATAGGATAGACGAGCAATCTTGGTCGGCCATTCAAGCTTCATAACTGAACTCTAGTTGCTAAAACTAGCAGGAATCTGACTCTTCTCAGCTCAGCACAAACATACCCACAGCACCATTTGTTGTTAAGTTACTCCAACAACTACACTCTATTAAGAAGTTGCTCACTTCATTAGTCACAGGTGCAACAAATTGCGTAACAGAAGCAGCAGACTCACAAATTCCCCCCTGCACGCATTTCCTAGAAACAACTTCATGTGCAATTCACAAGCCAGTTCACAACCTATTGCTAATACAGAACCCTCAGCTAACAGCTAACGGAACAAAAGACCTCAAAAAGGAAAACCTCGTAAAGAAGGTTTTCCCTCGTGAAACAAAATGGGGCGAAATTTAATTGAAAAAAACTGCTACGGAGCTCGCTAGTCACTAGAGCAGGAAACTTCTCAGCATTATATTGTCCATCGCAAATGCACAACATTTTCCCAGAATTGACCAAACATTAAACCCAAAAGAGAAGGAAAGAAGTCAAAACTCAAAACTGACCTCATCGCCCCATGATCGTCTCTGTTCCCTCAAGGGCCTCAGCCCCACCACAGGACGCAGCAGAACCACGAACCCAAACCACAAAGAGAAGACTATCCAATACACAAACCCTAAACCTCTCCTTTTGTGAGAGCACAAATACTCCCCCACAACCATATCAAGCAACTCCCTTTTTCCTTGCCCGCACAAAGCCTCGTAGTTTTCAACTCCAATTAACACAATTACTTGTGCCCCAAAGTGTACAAGAGAACAAAACAAAGCTCATTTGAGAGAGGGGGCTGAAGAAGGAAAAATGGGTTGCTTCAACCGGAGTCAAACCAACAAACAACCTGAATAGAAAAGGAGAGGCCAACAAACAAGACCCATTAGAGAACCAAAGAGCCCCTTCTCTCTGGATGGTTAGGGGGAGATTTTGATTTGTTTAAGAAACAGAGCAGATGCACCAAACGCAGCCGAGTCCACTACCGATGAGGTTTGAACCAGAAAGAAATTGGCAACCAACCCCAAGGATTACAATCAGTTGAGAAGATGGAGAGAGTTGAAAAAGGATTTTTCTTTTTTCTTCCCTTTGGTTTGCCCTCTAAGTTGTTGAAAACGTTGACAGCTCTGCTGCTGCCGGGCTGTTTGCTTTCCTTTTTTCTTCCCTTGTTTTTGCGTCTAATAGTTTTTTTCTTTCCTTTCTTCCTTCTGTGAAAATGGAGGTCAAATTCTAGAGGGAGAGAGAGAGCGAACGAGAATGAAAAGAAAGAGGCTGCTAAGCTTTGCTCTGTCTGTGTCTCAGTCGCGTCATTAGTATTGGGCCGGAGAATCTAAAGCCCAAAAAATTGGTAGATTACAAAATGGCTAGTATATGTTTGCACTTTGCATGCCAATTGCCAAGGTTAATTAATTAATCGAGGGTTGAGCTTGCAATATCCAAGTCATCAATCTAAAGCACACATATTGAGAAATAGTAAGCATAAATTTATAAACAAAACAAAATCACATTTGGACTTACCACTGCTCCAACTATTGCACCTTCTTGAGACACCCATCGTAGAGTAAACCTTAGGTACCATACCATGTACTGGTCTTGGTACCCCGGCTCCCTACCATTCAACGTCTCACCACGAAGAACACGACTCGCACTATTATCCCATAAGGTTAGATATGCATCATGGTACGTGGCCCAGTCGATTTCATTGGCTCGAACGTCCACGTCGTGCAGTCCTTGAAGGTCACGCGAAGGTGTTTGAGGAATTGGTTGGTTGATGTCAAAATGCCTCGTACATCTTTGAGGTGGGTTCCACTCGATGATTAAGAAACAAAATGGAGGTACTATACAACTCCAATAGTTGTGACCATTGGGATATCTCAACTAGGGCTGCAAATGAGCCGAGTAGAGTCGAGTTTTACCCTAGTTTGAGCTCGGCTCGTTAATAAACGAGTCGAGCTCAGCTCATTTATTAACGAGTCGAGTCGAATCGAGTTCGAGCTAGCTTGTTTATTAAAATCTTAACTTTTATTTTATACTTCATTTTGTATATCATGATACATATGATTTAATTTGTTAGTTAATCTCATATTATACTTTGTTGGTATAATATATCATTTAGTTAATAAATTTTAACTACTCCAAATCATGTTATTTCATAGTATCGAAGCAATCTATGATGCATAATTTCTTTTTAAAGTAGAAAATAAGATATATTTGTTCACAAACTCAACGTGTTAAACTTTATATATCGTAAAAATATATAATTTAACAACCATATGAATTAAAATCATAAGATATAGATTGATTCGTCCATAAGTTGGTAATCGAGTTGGCTCTCCAACCACATGTCAAGACATATCATGAGCTCTAAACGAGCCAGCTCACGAGTTTAGCTCAACAAGCCACCGAGTCGAGCTAGTTCGCGAGCTTCACGAGTTGAACAAATGTGAGCTCGTGTTCGGCTCATTTATTAACGAGTGGCTCGTTTATTAACGAGTCGAGTTTTGAACGAGCTTTTCTCGAGTCGAACGCCGAGCCGCTCGCGAGCAGTTCGACTCATTTGAAGCTCTAAATTCTCAACCTATGCCTTTAGACCACCTCAAAGGGATATGGGTCCCACCTAATCTACATTCACATTGATGTTCATTTATAAAAAAATCATTCCTAATCATATCCTTTGAATTCACAATTATACACATATTTTAATATTTACCTTGTTATGCCAAAGTCAATCAATTTGCTTGTCATATACTACACATATTAGGGCAATAGATAATATGTGAATAAAGAAGAGAGCAAAAACTTACTTAACCCCATAAGCATCATCGCATTGTGGATCGATTGGTTCCCACTCCAAAGATGGCATGAGCGGAGGAGCAATAATAAGAAGGTGCTCCCATGCCCAAATATGAAGGATGAAAGTAGGACCACTAATTTGAGGCGTCATGACGCTTGTAGCTCTACATAGCTCACGATAAAGCCAAGCCAAGCATCCGGATCCCCAACTCTTCCTCCCAATGTCGTCCCAATCGCTCAGGAGTATGTGCAGACATATGCCATGCATGTAAGTTTGTGACTTGTTAGAAAAGAGAAGTCTCATCAAATGATTGACACATTATTCTTTTTATATTTAATCTCCATTAACTTGGGCAGTAATACCAAGACTCGAAGTATTTGTTGCGCCCAACGATCCTCCAAATGTCTTGACGTCCCGGTGATGGCTTCTCCATTGATCGGCAGCCTAGTAATGATTGCGACATCCATCATCATGATAGTAATCTCTCCGTCTCAAGTTGTCACCTCTCTGCCAAATCCATCATAAACTCATTGTCAGTTTGCATATTAACAAAAACTCGTGCTCAGAACAATCTCGCTATATGAAGGTAAGGCTCGTACCATCTATGCCACGTTGGCAATCGCGAATTCCCCCTATAGATGATGGGGTGATACTCTTCCTATTAAACAATACAAAGAAAAGTAAGTTTGGTATTGATAAAATGTTGAAACTCTATTTACACATATATGATATGGAGGATCAAGGGCCAAGCATGATCGTTGATTCCTTTAATAGGTCAATAATTTTGAGTCTATCGGCTTAGGATTTATGTGTAAGTTCGGAAATCGTTGATTCCTTTAATTTAATGATTTGATTCAAATTTTGTTTAACAACAAAACAATAATATTTAACGAGAAATTAATGTTTTCTACTAAGACATTATGTTTGTCTTATTACATTCCAATGATTCTCGTACGGACATGAAGATAATGATTTTCAATGAGCCAATCAAGATTTTCTACTAAGACATAGGTCTTAGAGCGTTCCTCCATTGATTCTCGATGATAAATCACTAAAATAAATAAAAAGTGCACAACATTTTCAAACAAACTCGGAAAGAAAAAAACTTTATGTACCCTTAAAGCTTCCCCTTCCATTCATGACAATTAGAGTTACACTAAAATTTTAAAAGGGGAAGGGGTATCACAAGCACAAGGATAGCGTTCTGGTGCGGAAGATTGGGATTAGCCGCAACCACAGAGCATACTAGGGAATCCTTGACTTGTGGAGGTTGTATGAAGAAGAGAGTGGATGGTGGTGTGGTTTTTTTTTTTTACAAAATATAATCATATATTGATTGAACAAATAGATAGTTACATCTTGGAGCCCAGCCAGTCCTGAAAATCAAAGAATCGACTTGCAGTCGGCTACAAAGAAAGGACCTCGAGAGCCACCAAAATGAGCTATCCTACTGTTACTCCGACCTACAAATTATACACTAAACCCCATGTTCATTGCGAAAGACTGGACAACCTCTTCAAGAATAAGCCCCATCCGATTATCTCTTGTATCTGCCCGAAGGATTTTCTCAATGACCATCTGGGCATCAACTTCAAACCACATCTCTAAAAAGCCATGTCCCAAGCACCACGAAATAGCCTCCCGGAGAACAAGTAACTCAACTACCATAGGGTCATCAATCAACAGGAACTGAATCCCCTTTACCAATAGGATCTCTCTAGCATGAGTCATGATAACCATCTCGCCTGCCGCATGAGACTCACTCCTTACTGCCTCATCCCACATACAAACCGCCACTGTAGATCCATCTGGACCCAAGGGTGGAGTGTGAGTAACGGGGAGTTGGTGGAACGATCCACTGGCAGGCAGACCCACTCCTGAACGTGTTGGTTAAACGGTCGCATCAAGGCTGGAATCCCAAACGGTTTGCCCTCAAAGACAACCCAGTTACGAGGCCGCCAAATTCTCCATAGGACAGGAATTACCGCCATGAACAAAGCCAGTTGAAGTACCAAAGCCAACATTTTTTTCAGGAAGAGTGGGAAGGTGTGACGAGGCAAACAATCAATCTGAAGATTGATTGAACTCGAATGAAGAACAACACGTTCTTATTACGAAATTGGATAAAACGGAACCAATGGAAAATTCCACACTTGGGGAAAACTCGTATGGTATAAAAGGGTAGTTTCTCAGCCACTATTGAAGGGACTATTCAATCGATACACAAGCTCAGCAAGTTTGGAGTTCACCAAACCCAACAAGTTCGCAAACTTGCACAAAACCGAAGTTTCAATTTCAATTCCACAAAGTCTCTCTTTTACAACGAAATTAGAAGGCTATTTATAGCCAAGAAAACCTAATACAAATCTAAATGAACAAGGAAACAAATAAGGTAAAATTCTACTCCAAAAAGGTTACAAAATCCGGCCACAAACTCTCTTTCTTCAAACACAAGCTGGCTCCCAGCAAACAGTCCAAAAATAGTTGTCGTACTAACTTCGCGCCTTACATTCGAGGCCTTCCAGAACTCCAATCCTTCCTCCAATTCCTTCCCTTTGTAGACAAACACACCTACTTTTATATTATGGAAGCCTTTGGACTTGAAACAAATCCATACTCCTCAAATTGTGCTCCAAAATAGGCTTCACAAAACAGTTTTATGCCTTAGCCATTTTCAGGCAGTTTTCAGCTTTCCAGATAGCATCTTTGGACGTCTGAAAAACAACCTTCTGGACTTCCTCTTGGGATACCAAGCATACCATCGTGTAGATAAACTTCTTATCTTCAAAACAAGCTATCAAACTAGAATTTTCATTGGCCAATTGACATAACCAATCCTCCAAATTAGGCTACCTGAAACTGTTCGAACACTTAACCAAATTCTGCCCTTCTTCTTCCCAACTTCAATAGCTTCTTCGTCAAGTAATAAAAACGTGTAGATTTGGCCATTTGGGATCATATTAGGGATGGTCCAATTCCTCTCACATTCCAGGCCAGTAGCCTCATTTATCAGAATGGGGCCACTCTTGGGTGGCTTCCTCCACCATTCCAGTCTCATTCTGATCCTCCACAAATTGCTTCTTGGGGGTGGGACTATTCCCAATACCCCCATCCATCTCTTGAAGCGAACGTTTACGGGTCCCATTTTCAATGTAAGACTCATATTCATTTAGCTTCATAATAATTTCTCCTTCAGCAACTTCCAAACACTCTTTGCCTTCATTGATGACCATGTTAGCCTCAAAAGCAGCGACCACATGTCGCACATGTCCCGAGTGGACTTGGCGAGCCTGCAGCATGATGACTCCTGCTTTTAATCTCAAAGCGGAGCTCGTCTTCATCCGTTAGAGAAGCAGCTGAAGCCACCCGTTCATCAGTCTTCGTGGGCAAGTCCATTGTCGACTTCTCCTTCCCCGTCAAAGGAGAAACATTCCCCTGAGAGTCCTCCACCACCAGAATCTTGCCACCCTTGCCCTTGCGAATTCCTTTGCCCTTCCCGAAACTGTTTTGGCCCGAGCTTTTGTGGGTGGTCCCAACAGCAGCCCGCGGACGCAAAGAGGAACCTGCCGACTGCTTTTTGTTGGCAGGAAGAGGAGTAGTATGCTCTTGGACTGGATCAGCAGCAGTCTTGGCCTCCCCCATCTTCACCAACCTCCATCCCTTCTTCTTTTCCTCTTCGACCCGCATCGCGGCCCAAAATGGAGGAAGTTGGCCGACTGGGTTCCTCATTAGAATCATCCAAGATTAGCTTCCGGCGTCGAATTTCAATAGGTGGAATCATCACCTTATTATGATTAGCGACAAAGTGGTCATCAACACCATCAAGATCTGACACCGGGAACTCTACCGCATCATTAAACTCCATAAGATGTTGTGCATGGCGTCCCTGCCGCTCCACGTCCACCAATCTCTCTCGCTCATTGCATCGCAAAGGGACGCGCCCTCTATGAGCCTCGACAGCATGATCACGAGCAGGCATATTGGCAGTACGAGATCGACCAATCATGATTAGCGGAGAACCTCGACACCTTGAAACCCCGAGGGCTCTGGCGATGTTGCATTGCTGCCACTGTTGGGGAAATAGCAGCCCCCGAGTTCTGATGACGGTGCCGAGGTTGAGGTATGTAAGCCTGCGCTTGTAGCTCACCATCATGATCACTGTGATTTCCCGCACCATCCTTGATATTCCTCCGTTCCCGGTAATTTTTATTGACCCAAACAGAATTAGCTCCTCTCGGGAAAGCTTGATTGTGATCTTCAGTGTCATAGATCCGTGTCCCCAATTTCCTAGTTGACATATGAGGTCTGAATTTCTCATTTCGGGTGTGCGGATCAAAAGTGCAGGTACGAAGTGAATGTCCCACCCTCCCACAGTGGTAGCAAAAGCTGGGAAGGTACTCGTATTTCAGACTAACCCTGAAATACCCTATGTCATCATTAGTAGCCATAATCTGAGATCAGAGAGGTTTAGTGAAATCAATCAGAGCCATGACTTTCACAAACCAGCGCCCGTATCCTGGCAAAAACGCCGAATTCCATCACTTTGCCGATAGTGGTATTCACCATTTTCCTCTCAAAACTGTTGCGTGCAACAGTCTTTTTTCACATCCCACAATTGAACCCGGAATGGTGCAATTGCTAGGTCATCAAAAATTTGCTTCGTTATAACAGGAGTCCACGAACGGAGGTGGAGAATCTTGTCATTGATCACCCAGGAGTGCGTTTAAGCACCCAGATCTTAGTCTTTTCACTGGGGAGCATGAACTTGATCAGCCCATGTTTCGCCATCACCACCCTGAGTCATCCCTAGATGAGCAAAGAAGTAATCACTGATTCCCGCAACTCCGTGGTCGAGATACTATTGTTAGTGAAGAGCCGACCAAAGAACGAATGAGCAGTGCGATATTTCATTGACTACACCTCTTCCATCGAGAATAGAACCACTTGGTCCGAGGTAACATGAGACATTTTGTGATCCTGTAAGAGAGGGTCATCATTGTTAGCAGATTTCCCTTCAACCCCAAGTGATGGCGGACAAATCATGTCATGCATGCTGCATGTACGAAGCCAGGGCGAGGAAACTTGACCGAGCAATCCAAGGATGCATAAATATTTTGCCCAGGCATGGAATGATACGAGGTGTGCAGACAATCAAATTAATTGGGCGAGGGGGAAGAGGAGGAAAGACAATAGTACCTGAGGGGGGGGGGGGGGACATGTGAGAAGTTGTGTCTTGTATTGCTCTCGTCGTAGCCCTAACTCATAGATTCGAAGATATCAGAGCAATAGGACTAGGCCCGAGAGTCTTATAGAAGAGACAGACCTCGTTACTAGGTTTGCTAGAGATCGCTCGGTTTAGGGTTTGTAGATAACGACTAGAGGGAGGACTCTTATTAAGAGATAATGGGAAATTAATATTTTTTGAAAAATTCCGTTAATCGCCGAGAACGTATCGGGGTAAATATTTTCCTCATAAACACCCGTCGTTTCGGATATCTCATCTTATTCTCATCGACTATGTTTGTCGAGTCGCCGGATAGAAAAGCATAATCCTTCATCAGCCGATTGAGAAAGGGTGACAACCCCGGTCGCTATTTCGTTGGCAACCATCAAGGGAGTGTTGTTTTCCAACCTCTCAATTTCTAATTCTTCCATTGAAGGAATTTTAAATCTCCAGACGATCATTCTAGAAAATTGCATACGTTTTGCTTTTACAAGAACAAGCAAGTTATTCTCTGTTAGGACAATCCCAAGCTTCTGTTTACCGTTCCTTCGAATGAAACAACAATCATCTATGGTACTCAAGCCATAGCTAGGTGTATGATCTCGTTGTTGGCGACGTGACGAGAAAGCCAAGTCCAACGCCCTGAGGGGATGTCGCCGCTTGTTTGTCTTCCGGACCTGATTCAGAAGTTTATTCCTCAAGCAGTATGAGAAGATTTAAATCACCATTGTGATAAGTAGATTACCATTCCAATGTCTGAGGCGAAGGAGAGAGGGGAGAGCTCCACCCATTTTTTTTAAACCCCCACGAGTTTGGCATGTACCACATTATGGTGTGTGGGTTGAAATGAGAGGGGAGTGGGGTATTTATAGTGAAGTGGGTTGGGAGCACAACTATGCAAGGTACAATTATTTATGCCAAACAAAACGTTGTCCCCAACAGCTATATGGGTCCAATAAAATGAACCAACTAGGACGGAGCACGTGAAGGATTGCACATAAAACCCTGACTGTGGGAGTGCTTTACATAAAGCGCTATCTGACGGTGTGCTTTGCGCCATGTCACTTAAAGCGCTCCACAGTGCATCTGTATGTGTACAAAAAAATTGGACCAATTACAGCGAAGGGCTTAGATTTGAGCTAAACAACTTTTTAGATAAAATGCTTTCACTTTCAGCGCTTTAAGTGGTTTAAACGCTGCGGCTTTTTATTTAAACGCTACTATAGTTTGCGCTTTGTCGTTAAAGCACTCTAGATTATAGCTATTTAACTTAGATCACTTCCCATCTCAACGTTTTAACAAAAATGCCATTTTTGGGGCATTTTTGTTTTTAAAACACTTTCAGTAGCATCATTTTATGTGGTTTAAATGTTGTTATAGATGGCGTTTTGTCTTTAACGCGCTCTTGCTTACAACTATTTAAATTAAATTGCTCACATCTCAATATTTTAACTAAAATGCTACTTTTTGGGGTGTTTTTGTTTTTAAAACACTCGCAATAACAACGTTTTATGCCAAAGTCGGGCATTCCAGGAATAAACCACAATATTGGGTATTTGAGGAGTTAAATTTCATAACTAGGAGAATCCGAGCAAAATCTCAGGATTTTGGGACATGGTACTATACTCAAGCTCTTAAGGATCCACGTCAGCATACACGTCTGAGATTAATAAAATAAAAAATCTTAATTTTTTTTGAAACTACAAATAAAATAATAAAAAATATCAGTTCTTTATTTTTTGTTCCTTTACTCTCTCCGCCTCTCGACTCTCTTTTTCCCGATCCTCTTCCTCTCTCTGCCTTCCTTTTTCCTTCCTCTTCTTCCAGAAAACGAAAAAGCTCGATCTGGATCCTGGCCAAGCCAAATTAAGCACAGAAGCGCCGATCTAGATCTCGTCGGAGATGAAGCTCTAGCGACGCCGGTTTTGGCGACGATGGCGGTTTTCGCAGCGAGGGCTTGAGGGTTCTGAGCGCCGATCTAGATCTAGTCGGAGACGAAGCTCCAACGATGGCGGGTTTCGCGGTGATGGTGTCGACGGCGGGTTTGGCAGCGAGGGCTTGAGGTCGACGTCCTCATCTGCACCTCGTTTTCTCTTCTCATCAATCTGGAATCGCAAAAGGTGCCTCTATTAGCTTCACCGATGTCTCCCTTCTTGTATCCCCGATCCAATTCAGGCTCATCCTCATCCGAGCATTTCGATTCTGACCCAGACGTATCATTACCGTAATCTCCGCTGTCGTATCCCCCGTCGGATGTTGATTTCCCGCCTTCACTGTTGCTTCTCGTTTCAGCGCCGTCCAGATGCGCTCTTGGGATCATTTGCACCAAGTTTGGGAATTTTTGGGTCCCTTTTTGGAGGGGAGGGCAATCCCGGAAGCAGGGTTTTTTGGTCGATGGGTAATTTGGGGCTTACTGTAGCCGCAGTGATGTGATTGTGGTTGATAGAGAAGGACGAGCGTTGGTTTAATTTTTATGTTTTCCCTAAAATAATAAATGGTTATTAGAGAATAATGTGGCATAATAAAAAAATTAATTTATTGCCACATCAGCACTTCTTTTGCCCGCTCAGTTTTAACTAATGAAACTGTTAATGGAAACTTAATGTTTGGATAATAAATAGAATTGGTTTGGATAAAATACAAGAATTTTGAAAAGGTTTGGGTAAAAAATAGACATTGCTCTATTATATATTGTGTGTTACTATGGTCTTGTTTATATTATATCATATCATTATAGGTTGCTAACATACTGCTTTTATATGATATGCGATTGTCTTATGTATGTATGTTTTGTTGGACTCAATTATGTATGCTTGTATAAAACCAATGCTTGATATAGCAGATCATCGATGCCATAGATCAATGCTTAATAAGAGCAAAATCTCATTTGCTTATGACAATATAGATTTATATATAGCTTTTGTTTCAGTTGAATTTGACAGTTCCTCTTTCAGAAGAAAAGTTTGAGAAAATCTCATAGTTGACTGTCAAGTAAGATGAATCTAATTGAATTAGGATGAATCTAATTGAATTAAGCTATCTGTAATTAACAATGAAACAACGATTAAAGTGAGTGGCTAATAAGAAAAATTAAAAAATTGGTTGAATGACAAAAGTAAAAATAATTGATAATTCGAGTGACCAAACGTATAATTAGCCACTGAGAATGAACGGGAAAAGCTCACTAATAAATATCGAACAGCATATGGGCATATGGCTGTTTCTCCGTTCGTCGTCCAGTTCTTGTACATGAGCCATTCAGCACCACCGTTCAAGCTCGATCTCCGGTCCGTTTCCTCTATTCTGAAGACTCATATCTTTTGGGGTCGTTTACATTTTACCACTTAATTTCAGTCTGTCCACTTTCCGATTATGGTTGTCTATGATTGTAGGAAACGATATCTGGTCTTCTTTAATCATATCTGTTGATCATTCGCTTTGGGGATGAACCTCAGCATTTGCATTTGATGTTTTTTTTGGTTGAGTCCCTTCTTGCATGCGGCGGAAACGGAGGGGTTTTTTTTTTGCCGCATTTTGCGGAGTTCTGTAGGAGTTTGTATTTTCTTTCGCGGGGTTTTCTCCTCAACTTTCCCTTTTCGGTTTGAAAAAGGTCTGTTTCCTGTGTGAGATTTGACCTAATGTTCGGCCATGTTTGATGTTTCTATCCTTCTTCCTGCTGCTTCTTCAAGGTTAATTATCTGCATGCACCTTGGAAGCCGTCAAATCTATGTACATGAATTTGGGTTAAAGCTTTTAGTGCAATGAGTCAATCTTTAGGTCGCCTTGGATTAAAGAATGTCTCTTCTATCAATTGCGGGGAGCTTTGTTGAATCCAAACGCAGCATTGGGTTTCATGATCTCTTGGCTAGTTGTCGTTTCTAGTTGGTTTCGGCATAGTTTGTAACTATTTATTGTTCAGTTTGTCGTTAGTAAAGGTTTCTCTATTTGACCATCTTCAGTTTTGCTATAGTGTTGATAACTATGGAAGTATTGCAGTATCTCATTGAGGGCTGAAGTGATGCATTTTCTCCTTTTCGTTTTGAATGCTTTTAAGTCTGGGTTTATCTTGGGAACAGAGGTCAAAATGAACTTGGAGAAAGGTAAAGTGGGTGATGCTTGCATTTGTCATCAAGCAGAATGAGGACCAAACCTTCATGGTTAAGTGTCATAGCTTGAACAACTGCGATGATATAGCAGCAAAGGTTGATGCTGTAGTTGTAGATTCTCTTCATAATTGGCCTTCTTCTCCTTGCAAATTACGTTGCGATTATGACTTGCTGGAGCTTGTGAGTGTTAAGATTGATGGTAGTTGGCAGCAGGGAAAACTACTGGAGTTTTTGCTGGGAGAAAGTTATATGATAACTTTTCAGCAGCAGAAATAATTATTGGATTTTTAGGTGGAATTTAGGCTTCATTCACAGCGGGATGATGGAGAATCGAAAACTGAGTCATCGGCTGTATCAAAAGTGGAGGGTTCTGTTCATCCCTTAACCTGGGCATTTGCTTTTCAACTTTTCTTTCCTCCCTTTCCCTGATAAGTTGCCAAGGGAATTCTTATTGAAAACTGTTTCTAATCTTTGCAAATTTGTCTCCTTTTCTGGTACTAACTATATGGATTCATTCATTGTGTTTTGTTTTTGGCATGCCTGTTGCAATTGGCAGAAGCAACTCTATTGGGCTTACAGTCTGGTCAATCAATGGCCTGGCATTACGAACTGAACTAAAATATTGGTTGTGCTTCCACATTATTATATCATTTTATGATACTCTTAGTTATAACTTATAAGTGGTAATTTTATTTATATTTACTTGGTCTCCTGTGGAATGTGTTTCTGACAGAAACATATGTTGGGTGGTACTTATTCATTGTAAACCTCCGAGCACCCAGAAAGTTGTGTATATCTCATAACCTCCAATGTTTTAGCCTCAGGAACCTGTGATAGCTCTCAGTCACCTGGAAAAGCTGGATTCTCATGGTTCTGCTTCTGGCAATCTTGGACTAGCTGTAACTCCTGTTTAAACCTGCTGCACCCAACAATAAACCCAAAGAGGAAATACCTAGATCCTCAACTACAAGGACTAATGGTGGATGATTCAGCTGTGTGCGCTAAAACGCCCGTCTCAGATGTCTCGACCTCAAGGAAGAAGAAGAAGTTCAAACTAGACACAGTTATGGCCAATTGTATGCATTCACTTCATCAGAACAACTTAAAATTAACTTACGGCGGATATATCACACCGTGCCTGCTTACCCTCAGTTGTCTTAATTGTGCAACGTCTAGGCCTTATTTGGAGTGCTGATTTTCCTGATAAGGGAAGTAATCAAGGGCACGGTACCATTACAGACGTCAAGAAAGCTAAGGGTGTACCGGAAGAACTCCCTATTGCCTTAGGGTTGGGGGCCATTGATAACAAGTGTTGGATGAATCTCGCGAGGATGAATTCAGTGGTAAGGAACTTTGTTAGTTTGTGAAATTGAATAAAGCAAAAGCAATACTTCCAGGTAGAGTACTGGCCACTGGGCCAAGGCACAGTCTTCAAGCTCTATGTTGTGTAATGTTGATCCATGTTCATTTAGGTAGTTTATGCAAGCGGTTACATTTGTTTGCCTAGCTTCATTCGTGAACCAAGAACCAATAACATCAAATTGTCTGATATGCTGTAGCGTGAACGTTCCTTGTGTTCTCCCTCCCTTCCTCTCTCGATTAAAAATTTGAATCTCTTTATGAAATGGAACAATCTAATTATTTGGGAACTTATTTCTTGAACAGGAACACAGTCAGCAGAAAGTTGCAGGGAGTCAAGGAAGAAAGAGTGTCACAGGCAACCAGCAGAACGTTGTAGGGAGTCAAAGAAGAAAGAGGGGTAGGCCACGTAAAGTAGTTGGCACAAATCCAATGACTGAGACTGGTATATACACATTCTTATACAAGCATATACATTAATTGGTTGGGTAGTACATTTGTCACAGTAGGTTAGTATGCATGATGATCTGCAGGTATCGAAATCAGTGACACTGTTAATGGTAGTCAAATGGTTGTAAAGGTTGTGACTGACCATGAAGTTGGAGGACAATTGCAGCCAGAGAATGAGTATGCAGGTAAGAATGAAAATGGAAAGATGGTGGGGAAAAAAGCATCATTTGAGAAAATTTGGGGGTAAACCATCATTTGAGCTGGATAATTAAGGTGAAGTTAAGAATGAAATCGGAAAAATGAAAAGAAAAAAAAAAGCATGCCTGCTTAAAATAAAATGGAGATTGATGAATGAGAACTTGAGTTAGCCTTGAGACTATTGCGTAAACTAAACCTACAATTATTGATTATTGCTAAAGAAGTGTGCAGTCTTTACTCTTTTTAGAACTTGAACTCTACTTGTAAAATTCTACAGATGCTATTAATGAACGGGTGATGAAGATTTCTGATGATGTTCCTGGAATAGAGAGTTTGGGAAATCAAGCTACTGATTTGGTACTTTCTACATCTGGGGGTGTTGTCGAAGATCATCAACCTCTATCAATATGGCTTGGAGGACTCAGCTGCTCATCGACAAGTACGGATGAAGGTGATGATTAAGTTGCTTATTATCAAAGTTAAGTTCTTTGTTGTTCCCCTGATCCAGTACTTTGTTTAGTTATTGTTGTGCTCTGGATTATCTTCTGCTCTGTCAGGTAATGGATTGTGTGATGGGAAACATAGGCAGCAAGTTGTTACTCTGGCAACTTCTCCTCCAGTTAGTACCAGTTCTGATGATGCTTTGCCTTTCGTGAAGAGGTCACCACTTTGGGCAATACTTGAATCCGAGGAAATATTCCAGACCATGCCACATAAACCTCATTTCCTTCCCCTAATGGAATGCAAAGAGGATTACCGCGAAGGCGTAGCGATTGGTATCACGGCAACTTTCCTCAATCTGTTAAAAAAAATATCCAGCCTTGGCATTGATGATTCCAGGACCTTGTTCGAAACCACCCTCGACAGTTTATCCGAAATGGAAATGCATGGGTTTGATGTCACTTTGCCACGAGGCCGCATAAACAAGCTGCTATCGATCAGGGAACCGTTGAGCGAGTGTCCGGACATTGTCAAGAATGCTGAAAGGGAGCTGCAACAGCATTCCGAGGAGAAGAGAAAGCTGGACGCAGCGATCCAGCACATCCAAAAGGAGATATCGGCGTTACAACAAACACTGGCCACAACCAAGATGGAGCTAGATGCTAATGAAGCCAGAACTGCAGTTGTGCAATCGTGGGTTGATGAAATGAAAGGGCGCTTCGAGAATGCCAGGAATGAGTTCAAGCGTGTAGCAGCTGGCCCTTGGAATTAAGGTACACCAATAGTGAATGGTATCCTTATGGAAGAAGCTACATTGTTAGAATTTAACTAATACTTGCAAATGACGAGGCTTGAGCTTGACATGGATATGCATTTTAGATCTCTGTATTAGCTTGCTCCTGACTTTTAACTACTGTTTTTTTCTTCTTCTTTATGTTAACCAATATCAGGTTTGAACATTTGTTGGTCTATGTATGTTTTAGTACTAGTTGATGAGGAGCCTAGAAGTTTATGTAAGGTAATGAGTAAGGATGTATTGTTGAAGTTCAATTTTCGCTGTGTTAGGTTTGAGTGCTTTGAAGTCTTCGTTGCCTCTTTTTTTTGTTTTTAATTAATTCTCTACGTATCATTAAACTAGCTACAGATTTCCTAGTATGCTGATTCAGTTTTGTCCAGTTATGGTCACCTGTGTACGATCCCTGCAATCTTCTCCCACCGTTATCCAGCTTACCCTGGATCGATTGGGGTGCTTAAGAAGGACAGTTATACACATATACTTATTGGACGCTAAAATGATGTTTTATTTATTTATAAATAGCCTGTATGATTTCGGTAGAAATAGACAAATAGTACATGAGTCAGCCAATAGGGTGAACACAAGACCTTTCGGTCACATAAGGCCTCTGATATCATGTCAAGAACCAGTTGATCCGAATAACTCAAGTTGTTGGGAGAGGTTCAATCGTGGATCATATATGCCATTCAAGCCCTTGTGAGTGGCTTTCGTTTGAGAGGGCGTGTTAGTGTGTGGTATATGATTCACTATTGAACCTCTCCCAACAACTCGAGTTAATGGGACCAACTGGTTTATGACATGGTATCAGAGCTGGTATGACCAAGTGGTTCTTGAAAATTATAAAAACTAAGCGGTCGAAGTTGTGATTCTTTAAATTGATGAATTCTATCAATGTGTATATTCTAAAATGATGTTTTGTTTGAATGGTTTATTTGAAAAATCACTTTTTTGGAGGTGTAGATTGTGCTTTTCACATATCTAAAAAAGTAATATATTTTTTGGTTTAAAGAATATTTGCCCTTCATTAACTCTTTTATTCAAGGAGAGAGGAGCCATGGGTGAGGCTAATGTTGGAACAAACAAAAAGTAGAAGGGATAAAAGTGAAATAAAAAATGGGTTAATATATTTGTATGACCTGAACTTTGACCATAATAAACATCTTGGTCAATCTTTTCGATCTGTAACATCCTAGTCCAAACTATACATCAAAGTAACGACATTGGCCAAACTCGATGTTTGATCGTTAAATTAGACGGTCAAATGTGTTGACTAACGGTCAATGCGCCACGTCACTGCTAAGTCAACAACTTTCACTTAATTTTTTTTATAGTTTCCACCTATTATCATTTTTCCTTTTCATTTTGAACAAAAAAAAAAATTAATCAAAACAAAAAACAACTATTACATTTGATAAAAGTTCCACCAAACTACATACCCTGTCTATTACCACTACTTCCTCTTCTACAACCTCTCGCACGTCTACCACTTCCTCTTTGCTGGCTCCCAGCCTCCCACTGCCACTTGCTTGGCCACCACAAGTTGATGCAGTATGTCCAGCTACTTCTTCTCTTGGCTAATCTATCTCGTTGTGAATTCTTGTTGTTTGTGGCCTCCTCGGTAGGGATGGCAATTTCGACCTGACCCGATTTACCCGACCTGTTTGGCCTGTTTTGGGCAGGTCGGACCCGCCCCGTAGGCGGGGTGTGGCGGGCATGGGTACCTCTCATCGACCCGACCTGCCCTGACCCGCCCCATTCTCGACCCATTCTTGCCTAAATTACATGGAATCTTAGTAAAATTACTTAGCTATAATAAAGTTGTAAATAAGTGAAAACATCAATTTCTTAAATAATTTAACTACATTTTATCATATTATGGTTTTTTTGGTCTTTTAGTGAAAATAACGAATATTTCTAATGGTTTTCGCATAAATTACGTACACATTGGGTCGACCTGCCCCGACCCACGCCTCGTGATAAATTACCCGACCTGGACCCGACCTGCCATGGGGCGAGTATGGGTATCGAGAAACCCGCCCCGGACCCGCCCCATTGCCATTCCTACTCCTCGGCTTCCGAATCATGTGCACATTAGGATGGAGAGTAGAGCCATTGTGCTTCTTCCAACTCTTAGGTTCACTAAGAGCTGTGAAACTTGTCTCATAACAAGCCAATACTGTTTCAAACTTATAGATGTGATTTACAAACATATACGGGTTAGCCCCTATTCGGTTGCAGGCTGCAATGACATGAGAGCAAATAATTTTATTTCCTTGAAATTCCCACAAGTTCAAAATCCCGCCCGATTGTGGTCGTCGAAGTGCACTATGAGTGTGTTCGAACCCGTCATTTTGAAATTGCTTGGAGGAGTCTGAACTACATGACAAACAAATTCACTAATTACTAACTAAACAAAATTATAATTGCATTTTAATAATATAATTAAAAAAATAAATGTGTCTCTTACCTAGCCATCTTTGCAGCAACCAACATAGCTCCTCCCTCTCGTTTAGCTTACTCGTATTAGTTTTTGGTGTGGTGAGGAGCAACTGAAAAGAAAGCCTGACATATATGCTGAAGTGGGTGGGCAAGGTAGTCAGTCCGCATAAGACTCATGCGAAACCGCTGGTCAACATTTGGGGAATTTGTAAGCAAAATAAAGAAAAAGCCAATGGAATCAAACCAATCTCACGCGGCCCCGATGGTCAATATTTTAGGAAATTCACCGAAATGAAAACAAAGACAGTGCCACTCAGAACCAAAAAAAAAAAAAAAGATATAGCCCGCCAGTTTCACGCATGTCCGCGCTTTTTACATAAAAAATCTTAAATAGCAGATCCGCTTTAGTCTGATGCGAACGCGCTCTCTTCCCCTCTAAAACACAGTATTTGTGTCAATAAATTTAAAACCGCCATATTTGTGATAAATTGAAAAAAATTACAATATTTTGGAAATTACCTCTCAAAATCCCCATTTTCAAATCCAACAAGCAAACACATTATAGGGGTCGTTTGGATTAGGGTTTTGTTTGAGGGATTTGGGTACAATCTCTCAAAGTGAGGGATTTTAATTAAAATCACTTGTTTGCGAAGTATTTTTTCGATAAGAGATTTTAAATATTCCGGATTCTAAAAACCCACATTTGTGGGATTGTGAAATAGCTGATGACCATAAGCTATTTTGAAATCTCTCAATATTTTACCAATTTGTTCCATATATACCCATGCTTTTTTCTGAAAATCCAAATGTACCCTTCTTCTAGGGAGTTGATAAAGGTCGTCCTAACAATTACTAATGATCGTCCTAAAAAACAACAAAGTTACACTTTTAACCTTTTGACATCTTTACCTTTCCTTTAGCAAACAAACACCACATTCACCGTCGGGACACACTATTTCCGCCTTCTTCTTCTTCTCCTTAACCTTACGTGGATTTTTTTCTTCATTTTCTTTTCTACCGGTCGCTGTAAGTCTACAAGCACGACCTTCCATTCTTCCTTCCGTTTTTTCTTCCATTCTTTTCTTATTCATGTACGGTTTGCCTATTCCATGTCCAGACATCTTCAAAAAAAAAAAAAAGATTTACAATTAATGATAATCAAATGCATTAACATTTTCTGATAATTTTCTCTAATTTTTTTGTAGTTTTTTGATAATTTATTAACATTAATTACAACTTTCTTAGTGATTTCTTCTAATTTCGGCTACTTTTTAATTTTCCTATTATTTCTAATATGTTTTTTAAATTAATTACAAATTTACAGATTATATTTCTGAATTTTAATACTCTTTAAAATTTTCAAATAATTTTTAATAAATTTTTATACATTATTCACAATATTTTTTTCATAATTGAATTCATAAAACTATTCGAATATAATTTTTATAATTAATTATAAACTGTACAACTTATTTATAATTAACTACAATTTATTTCTTATTTCTTAATTTAGAATATTTAATAACAATTTTTATTAATTAATTGCATTAAAATAATTTAAATACAAAACCAACCGAAAATTGACCAAGGTTTGACCATGGGTCAACCGAAAGTTGACTTCGGTTTGACCATGGCTAAACCGAAAACTGACTTCGGTTTGACCGAAGGCCAACCGAACGTTGACCTCGGTTTGACCGAGGGCCAACCGAACGTTGACCTCGGTTTGACCGAGGGCCAACCGAACGGCGGCTTCGGTCGTCGAAGGGAGGGCGTCGAAGGGAGGAGGGAGCTGACCTTCTCCGGCGAGTGGGGTTTGACGGCGCTGTTGGCGAAGACGGCGACTGCTGGCGCTGTTGGCAACGATGGCGACGGCGAGTGGGGTGCGGCGCGACGAGGTGGACTGACGGCGCGCGACTCCCCTCCGACGGCGTGGGTTGCGGCGGCGGACTACGCTGCAGACTGACGCGACTCCAGCAGCGTGGGTTGCCGCGGCGGACGGCTCCGGCGAGGTGGGTTGCGGCGGCTGCTCTGCTGCCTGCGGCGGCTTCCTTTTGTCGGGGGAGAGTTGTCTGTCGGGGGAGAGGAAGTGGGGGAAGGGGTTGTTTGTTTAGGGTTTGTTTTTGAATTTTAGAAAGGGTAATTCAGTAAATTACGTATTAAGTTAGGACGACAATTAGTAATTTTTAGGACGACCTTTAACCCTTCAGTTCTTCTATTAACCCTTGGTTACTGTCTATCCTTCAATTCTGTCCCTGCCACAACGCTGGAACCCGTCGTTCTGTTTTAATCCCACCCAAACGAAGTTGCTCGAAGACGAACTAGCAGCTGCCGCTGAGTGCTGACCGGCAGCGAGTTAGCTTCGGAGAGTAGGGAATTTGCGGCGACGAACCCTTCTTCCAGCAGGTGAGTTCGTGAAACCCTCCTCCGATCTTCCTCCTTAGCTTGTTTTGGTGGGATGCGATTTCGTCTCAATCAGAATCTTTTGGGTTTTGGGTTTATAGCTTGCTTGTGGTTATTTGGCGAAGGAGAGCAGAGGGTACCAAATCGTTTCTCCTCTTGTTTGAACTTTGGGTGCCCGCGCCTCTCTTATTTGGATGCTTCGGAAACGGGAGAGAGCCGGTGAAAACACGCGACAAAAAAAGCTCCCGGAGCAGATGAAATTTCTTCTACTCCGCCAGCTTCCGATCTCTTGCTTTACTTTTTCATTCTGCTCAGTAGTTTTCATCTCCGATTTCCTTCTAAGAATCATATCTTAATCGTTTGCCCGAGTTTGAAGGCTATCAATTGCATGGAGTCATACAATGGCTGGAAGTAGTAGGCTAATTAATGGGTGGTATTTTCTGGGTAGAAATTAGGGGAGTCAGAGAATTTTACAATTCAGGGTGATATGGAGATAGATGTATGCACGAGATTTAACTCTAGGTTATTAGCTAGAGAAAATTATGCTCTTTCATGATCCATCTAGGATGATAGTATGAGCTTCCAGTGTTACCTTTACCCTAAGTTTGAGACTCCGTGTAAGTGATAAAACTTCTCCACGCCAGAGCAACCATGGTTTCACCAAGAGGGGAAGTAACTCCATTCGCATCACTTTTCCCTGTGGACGAGGCTCATAAAGCAGTGAAGCGAGTTGAGGAAAAAATTGCAGAGAAGCAGAAGGAGATGGACCATCTCAAAGAGTTCATCGCTGATAATAACAGCATTATAAACCTCGTCTCTAAACTACCCGAGGAGCTTCACCATGACATCATGGCAAGTGGAATATCTCTTATGGATCATTATGCTTGCATCGTAAATCGTTTTAGTTTCCCTGTGGCTTTGCGTTTTTAATTCTTGTTCTGTGTCATGTAGGTTCCTTTCGGAAAGGCAGCATTTTTTCCTGGCCGGTTGATACACACCAATGAGTTTGTGGTACGATATGTTCTTCTTTGGATTACCGTTGTGCATAATGATGTTGGTTTCTTCCATTTTCCTTAAAACTGTATGTTTGAGTAATCAGTATTTTCTTGGATTCTATGTATCTCGTTAGTGGAATTGTGATGTCTCCTCAAGAAGGGTAGATGCCAAGTTCTCGACAGAGTTATTTTAATTTGTTGGTTTGCCACGAGGTTGTCAAGGTTTCTAGTTTGTAAAAAGTTGACCTATTGTGCAGGTTCTTCTCGGAGAAGGATACTATGCCGAAAGAACATCGAAGCAAACTGCTGACATTTTGAAAAGGAGAGGGAAGGCTTTGGATTCTCAAGTTGAATCTCTTAAGGCCAACATTAAGGATCTTAAAGCTGAGGCTTCCTTTTTTGATACTACGGCTTCAGAAGCAGCTGTAATTTCATACTATCTCGCTTCTGTGTTTGTTTCTCTTTGGAGGACTGTTATCCAATTGATCAATGGATCATGTATGGGCATGCATGTGTCTCCATGTTTATAAGTGTCTCTCTGCTGTGCTGTGGCTGTTGACATTCATTGATGACTTCATGACAGTGAGTTTTGGTATTGCATGTTTAGTAGGATATTAATGTGTTGAGGAAGTGCTGATCAATAACCTAAATTGCATCAAGGAATGTTTTTTCATATGTTCATGTTGCTACTTATTATGTGACAACATTTGATTTACAGTTCGCTATACATTACTTATTTGGATTCTTGTTCACAGTACAGCTAACTAGTCTTTGTCTAATCCACTTGCTTTCAACATGAATCAATTACATGTATTCTGTAACTCTTTTCACCTACTGTATTGAAGCTTCTTGCGTCAAACATTTATGTATTATCTGCAACTCTTTTCATACTTACTGTGTCCATTCTATGTGTTTGAAATTCAGCGGAATTTTTTTTTCTATGTGTTTGAAAAGCTGCTTCCTTTTATTCACCTTATATATGAGACTAATGCAAATTTTTTACTTAATGTGACACAGGAGGGTCTTGTGGAGATAAGGGAAGATTATGTGGATGAAGATCTCGGTGAAGAACATTTTGAATCAGGCAGGTGATCGAATCTTACATCAGTAGTTTGCTTTAAAGTTTATGACACCGTCGACCTCAAAGCAGTTTGGCTGTTTGAAATGTTTTCTTTTTCTGTAGTTACTTTGATCTTTATGTCTGGTTATGTTCATTCTTATGGTTAGCTCTCTTCTGTGTGGTTCAGCTTTCCAAGGTAAAGGAGAGAGTCCTGGGTTGAATGAGAAGAAACATATGGTTGAAGAAGATGATGAATATACTCGTTTGATGGCGAGGTTGGACGAGCTTGAGAGAGAAGAACTTGCAGCTGAAAATGATGACGAGAGTATTGAAGATGATCCGGTGGCTAATGGTGCCCTTGAGGATGGGAATGAACAAAAAGAACAAAGTAACACTATAGAAAGTGATACTGTGAACTCTGAGCACTTTCAAAATGCAATATCTGGCGATCTGCTGCTATATCAGACTCACTCAATGGTAACTTCTGCTATTAATGGCTTCTAATTGGTCAAAGACTAGAGTTATAGATGATAATCTTGTGGTCAGTGATTTACCATCTCTATAGCTAACAAACTATGATTACCAGCAAAGGAAACCACAAGAGCAGGAGAAAATTGAGGATGTCACAGCTGAAGCTTTATGCAATAAGTATCAGAGCGACTTGAGTTTAAAGGACGAGCAAAATGTAAGAGATCTTGCCATCATTTAATTTTTCAATTTGTATTTCCATTGCATTGATATTATTTATCTGTTTTTTTGGACATGCAGCGTACTGGATCAACAATTCAGCCGCTTCCCAAAGGTTAGTTTTTTCAAGGTTGTACGTAATCATCAAAGCATCAGTACGGAACAAAAAGGTGTAGATGGTAAATGAAAGTTTCGACAACTAATTGGAATGCTTTCTTGTTACTTTATCTTCAGCGTAGCAACTGTAGTGTTCTTTTTGCCGAGGATAGCTATACTTACATGACTGTTTTGTTCAGTGTGTCTACTAATCACTAATGTGCATAACTAGGCTTTGCCCTCATTATTTTGCCTCCTTACATGCCTGATGATGATACCTACCTCAGAGCAGAAGGTTGCCTGTCCTTTTCTTTCTGTTTGATTTCTTTCTTGGTATGATTGTTCTTATGCCATTCCACGTGTTGCTTTCATGGCTAGCATTTCTTTGGATATTGTGCTTGAAACTTGTGAACGTTAAAAATGCATTAGTGGTTGGCTATTATTCGAACTGACATTTTATTGATCATGTTCCTTCATGGCTTTAGCTGAAAACTTGAGTAGCAAAAGTTCAACTCACGAGACAAAGAGGCACTTACACAATGAGAAGGCTTCAGTACTTCCCGAAGGGAAAATAGAAGCAATGTCCTCAGCTACACAGCCGGTACATAATTTATATACTCATTATCTATAGAGTTCATACTTACATCTGATTAGTCTTCTGAGCTGTCTGAACTCGCCAAATCAGTTAGAAAATTTGTGGCCTTTCTTGCTGCAGTACATATGCAAGTTGAATAGGCATCTCTCTATGTGGTGCATGGATCTCTTCTGAATTTTTTCGTTCCCCTAAAATCTCTTTACAGTGTTGAATGTCTTAACTTGACGAATGACAATTCTTCTTTTCGTTTAGGTACATATGCAGTCTGCAAGACCACCTTCTAATAGCTCCAAGGTACAACTGCACTTATTTGTATTATCCTCTCACCTTGCTTGTTTGCTGCTGTTGGTTGCTTATCATGCATCCATCTCTTTCATTTCCCACGGTCTTGTGAACTCTATCACTGAGCGCAATGACAACACACAAGCTAAGTCGCTGGTTGCCTTGTGTGTTCACTTTGTCTGCCCCCTATCATTTTCCTTTCAAGGAGGAAGAGTTTGCAATTAGTCGGTTCAAATGTTCTGAAATCCTAATCTAATAATCACGTCTAACTTTATTGCTCTCTTTTCCTGTAGACCGAGGCCTCACAATCTGGTTTTGACAGCTCCAAGGTATTTTTTTTCAGTCCTTGTGTTTATGACAATGGAAGAACTTGGATTTTACGTTTAGATTATTCTTAATGCATACCACATCCCCATGTGATGTAGGCTTTTACCGGCTCTATCGTGGAACGTTCAACTGATGTACTCACCGCTAAGTCTGCAACTCTGCCGGTACCTACTAGAAAGAGATTTGGCATTGTTATTTCCTCTGCTGTTTATCGTTACCGGTTCTTGACACCGTGCATTCAACCTTTTCAGCCTTCTGATTCTCAATCCAAGCCTTCAAGACCAGTTTCCAGATTCAAGATGCAGAGAAGATAGCTGCCATGTTAAATGTTGTGTAAGGTAGATGGTAACTCCTATGGCTATCATCAGGTATTGTTTAGGGAGAGCATCAAGACTGGGAAACCATATCTGAGTGATAATCCGAAACATTTAGAGCCAGTTTTTAGAATCAAGATAGAAGATGAAGGTTGTGCCTACATTAGTGATACAAATTAGAATAGGTCATGACTCGTGAGGTTGAGAACTATGCTCGAATGGTCAAATTCTAGAACAGAGATCCTTTCAGTGGTTTTGGTACTATTCTTTATCTCAAGAAGCAAAATTTCTACACTAAGTTACTCTGCGGACTTTTACAGTTACAAGTTGGGACTCAGCAGATTTTGACAGTTACACGATAGGCTAAGCAAGTACATCGCAAGTCGCAACATAAACTTTACACAGAAAAGTTCAGTGAAGAAGATTACAAGTAAGAACATTTCAGCCATTGGGCACCTTAAGTTTTTTTTTCTTGAAACTCCGGAGCAAGTCGTTCCTTTCTGAAGGAGTTGCTGAAAGTACCCACTTGCTGAATTCAAGTACTTCCATGCTCATGAATTCAGCCATGAGACCATACTGCATCTTCTTCCAATCCTCGATTTGTGAGCCACTCTCTTTGCCACCTGCATCATCTTGTTTCCTTCTCCGTTTATTAACAGAAATCGCCAAGCTACCCTTCTCCGAGACCCTCTTTTCTTCTTCAGTTTCTTTGGTCGTTCCCTGTCCGTAGTTGACAATGTCCTCATTCCTATGAGCATATAGAATACCAAGTTCGTCAAGCACAGGCCTCTCGAGATCTCCACGAGCATCAGTCGCGGTACTCGATAAGTTTGTAATCCCTAGCCGTTCAGGAAGAAAATGGGCCCCAATCTCCGCTGTTTCCTGCCTTGTGCTGGTGCTTTGGTCTACTTGTTGTTTGGTCTGTTTCGCATGCAGTTCAATGATCTCACTGGTGAAAAGCTTATCAGATAGATCACGAAACAGATTGCAGATTCCGAACAGCTCCCCCTGAAATGCTTTGCAATCCTGAAAAACAAGCAACCAAAAGTGAGAAGGGTGTGTTTGTTTCAGGTTTTTGCTGAAAAAATAGCAACTCAAATAGGGCGGTTGGAGATGGAACCTGAACGCCTTCAAAATAACGTTTTTCCATTTTGCCGGAGACGGCAATGTTGGACAGCTGCTGCTTGTAAACCTGACGGGAATACACAATCTCCTCGAAAGAACCTGCCGCTAGCAAGCGGAAAACCACGACGTGGCGCTTCTGCCCAAAGCGGAAGGATCTGTCTTGGGCTTGCAAATCCTGGGCTGGGTTCCAATTGGGATCAAATATCACAACTCTGTTCGCGCTCACAAGATTCAGCCCAAGCCCACCGGCACGGGTAGATATCAGAAACACCTGAGGACTTTGGAGGTTAGTTTTGCAGAGAAAGTCATGAAGAACAACAATTTTTCATTTCTGTCGCCCTCTGTGCATGGAGACTAGAGAAATAGAGAGAGAGAGAGAGAGAGAGAGAGAGAGAGAGAGAGAGAGAGAGAGCTACCTGTTTACTTGGACTTGAGTTGAAATCATCAACCAGAGCTTGGCGCGAGTTGGTTGGGGTAGAACCATCAAGTCTTGAAAAGCTATGGCCTTTCCGTATAAGAAACTTTTCCAATATGTCCAGCATCCTATGAAGAAACAAAACTTTACTGTGGATTAGTAGATGAAGGCCTCATGGAATGGAACAGTAGTGGAAAGTTATGAAGCTGTTTTTTTACCTGACAGAGAAGCTAAACAGAAGAATCTTGTCACCCCTTGTAGCCCAAGAAGACATCAACTTTTCCAAAGCACGCATCTTTCCACAGTGCTTAACATTGCTGAGATCCATGAAACTCTCACTCGGTGCATTCCCTCCCACCAACTCAATGTCAGGACCAAAGACCGCTGAGGCAAACTCTGCATCTTTTTGCTGTTTCTCTGGTTCGTCCCTGGGATTAGGCTTAATCAGCTCCAAATGATTGCTGATCTGTTAATAGGATCAGCATGTGAGCACAATCAGGCAGAAAGCACAAGTATTCATATCTGAAAGACTTGACCCTGTTTGTGTAAAGCAATCAATCTATGAGGAGTAGAACTTTGTTCACTAGAAAACATAAATTGGAAAACATACACTCACCTGTTGAAGCTTGACAAGGCAAGGAAGAACTAGGCAGAAGGGACACGAATCACAACCTTCAGGATTATCCCTGTGTAGGTAAGGCCAGATTATTCCATCTGGTACAGTCCTTTTACAACATTCGACTTGTTTTAGAGGACTACCGCAGCCACAGGGTCGGTCTTTGTTTATAAGGCATTGGATGTCTGGTAGCTGCAACATTCTCTGATAAACCCGTCTTTGCAATTCGCTCATGGCACAGAAAACTACATTATCTTCCTTCCCCATCATAAGATGGCCAATAGTCTCTTCTTTTGTCCTCCTAAGCATATATTTCCCAAGGACCGCTACAAGGTGCTCTTTCCGCTCATCAGCAATCCGGATAAATCTCTCTGGAGCTGTCGACCGCTGGCCATGCTTCAGAGGTTCATCATAGTAATCTCGGAAGTGTTCCCGTGTTCCTAAGGATCCAGGAGCAACCCAATCAAAGAGATTGAAAAGTTCCATTATCCTGTTTTGCATCACGGTCCCTGTGAGACCAATACGCCTGGGGGTTTTGATTTGTAAGCAAGCTGTGTACAGCTTTGACTTCTCATTTTTAAGGCGGTGTGCTTCATCAACAATTACAACCTCCCATTTGATATCTGACAAGATGGTACCATGGATTCTGTAAGTATCGAAACTGGTAATGAGTACCTCGACTGCACGAGATGGAAGTTTGTCGAGGATCGAGTCACGGTTCGAGCCATGGTACATAGCAACATTAAATGTCGCCCACTTAGAGAATTCCGTCTCCCAGTTTTGGATAACAGAACTAGGGCAGATGATTAGAACAGGGCCCTTAGGGTCCGAGCAAGTTTGCTTTGAAACGGAGGATTCACCAGGTTCTCCGTCCTTTTCAAAGACAGCTGCCAGGAATGCAATTGTCTGAATTGTTTTGCCAAGTCCCCTGAACCCAAAATTTTGACAGAAATGCAGTCTACATCAGAAACACAGGAGCTGTACGATCCCACCCCTAACATGCCCACAGAATGGGTGGCTCTATAAAGTTGACTCATAGGGTTCCAGTTTCCTATGCAGACGACTCTAACAATGAATGACAGAGGAGAAAGAGAAAGCAAAAGTGTTCAATTTATCCAGACAAATGTGATCAGCAATTAGTGTTGATTCCTCATAAACAGAAAATTCGACATTCACATTGGCAAGATCTAGTCACACTACTCAGCAAATAGTCTACCAAAGAAGTGACCTAATTCGTTGAAATCCTTCAACAGCAGAGCGAACCAACAAAGAGATTGATCTAGAAATCCTGGCCATATCTGCTGAAGGAAATAGTAAGGTGGCGATGGGACTACTTGTTCTGGGTAATAGTTGATATCTCAAAAAAAATGATGCCCTACTGACGACATTCATTGTACAGCTATGGCTACAGACAAGTACTCTCAAATTGCACCAAGATAAGAAGGAGATACTAACATGTCATCACCAAGAACACCTCCATGTTTGCACTTGTAGAGCTTGTAGAGAAACTTCACACCCTCCCTTTGATGTTCCAGCAGCCTACAGTTGATAGATGCAGGAACCTGCAATTATATAGAGAAAAATAATGTTTGCAATCAGTGATTCTGCAGAATGATAAAACTGATCTCTTAGTTTCTTACATAGAAACTCCTCCCAACTGAAAAGCTATAGATTTTCTCTCTAACCTCAATTTCATGCTCAAAGAAGACACCTTTGACTTGGCAAACATGCAGATGAAATCATTTACCTGCACAACAGGGGACTCTGCAGGTGAAGACAGGACCAAAGGCTCAAAGGGCCCTGTATGATCAAACTGAAATCGACCCGATTCACGCCTCCCGAAATCTGCGAACTTTGTCTCGTCTCCATCCTCTTTCTCCTCTTCTTCCTCTTCTCCTCCAGGTTCTTGAGAATTACGAACTTGGGTTTGACTTTTAAGGGTTTCCGTGATCTGGGTCTGCTGGGTCACCGAATGTCGTAATTCGGCACCAGAAACTAAGTCACCTACTCCAAGCCTCTTAAGCTGCTGCGCTATGGTGGACTTCGGCGGCCTCCTTGGAAGCAGAGTCGGTTCAGGTCGTTCGGACGGTAATGACGACGCCGTGAAAGAAGAAGAAGATGAGGAGGAGGCTGAGCAGGGGTTTAGGGTTTCTTTAAAGTGTTTCATGGAAGTGAGCCTCATTGAATCAGGCTAGGGAATGAATGAATTCGTCGCCAACTCCTGGGAATTTGGATTCCAATTCCCAATTCGTGCCTTTCCTTCTGTACTGATAAAAAGTTCCAATTTCGAAAATTCAACGGTGGGCTGACGGGATCTTCTTGCCGACCGGCGCCCTAACGCCACAGTAAACGGTCGTTTTTTGGGGAAACGGCGCCGTTGAGTCTATCCACTCGCTTTTTCTTCACAGCCTCAAAATTTCTGCCCCTGTTATATCGTCCCCTGAAAATGTAGCTCTTCCTGCCAGGCCAGCCAGACTTTCGAATTTAGCTCAAGAAATAGCTTCACCGAAAGCAAGCAAAATGAGAATCATGATAATTGCCACTCCGCCAGCAGCACTCCAAGGGCTCGCCTTCGGCTTTCCAGTGAGTTCTCCAGTAAGCAGAAAGTGGAAGGAGGAGGAGAAATCAAGGATTGACGTCAAGGTTTCCGCAGCAAAACCCGGAGGATTCTCTCTCAACTCAGTAATATTCCTTCTACTCTCTCGACCCATTTTTATGTTGCTGGTGTTTCTATTCTGAATCATGTATATAAAATGCTCTTCTGGGTCTGGTAGATTCTGAGCAAGTGCGGAACTTGTGAAGGCAAGCGTGCCATTGAGTGTCCAGGATGCAAGGTATTTGTGCTTTCAGTCTCCCGCAGTTCAAATTTTGGATGAATGAAGTTTTGAACTTTTTTATTATTATTGTGATTATGGTTTCCAGGGAACGGGGAAGAACAAAAAGAACGGCAACATCTTTGAGCGTTGGAAGTTAAGCGTGTGTTTTACACAGAATACTGGGTTGCTATCTCTGTACTCAGTAATGGAGGAGAAAAGCTTGATAATTGACAACTCTGTGGAATGGTTTTTTTTCCAGGTGTTTTGAATGTCAAGGGTTTGGACTCAAGGGTTGCCCCAGCTGTGGAGATGGAGGGCTGACACCGGAGCAAAGGGGAGAAAGATGAGAAGACAGACACAAAAAATGCAGTGGAAGTGGCTGGTTCATGAAAGCTATACCATTGTGTGTTCTTATTGATCTTATTACTTGTAAATGGATCCTTCCAACTCTTCATTCCAATAAATGTGCAAGCAATGGATCGATATTGGGGCCTAGAAAGTCTTCTAATTCCCGTTTTCCCCTACTGTCTGTTACTTGTCAAGTTGACTCTGCTAACATCTTCCTTGTCAAATTCTGACTTGGTATTATAATGTCCTAATAATAAACTTTCCTGTGTCTGTAAACTAATGGAGTGGGAAGAGCAAGAATAGCAGAGTTTGCTTGGCCGTCAAATCTGAATACTGCAAAGGTTGACCAATGAAAGTCAACTGCTTCCCTATTGCTTTCACATTGGGATCTATGCTACTCTTTCTTCTTTCCGTTCTACTTCTTCAACTCAAAACAAGAGCAAGTATCTGCTCCATTTTCCGCCCAAACCAACCTCTTCCACACCCCATCCTCTACTGCTCAGCTCTGCCTAATCAAGTAAGCAAATCTGGAATATCAAACACTCCCTGTTCTGCTCTTTCTATGTAATCTCAAATCTGCTTTTAGCTGCTTGTTTGTGTAAACTTGTTCTTGTTTTGCTGTTGTTGGTAATGAAGCATGCTCTTTTTTGGCCTTCTGTCTTGTTGGAGATGATGGATTGATTTTCCCATTTGCTGGCTGATAACCCAATTCTATTCTCGTCCCAGGTTTATTATGCAACAACAAGAAAGTAGAGCTTGCCACTATTTCCCATCACATGGAAAGTGAAACAGCTGATTGTGTAACAACTCGAATCGGTGAAAAGCTTCGTGGATCATCTCCCATCTCCTCTGAGTTCAGCATCTTCAGGGTTCCTCAACAGCTACGCAATGTGAATGAGAGGGCTTATGAACCCCAGGTAGTTGCAATAGGTCCTTATCATCATGGTAAGCAGCACTTGCAGCAGATGGAGGTGCACAAATTACACTATCTCCGCCAGCTTCTTCGCAGGAGGATCGAGGATTATAGTCAAGTGAATAGATACGTTTTAGCCATGAGGAAACTGGAGGAAAGCGCTCGCAGATGTTATGCAGATTCCTTTGCCTTCACCTCGGATGACTTTGTCGAAATGATGCTGCTGGACGGATGCTTCCTCGTCGAGGTAATCCGAAAGTATGCAATGACAGCATTGATTGACAACCACGACCCAATCTTCGTCCTACCAATGAACTTGTACAGCATAATGCGAGATGTTCTCCTCCTGGAGAACCAACTCCCTTTCTTTGTTCTCTCGGAACTGTTCCAGTTGACAAAGACGGTTCACGAGTTGGGGAACTTCCTGGCCATGGTAAATCATTTCCTCTATGGAAAATCACCAGGGCTTGGCTTTGTCCACGCTGATAATAATAACAACAGTGTAGGATGTTGTTCCTATGCGCAAGATATCAAGCACTTGTTAGGCTTTGCACATGACTATTGGATACCTCCATACGCAAGAACAGCAGTAGGGAAACCTATAGCCAGATACAACCTCAAGTTCATCCGTTGTGCCACAGAGCTTAGAGAAGCTGGAGTCAAGTTCAGAAGAGCTGAGGAAGGAGAAGGCCAACAACATACCTTGTTCGATGTAGGATTCAAAGACGGGACTTTTGTGATCCCAATGTTGACAGTTGAAGATGAGACCGAGTCGTTCTTCCGAAATCTGATAGCATACGAGCAACTGCCATTGAAGAACAACCCAAGCTACGTCACAGATTATATGGTTCTGATGGATTGCTTGATTAACTCGAGGAAAGACGTGGAGTTGCTGCGTCAGTATGAGATCATCGACAATCGATTAGGGGATGATGAAGTGGTTGCCAATCTGTTCAACAGGCTTGGGGACTATGTTGGCGTCTCCCATTCTTACTTCTCCTACTGTGATGTGTTTGAAGAAGTGAACCTTCATTGTGCAAAGAAACGGTACAAATGGCTGGCAAAGCTGAGGCATGATTACTTCAACAGTCCCTGGGCTCTTATATCTTTTCTTGCTGCTGTTCTTCTCATCTTGCTTTCCTTCCTTCAGACATTGTATTCTGGTTTGTCATATGAAAAATGAAACAAGGTTTTTTTTCTTCTTCTTTTTTCCAGATCGTTTTAATTTAATGACATTTGCTCAGTCAAAAACCTTCTTCAACAGTATTGGTGGGAAATAACAGTGGGAAGTTTTGGATCAACCCCACCCTATGAGGCCAGATTGCCAGAACGATTCTGATTAATTTCTCATTTAGAACTCCTTAAACAAATAAGAGAATCAAAAACTCTGTAATGAATCTAAGATATTTCCCAGTCTAGGGGACCAATAGGGAAAATTGGGATCCCCCCGCCCCAAACTACACATTCTTAAAAAACAAATCCAAAAATACACATTTTATGAAATATTCTCAATCTACACATAATTGGACTTCATTGTGACCGTCAGAAGCGGTGAACATTTTCACCGCGACTGTCAGAAGCGGTGAGTGATTCACCGCGGCCGTAAAAAACGTTGAATGCTTCCCCGCGATCGTCGGAATCGGCGAACGCGTAACTTAGGCTAAATTTTTTGAAAGAACGTAATTTTGCTCTCGATTATCCGATCATAACATATTTTTTTATTCCGCATAATTTTTTTTTGAGATTTTGCAAGCCGCAAAGAGCCATAGGCTATTTGGTATCGCCTTCGTCCCGAAAAAACGTTGTTTGCTATCCCAAATGGGCAATTTTTGGATTTTGTCAAACTTTGGACAACCATATTAACCTCCAGCTAGGAAACATTGCGGCGTGTCGACCCGCGATGTGTCGCCCATTTTTTCACCAGGTCCGGGTCAATTACAAGTCAATCCAGGGGTCAACCCAAGGGCCGATTCACGGGTTGACAACCTTAATATTATCATGGGATGGGGTTTCTCCGAACACAACAAATAGGGTAATGGATTTAGTGCGATATTGGTATTTAAAGTATCCGCATATAACCCACCTGAATGTGTGTTATAGTTGTGTTCTAAACTCATTAATTTTAACAATTTGTTCATCCAGATCCCTAAAACATAATAAGTCTTAGACCTAAAAATCTTCATTTTACATAGGCATTCGAAGAATATTCATTGTCAAATAAAAAACTCTATACATGATTGTTGGGATGGTGTGTGTAGGATTTTCTCAAACAGCATATTTATTGGTTGTGATATGACATACATTCACACACAATCTTTCTTTACAAATATTAAAGCACTTTTAGATTTACACCACTGCCACGTACCCCTTCATGCAATTAGAAGATGTCCACGTCAGCTTCTTCATATGTTCCGCCCTCTATCATGATTCCGGTGAACAACTCTGCCCCTAAAAAAACCTCCACACTTTTTCTCCTTCATCCTTCCCTGTAACTGTTATCCACCCGCCGCCTGCTCCAATCCAACCTCTCTGCCGCCTCCAGATTCCGCCACCAATCAGCCTCTTGCACCACTCCGAAGTCGAGCCCTTGAAAATCACCCATTCACACCAATTTTGCTCTTAATTCTTCTGCGGAGTATGATGAAACCACGTAAAAAAAAAAAGCATTAACCTTTTTGTAGTGGTCAATTGCTTTTGTTTCTTCTCCGTAACCAACAATATGATAGGATTGTCATGTGTGAATTGTAACTAAGTTAGAATGGAAGTTTGAATTTGTTGCTGCAAGATCCAGATGTGAAAGCTCTACTTTGCTTTCCATGGTAGTTAATTTGGCATTTGTGGGTATAATTTTGGATTTTAAATAAATTGTTCCTTTCACTTCTTGATTGAAACTTATTAAGTAAGGTTCATTATGAAGGCATTGAGTTGATTTTTATGTGAATCTTGCAATTGAGTTGATTACTGAATCTTGCTCATCTCGGTTTTTCTTTCTCCTTTTTTCCTATTTTGTGGCGAAGGAGCCGTTGCTTCCTGCCTGTTGATTTCCGAAGAGTTAGAATCGACCTTTCATATGCTGAAAACATATGTTCTTCTTCCCTACCTAAATCTTTATATCAGGCCATTTGTCAATCCATTCTCATGTACTTTCCATCATCTCTTTTGGTTATGATTTGAAACCAATAAAATACTAAAACCTGATGTAACAAATTCGAAGTTAATAGTAAAAATTGGTTGCGACAAATCCTTAACAGTGGGAAGAGTAGAGAATTGATAGGAGTAAGTAGTTCAAGCAGTGTCCAATGTTCTCTTGAACTCCAAGCAAGGCAAGCACGATGTAACAATTATCTCCGTCCCTATTTCTCTATATATGTATGGATTTGTTTGGAGTTCAAGAAAATGTACTATCGATAGAAATTAGTAGTTCACGATTGGATTTTACTGATGATGACTATGTAATTGTGTTACCACGTACTGACTGTTGAATCATGTGAAAGTTTTGAAAACTTCGTGGAAAAATTTCATCAATGTACTTTGAGGTAGAGTCATCCAATATAATGCTGCCATGTGAGCCAAGTGAACCCAGTTTACCAAGAAATGATCATCTTGGGTGTTGATTTATTGAATCTCTTTTACTAGGTTTCCACATTTGGTTTATTTGTTGTACAACTATTTGAGAACTTCAATGATATAGTCATAGTCGAACATACCATATTTCAACATGAGCAACATCACCACTGCTAACGAGGATCAGTAAAGGAATCAAGACTTGCATTCAACAACCGGACAACAATGTTATGTTAAAGCCAAGACTACAACAACACAAATTATAGGGGGAAAATCCCAAGTTACACATGCTTTTAAAAAAAATTCTCAAAATACACACGTTATGAAAATAATTCCCAATTTACGCATGTTTGGGCCATCACCGTTGTCGACGAAGACAGTGATTGCATCACCGCTGTCGACAAAGACAGTGATTGCATCACTGCAGTACACTGCCGCGGTGAAGGTCTGACCTGCGTCGAAACTTTAAACAAACGTAACTTTGTGCTCGGTTATCCGATCGTAGCGAAATTTTTTTGATTCCGCATAATTTTTAGAGATTTGCAAGCCGCAAATTGCCGTAGGCGGTTTGATCCCGCTTTTGTCTCGAAAATATGTCGTTTGCTACCCCGAACGAGCCTTTTTTCGATTTCGTCAAACTTTGAACGACCATAACTTTGTGCTCCACCATCCGAAAATCATGAATTTTTTTTTGATTTCGCATAAATTTTTAAGGACTACAACTTTTAGTAGGAGAGAATTTTCAAAAAATGAATTATTTATGGATATAAGGGATTTTGGGAATAACTTTACCTTCCTTTTCAGGAATCCAAGTACATTCCGAAAATATGTCTATGATAAAAATTGTAGTCCTTAAAAAGTTATGCGAAATAAAAAAAAATTTCATGATTTTCGGATTGTGGAGCACAAAGTTATGGTCGTTCAAAGTTTGACGAAATCGAAAAAAGGCTTGTTCGGGGTAGCAAACGACATATTTTTGAGACGAAAGCGGGATCAAACCGCCTACGGCAATTTGAGGCTTGCAAGATCTCGAAAAATTATGCGGAATCAAAAAAATTTCGCTACGATCGGATAACCGAGCACAAAGTTACATTTGTTTAAAGTTTCGACGCAGGTCAGGCCTTCACCGCGGCAGTGTACTGCAGTGATGCAATCACTGTCTTCACAGCGGTGATGCAATCACTGTCTTCGTCGACAACGGTGATGCAATCACTGTCTTCGTCGACAGCGGTGATGGCCCAAACATGCGTAGATTGGGAATTATTTTCATAACGTGTGTATTTTGAGAATTTTTTTTAAAAGCATGTGTAACTTGGAATTTTTCCCAAATTATAGCAACAACAACACTAGGTTCCAAGATGTGAAAAGTACTGCAGTCCTCATATGCATTTTGGAGTTGCAGCAACATGCTTAACTGTAACACCCAGATAATAATGCAACGTTAAGATCATGAACTTGGAAAGTTACATCCGAGCAGATAGATTGTTGAGAATACAATTTCTTACAAAAGATTACAAGATGGAAAATAAACATTATCTTGAACACTTCTTTTATGCATCTTGAACAACTTTCCCAATGTTGCCTTTTTACCATTTCATATTTGAGTAAAATATTTGGCACAACAAAGCACACAACACTAACAATCAGATAGTATGTGTCCATATGACATACAATCAAAAATTAGGTCACACTTGAACACCATAGAAGAAAAGAGCTTAATAACAACACAACCTTGACAAAAACCAACCCGGCCAAGGGCCGGGCACCAGGGGCGGACCTAGGCACAAGGGAGGTGTGTCATCTGACACACCTCCGCCCGAAAATTTTGTGAAAGACCCCTAATTCGTCGGTACTAAAATTTTGATCTCGGGATTTTCGACACACCTCTGATCATTGTATCCGACACAACTCCATTGTGTTTATGGAAATTTATTGTCATAAGTTATCAAAATATATAAATATAAGTTCAGACTAGCGTACGTCCGACCACCGTATGCCAATTGGGTTTTGCTATTTAGATAAATAATTAACCTGACTTTGGGGCATGATCCTATATCCTAACCTCTAATGGGTGAACCCCAATCCCTAATTTTCTAACCCAAACGGCAAAATTTGGTCAATCTTAAAATGAAACTCAACAATAATTTCGACGAATCAGAATCATTGATTTTCATTTTTCAAGATTAAATGAATCTTATGTTAGGTTAGTGAATTGGGGATTGCGGTTCACACATTGGGGGTTAGAGTATAATATCATTGTTTATAAATGATTGTTAAGTTGTGTATATTGAAAAACATTTGCTTTGCAGCATAAGTGATGAATGTATTTTAGAGACATTTCAGCAGATGAAAAGTCGTCGTGATTCGTTGTAAAATGACATTGTGAACTTCATAAATTAATTTCTTTTAATCTCTACTTAATTTTTTTATTTAATTATTATTCTATGTTAGCGGCGACACACCTCTCCAACAATCCTAGGTCCGCCACTGCCGGGCACAGAGCTAGTTTTAGTGATAAGGATATTTACATTTTTAATATCGTGGTTATGGATGATTTATGATTAGTGATAAATTAATTTCTAAATTAGCATATTATATATTTCTTTTATCTTATATATCACTTAACCGTTCTATTACTAGTATTATAACTGTTATTCACTCATACTTGATCGGGAAACACGTAAATTTCTTACCAAAAAAAAAAAAAAGACACACGTAAATGTAGTCCGTAGAAACATTAATTCAAGCTGCTACACCATTCCATTCAGGCCACGCCACGTACACAAATGTGGCTGCCTAAACTGATTGATTACTGATAAAACTGTAAATTAGTAGTGCCGTAATAACGTTGACGATCGCCGGCCGGCCGGCCAGTACTTTACTTAATAACTAATCTCATTATTATTATAATTAGTTACGGTATTACTAATTAGTCTATTTCCAAACTCGGTCTTGTAATCCTTCCAAAGCTCTTCAACGGTTTTCCCCGTCAAGTCGTGGAACAAGCCGTCCGCGTAGCCGTACTTCAACTTCCCGTTCAGCTCAGGCACGAACCTGTGGCGCAGCGCCTCGCAGTAAATCAAGAAGTTGGCCGTCACCTCGTGCCCTTGGTCCCACCTCTCCCCGTCCCCGAACCTCGTCGTCGTCGTCGTCTTGCTCCCGGCCGCCGGCGTCAGACCGGCGTACGCCCGCACGAAGCTGGCGATCCCTGTCAGCAACCCGGCGGGGGCCTGACCGTCGCCGTTCCACAGCCACACTAGCGTCATGCAGTGGTGAATCATGCCGGAGAATTCCTTCCTCACGTCGGCGCCCTCGTAGTCGCCTAGGTACCTATATTAATTGATGGGCCAACACCGACGACCAAAAACGAAGATTAATGGGTAAGGGAGTGGTATTTTCTCTTAAGAATAATAAGTTATGTGATCAATTTGTTAATGACATATCAGAATTGGTTTATCTTCGAAAATTCACGATCCACAATACTAACAGTTGATTAAAGCATAGGGTATGGTGGTTCTCTGCAAACTTTAAACACGTACGTGAGTCGACTTTCGTTTAGGAGGCGTGTAAGAGAGTGATATAGGAAACATAATAAGCTTCTCACAACAACTCGAATTATTGTGACCTACCAGTTAATAACATAATTAGGTTGATCGAAACTAGAAAGGGTCAAATGTAAAACAAAACCATATTTGGATATCGCCTAAACTCATCTCAAAATGGATTGAATCATGTTTGGATAATTTTGTTTTCTAGGCATGTACATACCCAACATTTTAGGTTTGGGTCTAAATTGGTCTATAGTGTCGAGTATAAAAAAAAAAGAAAATGGATACATGATTTTAATGCAATTTTCCTTACTTTTATTATGAACCAAACAAAAACTTGAAATACCAATAATAAATGTGTAATTGGGTCGAACACGGTTAATAAGATGACTGATATTCATCTGGATTCAAATAAATTCGTTTGAATCGGACCCAAATGAGTTAATCCCAATTGGATCCAACTCGTATCCAACCTAACTTCTAAACCATTAAAAGTACACATAAGTCCATTTGAGATAGACCCAATGTTTCCTACGGTGCGTTACCTCCCACTAACGTGGATATTGTTGCTGCCGTTGCTGTAATAGGCGCAGCCCTCGTTACCAGCGTGAACAATATCGTCTTCCTCGATGATTAGGCTGATTTGGGTGACGGGCTTGGGATCGTAGAAGCCCAGCACGCTCACAACGACATCCGCGGCTTCGGACATCGCAAACGAGCTGTACTCGTCGCCGCCGATTTCGTTGGCGTAACGGGAGCCCCCCGGCGTGGTGATCGGAGCCTTGTTCACCACCGAGAAGTTGTAGGCCGCGTCGCCGGCCGGAATGTTTATCAGTGATAATGATAGGGCCGCCAGCAACCAGTTTTGATGTTGTCGAATCGGCATGATGACGGACGGACGGACGTCGGGGGATTGGAGAAAATGTATTTTTGGGTGATGACTGATGACTGATGAGGGTGAATTAATGATGAACTGCATGCTTTTTTTTTTTATAGTTAGAGAGCGCAAGTGGGAATGGGTGAGGAAGACGGCGACTTGTAACCAATTAGAGAGGTGTTAATTTTGTATATTTGATATTATGAAGAGATCGAAGTCGATGATCACTATTGTTGTCTCTCTTGACATACGTAGGTGAAAGGACAAAATCATTGTTGTCAAGTGTTTCAAAAGACTCTGCTTCAGATTTTGGACAAGTACATTCATCATTCATTGTCATCATGCTTCTCTTGGGATCCATATCATCTAAATTATGAAATGGGTGAAAATTTCTTCAAACAAAGTTTAAATAAAGAGATCTCAAAAGATCTGAAAAAGTTAGGCAGTATAAAAAAAGTTGTTACGTTCGGATATTCGAGTGTAAAGTTGCAGCTTTGTGAAGTTTCGACACGTGTCGTTATGTGTAGATCGTTGGGTTATGTAACGGTTTTTGAGGGCATGATAGCTAGAATTATCAGCGATCTGGGTGGATCGCTCCAGTAGATTATCACGATCTAGGCTGGGTTCGTTTTGGTTGGCCGGGATCTTGTGTAGATCGCTCATGAGTCAAGGGAACTACTATCTAACTCGCTTGACACAACGACGAATTACATTAAATCCTTGTAATTTAGAAATTTTAGTGTAAATATGATATTGCAAGATTTTTTTAGTGTAAGTAGTATATATTTTGGGGAAATAATTCACCAAATTGAAGCTTCTTACTCGGTTTTTATTAGTTTAAAAAATATTATTCTCACGTTTTATATAAAAAACAATATAAAACATGAAAATAAATTTGTAAAAAAAGATATAAATTAAGCCTGGATCACCCACTTCCAATGTCTCCGCAACTGACAAATTTGCATCGGTTTGGTCGATCGGAACGATTCCAGCACGCAACTAATCAAACATAGATGGCTACAAAAGCTGAGATTCTGATAAGCAATAATTACGTATCCACTTCTACAACTACGATTACTTTAGCTACCTTTCCACCCATTTTGAATGTTAATTAATTTGTCATTTTAGATATAGCTATTTTGTAGCATATCGATATGTTTCAACCTCAAATTGACGGAATAAGGAACTTGAGTTTCAAATATAGCGTTGAGAGGGGACTACTTTTGACTTATGTTAGAAAGGGCTCCCAAGTCAACTCATCCGAACTTTATTATAATTCGCGCTTGGTTTACTAATAAATAAATCGAGTTCGAGATCATCTTACTTATTAATAAGTCGGGTCGATTTGAGCTCGAGTTAGATTCATTTACAAAAATCTTGATTTGTGTTTAATACATTCATTTTTTTTATCTCATTATACAGGTGATTGATATAATGATGATAAAAAGAATAATAGTCAATTTTCATCATTATCTAATCCATGTTATACTTTGTTGGTATCATATTATTTAGTTGGTAACGACTGGTATATTTTTTTTATAAAATTAAACTTCGAGTTTGGGTTTAGAGAATCCTGGCCAAGGGTTATCAATTAGAGGTTAGAGTATAGTATCATACCCCAAACTCGATTTAATTCATGGTCTAGATGAAGATATGTCACTCGGACTAGTACATGTGGTATAGTATAGTACTTCTGGAGCATAGTAACAAAGCAAATCTATGAGACATAATTTCTTATTAAAAATTAAAAATAAGACATACTTGTTCACATACTCATTGTCTTAAAAATCATATATATGGGGATACATATAATTTCAAAATCTTATGATATAGATCAGTTCGCTCATATATAAGTCGGTAGTCGATTTGGCTCTCTAGCCATAATGTTGAAACTCTCATGAACTTTAAACGAGCCAGCTCATGAGTTGAGTTCAAAAGACACCTAATCAAGCTAGCTCGTGAACTTTATGAGCAGAACAAGACTTAACTCAAACTCAAATTATTAGTAAATGAGATAAGTTTCAAACGAGTTCACGAGAGTTTGTGATTTTCCTTTGCCGCTTATTTCGACAGGAAGAGGTATATATAGGGTTGTGCAATGGTCTGGTCCTTACCGGAATACACCGGACCAAACCGACATTAAGACCGGACCAGATCGAACCAAGTATAATGCGATCCGGTTCTTGGTACTCATGAATTTTATAATTACCGAAGAAATGATGGACCGAACAGATATTTGGACTTGACCGAACTGGACCAAATGTACCGAATGCAAATATGGTTCGGTCCTTGGTCTTAGGATATCCTTCACTAATGTACTGCGCTTCTCGTGAGTTTGGTCCGATTCAGGCTGTACAGAATAGAACCATTGCACACCAAAAAATGAGTGCGTTCAATGCACCCAACTCAAAAACTAGTCTTAAGGTGTCGAATTTTGAATTTTAAGATGTAGAATTAGTGTAATATGATGATATAACATATGATAACAACTAATTAGTGGATAACCCTAAGCCCTAGACCTCCAATTTTGAGTTCTATCCGTAAACCCCAAATTATAAACCCTAATCCTAAATCTCTAAACTCTAATCCTTCAAATTAAAGTAAATCTTTAATGTTTTTTTTGTGCAAATTCATGTGCGTTATTGTTCATCACATCATAAGTGATGATTGACATCATTTTGACATAAATCGCATGTCTAAAATGACGGTCATGAAGCGAGTGCACTGAATACACCCAAAAAAGTGAGTGTACCGAATACGTCACCATATATATATAGTGCCGATTGTTTGAATTTTCGATCCGTATGATCGAGTACTATTTATGAATTTGATGTACAACACACCGCACCTATTCCTCACCACAACCTCTTCATTCCTCACTCTCTAAATTTTCTCTCTTCTTTCTTTTTCTTTTTTTTTTGGGATGCATAACATATAAAAGTCGAGGCTCTTAGCTTTTATTATAGCCAAATGAAAACCCAAGTGGAAGTCCAATTTATTGCTCTCCATTATTCGGTCATGGTTGCTACGCAATTCCTCAACTCCAAATCCAAAATTTGTGTGCTTTCCATCATCATTCAAGGTTATGTAGATTATTTTCATAAATATCTTCAAAGGGGAACAAACCAATACAAAGTATGAATCAATACAATATGTTATGCATTTTTCAAAATTTTTTACTTCACCATTTCAAAATTTCTCAATTCTCATATGTTCACATTATCCTTGATTTTCCACATCACTTTTATTATTTTAAATTTTAACTGAACGTTGATTAAAAATAAATAATATATAAATAATCATTACTAGGATACGTACACACAATCTAAAAGTATCGTATTCTTACAATGTAAAGTTTCTAACTAGTGGTACGTGGGGTTGAGTTTCCTGGGTATAAAAAAAACAAATTTCTAACAAGTAAGATAAATTTTATTTGATGATATTAATTACAAAAAATTATAAGATAAACTTCATAATTATGTTAATTAATATAAAAAGATTGAAATTATCATATGTCATCCAATGTGTCTTATATGTTACCTGTGATTTGTGATATTCTTACTTTATCAATAGAATACGTATATGATTATAAATTCATTATGATTTCAAATGATTAATAATAATTATAAAGATACAAAGCTAGTATATACAAATTTTTTTGCAAACCAAAGCAAAAATCAAAAGAAGAAGAGGAGCATTTTATGGAAGATGAATAATATCAAGTACTTGAGGCCTCAACGAATGCTTGAACTTTTATTTTGTTTTAATATTATTTATTTAAAAACTAGTAGTAACTGAACTTCTTTCAATAATTATAGTTATTGGAATGAAATGGTTCATGACATGCAAAAAAAATTATATAAGATCCATAATGGAACTTGCACTCAAGACCTATCCGGCTATCCATATATACATAACTTATGTTCCCTTTATAACATCATGATACATAACCACCGACTTTTTATTATATAATTATGGTAGATTCTTTTTACCATAATGAATTCCAAAATATATATATAAGGTGGTTGTTATATTATAAATTATATCTAATTGTTTCCTATAAAAAGTTTAAACTTTTTTCAAATTAAATAAATTATTATAATATCAGTCTAACATTACTGACGAAATGGTCATCAACTTCATGGTTATGCACCTTTATTTGTTCTACATATAGCTTAGAAAATGCATCAAACAAATTTGAAAGTTGAACCGAGAATTCCCCAACCTCAATTGCATGCTCAACTAGCAACCCTTGAAATTAAACTTGTCACGAAAATGGAAGTGGTATGATCACCTTCACCAACTTCTTAAATAAAAGATGTACCAACTTCTCAAGAACAAAGGGGCAACACTTCATACGACATTCACCGCTAAACCCATAACAAGATTACTAGTGTTTAGATATAAAAACTAAAAGTTTCCCAACCTAACACTATTAACCAACTCTTAGGGGTGTGCAACGGTTCGGTTCGGTCCGGATCAGACCAAATATTTTAGAATCGCGGTCAGTTAGTGAAAGACATCTTAGCACCAAGAACCGAACCATCATTGCATTCAGTTCATTTGGTTCGGTTCTGTCTGGTCCGGTCAAAATATCAGTCCGGTCCTCATTTCTTCAGATTTGTAAAATTCATGTGAACCAAGTACCAGACCGCATTATACTCGATCCGATTCATTCCGATCCAAATTTCGATTTGATCCTGTACGATACGACGGTCCAGTCCGAAACCGGACCATTCCACACCCCTACCAACCCTCCCCTTTAAAAATGACACTATATGCCTACCCTTGGGTCTACCAACTTCTCTTCAATATTCACTTGTCTCTTTCAAACTATCCTTACAATCTTACCACACAAGAAACTAGAAAAAACACAACCATGCAATACTTCAAAAATTCAATATCCATCTTCATCGTCATTATTCTTCACTCCACCATTAATGTAGAGGCTGCCCGTACTTCACCGTCTTCCACTAAACCATTCGTATCTTACTACTCCTCCTCGCCATTAATTAGTAAGCTCAACAAGACGGCCTTAAAACCACCACCATCAACAATCAACCCTTCCATTCGCTCTCTATGTTTAGCCACCAAAAACACCAAGAAATGCATGGAGCTCATCCTTCCTTTCGCCACGGCCGGCGGCGCTACGGATCCCGTTTCCATTCTAAACGTGGAGATCCAGTCGCTGTACGACATGACGGGGCAAGCCATCTCGACCGCCATGAGGCTGAGCAAGGAAGATCGAGCCGTGACATCTTTGGAGGACAGAGGGGTCCTCAAATCCTGTGTCAAAACTTATGGTGTTGCTGCCAAGGAGCTGGTGAAGGCCGGGCTTGCATTGTCCACTCGTGATTCCAAGACCGTGATCTTGATGCTGCGTGCAACCGTATCGAGCTTCAGACGGTGCGACAAAGCTTTCGAGATGCCGGGGAGGTTGAACAAAGGGGTCATGATGAAGGAGATTGATCAAGTGTTGCTTGATATGGCGAAGCTTTGCTTGGAGATCTCTATGCTGATTCAGAGAGGGACGTTGTAGATGAGGTGTGTTAATTAAAAGGATGTCTACCCCAAGAGAGTTTAATATTTTGGTGTTGTTACTGTTGTTAGCTGTAGAGTATTTTGTGCTAAAACTATGGTTTAATCGTGGTTCAACTGTTTTATATTGTTAAAAGTTGGTTGTTGTTTAATATTTCAATATGAGACTTTTCCGATCAAAATGTCGGTACGGTATGATTTCATAAACAATAAGTTTTTGTCCGTGCCGATTTTCATTTCTTTAACCGTAAATAGGGCTCGAAATGAGCTAATTTATTGCTTACGAGCGGCTCGGCGTTCGGCTCTGGAAAAAATTCGTTTGTCACTCGATTCGTTTACTGTTGAGTGAAATAAAGATAAGCCTTTATTCGGCTCACAAGGCTCGTGATCTAGCTCGTTCCGGCGGCTTTTTGAGCTCAACTCGTTAGCAAGCTCATTTTGAGCTATGAGCTGCGCAGAGTAGTCAAAATCCCGGTTTAAATCCTAAAATCCTAAGCTTTTACGATTTGACTTACCTATTCCGATTCTGATTTCACTATAAAATCTATTGACCTTAAAATCCTACACTATTCACGATTTACATCCTTACAATCTTACGAATTTACGATTCAAATATTTGAGTCAATTTTACTTATTTTCCCCAAAATTTGCAAAATTACGCCTCTTTTTCTTCTTCTCCACCAACATCATCTATTTCTCTCACCGCCTCACACCAACCACCATCGACTATAATCAATTCACATCAACGTATTAATCATCATCGATTCACCACCTCTTAACATTAAACATTAACCTTTAAAAATTATCATTGTAAGTGTTATGTGCTTTTGTGTTATTCATGATTTTTCTTAGTAATATTATTTTGTCTTGATTTTTATATGGACCTTAAAATCCTACGATTTTACGATTCTGATTTTACCCCTATATTCGATTTTACGTAAAATCCCGATTTTGACTGCTTGTATGAGCCGACTCTATAGAATGGCTAGCGAGCCAACTCAACTAGAAAGTGATGAGAAAATTGGTCAATAGAGTCGAGCTCGAATCAAACTCGATTCAAATACAAATCAATATTTTAGTAAACAAGTCGAACTCAAACTCTACTCGTTTATTATATCAAAATTAGCCAATTAGCTCAAATTAGATAAAAACTAGCCCGAGTTGAATCATTTGCAGCACTAAATGTAAATTCTCTAGTTTGTATGTGAATAAAATCAAACAAAGAGTAATATGATCATTACTTTTCATTTAATTAAAATTAATATGAATAAGCTATCTCTATTAATTAAAAGAGAAAGCATGAACAATGTATCTCGTACCACTTCATCAGGAGTATCACATACTCCAGATTCACTAGAGTATATTTAAAACTAATTTGGTGTCCAACCCATTGACCGTAATGTTATTTGAATACAATATATTTATATATGATGTGTATTTATGTATGAATTTTGTATCGTAATCCAAATCATATTGAATTGTTATTTTAATATGGCCGAATAAAACCGTTAGATTAACCTAAAGTTCAAAATTAGATTGAAGTAAATTGTAACCAACGATTACTACCATATATATTATGGAAGCGAAAATGATATTGGAATCTTCAAAGATTGAAAATAATGATAACTTACTTTTTCATTCATGTGTAGCTTGGTTTGATAATTGAATTTATATAGAAAACACACCATCCTTTTGTTGTTTGACAAGTGAAAATAGAGAAGATAGGGCGTGGAGACGAATTCTGAAGCTAGCTTCGACCAACTATGCAGCCGTTTATGAGTAACCAGGGTGATGAAGGCTTTTGGAATGGGAAATTGATGCCCAGATACTCAGCGAGCGCAGTCTGGGATACAATACGTCCTATGAAGAGCAAACAAAACTGGTATGCTCTTCTCTAGAGTAAATTCTATGTGCCGCGTTGGAGTATCATAGCATGGATTGTGACCATGGATGCGATAGTAACCAAAATAATGTTGATGCGGCGGGATAAATTAAACGAAGATAGATGCATTTTATACCATACCAAAAGTGAGACCTAGAGAACCAAATAAGAGAACAACAAACCAACCAACCAGAACAATCACTACATCCAAACATCACAAAAGAATTAATGGAAACCCGAAAACAAAGGGAAAAAAGAAGAGAGACTCCTCCTAAAATTCCACAACCCTAATTAATAAACCCAAAACAGAAGAGAGACTCTTTCCCCCAAACGAACAAACCCAAAAAGAAGAAGGAAAAAAAACTCCATCATCATCATGGATTTCTTCCTCACCGCCCTCTCCTTCACCATCCTTCTCCCCAACAACATCCCCACATCCACCGCCATCCGTAACGCCCCATCTCCCTCACCAGCCGACGCACCCCTCACACTCCACATCGTCTCCCACGACAACACAAACCCAGCAGCCCCGTCGGCCGATCCCAACGACGACGAGGACAAGAAAAAGCCGAGCAAGAAAGGCGTGCTCGGAACCGCCATCAACCCGGCCCTCCGCGACATCTGCGAAGCCACCAAGATCCCCAACAAGTGCATGGACTACCTCGCCCCCATCGCCACGAGGGCCGGCGGGACGTACCAGGACCCCGTCTCCATCCTCAACCTGGAGGTCGAGCTCCTCTACAAGAAGGTCGAGAAGGCGACGGACGACGCCAAGGACATGATGGCGAAGAAGAAAGACGTTGTCTCCACGTCACCGGAGGTGGCGAAGGGGCTGAACGCTTGCGTCGGGCTGTACAACAAGGCGACCGATGACCTGGCAAGGGCCTTGCTGGAGTGCTCGGAGAATAAGAATGGCGCCACGGTGGAGCAGATGTTGAGCTCCGCCTTGCAGTCCATCCGCAGCTGCGACGCCGTTTTCGGCGGGAAGAGTGGGGAGAAGGACGCCCCGATGGCGGAAGTTAATGAGAAGATGATTGACATGGCGGAATTGGGGATGGAGATTTCTGGCAAGTGGCTCACCAAAGGGAAGGCCCAAACTAAAATCATTAGTTAAAACAACAATGCAGATATTTATTTATCTATTAGTAGGAAAATGTGTGTAAGGAAGATCAATTAACTAATTACATCTTGGATTAATTAATTGTGGTTTGAGATTTAATTTTCAAGATGTGTGTATAAAATTCTCAATGTAGCACGTTGTAGCCTTATAATACCACTGGGAAACCCGAACTATTAAGAAAGTGTCATTTGTGTCCCAAACTATTCAATATTTTATCTATGTTCCAACGTATGATAGTTGTTTGTCATTTATGTACTGACAATTTTGTTAACCATTTTAAATGAAAATATTAATAAAAATTAATATTTAAAATTCCGATTAGATGCCACGTTGACACTGACTGAAATTTCTATTAAATATTGAGGGTCAAACTCGGTTAACACTAAACAAAATAGTTCAGGACATAAACGTTAAGTTGAATATTTCGGTACACAGTTGACTTGGCTTTATTATTCGGGTTTCCCGTATTATTAGCCCTTTACAATTTGTAACCCTGTAATAATTAAGTGATTCAAATTATTAATTTCTTGTCAAATTTTCTTCATTTTTTATGGATTAAGATACCGTATTGGACCAGCCTCGGACCAAAAAACTGGAAACCGGACTAGAATCGAATCGAATCGATCTGTGGAATATATAGAAATTGTCGTGTCCGTCGATATTTGCGGTTGAACTAACTTCCCGTGAAATACCGGCCGGTTCTGATCCCACCGCCGGTTTTTTTTTTTTTTTTTTGTCGATGTTGAGGAAAAATGGAAAACGATTAGCTCCAGCGCAGGCTTCGAGGAAGGGATTAATGAGAATTGATGGTGATTGGTTGGAATGAAATGAAAAGGATTATTTTGATTTGGAATCAGTTGGATGCGTTGGAGCCCGGAGGAAGAGATTAATTGAGACCAAATAAATGGAAAAGGAAAGCATATTTTACTTGGACCGAATTAGGGGTCGAGGTCAATAATCTTAGGGTAATTAATTTTTAAGTCGGAATTTAAATTTTTACAAATTCATAAATAAGATTAGTATTAAATAAGAGCATACCATATGGTATGAAAGAGTACAGTGATGGTATAAACTATGAACTTACCAAGACTGTAAGATGGTTGAATACTTGATAATAAGAGTATACTAACTGTCATTTACGGCTTTCATCATTATGTACCACAAGTTACCACCCCCATGTCGGGGTGGTATAGTATGGTATTTTTTGGTCGAATTTTTTCTCCAGTAAAACCAATTAAGTTCTTATTTCTGTTTTCTTACTAGGGTTTGCCCTTTGCTTGGCTGCTCGCTGTGTTCTAGCTCAACCAATTCTTCCCACCACTGGAGTTTTTGTTCTCCTGATCAACTGTTCGTTTGGCTCTTGTGATCGCTAGATATATCTCTTTGCTTTCGTATTATTCTTGTTGTCGGTGGAATCTGTTTGATGCCACACTTGTAAGCAGTGATGAAAGAAATGAGGACTTGATTAGTTCATTTTGTGATGATATTTATTGGAAAACTACAAAGTGGTTTGCATTGTAAAGATTCATGATGGTTTTATGACATTTATGATTTGCATTGCAATGTCTAGGATTTTTAGTAGGAATAAATTGCGAAGGGTAATGATTATGGCTTTTATGGCGTGCAATGGAAGTTTTGTGGTGTGCTTAAGAAGTTTTGTGGTTTGTTTTTCACGTGTTTTCATTGATTTTTTTATTATTTTTTTGGTTTGTTTTGGGAGGAATGTGGTGTGTTTTCCGATGGTTATGGTATTGTTGGGGGATTTGTGATTTGCTTTGAGGGGTAGTTTGATTTGTACTGTATATGAAATGGTTTATGGCATGTATAAGCATGTTTAATTTGTGGTGTTCATTGTAAAAAATCAGGAAGACTTGATTGGAGCATACCTTCATCTCGTTCATTATCGTCATTGTTGGTGGAAATAGAGGTTTATAAACTACTGTCCGCGTTCTATTGCATCGTCAAAAGATGTTAAAATTTATAGGAGTTGTTAAGCATCTACTAAACCAACATAAAATTCATTACAGGATTTTCATCCATCTTCAGTGACGGGTCCGGATAGTATAACAACACTCTTTTTGTTGTTATAATAACAATAGGATTCATTAAGGGTAAAAGGGTAAATCAACAATAAAATAATAAATAAAAAATTTCCCGTTTGCTCTCTGATAGGTCCCGTCTCCTTCACACTCGCCGCCGCCCAGAAAGAGCCAGCCGGGCGTCCTCTTCGTCTGCAACCACCGCACCGTCCTCTACCCGATCGTCACCGCCGTCGCGCTCGGCCGGAAGATCAGCTGCGTCACCTACAGCATCAGCAAGTTCACGGAGATCATATCGCCCATCAAGGTCGTGGCGCTGTCGAGGGAGCGTGATAGGGACGCGGCGGACATCATGCGGCGGACATAGATTGCGGTGGCAAACCACAAGGTAGCGCTGCCAACGAACATTAGTGCCGGACGGAGATGGAACGGTGGTCGTCTGAGTCTCAATAAGGGCGTTTTGGAGGCGGCAGTGATAGTGATGGTGGCAATCAGCGACAATTAACCGGTAGATGGAAGAAGTAGCGTTTGTCGATGAATTGGAAGAGTGAGTAACATCAGCTGCTGACCTTCTCCTTCTCCCTCCCGATTCCCTTTCAATAATCCCTGCCTACGGGAAGCTTTCTTCTGGAAATCTGCTGTAGCTCTTAAGAGATTCCACAATCAGCGCGTGAGAGAAAAGAATTCGAAGAACTACACTGCTGTTCAGATCAAGGTAGAAGAAAAAAGAAGGCAGGCCTGCAATCAGGGTGATACCTGCTCGGCCCTTGTAGATTCCAGGAGCTTGAGCTCCTCGCGCCAGCTTTCCAGCTTCGTGAAATTCTCCAACTGCTCTGGTTTCGCGTTCTCTGTAGCGTTCTTCTGCTGCTGAGCTTCTGCCAACCGAATCTGGGAATATAGAGAATAACAGGCCGCGACAGTTGATCGAGGAGCATCTCAGAGTTTCTTGATCTTATTAGTATCGCTGGGAAATGGTACTTGCAGTTCAATAACTTTGTACCCTTGCCGAATTCATCTACTTTTGTGTGATTGCATTGCCATTTGGCTTGGTCAGTGGACTGATCTGTGGCTGTTGTTTCTGTTCCCATGTTGCTTTTGAGAGCAGGAGTTTCTAGCGAAAATGTTGATGATAAATGCTCTGTTGTGGTTTCAATTAATGGTGTATGTGCCAGAATGTGGTTTGATGTGGAATGTTTGGTTGGAGCTTTATGAATTTAGTTGCAACTTCGTAATTGTTAGCTTCTGGGGAGCATCACCAATCGGTCAAGGAATAAAGAAACTCCAATCATTCATCTCATAGCCATTATAAAGCAAAACATAAATATTTCTAAAGTATACCCAAAATATGATTATGCAAACCGTAAATCCCCTAAAGCATATAAGAAACACTACTTTACATACCAAAAATATTTCTAAAGCACATCAAAAACCTCCTAATATTGCAAACTGCAAATCTCATAAACCACGCCAGAAACATAACAAAGCAGACCACAAATATTTCTTAAGCAAACCAGAAATCTCCTAATGCAAACCACAAATCTTCTAAAACATACCAGAAATCTTACAAAGCAAACCACCAAATTTTCAAAAGCACACCAGAAACTTCATAAAACAAACCACAGACACGGTAAAACAAACCACAAAAAAGCATAACAGAAACCTCCCAATGCATGCCACAAATCCCCTAAAACAAACCAGAAACCACACAAACCAACCCACAAATATTTTGAAAGCACACCAGAAAACTCATAAAGCAAACCACAAAACCAAACCAGTAACGTCCTAATACATACCACAAATCTATTAAAACAAACCAGAAACCTCACAAAGCAAACCACGAAATTTTTGAAAGCAAACCATAAACTTCTCAATGCAAACCACAAACACAATAAAGCAGACCAAAAACTTCTCAATGCAAACCACAAACACGATAAAGCAAACCACAAAAGGCGTACAAAAATATGAGAAACCAAACCATAAATGTCACAATGTAGACCATAACATCCGGTGATTGTTGACCGTTGACCGGTCAATGAAGACCGTTGACCGGTCAACGAAGTTCGTTGACCGAACTCCGGTGACCGTCAGTGAGCAGATTCCGACGCCGATAGGCATATTCCGGCCCCGATGACTAGATTCCGACGCCGTTAAGCATATTCCGACACCGGTAAGCATATTCCGGCGACGGTGAGCATATCCCGATGACAAAATGGCATATTCCGGCGACAAAAAGCATATTCCGGTGACCGGAGGCAGAATTCCGGCGACCAAATTTTTGGGCAGAAAATAAAAAAATTTATTTTTTATTTTATTTTTTTATTATTTAAACATATTTTTCATAATGACAATTATACCCCTGTTTTGATTTTACACTAGGTCAACTCATCTAACAAAAAGTCATCACAATCCTAGCTTCCTATTGGTTGGAGACTAGTGTTGTTACAATAACAACAAAAGGGTGTTGTTATAGTAACCGGTCCCTTCAGTGACTCGGTTCTTGGTTTTCCAGGTAAGGAGTGGAATTGGTTTCAGTAGAGATTCTTGGATATTAAGTGCCGACTGTTGATTTTGATCTAGCAGTTAAACAAGACAGCTCGAATGGATGAATCTGTAATAGCTTGGATCCATAGTTTCTCTCGCCATTGGCATTGCTGCTTGTGTAATTTCTTGAATATGTAGCTCACTCTACCGTGACCGTCGTTTTTGCTTTGAAAGATGCGATCTGGAGTTGGCTCCGCCATCACTAGTTTGTTTAATTTAATGAGTAGATCGTTCCATCGTTGTCGTCGGATAAGATGCTGGGGATGGTTGGATGTGAAGTTACCTCCGCTGGCGTCGCTGTTGCGTTAGCTACGATCAGGAGCTGTCTACACCTTCGCCGATTCGTTTGCTTCAATTAGTAGCTCGCTCCGATGTTGCTGCGGTGTAAGCTGCGATTCATAGTTCATTCGGCGTCGGTGTCACACGATTGGGAATAAAGAGTGCAGAGAATAAGAGGGGTGAGAGAAACGAAGTATTGTCTGAACAAGTCTTATTTTTTCGATATGACAAAAGTACCTTTCTTTGATTTTTAGCCTAGTTAACGCGTGGAATGAAAAAGTACGCACAATGGTGAATATCTATTGGTTGCCCAATGTTGTTATCACTATAACAACAAATATGTCACCATATCCGATCCGTACGTCTGAAGGTGGATGAAGGACATTATGTTCGTTGTGGCAAACGCGAGATTGGTCTTACTAATGGCCCGTTCACGTGTCATTCTATTTTTTTATAGCTGTTGCAACAGAAAATAAAATGGAAACAAAACTATCATTTTCTAAGGGTAAATTGTAAGGTTGGTCAATGAGTTTACTAAAAAGATTCACGTTTGGTCATTAAAAATATTTAGTTCCATTCGTGATCACTAAAATTAGTTAAACATATCAAATTCGGTCACTCTCCGTCCAACTCCGTTAATTTTGTCTGATGTGGCAGTCAACTCTTAAAGTTGACCATTAACTGAGTAACGTGACAATTAAAAGATAATAAATAAATTTTTATATTTCCTAACTCATTTTCACAATAAAATAAATAAAACAGAAAAAAATTATCTTATTGATATTCAATAATCCTCCTTCTCGGAGAAATACTTCCGGAACCCCACCGCCCCTCCCGGAACCATCATCCCGGCGATGCTCAATCAAACGATCTCCCTGCTGCCTTCACACAATTCGTCTCCGTCATCACCACAATCAGGCATTCACTACGCATCTCAGCATTACAAAAACCCAATCGTTATTGTTGGGTTGAGGCGAAGTATCCTATCATCGAAACAAAAACTCCCAACCAAATCCCTATTCCTAGTCAACAAATAGGTCAGGCGGAATTGAACTGGAATGAGAGCAAGCAGCAACCCTAATCAAGACGGGAAGACCTGTCACCAACTATTTGCAGCTTGTGTGACAACAAGGAGGAGCCGGAAACCCTCGGCCATATTCCAGATATAGTTTTTTCCTATTGGTACGGATGTATTTTTTCATGGTATCGATTTTTTCATAGTTGTATTATTTTATTGGTATTGATTACCATGTAATCATGTAATGATATTGTTTTTTGGTATTATGTTATCGTATTGGTATTGATTTTCAATTGGTTAAATCTGCAATGATATTGGTGAATAAGTGGTATATGTTGTGATAGTGGTAATTTGTTTAAAGGTTAATACCTTAGGCTAGATCGAACTATACCCAAATAGTCAATTTTGACCCGTGATTTTAGAAATTGCTATCTTGACCTCAACTATACATCATATAGACTAGTATGACCAGACACGTGAATTTCCGTCAAATTAGACAGTCAACTAAATCAGCATGTAGTACAAACGTGGATGCCATGTAGATAATCTAAATCAATATAAATCAATTATTTAATAAAATCAAAATCAACAAAATCCTCCTTTTCTCCCCTCTCGGCCAACACAAGAGCTCCCCACTCGCCGCAGGCGACGAACTGGCTTCGATGTAGCCTTTACTGCTTGTTTTGGGCGACTGTTGTTTGGTTCTTGGAGATGCCAACAACATTGAATTCGAAGGGAAGACTCCGAGTCTCCGACATATGTTCCTACTTCCTAGTGAAGACGAGAAGAAGAAAACCCGTTGGTTGTGACGGCCTAACGAGACGGCGGGGTGGCGATGGACGGTGGTGGATGTAGAGAGAAGAGTAGAGTGAGGCGAGAGTGCGGTGGACGGTGGTGGATTAAGATAAAATATTTTTTTATTTTATTAAATTTTTTATTAATTTTACCGATCAATGGTGTTGACAGTCTAATTGAAAGAAATGGCTAAATTACACGTTTGATCACTCAAATTACATAAATCTTTCACGTTTGCTATCTGAATTACTTTTCTTTCATATTCGCTACTAATTTTACGATTCGTTTGACCGTTAGTCACCGACTCACCGGTCGTCAAACTTCGTTAACTCCGTCACTTTTTTAATGACGTGGCAAACGAAATAGCTGACTAGACCGTTAAATAATGACATGCCAATTAAATAAAACAAAAATAATTACACAATATTCAGGTCCCACCTTCCCCTCCCTCGTCTCCTTCGCCTTCCCCACCGTTGATCTCAAAGTTCCTCTCCCAGCCGGATTAGGACCCGGCTCCATGCTCTGCTAAAGCATCAACTGACCTCCCCACCGCCGCCGGATGCGGGATAATTTCTCTTCGCCGAGTCGGCAGCCTCCCAACTTCCCGTTACTTCATCGGACCAAATCCGCCGTAAAAGCCCGATTCATTTGGATTGAGTATAGAGAGCGAGATGGCGATTCAGCTTTCGGCTCGCTATCCCCATTCTTTCCCCTTCTACTTCGCAACCCTAGCTTATCGTACTACTGTGTTTAGGAACACTGATGGAGTGATCGGTGATGGAAGGAAGCCTCATTTTAAAGCAGGGGAAATAAGGAAAGAGCGACGGTGGTGCATCATAACAGAGTTCGAGTCGGAAAAGGAAAGGAAATCTTTTAGGTAAATGGAATGGAGCAAATCTACCAATCCTGTGGCACCACGTCGGCGAAAACTGCGGCCTCCGTCGCAGTTGGTAGTTATCCGGATCACGACACCATCTTTCTGCTCTTGATCTTCTTCATCGTGACAGGGGCAGAAGCGACGATACAAAGGTGATGGTTCATCATCAACGAGACGATGAACAGTAACTGTAAAGGAGATGGGATTAAGAGCTTCATTGTGGGGGTGAATTAATGGGTATAGCAGTGAGCTTTGAGAGATGGTTATGGGAGTTTTGAGTGGTGGGTACTGGACAGGAGTGTATGATTATATAGGCGGAGGAATACTCTAGTAGAGTAGTAGCTACGGTGGTGGGAGATGAAGACTCCACCTTTGGTATTGAATCGATGTAGTATGGTGCCGAGGATGAATATCCCATTCCAATTCAGAAGAACATTTACTGGAGGAGATTATCACGATCACTGCCGCATATTGCAGTGGAGGGCACAATAGAGTTGGCCTCCCTTATCGTCGACGTCGTATCAGAGTTGGTCCGAGGAAGGAACGGGAAGTTCTAGCAAGGAGGAATTACCCCACATCCGGCGGCGGTGGGAAGCTCAGTTGATGCTTCAGCAGAGCAGGGAGCCAGGCCCTAATCCGGTTGCAAGACGAACGTTGAGATCGACGGTGGGGAAGACGAAGAAGACGAGGGAGGGTTAGGTGGGGCCTGATTTTTATCTATTTTTTAATTGACATGTCATTATTTAACGGTCCAGTCAGCTGTTCCGTTTGCCACGTCATAAAAAAACTGACGGAGTTAATGGAGTGTGACGGAGACTGACAGCCGGTGACTAACGGTGAAATGAATCGTAAAGTTAGTGGCGAATATGAAAGAAAAGTAATTCGGGTGGAAAATGTGAAAGATATTTGTAATTTGAGTGATCAAACGTGTAATTTAGCCTGAAAAAAATTCATAAATCATGCCAAACTAGTCTATACAGTGTATAATTGAGGTCAGAATAACAGTTTCTAAAACCACGGATCAAAATAGTTTGTGTATATATCGGGTCGGTGTAAGGTAGGGGTGGTCATCCGGTTCAGTAAACCCAAACCGAACCCAGGAGAGGGGAGAAGGAAGAAGAGTAGGTGGGAAAGAGGAGAAGGAAGACTGGGTTTTGATTATTTATGGTTGTGGGTCTTCAATGAGAAGAAGTAGCGAATGCAAGGAGAAGTCTGGTTCGTTGGTTTTTTAGTTCCGAACTGAAATATATTTCGGTTCAAAATTGGTTTCACCTTTGAGTGATAATAGGGTACCGAAATACTATGGTTTAGTTAGATTTGAAGCGAACCGAACCGAACCGATGCGCACCTATTCTCCTCCGCTTATCTCAAACAATTTTACGCGTTAGGGCTGGCTAATTAATGCGATATAATGAATCCCTCTATAATATATAGCCATTCTTCAGAAGATTTTGAGAATTTCAAATTCCTTGCACTCTCCTTAATTGTAGCTAGGGGTAAATTTGTAAGTTCAACTTAGAACTTAAATATCTTCTTACAAGAAAAAAAAATGTCATTACAGAGACTTGAACTCAAGTTCTTCAGATTGATAGTCAATATCCCTAACCAACTAGACTACAGTAATGTTTATGTATTTTTTGAATTAAAGAAAGAAAATAGTGAAATATATCAAAATCGTAGGACTATCCACCTCAACAATTAATCATCGAATGAATTAATAACTGTAATTATTTACAAAGTGAATCATCATGATATACCTAGCTTTATGAATCAACTAAGTGAGTTCCTCTGATCACACAATTGTTCACCAATAATCAAATAGTACATTTTGAGTCTATGTAGGTTACATGACTTTGTAGTTTGTAGGGATACAAGGATTGTTTATAAAAGCGCTATACAAAATTTTATTTCAAAACATAAAATTTGACATTTGTGATCTATGGTTTTGTAACGAGACATTTTTAATGCTATAAGTGAATGACCAAAAATCATTGGCTAACAATTTCTCTAATGGTTGACAATTATAAGCATAGAATTGAAAGACTAAATACCATTGACAAATGAGCCAATTATCATTGGCTAAATTTAACAAACAATGGTATGTGTATATAAATTGGAAATTCTATGGTACGCTCAATAGATTGAGGGTTATTGCATCTCCTTAGTTAAATAACATTATCTAGATCATAGATTAATCACGTAACTAAACCCTATATCATAATTCTCTAAATCCTATTATAGTGCATATGGTATGTTGTATACATCTTGGCGAATCAGGATCATTGATTATGTTCTTAGTATATGTGATATTAGGGTTTAAGTTCTATAGATTTAGGGTATATGATTTAATTATTTGAAACTTAATCTCCCTTTTCAAATTTCCTACAACGAGAGGGAAATTATGAAGGACATTTTTATCTTCACAATTATCTGTATTTTTTATTTATTTGCAGAAAAAGATAGACATATTGAGATTTGAACCATGGTCACTTCAAACAAAGTGAAGGTTTAAAATCAATCTGACTATGTAGATTTGTTGTATTTTTTTAAATTAAAAATATATACGAAGCTAAAATATGAAATCACAACTTTTCAAAAGTTAGCTAGCCCAATAAATATTCCGTAAGTACTTATTTGGTGTTATGATACTTCGATTTTGATATTTTTATTTTAATTATAGTGTAGTACTTAATTTAAAATTTTATCTATCTTATAAATAGACAATAACCATAAATTTGCAACAAAAATATTGTTAGTTCGAATATTTCATATCGAATTGCAAGCATAATGATTGCTAAAATTAAGCTTTCACACAACACACTGGGAGTTGGGGGTGTGAACTTGGAGTAAAAGTTGATATTTAGTTTGGGAAGGGAAGTGGTGAGAGGAAGAAATTGTGTTTGGATTTGGTATCAGGTAAAGTTCATGGTTCGGTTTCTTTTCGTAAAATGCTTTGATTTATTTTAGTTAGAGGTATAATATCATGGTTATGTGGGATCAAATGAACCAAAAAATGAGCTTGGGGGATGGGAATTCCAACTTAGAAGGAGTTGATTAGATTTTGATAAACTCAAGTTCATGATTAACTGAAAGAATATTTAGATTTAGACTTTTTGGTATTGAGATGTTCATAGAGAGTTTAAAACTGATCCAATGCCATGAATTGATATTGGTTAGTTGATTCTGATTTTGAGGAAGGTGTATAAAAAGTCATGGAAGTAGTTTGCAACAAGTGAAGGCAATGAAGAGACAGTTGGTCAGGGTAGTGATTGAACCAAGGAGGGTATTGAAAGACATAGAAGCAAAATCGGAGCAGTTGAAGAGGGAGAAGTGGGAGATGATCAGGATATTAATGAAAATGGTTAGGGTATTGAAGGGCATGGAAGTGAACTGGATCAGGTGAAGGCATAGAAGGAGGAGAAGAGCATATTGATGGAATTGAAGATGAGTGTTGGTTTTACGAGCTTATTAAAGCTGCCCCGAGGAAGATGAGTCCAAATACAAGAAAGAGGATTGAGGAGTTGGAGATCAAGCTGACAAGAAACTCAATTGAAAGAGAAATTCAGGTTCATGGAGAGAAGGTCCATCAAAGTAGCATAAATGAAGTTGGAGAAGGAGGATTAGAAATTGAATTTTGTTTTAAAACATTTATGTCGAGAGATTGAAGATGAAGGGGATAAAAAGTTGGTTGTACAACGGAGAGTGGAAACTATTGGATCTTTAGGTGTTATGGTTGTTACAACTACCACAACCTATGTTTATGTTAAAACGAGAAATCATTGATTGAATTACTAAAGTTAAGGTCGATTCACTATTTAAACTACTGGAACCTGTAGATAAGGAGTGCCTAATTTTGTGCCTCACTACTTTGATCGAGTCTATTTGTATATTGGATGTAACTCTAATTTTGTCATTTGCTCTCAAATTTTGATGGTTTCTTTTTAGTTGAGTTGTTAGCATATGATTTACTTGAATCAATAACTCTTCATTTCTGTTTTTTTATAAATCCATTTCTTTTTTATTAGTGGCATGTTATTCATAGAGGAGAGCTTTGAACCATTTATGTGGGATTGTGGGGTTTCATTTCAGTTTCAAACTATCTATGGATCGTGTGGGAATTCCAATGAGCTTTTATATTATATATTTCTGGACAATCTATTAACCAATATCATTTTAATGGAGGCTCAATTATCATTATGAAAATGAGATTAATGATACATTTTTATATTCATAAATGAGGAGGGTATTTCCCTGAATGTTCGACCTATATATTTATTCTTTATGTAGCATCTCGATTGAATGATTTTCAATAAACTTAAACGAATTAATAGACTTAAACATAACATAAAATATAAATATTAAAATATGAACATTTCGACCAACAAGCCGGGTTATAAGCTAGTTCCGAATTAAAATATATTTCGATTCAAAATCGATTTCACCTTTGAGTAATAATAGGGTACCGAAATACTCTGGCTTAGTTCGATTTAAAGCGAACCGAACCGATGCACACCTATTCTCCTCCGCTTATCTCAAACAATATCACACGCTAGGGCTGCTAATTAATGCGATATAATGAATGAAAAATAAAATGGTGGAATATTCAATTATCCGCTGACTTCGACGGCGCCCGGAGTGTAAAGTCGCTGCAGAGTTCGAAATAAAGCTCCAAAAACGTGAATTGGGAAAGGTGAAACACGGTACTCATCCTCTTTCATCCATGGCTCCGGACGACGACGACGACATTTCTCCACCCGTGGACTCGCGCCCGCGATGGAACTACGACGTGTTCTTGAGCTTTCGAGGCGCCGACACAAGGAGCGGCTTCACCGGCCACCTCTATTCGGCCCTCCTCCGCGACGGGATCCACACTTTCCTGGACGACAGAGAAATGGAGACCGGCGGAGAGGTCGGCCCCGAGTGCCTGAGAGGAATCGAAGAGTCTAGGTTTTCCCTCGTCGTCCTCTCCAAAGGCTACGCTTCCTCGACTTGGTGCTTGGAGGAGCTTGCTCACATCCTCAAATGCAGAAGAGAGAGAGGACACTGCGTCTGGCCGGTCTTCTACAACGTCGATCCGTCGGACGTCGAGGAGTGCAGAGGCAGCTTCGGGGAGGCATTCGCCCAGCACGAAGCGGATTTCAAGTCGGAGATGGAGAAAGGGAAGAAGAAAATCGGGGAGGACAACAGTTGGGAGAAATTCGCGGCGCAGATCGAGGAGTGGAAGTCTGCGCTCAGGGAAGTTTCTTATCTTAAAGGATTGGACCTAAGGAAGCACGCCGACGGGTGAGTTCCCCGAATCCCAGTTCGCCTATATCTCTCGAATTTCCTATTGCTTCTGTTTTTAGGATCCAGACAAACTTGAAAATATTACAATAAAAATACTTCTGAAAGCAAGAATTGTTTAATCCGATTTTTCTACCATTGAGAATCATAAAAAGAAGTTGTTTGTCTTGATTAGGCAAAGCTAGATGTGAAGTCCTAATTAACCAATAAACTATGCAATCCACTCCTAATCTATATACCTGTAACTAGAATTCACATCGCATCTCAAAGAAAATCAATGCTATAGATGAATGCACTCTCTCGAACTAATATACTAGGGATTTAGTTTGCTCTTGATCAAAGGATTAGAGATGGTGTTTGTTTCCTACCAAAAAACAAAGTAGATGGTGTTTGTCATATACATGCCTTATGCATATTAGGAAACCCAACCTGTTAATATTACAAATGTACCCGTTATATTAAGGGCATTGGCAAGGATACGGTCTACATCTTACCGAGTTGTACCGAATCGATATTTGGATCAAATCGAATCTGACCGATTATATTTTGATTCGGTTTCGATTCTATAAATTATCTTACGTATGAAGGAAAAATGGACCGAAATGAACCAAAAATGATTTTGGTTTGGTTCCGATCCTCAATTTTCTTTTGATTTTGGTCCGTTCTTATCTCAGTACGATCCGTGTCACTGAGGCTTTGTATATTGCCAAACACCAAAAAGTTAACGCCAATGGGTCTGGTATTGAACATGATTAGAAGGTGGGGATACTTCATTAAGGTTTTGGTTTTCCGCTGATGAAAGGTTATTATGTCTGACTTGACAGTGTACAATTTTAATCATGGCTTCTACATCTGAGTTGCTTTAGACATTTCATCATTTCTTACATAAATGTTTCACTTGGTGGTTTGATATCTACATTTTGGCCTTCCAGAAATGAAGCAAATAATATTGAGCACCTGGTGAGAGAGATCTCCAAGAGACTTGACCGAAAAGTTCTGAGTGTTGCTAGAAATCCAGTAGGGGTACGTTCTCGAGCACAGCCAGTGCTCTCTTTCCTAGATCGGGATTCTACAGGTGTCCGTATCCTTGGTTTATATGGAATGGGGGGAGTTGGTAAAACAACAGTGGCCAAGGAAGTTTACAACTCGGTCTTCAATAATTTTGAAGGCTCCTGTTTCCTGGCTAATGTCAGGGAGCAATTGATGGTCAAAGGCATACCTCACCTGCAACGGCTACTTCTTTCAGAAATCATGAAGAGAAAGTATGAGAAGTTTGACAATCCTGACCATGGGTTGAGTATTGTAAGAGACCGATTATGCCACAAAAAGCTTCTACTCGTTCTGGATGATGTCGATGAAATGGATCAAGTGAAAAAGGTTATTGGGAACCTTGATTGGCTGTCTCCTGGAAGTCGAGTGATAATTACTACAAGAACTAAGAATCTGCTGCTGCCATCTGAATTGTTCTGGCAGTTTGAGGTTCAGGAATTAAATGAGAGAGATTCTCTTCAGCTCTTAAGTTTACATGCCTTTGATTCGCGTGATCCACCTGAAAACTATGTTGATAGTGCTACACGTTTATTGCGTTATACTGGGGGAGTTCCACTAGCTCTTGAAGTTTTGGGTTGTTCTTTGCAAGGTGAAACTGTTGACATATGGAATAGCAGAATGGAAAAGCTTAAGCTGATGGCTAATGAAGCTATTCAGCCTGTTTTGAAGACAAGCTTTGATTCTCTTGATGACACTGAGAAGTTCATTTTCCTTGACATTGCATGCTTCTTTGTTGGATATGATAAGGACTATGTAATGAGCATACTAGAAGGTTGTGGGTTCTTTCCAACTGATGGCATTAATACTCTTATGAGACGGAGCCTTGTAAAAGTTAGTTATGACAACAAGCTATGGATGCATGATTTGCTTCGGGGTATGGGAAGAGAACTTGTTCGTCAGGAGAGTCCTGTAGATCCAGGGGAGCGCAGCAGGTTATGGCATCATGAAGATGTTACTGATGTTTTAACTAGTAAGACGGTATGTGTACGGTCTACTAGTAATTTTTGCTTTGATTTTTGCACGAAAATTCGTAATATGTTTGAGTAATTGGTGTTCTTTCTCTGTATAGGGAACTAAGGTCATTGAAGGACTGGCAGTGAACTTACAGAACACAAAACTTTCTACAAGTGCAAAGGCATTCAAGAAGATGAAAAGGCTGAGACTGCTGAAGCTCAATCATGTTGCCCTTAAGGGAAGCTATGAATACCTTTCTAGTAAGTTAAGGTGGCTGTGCTGGCATGGGTTCCCAGTAGAATCCATACCGTCCGACTTTGATTTGGAAAACCTGATTGCTCTTGATCTCCGGCGTAGCAGCCTGATTGAGTTCTCAGAGGAAGACATTAAGGTATGCCTATTTCTTCAAGCTTATCGACAAATAGGCTGCCTAGGTAAAGATTAATACTTTGGACCTTCTCCTTTGTTACAGTCTATGAAGAAGTTGAAATTCCTTGACCTTAGCCACTCCATTGAGCTGATCAGGACTCCTAACTTTAAGGATATTCCCAGTGTAGAGAAGCTGAAGCTCAAGGGTTGCATTAGTTTGCAACATGTTCATGACTCCATTAGATTTCTTACTCAACTCCGTTCTCTTAACTTGCAAGACTGCCGGACGCTTAAAAAGCTGCCAGCTGGTATTGGTTTTCTAGGATCAATTGAGAACCTAAATATGTCCGGTTGCTTGACACTTGAGGAACTACCCGAGTCCATTGGTTCTCTTGGTCAGATTGTGCAGTTGAATTTGCATGACTGCAGGAACCTGAAAAGTATTCCATCAACCATTGGTGGTCTGAAATCTCTCACAGACTTGGACTTGTCAGGCTGCTCGGATCTAGAAGAATTGCCAGAGTCCATTGGAGTTCTCGGTCATGTCGAGTTCTTGAACTTGCAAAATTGCAAGAGCTTGAGAAGTCTCCCTGGAAGCATAGCTGGTCTCCAATCTCTTAAGGATCTAAACATGTCTGGTTGTGCTAAATTGGAGGAACTGCCAGATTCCATTGGGTCCCTCACTCACATACCTGTCTTGAACTTGAGAGATTGCAGAAATCTTAAGAAGCTCCCCCCAAGCATTTGTGCTCTAAGTTCATTAAAGAAGATAGACTTGTCAGGCTGCTCAAGTCTCAAAGAGTTGCCTGAAGGCATTGGAAAATTGGAATCCTTGCTTGTCCTTTTGGCCAATGGAACTGCATTAAGTACTCTACCAGATAGCACTTCAAATCTCGGGAAGCTGAAATTATTATCTCTGCGTCGATGTGATCACATGTTCACTCCGAGAAAATCCCCATCGGTTCTCAACTTCTTACCTTCATCCTTGAAGAGATTGGACCTCAGATATTGCAACATTACTGATGATATTATGCCGGAAGATCTAGGAAGCTTCCATTTCCTGAACATCTTAAAGTTATGTGGAAACAACTTCACGTGCTTGCCGGCAAGTATCATTGCTCTTCCACAACTCGTTGAACTTTGGTTGAACAAGTGCAAAAGACTTCGGGGAATACCAGAGCTTCAATCAAGTGTAAAAGCATTGCAGGCGAATGACTGTACGTCACTGGAAACTATCAACTTAAGAAACTACCATGGAGGAACAGGCTTGCAGGTCCAGGGCTGCTCGAACTTAAAAGGAGTGGAGGGCTTCTTCAACTTGGAAACTCTGGAACCTCAAACATTTGAGCTTCTCAGAAGTTCTGGCTTCCTTACACAGGGCTCCATTTCCAACAATTCAGCCTATAAAGTAGACAGCTTGACAGACACATACAGTATCAGCCCCCTTCAGGTGACCTCTCTGCATTAATCATATCCTTCTTATGTGCTATAAAATTTTGAACTGTATCTAGATAGGTAAGATTTGTTATTTTGCCATTCGTGGATATCATGGTACAGCTGGGTTTTCTACTTCTCGATGTCTTTGTTTGAAGAGGAAAACGATATTGAGATCTGAGACTCAAATTAGCAGAAAAATTACAGAGGAAAGACAAGTCGGGTGTAACCTTCTAACTAATCTACCAATTTAGCCTAGTATCCAACTAATTGGAACCACCATAGCTGACACTCTAACTAACTCTAACTGACTCTCCGCAGAATCTGTAGTTCGACTGCTCTGAAAGGCACCACATTGATTGTAAATAGTCCGAGGCATTTAGTCGTTTGATGAGTCTCGTTGCATAAACTGCATCATTTTGTGATAGATATCTTGCAGGGATTGACTTGATTTAGAGGCATAGGAAACTGATCCGTGACCAGTTGATAAGCGGGCTCTCAAGCTAACATTGAGCACTTGGGGATTGGGCGCCCTTTGGTTTTGTGACCTGGAGGGTAGTCATTCTTCTTATAGCATATGGTGGTGGTATAACCAGTATATCCATCAAAGGAAGGAATAAGTTCCTTTCATTGCTTTAATAAGTTCCTTTCATAGCATATGTTCGAATCTCCACGACCCCAATATTAACTCCTTATTAAACATAAGGTATGGTGGGCTTGTGCAAACTTCAAGCCCGTGAGTTGATTTTCATTTGAGGGGGCGTGTTAGAGTGTGGTATAAGATTCATCATAACCTTCTCCCAACAGCTCGAATTATTGGGATCAGCACTTATAAGGATAAAGCTTTTGGACGTGCGTTGTCTAATCTTGTTTTTCTGATTATGTCCAGTAGGCTCTTGCAGAAAGGGGGCTCTACAGCTTGTTCTTTCCAGGAAACGACATTCCATCATGGTTCGCCTATCAAACTGATGGCGACAGTATATCTTTTACTGTTCCCCCACTGGCTCGAGGTTGTGACATCACTGGGTTTGTTACATGCACCATTTATGCTTGGGAACGGCCCCACGAGTCATGCTTTTTCATGCCGTACATCAGAATTGTCAACAGAACAAAGAAGTTCACTTGGAATTACACTCCACATATCACCTTCTTCATGAATGAGAATCATAGAGAAACAACGTGGCTCTGCCATTGGATATTCGACACGAACGCGATGGTCTTAGATGATATAGACTCGGGTTGGAGGTTTCAGGATGAGACCGAGCAAGGTGACGAGCTTGAATTTTTTGTTGATATGGGGTTCGGCATTCAAGTAAGGAAATGCGCTGTCCATCCACTCTATGACTTTGCTCCTGCTCCTGCTCCTGCTCCTGCTCCTGCTGCTGATGGTGATCACAACCGGGATTCAGCCTCGTTTTTGGAGCTACTAAGTGCCATATCAACATCATCATCATCCAAGCATCGCAGGAGGTTTTCACAGTCACGGCCCCGGTGGCTTACAATTGAGAACTCCCAGAGTATTTGTGGGGAACTATATATTTCAAGCGGATCCCGTAACGAAGGCTATGCTGAGTAAGTCTCTGCCATACATTTTTAGTTGCTGGGCTTGGTGCAAGTAGGTAAACATAAGCCATTTGATGGGATGTCCCTTGTGGTGCAATGCCTAATATAATGCTTTTCTTATGTACATAGGTGGTCCCAGCAGAGGTCAAGAAGATTCATGGAGGTTGCTTTTAAATCTGCATCGATCGAAGAGATGGAGTTCGAGGAGGATGAAGATGACAGCGATTTCGGGTCTTATGATGGAGAAGAGGAGGAAGAAGATCAGGAATGGCTGGAGTACTGCGAGGATGATGACGATGAAGATGAAGACCAAGAAGAAGATAAAGATAGTGAACTTTCTGCTCGCTCTTCCGAAGAAGAAGGGGATGAAGAAACGGAGTAGTAATCTGTGTGGACTGTGGATCAGCGAGATCAGACCTGGTGTAGCTGGAATCAGGAGTGAACAAGTTAGAATCGTAATTTGTAAGGATGATAAAACTTGATTTCAAGATTAACGCTGTTGTTCTTGTTATTGCTGTTGTCATTACTTGTGGTGGAAACTAATTTGGCAGTAGGATGCCATTTGAGTTGAGCTATGCTTTATTCGTGATTTGTTCACGTCAATTTCTGGCAAGTTCAGGACCAATGTCAAGAAGCCAACAGCTACACATGAAGAGTGTACATAGCTGCATAGTCTGTTCAAGGATGCTTGTTATCCAAACAACTGTTCAAGAATGCAAGTCTATTGTGTTGAAAAGCTTGCTGCAAAATACTGATGTGTTCTTGCAAAAGAGTGATTTGGTGCGCGATTAATTGATAATGGAGTAGCGGATATAGGTGTCCAGGCGAATTGCGATGAAGATTTGGTCTGAACTTTCTCCTCCCACTTTCTCTTGGGAGAACTGAAATTATCACTTGTTAGGTAACAATCCAAGTATCACATCAAAAATACAATAGAAGAAACTTTTGTATATTAGTGTTCAACTAGCCCAATTAGTATGAGGTATTTTGGGAAACGGGCTTGGTCCAAAGCGGACAATATCATACTATGGAGCTACCGGATTTTGACAAACGGTATCAGAGCCCGGTTCAATGCGTTCGGAGCGGTAGATTTGAGATTTGCCTTTAAGGAGTATTAGTTTGTATACTTAAGTTATCTATGGTGTCCACTTTATAATATTAATTTTTAATTCTATTTTATGGTTTATATACTTTGTTGCACTAGTTTGTATACTATTTATTGCCGGTTCGTATATTTTTATAATAAGTTTTGTATAGTTTGTGTTGATTTGTATACCATGGTTTGAAAATGGACTATGGCATCGTCGGGAGAATCTGTTGTTTCTTCGCAAATGAGAGTCCGGGATCAGCCCACTAAAGATTGATAATTCTGTGTTGCCTTTGTGGATCAAGCTCTCTAACTTGCCAATAGAGCTCACATCCAAGGAAGGGTTAGAAAGAGTGGCTAGTTCATTGGGTCGACCTTTGTACGGATAAATCTACAACTCATGGTTGAAAAGTGGGTTTTGCACAAATTTGTGTGGAGGTCAAGGCAACTGCTAAGAAGGTAAAGAAGCTGAGTGTCACCCCAGATGGATTGCCAGAACTATTTATTGATGTTGTGTATTGTCATATGCCAAACTTTATGAGAAATATAAATGTTTTGGGTATAACTCTGCTCAGCCAGTGGGAGTTCAACAACATATATGGACTAAGAAAGATAGGTGAAATTCCAGGAAATCAGGAAATCCCAGTAGCTATAGGCACTCAGAAGAATGATTCTCAGGCAGTAGAAGTTGAGTTGGTGTCTCAGGAGAAGGCGAAAGCTTCTCTGGTAGAAGCTGAAGCACACAAAAAAAGGGAAGGAGGTTGAAGAGGAAGTGATACCAGATGAGGCAAAAAATGTGACACATACCCCTTCTCCAAGAAGTGGGTTGGTGGATAAGGATGGTTTTACTCTGGTGGTTCACAGGAAGCAGAAAGTGTGGATTGGTTGGTTCAAGTAGTAAGGGGGTTCAGAGGCAGGCTTTCATTGATGAAAGAACTTATCCCAGTTTGAACAGAAGTAGAGCAGGTGTCAGACTTGTGGTGAACTTCCCTCCTTCTCCTCCTAAAGGGAGAGGAAGAGTCCAAAAGAGAGGTAAATGAAGTTGTTAAGCTAGAATATCAGGGGATTCAATTCTCCTGATAAGCACTTAGTTGTTTTAGAGCAGTTGAGGGTAAAGAATATAGATATAGTAGGCCTACAAGAAAATAGAGTGACAGAAGAAAATAGTAAGGCAATAATGACAGGTGCTTTTTCTGCCTGACAACATTTAGATAACTATGTTAAGTCAAAACTGGGGAGAGTGTGGATTTTTTGGAGGGCAGGATTGTAGGTTACTCGTTTAGAAGAGGGTGAACATTTTATACAGATACTTGTAGAGGTTGCAAAGTCATTTATAATAGTTTTTGTTTACAGTCCTAATAAGGAGGCAGAGAGGAAGTTACTTTATCGGGAGATGCTATTAAGGAAAGATGATGTGGAACTTCTTCTTTACTGTCATGGAAGTAATGGGGTTTCCCTCTGGTTTCCTTAAGTTGTTGTATGTCTGTATAACTACTCCAACTATTAAAGTGTTAGCTAATGGGGGCTCTGTGGGAACATCAAAGCATGTAAAGGATTGAGGCAGGAAGACCCTTTGTATTCTTAGATGTTCATAATAGCAATGTAAGTTTTTGATTGTTTGGCTAGGAAGGCAGTGCTTGAGAATCAGATTCCCTTTCATTCCAGGTGTAAGCCTCTTATGATAACACATTTGTGTTTTGTGGATGAATTAATGATGTTCACAAACGGCTCAATTAGAGGGGTTGCAGGGATAATGAGATTAATGGACAACAAGATTTTAGGGTTGAGATGCAACCCAGCAAAGTGCCAACTATTTGTGCAGGGATTTCCAAAGAGGAGATGTCTTCCATATTTGCTTATACTGAGTTCCCTCTAGGAACTCTCCCAGTGAAGTATCTAGGTGTTCCACTGATTACAGGAAAGCTAACAATGCAAGATTGTTAGGCACTAGTGGATAAAATTACTCAACGATTAAGAAGTTGGAGATCTAAGTTATTCAGCTTTGCTAGCAAGATTCAGCTTATAACAATAGTCATCTCTAGCACTCTCCAGTATTGGCTTTATATTTTCTTGTTGCTTCAGTTCGTTATCAAGGAAGTTGAGAGACTTTGTAATGAATTTTTATAGGATTCATCTGAGGACGGGGTCAGGAAAAGAGCAATAATGGCTTGGGATAAATAGGAATTCCTAAGAAAAAAGGTGGGCTTGGAATTCTCAATTTTAGTATATGGAACAGAGCTTGTGTTCTGAGGCATATATGGGAGATTCTGACTTCTGGGGGGTTCAACCTTTAGTATACAAAAGGTGTTCAACAACTAAAAATTGGCATGACCAAGACACTGATTCTAGAGATCAATGGAAGCAGCAAAATCACCTGAGCAATGCACCGGTTGAGGTGAAGAGGAAGAGAGTAAAGTCCATCAATCGTAGAGCCATGATAAAGTTCATGCTTCGTGTGGCGGTCCTTAATGACAAAATAAGAATCTAAGAATTCAATGAAGATGGGGTTAGAGCGAGTAAGAGAAATGACGGAAAGAAGAATATGAGGTGCATTTTAACACTAAAAATGTTATCAAGAGACATAGATTAATCTGGCACAAGAGCAATAGAGGAGCAAGAATGAGTGATGGGGAGAGATTTACCATTACCAAAAGTGACTTGATCGAAACCATTATGCTCAGAATAATGGGCCAGATTATCCATATCAAAGGTAATATGATGATTTGCACCAAAATTGAGAAGCCATTATTGAGAAGAATGAACAGGTTAGGAGGGTTGGGCTAGGTACAAAGATGGGTGAGAAGAAGGGTGTTGTAGACTTGGTAATTGAGCCGAATATGACCCATTCTCCCACAATTATGGCAGACAACAACCTATGACTATGACGTACTAAGAACTCCTACAAACAAAGGCTTTGTAAATGGGTTAGGATAATAAGTCGATATGGGCTAAGATTGAGGGATTGAATAGGCAGACGAGTGGGCCAGGACTTGTTGTTGAGCCCGTAGATAGCGGCCACGACCTCTGCCTCTATTAGCATGACCTCCACGACTTTGTAAAAGTGTGTTTTAAGAAACTTGTGAACTACTTTAGTAAATTTATTGTATGCTTTATGAGGTTTATGGTGTGTTTCGAGGAACTTGTGGCATGTTTTGAGAAACTTGTAGTTTCATATGTAAATTACAGTTTGATACCTACACTTAATAGATTTTGAGATTCAGTACCTAAAATTAAAATTTTGTACATATAAGTCCTAAAAATATGATGAAAGATTACATTTTAGTACCTAAAATTATTATCTCTTGCATGTGCCTCCTAATTGACAAATTGGTCCGCATGCGTGTGCCTGCTAATTTTGTATAATAAAAATAACAAACGTGCCCCTTGACTCGACTCTACTGTCACTCCAGGAATTGGCCAAGTGAAACCACTTCCTAAAGCGTAGTATAGCGGGTTAGGTTTATATGTCAACCCGGGTCCTAGATTTGATGACTACTCAGTGAATTCTTGTTATCTAGCAATGAAACTAGAGTGCAAGTCTAAACTACCAAACAAACAAAGCAAGTAAACTGGTTGTATTTAGGTTAAAGAGGTCACCCGGATATGGTTCCCCCTAGACTGCAGTTAAGCCGGATTGTAATTACCAAGTTCAGTTTCTATGATAGTTATACTGCGGAAGGTTCTTAAACAGCCTGAAGTCTCGACTAAAGGTCTTCAGACCCTCTCAATCTAACTCTCTAGCGGGTGACTAACCTCCACCGGAGTCGACAGATTGAGGCCCTAAGAACAAAACCTCCACTACCGGAGTAAATCCGGTACAGAATAGTGAGTTGGCTCCTCGACTAAAGTCACCAACTCCCTACCTTCAATCAAGGATACTCTATTAACCTAGGCAGATATTCTCATTCTAGGTTAAAGCAGAAACAACAGGAATTTGATCAGGAATCAAGTCATTCAATCATTCAAACCTCAATCGAATATAATCAAATCATAGAATCAGTACTTGGGTTCATACAATCAAAGCCTAACATACAAATCTAGGGTTCTTCATACCCAGATGAATGGGAGAACTACTCCATAGAGAAGAAAGCAAAAGCAGAAACAGACACGGAATTCATACTGCGAAGGACGGATTCCGGCTCCTGGACGTTGATCGGCACTTCTCCAAGCTCAAACTGGCCTCCAATGGTGTTGAAGATCAATCTAGGGCACTTGGGAACTCTTGCTCGTCACTTTCTCTCTCTAGGAACTGATCTCTCTCTCAAAAACTCGAATCCCCTTCTGTTTGGCTGAAAATCTGCTTAAAAAGGCATCAGCCAAAGCACGATCGAGGGCACGGCCGTGTAATGATTCAGCCCGCCCGTGCTTTGGCTAGTGCATTGGGAGAAACACGGCCGTGCTTTGGTGGAACACGCCCGTGCTTTGTTTTGGCCCTGTCCGTGTAATCAGCTCAGCTCTCGGCATAAAAAACACGGCCACCAGAACACGGCCGTGTAATGATTTAGGTGTGCCCGTGTTTTGGCTCCAGCTCACCGAAATGACTTCCGAATGCCCCGAAACTCGCGCTTAGCCTTCCCTTTGACACCTGGGACCTGAAACATGACAAAATAGCACAACCCGGCGTAAAATAGGCCACAATACACGACTATGCCCCTCAAACGGATAAGAACTAGGGGCGCAAATATGTGCAATTACATTGTTATCAAACTCCCCCACACTTAACCGTTTGCTTGTCCCCAAGCAAACCTAACTCAAACCAATGCAACTCTCCAGACCTCTATAGCAACAAACAACCTAGATCGTAGGTAGAGGACTTCCTAGATCATTTAGCAGCTTACGAGGTGAACCGACGCACAAGCATCTCATAGCTTCTTCGGCGAGTCGGCATCATGGCGAACAGTGAACAGAGGACAAATGAATTGTGGATGAAAAGATTCTCAAAAACAAAGATCATGAACTCACATTTTTCAAGGTGCTCTATTGTCCTTGAAGATGGTTGGAACCCCTTTTTCTTTATGTTTTGCTTGTTTTCTGATTTTTTTTTCTTTCTTTTCTTTTCAAGGGTCCCAACCTGCTCTTACCGGCCATGCCAGGAGCGGATGTCTCGAGCCTCGTGCGGGGGAAAGCCATGCAAGGGGGCTGGAGGTAGCAGGTGGAATTTGGGAACGGATTCCCGTCTCCCCTTACACACTTTCGCCCTATTCGCACGGGAGACGTTATTTTGAAGCACATTTTCGAGCACCTGTTAAACTCAAAACATGATACAAGAGTCCATGACAGGTAGAGAATCCACAACACCACACAATTCAAGGGTCCTAAGATCACTAATTCACTCAATCAACCAACACAATATGAAGAAGAAATGAGACTTCTTAAATGCATCAACATCCTCCATAGTGCTACACTACCTCCCTAGGTTGCATATTACTATAAAGACTGTCAATTTAAAGCATACTGAGCAGGCAATTGCATGGAAAAACGTACTTGGAGCCCTCAAATTTAAAAATTTGGACAGTGGACTAGGCTCCAAGCACACAAACAGATCTAATGCAGTCAAAGATAAACACCCCCCCCCCCCACACTTAAGATCGACATTGCCCTCAATGGAGAAGAGGGAAAGAAAAGGGAAAGATGTTACCGGTATGCACGGACTGCAGGAGACTGAAAACGGGCCAGTTGGGGCAAGCACAGCCAAAGGGAAACAGAAGAGCTCAAACACAATATGTTAGGTTCAATGGTCAGCCCAATAAAATATCATCCAAACCAAAAGAAGACAAACCAAACCCAAACCGGGTTACAATCCGACTCAAAACACAAGAAAGAAAATCAAACCATGGTGGGGTTGCCTCCCCACAAGCGCTTCTTTACCGTCGTATTAGCTGGACGCCCATGGTGGATACTCAGGGCGGTGCAGGAACAGGTGCCTCCAAGAGCGGATCCACGTCGCTCTTGAGGTACAGCTTCAGGTTGTGGCCATGCACCCGACGGATGCGACCACCATCATCAGTCAGCTCGACCTGCCCATCTGGCAAGATGCAGGCGAGCGAGTACCCAAACGGCCAGGGTGGTCGTGGTGTAGGAGGTGGGACCAGCTCATAGTGGTCTCCACTCTTCTTCCGTGCAGGCTTAGCAACCTGCTGCTTCGGCCGCCACTCCTCCTTGAGCTTTTTGTTCGGAGGCGAGTCTGGATGGAGTGACGGCGAAGGAATGAGAGGAGGGTCCTGCAAAATAGGAGGTGCAGAAGGGTACACGACAGACTCGTGTACCTGATCAGACATAGCATGCACAGGCGTGACATCAATCATAGCACAGTGATCAAACTCGGTCACAGAAAAAGTAGCCTGTTCATCCCCAGCACGCAAGATCAACTTACCATCATGCACATCAATTAGTGCCTTGGCGGTGGCAAGAAATGGCCTATCTAGAATCAAAGGCACATCCACATCCTCATGTATATCAAGAATAACAAAATCAACAGGATATGTGAATGCACCAACACCAACAAGCAGATCCTCTATGATTCCCCTATGATGCACAATAGAACGATCAACTAATTGAATGCTCATCCTAGTAGGGCTAAGTTCACCTAGGTCTAGCATTTTATACAACTTATATGGCATGACGTTAATGCTAGCGCCTAGGTCCGCCAAGGACTTTCCTACATGCATGCTGCCAATAGTAAGAGGGATAGTAAAACTCCCTGGATCCTTGCGCTTCTCGGGCAGCTTGTTCTGCAGGATAGCAGAACACTCCTCGCTCAGCATCACTGTCGAGAGATCCCCAAGTTTCCTCTTGTTGGTGCAGATATCTTTCATGAACTTGGCATACTTGGGCATCTTCAACAGTGCCTCCATGAACGGTGTGCTGATGTTGAGCTGCTTCAACATTGCCATGAACTTGGCAAACTCAGTCTCCAGCTTGTCCTTGTGTAGGCGAGTGGGGAAGGGAAGCTGGGGTACATGCTCCTTAACCACTGGTTGTGGCTTGGGAGCAGGGGCTTCCTTCTCCACCCGCACTTCTGCATCGTCGGCTGGAAGTGCTGAAGCAGGTAGTGGTTCCTCCTGTCTGGCCGGGACAGGATCAGCAGATATGACCTTACCGCTCCTGGTAAAAATGGCATCCAGCTGCTGATGCTGGTGAGGATCTCGAGGATTAGGAACAGTGGTGGCAGGCAAAGTCCCTGGTGCCCTGGTGGTGTTCTGGCGGGCCAAGATGCCCACCTGGGTCTGCAGATCCTGCAAAATAGCACCCTGGTTCCGCTGACCTGCCTCCAGTGATGTGATAGCAGCCTGGGTGCTGGTCATGAATGAAGCTAGAATGTTTTCCAGCTTCGTCATCCTGTCATCTGGGGCCGGAGCTGCTACTGGCTCGGCAAACTGGCGCTGGGGCTGCTGGAATGGCTGGCCCTGCCTAGGCTGGTAGGGCTGCTGCTGTGGGTCTGGCCCCTGGCGAGCCTGGAAGGGCTTCCTCTGCTGAAAACCACCTGCTGGTGCTGGGAAACCAGGTGGTTTAGTGGTGTTGCTGCTCCAGGCGAAGTTGGGATGCTGGCGCCACCCCTCATTATATGTGCTACTGTATGGATCGAGGCGCCGCGCATTGGCGATGAAAGCCAACTGCTCCTGGGGTGTGGTAGACTCCCTCATAGCCTGGCAGTCCTCCACTAGGTGATTGGAGCTCTCACACCACTGACATTGAGCTACTGGAGGTGTAGCCAAACCTCTACCCGGAATCAGACTGTTGGGTTGCTTCAATGTCTGCACTAGCTCAGCTACCTGCTGCTCGAGCCCGGATCTGGTCTCCATGGCGTGCACACCACGGTCCCGGGACTGTCTGCCTCGGCTACCCTGTCCCCAAGAATGATCTCTGGCAGCCAAAGTACTGATCATCTGGTTCAACTCGGGTGGAGTCTTAGTGAGAATATCTCCTCCTGGGCATAGAGACTCAATCACCCTCTGGCTATCTGGAGAAAGGGCACTGTAGAAGTTCCCCACTGTGAATGCATCGCTGAAGCCATGATGGGGGCACTGCCAGAAATAGCCCATATACCGCTCCCAAGCATCACGAAGTGACTCCTCTGGCTCCTGGCGGAAGTGAGTGATCTCCCGCTGAATCTCTGTAGTCTTCGATGCCGGATAGTACCTGTGCACAAACTTGTCAGCCAGATCGTCCCAAGAGGTGATGGACAATGGGGGCTGGGTCTCCAACCACCTCTTAGCATTCCCCGCCAGAGAATGGGGGAAGAGATGAAAGCGGATCGCATCATCGGGGACTCCATTCAGCTTGAACCCGTTCGTCAGCTGCAGAAAACGGGAAAGATGCACCCTGGCCTCCTCATTCTTCAAGCCATGGAACTGGATAGAAGATGTGATGAGCTGAATCCAGCATGGCTTGATCTCAAAGTTGTTTGCTGGAATAGGCGGGTAGAGGATGACCGGGCGGATGTCAGCAATCCGCGGAGTGTAGTAGTACTCCAAGGTGGGACCCGGCTGCGGTGGATGATGAACTCCATGGTCCTGGGGTATGGGGTTGTTCCCCAGGACCTGATTCACCGGGGGGACCTGCTGAGGATTCCCCTGGTGCGGATTATACTCTCCGTCCATCCTGTGCTCTTCTTCAGAATCACTGCTCACGTGGCCGTCTATGCGCTCTTCCGTAGCCAGTCTAGCTCGCTGTTGTCTCCTGAGCTGGCGACAGGTGCGGTCAATCTCTGGATTCAACGGCAGTAAACCTCCCGACTGGCTACGGGTCATGCACCACCTGCACACACTCAAGCAACAAACCCGTGAAGGCACAAGTGGGACAAAGAAAACAAAGCAAAAAGAAAAAGGCTAAATTAACATAAATCACTCTTCTTCAACAACCTAGCCGTCCCCGGCAACGGCGCCAAAAACTTGACTCGACTCTACTGTCACTCCAGGAATTGGCCAAGTGAAACCACTTCCTAAAGCGTAGTATAGCGGGTTAGGTTTATATGTCAACCCGGGTCCTAGATTTGATGACTACTCAGTGAATTCTTGTTATCTAGCAATGAAACTGGAGTACAAGTCTAAACTACCAAACAAACAAAGCAAGTAAACTGGTTGTATTCAGGTTAAAGAGGTCACCCGGATATGGTTCCCCCTAGACTGCAGTTAAGCCGGATTGTAATTACCAAGTTCAGTTTCTATGATAGTTATACTGCGGAAGGTTCTCAAACAGCCTGAAGTCTCGACTAAAGGTCTTCAGACCCTCTCAATCTGACTCTCTAGCGGGCGACTAACCTCCACCGGAGTCGACAGATTGAGGCCCTAAGAACAAAACCTCCACTACCGGAGTAAATCCGGTACAGAATAGTGAGTTGGCTCCTCGACTAAAGTCACCAACTCCCTACCTTCAATCAAGGATACTCTATTAACCTAGGCAGATATTCTCATTCTAGGTTAAAGCAGAAACAACAGGAATTTGATCAGGAATCAAGTCATTCAATCATTCAAACCTCAATCGAATATAATCAAATCATAGAATCAGTACTTGGGTTCATACAATCAAAGCCTAACATACAAATCTAGGGTTCTCCATACCCAGATGAATGGGAGAACTACTCCATAGAGAAGAAAGCAAAAGCAGAAACAGACACGGAATTCATACTGCGAAGGACGAATTCCGGCTCCTGGACGTTGATCGGCACTTCTCCAAGCTCAAACTGGCCTCCAATGGTGTTGAAGATCAATCTAGGGCACTTGGGAACTCTTGCTCGTCACTTTCTCTCTCTAGGAACTGATCTCTCTCTCAAAAACTCGAATCCCCTTCTGTTTGGCTGAAAATCTGCTTAAAAAGGCATCAGCCAAAGCATGGTCGAGGGCACGGCCGTGTAATGATTCAGCCCGCCCGTGCTTTGGCTAGTGTTAATTACACGGCCAGTGCATTGGGAGAAACACGGCCGTGCTTTGGTGGAACACGCCCGTGCTTTGTTTTGGCCCTGTCCGTGTAATCAGCTCAGCTCTCGGCATAAAAAACACGGCCACCAGAACACGGCCGTGTAATGATTTAGGTGTGCCCGTGTTTTGGCTCCAGCTCACCGAAATGACTTCCGAATGCTCCGAAACTCGCGCTTAGCCTTCCCTTTGACACCTGAGACCTGAAACATGACAAAATAGCACAACCCGGCGTAAAATAGGCCACAATACACGACTATGCCCCTCAAACGGATAAGAACTAGGGGCGCAAATATGTGCAATTACATTGTTATCACCCCCTCTATTTATAATTGTGTTCAACTCTTTGGAATAAAAATTTATCAAAACGAAATGTTTTTGTAACGTCTCGTTTTGGATAAACTCATATTTTGGTCTCTAAGAATATACACGATTAAAATTGAGTGTTTTCGATAATATTTCGTTAAACATCAGAATATCAATTGATTGGAGAACTATACATTCAATACATATTTTTCATGTTAGGAAGAAAAAAATCTTAAAAACTATCGTACAATCTACAAAAAGTATTATAAAAAATACCACTATACTTGTGAGCCCTCCCCATTGAAGATTTCATTATTTTAATTTTTTAGTATCCGGGTGATATTGTTCAATTTGAATTAGATTAATTCGATGATGTCCATCTCCAAAATTTAGCAGGAAATAATAAATGTATTAATTGATTGATTAGCGCCATTTCGGTTAATAGTTGATAGTTATTTGTCCATTCATATATTTGACCCATGCATTTATACCCACTCTGCCCCTCGCACCACCTTTTTAAGGACTTTTCAAAGTGCATAATTTCGACATTAACTCCAAAATTGATTCTCAATGAAATGAAGGTCATGCACTGCAAAAGAAATTCTTAACTTTTGGCGAGTTAACGTTGATTCTAAACGTGGATTTCAACGTGAAATGGAAAAATGAGGGTTTGATTTCGTGTCTTACAAAAAATTCCTTTTCTATATGCTAAATTTCTTCGTGATTTTGAACTTAAACGCATAGATAACACTCAGTAATTATACAATTCTTATCAGGTTGATGGGAGCCCTGGACGCAAGGCTTTCATTAATTGAAATTCTAATAAAAATGAATGCTCAAATAAAAATCTTTTATCGATTTGAGTCTCATTCCGTAAAGCAAAAATATCACGTAAAATTTTAGCCTTATTTGTGTTTGATACTTTGATTTTTTATTTTATCATTGTAGTTTTGTTATCGGACGTCCCCGAAGGTACGCCGTAGATTTGTAGTTGTGTTATACCCAGCGGCGGATCCAGAACTGATTAGAGCACTTGGCCGCATTTAAAAAGCGATGGAGAAGGATGGGCCGTAACCCAATAAACACTGAATATATATATCCAAAATCGAAAATTACAAATACTATACGAGTTTTGGATCCGGGGAGGGCTAGGCCGTGGCTCGGGCGGCTCCTAATCCGCCGCTGGTTATACCGTCAGTTAAGTTCGAGACAATACCGCCAAATCGTAACAGAATAAAGTGATAAAGACAGGCCCATCGGAAACAAGCGAGAGAAAGGGACAAAACGAAGAAGAAAAAAAAAGGCCAACTCATTCAAACAACACTGCCAAAGCTTCCCCTGCTACAGCTACCGTAAATCCGTTTCACCCTAATGCCAAGAGTTAATTAATAATAATTTGTTTATTTTTCAAAAATAAGCAAACAGACAAATTAAAGTTGGAAAAAGAAGAAAAGAGAAAAAAGAAGAGAACCGTTAACTCCCATGCATGCCGCAACGTGTAATCACCAGGCCGGCCGCTGAGCACCAAAAAACACCACACCACCAACAAAGAGATTAATTACCCCGCGCCTAGCTTGCTAATCATAACGTCCTAATTTTAACGTAGAAAAAGAAGGGAAAAATAAAACGCTTCCCATGCATTTAACGTACTTGTTTAAAAAAAACCACTCTCTCCCATCCGGTCCACCACCCTACTTAATACTAATCACCATTCTTTCGCCAATGACACCTTGTTAATGACAATCAATTTCAATTTACTAATCACCAATTACCGTCCACTAATTACTTCCCCTTCCCTATCATTTTTCATGTGTGCCCTCTCAACGGTAAGAAATTCGCCACCTCCCCACTTTCACTATATATATATATATTCACCCTCAACCCTTACAAAAACATAAAATCAATCATCAAAGATCAAACCCTAAACCCATTCTCGATCTCGCTTTCTCTATCCATCTCCATAATCAACTAGAGAGCTCTAGCTAGCCATGGGTTTCGTGGCAGTCGTTTCCACCATGATCATGACGGCGTCGTTTCTTCTCGGCGTCACGGAAGCTTTCCAGTTCCCCGTCGGCGGCAAACAAGGCTGGGTCGCCGAGCCCAAGGAGAGATACGGCCATTGGGCCGAGCGCCTCCGTTTCCAAGTCAACGACACGCTCTGTAAACCAACTTTATAAAAAAACAAAAAAAAAACTCGTCAATTCTATCCTATGCTTGATCTTTTAATTACAGGAGATAATTCCGTGATTAAATTTTTGTACGGCAGATTTCAAGTACGAGAAGGGAAGGGACTCGGTGCTGGTGGTGAACAAGGGCGAGTACGACAACTGCAACGCCTCCGCGCCGGTCCAGGCGTTCACCGAGGGCAACTCGCTCTTCCGGTTGGACCGGTCCGGCCCGTTCTTCTTCATCTCGGGATTCGCTGACCACTGCGCCAAAGGGCAGAAGCTCGTCGTCGTCGTCTTGTCCGAGCACCACCAGAAACCTACCCCAGCTGCTCCGTCGCCGTCTCCCAGCTCCGTCGTCACTCCTCCTCCTCCTCCGCCTCCCGCTGCGGCGGCGTTGCCCCCTACAGTGGATGCTGTTACGCCTCCTGCCGCGGCGCCGACTCCGGTGGCCAATATTAACTCAGGGGCAGGGGTGGCGCTCCGATTCACGGTTGGGGCTTCGCTTGCAGGATTATTGGGGTTGGCTGTGATGTTCTTTTAATTCGGTTTGTGGGGGTAATCTGGAGATGGAGTTACCAGTGTTGATTGACTAGCTATAGGGTGATGGGAGTTTTTTTTTTTTTTAGTTTAATTTCTTTTTAACCGTTTTGACTTTATGATGTTGGAAGTGGAACTGCTGTAATTTTTTATTTTTATTTTATGTTATGGTTTATTTGAAAACTGAAATCAATGTAGTCTAGTGACTCTAGTCTGGTACGATTGTGGGTTGTTTCCTTCTTTAATTTATGTTTCCGTTTGGGATGGCAGTAGAATTCATTTTGCGGGTCGGGTTTGAGTTTAAACCCGCTATACGTTTTGCGGATTGGGTTGGGTTTGGGTTTAGCCATATTCAACTCGTGGATACCCACATCCAAGTCCATACCCACCACGACCCACGAAACCCGCTATACGTTCAATTAATCATATTGTTTGTAGATGTTTATCTTTAATATTGAACAATTAGTATGAATGATTTGTGAGTTAGTGTGTATGTAGTAGACAATAGTAGTGAAATCTAGTGTAATTGCATCTTTGTACAAGAACTCATGGGTACCCATGAACCCGCGGATACCCGGCGGGTTGGGTTTGAGTTTTCCAAATCCAGTGGGTTTTACCCCATTTTTTTGTGTTGATAAAACCCATGAGTGGGTTTGACAATAACCCGCTCCAACCCACCCCATTGCCATCCCTACTTGTCTGTGTGGTGGAAATATTTGTCAACATTTTCGGTTTTCATCTTTAATTTGTTTGTCTACCTTTGATAAAAAAATTTATAGGAGAAGAAATTCGTCTTGCGACGGCAAACTCCGGGCCCATAGATATACAGTACTTTTTAATATCTTTGGTTAAACATACCTCAAAATTTTAAAGTAGATCATAAGTTTCTTAGAAAGTACAAAGATATCATAAAACATATCACAATTTTATTAAAGTAGACTATAAATTTGTTGAAACACATTATAAATCTCATAAAAACAAACCACGAGTTTATTAAAGTATCATCCAAAATCTAACACCCCAACCTAAGTACCTGTAAGAAACAAGGATCTAGGCCCGTACGGTTAGGGATTGAGAGCTAGGAAAAAAGGGGATATAATTAGAGATTTGATTGAGGAAGAAGAGGATCGAGAAGAATAAGAAAATTCGGCCGACCCTAGGGTGAACGGGGCCGACAGTTTGGGAGAGAAAAAGAGAGAAAATTATGGGAAAGACTAGGGATTAGGGAATAAATATTTGCAAGGAATTCTTTCCAAAGGATCCATCCATGTTGCAAGGAAAAAGAGAAGAATTTGGCTAAGTGTTCAACCCGTTTCATGGTGCTTACTTTGGAGGCTCATATCTTACATCCTAGTCGATGGACATGCAAGAGAAAGGTTGGAAAGTGAAGTACAAGAGTTTGTCTACAACTCTGAATGGTTGGTTTCTCAATTACAAGCCATTAAGTGCATGAACAAGGGGTCGAAGTTACTCTGAAGAAACTGAGAAATTGACTGATTTTTGGCTAAGTCTGAAGACAGTTCGTGTAACACCCTACCCTATACGTTTTGCCTAATCATATTATTCATACATTTGCAGCGGAAATAATCTTGGGTGTTACATTAATTACCAAAATTTACCCAAATAAAATTTCGACATGAATTACTCGCGTAATGGGCTAACAGTTCTTCCATATGATCCTGCAAAATAATTCATCACAAACATATATACTCACAACCATAAGCATTGGCTTTCATAGCCATAGTCACAGTTTCATACTACACAAGTGCATACTATACTGATACAAGCTATAATCGTCACAACTTACATAATTACAAAAATATACACATATCATCAACTTTCCACACCTGTGGATATCTCACACTACATCAGAAGCTAGTATGCACATGAAAAACGTTCTCAAAACATTTTTACAAAAAGGTGTGGATCACTGGCCAAAATCCCGAGTAGTAGTCCAAGCACAGAGTAGTTGAAGACCATACCTCATCTTGCCTTCAACTCTTGCTCAGCTCCTACCTATACACCTATCTACTGCTGTTGCTGCTGATGATCTGCTTACACATAGCATAAGCAGAGAAGAAGAATAAAAGAGGGTCAGCTCATAGCTGAGTGAGATAATCATAGCATCGTGAGTTCATAACATAGCATACCACTACCATACATCTAGCAAACAAGCCAAAGCACTAGGATCATATCTCAGCCCTCCGACATCCCAATAGGCAAAAGACTCAACCACCTTGACTTATGCATATGCATCTAATTATGTTTTACTTATAGGCGTCTGGCTACTCCCATGCTAATAACTCTCCCGAGAAACATACCCCACATCCCGTCGGATGTAGTCATACATACCCCAACATCCCGTCGGATGTGGTCATACATACCCTACATCACTATGGGTGTAGTCATACCCCGACACCACTCTGGGTGTGGTCATATCTCGTAAGAAATCTTCAGTCACCACCACATGTGAGGTGTGACTATCATACTTATCATAATAGAGTAATAGCATAGGGAGCCCTAATTACTATGTAGTTGACCGTGAGACCACAACACTCATATTTGGTATCCTTATACATGATTCATATCTCATCTTGCTTAATCATAATTCATTACTTGCACATGTACTTGACCTGACCATAATTGGCTCAACATAGGTAAATCAGGAGTCGTATAATTGCACTTCCTTGGGATAAACCCTCGTGCAAGTCATCCCCCTTAAAAATCATAATATCACCAGGGAATATATATTTTCCCACTTGTGCATCCAAATACAACAATCATGAAAAATCATACCTAATCACCTTCTCGAACAATCGTAAAGCATATTAACAGTCAAACCCACAATTTGCAACATATACACAATCATCAGCATAAACAAGGTTCATATCGATTAGGGCAAGTCAATAATATCATACAGCAATTCAGGGTTCAACATATAGCACAAAAGTTCATACACCCCTAATCATGCCATTCTAGTTCACCTAGATCAATTCTAAGCATCAATACAATTATCGTGATACGACAAACCCTGTATGCCGTGCTAATCCCTCACCAGTTCTGGTCGTTCAAACACCGGTTCTAGCCTCCCGTACTAAAACGTCAATTTCACGAACAAACCCCGAATTAAAATCCGAGACTGTCCTAATATCCCCTGCAGTATCCCCGTCAATATTAGTTCTAGGCTCTGGGTGAAATTCTCGATAAAAACACATCAAACCCTGGCCGGAGCTAAATTCAGCGGTTTGGACCCCGGCTTAAATAATTGTCAAAATTCAGGGATTAGAACTAGAGGATTGATTACCTCGCTGCAGGAAGCTCGTATATGAAATTTGGGCTCAATCCGGCTTCCGGATACTCCGAAACTCTAATTTGGCTTATCGAGAATTCAAGAAATTCCTGAACCAAAAACTCGTTTTAAAGCTCTAAATCGATAAATCACGATGCATAGATGAATTAGGCATTACTTACGGGATTTTTGGATCACTAGAGCTCAAGATTTGAGCTTTTGAATTCTTGGCCAAGCGCTCTGTTCCTCTCTGTTTCTCTCGGCTCAGAATGGAAGAAGAAAAGATGATGAGAATTGAAAGAATGGCCACGGGTGAAGTATTTATACCCGGCCGCTTAATATATATATATATATATATAATTAATACGTATACTTATCCGATCGATCGATAATCCGATTTTCGTCTAAATAGTGTCGAAATGCTCGATTTTAAATCGTGAAATTTTCTAGCCATCGAAATATGGGTTACCAGAACGGGATGTTACAGTTCGAGATGCTTACTCCGAAAGCTTATAACGAATGGGTTACATTTGAAGGGAACTGGGAGTTGGAGATTGAAGCTGGTGATTGGGAGAAGAAGTGACTGAAGCCCGATTGGTTCGAAGCTTCTTGGAAAGCTTCGAACGAAAACCCTCAAAGTAACTATGAAGGCTGAGTTTCCTCACTTGCGCAAGAAAGGCAACAACTTGTGTGTTAAGCAACCGGGCATTCTTTCCTTTTTCTAGTTTGGATTTATGTTTCCTCGTTAGAGTTAGAGTTAGATTTGATTCCTTGTTCGTTTAGAAGTAGATTTTAGTTTGTTGATTTTTATTTAAAGACTTAAGAGCCTCAATGTAAGTTAGTTTTTTGGTTAAATGGAAGAACACGTGACTTTGTCACCAAACCCTTGCGTTGTTGGTTGTGTTCCAGCTTCGTTTGTGCTTCGTATCGATTAAAATCGTATCAATCGTGGTCAAGCTTCGATCATAATCCAATTGAGCCTCTTCCTTTGTGAGAATTTGCACCTTTAGTTTCGTTTTAGTTTCAGTTTCTCAAATTCAATCAAGTTTTTTTCGATTGAATCTCAAGTGCGTGGCTCTGATAATCAAAAGCAAGGATTTGGCTTGCATCAGTTGAGATGCCCTTAGTAGACGTAATCAGAAGAATCATGAAGTACTCTAAACATATGAAGGACTTCCTAGCTCATAAGAGAGAATGGCTTGATGCAACATCTCTACTCTGCCGCAATTACACAACATACTTTGCCAAACAAATTAAGGTATGAAGAGAGTTTTACTCTACCTTGCACTATTGACACAATGAACTTTAATGATTGTCTAGCCAACCTAAGAGCTAGTATCAATGTTATTCCTGCATGTGTTTTTAAGAATCGCAAGACAAAGAAGCCCCTTGCACCTTCTCAGATGACCATCAAACTAGCATATAAAACTTCTAAAAATCCTAAGTGAGTATGAAGGTGCTTTAGTTAAAGTTTGACCTTTTTGTTTCCCTCCAAATTTGGTTATAATGGATACTGATGATCATGACTCTACTTTACTACCAGGTAGATCCTTTTTGGAAACCACAAGAGATGTGATAGACGTGCATGACCAAAAGGTGACATTGAGGATAAGAACATAAGCTGCCACCTTCAATCAAAGAAAGGAACACAAACATAGCTGCTCAACATGGGATGAGGACTCTTAAGGAGAAGAATGATCTCAAGCCAATATTCTCCATTGATGATCTAAAAACAGACGATCCGCTAGAGCAAGGAGAATGAGAATACTTCCATGAACTGGATCATCTATCCCATTTCAGACACCAAGTGGGTGAGCCCTATCAAGTGATGCCAAATAAGAGAGGGATGACCGTCGTACCCAATTAAAATAGAGATCTTATTCCTCAAAGAAAGTAGGATGGAGAGTATGCATCGATTATGAAAAGCTTAATTAGGCTACGTGAAAGGATTCACTTCCATCTACCATTGATCGACCAAATGCTCAAAACATTCGCTGGCCACGCCTTCTATTGAAGATCCCGAAATTATTATAAATTTCTCATATCCAAATCCCTCATCTAAACCACTCATGTGATTATTATATGCTTCAATTCTTCCACGGCATCGCACCACTTAGTATGTTTGTTCTCTACTCATCAGTCATCTCCAATTCAGAGAAAGTGCGACAGAGAAGACAAACAACAATGGGCAAACGAAGAGAGAAAAATTGGGCTTCTGCATTTTATTAGGAATACCCATATCCATTTCCATTTATAAGATCTAGCCCAAATACCACAAATAAAATCTCTAAATTTTTTGTACGAATTTAGACCCAAAATCCTTCCTCAAAATTAAATCTGTGGTCCGGACGATCTCATATGATTATTATTATTATTATTATTATTATTTGCTCTTATTCCTCTACGACACCGCACCACTTACTCTTATGAAAAAGTGGGATTCTCCAGCCCTCCTGTTAAGATGGGCATGTAAGCCAAGACCTATCCTGTAATCCCAACAAGCAAATTAAACTGATGATGTAAAAGTCTCCTCCAGTCCGTTTAACTCCATAAAAAAAAAAACGCACTTCGATAAACCACCTTTCATTTCAAGACAACTCAACACTTAGAATTCACACCAACACCTATAGCTTAGCAAGCTGCTTTGTTTCTCCACATAAACTCCAATCCCCATTTCATTCAAGATGTAGACCGCCACACAGACACAGCCCACAAAGGAACAGAAAATTGAGCCCGCAACGCCAAAAGCGAACTCGCCTTATGCAAACAAAAACAAATGAAGCCGATCCAGCAGAGGAGGAGGAAGAGAAGAAGAACCATAACCAATAAATATAATAATGTCACGCAGGGCCAGAAGGGTGTGCGATGTGGCAGCATGTGCTTCGAATTGCCAGAAATCGACACCTCCTGCTTCCTGCATGAACACCCCTAATACCCTTCAGCCACGCCACCCCCCCGACTCCCATACTTTATATACCCACCATTTCTTCCCTTCCCTTCTCATCTTCATCCCACCAATATTATTAGATACATCACAACAAACAAACCACCAGTTTTAGTTTCTCTCTTCCCCCACCCAAAAAAAAAAAAACAATGAGTAGCACCATTTGTGCTGATCATCACCACCATCACCTCCACCATTACAGTCCTTCCTCCTCTCCCACCGCTAAGAAGCAGCTCTTCAAAGACCTCGACATCCCTCCTAGAAAACTCCTCCTCACCCTCGCCCACCACTCCACCAGATCACCCAAATACCACCGCGATTTCGGCGGCGGCCTCGAAGACTCTTTCGACATGTCGCATTTCTACAAACACCTTCCCTGCAATGAAGCTGACAGGCCAGATCTGGATCTGGACGACGATGACGACGATGATGGCGACGCCGATCCTTACTCCTCGGACCACTTCCGCATGTACGAGTTCAAGGTCCGGCGGTGCACGCGCAGCCGGAGCCACGACTGGACCGACTGCCCCTTCGCCCACCCAGGCGAGAAGGCCCGCCGCCGCGACCCCAGGAAGTTCCACTACACGGGGACCGTCTGCCCGGAGTTCCGCCGCGGCGGAGGGTGCGCCCGGGGAGACAACTGCGAGTTCGCACACGGGGTGTTCGAGTGCTGGCTCCACCCGTCCCGATACAGGACCGAGGCCTGCAAGGACGGGAAGGGATGCAAGCGGAAGGTCTGCTTCTTCGCTCACACTCCCCGCCAGCTCCGTCTCCTCCCGGAGAAGGCCTCCACCGCCGCGGCGAGGAAGATCAATCACCACAACCAACACCACCATCATCAGCAGCATCAGGACATCCACCACTGCGGCGGATGCTTGGCGTGCCGCGGAGGAGGGAGCTCCTCCTCCGTGGCTTCCTCTCCGACCTCCACTCTGCTCGGCATGTCACACCTCTCCCCGCCGCTGTCCCCGTCGATGTCCTCCTCCTCCCCGCCGATGTCGCCGGCGGGAATTCACCACCGCGGCGGCGGCGGCGGCGGTGGAGGATTCGCTCACCGGCTGAGCAAGTCTCAGTCTCGGCTGGTGAGCTACAAGGACATTCTCACCGAGCTGATGTCCTCGCTGGAGGCCATGAATTTCAGCGAGGAGGCTGCTGCGGCCGCCGTAGCGGCCGCCGTGTCGTCTCCCCCTTCCGTGAGCTATGATGGCGGGAGCGGTGGTGGAAGGAAAATGAACCTCAGCGTGAATCCATGGGTTAACGAGGTTTGTTTCAATTCTATTGGGGATGAGAATTACCATCATCAATTGGATCAGCAGCAGCAGCAGTTCGTTATGTCGCCGTCGACTCCGAACTACGCTAATTCCGGGTTCGATAAATATTTGATTGGTGCGGGTGGGGAGTATTTCCCGGCCAAGATCAACGGCCCAGCAGATTCCGAGTTCGTGGCTGGTGCGGAGAGGACGATGGGGAGTAACGGTAACGAGGTGGAGAACGGCGGCGGTTGCGACCCGGATCTTGGATGGGTCAATGAGCTGTTGATGTAGAAGGAGGAAGAATTGGGCTTGGGCTTGGGCTTGGGCTTGGGCTTGAGCTTTTGTGTAGATATTGTTTGGGAGTACGGTGTCGTTCCATTCCGCATGCAAGCGACGGCGGTGTATACATGAGAGAGAGATTGAGATGAGAGATGAAGGAAGAGAGAAGGATGTGGTTAATTAATTCCGGCCTGAGAATAAAATGAGAGGGGTGATTAGGTGTAAATTAATGATGGCGTGGGTGAAGGGAAGGCAGGCAGGCAGGGATAATTTTTATTTGGTTGTGTTGATTTATGTGTTTTTTTTTTCGGGATTGTATGTTGTCAATTAGTTTTTTGATTAATTAATGCGCACGATGGAGTAATATGTGAAAATGAGGGATTAATGGAAGATGTGAAATGAGGGAGATTTGTACTGATGATGATGACAAAGAGAGGTTTTAACAAGTTGAGCTTATTTGTAGCTTCCAGTTGTATTACTCGATCTGCTTTGCTTTTCATTTTATGAAATTTGTACGCTCAAGTACTTATCGAGCTTAATTATGATCCGATTGAGTTTGTCATCTTGTTAGAATCTTAGGATCAAACTGCAGATCAATACTTTTTGATTTAATTGGGTGGTTCGATTTAATCCGGTTCAAATATTAATTTAATATTTTTTCAGTATGTATGATAAAATTCAGAGGATCCTTCAAATCAGTATATGATAATTCAAAGGATCAAAGATTAGACGGTATTACATTCGGTATTTAATTTGGTTAAGCTTTGTAGCTTCCAGTTGTACTCTGCATTCCTTTTCGTTTTATGAAATTTGTACTGCTCAAGTACTTGGTCGTGTGCTTAATTATGATCCACTTTAGTTTTAGTCATCTTGTTAGAATCTTAGGATCACACAGATCATCAATGCATTTGATCTAATTCAGTTGTTTGATTTAATCTGGTTCAAAATTCAGAGGATCAAAGATTAGACTATATTACAATTTACATTCGGTACTTTATGATAGATTGATCTGGTGTGGTGAGACTCGAGAACTAACCCCATCACACACTTTAAATACGAGTAACATCGAATTATTTTGGAGCCCAAATCTCAACCTTCTACTCGTTGTCCTTCTTGTTTTGTCGAAATTATAAATCGTCGACTTTTCTATTAGAACGGAATGTTAGAAAGGCGGTTATGGGTTGGCTATGCTTTGGCCTTTGCCCTCTTGTGAGTATTCCCCAAAGATGAGAATTCAGTTACTGTGTTATGTTACCCATGAATAGATTGGAATACAAAATCCATTTATTACGTATAATTTCATAACTCAATTATATTAATTGATTTGGGAAGAAATAATATATTAGATCTAATGGTTCACATTATAAAAAATAATAAGGCAAATTCAAAACTTATGGATTTTTAATAGGGACTGTGCTTTAAGGATTTCCAAGTGGCAGTTTCAATGGTGCACAAATACTCAATAAATCACATCTCATTTCTTTAAATTTTGATTCAAAAAATATCTTCATAGAAAATTTAGGTTTTTGTGCTTTGCAAGATGCCATCCATTTAATATTTTAGCAAAAAATACTCCTGCAATCTTATTAATGTCATATGGTAACGTCATTATGCAGCATGGTCTTATGGCGTTGTACAGTGTTAGTATAGTGATAAGATTATGATATGACATGACATTAGTTAGATTCTATTGTGGAATCTTATCATAATGGTATAAAGTGAATATATATGACAGTGATCGTACAATATGAAGTATTATCATTAATTTTTAGCAAAAAATTTTCCTTCATTTTGCTGTCGGTTTTTACCATAATGGTAAGATCATAATATAATAGTGCTAAGATGGGAGCAAAAGGTTTTGAATTTTTTTCTCAAAATATAGAAAAATGGATATCATTGTGCAGACTCACTTCACTTCATTGAAGAGAAGCTCACCAAGAAACTCCAAGGGTGGAAACAAACGCCTATGTCTAGGGATGCTAAGGATATCCTTATTCGATCATCTGCTACTAATGTCTCGGCGAATGGGATGTCTTGCTTTAAGATTCCTCTAGACACATGTCAACGTTTGAACAACCATGTGGTTAGATCTGGTGCTCTCTGTTGAAAATTCAGACATCTTATTCATTAGAGCTCTAGGAAGATTTTGACCGATAGTAGACTTTGGGTTCCAAGAATTTGGAGCCTTCAACCAGGCTTTGTTAACTAAACAATTTGGGCTCCTAGCTCATGCACAAAAGGTAATATTTCAACCAAAGCAAGGTATTGGGGGGTTATAGTGTTGTCTGTCATAAACCAACTGGTCCCAATTACTTGAGTTGTTGGGAGAGGCCCATGTATGATACTTAATCACTTCCTTACACGTCCCCTCAAACGAAGCCGACTCGTGGGCTTGAAGTTTGCACAGGTATGTCGTACCATGTGCTTGAAGACAACGGTTAATATTGGGGGCCGTGATGATTGAACAAGTGACCTCAATGACAAACCAGCTCTAATACCATGTCATAAACCAACTAGTCTCAATAACTCGAGTTGTTAGGAGATGCCCATGAATGGTACTTAACCACTTTTTTACACAGTCTAACCCCTCTTAGGGATGACGTAGGCTTGATATTTGGACGAGACCTCCTTTTGGAGGGTTTTGCAATGGCAAGTAGGAGACGACCTCGATATAGATGCATTTTATAAGGATTGGGTACCCTTTGTGCGCCTTGAAGCCCTTTCTTGCAAAATCCTCCTGATATTCCAGCCAAAGTTTTTCTTTTCCATCAAGACAGGCCTTGGGAAATGCATTTTCCTATGCTTCTAGATTTGTTTGAGCCGCAATCAGTGGCCCTTATCTGATCAATTCTCTGGTCTAGCTTACCTCAGAAAGATGTCTGAGTGTGCCACTTTACTAAGAACAATAGGGCTCGGTTAAAATAGGTTACCAATTAGCTTTGGTGCTCTCATAGGAAAATATTTGTAAGTCACTAAATGACCCCCGATATGGAAGAAAACTTGGGTAATCCACATCCATCCAAAATGAAATTCTTTATTTGGTAATTTCTATGGGTGATAACTATTGTGGTTTCCCTGAATGCAGGAGGTGACTTCTTGATTTGGTGTCTGATGTATTAGAGACTTCAAGAGAGTATCGAACACTTGTGGATTAGGTTCCCCTTGGTGTCCAGTTATTGTCTCAATATGTCCAAGTGAGTTCCTGGTATGGGTTCTTACTATAATTTTTTGTCTATGGTGGCGTAGCCTTATGCTCTTTGGGTACTCACACTTAAAAACTTTGAACTTTCTCCTTATTGTAGAGTGTTTTTTAGTACACTCAACTATATACATGTTCTTTAACTACTCAACTACCTTATCAAATTCGTGAAGTTGTTAGTGCTTTCCCTTTGTTTTATATCCTCCCCTCCTTCTGCATCCCTGGCTCTTTGGGTGCCACTCCTGATGACATCCTGAATATCAATTTTGATGTTGTTGCTTATGACTCTAGTTGTTCATCTGACCTAGTAATGCGTGGCTCAGACGAGCATGTTTCTCTCGGAGATGATCCTTAATGTTCTAGAAGCCCTCTCAATTGCTGCATCCTGAAGGTTGACTCTAGTAATCGTGAAAGGGGATTCTGAGGTAGTAATTTTTCAACTGTGTCAAGGTGTGATGGCGAATGCGTTAGGAGGGCACATCCTTTTAGGGATGGTAAAAATACCATGCTCGTTAATACTTGCTCGAATCCGACCAAATTGGGTAGGGTAAACCTAAAATAGACTAATCTCGACTCTTGGGTACCTTAAGCAAATTAGTCGGATTATATATTCTATAAACTATGGACTGAATCAGTAAGTTTCATCAGAATTACAGAATTTCCTTTCAAACTACTCTCTTGCCTCTCTAACAATCGGGTGACCCTCTCGCGCTCCTCATTTATGGTCAGCCATAGTTGAACATTTCCCCCTCTTTCTTTTCGTCTCAGCTTTTCCTCCAATGGAGGAAGCTATTATGGGAACAAGGAGGAATTGGGCTTCCAAGATCTGTCTCGATAGAATCGAGAGCAGGGATACCGTGGTGGACACGATATTTGCAGGTATGGTGGATACAATCCCACTTTTGATGGCGATATGATCTTATCTTCAGGGTCAAGTCTCAGACCATTGAGTTATCCAAGTTTATGGTCAATAAGATGTTGGGTTATTCTTGTATGTAACTTATAGGTGGTTTAAAAACCATCCCATGCACGCGGGACGAGAGGAATGGCACCTGATGTCTTTCTACTTGGAGGGAGATACCCTCCATTGGTGGGAATGGATGGAGCGATCGTATGCAGAGGCCAAGATGCTAATCATGTGGCCCAGATTTCAGGAGGAACTTAGGTTCTAGGTTGAGAGAGCAGTTGGTTGGGTGCCGAAGCATCTAGCCAATCTAAGGCAGACTAGGACGGTTGTTTAAGTACTAGTCTTAGTTCTTGACGTTGGGCAATCTTTGCAAGAGTGTGGAAGATGATACTTTGGTGGTCTCGTGCATGGCAGGGTTGAAACCAGTGTTGGTTGCAGTGTTCAAGTTATTTGGGTCTGACTCTCTAAGAGTGACTTTTAGACTTGCACATCAAATAGAGGAGGAGCACAACAGTTAAGTGGAGGGACGGACTCAGTGACTGCACCGGGGACCGGGTGATAGCACCTATCATAGTAGTTCTAGTGGCGAATCGCCCAGGGCCTCGCTTATGGCCTAGGGGTTTGTGAGATTGACTCCAATGGAGATGGAGTAGAAGTGCGAAGACCTTCGTTACTTTCACTACAATGAGAGGTACTTGGTGGAACATCAGTGTATCAATGCTCACCTGATGCTACTCGTTCGAAGCTGGGAGAATAAGACCGATGAGTTAGCTAATGAGGAAGGAAAGTTAAACCAGGAGGAGTCAGCTCAACCTTGAGGACGAGGTTGCTCTCAAGAGAGAGGGAACGATGGATACTGGGTCTCCATCACTTTTCGCATTTGGATTTATGTTTCACGATATTTTAGAACTGTTCGAAGATTTGGGTTCATTATAGGGGTTTTGTGAGTTATTTGACATTTTAGTATTAAGGGTTAATTATGGATAGCTTAAGAAAATTAGTCAAATTATTATTCTTTAAATTGTGGACTGGACCAGTAAGGTTAATCACAATTACAGGATTTCTGTAAACACCCCCCCCCCCTTCTCCCCCCTCCCCCCTCCCCTTCTCTCTCTCTTTATCAGTCGACCCTCTCCCTCTATCACTCCCCACTTCCATTCAGAAATAATAGAACATTTCCCCTCCCTTTTCTTCTCCTTAAAGTTTCTTCTCCAAATTCCTAATTCTATCATCAACTCTCCCCGAATCCATCATCTCCCGAACTAATCTCAATTCAATGACCCAATTCCCGACACCCTAGATCCAGGTATCCATCAGAGATAGTATGAAGTCTTATTACAGTGTAGATCTACAAGTTGACATCCTTTTTTTATATTTTTCAACAAATATTTGTCATGCCTTCTTACATCTTATAATAGTGGTAATAGTGGTAAGATGGTATTGTCAGTCTTACCATATTAGTAAGATCATGACATGACATGATAATACGACAACAAATGTGTTTTTAATTTCTTTGGTTTATCCTCAATATATAAAATAAAGTGAATATTATTGTATAGATACTAATGTGGTTGTACTCTGTCCTTAGCTCCTCCTACCATGCCTTTGCACTTGGAAAGTATACAAGAACTTAAAGTAAGACAATGATGACCTTAAATGCCAACTAATTATGGCCATCCGAATTTTGGTAGAGAATTAATTGGTGCATGAATTCTCTACACGTACGGTATCACTATATAGAACAATCCCAGCATCCAGCAAGTCAGCAACAGCAACAGCAACAGCAACCTATCCAGCCAGCCAGCCTGGAATCATCCAATCTCCTTCCACTCTCTCGTCATTGTTAGCATTCCTTGAATATTCAAATTTTTTCTATATAATTATTGGAATTGTAAAATTAAAAATTATTTTCAAACCTATCAATATATTTCTTGCTAAATTTGGAATTCAAATAATAATCATTGTTAAAATATTATTGCAAAAAAAGAAGAAAAAAAGTGTAACCAAATGATGCAGATAGCATATCTAGTTATCTACATAGTCATAGGCAGATTATATTGTTTCCTAGGAGGGTAACTGGTATCTGAAAGACAGCTATGATGGTGAGGGGAGGGACAGGAGGACAGGGCCCCTGAGGAATAAAGCAACCACCACCCATAACTAAGGCTGTGTGTTTTGTAGGCGATTCTCTGGTAGCTCGCTCGGTGGAGGCTGGAGGGATCCAATATAACAAACGATTATAAAATCATATCGGAAATTCTACCGAAAATATTAGCAATAGATTATTTTATATTGTAATCGTGGTTTAACCATGACTCAACTGCTTTTATATCGTTGTATAGCGTCTACCGATTTAGCATCTGGTAGAAGGTTTTTCTCGTCCAACCGTCAGAACACTACGAGTTTTAATCCTTGAAATATAATGCATATACTATGATCATCGCCCATTGTTCTTGTAAGAATTGTAACATCATACTGGAGTTTGTACCGAAAAAGGAATAGCGATTGTAGCCAAAATCGTGCTTTTTAAAACTTAAATGCATAGACTTTTACGTTTCTAGGTCACCAAAACACTTTTGCGTAGTAGAATCGCGATTTTGGCTGCATTTTGTGCAATAATGTAAGCTCGAATGCGGTTTATAACGTAAAAAAAACTTACGTTCTTGAGCTTCTAGGCCACCAAAACGCTTCTACAAAGAACCACCTTTTTTACTGCATAGGTAATAAATATGTTGTGTTGAATTTGTGACTCTATCGTTTCATACTGCGAAAACCGTCTAAACTTCGATAGAAAAATTTTCATGTAGATCCCGAATATAGTAATCCAATGGAACATAAAGTGGGATTAGGTGGGGGAATGATGTGATGGGCCACAAAGGTCACAAGAAATGGTGTGGGGGTGAGGGAGCAGCCCATGCCCATTATTATACACTCCTCTCCTCTCCTACTCTATCTATCTGTTTGATGGATGGTGGCATGGCGAGGGGCATACCCTTTCATATTTGGGGTCCCCCTTCCTTCCTGCCCCTCTTTCTTATGCAATATGCATCCTCCCTTCTCCTCCTTTTTCCTGTTGCCTCCTTTGTTTCCATATCTCCATCTCATTTTTCACTATATTTTGGGGGGGACAAAGATGCCCATACCTTTTCGCCAAACAAAAACAAGGCTGGATTGAATGACAACCTGTTCATGGGGCCAATAGTGGATGCATTGTATTGGCTGGGTTTCCATTCCGAATCCAATTCGTCTATCTATTATGTTCTACATATGTCGTTAAGTATCATCAAAGTTGTTGTTTTCATGACTTATTGATGAACGATTATTCCCCTGACATCTAAATAACAATATTGTTTGTAGAAATACTCATCATTGATTGGCTTCAGATCTAGCCTATGACGTCCAAAACCAGGTACATTGTCTAAAAAGTTAATACATAGTTTGCAGTCACAAGTTATGTTTTAAAGTCAACACAAAGCATTTACAGATTCGTCACTGCCTGTGGACTTTGCGGTGGCCTCAGCACGTCAGCACTTCCTTGCCCAGAAAACAAAAGGAAAAAATAGAACAGGTTTACTGCAATGGTGTCAGCAAAGAAAAAAGGTCAACTGTAATCGCCTACCAAGAATCAGCTTTGGAGCGTATCTAAAACATTGCTTCTTTCTTTACAGCCTAAAAAGGATTCAAACGGAAATTACAAGAGATGTATCCATCCAATGCCGTGCTGCTCAAGTTTTTATTAGTAGAGAGTATCAATTGTCCTTGCAGTTTCTAGAGTAGCTCGATGACAATCTGGACGCTTGTGACTGAAAGAATTCAAATGGCGCTGCCGATCCAAATGACCTCCTTGTACCACTGGGGGATTCCGACAGCAGTGGCTCGTACACCGAATTCCGGCCCTTGGGTTGGGTAATTGACAGTGCTGCCACTTCTTTCTCCATCGATCTTTGCTGTGGATCGATATTGCCCAAAGAGAGTATTGGTCCCCCAAGACGTTCAGCCTGTTGGAGGGTGTTGATTTTACTTGGTGTGTACGTGTACCTGAAGTATTTTATGGCAAGTATTGGACCCATCCCTGCTCCAACTATTAGCTGCAATAACAAAGCAAGAGTAATAGCATAGCATTTCAGTAAGCATTCTCATCACGTCCATGGGTTCAAGCAATCTGGTATTTTAGTTGCCTTTTCTTCCCCTATTGACTCGGGCAGGGGTGGATGGTTGGTTCAGTCAGGTTGCACAAACCATACAATGAAGAAGCAAAGCTGTTTAGCAGTTAATACTCGAAAACCAGCAACCTAAACCATCAGTCAATGGACTAATACTGATAATCCTAATGGTTAACCGGAAAACAAAAACCATTTCAAACTTACTGACCTATAATAACTGGATTTCAAGGTTTTGATTTTTGTGGCGTTTGCTGAAAGTTAATTTTCCCTATAATTTCTGCTTTTGGTTATATCACAGTACCCAGTTATGTTTCTAGTTTACGACTGAAAACCCGTTAAGCCAAAACTAAAATCCATAACAAACTCGAAACCGCTAAAAGAATATTTAATATCAACCAGAAAACCAAAACCAGTTAGCCTCCTTAGAACTCACTTGCGTTATACCTTGGTTGAAGCTAATAACAGGATCAAAGGATAAAAATAGGAATAAGAAAAGATAAGGCAGCCGGCACTTACAAAGATTGTAATCCAGTAAGATGGTTGACTACACAACCGAAACATAATTGTGTACATCCCAGATGATGGAATGGTACTGACGATCCAATTTATGATGTAAAATCCAATCAAGTTCCCCCAGATTGCAAGATGTTGTAATACTGTGAAGGAGCTGTAAACACCAATCACAAGTCAGAGGAAGTTTTAAGATTCAAGCATTTGCGTCAGAACGAGGATCCCCTCTTCTCTTTGTTCAACTGATAACCAAACGCTGGTAGGTTTCCTCCGACTCAAGGACAAATGTAGAATGAATCTTTAAATCAAACTTGTAAATCTGTTATTACTATCCAAGATTTAAATACGGTAAAGAGAAGTATAGAGAACTATGGCATTGTGTATTTGGTTGGAAGGAGTCATATAGAAGCTTACTTGGTCTCTATTATTACAACGAAAGCCTGCAACCATATGCATCCAGACAGTGCCACCATTGCAACCTCTTCCATTTCACTTTTCTCATATGCAAATGCATTTATGCTGATTATGAACACAACAATTGCCTGCAACATGACATTTTATGAGCAGGTATGAGGGGATAGGGACATGTTTTAAGTAAATATTACAGCTGAAATCAAGTTCACACACCAATGGATGAGCAAAGGGGTCTATTTTCAGATAAAATTCTGCATTTTCATTTCAATCTCAGACAAAATGAAGCTATTTGCCAAAAGTGTAACATTCAGCAGAATGGATGACGAATAAAATAGAGCACTCACATGGAAAAGGGACCGGCCAAACCATCCAGCAAATGTGCTAGGATTAAGTAGCCTATATCAAGCCAGATCACAACAGAATGAATATTTGAGTCATCATCGAACCAAAATAATAACATGCCGCTATACAACAGGGAAATCTGATTTTAATATATTATAGTGGATCCGCAAACGGCAAAACAAAGGCAAGGTTAAGAGCAGTCATTGACCCAGAAATTACCTTCCTGCTTGGCAGTAGAATAAAATTTGAGGATGCTGCATGACGGTTTTTTCACTAAGATCTTTGTCAAGGACACTGACAAGAACAGGTATACTAGTGTAGAAAACGTTATAGGCCATCAAGCTAACAGAATTAAAAAGACTGGTCCCCGAAACACCTGAAATGAAAGAGAAACTGCATTCCGGTGTTCGTTAGCATGGAAAGATCAAGCAAAAAGAAAACAAGGGAGAAAAGATACGAAGAAGAAAACTCACAATATCTGGATGAAACATATTAATAGCGACTTGTAGAATGAATACTGGGACAAGAAGGCTGTGCGGTTGTATGAATACCTCCCATGGACAAGAATTAACCTTTTCAAAAACCTGAATTCTGCAAATCAAAGAGCAGAAGCTAGAAAGTCAAAACATCTGAAAATGTTTTGCAATGTTGTGTAAGTACTTATCATGTTTAGGAAGTTAATTGCAGCAAAAAGAATGGTGCAACTGTCTCATGTGGCATGTGTTAAAAGGGGAAAAGGATATGTAGCATTAGTATATGTATATCTATTTTGTACTTTAAGTGTTCTATGAAGCAAAGGTGTGCGTTATTGATTTTTCAGAAACATACTTAAAGAGGCTTTCTTGGGAACAATTAATGCCAACTGTCAGCAACTGCAAACCAAACCATAACTACGCAGAATGTAGAGTTACTTACTCCCGATGCTATAGTCAGCTGCCCTAGCTGCCTGAAGTCCTTCTCTTCCACTTATGCCAACACCAATATCAGCTTGTTGTATCATCCTCACATCATTTCCACCATCACCAATAGCCAGTGTTCTATAATCACATGATTTCAACAGTTCCACAAGCTGCAATGTAGTACAATATGAATGGTGTCAGTGTATCTTATGCACTGATTAGTAGAACCCAGAAGTTACTTCATCCAGTAGAGTTCACATGAAGAACAGAGCATAAATTTACCATTTGTTTAACCGACTTATATTAAAATGGGAAATTTTCCTTAAAAATGCAGAAAAATGTTTCTCTCAAGAAACATTCTAGCCACATTCACGAAATTATCAAAATTAAAAATGGAACATTCTAGATGTGAATTATAAACAGCGTAACTTAAACACCTCTTTGCCCCTGGGACTGTCAGTCCATGCATCTAATGCATTGAACATTCTAAAATAGGGACGAGCTTTCATTTCATGCTGAATCAATATGATCGCTAAATTTCAATGATATAGAAAATTTTAAGAACATAACAGCGACTAGGCAATCCAAAACAAAGAGCTTAATTGTATTAAACATGAGGTTTAACACCATGAAGCACCTGTGCTTTTTGCGATGGGGTCACACGGCAACAAATAGCAGTCCTTGACAAAATTGCCAACTCAGTAAAATCTTTCCGATGATTTTTTAGAGCAATCTCAAGAGCCCAGCCATCGACAACAAATGCTACATCCTGTCACGAACAACCAGTGCAATTAAAAGGCATCCTAAAACAATGAAATAGAACGCCAGTAGAACAGTTAGTTATGATACAATGTTTTTAACTCAAAACCAAGGAGCCTGATTAATCCTTGCATATATTAATCATAATAACACTAGATAGGCACCTACTTCTTGGTATCTTAGTCGCTAAGGGACTGTCCAATGAATAAGGAATAGTACAAGAATTTGAACCATTAGACAGAGACTAAAGATAAGATCGTGTGAAGAAGCAAAACAGGAGACCACAATAATTACTTATTTATATCCTTCTCCTTTTCCTTAAAGCAAATAATTCATTTCTATCATGTCAACGGTACAGAACCACTTAATATAACTACTTGTTATTTTATATTCTTGCCCACTCTACCCATCAATCTAACCATCATAATAGCAAGTACATGGAAGGAAATTGTAGAACACAGACAAAATTATATGCTGTAGTTTAAGTAAAAATAAATCAAGTTTATCTTTCAATTAACAGTATAGGAATTGTCGAGGAGGAGGACCAATATGACTTTATCTCGTTTGTGATGGTAAAGTTCGTTTTCTGTACCTTTGGCTCTGATGACGTTATTCTCATAGTAAGCAACACTCTCTCTAAGCTTCTACAAACTTCATCTTCAGTCTTGCCATCAATCAACAGAAGCTGGCCTTTGGGTTCTGACAATTGGTTGAAATAAGCTTAGGATCACAAGATTTACAAGTGAAAAGTGGGGTGGGGGGATTATACGGAATGCTTTAGCATATTTATACCTAAGCTGCATGAATAAATGAACAGATTTGTATTCTAATTGTGAAGCATATGCTTAATATATCTTGACAGGTGCATATATACAAGTTCAATTTCCAATACTAGTTAATTTTTTCAAAATGCTGTCTGACAAGTCAGTTTAGGTGGTGGATGAACTTGATAAAAGAAAAGTGATTTAGTACTCAGGGTGCACACCAGCTACAATAGACTTCACACATTACACGAGGCCTGGCAAGGAACAGAATTAACTTACAGATAAAGCATATGTTGAATTAGTTTGTGCAATCCGCAAATGCAACTAACTTTAAGAGTTTTACACAATCTGGATCAGAAGAACAGAAACAACCGGCACTTTCAGAACAGAGGGATTTTCACTGTACCTGGTGATATAAAGTTGCAAGAAAGAGCAATTTGTATTGCCGTATTCTGCTTGTCTCCAGTTAGCATCCAAAAATTTATTCCGGCTCTTCGAAGCATCTCAATTGTTTCTGGTACACCGTCCTACAAAATAGTTAATAGATATTTGAAGCAACATGTACAAATCTATAGTCTAGGAATTGGGGGACGAGTTCCTTCAAGGCTCAACCACTTGAACACTCACCTGAAGACGATCCTCTATCGCCGTAACTCCAAGAACCTCAAGATCATGTTCCAACCTTTGACACACCTCAGCTATTCTCCACTGCAGCCAATAGCAACGTCATAAAGAAGGTGAGCCAATCGCCAAGCCCAGCTAACATCTTGACAAGCATGAAGTTGAAACAGGCACAGAACTGAGATCTACTCTTTACCTCCCTATCAACCAGTGTGCTACTGGCCTCTCTGAACATCAATGACCACTCCTGATATTCGTCTTCTTTGAGTTCACGCCATGCCAAGCATAATGTACGCAGGCCCAGCTGAGCATATTGATCCGCAGCCTCATTTAGTGTCCTCGTTTGTTGTCCTAAATAATAGTAACATTATCAAAGAGTGGAAGAAAGTGAAGCAACGACACAAGTTTAACATATATCATATTTTTGGAGTATCCCCCCACCCCCCAACAACACACACACACACACTCTTTGGTGCATTTTCTGTCTGATGGTACCTATACCATTGTTCACAACTTTAATTTGTTGATTGGGAGTGTCAAATTAGAACATCCATAGTTAACAATTACTTTATGAATCCAGTGAGCATATTTTCAAGCCACTCAAGAGTTGAAACTCAATTTTCAATAAAAGATAAGTCAAAGAAATTGTAAACTTTTGTGCAGCAATCATTTAAGGAAATAAATAGTCATGTCCTTCAAGATTTTACCAGCAGAAGCACAAGGAAGTATAGCTTCATCTGCTCCTTTGGACAAGAGAAAAATCTTGTCATCCCGAGTGTCTCTTACTACTACTGACATTCTTTTCCTGTCAGAAGTGAACTCCAGAATATCCAAAACTTCGTACTTAATTGCTGAAGCATTGAATCTGATTTCTGCAGAACATTCAAATCAACCTCAGTTATGGCAGTACTACGATAATCATAACACTGGGGCAAAAGAACCTTACCAAGAAGATTCCCACTTTTGCTGAATAAGACCATATGCAGCTTTGCTGCAGCCTGAACAAGAGCTTCTTCATCCTGTGACTGTGCTTTATAAAGAACATTTCCATTTTTACTACAGGCAACAGAACCAACATAAACCTAGTCAGGAGAATGACAAAAGGCATTCTGCACGAAAATGCATCTTTCAAACAGGACAAAGTCAGAAGACATTGGAAAATAGAGAGAGGGAATCCTTGATTGCAGTCACCTTTGCACAGGTATAACAGTATTACATATTGCCATGACTGTCAAAAACCGAATGACATCAGGAGATCCGCTGGCAACCGCATTTTGCAATCTAACATCTGTTTGCAAGCCAAAACTGTCATTAAGGCAACGTGCCCATTTTGTTGAAAAGAAATGGTTCGGGAACAGAGTAAAATCAGACGAAAAACACAAATGATGTGGGCCGGGATATTTTGCTTAACAGCTCAGCTGATCAGACATTCTTACAGTGTGGGATCACAGTCCCTTCTTCGTAGAATAGCTTTTGTTCACTCAGTTAGTCATGTATTTCTCGGCGATATACAACATCTATACTACCTAATTCAGTTAGCAGTTGACAGTAAGAACTTGCAACACTGACGAGTAACGGTTTCAGAATTCTCTTTTGCGATTGGTTATTATTCTGCAACAGAATACCTTCTTAAAAAACATAAGGACCTACCAAACTCATAGAAAGAAGAACAAGATATAAATCAGTATGATTCAAAGCTGATATAATAAAACCCAGAGGTGGTCGAACTGAGACGAGATAATTTTTTATTTTGAAACAGGTTATTTCAATTTTTGAACAACAACGCAAGGACTCTAAATCTCTAATGATGATTTACTATTTCATATGTCTATATGAAGAAATTCAAATAAATGACCAAAGCCTGCTGCATGTCTAAAGGAAAGAGCAAGCCATATAATCAAAACTAAGTACTCTTGAAGTCAAAAGCAGGTAAAAGTTCGTTTATATGCAACAAGCAATGAAAACAAATGTATAAAATAGTCTCTGGGAAAATGTTGATACTTTCCCACAAGTGACAGAAAAATGGCATACCTTTTAAGGCATCCCCGCTTTCGTTACCATAAAATGTGCCACTGATACAACACCTCCTGAAGACCATCTTGTTTTCAGTCAAGGTTCCAGTTTTATCAGTCATAATGTACTCGACTTGTCCCAGGTCTTCACTTATCGCTGTGCTGCCACATTCAAACAGTGAACTCTCCTCAACATGAATTGAACTAATTTACCCTAACATCCATTTAGATACATTAGCCAGTCTCTTACTTTGTTGCATGAGATGAAGAGCCTGTCTCTTGATCAAACATCTCAATATCCCAATCAATGAACTTAGCATATAAACTCTTCACAAGATCCAAAGATACCTGAAAAAATCCAGATTTCATGCATTTTTCAATATAATTTCATGCATTAATCGAAAAGGATTCAACCAAAAAGTAATAATACCGAAACGTAAACTATGGATTCAAACATAAAACACAATCAGGCCAAATGCTTAACAGATAACTAATACTGTGCAACACACAATAGATTCAACCGTAGTAGCAGTCAATAGTAAGGATAAAGATTTTTCAGTTGATGATTGAAGGAACTAAACTATGCAACAGACCTTAGGTTGAGATCTTGGGGCCAACAGTCACTTACAAAAATGCATTCGGCTAACTAATACTGGCACTCCTACGAATCGTGGACAATGTGCCTAAGTTGCGGGGAATTGTGCATGAAGTATTTGTACAAAAGGAACACAATGCAATGAAGGATCTCTCTTCAGACAATATAAGATTTAATCTAGGTGGACTCCAGGTGTTTGCAAACTAATAAGATTGCTATTGCAGGATTTTCCCTCCATGACGAGTGCAGCAGTGTTTTAATTTATCATTATAGTAGCCCATACAAAATTATTGACCCCCATATTAGCCTGCTTTTCCTTAAAGGAACCCCTAAAGCAACATAACCAGCCAGAGAAATTCTAGCAACTAGCCATTGATTTTTCTGCACATAAAATACATTTACCTTAATGGATATCGGGATCATTATTGAACAAAGGAGCTCAAATCTTAGAGGAATAACCAGTAGTTCGTACCACGGTCCTTCTTTGGGATACTGGACATACCATTGCTGCCAATAAATAAAACTAACTAAAATGAGCATGCCCTAAATCAACACGTGAAGCAAAATATAAGAGGGAAACAAACTACCAAAGCATATTACACTTAGATTGAAACATACAAAGAAAAAAGACTTCCGATGATATGTTGAGATATTCATATGAAAGAGATACGACTAATAACCAGTGCAATGCAGAATTCCAAATGCCTTAAGATGTCTGGAGAGAAATAATATGACACATATGAGGAGAGCGGCCGTACATATAAGGCTCAAAATAAATAAATAATATGATTGATTGTAGTCCATAAATGAGAAACTTAAAAGGAAAGGTTGCAATGAAATTCCAGAGACAATGGTCACCCTCATTTGTTTCAGACCTAAATGGTTCCAGCATTCACCACCATTTCAAATAAGAATAAAATATGGAAGTATCCATCATCAAAAGAGAATTGGGAACAAAACATGAAGTTGCCTTCTTCATCCTCAAGAAACTACAGTTTCTATTTTAAGCAAATGTTACAATTCCAGATCCAAAGTGATAAATGGGAAGAGAGCATCAAGCAACAAATGGTTAATGCACTACTGCTCATTCAACACGAAGATAAGCGTCCGCATAATTAATCACAAAGTCTGGAAGTGATGACGGTATATGAGGCTACTCATGAAAAGATACTAGGCATTTCACTTCATAAAGTCTAGGAGTGATGGGGAAGAGAGCATCAAGCAACAAATGGTTAATGCAGTACTGCTCATTCAACACCGAGATACTAGGCATTTCACTTTATAAAGGGAATTCAGATGAGAACTGCCTTGTCACGGAGTAAGTGGCCCAGGTTCAAGGATGCTTAACCAAATGATTATCAAGATGAAACAATTCAACATTATATAATAATAATAAAAAAAGATGAAACAATTCAAGGACCCTGACAAACCTTTCTTGCTTCTGTGTCCTTCCATACATTCCCTGCAATGCCTAGAACTACAACTACTACTATCTGAAAGACAAATATTGCGCCAGTCAATTTGTCAATCATGGCATCCATAGCTGTAAGTTTAGGTTCAGGTATACCCCTGCTCATACCCAGCTTGGTTTCATTTCCTGAAAAGAAACATATAGAGAACATCATCATTGAATAATTGCTCAACTTATATCAATAGCAAAGGCACAGGTCATGGAGACACTAACAGTACCAAACAAATATTTTCTCGAGAAAGAAAAAGGGGTAAGTTAAATAAGGTACTCACTCTCCTGCTCAAAACACAAATCATCAAGTGGAAATATACATATCTCATGCAAGTCTGAATAGACATAATACTAGAGCTAGAAACTTACCCGTATAAACAGCTACCCCACAAGCCCACTCTGTGTTCCGCAAGTAGCACGACTGGAGAACCGTATTCTTTATTGTCAATGGACAGACATCATTATCAATAAAGGGAGGGAACAGACGTAAATTTGCATCAAATCTCCTAATGTCCTTATCTGGATTGGGGCACTCGATAACACCCTGAGGATAACAGCTGATCGATCAACTTACAATAATCAAAGGAAATTAAAAGGAAAATCCCTGCAAAATGTAAGACTCAGGAAACTTGCCTTAATTTTGTGGAGCAACTCTGAATCAATTCCCGTGCAAGCAGATGGTATACCTCTAGTTTTTAGATCAGTTTCGCCATCTAGAGCAGAAGTCTGCAAAGTATGTTATATCACCATTGATCAGGATCCTGAAATTTACAGGAAAAAGTAAAAGGCTATTTAACAGCAATGATACATTGGTCTCCAACCATACATATTTAACTGTTTGTATATTAATCCCACTGCTTCACTCATGAAAGGGAAACATTTAACATGTTTAACTGGAGGTTCCAGAAGGAAGCGACAATCAGACTAGTAAACTCACCAAGTTAACAAAGACAGGAAGGTAGCACAGGTTTAAATTCTTGACATATTCAAGAAGAAGAAATGTGTAAGTATCACAATTTGACCTCTAACCAAAACTAATCAGAAAGAGCAAATAGGTCATAATGTTGCTCTCCACCTATATTCAATCTCAGTGAAAGCCTTTCTGAACTTTCCTACTAATTCAAGTTTGTTCTAATTCAAAAAAATTCTCCCTGGATGGTAAGGACTAATTGCCAATTATAGTGACATCATACATGCTCTTGTCAACCTACAAGCTTGAACCTTTGGTAACTCTACGTTTCATATAACTGAATCAGGAAGAGTGTGCTCTGAGTTTGACAAGGGAAAGAGACTTTGAAATTACTTAAGGTATTGTTTGAAATACCATTTAGGAAATCATGAAACAAAATATGGCATCTGTAAGGTATTGGCAAAGCCAAGCTCTGACTCTTTAGAGTTGCAGCAACCTCCCAATACAACGCATTGAACACGAATATTTTGGTTTCATTTGAAACATGCCTCTGTAGCATGCAAATATCGCTTACGGGATAAGTTGTGTTGTGAGAACTTAATACTTCAAGTAGCTGGTTCTAATGGCAGAGCACTAATGCAGAAACAGAATTCTATCAAACAAGTGACAAGAGTTATTGAGCAAGTTCACTTCCACATCTTCAAAATTGAGGCAGTAGGATCCAGGAACTCATGAATCTTAACAAGGAACAGAATTGGGTCACTAAACCTAGACAGAAGCATGACCAAATGGCCTTTCCTACTCTGAAAAGACTCACTGTAAGCAAATACTACAGCCTATTGCAAACAAAACCACCTATCAAGTTGCTTTGCCTCGTGCACAGTTATACGAGCCATCTAAACACCTTGGCTGCGTGGAAAACAGCACATAACTGCAATAGAAATAGTATGCTATGAGTGCAAGATGTACTTACCTCAATGTAGCAAAGGCCTTGAGGATCTGATGTACCAAGCACAACAAGATCACATGGGACTTCGTCATTCTCCCGAAGCCACACAATATCACCTACACGGACGTCCTGTGCTCGGCTCTGCAAAGTAGATACAATATTTGAAGATGTCATAAGTGTACTCAAACGAGCAAGATGATTTAGCCGTCCCACAACAACAATAGATTAGGTCCTAGAAAACCCTATAGCAAACAGCATTCCATAATCCTAAATCATATGCATTCACTATACTCAAACTCATCCTCGGGCAAGCCTTCAATGGCACAACGAAACAAAAAAGTCTTGATTAGGTATTGATTTTTTAGGTGTCAGCGTCACTTGTTACAACTTCCATCGACAACCTATTCACAGATTGTGCAAACTGGGGACCTGGACTTGAAGCCCGTGATCAGAAGCAGAAGCAGTCCCTCTAATATGAGTAACAATTTTATAATAACTGCTCAACTTAAAGTAGCTAATATGGCCAAGATTCATACTTGTGATAAGAGACAGAAAACAAGTCAGCCAAATCAGAACAAGTAAGCACCAAGAACAATGCTACAACTTTCATTGAATATTGATGAACTCGGGATTAGTAGGAAAATAAAATATGTAGGGAGCTAAACACTTACAGGTTTTTTTAGCCCGTGCTTAACGATCCAGACTTCTTTCTCATTGGCTTTCTTATCAGAGAGGAATCTATTATAATCGTCCCAAGCCTCCTTTGATGCAGAGACAGCAAAAATAAAAATTAGCGGACCCCATGTGCTGGCAGGGTTTACTGGAGTAATTAGTGACCATAGCTGAAGGCAAGCAATCAACAAGAAGTACTGGTTCATGAACCGGCTGAAACAAAAGAAGAAACAACAACATTACACGAAGGAAAGGGATACGAAATGCTACGAATTAATCTTGCACACAGCGAGCACATAACTTTAAACACCTCATTCTTGCCTATCCAATCCTACAAAGAAAAAAAGCTACCAATCTCAGCAAGCAGGATCATACCACCGCCACAACTACAGGGAGAAAGAATTTTAGGGGAACCAATTCAATCGCCGGCGACTACACAAAGCGACGATGCCTCTGAATTGCACGAGAATTGAGGAAACCAGAGAATGAGAAGAAAATTGGACCTGAATTGCTCCCATAAATTCTTAGGGAGAAAGTTCCAGACAGTGTACTTCCGGTTAGAAATGCGGTTGTCGCAATAGAGATCCTGCGTCGGGGATTCATCGTCGTTGATATAAACATATCGCTTCATTGCCGTTTTTATTGAATCTTCTAAGTCGCTATTCGCGGGCAATCAATCTGCAGTCCTCCTCCGCCACCACCAATGCCTATCACCATCACCAGCCAGAGAAGATTTCGAAGGAGGAAGCTACGCAGCGGTGGAACGCAAGAGCTCGAATTCCATTGTACACGAAATGTCTGAATTTTTTACCTCCGGCTGAAAAAATAAGGGATCGGATCGTAACTTTGAGGCAGAATTTTCCCGGTGATTCCTGTTTTCCACTTTCTTGCCCTTCGTTAGGTTTTGATTGGAAGAAGGAAGGAAAAGAAGAGGAAGGAAGGAAGGAGGGGAGAGACGGTGGTGGGATTTTGGGAGCTTTGTGAAATAGATGCCAGAGCCGTGTTGACTGTTGACTTGTGGGAGCACGCAAGTTCAGGTTGTTAGATTGGACCGTACGTACCAGCGGTGGCCACTCGGTTCCGTAAAATCGAACCAAGCCAAACGGGCACCAAATAGATCAAAACCGAACTGATACGATATTCAGTTTGGAATTCGATCATTTGTTGATCATGTTAGATAATTAGTTCGAATTGTTTCGAACCGCAGAACCAATTAGGGGTGTGCAATGGGTTGGTTCGTAGCGAATGATATAAAACCAAAATAATGTTTCGACCGAACCACATCGAACTGGAGATAATATGGTTTGGTACTTGATCCCATAAAATTTATACATAATGAAAAAATGGATCAAACTGACATTTGGATCAGATCAAATTATGGATGGCAAAAATATTCGTAACCGTGGATATCCGCCCGAATCCGACCTAATCGGGTAGGGTAAAATCCAAACCCGAAAGACTTTTAGTGGGTACGGGTAAAACCCAAACCCGAATATTGCGGGTAATGGGTGGGCATGGTTTTCTCACTATCCAACATCGAACCAAAAAAAAATTTACAATAACAAGTTTCTTTCAAAATAAAAGTTTAACATCAATTTTCTCATACAAATTAATCATACAAAAAACACCAATCTAGAGCATACAAGCAAACCGCAAATGATCAATACAAAATGTTCAAAATTAAAGATAAACATCTATAAACAATAAAATTAATTGAAAGCTTCTTCCTCGTCAACTAAGTTTCTTCACTATCCACTTCATAATATCAACTTCATTCTAAACAATTAGAAAGAACAAATTATAGTGTCTCCACAAAACATAAAGAATATTAGTTATTTAAGAAAGATATATTATTTAGAATATTAAATATACCGGGAAACTAGGAAAGTAATTATATATGTGTGGGCGGGTACCCATGGGGCAGGTTTACCTAAACCCGACCCGTAAATTGTATAGCGGGTTTAAACCCGAACCCGGCCCAAAACCCGTCAACACGGCATTGACCGGGTTGGGTCGGGTGGGTACCCGTGGGTTCGGGTTTTGTTGACATCCCTAGGCTTGGAGGCTATTGGATTTTGAGGCTAGCCCAATAGCTATTGGCGGCTTGGACAAGGGTGAGCATCTATCGATCCGTTCAAATCTAATCTACATATGTGTCCGTGTTTTCGAGTCTAATCAAACTTTTTTTTTGGTTAGATGTTGTCCGAAACGGAATAAAACCAGTTCGTTTGGTTTCGTCGATATATCGAAAACCCCCATCTCTTCTCATGTCTTCGTCTTCTCATGTCTCCCTAGGATAGCTCATCTACAAATTTTCATCAAACTCCGACTCTTCTTCTCATCTTGTATCTCGGTGGTTCCCTCTCTCCAATCGTCGTTCACTCCACCTTCCACTCATCTCTTGCCGCATCTTTCTATCAATCGATCGATTCCTCCACCAACAGAGACCAATATTCTTCTCTTGTCTTCCTCGACTTCAATCGCTACCAACTCCCTCATCATATTCTACTTACGTCGGTTTGACAAGTAGTATGGTTCAGCTGGTAGTGTCAATATCATGTCAGTTTTAGTAAAATATGTAAGGAATTGGAAATCGACACTAAATTCATTTTGACATATATATAGTTGAAGATAACCTCTCTAAAATCTACATTCATGTTTAAATATAATACAAACATTACAAAAAAAAAATACAACATTACAAACAAAATGAAAATACCTCATATTTAAATACAACATTTAACACCAACATCCACACGTTTATATTTGAATGATTGAATATCATGTCAGGGGCATTCTAGCTAGTTTTTTGAACGATACTGGTTAAACCCAATTGTACTAGTCGGCATTCCACTGATTTGACAATCATGACAACACAATAACAATTGCTTATGTTAACATCAAGGTTGTCAAACCGATTTATGTCGGTACGCCGGTTTTGTATGCAAAATGCTGCGACCGCGGTACAACAACCGATATGTACCGTTTTATGCCAATTTAAATAATTAAGTATGAAAAATAAAAATATACAAACAAATAAATTAGAAAAAAAAATGAGAAGAAGAAATAAAATAGAGAAGCATAGATCCAATCCAACCTATCATCCAAAAGCCCAAATCATACCTTCTTCTCAACTAACCTTATTCCTCTCCTTCTCGTTTCTTTTCTTCTGCCGCCTCAAACTCAAAACACTCAGAGCACCCTTCTTGCCTCCCCTCCTCCCACTGGAATTGCCCTTCTATTCTCCGTTCTTTGACGAAATACATACGAGGGGATGACTCGCAATTTCTCCCTCCTCTCTCCACTTCTCGATCTGGCCGCCTGACTCATCTTCGCTGCCACGTTGGAAGAACAGGTAGTCACCGACCTCGTCGACTCGCACCTGCCGAGCTTCGCGCCGCCGATCTGTTGCCGACCGATTTCAGGATTCGTTGCCGATTTAGGGTCCAAAAGACAGAGGAATTCGGGAAGGAACAAATGAAAGAGGCGATTGAGTCGCGACTTGTGATTGCGAAATAGACCTGACAATTTATGTTTATCAATCTTAGCTAAACGACGCTGTATCAAGCAAAAACCGGAAATTAATATTCCAGTTGAACCACTGGATTACCGGAAATTGACTGGTATTGACCGGTATTGACCATAGAGTCATGCCAGTGGTATTCCAGCTGGGTTTATGATTGGTACCGGTTGAACCTAGGACAACCGGCCGGCATACTACTGGCATGACAACCATGGTTAGCATTGATGGGGATCCCTACATGTAAATTGGTTGTGCGGTCAAACCCGGACTGAAACTTAATTTAAACTGGTTCAGACAGGCCGAACCAAAGTGATCTTCGGTTCGAGATCAGTCAGCTATTTTGGATTCGATTATCATTGGGTTCTGTTTGTTTTGACAACATATCAAATACACTTGCCATGTTAGCTAGCCCTGTCGTTTGGGGCTCACCATCGTCAACATAACAAAACATACAAATTTTTGTTGTTTGACAAAATTAAGGAGTGTCGGAGAATAAATTCATCCAATGGTTCAAAAGTAGCTAGAGGTAAAATGGGTACAAGAAGAAAAGTATAATAATATATTATAATAAATTCAAAATGTACACTCGCGTTCAAAATGTACATCTCACAGCTTTCTCTATTTTTCTTTGGGATTTCCCTTTAAATTCTCCCAATTTTCTCTAAAATTTGCATACAAAACCATAAAATCATATTGCAAACTCAATTTTGTTTTCAACAACGGGAGAATAAGTTGATTTATCGGTGTGATCGCAATAAACTGTATGAAATTCGCTTTCTACGAAAATCATTGAAGTTCTGCAACTTATAAGATCGACCGAAACAACATAAGGAACCGAATCCATCAATGATGATTTTTGTTGAATCCGTACAAACATTTGGTTCATGCAGAGATCGAGTCCTCCTCATATAACAACAAAGAAACTCAATCACCTATGGAAGACAAGTGCAAGGAAGATTTGGTTTATGAATAAAACGATGAAGTTTGACAATTTAAGAGATCGCTCGAATTGATTGATATCGAATAGCTACAAGCATTGATTTAGCAAACTCTTATGCACATTGGAGAGACGAAGATGACTCGGGTTAGATAGATTTGTTTTATCCTAAATTCAAGTTTTTCATGTAAGATCTCTTACGGATTTTTGGATAATGGTAAGCCAAAGATTACATGAGTTTATGGAATAAATTGAATCTCAGACACTTCGTTTACGAAAGAGGGGGAAATGGGAAGGTGAAGAAAAATTTGAAGGGAGTGAAAATTTGAAGGTAGTGAAATAATAAGGAAAAAATAGGTGTTCAGTTTTGAAGGGAAAAGGAAGTGAAAAAAAGCTCAATAAGAGACACCAATTGTTATGGGATTTTTCCAATAATAGCACATTTAAAAAAAATACAAAACTAGCACCCAGGCGAAAAAAATTACACTAATAGCACCATTTTTAATAGACCGCACCTCTAAGGTGCGTTTTACTTATAAACCGCACCTTAGAGGTGCGGTCCAATCCACGTCAGCAAACGCACCGCATCATCCAAGTGCGGTTTGTGTTTTCTGGGCAGCGGGGTTGGAGACCGTCGGATGGGGCTGCTATCCAAGGGGGGACCGCTGGCCACCTCAGCAATCCGCGTAGTGGAGTCTCAGACCGCACTTGCAGGATGCGGTCAACGCCTCGGGAAAGCAGACCGCATCGTAATGGAGCAGTTTCGCTGGGGGTAAAATTACCAGACCGCCCCTGAAGGGTGCGGTCTGATAACTATAAATGCAGGATATTGTCACTCCAACTCAAGTGGGTCGAATGGGGTATCATGACCCATACTTGGTTCGATATCGGCAAACATCGGTTCGGTACATGACTCCGGAGGGTGCGGCCGATGGTGCATTAGTAAGTATATTTCGTCTAAACAATTAAATTTATTACTTGGCGCCTAAATTTTTTCTAACTTTTTTTTTGTGATTTGGGCTGATGGGATCGAGCGGATCAAAGATATGACCACCAGGAGAGTTGAGCTGGGCAATGAAGATGTGAGCTTCATCAGGAGGATGGCAAACAGTCTGCTTGGCTGTATCATAGCTCAAGGTCGGGATCATCGTAGATATCCGCCCATGCCCGCACCCCCACCACCTCCGGTACAAGTTGATGTCCCCGATCCCCCACCACCATACAAGAGAAAGAAGAGCAAGAGGGTTCGGGAAAGGCCAAACGTGCCCGACGTAACGCCATATCAGGCGTGGAAAGTGACGCTCCCATTGGTTGTGACACATGGTGCCGCCCTGAGTTCCTCTCAAGCTCCCCGCCCGAGTTCCCCCCAAGGTGTCGGCCCGAGTTCCTCCCAAGCTCCCCGCCCGAGTTCCGTCCAAGATCCCCACACGAGTTCATCCCAAGGGCACCGCCCCTCTTACCACAAGGATCCCCACCCAAGCTCATACTACGATCCCCGCTCGACCTACCATCATTCCCCTCCGAGTCTCCATCAATCCCCATATGATCCCAACCCGATCTCATACAACGATCCCCGCCAACCATCATACGATTCCCGCCCGGTCTACCCCCCATCTCCCCGCCAAACATACTACGATTCCCGCCCTGTCTACGCCCCATATCCCCGCCAAACATACTACGATTCCCGCCCGGTCTACCTCTAAGATCCCCCTACATCATCGGGTACTTGGCATGATGGTTCCTCCACGACGGCGCCCCACGAATTCAACCCATTGACTCGCCCTCATCAGCCGTGGCCTCCTACTCCTCACCGTATGAGCGCGGATGTACCCCGCTCGACCCCGGAAGCGCCGCCTCCCCGCCGACACAGCACCGACGAGCGTCACACTACCTCGGCCATTCGAAACTTGCCACCGCAACCACCTGTTGTTACTCCCGTCGGCCGTTGTACAAGGAGCAAGAAAACTGTCGGTTCCGGTGAAGCTCGTGGACTTCCTTGAGATGTATTTTGAGTGGACCCCATATTGGAACCTCCGGCGGTTCCATGTCGCTGTCGACCATCCAATTGCAGTGTGGATTGTGATTGTAGTAGGAGACTGGTACACGGTCATGAGCCACCTCATCATCATTATCTGAGTCTGACTCTGGTCATCATCAGCACCTTCAAGAGGGTCGAAGCTGTCTGCACTGACATTGTTCTCTCCTTCTTCATCGGAGGGGTCACTGACTGGTGCTGGCAGGGCATCTTCCATCTGATCCAGCTCATGAAAGGCACCTTCATCAGGTCCATAATGGTAGTTGTGAAAACTACCACTGCCTGATTGGAAGTTGTACTGGGATTGGTTGGCATGGTCCGGTTGAACTTCTTCTTCATATGACGGGTAAGATTGATGATGACCTTCACCTTGCTCTTGGTATTGAAAATAGGAATGAGGATCATGGTAACTTTGGTAGGGATGATCTCCATATAATTCACCTCCACCATGGATACCAGATGTTTGACCGTCTCCAGAATGACTTCCAACACCTACGACCGGCTCGGTGTAAACGAACATCTCGGCTTTGGAAAGTTTGTTGGACCTCAAGAATTCGAGCATGGCATTTACCTCATCCTGAGTGGTTATGAGATATTCCTCGTGCCACAACGACCCACCTTCTCTGTTTGGATATCGGTACACCATACGATCAACTCTTCTCGTGCCATCCATGCAAGTAACGTTAGTACACATTTGATAGAGGTCTTCAACCATCGGTCTAGTAGGGACTTTTATTTTCTGAAAATTGCCACCGACGTAGGTGACCCCCTTTCCCCTCTCTTCCGTGTAACCATTCCACCGTAACCCAAGCGTGAACTTTTGAAATGCCATCTGCAAAAAAAAAAAAAAAACAGTAGTTCAACTAATATCATAAAAATTACAAATCACAATTCACAATAAAAAGTAATACAAAAAAAAACTTACGAGTTAACGTTAACCGCAAAAACACTAGAGAAATATGGAACTACAATAGAAAATTGAAAAGGGAGAAGGAGAGGTGTGAAGAGAATAAGATTTCCCGACTGCCTTTTTTAGGCAAAATCATCAATGAAAACCGCACTTTAGAGGTGCGTTTTTCATCTGCCATGCAGCCCCACGTCTGTGAATCTGCATGGCTGCTTGTTTGGTGTCGGAAAATAATTGACACACAAACCGCACTTGGGGGTGCTGTTTGTGTGGCAAAACCGCACCTTGGGGATGCTGTTTTGTTTTGGAGAAACAAACGGCATCTCCAAGGTTCGGTTTTGCTAGGTCAGCCCAAAACCGCACCTTGGAGAAACAAACCGCATCTCCAAGGTGCGGTTTTGCTAGGTCAGCCCAAAACCGCACCTCGGCCAAGCGGTTTTTATAGGTCAGACCTGAAACCGCTTGACCAAGATGTGGTTTTGGCCCAGGATAATAAACCGCACCTTAGAGATGCGGTTTATATGTAAAACGCACCCTCCAGGTGCGGTCCATAAAAAAGGGTGCTATTTTTGTAAATATTTTCGACTGGATGCTATTTTTGTAATTTTTTTATAAGGTGTTATTTCTGTAAAAATCCCAATCGTTATCACTCCAAATTGGGGGCAACTACTTCATAAGTTTTTTCCAGTTTTTTCCCTCAGAAAAATCACTCCCTGTACTATAGCAAAATTTATGAACATGGAAAAAATTCTGAATCCCTCCATTTCTCCCAGTTTTCCCCACCCTCTATTTTCCATTTCGAGGGCGAATGTTAGATCATGGTACATAATTTTTAATGTACAACAAACTTTTGGAAAAATTTTATGAATCAAATACCACCTTATATCATCATGGCATAAGATCGTAACTAGTGGTAGAAGGTGATCAAAACGTGTGAATGGTGATAATATATATTTGTAGTATCATGTATTCAATCATTTTACACTATGATATTCATACCACCATTATTAGGGTGAAAATGTTGCGATTTCGATTAACCACAATAGAATAAGGAGAAATTCGTCAACCGTGATCATATCACAAATGATTATCGAGTAACCCTTTGCACTTAGTGGTTAGTTTTGGTTAGCTGCAGCGGTCACCGAATTGACAAAGATGAAGGGTGGAGGAGGAGGAGGAAGGTTGCAAGTGGAACATCAACTACTCTACTTGGTAGACGACTAGTCGAGGAGGAGGAATGATGGAATTAGAGTGTGTTCTACTCGAGGGACGACAAGACAAGAATGGGTGGAGTGTATGCTAGCGCTAGGTGGGTTGGGCCCGGAATTTGTCCGTGGTTAGTTGTTTATTCGGTTAGGTTTGCGGTTAGTCCACTAACTGCTAAACGACCAATTCTTCTAACTACGACCATATGAAACCCCTTTTACTCGGTTAATAGTTAGTCTTTAATCACGCTATTCGGTATGGTTACGATTTAACAAAAGTTGCAACAATTTTCTCATCCCTAACTACCATGGTATACTCAGCTAATATATGTTTCAATTACTTTTGTACCTAAATATAACAAAGTGGCTCATTTTGAATAGCACGACTAATATGATATTTCTTTAAAACATTAATTTATAATTGATAATTGGTTAAATTTAATTTTTTTTAATAAATGACTAGTAACCAATCCACTATGAATTTGGAAGGAAATCTCAATATATTAAGTTGCAGATAAATGGAAGAAATCCCAAAATAGACATGTTTTAAAAAAAATTCTGAAAATACACATGTTATATGAATAATTCCCAAAATACACATGTTTGTGCATCACTGCGGTCGTCGCATTCACCGCGGCAGACGAAAGCGGTGAATGCGTCACCGCGGTTGACGGTCGTGGTGAATGCATGACCTAACACTGAAACTTTAAACGAACATAACTTTGTGCTCGGTTATCCAATTGTAGTGAAATTTTTTTATTCCACATAATTTTCAAGATCTTTCCATATACAACAGACTTCATCCAAAAAAATATCGTTTGCTGCCCTGAACGAGCAATTTTTTGATTTCGACAAACTTTGGAAGACCATAACTTTGTGCTCCGCAATCCGAATGTCATGAAACTTTTTTTTATTTCTCATAACTTTTGAAGGACTACACTTTTATCATAACTATAATTTTGGAATGTACGTGGATTTGTGAAAAGTAAAGGCAAAGTTAATCTCAAAATCCCGTATACCAAAAAATATTTCTTTTTAAAAAAATTATGCCCTAGTAAAAGTTGTAGTTCTTAAAAAGATGAGCGCAATAAAAAAAAAACTTTATGATGTTCGGATTGATGAGAAAAAAGTTATAGACTTCCGAAGTTTGGAAAAATAAAAAATTGCTTGTTCGAGATATCAAACGATATATATTTTTTTGGATGAATGTTTGTTGCAGATTGAAAGATCTTGAAAAGTTATACGAAATAAAAAAAAAATTCGCTACAATTGAATAAACGAGTGCAAAGTTACGTTCATTTGAATTTTCAGCAAACGATATTTTTTTTGGATGAATGTTTGTTGCAGATTGAAAGATCTTGAAAAGTTATACGAAATAAAAAACAAAATTCGCTACAATTGGATAAACGAGTGCAAAGTTACGTTCATTTGAAGTTTCAGTGTTACGTAAGGTATTCACCGCGACCGTCAATCATGTGTATTTTGGAAATTTTTCGTAAAACAGGTATATTTTGAAAATTTCTTTTAAAAACAGGTATATTTTAGAGAAAAAAATCCAGATAAATAGGGTCTAGGTAGCACTAAAGAAAAAAATAAAAAGAAGTCATGGATAATAGTTTCGGGTAGGAGCGTAGGCTAGAGGCGGCAAGCGGGAACGAAAACCGCTTGTCTCGGAACCACCGCATGGCACGTAACCCGGACAACATTATCGTTTTTGTCTCCTTTTTCCATGCTCGCTCGGTTGCTTTTTGCTTTCCCGCTTTTGCCCCTGTGGGCGGCCTCCTTTTTTTTTTTTCTTTCTTCTTTATAATAGGGGCGGCGGCACCTCCTTGGTCTCGAACCTATATTTGACCGCTCCCTTCCTTCCCCGCTCTCGCTTATATAAAGCAAAAAAGAAGCCCTCGAAAGCACCACAACCACCGCTTGGTCCGCTTCCTCCTCAATCCTCCATTATTGTTAATATCATTATCAGCCACCAAATCCTTCGATCCTCTTCCGTACTGCGGAAACTGAAAAAGAGAGAAAGAAGAAGCCGTCAATGGCGCCTTCCAAGGAGAAGAAGCTCTATCCCGCCCAAATCAAGAACAACGACGGCGGGAGGAAAGAGATGCATTACAGGGGAGTTAGGAAGAGGCCGTGGGGGCGTTACGCCGCCGAGATTCGGGATCCGGGGAAGAAGACTCGTGTTTGGCTGGGAACCTTCGATACGGCGGAGGAAGCCGCTAGGGCGTACGACAAGGCGGCGCTCGACTTCCGCGGCTGCAAGGCCAAGACCAACTTCCCCATCCCCAACGATATCCCGGCTCCCAAGGCGGTTGATGGCCTGGAGAACAGGCAGAGCCCCAGCCAGAGCAGCACCGTCGAATCGTCCGGGCCACCTGTGGTGCCGCGCCAGTTGGATTTCTTCCGCCCTCTCCCTCCTCCTCCTGTTGTCGGCGGCGCTGATGCTGGGTTTGTCGGCAGGTTTCCTTTCGTTTTCCAGGTGAATCAGCCGCCGCCGCCTCCGCCGCAGTGCGCTGTGTCTCCGGTGTGGTTCTTTGACAAAATTGTGAAGCCAGAGCTCCCACCCCTGGCCGTCGACACCTACAGCCGGTGCGACGAGGGGGAGCAGAGCGAGACGGATTCGACGTCGTCGGTGGTTTTAGATTGCAAGGAAAACGGCAAGCGGCGGGAAGTTCCGGATCTGGATCTGGATCTCAACCTCGCCCCACCAGTGAACGCTTGATGGGCCCTTTTTGAAATCTCAGGCGCTAATCAATGACTCAGCGTTGTTTTTTATTTTTAATCTTTCCAGTTCCCCCAACTAATTATAGCAAAAGCTTGAGCTAATTAGAGAATCGTAGGAAGGAACGGGGGAGCCAGATCTGATAAACATTATGAGGCTCTTCCACCATTTTGATGTAAATAAGTCTCTCTCGTATGATCATCAGGAAAACCCAACTCGGGGAAGGAAACGAAATCCTTTTTTTTTTCTATTTTTGCAACCCATCAGAGAAGAAGTGATGTATTATACTCTTCATCAATCTAAGTTGAGTTGTTCATTATTTGGTGCCAAGTTGTAAGCTCGGATGTATATTCAAATCTGAAGTTCTTTCTATTCTCCCTTCATGATGCTGGGTTTCATTTCAAGTAAGAATCTGAATTAATTAGCGAAAGCCAGTAAGCCACCGACGGGAAGATAATAGAAAGGCGGCGAATACCATAACTGCGTTGAGAACGGAGAAGAGTTGTTTATTGTTGGAAAGCGGTGGCCGTCGGAAGGTAAATGGTACAGCAGAGGGACCCGCCGCCGAGATCAATGGGAGGAAGGGAATGCCGTGTTGACCTGGTTGGCGGAATGGCGGTGAGTGGTGTTACAGCTTATCGTCTCCACCGTTTGGCGGCACGTGTACAGCTTTGCCGTCCCACCGCTTTCCACCAAAATTAATTAACCCCTTGAATGATATCCATTCAAATCCCCTCCTCCATTTTGCAATTGGATGTTTGACTCATTCAATTTTACTCTTTGGCATATAGAAATATTTCCTTTGTATTGATAGTTTATTTCGTAATTAATTCGTATGTAAATTGTTGTTCAGTGATTTTATATCGTTAAATCATCTATCAAATTAAATTTTTGCTGAAAATTATGGGGGTCGGATCATCAATATAATACAATTTCACAAATTTTGTCATGAAACTGTGATTTATATGTATTTTTAATTGTAGTTCAACTGCTTTATATTTCGGATGGATTATAGTGGATCATACATACACCTCTATTTGAATTTTGAGGAGGAGGGGATGGAGAGGAAGGTGGAAACGGGATGGCCGGTGGGACTGGTGGGGTCTGTTGTCAACTAATGCCAGAGGTTGGATTTTTCTGTGTGTTCCCGAGCGAGCAAGCAAAACCCAATTCTTAATTATTTTATATTATATTCTGCCGCCACGCTTAGCAGGCTGCCACTTTATTAGTTTGGAATTTGGATGGTGGGGTTTCTCTGGTTTCCGCCGAATCTATGGCTGTGGGTTCCCGCCTCGTAAGCGAGGGCGGCGTTTTCAACTTGAGGTGAAGGCTTTGTGACGTGTCGAGCTGGCGCCTTGGCGGCCATTGAGGGCGCCTGCGGGAAGGGATGACTGAATCTGCAGTGTGAAGGATGGCCTACACGTGGTAGAGGTCTAAGATCGGATGCATATGGTCATACACATTTGCATAATTACATATACAGATCAACTCGACGTTAGATCTAAATTGTGAGATTAAATGATATTTTTATTTTCTTATTTTTTAATCGAGCTTTTATCTTCTTTATTTAAATTAGGAGCTCATAATGGGTGTTTATTTCAATTTGTAAGATACCAAAAAAAAAAAAACTAAAACAAATTCAAAATTTTAACAATTAATTGATAACTCCAATTTGCAGTTAATCTCCAAAAGAAGAGAAATGCGGTTTCATGTTCCAAGAGAGAGGTGGGAGGTCGGCACTCAGGCATGGTTGTCCCGCCGACCGGTTCAATATGGTATAATTGGTATCTTTCAACAAAAGAGCGAGAAATAGACTTTTCTCTTGTTTTTCAGCTTCCTCCCGTTAGGGCTGCCGCCCGGCACGTCTGGGTGACCGGCGGTAGCCCAAATATTCTTTTCCATCCTGTTGCTCTCCTGCTCTTCCTCAGCTTCCTCTTTGGTTTTCAGTTGTTTTTCCTGGCCTTCCTTGACTTTTTCCAGCCGTAATGGCGTTTTCCCTTCCCCTAAGTGGGATTTTCCACATCCCTCTTAATAGAGGAGGTTTTGTCCTGTTTCTGCTCCAGATCTTCAAGATCTGATTTGGCTCTGCTCTGTTCTGGGTTCGGAGAATGCAAATTGGGTTTCTATCCAAGTTTGGTGCGGTCATCTTCTAGGGTGATGACATTCACCGATTCCCGTTCCGTCGTCGTTCCTCGGTGCGTCGATTGGTTGTTGTGGAAAGTTTTGAGATTCATCTTGGGTTGATTTGTTTGGGTGTTGGGGTTGTTGTTGGGGCTGCTGCTTGGGTTCTAGTTTTTGGGTTTGTTTGGGGTTTCTCTGTTGGCGTTTGTCTCTTCATATCGTTTCCTCTGGTCGGTTCTGCTCTTTCTCCTTTCCTTCGTTTGTGGCTCTTTTCTTCTGGTCGGTTCAACCCTTAGATGAATCTCTTCACTGTTGTATCATGGTTCTCTCCGCTCCAGTCCCATTTGTCATTTTTTAGCTCTGAGCAATCTAATCTCAGTAATGTCTACCGCCGCGCAATCCCTAGTCGGCGATTCACTGTGATGGGTGTCTTTGAACTACCCCCAGAAGGCGGCATATGGTGTTGCTTTGCTCAATATCCATGGTCAAGGCTGGGTTTGGGCGAGCTGAAGCTCTGTTGTGTCTCACTCTGTTTGATGCGATTACAATGGCTCCTGGATCCTCTGTTTCCGGCTCATGAAAAGGGTTCCCCTGTCTTTCTGTTTGTGTTGATGTTGTGTCGCCCTTCTGTTTGCTTCTGGGCCTTTTCTCTCCATTTTCAATCTTCTGGTTCTTTGGGCTTTCTTTCTTGTAGTTGATTTTCAGGGTGTATCCCTTTCGTTGTAACCGAGTTTCTTTCGGAGTGAAATATAAGCACCATCTTTGTCAAAAAAAAAAAAAAAACAAAAGAGCGAGAAAGGGGTCGACATTAAATTTTGGCCAATTTGGGTCAAATCGGAATATTGATAGTATGGACCAGAAATTGGATTTCAGAATTTTAAACTTGCCCACAAAGTGGGAGGTCGGCATGGTTGTCACGCCGACTTCCTGCACGCCGGTTCAACTGAGAACAATTGGTACCTGTCATCAAACCGGTTGGAACGGGGCCAGTATTAAATTTTGGTCAAATCCAATCAAAATTAAAAATATAAATGGTTAGACCAAAAATCAAATCTTAGAACTTTTACACATGTCTACAAAAAATAAACACCCATTATGACATCAGAACCAAGTATCTCATGTTCATTAGCTTCAATTATATACCAATAGGTTATAAAGAATTTTTTTCCCCGGTAATTAGGTTTCCATTAAGTAGGGGTGTAAGTTTGACACTAAAAACCCACTGACCCGTCCCGACTCGTCTCGTCCCTGAGGGTCGGGACGGGTCAGCTTTTGACCCTGTAAGGGTCGGGACGGGTCCGGACAACTTAGGGACGGGTCACTTTTTGATCCTGTGACCCTTAGCAACAATAAATATCCCATACCACATTGGATCTCTTTGTAAAAGTTTTCAAAGTTTAGGTACTAAATTGCAAAAATAAAAATTTTGGGTACCAAAATGTAATTTTAACACAAAAATGTAAGGACTTATTTGTACAAAAAAAAATAAATTTTAGGTACTAAATTGTAAGAAAAAATAATTTTGGGTACCAAAATGTAATTTGTAAAAAAAGTAGTGTGTAAATTAGGGTCGACCCACTGACCTGGCTTGTCCTGACCCGTCCTATTCCTTAAGGGTCAGACAGGGTCAAGAAGGAGACAGGGACGAGACAGTTATACATCTTGACCCTTCAGGGACGGGTCAGACAGGGTCAGGGACGGGACAAAGCAATTTTCAGCCCTACCATTAAGCTCACTTGATCAAACGACCAAGTCGCACAAAAATCAGATGTACACCTTACAAAGAAACTATCTCGACAGCTACAAATGTAAATCAAGTTTCTAAAAATACTACTATGCTGCAAAGAATCCATAAAGTGAACATTTCCAATTGCCAACAACCCAAACTCTTCTCGCAAGTGCAAGAGAAAAATCTCCCATGGTTTAGCCTGCTCTCCAAATATACGCCTGCATCGTTCTTTCCAAACCAAGCTACAAATCCAACACCAAACCGCCTAATCACAGGACCTTCCCTACCCTTCTTAGCCAGAACACATAACTCCTGCAACGTCTGCTCCCAATTCGACCCCCCGCTTCGTAGAAGGCTACCAAAAGCTGTGAAAATCAATCTCCCAGCATACTCACAATTACAAAATAAATGAGATCAACTCTCCTCCTCCTCAGCACGCATCACACACACTACATCACTTATCTTCCCCCATTCTTTTAATCTGTATCTAGTTACAATTCGGTTCAAGATAATAAGCCAACTTTTGATAACTTCAGCAATGCCTCCCTGAAGATGACAACCTCGAAGCTGGACAAATCTCCTGATGACTCCTCAAATGTGAGACGTGAAACTGCTATTCAATAACAGGTGACTCACGTCCTCTTCACTCATCATGCATAATGGACATATGTTAGGCAAGCTCCATCCTCTACATTTGAGTGCGTCTTGAGTAAGGATTTTCCGTTGATAATCCAACCACACAAACAAGCAGATGTTAGACGGAATGTGCGGCCGTCAGATGACTCTGTAAGGGAAATCTTCCAACTCCCCCTACTGTAACCTCCAAAAAAGCCTCCTTGGTTAGCTGCTAGTACATGTTCTGCACGAAGAACTTCTGCTTAGAGTTTAACATCTACGAAATCTTGTCTTCCCCTGTCGAAAAATTAGGACAATAACCTCTCCCTCTCCCTCCCTTTCCCTCCCTTTAGTTGAAATTTAAGTAGAATATTAAATGAAAAACTTTCACTCTCTCTACAAGGATATCAGGTAATTTTGCACGGGGTTCTCAGCAGAGGCCGCGACTCGTGGAAAGCTGTCAGCAAGGATGACTTCTTTAATCCATTGGTCCTTCCAAAAGGAAGTCCCTTCACCAGTATTCCCGAGACTAATGACTGCATACTTCCAGAACTCGTCTTTCAGTTTGTAGATCTGACTCCAAGGACTGCAACCAGCCGAATTGAAGAGCTTAACATGAAACCACTTAGACTCTTCATTGGGGTATTTGATGATCATTAACCTCCTCCACCAACTCTCCTCGTTAGCAAATTTCTACAACCATTTAGACAAAGATGATGTATTATGCCTATTCAGATCAGGAATACCTAATCCTCCCAATTTCTTGGGCATTTTGTAGCGATCCACGTAACCAGGTGGAATTTCTTTTGTTCATGATTCCCGGACCAGAGGAAGGAGCATTGAATTCTTCAATGGTCTTAGCCACATGTTGAGGTGCACGAAAGAGGGAACACATGTACGTTGGGAGGCTAGCAAGGCAGGCTTTGGTGAGAACAATTCTACCGCCGAAGCAAAAGACTCCCTTTCCAACTGTCCTAAACACTATTAATAAGTGGATTCCAGATGCTGATTGTGAGAGGTGAGGCACCAAGAGGAAGTCCTCCCAACTGCAACAAAGGAGATCCGCCAATCTCTCCAACTGTTGGGCATCACCAACAGGAAACAACTTGCTTTTCTCCAGATTAACTTTAATTCTCGGCACCTATTGAAAACATAATAGAACTGCAAGCAAGCTCGTGACTTCATTCTCAAAGGAGTCCGCAAAAGACAATGTTTGCCTTGCCCGCGAGACATCTTAAGTAGGGGTGGATTCGGTTCGGCTATAACCGATAACCAATTGGTCGGTTACCGGTTAACCGAACCACCATCTCCCCCTACCGAACACCGACCGACGTTAATGCCTCGGTTAGCCAATAACCGACCGGTCGGTTATTAGTTAGTTGGTCGGTTAATCGAGATAACCAAAATATTATGGTGGTTCGGTTTTAACCGGGTAAAATTATTAGAATTGCCTAAAATGGAAGGTTCTAACTTACATTTCTACATCTAAATCACCAAATTAATGTCTCAAATTCAACAACATAAAATTATAAACTGCATAACCGGGTATTTTCACATCGTTTTGGTGAGGGGGTGGTCGGTAGGTTATTTTCGATTATTATCGGTTAACCGGATAACCGGTTTTCGGTTACTCGGTTAACCGAATTACCTATTAGGAGCTCCAACCACCGACCGAAGCATATAATTTTCGGTTATCGGTTTAACCGGTCGGTTAACCGGTAACCGATAACCGAACCTCCAACCCAAATCTTAAGCTAGAGGTGGGCAAACGGTTCGGTAAACCCGAACCAAAACCGAATTAAACCGAACCGAAACCGAATTAATGCTATTCGATTCGGAATTCAGAAGGAAAATATGGAGAGTTCGGAAATCAGGGCTCTTTCAACTGAACCGAATTTCCGACCGAAAAACCGAAATACTATAATTGCAAGTTCCAAATGATGGATTTTTATGTTTGTAGTTGTTTTTAGACTTAAATATTTGAAATGTTTTAAGACTTATGTGTTGAAAAATTTGGTTTTATCATTGATGATGCATATAATTGATATTTATTGTTTATATTAGGGGTGAAAAATAATATAAAAGTGAGAAAATACAAGTACCTTCACAAATTCGGTTTTGTGTGAAAAACCGAACCGAACCGAATTATAATTCGGTTTGAGGTTTGGGAGAATTCGGGGACCCGGTATTCATAATTTCGGTTCGGTCGAAACCAAACCGACCGAATGCCCACCCCTATCTTAAGCCTCCTAGAAGTTGTCTAGCATCACTGCCAGAGCTCCATCTCACGGTCCGCTGCCCGTGATAATGCTCCCCTGCACGTGATCTTCGTCTTTTGTCCATCCTTGCTTTGTTTTGCCCTCTTTTGTTCGACTTTAGATCTCGAAGCTAATTTCAACTGCTGATATCTGAAACATGCTAAAACAAGCACAAACCTAGCGTAAAATTGCTCCTCGGGTGATGCAAATGCCACAAACGTCACAAGATAAAGGGGTACAAATCACAAGATAAAGGGTTACAAACATGTGCAATTACACCTGAATCAATAAATACACTACGCAAGGTGTAGTGTAGCTTTATCAATAATCATTAAGAATAATCATGACACAAGGTGTAGCGTCGTTTTATTCCTCATACACTTGGTACACTTTTCAGTCTCAGCTATTCAATATATATATAAATACTAGCGTTGGCCCCGGCAAGTTGGCCGGAGGAAGATGAGGTATGGAATTTGATAATGTAATGGGCTGTATAGCTTATTGTTGTATAGTTTTTTTGGGAAACACGTGATAAAAATAGTGAATTTTAGCAGGAAAGAGACATGAATGCTGCAACGAATAAAAAATTGGCCTTATGAACCAAAATCAAGTACATGTTACCTTGTGAAACAATATTGTTTCTGGTAATATGATGAGGTGGAGTAAGTTTATAGAAACCGAATTCCAGAAAATCGAATAAAAAATCGCCTATCCCGTCGGTTTTTGGGAAATGAGCATCTCACAATCGTTGCTAGCTTTTACTCGGCCCGTTGGCCGATTAATTTGCTTTACAACACTTTCATCTTGTCTTCATTGTGCTTTCTGGTTTTTGTCAGACCATGATAAAATCTAAGGAAATCAAGAACGAACAACACGATTTGGGATAGGAACCGCCATTGTCCTATCCCTAGAAAATGGTGGTAAACACGGACTCACCTGCCAAGCTGGTTTGGATTAAGATTTTTATCGAGTATCAGGGAACCATATAATTATAAATTAGACTTGATCAAAACGGGCCAAAACTTGAAATTCAGCCTGTTTGACCGACTCATGCCAAATTCTAATTATTCTTTACTTTTAAACTTTCTATTTGAAAATAAAAAATAGTGAAAGAAAAGAGATGACTGCAATTCGCCATTTGCACATCACTTATTTGGGAATAAAACCATAGAAATTCAAAAGGAACTGAAAATGTTTAAGATCGTTTTAATGTTTAAAATAACCAAATAGATTTTTCTGTTTAGTTTTTTTACTAACAAATACCAAACGATTCATATAAAATACACTATAATTTGATCATTATGATATCAAATAATTATATAATATATATTTGAAATGATTAAAATTGGACTAATTGGGTTGGTCGAGGTTGAACCATTAAATAACTTTAAAATACATTATATTTTAGCCACTACGATATAAAATAATAGCATAATATATATTATGCCAGAAAAAATAGCTTATTTTAGAATGTCAAACCAATGATGTTCATTTGTTTTACTTGATGACCAAATCCCGTGTAGGTCAGGCCTATTCAACTCTTTTATTTTATGGATAGCGGTTAGCCCATTAAATACGATGCATTAGTTTATTGTTAAATTTTTTATTTTTAGCAATAAAAAGAAGTATTGTTTTTGCCTTTTCATATATATTTCATCACCACGGAGAAATAAAAGGGCTTAAAGAAAAAAATTGACACTCCTGGACCCGTTTAAATTTGCATGTGTACGGTAAGTTGGCCCGTTCCACAGAGGACAGAGAAAAAATTGACACTCCCTATTCTACCATTCCTACAAACGCTCCTGTAGCAGGGAATTTGAAATGGGGAAGGGTTTTTTCCTCCCTGCTATTATATGTTTTTATTTTAAAAAGATACAACAAATGTATTTAGTGTGATTGGTTATAATCCTTGCTTTTCTTTAAAATGGTCATGGTTTGAATCCTAGTACTTGTCTTTTTAACGAATAAAAAAAGTAATTGTGAAGACCAAAATATCCTTCCTACTTTCACTCTCGTTGCGGGAAATTTGAAATGAGACTCCCGTTTTTCCCTTCGGCGTATTATATTACTAGCTTATAACCCGGCCCGTTGGCCGGAATATTCATATTTGATTATTTATATTTTTATGTTACATTTATATCTATCAACCCATATAATTTTATTGACAATCTTTCGATCGAGATGATACATAAAGAAAGAATATATATATGTCAAATATTTGGAGAAATTTCATCATCATTTAAGAGTATAAAAATATAAAAAATTGTATCATTGATCTTATTTTCATAATGATAATTAAGTCCCTGGTAAAATGCTATTGGTTAATTGATTGTCATTTGTCAAGAAAGATAGAGTAGAAAAGCTCACTGAAATTCCCACACAAACCATAGATAGTGTGAAACTAAATCTTAAACTTGGCATTCCTACATAAAGGTTCAATGCTCTCATTTTAGGAACAACATTCCACTAATAAAAAAGAAACGGAAAGTTGTTGATTCAAGTCAACTATATACTAACAATTCAGCTAAGAGGAGACCATAAAAACTTGAGAGCAAACGCCAAAAATAGGGTTACCTCCAATATACTAATAGACTCTATCAAAGTATAAGGAACAAAATTAGACACTCCTCATCTATCAGTCCCAGTAGGATGAATAAAAAATCGACCGACCTACTTCAGTAAATCAATTAATGATTCCTCATTTTAAGATAGAAATAAGTTGTGATATCTTCAAAAACCATAGAACTAAAGATCTAATAGCCACCACCCTTAGTTGTACAATCAAATTTTTATCAACTTTATCTTTAATCTCAAGAGGCCTATGTTTCAACCAAAAATTCAATTTCTAATCCTCCTTTTGCAACTCCATTTATTGAACTCCATTATATTCTCCATGGATTGATATCAGATTTGAAATCTTCTACTTGCCCAGTTTAAATCCCTAACAATAAAATCATAGTGCCAAGAGATACCAGAAGATTGATTTTCAAAGGCGGATTTGTTAAGTGAAAGGGGAGCAAACTATTGCATGATGGAGAAAATTTCAGAGTAAGTTAGAAAGAGTTAAGAACAAAGATAAAAAAGTACTAAATTTAAATATAAATTGAAAAATGCAAGAAAACAACATGTAGTAATAGAATTAGTCTCTTCCATAAAAATACATGAAACTCTGCTACGAAAATTGCAGTATCAACTTCAAGCACCATAAAAATACATACTATAGACTTAGTGGGCTTGCTAATCATGATGGAATAGTCCACCGATTTTCAGAGTGTCACTTCATGCATGTTTTGTATTAAAAAGGACATAACAAATTTGTTTAGTGTAATTGGTTGTGATTATAGTCTTTGTTTGAAGAGACCAGGGTTCAAATCTTGATATTGACATTTTTTATATGAAATAAATAATTAATTGTAAAGACAAAAATACCCTTCCTACTTTCACTCTCGTTGCAGAAAATTTGAAATGGAGAAAAGTAGACAAAACTCTACTATATATTATTGGAGGATGTGTAGATTAGGGATGACAACAAAACCCGAACCCACGGGTACCCACCCGACCCAACCCGATCAACACGGGTTTTACCGGTGTTGACGGGTTTTGGATCGGGTTCGGGTTTAAACCCGCTACACTATTCATCGGGTCGGGTTGGGTTTGGGTTTAGGTAAACCCGCCCCATGGGTACCCGCCCACACACATATAATTACTTTCCCGGTATATTTAATATTCTAATTAATATATCTTCGTTAAACAACTAATATTCTTTATGTTTGTGGAGACATGTATATTTTGTTCTTTCTAATTATTAATTATTTAGAATGAAGTTGATATTATGAAGTGAAGAATGAAGAAACTTAGTTGACGAGAAAGAAACCTTCAATTAATCTTATTGTTTATAGATGTTTATTTTTAATTTTGAACAATTTGTATTGATCATTTGCGGTTTGCTTGTATGCTCTAGATTGGTGTTTTTTGTATGATTAATTTGTATGAGAAAATTGATGTTAAACTTTTATTTTGAAAGAAACTTGTTATTGTAAATTTTTACTAGAAAAACCCACGGGTACCCATGAACCCGCGGATACCCATGAACCCGCGGATACCCAGCTGATTGGGTTGGGTTTGAGTTTTTCAAACCCAACAAGTTTTATTCCTGGTTTTTTTGACGGATAAACCCATGGGTTTGGGTTTGGGTTTGTCAAAACCCGCCCCAACCCGACCCATTGCCATCCTGGTGTAGATATATTACACCCAGCCGACTGTAACCCTAACACACGGGTCACAATATAAGTAATTAATCGTAATGACAGGATGCTAATTACATTCTAATACATAAACTTGTAACAACATGGCCACACTCCCACACACACAACTCGGAATTGTGGACTACCTCTGCTTCCCCACGTGGACATTCCGAAAACCGAGGCCTGCTGGGCCGGCCGTCGATCCTGGCCCAATACCCCATTTCATGAAACCTTCTTCCCCTCGCCCTTAGAGCCCAATTCCCGCACAATAATGTAGAGTCGGCGAAGGACGCCCAAAGCCAGCAAAAAGACGACGCAGTACCAGAATTCCTCCGCCGTAGGAGCATCTCCCCAGGTCGGCATAAAATCTTCGATGTTGAAGCGCCACCAATCCCCCTTCCAGCTGGCACTCCTATTCGATTCCGGCCGGGGAAGCACATCCGCCAAGCTCGTCTCGTTATTATGGCATCTTCTCATTGGCCACCACCCTGCGCTTAGTTCATCCCGCCACGTCAGGGTGTTAAAGATCAGAGGTGCGCAAGCACCGGCGAGGAGAATGAATAGCGCCGCCGTGGCCACCGCGAAGGCGTTGGCCGGGGTGACGGTTACGGAAGCGCAGAGGATGAAAGGGAAGATGTTTTGGATAGAATTGTGGACGAATGCCTGGACTGGTCCCGGGGTTGGGCTGGAGTCTTCTTGGGTTCTGGCTCTGGATACGGCCGGAAGCCGTCTTTGACTTCTTCTTCGGCTTTTTACAGCCGGAACCCGCCAGCAGGCCGGGAAGCGAGCCAGGTAGGCAAATGGCGGTGCTGCTGCTGGATGTGGAATTGGGATACATTTCGTGATGATTCTTCTGGTTAGCATCTTTTGCCTCTTCTTCTTCACGGAAGAGTGGAGAAGAAAAGAAAAGGGACCGGTTATTGTAACAACACCCATTGTGTTGTTATTGTAACAACACTAGTCCCCAACCAATAGGAAGTTAGGGATGTGATGACTTTTTATTAGTTGAGTTGACCTAGTGTAAAATCAAAACAGGGGTATAAATGTCATTATGAAAATATGTTTAAATAATAAAAAAAATAAAAAAAATAAATTTTTTTATTTTCTGCCCAAAAATTTGGTCGCCGGAATTCTGACACCGGTCGCCGGAAAATGGTCGCCGGTCACCGGAATATGCTTTTGTCGCCGGAATATACTATTTTGTGGCCGGAATATGCTTACCGGAGTCGGAGTATGCTTACCGGCGTCGGAATATGCTTACCGGCGTCTGGATCTAGTCACCGGGGCTGGAATATGCCTATCGGCGTCGGAATCTGCTCACTGACGGTCACCGGAGTTCGGTCAACGGTCAACGACCACCGGATGTTATGGTTAGCATTGTGAGATTTATGGTTTGGTTTCTCATATTTTTTTATGCCTTTTATGGTTTGTTTTATTGTGTTTGTGGTTTGCATTGAGAAGTTTCTGGTTTGTTTTCAAAAACTTTGTGGTTTGCATTGTGAGGTTTCTGGTTTGTTTTAATATATTTTTGGTTTGCATTATGACGTTTATGGTTTGCGTTTTGTGGTTTGATTTACTGTGTTTGTGGATTGCATTATGAGGTTTCTGGTGTGCTTTCGCAAATGTTGTGGTTTGCATTGTGGGGTTTCTGGTTAGCATTGTGAGATTTATGGTTTGGTTTCTCATATTTTTTTATACCTTTTATGGTTTGCTTTATCGTGTTTGTGGTTTGCATTGAGAAGTTTCTGGGTTGCTTTCAAAAACTTTGTGGTTTGCATTGTGAGGTTTCTGGTTTGTTTTAATATATTTGTGGTCTGCATTAGGACGTTTATGGTTTGTTTTTTTTGTGGTTGATTTACTGTGTTTGTGATTTGCATTAGGAGGTTTCTGGTGTGCTTCGCAAATGTTGTGGTTTGCTTTGTGAGGTTTGTGGTTTGTTTTAGGAGATTTGTGGTATGCATTCGGAGGTTTCTGGTTTGCATTAAGAAATTTCTGGTGTGTTTTCGAAACTTTTGTGGTTTGCTTTGCGAGGTTTCTGGTTTGTTTTAGGAGATTTGTGGTATGCATTAGGAGGTTTCTGGTTTGCTTTACCGTGTTTGTGGTTTGTATTAGGGGGTTTCTGGTGTGCTTTAGAAATATTTCTGGTTTGTTTTACCGTGTTTCTGGTATGTTTTAGACAATTTATGGTCTGCATTAGGAGATTTCTGGTATGCTTTCGAAATAATTGTGGTATGCTTTGTGTGGTTTGTTATTCTATCCGACGTTCTTACTAGATGAATGGAATTAGTAAAAATAATTAGTAATGTGTATACTTAACGGGTTCGTATACATAAATAATTACGTAGTTCTCTCTTAATTAATTATGTTTTCACACCTAATTAATTCTTGTCTCTCTATTTCGTTTTAAAATAACCAGTTCGCAAGGGAGAATGGAATCAGCTGCAGGGAAATTGATGATGAAGGGAGAGGTGTCCTTTCGAGTGAACTTCTGCAAGATCAGTTTCAGCCTGCAGCTCCACATTGTTCCCTGCCGCAGACCCATCAAAATGGCAAACTCGCCTCCAGCTTCCTTACTAATCTTCGCATTGCTCTGCGTAAAACCTTTCCACCTGTTTTCATCCACCAGTATCTCGTACAAATCCTTCGCCCTGTAGCTGAACTTCTCCGTCAAGCTTATCGACTTGAACCCTTTCTCCGTCAACCATCAGCACTAGCAGCCTAGCAGGTGACCATAAAAGTGAATTTTTGTGAAGTGTGTATATAAGTAGTTAATTGTAATTCTGGGCTTAGGGGACATTAATTGATCATAAGTAAGTAAATAAGCGGAGGTCCAGCTATATATATAGCAGCAACAAGCTAGAACCTGCCGGCGGCGACGAGGAACTGCATCTGTTTGAGGAGAGGGGTGAGGGTTTCCATGAGCTTCTCGCCTTACTTCTCCTCAATCATCGGTTTCCCCTTGGCCAGCATCGCCTCTTTCAATCTCCTCACGATCGGGCTGTCGTCGCTCACCGTAACCCTAATTTCGGGGTCCTCATCCTGTCATCCATGTTCTCGTCGGAGATGTAAGGGAGATCCACAGATCCGTCGACTTTGAGCAAGGACTTACGGTCGGCGTCTTTCGCCTCGCCTTCCCATGAAAGAGCGACGCTGAGCTCGTTTCCGGGGATGATTTTCCCCTTGTGGATGTTGACGTAGACCTCGCCCTCGACCTTCTCGATGTTCCTGGTGCGGATGAAGAGGTTTCCTTCGCCATCGAGGAGGGTGAGGTTCGCGAGGAGCTTGGAGAGGAGGTTGCGGGACCACTCGAGGCAGTCGCTCTCCGACCTGGACCTCCCTCGACACTCGTATCCAGGGATTGATCGGCGCCGGAACATAGAAGGATTACAGGATTTGCGACGCCGGCGGTAGAAGAAAGAAGGAACAGCAGGGAGATGGGAAGGAACGGAAGAAATTGGATACGAGGAGCAGGATTAGGGGTTGAGGATTATTTGTTTAATTTTAATTTGATATTTTTTGTTAATTTACTTATTTACCCTTAATGAATTCTGTTGTTATAATAACAACATCAGTAATGTTGTTATGCTATCCTCACCCCTATTTTTTGTCGAAATTCCCTAAACATATAATTATGCCCTGTTCACTTCACATTTCATTTTCTGTTTAAAAAATGAAAATCAGGAAACAAATGACATTTAAACGTGTTCACTTGACCATTCCATTTTCCCTGAAAAAACCCAATTATTACAAATGAGAAAGCTTTGGGAAAACGATTTATACCTGTTTTCCGAAAATAATGACACGGGTTATGCCCCCGTTTCCCAGCGGAAAACACACTAATCCTCCCGATCGGCCCGCGTTCGATTCACCCCAGGCGCTTTTTTTTTACCCTTTTTCCTCCGAGCTCCTACTCTGCCGTTTTGCCCTCTAATCAACCCTAGAGACTACTTCGGCCTCTCCTCCCACTTCGTTCCACAACCCGCCGCTCATCTTCCTCAACTTCGGCCCCCGCCGCTCATCTTCCTCTTCTCCCTCCGCTCAACTTCGGCCCCCGCCGCTCAGCAATCAGCCGAGACGTTTGGATCACAGTGAGGCGTGAGCCCATGCTTTAATATCCATATGCTTCGCCATCTGCTTGGTTTGCTCAGATCTTTAAACATGCTGTTTTGTTGTTGTTGTTGTTGTTGTTGTTGTTGCAGGTTGAATGTTTTCTACTTTCTACTTCCAGCATTTCTTTGGCAGTTGTGCTTGTTTTTTCTGCTGCTGTTACTTTTCTATATAGGCTTTGCTTGGCTGGTCTCCCTTCCATTTTGTTTTTGGTTTGCTGCAGCTGCGGAGTGTTTTCTACCCCTTGTTTTTATTGCTTTCTCCTGCTTCTTTGGGAGTCATAAGCTCACTCTTTATGGACCCTTCTGTCTTTCTTTCCTTTCTCTGTGAATAAACAGTTCCTTTTTGTTTCCTGCCACTCCCTCCAGCCTCTCCTGCTAGCGACCCGTAAGAAGTAGAAGCAGCAGCCGGCGCCCCGACTTCCTCCAACAGAGGGCTCCAGCCGCCGATTCCAGGTACTTACTCTCCTTGCCGCGACCAATCCATGCTTGCTTGTGATGATGAATTGGAGTGGTTTGGTAATGTTTTGTGAACAATGGACAGATTTGTTGCTTTATTGTTTTGATTGCAAATGATGTCTTCTTTTGTTTTGTTTGATGTCAATTTGTTGGTGATACAACTATTTCGTATTGAATTGTAGCGTGATAAGCGATGGCTGATATTGATGTCGTAAACAATAATGATTGTGTCATACTTGAGGGAGCCGAGGTTTGGCCTGATAAAGTAGTCGAGTATTTTATTGCTTTGATGCTCGAGGAAGTAAAGAAGGGGAACAAACATACGACAACTTTCACTAAATTGGGATGGTCCAACATTGTAAATGGGTTGAAGATAAAGTTCAACAAGGACTATGCCCCAGATCAGTTGAAGAATAAATTTAATTTGATGAGGAGGAAACACCGGGAATTCAAGGACTTAATCAGCCAGACTGGAATTAGTTACTCTTCTGTAACAGGAAGGATTGCTGCCTCTGATAAGCAGTGGAAGGTGTGGAACGAGGTAATTGACATTTTTAGTCATTGTGATTGAATTGAAAGTAGTATTTAGGAAAGACGAATTGATTAGAATGTTGCATTTGCAGCGATACAAGATGATGGGGACTATTAGGAAGCATGGATGTCCAGAGTATGCAAACCTGTGCATATTATTTGGTGATACAACTGCCTCTGGTGCGAATGCTGTTGCTTCTACTCACGAGGTCTCAGATAGTAGTGGTGGACCTAGCAAAGCAAATGATGTGGATGTTGATGGTGAAGAAAATGTGGGTGGATTCTCTGGTTGTGCCAAGGAGACGTTGCCCAAAGTGAAGGGTAAAGGAAAGAAGAGAAAAGCAGCTAAATCTGGCTTTACCAATGCAGTGGAGAATGCCATAATCAGCATGGCTGAAGACTCCAAAAGGAAGAGTGAGAGGCGTGAAGCCAAGGAGGCCGCCTCTTCGGTTGGAGGACCTGTGCATGATGTATCTTCACAGGATAAAGAGCTTGACATTATGACTGAATGCATGAATTTATTAGATGAAATGGAGGTGGAGGCTAATGTATTTGTGAAGGCTTTCGATGTTCTACATGATTGTCCACTGAAGAGAGGACTTTTCTTGCGTATGACAGAGAGGAGAAGGAAAGAATGGTTGTTGAGTTTAGTGTGACTATGCGTGTTTGTTGAGAACTGCAGTGACATTTGTTTGTTGAGTGTTTGATGAGTTCTTACTGTGATGTTTTATGAATTTTAGCATGATGTTTGATGAATTTTAATATTATGTTTTCTTATTGTAAGAATCTTATTAACTAAGTTGTAATTGAATGTTTGAGTGTTATATCACTTGTATTTGGGTTATTATCCATTTCTAATGAAGTTCTTATGCATTGCAGAACTTATGAATTTAGATTCAGATTCAGATTCTGATGAAGAGTTGAAATTCATAATGCTTGTGGCTTTGTTGGAGAATGAGCAATCTAAGTCTATTAGGATGCCATGTAGAACCTCAGTGCAAACAGGACATGCTTGGGTTCAAGAACTTCTCCGTGGGCATCCGATTAGGATATATGAATCACTCCGAATGGATAAAGAAATTTTCTTTGCTTTGTGTGAGGAATTGAAGCAACATGGTGGGTTGAATGATACAACTAATGTGATGGTCGTAGAACAAGTTGCAATCTTCCTCAAGACTATAGGTCACGCAAATGACTTCCGCGACCTTGCAGAACGGTTTCAACATTCTACTGCAACCATCTCAAAGTACTTTAATCTAGTGTTGAAAGTAGTGGTGAAACTTGCAAACAGGGTCATTGTTCCCCCAAATTTGGAAGTTGTTCCCGAAAGAATAATTGATTCAAAACATGATCCATATTTCAAGGTAAGCAATTCTCTTTATGATTGAGGATTAATATTCGAATGTACTTTAATTATGACACTTACTCACATGAATTCAGGATTGCATCGGAGCAATAGATGCAGTTCATATTGACGCAGTGGTTTCGAGTGGTGAGCAGATTCCATATCGAGGACGGAAGACGACTACTACTCAGAATGTAATGGCTGTTTGTTCTTTTGATATGCTCTTTACCTTTGTGATGGCTGGATGGGAGGGTACAGCAAATGATGCAAGAATTCTTACTGAAACAGTTTCCAACCCATCTAACAACTTTCCCATGCCACCGCGAGGTACGAAATGTTTGTCTCTTTATTTTAGTAAGTATAGTATACATTTCATATGACTAATTGATTTTATATCTTATAGGTAAGTATTATGTTGTTGATTCTGGATATGCAAACATTCCTGGGTTTCTAGCGCCATATAAGACAAAAGAAGCACGTCATTTTCAAGATATCGATCGTGGAGGTGGACCAAAGACTCGTAAACAACTTTTTAACTATTATCATTCATCTCTACGCAATGTTATCGAGCGTTGTTTTGGAGTTTTGGAGGCTAGATTCCCCATTTTGAAGCATATGCCTCCTTTCGCTCTCAAGAAACAAGCACACATTGTTCTTGCATGTTGTGTTATACATAACTTTATTAGGATCCACTCTGGTGACGACACTCTATTTGAAGGTGCTCAAAATTATTGCACAGGGGAGAATGCCAATGGAGTGCAAGGAGGACAAGAACGAGGAGCATATAATCATAGTTCAACCCAAACTCGAGCGATGGATGCACGACGAGATGGAATAGCAAACAAGTTGTGGGATGACTTTCAAGCTGGACTTATTTGAATTTTTATGTTGTACTAGTACTTAATTAATATAAGATGTTGTACTTGTATTGTGTTTATTTGTAGTTTAAAAACTATTTAATTCGAATTAAAAATTATAATCATGGCTAGGGTTGTATGATAATCAAGAATTAGAAAATAGAATGAAGCAACTAAACAGGTTTTCTTTTTAGAACTCAGTTTCAGAACTCACCAAAATTCTCAGCTAAACAAGGTTTTTTCAGGTTTTGTTTTCCAGGAAATGGTCAGCTTCGTTTTCATTTTAATTTTGTTTTCTGTTGAGGCAGCTAACAGAAATGGAATGGCAAGTAAACAGGCCATTAGGATCATGAGTTAAACTTGACAAAATATTTATTTTCCTTGATCGATGCTTCATCCCTACCCTGTGCTTCTAGGAGTCTCCGGCCATTTGTTTGAGTCGAGACAGAGGACGGAGTCGGCCAGATCCTACGTAAAAAGACAAATTTTATTGACCTCATAAGGATCGGATCAGCGCCAAAAGGCCCAAAACCATATCAGTCTAGCTAGTAGCTACAACAATATTGCCGGTGTCAAGTCAAGCGGCTATCTCAACATTAATATTGGGTCCGTCTTATACACTAAAATCTCTATAAATTTTTGTCCTAGTAATTAGCATATTCTTGTAAGCTCATTTGATCTAATCCATCAAGCCATCCAAAAAACTTTAAAAAACGTGTACTGATGTGACTACATCTCAGTTAACCTCAAATCAAACTACTAAGCACATAAATACTCTTTAACTCTAAACCTAAAGTTGTGTTTCACATCGCAACAAGCAACAACTCTTTGAAGCGCCATAATAATGCAGAAAAAATATGCATTTTTTCCCTCCAAAAACTCGAATAGATCTTTCCTTCCATAGCGAATAGACAGATCAACATTAAATCGCACAGTAAACTCGTACATTCTTTCCACTAGTCCTCGCCACATCACTAGCTTCCTTCAACATATGCTCCCAAGTACGAGGCCATGACTGAATTATAGTTTCCAAAGATTGTAGAAAAGAAACGCTAGCATACTCATGGCTGTTAATGATCCGAGCTGAGCCGGACTTTGTCATAGTTCGAACTCGGCTCGTTAATATATTTCCGAGCTCGACTCGAGTTTTTCATGAGTTTTAATATGCAAAGCTCGAGCTCGGCTCGCCAAATAAGGTTAACGAGCTCAAAATTGAGTTCAACTCATAAAATGTTCATGATAGCTCAAGATTGAGCTATAACTGAACACAAAATTACATTCAAACATATAGCAAAGTCTAGCAAAATAAAACACAATATTTATCGCCAATTTCAATACATAAAGTCCACGAATTCCAATCCTTTCTGGTTCCAAATCTTTAAATGAGCTTGTTTCCGAGCTGAACATGGTATGACTTGAGTTCGATCGGTTCGTTTAGTTAATGAGCTTGTTCGCAAGCCAGCTCGATTAACACGAATCGAGTGTTGAACGAATTTATTTCTGAATAAGACACCGAGTCATTCATCATTAACAATCCTACATTCCTACTCACATGCGGCTTATGAACTCCAGTTATTGCTAAGACCTTTCTCTATCAAATACTTTAGCATAGGGTTGCCTTCACAAGTTACAACACCCTCATTATTCACATCTGGTATAAGTCAATAATTTATCTATCTCAATTTGGATCAATGTAAAAAAATGTGTAAACTTAATAAACTAGTAAGAAAACATTTTTTTTTTAAATCAACCTACATAAACAGATGTATTTTCGAAGATTCTTATGCCCTCCTCCAAGGATGCGGTTGAAAATTAGAAGGCATAGACTGATCCATGTTTTTTCATCGCCGGATGTCGAAAACTCTGAAGTTGGGCTCTTGTTTGGATGTTTTGAGAGCTATTGAAAGTTTTTGGCCCAACGAGGTAAGGTTTCGAGACGAGTTTATGGGTCCCATTTGCTTGTTTATGTCGATCTTCCATCTAGGGGGCTAGCTTCAACAATCCAACGTTTTGAGCTAGTGGGTTGCTGGTGGTGGTCCGACTTCCTGAAGATTTCCAGCAGCGGGGCGACAGAGCATAGAAGGTACAAAAGGCTAGGATTTGAGGGGTTGTTTGGGCTCAGTTTGTTTTTAGGGTAAATACAATTTAATATCTAAACCTTTTATTTTAAATAATATAATAACAAATTTTTTTCGAAAACAATATAATATCCAAATCGTCAACTTTTTGTCTATTTGACCTTTAGTTGACACTTCAAAAAAGTTCGAAGTATGACACTTCATCGATATCTTCTCTGAAAAACCACCAACATATCGTAGTTCCAGACCCGAGAAGTCTCTGACTCGACCATGATGGTATAGAATATCTAAATATTCAGTCATCAGCAATGCCAAAACAAGAAAACAAAGTTGTATTGTGACAATTTCCCCTAAACAAAGCTTTTTTGAAGTGTCAACTAACGGTCAAACGAACGGAAAGTTGACGATTTGAATATTAGATTGTTTTCTAAAAGGTTTGGCTATTATATTGTTTAAAATGAAAGGTTTGGATATTAAATTGTATTTATCCTTGTTTTTATTAGCTATGTTCTTTTATTTAAGACACTTGCTTGCTTGGGCTCAGTGGGCCTGTCTTTCCTAGATGATTGTATTTTTTCATTCCATTGGGCTAACCCCGACTCTGTAAAAAAAAAATCTCTAGAATGATATCACTGATGGTCGTGTTAGAATGATATCATTGGGCTAATTGTAATGATAATGACTACACAGTTATCAAGATTAACACATGTATCAAGATTAATGAAATGATAGAGTTAGCAAAATCAAAACATCCTCATGTGTATGTCGCAGTTTATTTGTGTTTAAAGTGTCCCGTATAAAAATTAAAACCACATTTGAAATTACATCATTTATTCCCATCCAAAAAACATACCAAACGGAACTTACATGTATCATGACTCTTTCTCCTTATTTCTAGCTGTCATGCATAAATTTCTTCCCCATTCACATTAAAAAAACAAAACTACAGAAATAAAAATGAAAAAAAAGAGAAGGAAAACCCAATCCAATTTTCTACGCAATATCATCACTTCCTCTCGTTCTTGGAGTAGAATCGGAGCACCACATACAAGAAGAGCCGGTAAAGCACTCCCCAAGCCAGCAAGATGGCAACATCATACCACAAATTATCCATTGTAATATCCATGGACGACAACACATCTTCTCCAATCAACGGGCAAAGCCCCTCCGCCTTCCCTCCAGCGATCAACCCAGCATGTAGATCACTGAATTTGGGCTCCCCCAACGGCCCAGGCGACAGGTCGCTAGACGTCCCGTTGTAGCACCTCTCCCCTCTGAACTCGTTCGTCAGCATCGCCTCAAACGGGTACTTGATCGCCGAGATGTAGTGAAGCCAGCGCCACCAGATCGGGATCTTGGTCCGCTTGAGGAAGAACCCACAGGTGAGGAAGAAGAGCGCGGTGGTGGCTATGACGACGGCGTATCCGGTGATGTAGCTGGGGACCAGGGCGCTGACGAGCATGACGTAGGCGTTGGTGGTGATGAGCGACGCGAAGAGGATCACCCAGAACTTGAACAGGCTGCTCTTGAGGTGGAGGCAGAACTTGGTGATGGCCGCGAAGCTGAACCCTTGAACGGCGAAGAAAGGGAGGTAGACGATCAGCGTGGAGACGACGTAGGAGGAGGCGCGGTAGGAGTTGTGCGATGTCTCCCGGATGAAGATGAATCGCTCCTGGATGAAGGTCGGGACGGCGTCGTTCGACGAGAAGAAGACGAGGCAGACGGCGAAGATGTAGAAATTCAGGAGGTGGTTCACGGCCTTGAAAGAGGTGTCCCCTAGATTCTTGAACAGAGAGGAGAGGATCAGGGCCATGACCACGAGGACGATCTCTCTTGAGAGGAAAAGCTCTGGCGTCCGGACTACATTCAACATCGTCCTCCAGCATAGCACGCCCACTTCGCGAACCCACGGGTTGGCGAATTTGGTCCTGTGGTCGGGCTGGTCTAGCACTTGTTCTTCCTCGTAGTCGTCGTCATCATCATCTTCTTCGAAAGTAGTTTCATATCGATACGGAGAAGGGGAAGGGGATGGGGATGTGTGGATGGGGAGGGTGAGAGGAATTGGGGTTTTAGGGATTCGCTGTGGAGTTGAGAATCTGCTTATGGCGGCGTTGGAGATAGGGGTTTTGCCAGGGGTTCTAGCGGGAGTCCATGAAGGTGGTCGGCGTGGTGTGCCGGTGAAGCCTTGGTACAACCAAACAGAGAAATCCTTGTAAAAATGTGAAGCTAGGCGAGGATTATGATGGTATCCACTTGGTGTATGGTGGTGGTGCATTGGCGTGTGGACAGTTGCTTTACTGCGTTCCAGTGAATTGTCAAAGTCGTCGTCTTCATCGTCGTCGTCGTCCGGGTAGTCAAATTGGCTGGATGGGTCTGCTCTGGGAGTTGCTGAGGTAGAGAAAGCTTGGCTTTGGAGTGGAATGGAAACCCTAAGGCCTGAATCGGCTCTCTTGTTTGGAGTTTTAGGGGTTTTGATGGGTTTAGGGATCGGTGTCATGGCCACTTGATCAGGTTTGATCCCATCTCTCTGGTACAATACAAGAGGGTCTAATCCTAAGGTTGATTCATCGTATTCTTTGATCACGTCTAGCAGATACTCGACACTGTTTTCGCTATCAGGAACCGGCCGACTGAACCCAGACAAGTAAGCCGGAATAGCGCCTGGGCTACCCATGTAAATCAGCCTTCCCCTGTATGATGAGACACAACATGATTCAATTAGAATCAAGGTTAATAGAACACCCTTGTGTAAGTTTTGGTTAAATTTGGTTTTACCTGGCCAAAACGGTGATGCGATCCAAGAGCAGTTGGATCCTGTAAGAAGGCTGATGAATGGTCATCAATACGATGCTCCCTTCTCGTGCAATGTCCTTGACCTTCTCCACCACGCTGTAAGCGCTGGTGGAATCCAGGCCGGAGGTGGGTTCATCCAGGAACAACAGCGGTGGCTTGTGAATGATGTCGATTCCGATAGACACTCTCCGGCGTTCTCCACCGGAAACCCCTCTCCTTCCTTCGTCGCCTATGTAAGTATGAGTCGCACTCTGTAACCATAGAGGGTAATGCCTTTTTTTGTTTAGGTAGTTGCAGAAGAAACAAGGCAGAATCAAAATGCTTGAATTGAAGAGTACAAAAATCAAGTGATCAGGAGGATCAGTACCGTGAGGCCGAGTTGGGCGATGAGTTCATGGACTCTCTTCTTCTTCTCCGCCCTGGAAATGGTGGGTGGAAGCCTTACTTCAGCAGCAAACATGAAGGTCTCGAAGACGGTCAACATGGGGAAGAGCTGGTCCTCTTGCATCACGTAAGATGATATCATCTTCATATAGCTTGTGGTCACCTACAAGTTGTAGTTAACAAACAAAGAAAATGGTGAATTTGGCAAGCCAAGAATGAAAGGACTCAGCAATTAGCTTAGCTTAGTTACCGGCTTGCCGTCGATTCGAACAGAGCCTTCAAGGCTGCCCTGAGCAATCCGGCCAGCGAGGGCGTCGAGGAATGTGGATTTGCCAGCACCACTAGGCCCCATGATGGCCATGATCTCGCCCTGGACAGCCTGGCCGGAGATGTCGTTGAGCAGATACGCCTCTTTGGTGATCCAAACCCCGTCCTTCTTCTGCTTCTTCATCACACTGTAGGACAGGTTCTTGAACACCAGCCCGTTCCCCTGCACCATCTTCTGCGGCAGGGTACCACTCCCACCTCCCACGCCGCCGTTTCTCCTTCGCCCCGCGGTCTCGTCCATGTCCAGCAGGCTCTCCAGGCTGCCATTCTTTCCTCTCTCGTTAGCCTTCGGCACTACCATGGTTGGCTGCAGTTGGTTTTGCCTTAGAAACTGCAGAGGACAAAAAGGAATGTTTGCCCTTTTTGGGTGGGGAATGGGTAGGAGAGTGTTGGGTCTGTGTGGGGTATAAATGGCCTTGTGTGAAAGTCGTTGTCCGGACGTTGGTGTTGACGGTTGCTGGATTCGTTGTAGGTATCGCCATTTTTCTGGCATTTGGGTGTGCATTGGAATCATCTGAATATGCGGTTTGGTTGTCTCTCTGCATTGTCGCCCTTTCTATGTATTGGTTCGGCTTTTCTTTGTTGCCTATCAGACTAACTTTGTCATCTACAAAGGGAGTGGGGAGAATCGAGATTCAAAGTCATGGAAAGAGGGCCTATGGTAATTGTATATATCTACATCGGCACTATGCTGGATAGGAGCAAAATGACATCCCAATAGCGTATTGTCTACATCGGCCCTATGCTGATGGGAGCCATATGAAATCCCAATAGGGTATTATTGAATTGTTTAGTGAAAACTCAGATTAATATTTCGATTACAAACAATCTCTACGTGTGATATCAGCCACCTTGTAATCTATTTAAGTGATAACAAATGCTATCATTGAACTACCGATAATGTACCATTGTGATACGATCAAATTGTAACATACATTGTGATACAATCAAATTGTAACATAAACTATTCAGCATGTACTAAGGTATTTGAAACATAACTTTTCTATAATTAAGTTCATCCGTACAACATATTTTTATTGACGTCGTAGTGTATATCTTTTATGTTAGTAATTCAAACTTATGTTCATTCTTACAAACCAAGGACGGTTGATGATCATAGGTCAAACTATTTTAGGAAATGACCAAAACTTATGTTCACATCGGCCCAACCCATCAATTAGAAAAGCACACAAAACTCGTCCTCGACCCAAAAATTTGCCAACACCAGATCAAATTAGATAAAATATCCATTGATTCGAGTTCAAATTGGGCAATTGGCGCAAAAAGAATTAGTTAAAACAGTTGACCAAAAGACTTAGATTAATCAATAACAAACTTAAATACTTTTAAAATCATAGTTGACGTGACACAAAAAAATAGTGCCTCATCTTATCAGGTCGACATTAGGTCAAATACACAATGATTTAAGTGCAAAACTCGTTATTGAGTCAAAATTCGCAAACAACGGGTTCAACTCGCTTAAACCGGATTAGAATCTATATGACACAAAACTCTTCCAACCTTCAATAATTTAAGCATGCAAAACTCGTTGTTGAGGCAAAATTTGACAGCACCGGGTTCAACCTTCTTAACTCGGGTCGAAGTAGGTCGAACTCTCATTAATTTGGGTTCAATTTGGAATTAATTATCATAAATAAATTAATTAAAATTATAAAGACAGAAAAACTCCTCCAAGCTTCAATGATTCAACTACAAAACTCGTTGAGGCAAAATTCGTCAACAACGAGCTCAACTCGATTTAACCGGGTCGAAGTAGGTTGAATACCCATTGACTTGGGTTCAATTGTCAAAAGTTAATTAATTAGAACCTTGGCACAAAAACTCCTACAAGTTTCAATGATTTAAGCGCACAAAACTCGTTGTTGAGCCAAAATTCGGCAACAACTGGTTCTACTTGCTTTAACCGGATAGAAGTAGGTCTAATACCCATTGATTCAATTGTCATAAGTTAACTAATTAGAACCTACTTCAAGCTTCAATGAAGTAACCATGCAAATCTCGTTGTTGAGCCAAAATTCGTCAACACCGGGTTTAACTTGCCTTAAACCGAGTCGAAGTAGGTCAAACACAATTTGATTTGGGTTCAAATTTGTAAATACTGGGTTCAACTCGCTTATAATGGATCGAAGTAGGTCGAACAACCATTGATTTGGGTTCAATTGTAGTAAATTAATTAATTAGTACCTTAATGGCATAAAACCTCTCCAAACTTTGGTCAATTACAAATGACCACCCCTTGTGATGCGACACTATGCAATAGTAACTTGATTACTTGTTCTTTTATAGAGATAATAATAATAATAATAATAATAATTATTATTATTGTAGTATATTTTTGTGGCTTGATACATCAATGAGCCAAATATGACCCGAGCTATAGTGGCAGAGATAGTAAATTGATCAAGCTAATCTTTCTTCGTACCATAAAAAGCAACTACATAATAGAAATGGCAATTTTAGGCGAAATAAAAAGTCAAAGGCACAATACTCAAAATTCGTACAACTATAAAATAAGAGTTCGACCCAAACTGCTTACAATGAACCACGAAGAAATTTCATGTTCTGAAAGTATCAAAGAATGAATACATTCATTGTCCAAACTAGCACACAAATCGTGTTCAATTTATGTCACCAATGCATCGTTCAATCACTAACCATTTATCTGGTTTCGAAGATCATTCTTGCTATATTTCATGGATGAAAATGATTTCTCAACACTTGTTGTTGCCGCAGGCATATTAAGTATCAACTTGAGAAGCAAATAAACAAATGAATACAATCTCTGCTTTTTTGTTTCAACCACTTTTTTGTTAATTCATCTACCAGTTTGTAAGTTTTTGAACATGTTATCTAATGGTAGATTATAGATATATGAACAAAACTAATGACCAAGAAATTTAAAAAGATTTATTGTAACACCCTGAGTTCGAGTTTGGGTGCGATTAAGGTTCGACCGAAAGAGAGATGGAGACAGTTGAGTTTAAGCACACATTGAAAATGAAGGAACAAGCTAGAACACGGCCCGAAACACGACCGTTTTGCTAGGCCGTGTTCGGTTAGGTGTGCCGTTTTGACGAAGCCGTAAACGAGACAGTGGAGGCTAGAACACGGTCAATGAACACGCCCGTGTCATTAGATCGTGTTCGATTAAATACTCGTTTTAAAGATCGGGGGTTGGTGGACAAGTCATTTGCCTAAGAGCGTCTGTGTTGGTTGGCCGTGTCAATTGAGGTATCGAGAAACGACGACGGACTGGCGGAACGAGGCACGACGTTTGAGGTGAACACGGGTAAGAACACGACCGTGTCCCGTGCCCGTGCACGTTTTTCCATCTCCCAAATCTCCCCAGTTCTTTGAACGAGCAGAACATGAAAAGAAGATAGGAGAGGAGCAAGGATGAAGGAGGAGGAAGAAACCGCCGGATTATTCCCCGTTCGCCGGCAAACTGAAATATCGACAAAAATCTCCCCAACTCACCGTTCCTCCCGACTTCTAATCTTTCATACTTCTTAGGAAGGTAAGGATACTCGTCCCTAGTAGTTCCTACGTCCGTTTAATCTCTAGTGGTAACGTGAGATCGTTAAATCTTGAAGCTTGAGGCGGGTAGGGATCTTTTGGAGGATTTGGACGAGTTGATTCAAGGAGCTTTCGTTCTAATCGATTCCTTGGGATCTAGGCACTCTCTGGAGGTAAGGAACTACGGTCCACTTCGATTTAGATTGGGTTTTCCTTGTGGATCGAGTCGAGCGCGAGACTTGATACTGCTTTTCCTTCGAGAAATCGTCAAACCCTAATCTCAGCACAAACGAAAATGCAGAGTGATTGTAATCAATTGATTGAGAATTGTCAAAAATAAAAGCTTATTGCTTTCTGTAATAGAAATGGACTTTAAACGAAATAAACTTGAGATGGGCTTTAAGCCCTATGTTAGTGTTGTGTTGTCTGTTGGGCTCAAACGTTATAATCCCAACCCGAAGCCTGCAACCCTGTTCTTCTCCACTTGTAGGTCAATGTTCTTGTTCACATGCAAAACAGAGGCTAGAACACAAACAGAGAGTGAAAGTATTCTTAACCAACACAAAGAAGCAATGCAAGGACACAGTCAATTTTTTACGTGTTTTCCGATACTGATAAATCAGTATCAACTAGTTCACGGTCGAAGGATCTCTGATTTGAGTCCTTCGACGTTCTACTATGATGATTGTTGATTGATTTACAAGGTACAACTGATTGATCTCAGTGTGACTCCCCGTCACTTGATCAGAATCTCACTGTAGAGTTTGCTGCCTGCAACTTCTCAACCCTGATACCCCAATCCTGTAACCTGAGTTCTCTCCCTGACAACTCTGTTCTTTTTCTTTCTAAAAAACACTACAAAAACACTTTGTTTTTCTTCTTGATAATTTGCCCGAAAAAGATGATCTCTATCTACCCAGAATCCCAACATTATATCATTTGCTTCAGTCGACTGTTGCTTGCAAATCTGTTAATCAATTGATATTCCTTGATTGCCTTGATTGATCACATCATCAGAACCTTCCCTTTTTTATAATCCAGAATATCCATGATAGCTTGCCCTTCTTGCTTTGCTTGAAATCTCGATGCTATTGACCAAGCTTCCTTCAACATTCATATGATTTTTCTTGTAGTTTCAAATATGGATATTTAGTGACGGATTTTCTGGGCTTTCGTGACGAATAGTAGTGGTTGCTAATGTTGGAAATGAATAGTTTTGAAATCTATAGAGTCCGAAGAAGGAAAAACTACCACATTGGTAGTTTTACTTTGGTAAAATGTGTATAAAGATAGGAGCCTCTCTCATTTGGGATAAACCACCACACACACGCGCGCACGCCCTCGTCCGACCGATCGGTCGGGTGGATGGTTCAGCTTGAGACTATATTTTTGAAAAAATTCCGAACGAAATTAATTAATTATTAATCGGTTATTCTTTATCCGAGATAAATACGAGTTGGAAGAGGATAATCGATTAAAAAGAATATTCGGAGGATAATCCAGCAGGATCTATCTTAACCGACTCGGTTTTAATTAAGGAGTGATATCTCCTTAATTACCGTGACTTATTCCCCACGAAAGAGGAATATTCTGGAGGGACTCGACTCCTATAAATAGCCGACCCCTCAGGCCCTCTAAACACACCACACCGAGCTGAAACACAATAGAGAGAGTGTTCATAGAGGTTTTCGCACCAAACCGCCGAGCATACGAGATGAGCTGTTTTATCCTGGAGACGACCGGTTGATATTTTGCCGTGCGCATCGAGGGCAGTGCCGCGAACGTTTTAAAGAAAGCGACCTAGTCCGCGACTTAGCTCCAGATTCGGTAACTCCGATCCTTGTTGTTGTTCCATTCCTAACCGCTAAAACATCAGATATTTCCAAAATAGTGTTTTTAGCAATTTATATTTATTTGACACCTTTTTAGGCTTGAAAAAATTGGTTTATTAATTTTAGAAATTGAAAGAAGGTCAGTGAAGGCCCCTGAATTAGTTTAGGAGTTTTTAGAGACTAATATTATTTTTAATAATTAATTAGTAGTGTATTTTAATTAAATAAAATTATATAAGGCAATTTCAGAAAATTGGATAATTTTCTTAGGGATTGTGCTTCTGGGAAACTATGAGATTTAACTTATTCTAAAAGTTATCGGTAGGCGAAGCTGTATTAGAAAAAGGTGGTGTGGTTTATAGGGTATCGAGGTAGGACGTTGTGGAAAGAATTCTTCGGGCTAACGTTCGAAGAATCGTCTTTTTGAGGTGAGTGTAAAGGGGGTAAAATCTCCGTTGATGTCTTTTAGTTTGTTCATCAATTTTCAAGTAATTGGTCTTTTAATTCAATTATGTTCATCAATTTTCAAGTAAGCGCGATTATGCGTGTGAGGCATCCCACCGCCTACTTAAGGTGGAGACACACGTTGTGCTATGTATATGAATGAATGTTTGTAATAAGTTGAACCCCCGGGCGGTTGGGCCACCTGGTCGGGTCACTACCGGACGACGATACGTAACGTAGTAGTAGACCGGGCATGGACTGGACGACGATACGTAACAAGCAAATAATAACAATCAATATACAAATAATAATAATCAATACAAAAAATTGATATTCCAATCTAGAGGCGCAGAACGATGAACAAATTACTTAAAACAGGACAATCAGCACAATAAATTAAGATTGCAATCTACAGTGTAGAGCCAACTTACAAGTAATAGCAAGAACACAACTTGACCTCGGCAGCTCCTGCTTGGCAATGAAGGAGATGAAGATGATATACTATTATGAGTTCTGATGGTGTAGTCTTCTACGAGCCCTTCATCTTCTATTTAAACTGGTTTTGTGCAGGAGTGTCATTTGTTTTTATTTTTGTTTTCTATTATTTGTCATTTTTTCAATGGCATCGAATTTCTACTTTTCATATTTATTTATTATTGTTATCTATTATCTGTGTTTCATCCAATGGCATCATGATCAACAATAATGTCAAAATACGCTGTAACTTCATCACCGCTTGGGAAAATAGTATTCATGACCATCTGATCTTTGATTGACCAATAATTTTTTACTTCATAAGTTGTACATGGTTTAAGCTAGCGTATGTCACCTTATCGTACCTGATCGAGTTTTGCTATTTAGACCATAAATTAACCAAGTTTGGGACATGATACTACACCATAGCCTCTGATGGGTGAAGCCCAGTCTCTAATTCTCTAATCCAAATCATACGATTTATTTAATACAAACATAATAACCTTTGATTCTTATTTGTCAAAATATATCAAAGTACAACTCATAGGTGTCAAAGAAGGTGTATATTACACCTCGAGTGTACGCTAGTGTTTGCCACCATTATATTAAAGTACAACCAATCTATTCTGCTACGCTTCTATGTTACCATCAACATTTTATAAATGATATCGAAACAAAATGTTAGTTATAGAGACACTTTGTCTTCTCTTCACATTATCATCCAAAATTAAATGTGTGACTGAGTATAACTAGAATTGGGTGATAACTTATTACAAACGTAAAGGCGCCCAGTTGTGCAATCAATATAGTAGATGAATTTATAAGACATAGGTCAATGTATGATCCTTTGTTGGTTTTACAGGACACATGTCCGGGTACGTCCCGCTGGTATACTGGACATCGGTCAGGGTATGATCATGCAGTGGATTTAAGGACACCAGTCTAGGTACGATCCGTGGTGGTATACATGACATCTACTATACTATCCGGGGAGTGTATGACTTGGAAAATTAAGGGGTCGTTTGGAAGTTGGGATTGTTTTGGTGAGATTGTTATTATACATGTATTGTTTAGAATGCATCATTTTTTGATTTTTTAAGAGAACTAGCACATGGATTGTTTCTGTAATGTGACAGAAACTATCACTCAAAATGAGTGATTGTTATATGTCAGTTGTTAGCTATGATCATTGAGTTGAGATTGTTTTGTCTCAGCTTTTAACTGATGTAACATACACAATCACACATATCAAATGTTGTATTTCACAATGCATCAAATTCGACAATACATGTATAATATTATACATGCATTCACAACAATACATCTATTTAACTATCACAACTTCCAAGTGACCCCTAAGAAGTAAAAAGCACTGAATCAACATAATGATGCATGTGATTGAATCCTTGGATAAAGATAACTTATGATATGGTTAAGTGATGACTTCCTATGACGTGATATACGAAATGTGCATGTCGATGATGATGGTTATGTCATATGTGATGGTTTTCTATGGTGTTTTATATAATGATTTACCATGAGATGGTGCGATGTTTCCCTATGTTAGTGAATATGATCTTCAAAACTAAAGTACACCTTAATTAACGACTAAAACATTTATGATTAAAAAAATAAATCGGTAGCCAGAACAAACCCTCTGACCTCATCACAGATGATGTATAACTTCCCTCATCTTGAACACCTTCCCCTTAGGGGTGGCTATTTGGTCCGGGCTTTTTAGTTTTATCGGAAACCAGACCGTATAATCCGGACCGAGACCGAACTGAGACGGGATAGAAAACAATACAATCCCATCTTCGGGCTTAGATTTGAGGTAAAATACCGTTCGGGACTGGACCGAAAACCGGATAAAGACAGGATAATAAAGCCCAACACCCAAAACTTAACCAACTCCTCACCCTTTGAGGACTCAGGCCACTCAAATTCCCACAAGTTCAATCTAAAATCAAGATCGAATTGTATCCAATCCAATTTTTGGTCCTTATATTCCCCAAAAGACCGGACCGATACCAGATCAATTTAGACCAATTTAACCGGACCGTATAGCCACCCCTACTTCCCGTAGTTGGTTATGAACCAATCCAATTTTGTTATTCAATCGACCAAGAAAGCTAATATCGTCTATGAATTCATGCCATGTGCTCAAGAATTCGAGCAAACCTGCCTTAAGTGACATATTTGCAAAAGCGGATACCTGCGTTGTTGCGACGAAACCCTAGGTCGATTAGTTTTTGGTTCTCCAGATGTTTTTGAGTAAATCACAATATAAGTGTTAGTCCCCATAATTATAATAGTAAAATCAAAACTTTGTATCATTGGTGTTTCGGTATAAAAAGGGGGTTTTTATTTATTTTCATTTTTCAACTTGAAAAGAATTTGAGTTGAAAATTATAATAAAAGTTTGAATTTTGGTAATAACTACATACCATCGTTCACTTTATTTTATTTATTTATGATTTAAAAAAAATGTTTTTAGATCATTATTAAACATCTTATTAAGTGAAATCACACAAAATTTATTTTTAGCGGCTAATGCTTTTATGTTATGAACAAAAGATAGCATACACAATTTATTCATAACTTTTTTTATAATTTATATTGAAATTAGAATCACCATCTCAAAATTGAGTTGAATTTTAACCAATAATGTGAAAATCACATTCAAAAGTTAGGTACTAAACTCATTCGAAATAATAATTATGACATGAAAAATGGAGAGCTTCATAATCTTACATGGCAATACATGTTTATATAGTGAGTTATCAAGAGACTGTCTGATGGTCCTATGTTGTGAATGTATGAATTCTTTGAGTTTGAGATGATAAATGTGATATGGCATGTGGTGATGAGTGTATATTTATTTGAATGAATGAGATGTACAATATGGGGTGTATCTTGACAGTTAAGTTAAGCCAGTAAGGGTTGAGAGGTGGGTGAGGGAAAACTGAATACTCCACGTTCTGCCATGGTCACTAGGAGGGACAATAAGTCCTTTCGAGCTGTACTCTTAAAGGTAACGGATTTAACGAAGAATTAGATCATTATCTTATGAGTCGGGTTATTCGACGAGTATAAGTGGTTACTAAAAGTTGTAATAGTAATATATGTATTAGGGTGTCACAATTGATATAAGTAAGGATTAAAATAGATATTTACATCTCAACCATTATATATATCCAATAGCTTAAGATTCGTTTAGAAATCTTGATTAATTTAGGTGCTATGGATCTCAACATGACTCACATCTACACTCATGTAGGAAAAGAAAGGGAATTATGTCAAACAGTATATGAGAAAAGAAAGGAATTATAATTACATTAGGAAAAAAGTAAAGACAATGTGTTTTATATATGTGTATGGAAGAAACTTTAATTATGTACGAAAATTTTATTCGTGTTAGTTTTTGTTGTGTAATGTAGAGTAGTCCATCATTAAATAAAAATAGAATTTTATTTGTTGTACATATTTAAATCTTAGTTATTTGTAGTTTTTTTTGTATGATTAAATCTAAGTTATGGTGATTGATATTGTTTATGCCCAGTACCCCCCTTCACACGCACCACGCTCCGAGCCCCCTTGTCCACTTGCTCAGCCGCCTCCCTGCACCCACACAAGCGCCTAGCGGACCGAATTGGCCCGTTATCACTCCGACGCTCAAGTAAGAACCTACTTTTTAGAGAGAGAAGTGAAGGAACAGTTCTAGTAAGAGAAGCAAAATTGAGTAAATGAGGTTTACCTACTCGACTATTTATACCCGGGGCGAGATCGACCGGTACACGTCGTTCTCGCCCTGTGTCAGACCCGCCATAAATGCGCCGTACACCCCTAGATCATGCGCCTCGACCATCTGACGCTTCGGTCAGAGGTTGAAGGCGCATGACATCACCTGATCAGCTTTTCGTACACTTCCGACCGTTGGCTGCCTTTGTCTCATATGTCCCTCGCCAGGTGCCCGGTCCCACCTGTCTCACACACCTACTCAGCCACCCAGGCCCAGGTCCGGGCGCCCTTCAGCCCAATGTTCCTGCTCCCATGGGCTTTCTAAGTCTTCTTGGTTGGGCCCGCGCCTCCGGTCCATAACAACTTATCTTGGGCTTCTCCCTTCTGGGCCGGCCCATGTTCACTCCCCCAACAGATATACATGTTTTGTTGTAATTAATAGCATCAAATATGTTTTATCATATTGGTTGAACACTTAAAATGATGATAGTTTCAGTTCATAGGTTCAAATCTTGATCATGATAGTTCATTTACATGTTTATTTAGTTTTATTTTGATGTAATTAATAACTTAAAATGTTAAATGATAAAAAATGATATGAAAAATTGTAGAGCTTTCTTTATCCTACGTGGCAAAAACATTCTCCACAATGGCCATAATATCTACACATAATATAATACACCGAAGGGAAAAACGGGAGCCCCATTTCAAATTTCCTACAATGAGAGTGAAAGTAGAAAGGACATTTTGGTCTTCACAATTACTTTTTTTTATTCATTAAAAAGATACATACTGGGATTCGAACCATAACCATTTTAAAGAAAGGCAAAGATCATAACCAATCACACTAAATACATTTGTTGTATCTTTTTAAATTAAAAACATATAATAGCAGGGTGGGAAAAACTCTTCCCCTATTTCAAATTTCCTATTCCAGGAGCGTTTGTAGGAATGGTGGAATAGAGAATGTCAATTTTTTTCTCTTTCCTCTGTGGAACGGGTCAACTTACCGTACACATGCGGATTTAAACGGGTCCAGGAGTGTCAATTTTTTCCTTTATACTCTTTTATTTCTCCGTGGTGATAAAATATATATGAAAAGGCAAAAATAATACTCCTTTTTATTATTAAAAATAAAAAATTTAACAATAAACTAATGCATGGTATCTAATGGGCTAACCGCTAACCATAAAACAAAAGAGTTGAATGAGCCTGACCTACATGGGATTTGGTCATCAAGTAAAACAAATGAACATCATTGGTTTGCCATTCTAAAACAAGCTATTTTCTCTGACATAATATATATATGCTATTATTTTATATCTTAGTGGCTAAAATATAATATATTTTAAAGTTATTCAATGGTTCAACCTCGACCAACCCAATTAGTCCAATTTTTATCATTTCAAATATATATTTTATAATTATTTGACATCATAATGATCAAATTATAGTGTATTTTATAGGGAATCGTTTGGTATTTGTTAGTAAAAAACTAAACATAAAGATCTATTTGGTTATTTTAAACATTAAAACGATCCTAAACATTTTCAGTTCCTTTTGAATTTATATGGTTTTATTCCCAAATAAGTGATGTGCAAATGGCGAATTGTAGTCGTCTCTTTTCTTTCACTATTTTTTATTTTCAAATAGAAAGTTTAAAAGTAAAGAATAATTAGAATTTGGCATGGGTCGGTCAAACAGGTTGAATTTCAAGTTTTGGCCTGTTTGTTTTATGCATTGCAAATTTATTAGCATGTTGATGGAAATGGCTTGGAAAAAAGACATATAAGCTGTACCTTTGCAGAAATGTCCTCAATTGTTTGAATGCTTTGTGAATCAGGTTCTGTGACTTTTGTGATGGTGTATGTGCTTGACGATTGCTCGATGTTGTAACTACTTAATTTGAGAGTAAATCTTTTGATTTTCCCTATGAGTTGTGATACCAGTTCTGGTGGTTGCAGCATGTTGTCGTTGTTGGCCTGTAAAAGTTGTTCCGTCGTGATGCTAAATACCTTTCTTTCTTTTTTAACAAATTGTGTAGTAGTTCTATGAAACAGACCACCCATGAACGCTACGCTTATTATGGTCTGTTCTTACTTCCGGTGGTGAGAAATTGTGAATTGAGAATCATATTCGCCTACCGCACTGTGTCTGGTTGGTGGCTGCTTACTATGCTCTCTAGAGTTATGAAACAGACTACCCATGAACGTTACCCTTAAGAGTCCATAACTTTGCGAAAAACCAAATTTAGGCAATCAAAGGTGGTGGATGTTTGATGATTTTTTATGGCTTAATTGTTTGTGAATTGGATATCTGATCTTTGTATGATTAGAGGGGATGTTTGCTTAATAGAATAATCCATTTTAATTCATATTTATTTTTAACATGAACTTTAGTAACTCAAAACCTTCGAGACACATATCACCTACTGCATTGTATCATTTTGCCTGGGTGCTTGCTGTGTTGTCAAACTTCTTTGCTGCTGCTGCATTTACACTAACAGGGGAGTTAAGAACCCATGAATATTTCCGTTTGACACAAACAAGAGGACTTACTTCTAAATCGTGCACTAAAGATGATTGGAGGAAACATCTCTGTTGCAGTTGATACACTGGAGACCAGAACAAAAGCAACGTATAACATCAAAACCAACCATCTGAACTATTAGCATTGTTGCTTTACTCTTTTTTCGTGGTTGAGTATCCTTCAAAAAATTTAGTTTGATTTTAGAAAATTTTGCTTCTGCAGTCCTGTCTTGCCACCAACGCGTTCAATAGATGGAGATGGCAGAGGCGAAGGCTATTTTTGTGTTGTTGTTGCTGGTTTAGGGATCGGTTTGTGAGAAGAGGGAGAAGAGAGGGGGAAAGGGAAATGCATGAGAGGGGGATAACTCTTTCTTACATAACTGTGTCTATTCTGTTTGAATTGAGCTTGGGAGGTAGTGATAAGGACGAGCTGCAACCAATTCATAGTGATAAGAGTGCTATGAACTGTGATCATGTATTATTTCAAGTTAGAAGGTAGTTTCAGTATAAGGATTATTTAATTTGACAAGTTGTTTCGTCCATGATTTTTGGTAGTTTCAGTGCCATTCTAGCCATTGTTTAGTCTGTAATTTTTGAGAATTGATGTGCGAGTAATGACTTTCACTTAGCTTCAACTATTATGCGTGTATTTATTGGCATGTGATAGAATTCTCTTTTCCTTTTCTTTGATATCAGTTTCATACTCTAATTGTATCATTTGTACATAGACAAATCATGCTCGAGATGACAACTCGCCGATATGGCTGGTGCAAGGAATGAAGCCATCATTAAAATTCAGACCGACAACGGGGAGGGATGCCTAGGACTAATTCAACGATGATTGATGATGGTATGATAAAAACTGCAGTCTGCATCAGCACCAATTTCTAGGACTAAGTAAAGTTATTCAACCCAGAACTCTGCTTAGCGCTAAAAATTGCCCTCACCCAACATTGATCCTGTTTGACCCACTTCTGAAGAGTCAAGATATATTACTAATTCTATCTGTTCGTATTTTCTTATTGACTCTTTCTGACCCTTTAGGTTGGGGCGGGTCGGGAAGAATCAGATTAGTGGGTCGGTCCTAATCAAGTGGAATCACAATCCCTTCACTCTCACTTGCTTTCTCTCCCATTCCACAAGTGGGTAACATACAGTAATCCGGCCAACGGGCCGGGTAATAAGCTAGTAAGTTAAGAAGCCTCTAGTTTATGGGGAATCTAATGGATTTATTGATGACAGAGGGAGAAGTTGGAAGATGATTGGGAATTTGGGAAGTCGGAAGATGATAGGGAATTTTGGGAAGTTGGAAGGTGATGGAGAATTTCAATTTTGGGAACTCGAAATTGCTAGCGTAGATGAAGCTGATTTTCATCGGAGGCAGAGGCAGCCCTTGCACGCACGCCACAATGGATATTAAGCGGGGAGGAGCATCACCAGTACCCATGCCCGCTCTGTTCAAGCTGCGGGGTGGGGCAAGATCTGCTCTGTCCTGTCACGGATCGAGTTTTATCTGCCCATCACAGGCCAGGTCGGGGAAAATCCGTCGGGTCGGGCCTAAACTGCCATCCCTAATACTATTGCAGACCATTTAATGGAACAATACAGGTTTATGGATAAAAAAAAATATTCCGAGACTTTCTAACTCAAAAATCTTATTGCGGATCGCAGTATGTGGTGCCCATATTTCTTATACAAGGTTGGTGTCACTGTCAATTCGACCAGCTTATTGACAACCGTGGTTGAATATAAGGATGTACATGGGTCGGGTGGTCTGGGTTTAGCCATTTTAATCACCCGACCCATGCACTACGGTTTGGAAAATATTAAACCCAAACCCACCCAAAAAATTTAAAACCATACGGTTTGTTTCTAATTGGGTTGGGTCGGGTTGACGATATTTTTAAGTAAAAACCCAACCCAACACAAAATATTTAATTATTCTACACCATAAAAATATTTTATAACTAATTAAAATTTCAAACGAATAAACCGAGGTGAAAGGTATAAAAGTTCACAAATGTTGTTTAAATTTTATTAAAATGTGATTTACATCAACATATATCTAGTTTTTTTTCATGACATTTGTTGAAATAGGATAAAAATGTTATTAACGAACGCATCCATAATATATAATTCTATTAAAATCGTACACAAGAAAAATGATTACGTGAATCATAGCTATATTAAATCTATGTCTAAACTTTAACCCGAAAAATGCATTAGATTAGTGAGACCATGAGAGAAAAATATGACGAAATATCTTAATTTTCTAATAAGTATGGTTATATACGACATAAATATTTTTTGGATACGAACTCATATCAATAGTTGGAACACGGGTTGGGTTGGGTTCTACGGGTTGTGTAATCCAAAACCCAAACCCAACCCAAAAGAGACGGGTTGTAGAAAAGAAAACCCTCACCCAACCAAAAACCTTAGTTTTAGCGATAAATACGAGTGGGTTGAGTCGGGTTGGACGGGTGGGTCGGTTTGCGGGTGTGTAAACCCTAGTTGAAAACGTATGATACGTTAGTGCTATTGATAATTCAGTCTGCTTTTGACCCAAATAAAATCCCAAGTCCCCCACCATAGTATTTGTAATGAATCACTTGCGCACTTCCCTTGGCCCTTGCAGACAAATTTGCTTACATATTCAAATCTCTCTTGTCGTGTCTTTCGTCTCTTTCAACCCAATGCGCTCAGTCGATTGCAAACCACCCGATAATTCCAACCTAACTTATAATCGAAAAGGCAGGGTGATCTCTATGTAAAACCTACACCACTGCTCTGTTATCTCCGCCAACCCAATTCTCATCACTCAGCGCCGATGGGGACGGAGGGTTATGCGACGGAGAACAATGAGCTCGATAAATGGGGTTTCAAGCCTAACAGAGATCTCACCGCTGCTTCTGAAATCACAGTACGTGGTGTTCTCACCACTCTATTGGGGAAGGTCGATAAGGATGACAAAAGATCTATAGTACCCCTCGGCCATGGCGACCCTTCTGCTTTCCCCTGCTTCAGAACCACCTTAGCTGCCGAAGATGCGGTGGTTGATTCCTTTAGATCGGCCAAGTTCAATTGCTATGCCCCTACTGTTGGTATTGTTCCAGCGAGGAGGTAACTCACTCAGAAAACCCACTTTCAGAACTTGTGTTATCCTTGCTTACTTTAGTGCTGGGATAAAAGGATGATCACTGTGTGTGTTGTCTTATTCTGATAGTTCCAGATGGGAAATAATCTTAGAATCGTATTGGGTTTCCATCGTTATCTCTTTCCAAAGCAATCACTCCTGTACATTGTATTTTCATGGTGGATTGAATTTGTTCATGCATCTCGCTCCAAACAGGGCTGTCGCAGAATACCTGAACCGTGATCTCCCATACAAGTTATCTGAAGATGATGTCTTTCTCACACTTGGATGCCTTCAAGCAATTGAAGTTGCATTAACAGTCCTCGCCCGACCTGGTGCAAACATTTTGTTCCCAAGGCCAGGTTTCCCTTACTACGAATCACGTGCTGCAGTGTGTGGCCTTGAAGTTCGTCACTTCGATCTAGTTCCCGAAAGAGGGTGGGAGGTGGATCTCGAAGCTGTTGAATCTCTGGCAGACAAGAATACTGTTGCAATGGTTGTTGTAAACCCTGGAAACCCATGTGGATGTGTCTACAGCTACGAACATCTAAAGATAGTGAGTCAAGCTACCCAATCTCCCATTCTTCTTTACTATTTGGGTTTAGGGTTTATAATACGAGAAATATTGGTTGAAATACCAGGTTGCAGAGACAGCTAAAAAGCTTGGAATACTGGTGATTGCTGATGAAGTATATGCACATCTCACGTTTGGTAGCAAGCAGTTTGTGCCAATGGGTGTGTTTGGATCAATTGTGCCTGTCTTGACACTTGGGTCAATCTCCAAGAGATGGATTGTTCCTGGCTGGCGACTTGGTTGGCTTGTGACTACTGATCCGAACGGAATCCTCCTCAAAACTGGGGTTGGTTTTTTTGCTCGATCGCTTGCTCTTGTCTACGGTGTAGCTGATTATAGGTTGTGTTTGTTTTAACACTTTTGATCTTCATTTTTGTGCAAGATGGTTGACACGATCAAGGGCTATCTGGATATCTCCTCAGATCCTCCAACTGTCATTCAGGTTTGATGTTCAAACTGTGAGCTCAGCTTTACTTTGGCAACCTTGTCCTAAGAGTTTTTTGTTTATTAGGGTGGAGTTCAACAACTAATCGAAAATACGAAGGAGGACTTCTTCTTGAAAATTAGAAGCTTGTTGAAAAAGGCAGCGGACACAGGTTATGACAGGCTTCAAGACATTCCTTGTGTTACCTGCCCAATGAAACCAGAGGGTTCCATGTTCGTTATGGTAAAGCTGAACTTGTCGAAACTGGACGACATTGAAGATGACGTCGACTTCTGCGTCAAGCTGGCTAGAGAGGAATCAGTGATAGTGCTGCCAGGTAAAACCACACTTGCTGACTTCTAGCACTTCTCGATCTCGTTACTTAGTTAGATGAGCTTCATCGTCACCTTTCTTTGATACAATGTGCAGGAATAGCTGTAGGTCTGAAGAACTGGCTTCGTGTTACTTTTGCAATTGAACCTTCTGCCCTTGAGGATGGCCTTGATAGGATGAAAGCCTTCTGTAAAAGACATGGCAAGAAGCAATAATTTACCGAGTAAAATTGGATCAACAGCTGGAAGTTGATCCTCATCCATTCCAATCATGAGCGCTCTGTGGGGAAGTTTTTAATTTTCATGTGTAGCAAGCAATAAGTTTGGATCCCAAACAATCGTCAACTGTTGTCGACTGGATCAACATTCAATGTTGATCCTTATGGTATGGACATGAGTTGTGTGATTTGATTTCTTCTTTCTGTTCTCTTAGTTGAGAACTGGAAGTAGTTGAAGAACATTCTACCCGTTTGTAATAAAGAAGAACAGAGATGATCAACTTCGCGTTGGCTCTCGATTGAAAACTCTGCTCTTGAAAGTTCCACAGATTGCACGTTCTTCACTTATCCATGAGAATTATTCCTGCAGTTTGACGGGTTCGGAGCTGCCTTTGTTCCCACGCCATGACACTCTTTAGATTTGAGATTGCTGAGTAAAACAGGTTAAGCTCAATTGCTACTCTACTACCAGGAATGAAAGAAGAGAAGAACGGAACGGCACTCTTTAGATTTGAGATTGCTGAGAAAAACAGGTTATACTCAATTGCTACTCTACTGCCAGAAATGATAGAAAAGAAGACATGTTCTCATGTCACTAAAAGATAACTCAATTGTTTGAACTCTACGAATATTCGAACCTGAAAGTGATATGTAGCATGTGGAAGTAAGCTAATTGAGCAACCCACCCGACCCATGAGTCCAATCACTTCAACCCGATTACTCATAATTCGATTGAGCCATAGTTTGACTTACATGTAACTCGATTGACCTAAGTAACTAGATTGCCCAAATGATCTATTATATATAGTACAAACTACATGAACATTAAAATATCATTAACTTAAAACCATTTAGAAAAGTTGGTCGTCTATAGAAGAATTACCCAAAAGGGTATGCCGACTTTCAACTTTCAAGTCATCGTGATTTGGAGAAAACAATTAATCGCTACCACAAAACGGTCAACAGGATGACACACTTACAACGGGACTCAACCATGACAAATGAAATGATCAACCACTTATATGTTGTGGTCGACCTGATGACGAAAATGTTAATGTTTAGATCATGGTAAAGGAAACCGTACCGGACATCATATCGGATTCCTTTCTGGTATGGTATTTTGTGGTACGACCGTGGTTCAACCGTTTTGTACCGGTAAATACCGTTTATGTAATAATAAAATATATTTTTGTCAAAAAACCGTGTCGGCAAAATCAGAGTACCGTTCCGGAGTAAAACCGGAATAATATCGAATATACCGAATATAAAATAATAAAGTATCAAAAAGAGGAACATACTGTAACAATCAACAAAGTGTAACATACTGAATAAACTACATTATCGTTCAAAAACCATTAGGATTACTGAATTAGCATAGTCGAATTAATTGGACTTTTCTAAAGCATGATTTAATTTCATGGTTTGGGAGTGGGAATCCAGTTAATTAAAAACTAATAATTATCTTTATTTTTATACGCAAATAGCTCTCCCACATCACTGCACCACTTATCTCTATCCATCTCTCTCTAAACAACGACCACCCATCTTCCTCTGTTTCCAATCGGTGGTTGACGATACACATCAACGTTTGTATATTTCTCCTCCCTTGTTCTTTTCTTGTTCTCTGCTTTCAATTCCCGAGTGAGAGAATCGATCGTGAAGAAGAAAAAGAAGGAGAATTGCATCAATCGATACAACTAGTCTCTCCCACGGTAGCTACTCCCTCAGATCCGCCCAAGAGAGAGATCAAAATTGGTTTCAACATTCAGCGGCTACGAGACTTCTCCTTTCTTCGGTAGGACGTCGTGGGTCGCCGGTCGTGGGTCGGAGCGGAGCAGGGACGACTCGACTCGCCGGTCGTGGGTCGCCAAATAAGAAGAGAAGAGGAACGGCGGAGGAGCGGAGCGGGGATCGGCTCGACCTTTCGCGGTCGCGGGTTGCTTCTTTCCTCTCGCCGATCGCGGGCCGCCAGTCACCAGAGGGAGTGGAGAAGAGGAGCGGCGGGGATGGGGAACACGGGAAGAAGGAAAATACATTTTGGATTAGGGTTTTGTGTTTTTGCGCTGTTGAATGCCGAATTTTTTTTTTAATTTTAGTGCTTAAAACGGGGACGTATTCTTTCAATAAGGCTACCGCCGGTTAAACCAAAACCGGGCGGTTTTTCTTTTTGTACCGGTCAAACCGAAAAAACTGGCCGGTACGGTAAAATCAGCACAATCAGCCTACCGTATCGCTTTTGGTCCAATTTCCGGTTAAACCGGTTGAACCGGCCGGTACGATCCGGTTTCCTAGCTATGGTTTAGATAGAAACTGGCCAACCGCACCATGGAGAGGTCGACCACTTAGGGTTAAGGATATATTTGTACCTCAAGCCAACGTCATAGAAAGTGCTCTAAACACAATGAACCCCGCGATTGCACCTGAAAGGTCGTCCCGACAACTGGCAAGGTGGACTTGTTGATCTACTTAGATTGCACCAACGACTACATTTGATATTATAATGTATTTTCTTCTTCACCAACCTTCATAGCCACAAGAATTTGTTTACACTATTTTTAGAGTGATAAACTAATAACATAGATGGTTATTTATAGAGGTTTATATTGCCATAACTCAGGTTATGTGGTATTAAAGTCTTTATTTTGTAATGAAACCCTTCTAGTACTGTTGGATCATGTTCCAACACTGATAAGTTAATGGCCAATCGATCGACCATTTGTGATTCCGGTCGATCATTAATTTCATTTGTACTGGTAGAATTGTGCCATCCGGTTAACTATTTTTCGCGAGCGATCAAGCGATTGTTCAAGTCACGGCAACTTAAAAGTCATCGCAGCTAAGTCCTAACTTTTTTGTTTGTGTACAACATGATGCTTAAAACGACGTCATAATCTTTATGCATTAAGAAGCCTAGGTGTTTCAACCCAAGCTGATCAAAATACAACCATTAACTAATGAAATTACTAGGTGAACCAAATATATGTTCTCCAGTCTTCTTATCTTATTTTAGCATATATATTGTTGAGCAACTTCTTGCCACGTAGGTCTTAGGAAGCTCCACAATTTTTCACTGACATATTTATCAGTTTGACCGTTCTTCCTAATTTCTAAGTTATACTAATCTAAAACTATAAAAAAGATATGCAATTGTCATTACTTAGTTTTGATTTTGAACCAGCGACCTATTCAACCCAATTATTACCATTTAAGACATTTAACCAATATATAAGTTCTATTTGATGTTATTAGCGACAACAATATCTTATACTAACATATATTATGGTGGTTATTGAGCAACTTCTCGTCAGGTAGGACTTAAAAAGCTCAACAAATTTCCACGACATATTTAGGAAGACATTTAACCAATGTATAAGTTAAAATGATAAATATGTCGTGTAAATTTGTGGAGCTTCCTAAGTCTTAAGTGACAAGAAGTTGCTCAACAACCACCATAATGTATGTTAAGAGAAGATATTGTTGTAATTAATAACATCAAATAAAACTTATCATATTGGTTAAATGTCTTAAAAGATCAAAATTCGGTTGAATAGGCCGCAATTTCAAAACTAAGTAATGACAATTGCATATATATATTTTTTAGTTTTAGCTTAGTATAACTTATAAATCTTTCCTTTTATACTAGCTTTGAGCCCGACTCATTGGCCGAAAAGTTATTTTTCATTAAAATAATATAGTTTGTACCTTACAATAATGTACGATAATGTTTAAACACACATTAAATAATGGTGTATTACTAATATGTAGTAGAAAATTAAACATCGGTATAGTTTAGTAACTAAGTAGAATAAGAAACTTGTCTCGTGAACTATGATGGCATAAGTAATTTGTGTATGGTGGTTGAATTGAATGATATTAATATAGTTTATTAACAGTGAAATACGAGTGCGACTCATGAATATATGAGCGTAGGGTTGGCATGTAGGTGGTTAATCCGCGGGTTGATACGATCCACCCGCAAATAACCCAAATCGCAAGCAGATGATGATTGATGTGGATGGATTACGAATTGATGAATTTCCTACCCCCACTTATGTGGGTGGGTGTGGTGGGTGGATTGCGGGTCACCCAAATGGCTGACACCCTATTTTCACATGAAAGAATGTCATTTCTTATACTATCGAGTATTTTTCATATTTCCGAACCGCACTACACACTGACCATCTACTTATAAAAATGGAGATATAAGATATTATGATGCTAATTATTAGTTAATATCCATTAGATATTGGGATGCAAACTATAAACTACTAATTGTATAAAAATCACAAAATGCGTAAATTTTCTCTACAACATTGATTGATAGATTAATGGAAATTTGGATGCAAATACTACATGGAATCACATGAGAAAAAGTGGGAAATGTCTAAATTGATATAATCTTACCAATTTGTTAGGAACTTATTATAAATGTTAGTCAACTTTCTTAATGGCTAGTTAGAGAATTGCTTTTGCGGGTTAACTCATGACCCAACCACATTCATCCGCCACCCACTCAACTCGATCCACAGAAGAATGTGGGTGGATAGCGGGTCAGATTTATACCAACTCACAAGTACGCTGGTGAGTTAATCTGAGACCAAAACCCACCCAACCTGCCCATTGCCCACCCCCTATATGAGTGTGACCAAGCTTTTTAAAGTTTGCTTTTAACATATATCAAAATAGATAACTTTTTGTTGATCACATGAAAACTTATTTATTGGCGCAAAAATAACTAAATTCTGAGTTGAAACGAAATAAATACAGGTCAATTAAGAATAGTAGGGGGATTGAAAAAGAAGAAATTAAATAAATTAAGAATGTGATAGGTGGCACATTCTAATTAGATTACTTAAACTTAAAAGAAAAAATTAAATAAAAATTAAATTATTATTTGAATTCTGATTGGTGGGAGAGGTGATGACATGGATTAATAGAAATGCTGAAAATTTGAATTGGTGAGGCCTTAAAGAAGAAAGAAAGTGTATATTATATTCTTTAGACTAGGGAATTAATCAAAATGGATAGTGATGCATTGATTAAGAGCTGTCTGCATATTTAATATTCTCCTAAGCGTTATTTCAATTTATGTGTTCCTAACTATCTATTTGTCAGATATTGCTTTGGCTTTACTTAAAATGGTGAGGGATACGGTGACAACCCCTTAAGGGGTTGTCAGATTCACAACCCATTTCATAGCCCATTGGATACGCTCTCTCTCCTGTCTCTTTTTTCTTTTTTTTAAATTAACGGCTAAGATTAAAGGAAGGGTATTAAGATATGGATTGATGAAGGCCAGGAGAACTTTCAAGTGGTTAAAAAAGGAGGTAAGGGTGGGAAAGGAAATAAACGTAAGAAATGAAGTTGCTTGCGTGGAATACAAGGGGGTTTGTAGCGAATAGTAAGTATTTAGATATATGTAGGAAATTAAATAAATATGATATTAGTATAGTTGCTATTCTTGAGCCGAGAATTAGAAGGAAAGAAGAAGAAAAGCTGATGAAAAAGAGGTTCAAGGATTGGCAGAGTAGGATTACTTATAACTCTGCTGATCTTGGGAAGATTTGGTTAGCTTGGAGGAAGGACGTCTCTCTTCGAATTTTGTACTCATCTGATCAGTTTTTCCATGTTCTGGTGAATGATTCTGTGCCTTTCTTTGCTACTTTTGTTTATGCCTCGAATGAGGAGAGGGAAAGAAGGAAGTTGTTTGAGGATTTGAGAAAGATTAGAGTTCAGGGAATTCCTTGGGTTATCTCTGGTGACTTTAATGTGGTTAGAAGTCCTGTTGAAGCCTCAAATAATCAACACTACAGCTCTAGTATGAAGGAGTTTGATAGCTGGATTTTGGAGCTGGAACTTGAAGATCATCAAGCTATAGGCCCTTGGTTTACTTGGCTAAATAAGCAGGATGCTCGTCCCATTGCAAAGAAGCTAGATAGAGTTTTAGTTAACTTTGAGTGGCTGGATAAAAAAAGAGAAAGCTCAGTTCACTTTCAGAAACCAGGGATTTCAGACCACTGCCCTAGTCTGGTGAACACGGAGGTAGTAAAGCAGTCGTTCCCAAAACCATTTAAGTTCTTTCAATTTTGGACTAGGCATCCAAAATTTGATCAGCTGTTGAAGGAAGCATGGGACAGCAGGGTGTCTGGTCCTCCAATGATTCGAGTTTATAAGAAGTTGAGAATATTAAAAAGGCTTTTGAAGGAATTAAATAGGGAGGAGTATTCTGAAATCATGGAAAGAGTCAAGGGTAAGGAGACTGAGCTTGAGGACATTCAGAGTGAGGCTCTTCAAAACCCTTCTAATGAGAACTTTGAACGGGAATCTGAAGTCTCAAGGGAGTTGCAAGAGTTGTTGCGTGCAGAGGAGTCATTTATGAGGCAAAAGTCAAGGGACCTATGGCTTAAAGGGGGGGGGGGGGACTCAAATACTCCTTATTTCCATAGATCTCTGAAAACTAAACAGAGAAGGAACACGATAACTATGCTGAAGGATGAGGAAGGCAATAAAGTAACGAATTTGTTTAGAATGGGGGATATAGCAGAGAGTTTTTATAGGCGTTTGCTAGGGAGGAAGGATCCAGAAGTGAGGGAAGAGTCGGATGAATTTTACACAAAGCTTATAAGGAAGAGAATTGTCAGTGATGAGGGGCTGTGTGCTCCTGTTTCAGCTGAGGAAATCAAGGCTGTTGTTTTTGGAATGAAAGGAGACAAAAGTCCAGGTCCAGATGGGTTCTCTGCGAGTTTTTTCCAACACGCTTGGGATGTAATTGGTCCAGAGGTAACTTTTGCTATTCAAACTTGTTTTAATGAGCATAGAATGCCTAGGGAAGTGAATGCTACCATCCTGACCTTGGTGCCTAAGATTCAGAACCCTGATGAAATGAGATTCTTTCGGCCAATTTCTTGCTGTAATACTATCTATAAGATTATTGCCAAGATAATAGCAAACAAACTTAGAGAACAGTTACCCCATTTGATTAGTTTAAACCAAACAGCTTTCATAAAAGGGCGTTCAATTGGGGATAATATCTTGCTTGCACATGAGCTTGTTCATAAGTATGCTCAGAAGAATGTTTCTCCCCGATGTGCTTTGAAAATAGACTTAATGAAGGCATTCGATTCTGTGGATTGGATGTTCATTTTTAAAGTGATGAAGCATATGGGATTCCCTGAACAGTTTATTGATTGGATTAGGATGTGTGTTAGCACTCCTATGCTTAGTGTGGGATTGAATGGCAGTTTGGTAGGGTATTTCTTTGCTTGCAAGGGATTTAAGCAAGGGTGTCCACTATCCCCTTACCTATTTGTCATTGCAATGGAAATCTTTTCCTGTCTGCTAGATAAGGAAGCTCAAAAGGGGTATTTTCCTTTCCATCCGATGTGTAAAAAGTTAGGCTTAACCCACCTATGCTTTGCTGATGATCTGTTTGTATTCTCGGATGGGTCAAATTATGGTTTTCAGAGGTTGAATGAGATTCTCACTCGGTTCAGGGTGCTCTCTGGATTGCAAGTGAATCCTAGTAAATGTGAACTATTTTTTGGGGGATTGCCGGGTCCTGAACAGAAGGTTAGAGCTGAAAGATATGGCTTTTCATTGGGGAAGTTCCCTGTGAGGTATTTGGGGGTTCCACTATCTTCAGGGAAATTGACTGTTTTGGCGTGCAAGCCGTTAATTGATAAGATAGTGGCTCGGATAAGTAGTTGGAAGCCCAGATTTCTTTCATATGCTGGTAGGGTGGAACTGGTCAGCTCAGTATTGTATAGTTTGCATCAGTACTGGATGGCAGTGTTCCTTCTTCCAAAAGTAGTGATTAAGGAGGTGGAGAGCATATGTAGTAGGTTCTTATGGGGAGTTGGTCAAAATGGAAGAGTAAAAGCAAAAATTGGCTGGAAGAATCTCACCTTTCCAAAGAAGGAGGGGGTCTGGGACTGAGAGACCTGGTTACCTGGAATATAGCTTGTGTAACGTGACACATTTGGCTCTTCTTGTTGAAGCATGGTTCGTTATGGGTAGCATGGATTAATTTATATAAACTGAAAGGCCAGGATTTTTGGTTATATGGGGGTGCTTCTGGTTCCTGGAACTGGAAACGAATTCTTAAAATGAGGCATAAGGTGCAAGCATTTTTCACCAACAAGGGCAAGAAATTTATTGGGACCAGGAGCAAATGAAGACTTATTCAATTAGAAGAGTGTGGGAATCTCTGAGGCCTAAGAAGCAGAATGTTGTTTGGTATAATTTCTTATGGCAGGGTAGTTCTATACCTAGAAATCGGTTTATTACATGGCTTATACTAAACAGAGCAGTCATTACAAAAGAACAGATGGTGAAATGGGGTTATACAGGTAGTCTGGGTTGTGTTTTTTGCAATTGCCAGCTAGAAACATCGGATCACTTGTTTGCAGAATGTGTTATGTATAGAAAGCTGATGTGCAGGTTGTTCGGAAGAAGCACGGGGATTTCTTCCACTCTGGACAGTGAGTTGGCTTGGGTAATGCAGAAGTTTGGTTCAAATGTGATCAAATCTCAAGCTGGAAGGGCAATGTGGCAGAGTCTGGTGAGTGCAATTTGGAGAGAGAGGTGTAGTAGGGTGTTTTCAGGGGACTGTAGAGATAGTAGTACTTTAAGCAAGGTTATTAAAGAAGAAGTGATAGGATTATTTGGTAGACAAGGTTGTGATCCTTTTGTATAGCATATGATATAGATAGAAGGTCGGTTGACATTGTTCCTAACTAGCAAGGATGTTGCTAGTACCACTCTTTTTTGATGGAATGAAAGAAACTCGATTCATCAAAAAAAAAAGGAAGGGTATTTTTGGAAGGGTAAAAATTTACCACACCCAATCATTCACCCTACCATATAAAAAGAAAAACAACCCTAACTCCTCCATCCTCCCTCTCTCTCTCCTCCCTCTCTCCCGTAGCCATCACCGTCTCTCCTCCCTCTCTCTCGCAGAGCCCTCCGCCGCCACAGCCCTTCACCGCCGGCGTCGCGCCCCTGTCTCATGCAGCCGTCTGTCAAGCCTTCCACCGTCGTTGTCTCCGCCATCCTCAGCCTCCTCTCCCGCCGGCCCGTCGCAACGTCCGCCTCCCACCACCGCGACACAATCATCCTCTCCCCGTCGGAGTCCTCTCGCCGCCCTTCGTCCCCCACCACTGCCGCCGTCGCAAGGTCACCCTCTTCCCCTACCTCTCTCTCCCGCCACCGACTCCCCTTTTCTAGATATGGTTTTTTAGTAGTACCATTTTTCTTCTGGTAGCGTACCAGTGATAGTGGTACCTACCACTACCATAAGGTAGCTAGTAGTGGTAGCGTACCACTATCATCTGGTACCAGTATCATCTGTTTTTTGTGTTATTCTCTACTGGTACCGCTACCAATGCTAATGGTAGCGCTACCAGTGCTAGTGGTATGATACAATATGGTAGTGGTAGCGCTGTACTGGTAGCGTACCACTAGTACTGGTACATTTTTTAACGCACTGGTAGCGTACCACTAACACTGGTATATTAATTACCAGTAGACTAATGGATTGATACACTTTTAAACGCATTGGTACATTTTTTCAGGTTGCCGGAGGGAGTCTGCCAGAGAGAATTCGTCGGAGAAAAAGTATGTCCGTCGATGCGGAGTGGTCGCTGGAGAAAGAAAGAGAGAGATAGATAGAGATATTAATGTATAGGATTTAAATTAAAAAAATTGTATTTAATATGGATTTTTAATTCTCAATATAATTAATATAAAAAAATAATTAATATATTTTTTTCATACCCAAAATACCCTTGGTTGTAAATCTAACAACCCCTTAGAGGTTGTCACTGTATCCCGTCCCGCAACTGCTTCGACGAAATGTCAATTAGATTCTGAGTCCATTTTGACCAATTCATAAGAAGTATCTTTATCTAAGTTTTTGTTTTGGTCTTTTCTCTCAATTTTTCTATGCTACCTACCAGGTACATGCTAGTTTTTTGTGATTTTGATTTTCAGGCTTTAATGGCTTTTTCTAGGTCAAACTTTAGGTTTAATTATCTTTTTATCCCAATAGCTTACTTTCCAACAAAAATCCATCAATTATTGTATGTTGCTGATAGAATCATATTTGCACATGTTTGCACTCTCATTCCTTTGTCATATTTCAGGTCCTAGCACGTAAAGTGAAGCATAGACGCAAATTTCAAGTCAATTGAAGATCAATTGGCGATTCGGGAGAAGAAACTCGAACATGACCTAAAAAATAATAGATTTCAAGTCAGAAATTGGCTAATACTCGTCCCAAACAAATCGGGACACGCGTGTCAGATCAGAAATTGTCATCACTAATATAAGTAAATATAATAAACCCCAAAATCATTAACAAAAAGAGAATTCAAATCATGTCAATGTTAATCTTATTATATTGAGAATATGAGCTAATGGGAGTTCATTCACACCTTTATTTTTTTTCTTTTTGAAAAAGGTTTGTTAATCAAAAATCAAAAAATGAAAATGAGGGAATAGTTCTTACAAATTAATTTTTTTTCTTCCCTAATATCCTTGTGGTCTACACCAGTTATGGTCGAGGGAAAGCCACAAGCACCATAAACAGAATTGGTTATACAGACCGACGTGTATTTTTATTATGTTCTTGTCTGTTTACACATTTAAAAGGTGTGTTTCCACTTTGTGCAATCAACCCATATGCTCGCATTAAATACACACAAAGGAGTTGACTTAATTAGCTTGCTAACGTGTGCTCAAAAATGTTTTTCTTCCATAATTATTAAGAACCTTCCTGGTAATTCACTAAAAAAGGCAAATAGAGGAAACCTAGAAATTTCATTGTGTGCCTTTATTTTGTTTCTGCACTCAGTAGCCAGCAGCCGCTAATACTTTTCTAAAGGAAAAGGGAAGCAATATTCTACAGGTTCAGCCCCTTTGGTTGTTTAATTATGGGACCTCAAAAACTATGAAACTTGAATCGATATCTTCTACGTAACTTGCAAAATGTGCACTTAAAGTCCGTTTAAATCTTCTCTTGTAAAAGACAATATCCGCAGCCCCAGTGCCAAATTTGATAAGCATGAATACAAGCACCAATGGCATAGCTTTCTGGGAAAATTCATACTTGCACGACATGGAATCCACACATAGTTGGTAAATCACAAATCTGGTGTGCTGAGGAAGTTAAAAGGTTGTAGTCAATGTTTAAATAATATACTAGTGATTTGTGTGAGTCATTTGGTATGTTTGATAAAGAAAGAAAAATGAATCCTAATTGATCATGGTTTGCTTTGGATTACTATATAGAAATTACACATATATTTCTTCATTGGTTTAATGGCGAATATAAACAACACATGAATAACGAAAGAGAAGGAAAAAAACTCGATAGTTATGCATTCAAATAATGAAAATAGCACCGGAAACTTAAAAACAATAAAAGTGTTTTAGCCACTCGTGATAAAAGAAATATACATAATTATTAGAAAAGCAATAAGCGAGGATCTATCTTCTCGTTTGGGAGGCCTCTATAAAATGTCGAGAACCGCCCATTCTTCTTTCAAAGCTTACGAATGAGTGTTGAGAGTGAAGTGAACCTCTAATCGGTAGGTATACAGATTTCTCATTCGGAGTGCTAAGAGATGTATTCATAGGTTTTGTGATAAGGTTTTCTTGTCCTAGGGTTAGTTTTTTATAGAGAAAACTCAGTTTCTAGAGTCTTGTATTGCCACACATCATTTTGGACTTGAAACAGAACTTGTGATCATTATAAATGGGTTATGGGCTTTCTTCTAGGGTTTGGGTAGTCTGGACCCACCTTAGAGGCGTTTAGGCCACCCTGATGACCTTCCTAGGTTTTATATGTTTGTGATGGCCGTGGATTGGATAGCGTGACAACCCCTAAGGGGGTTGTCAGTTTCGCTTCCTGTCCTTTCCATCTTGGTGTGATCACCACCGCTAGATAAGAAAGGAGGACAAACTGCCATAAGGTTAAGAGTTGTCACATTATCTGATTTCCTTTGTGATGCCATATTCCACTGATTGGTTGTATCGCGTAAACTACATATACATAATCGAAGTAGATATTATCATGATTTCATAACCAGTTATAAAAACAAAACTAGTCAGTATCCATAAGTTACGCAACCCTGCATTAAAATTAATGGACTATGTTTTATTTATTGTAACAAATTTTTTTTTTGTGCAAAGAAAAATCAGATTTGTTATGCACTACAGAATGATATTCACTTTAAGTTTTTGATACAAAAGATTAATCAAATTTTTTTTTACCACATTATACCAGGAAGATACATAAAATTAAACAAAGAATGTACTAGCCGATTAAAATGTATAAGAGATTGAAAGACCATCAAATCTATACTCAGAATCAAAAGAGTAAATTTAAGCCCTTTATTATACCTATGATTGTCAACGTGCGACCTGAACAGTCGGTCAAACTTAGTTCGAGCAAGACTCGGTGTCTTACAACAGCGCTTTATATATGCACAATATAATAATTGTTTTAATTTTTTTTTCTACGCTACTAACCTAAATCCATTTGACCATTAATGTTTACCTTACTTTCTCGACCGATCCAACGAATCGAAATCGGATTGACAAGCTTGATTATACCTTCAACCGCCAATCTTGCCCATTTAGTCAATCCTCTACCAGTAATCACTCTTTATCTTCTCATTAAACCAGTCATCTATTATTATTCAATGAAGAAAAACAAGTCATCTATTGTTCCACCGATATATTTTTTTTATACCAAAAGTATCTCCTATCTTATTATCCCAATTTTCATTTCATTTTATTTGCAATGAAGGGTTAGTGAATTATAAAACCCCAATTGTTTTGTTCAACTTTATGAAAACTCATGGTCGACAGATTCCATTTTCAAAATTCTATCCACCCCCATCAGCCAGTCCAAACGAAGAACGAACGCTGCAAGCATATTTAATTAGGAAGGGAAGTTGGTAAGTAGTAACCAAAACCGGGCTGGCGCAGGGCGCTGTGTAGTTTGAAAAGTTTGGTAAGGAGTTTGGACCAGACACTTCAATCTTCCACATGTGTGTTCTTGCCCTCCAAGTCTGATATATGTTTCTGTCGGCCTTTTATTTCTATCTCTCAATAGTTATTATTATTATATAAAAATCCCACTTGACTACGGCTGTAACATTAGGGCTGGTTTGGGTTTTTTTGGTTAACCAGAAATCGAACCAGTCATGTGCCAAAAAATTTCTATGTTGGTTGAAACCTGAAACCAACCTATGGATCCTTAATGATTTACCGTAAATCATGCACCTTAACAGTTTGGTTTTGAGTATAGCCGGGAAAAGTTTGTCTTACAAACCGTTTGATATCAAATGAATTGAGAATTCATTTCATTGTAAAATGAATTATCGTGTAGAATTCATTGTCAAATGAAATCCTATGTCTGGCATGTTATATTCAAATAATTGAAGTGTCATGTAGAATTCATTGTCAAATGAATTTATGTGTTTGGTATGTCATATGTATAAATAAGTTAGTTAATAAAAGAGGATAATCATGTCATTCTATTATAATTAGTAAATACTTGTGTAATTCATTTGGAAATTCTATATCAATTCCTCGGAATTGCTACGACTAGTTCCAATTCCGTAGAATTCAAAATTTAGATTTGAAAATGAATTCTTTTTCATACCAAACACAAAAAATATTTCATTTCAAAATGAATTCCTCAAAACTTATGGAATTCATTTATACCAAAGTTAATGTTTTGAGTTTTTAGTAAAGGGGTTAATTAACAGAATCATTAACCGTGTTACGAACCTTATATACCACGAAATCAAGTGTGAGAGTATGCTTTCATGCTTGGTTAGTCTCACATCAGTTAATCAGTATATTCTTTTCCCAAATGATTACAGTTCTTTCTATTTGAATAGATCTTCAATTCTCGAATAGACCACAAATCAAATTCATTAACCAAAAACCATGTCTAAACTAAATATTATAATTTTATTTACTTGGATCAATTTGAGAGATGCCGCAAGGAAACTATATAGAGAAAAGAGAGGGCCGGGAGGTTTAGTTGTCTTCAAAGCCACATCAATCCAATTTTTATTTTTGATTAATCAAATTATTATACATTTAAGGGTGTCACAACCTTTAGTTTAGAGGTTTTTTCTCAGTAAGAAAATTTTATCTACTATTTTTTTATTAATAAAAATTCGAGAATTCCCACCTCTGCACACAAGAATTTAACTAATTAAGTCGGATTGAACGGACAAAGTTGACCAATATTGTTGTCATTTCAATTTGAACAAGCCATCACAGAGAAAAGTAGACGAATCTAATTAAAATTGAGTTAAACCGCAAGATGGATAACCGGTCCTCATTATCTATTTAGTTTTGGTCTGATCCACTCGAAATATAACCGCTAGGGGTATATAACGGTTCGATCCGGTCCAGACCAAACTGATGGGACCGGATTATTACACACCATTGAGACCGCTCCTACCTACTTGTAATTGTAATTAAGCATTTTATTTATTATTTTAATGAGGCCGACCACAGGATATGGAACTGCTCGTACGTTGTCGTTCCGTGAGCGAAAACCCTGCAGCTCTGCCTCTATATAACAGCAGGTTACAGGCACAGGAAAAAGCCCCCCACAAATCCGCAGCGGAAACAGAGCAAGACAGAGAAGGGAAGATTTATTCAGAGAAGAGGCGGCCGCCATGGAAAACGGAACGAAGAAAGTCTGGCATTTTCAGGCGGCGGCGAACGGCGCTGCAAACGGCAACGGCAAAGCGCGGTCAAAGGCGGCGGTAGCCACAATCCGGGAGGTCCGGTTCGCTCTGATGGACAATCTGAACAAGGAAGACCAGAGGCCGCTGATAGAGCTGGGCCACGGCGACCCTTCGTCGTTCCCTTGTTTCCGTACCGACTCGGCGGCGGAAGACGCCATTGTCGATGCGGTCCGGTCCGGCAAGTTCAACTCGTATGGTCCTTCCGCCGGCATTCTTCCGGCTAGAAGGTCAGTCTGCCTATCCATCTTTCAACTCCTTTTTTTTTGTTTGTCTAACATTAGTCACAAAATTTATGTGCTTTCTATTCGTTGGTTGGTTGTTGGTTTCAAATTTCGGATTTTTTTAAGTTGTTAGAAGCTTCTTTCTAGATTAAGTTGGTACACGAAACGTAGGAACTGCGATTAGGGTGCATTGAGAGCGTTGCGAAAGCGATTGTTAGTTATTTTCCATTGCTATCGTTTGAATTTGTCCGAGCTCGCATGAAAAGGAAAAAAAGTGTTGACATCCGAACTCATTTTTTGTGGAGATTTGCAGTCATCTGTCATCCATTCCTTTTTTGAAAAATCAACTGTTATTAGAAGATAATTTGGAGTCATTTATGTACAAGGTCAGTTATGGGTTTAAACTTTTACCCTAAACGTCAAGAAATAGTCTTTATTTGTATGAAAATTAATTATGGCAATTTCGCGTGCTCATATTTAAGGTTAGAAATCAAACAGTAAATTGTGTTTCCCCCCTAAATCGAATCATAAAACGTAACGCGCTTTCCTTTATATTAAAAAGGAAGAGTGATATCTTCTTTCTTTCTTTCCCTTCTTTCTTCGTACAACCATTCTGATTTAAGCAATCAATTTATTTTTTTCCCCTTGCTGGAAACGTACATATATATTTATTATTCACAATAAAGAGTTGAAAATATAGAGCATATTCCATATCTCGAATGAAGCGATTGTTTTAGTTTTCATTTTGGAAAGGGAATCTCTGGGAGTGAATATATTTCATCAACCCTCGTGGAAGACGGCTTAAAATTGTACTATTCTGTCACCAACCATCCCTTTCACAAAATTAATAAAATCACTATGCTGGAAAACATTAATTTGAACAAAGAAACCTTTTAAATATTAATTAATTGTTAGCATGACAAACAACCTACAGAATTGGAAGAGTAGTAGCAGATAGCTGAGACTTGTCCTTTTCCATAGAAATAATGTCGTAATAATGATATATACATACATATTATATCATCAACATTTTTGGTCAAGATGAGATTCCATCGTTATATATTCTACAGTGACGTGTCCTCGTAGATCAAGTACACAAGTGGGTTGCTCATTGGTCAAATACAAAATATTTTTTGAATTTGGGATTAAAGAATTTGCTAATAAATATATTAAGTAAAATAAATGAAAAATGGAAATTAGAGATATTAATAGAGGAGAAGAGTCGAGGAAAGGGCGAGCGTAATAATTTAAGGAACACGTTAGGGGTGGAAGAAGACAAAGTCCGTATCCCCCAATTTAGGCCCCGATTTTTGCTGGTCCTCCGCTCACAGCTTTCACGTGACACTTTTATTTTTGACTGCCGACGGTGAAACTTGGTAATCGGAGGTGGGCCTGGCTGGGCTCTGCGATTTTCTTACTGTACAGTTCATATACCTGTATTGGGCTTTCTTTCACCATACAAACCAATCAACATTTAATTTCTTTAGATTTCATCCAACATTTTCATAGTTTACTTTAACAGCTGCGCTCTTGGATTTATGGTATTGCACGTTTCTTGTAATTTATATAATTTTTTTTTTAAAAGAGCAAAATTTTTCTGGATTATTAGTTTGATTTTTGGTGTGATCCCCTTATTTATACTTCGACTCCTCAAATTGTATCTTAAACCGTAGATATGATCCGATCGAAACCAGACCGCATCACTTTTCAGCCCTTTTACTTCAATAGATGTTTCATTGAGATGTAACGTTTCCATTTGCCAATGACAGGGCAATCGCAGGATACCTCAACAATGGCCTCCCCTACGAGCTCTCCCCTGAAGACGTGTTCATAACCCTCGGCTGCGCCCACGCCATCGAAGTCACCCTCACCACCCTCGCCCGACCCGGATCCAACATCCTCCTGCCCCGACCCGGCTACCCTTACTACGACGCCTGCGCCGCCAACCGAAACCTCGAGGTCCGCCACTACGGCCTCCTCTCCGACCACGGCTGGGAGGTCGATCTGGAAGCCGTCGAGTCCCTAACCGACCACAACACCGCCGCCATCGTCATCGTCAACCCGGGGAACCCCTGTGGGAACGTCTACAGCTACGAGCACCTCAAGAAGATCGCAGAGACGGCGAGAAAGCTAGGGATTCTGGTCATCGCCGACGAGGTCTATGGGCACCTCGCGTTCGGGTCCAACCCGTTTGTGGCGATGGGGGTTTTCGGGTCGATTGCGCCGGTTATCACGCTCGGGTCGATTTCGAAGAGGTGGATTGTTCCTGGGTGGAGGCTCGGGTGGCTGGTGATTAGCGATCCCAATAACGTCCTCAGAAATTCAGGGGTTTGCCTCTTTTTATCTTGTCACTCATTTTTCCACCATTGAAAATTTCAGGGGAGCCTTTGATTAATTGACAAATGGGTTCTCTGTGTGTGTTTTTTTTGTCCAGTTTGTTGATTTGATTCGAGGCTCTCTCAACACCTCTCCTGATCCTCCAACCTTCATTCAGGTTAGTGATGACTGATGATACACTCAAATATACTTCAATAAACTTTCAAATTCTCGAGTTATTTGAGATGAAAACTCGTTCCTTATTCTGATTGCAGGCTGCAGTTCCTCAGATATTGGCCAACACTAAAGAGAGCTTCTTTGCGAGAATCAATGGTTTGTTAAGAGAGGCTGTAGATCTATGCTACGAGAGGCTTGAGGGCATTCCTTGTATCACTTGTCCCAAGAAACCGGAAGGTTCCATGTTTGCCATGGTGAGTAGTGCTGCCTGCAACTCACACTATAAAGTATAAACTGTTTGTGGTGCATCCAGCTGCTTATTAGGAGTAATTGGACAAATGTTGTATCATTATAGGTGAAACTGGAGTGCTCAGAACTGGAGGGGATTAAGGATGATATGGATTTCTGTCTCAAACTAGCAAAGGAGGAATCTGTCATAATTCTACCAGGTAACTTTGATGAACACAACCACTTATTATCTTCTGCATCCATGAAATTAAATTGGGATGGAAATTGTGGATTGATTGCTGTGCTTGATGGGGCTGCAGGCACAACTGTGGGACAGAAGGGTTGGCTTCGGATAACGTTTGCTATCGAGCCTGCAACGCTAGAAGTTGCGCTTGGGAGGATTAAAGCCTTCTGTGAAAGACATGCCAAGAACAAGAACAAGCAGTAGAACTCGTTTTGTATAAAAGAAACTAGCACTCGCATGCATTTTTTTTTTTTTTTTGTGACTTCAATTTGGTCGTTCTATTCTCCTGTGGTGATTTTCTTGTTTTTATCTTGGGTTTGACTAGCTATTACGACAAGATATTCTGCTTTCTTAAGGAGCGGGTCAACAAATAGGGATCTCTTTCTGTTTCTTATTTTGTAGTATCTACAATTAATCAAAAAGTATTGAACAATGTTATCAGAATTGAACTGGTGTGACGAGCAGCTCATAATAACACACTAAATTATAAATTTAAAATAAAATACATAACTCATACACATGGATGTTATTAAAGTTTTAAAACTCCAAAATTTTTGTGTTCTCCAACCTAATATATTTCTTAAAGGGATAATAGCATTTTATGTCCCTCTACTATTATCAATTAACAGAAGTACCCGTACCCCTGTACTATTTTACAATTCTATTATTACAATGTAATGGAAATACTCATTCAACGAAAATTCTGTTTTCTCACCGTAAAATGTGGTCAGAAATGACCCAACTACCCCTGACTAATAATGAAACTCTACTACCATCCCTCCCACATTGGAGTCTTCCACCGTCAAAGAAAACCCACACCCTCTCCTAATTCATTATTGTCGTCGACGAAGACGCATCCAACAACGGGAGCATCCCTGAAGGAGCTTCTTTCTCCGCCTGAACCAGGATCGAGTAATCCCTGAACCGGCAGTGGGAGCATCTATGAATCAATGATTGTAAGACCGTACCGGAAGTTATACCGATAAAGTTAGGAGGCATTTTAGTGTGCTTTATAGTATTGGTACTATAAAACATTTACAGCCATTAGATCATGTTCAAACTATATCAACCATTAGATTTTATTTAAATTATTAATTTTTATTTTATTTGTGTGTGATAACCGGTACAACCGGTTGTCTGAAACCAATTAAGACAAACACTATCTTCCTTCGAAACCATTCTTCTCACCGCCGAAACCCTTCTTCCTTCGATCCACTTCCTTCCTTCGATCCTCTCTACGCAGCTAGCGAGCAGTGAAGACGGCGACAGTGAAGACGGCGAGCAGTGGGTGACGACGAGTAGAAGAAGCTTGTCGATTGCAGCGATTCGGATTCCGAATTCCGACGACGACAGTGAAGGCGGCGAGCCGGATTCCGACGACGACAGTGAAGGCGGTGAGCAAGGGACGACGAGAGCGAGCATCTCTTCGTCGATTGCAAACGAAGACCCTCTTCCCATCGATAGCAAACGAAGACCCTGCACAGAACCCCCTCTTCCCATCGAGAGCAAACGAAGACCGCTGACCTACCTCCTCCACCGCAACTTTTTTCGGTTAGTACTATCTTCTTTGTGTTTAGCTTGATAATTAGCTGCAATGGCGGTTCCTGTTGTTCCTTCACTTGTTTTGAAGGAGAATTTGCAGCATTTACCTTCTCTTCGCCTTGTTTTTGCTGTTGAGGTTGTGCTTGATTTGTCTCCGTTTCAGCAACATCCTTAGCAGGTTGTTGTTGTTGTTGTTGTTGTTGTTGTTCCTCAATCTTCTTCTGTTGAGGAGGAGCATTGGGTTCTTCTGTTGTTAGGGTAGAAGAATTCGAGTCTGAAGAATTCACAGCAGTTGTGGTTGTTGTTGTTGTGGTTGCGGTTGTTGATGATGCTTCCTTTGGTGAGGAAGTTTTGGATGGATGTTGTTGTTGTAGTTCTTCCATCTTCTTCGTGGGAGGATTCGAATCGGACGAATTCACAGCATTCATTGTTTTTGTGGTTAATGATTCTCCTTTTTGTGGGGAAGCTTTGGTGGTAATGGTGGTGGAGGAAGTCTGTTGTTCTTCATTCTTCTAGGGGGTATTTGTATCGACCGAATTTGTTGCATTCGTTGTTGGGATGTTCTAGATTTACACATTTCGGTAGGGGGATTGAAATTCCATGCTCGTTTTAGGTTTATGAGTTTAATTGGTCATGTCCTTTGACCAGGTTGATGTCCTTGTACTATCTTCTTTGTGTTTAGCTTGATAATTAGCTATATATTGACTGATTTAGTGTCAAATCTGACCTAGCTAGCGATTGTGTTCCTTCCTTTATGCATGCCAGTTTTAACTTTTTGATTGGAGAGACTTGATTTGTGTTTTATGGAGGCAAATCGAATAGGAAAGTTCATACTCAAAGTTTGATTCTTTTCAGTTTGGCTTGAGACAAGTTGGATTGTTGTTTGCCTTCAAACTGAGTCTGCAGAGAAAATTTTGGAAGAGTTGATTTGGTCTTGTTGGTATTGTAGTGTCGTTACCGTTGCTTGTTGATTACATTTTGGACTGTTAATTGAAGGGTCTTGCTTGGCTGCATGAAAGGTGCAATTGAGTGTGTTAGTCAAGAATTAGTTCATGAAATCAGGGTGACTTGAGGAGGAAACGCAAGAGAAATGAAGCATTCTCAATTCTGTGAGGTCTCTAGTCATTAAGCTATTGCTCAAAGTTTGTCCTTGTGTTGCTTCTCATATTGTTAAATTTTTTGGAGGGGGTTGCTAATTCGAATATCTTGCGATGGTTAGTTTTGTGGGATATATTTTGTCAACTGATCTGCTTGCTTGCTGATCTCCAAATCATTATGAAGTACATCGATAAAGATTGACCGATTAGCATAGATGTAGGAGACCTGAAATAGTCAAGAGATGATGCCCTTTCTTCTCTCTGTACAATGATCTTGTGTCTGAATATTCTGGATCTTGCTGTCCTCTCTTCTATAAAACAAAAGTATGTACTTGATCACCTTTTGTTTAAGCATGCAAGAAGCTGTTTGGTTTCCTATTTACTGCATTCGAATTAGACAAGGCTACTGCAACAGCTACGTTTGCCATATCACTCGAAACATCCATTTGAGCGGAAATGGGACTAGGATTGGTAGCTACTGGTGTGGTATTTCAAATGCTGAAAAATGCAGATGCATCATTTCATAGGTGGATCGAGCTTTGGGAGGTTAGAATAGTAGCTTTGATGTACTGATAAGTGACTCCTCTAGTAGCTTTGAAGTACTGAAAAATCAGGGTGTTTTTAGTTTCACGGCTTATTTTAACGACCGTGATTTTTGAAGCCAAAGCCGTGAGATTGTCTGGGATATGAAAACTACTCTTTGCTTCTCACGGGTCATGTCACGGCCGTGAGAATTTGCATTTTGGGTGAAATTTAATGGAAGCTGGGTGTTTTGGGTGAAATTTATATATGCCAATGGCGGATTTCATGGTTAATTAGTGTACTCAGGTGTTGATGTAGGGGGTTTTCAGTTCTTCTGGCAGTTAGAACTTGATATCGAGGCAAGTGTGCTTGTGAGCTCTGGTATAGTCTTGCATTTGTTCAATATTGATAAAAGCCATATATTGAAAACCAGGATTGAACTCATTACCTGGAGAATGTGTTTACCGAATGATTAAATGGTCCTTTTCTCGAATGAAACTTTGTTATAACCACGTTTTCTCGAATGTGTTTAAGTGTGAAAACTGAAAGTTGCTTCTTTAGATCAGTGGTGGACGACTCTGGCTTTGTGTATTTTGTTAGTACTCTTCGGCATGCTTATAATTCGTGTTTCAAGGCATGTTTTTTGTTGTTTTAATTTTGCAGTTTGCTAAAATTGTTCTATAATGAAGACGAAGAGTCATGAAATTTTTAGCACCCGCTGTTCTCCTAGGAAAGTATTCTCAGTAGTCTCAAATTTAGAGGCTTGTCAATCAGAGGCCATTAAGAGATGTGGCTTTGGTCGTATGCTTGAAGTCAAAGGAAGAATGCTCCAACGTGAGTTGTTGGAGATCCTTTTGAAGAGCTTTAATCTGGAAGAAAGCTCAATTCAGGCTTATGGGTTGAAAGTCCATATTTCGGCCAAAGATTTCGAGCGAATTATGGGCGTGCCTGAGGGAGGTACTGATATCATCTTGAATGGTGAAGAAGTGGGACGAAGATCCGAGGAATTGAATCCATTTAGAGTGTATTCGACAGCTGATTGTGCCCGACAGGCGATTTCCACAAGCTTAATGCGGAAGGCTTTGTCGGAGATGAAAGATAGCGGCGATCTATTTCTTCAAACGTTTATTTTGTACGTAATGGGGGTGTTATTAGTACCAACTAGAAGAGATGACTTTTCGTTATCTTCGTTATACGCTGTCCTCGATGTTGCCAATATTCCGAAGAAGAATTGGGCATCGTTTTGCTTCAATGAATTGGTCAAATGCATCTGCGACCATAATGCTGAGGGGAGAAAGTATATACCGGGTTGCTTGCTGTTCTTGGAGGTAAATAATTGCTAATCCCTACTTTCTACATATTTGTAATGATTAATCATCATGTTGATTATAGTATCTTTTTTTTGTAGTTAATATTCTTGGAGCATGCAAATGGTATTTTCGAAACCATTGATGGGAGTTTGGATTTGATGAGCTGGGGGAGCGGAGACGTGGAGTTATTGTTAACAAAAGTGGTAAGACTGATAGTATATTTGATTCTTTTGACTAGTTGGAGCATGCTAATGGTACATTTGGTTCCCTTTTTAATTAATTTATAGGTTTCCAGCAGTTCGGGTAAAAGATCAGCTGAGGATGCAGGTTTGAAATCACCTGCAAGGAAACGGGAAAAAAGAGATGGGAAACGGCAAAAACCCGACGGTGATGAGCTGCTTCTCTGTGAGCGTATTGACGCTCGGCTTAGTACCATGGAGGGTAGAATTGACAACTTTAGGGAAGAATTTAGAGTTTCAATGGGTGATGCTGCTTCCAGAGATAATGAGCTAATGAGTCGGGTTGTGAATATGGAGAACGAATTTCGGGCTTTTAGAGACGAAATTGGTAGTCAAGTGAAGTCCATTATAGAGGCAGTGAAAGCAACTATAGGTGATCCGTTGTCAAGGGAGCAGCCTACTGAGTTGAAAAAGAACGATCAGAAGGATGAGGCTGATAATGTGAAAGCTTCTGCAGCTGTTTTGTTGTCAACGGAGCAGCTTATCAGAGGGGAAAAGGGCAATCAGAAGGCTGAGGTTGAAAAACCAAGTGAACCCATTTCTCCTACCTCCGAATCTGTCAAGACTCAAGGGTTAGGTGTTAAGAATTGGGGAGAAGCTGAGGGGGAAATTGGAGATGACAGCGGTTCTGAATCTCCTTCTGTCAAAGTTGTGAAAAAGTCTCCTTGCAAGCAGGCGAAAGCGTCTAAAGTTGAGAAATTCGTATTGTTGAGTGATGAAAGTGATGCTGCTAATGATGGTTGTGCCAAGACTGTGAAGGTATTACACTTTATCAAGTTTTCTAATTATTTGTACTTATGGTGTGGTTACTAATGAACTTGTTTTGTTTTTATGTTTTTGAACAATAACGGGGCGAAAGGGAGGTGGACTACGTAGTGTATCTAAATTGAAGCCTAGTTTGTATGTGGTCTCTCCATTCGAACGTGCAAATCCCAGAGCTAAGAAAGCACAACCTTTGTACCTTGCTCCTCCCTTTGTTGTTCAGACACCATTGACTCTGGAGGCAGTAAAGATGATTCAATTTGCTTTTAGTAGTTCGCTTCCCGGAAGGTACCTCCCGAAATCATTACAAGTAAGATTGGATCATATCTGTAGGATGTTTTTGGTATTTGCCTTATTCTAATGTTGTGGTGTTTGAACTTGGTCTTGTATAACAGTGACATATTGGTTCGTCTTGCTGGCGGGGCTCTTGAGTTGTTGCGTGAAGATTTGGTCGAGTTTTTGCCCAGGACCAGAATTTCAACAAGGGTGAGTTCCTTTATGTGTGTAATTTAGTAGATTAAACGTGTATTGCTGACTTTGGTATATGTGATGATGATGCATTAGATTATAGAAATGGCGTGTATGTGCAAGACACTAAAAGAACGAAGTTGTGGTCGCAGTGGTGGCTTGTCTAGGTTCTTTCCACCTTCAGTTTCGGTACAGTTGTCTGCTTTGTCTATTCTTGTCATGAAATTAATCTATTTGTTTGTTACATGTAGCTTGTGTGGGTAACTGTGTTTTATTTTTCTAGGATCGTGCGTATCATTGCAAAAACGAGGAGCATTTTATGGAAAAGATGTGGTCATATAAGATACTTGAGCGATACTGTATAAATGAGCTACTTTACTGCAGTAAGGTATGTTGTAATGTTGTTTTCTAAAAGGAAATGGCTTCACACTCCTATGTTAAATTGATAATTATTGTTTGTTTGTGCATTATTTCAGATTCATGTCCCAATTTTCAACCTCACGTTGTCCCACTTCTATCTGGCGGTCTTTAACATGGAAGCCAAAGAAATTGAAATATGGGACTCAATACCAGGAACTCATAACCAAGAATATGATGCAAGGATGCATAAACTGGTTTGCTTCTTGTTCTTCAAGTTTTCAAACTTGACTTATTGCTTAGTTGTTAGTCGTTTTTCATTTGCCGTCTTTGTCGTTAAATATCGATGAGGGGGATGTTTTCATTTGCAGAAATTGGGTCTAGACTGGTTGCTTAAGGATGATATCTGCGGGGCGTTTTCATTTGTGGACTTTGTGGTTAGATATCGCCGGGATGTTGCTTGCCAACCAAATGGGTACCCTTTGTTGTTGTTGTTCAATCGTGCACTGTTCTAATTAAGTTCGATAATTATTTGTTCGCATCATGTCCATAGTAATTATTTGTTATATTACAGATTTGATTGTGGACTATTTGTCTCCAATTACTTGCTGGATCCAGATCGATATTCCAAGAAGCTTGACCAGTTCGACAGTGACTATGAACGGGCACAACTTACAATGTACTTGCTCACGACGCATTTGAATGAGGTGAAAGCTACAATTACGACACAATCAGAAGAATATTTTGACAGTCATGTGAGACCTGCCCAAATTGAGACTGAGAAGGTGAATTTGGCATAATAATTCAGCTCATTAACAAGTCAGACTACTTAACATATTTTGTAAAATTGATTGTCCGTTTGCCTTTTAGTACATATGGTTGAATGAGTGTTTGATTATCGGTTTTTGGTTCAACCCATGTAATTGTAAACCGATGTGAGATTGAGGTTAGGTATATGGTTGAATGAGCGTTTGATTATCGGTTTTGGGTTCAACCCATGTAACCGATGTGAGATTGAGGTTAGGTATATGGTTGAATGAGCGTTTGATTATCGGTTTTGGGTTCAACCTGTCGAAACCGTCCCGTCCGGGGGGGGTCCGAATGTCGTCGCGTCGGCATTTTTGGGAGTCGCCATCGATCTTACTTGGAGTGGATCGAACACTCTTCAAATCGGCTCTAACCTTAGTGTCAGAACCGAGGCATGGTCTGCGAAAATAAAGTTCTGGGTTCGGGAGTACGGTTACGTGTGGGGAAGTTAAGCAACACCCCCACAACGCCCTAAATCGGTACTACTTAAGTCGATAAGTTTTTATGCGAGTTGGGTGTATTTTAGTAAAATTTTTCAATTTTTAGGGTCCCACTGGACTATTAAATCGTATTAATTGTAATTTAATTATACGTCCACTGACGTAAAAGATAAAGTTAATTGGTTAGTTGGACTCGAACCTTATCGGTTGCCTACGTACCCGTAAGACGGGATCAAAGTCCACGTAGTTCGTTAGGACTTTGAAAATTTTATATAAAATTATTACCACATTCCATTGATCGTGGTTCTCGTATCAAAATTTATTGTTAGTAAAATTTAAGTTGGTATTATGAAATTACAAAAAGATAATATAATAATTGTAATTATTAAGAGGAGTTTTGATATATTAGGAAAGAAACGAGATAAACTTAATCCGCAATTCTTCATTTCGTATTAAGGATTTTAAATGAATAAAACTATACGGGATTATAATATTGACGCATGAGGGCCAGCAGCCCAACTGGCTAAAACGCCAGACCACTCCCGCGTTTGAACCGGAGGACGTGGGTTCGAAACGCGCTGGTGGAGAAATTTTTAATTTTTCTCGTTTTGATGCAGAGAAGGGGGAAGGGCATCCTAGTAATTTCACGAAAACGCGGTGGCAGGACATGTAATTTGCGAGAAACCCTAGGGGCAAAATCGACATTTACCGGTGAGTATAAAATCATCTCTTTGGACCCAAAAAAAAACCCTAATCGTATTCTAAGGCTAGCGGCGGCCGCTCATCCCTCTCTCTCTCTCGGCCGATCTCTCTTCCTCTCCCGAAACAAAAAAACGAAACCCTAGCCTAATCAAACCCGCCGGCGCTGCTCTCCCTCTCCTTCTAGCCTCTCAACCGCCGATCCCTCTCCTCCCTCGTCTCTCGCCTCCCTATCTCCCGCTAATCCCTACCTCGAAACGAAAACCCTAATCACTTAACCATCCGAACAACGCCGCCATCTACATCTTCTCCTTCTCGCGTTCTTCATGTAAATCGAGAAAAGGAGATGAGCCTTCTTCATATTTAATCTATCTCCCCTTCTCCTTATTCTGGAAACGAGTGGTGACGGGGAAAAGAAGCGGCGGCGGCGGCGACGACTGAGGATGAGCGCTGCCAACACCAGCAGTGACGATGACGACTAGGGTTTTCCAAAGGTTAGGTTTTTTTTGGCTTGCATGTAAGATTTTTACCATTTTTCGATTTCGATTTTAAGATTTTCTATGTTCTAAACCTATTTCTTGCTTTTCTTTCAGAGACCGATCCAAAACCGAGGAGGGACTCTTGATTTACTTTCTAATAATCTCGATCTACTCTTTCTAGTTGGAGCAGAGGCGACGACGAGATCTTACCCTCTGGTAAGCTCTTTTCTACATGCATGCCCATTTTCATTGGATTTAATGGATGAGATTGGGATTTAACTTGTTTTGTTTTTTTTTGTTTATGTTTTTTTATTATTATTTGGACCTCCGCCGAGAGAAGGGAGGAGCGGCGGTCGCCGGCGGCGCGGCCAGCGCCAGAACCGACGGCGAGGGTTTTGTTTGGGGGTAAGTTGTTTGTTTTATTTTTTTATTCTCGTTTTTTACCTATTATCATTTTTGGGGTTCTAACTCTCGATTTCCTAATTTTGCAGATCTTATTCAATTTGAAGGAAACTAGGTGATACCCCTTCTAAACCTAAAATGGGTGGTTTAATTATCGTTATGATTGTTTATAGAACTTTCTGGTGTTGTGAAAGTAAATTTTGTTAGACCTCCTAGGTTTGTTTAGCCTTAATGTTTGGTTTTGGATATGGTGGTGAACTTGCTTTATTAAAATTCGACAATCTATAATGGTCCTAAAAGTAATACGACATCATAGCTACTGCTATTGACTATCGATTGGTTAAACAACTTGATTAAAAGGGCTAATACTGATTAGTAACAAATGGGACTTTTAATGAGAGTGTTTAACCAATCGATAGTCAATAGCAGTAGCTATGATGTCGTATTACTTTTAGGACCATTATAGATTGTCGAATTTTAATAAAGCAAGTTCACCACCATATCCAAAACCAAACATTAAGGCTAAACAAACCTAGGAGGTCTAACAAAATTTACTTTCACAACACCAGAAAGTTCTATAAACAATCATAACGATAATTAAACCACCCATTTTAGGTTTAGAAGGGGTATCACCTAGTTTCCTTCAAATTGAATAAGATCTGCAAAATTAGGAAATCGAGAGTTAGAACCCCAAAAATGATAATAGGTAAAAAACGAGAATAAAAAAATAAAACAAACAACTTACCCCCAAACAAAACCCTCGCCGTCGGTTCTGGCGCTGGCCGCGCCGCCGGCGACCGCCGCTCCTCCCTTCTCTCGGCGGAGGTCCAAATAATAATAAAAAAACATAAACAAAAAAAAACAAAACAAGTTAAATCCCAATCTCATCCATTAAATCCAATGAAAATGGGCATGCATGTAGAAAAGAGCTTACCAGAGGGTAAGATCTCGTCGTCGCCTCTGCTCCAACTAGAAAGAGTAGATCGAGATTATTAGAAAGTAAATCAAGAGTCCCTCCTCGGTTTTGGATCGGTCTCTGAAAGAAAAGCAAGAAATAGGTTTAGAACATAGAAAATCTTAAAATCGAAATCGAAAAATGGTAAAAATCTTACATGCAAGCCAAAAAAAACCTAACCTTTGGAAAACCCTAGTCGTCATCGTCACTGCTGGTGTTGGCAGCGCTCATCCTCAGTCGTCGCCGCCGCCGCCGCTTCTTTTCCCCGTCACCACTCGTTTCCAGAATAAGGAGAAGGGGAGATAGATTAAATATGAAGAAGGCTCATCTCCTTTTCTCGATTTACATGAAGAACGCGAGAAGGAGAAGATGTAGATGGCGGCGTTGTTCGGATGGTTAAGTGATTAGGGTTTTCGTTTCGAGGTAGGGATTAGCGGGAGATAGGGAGGCGAGAGACGAGGGAGGAGAGGGATCGGCGGTTGAGAGGCTAGAAGGAGAGGGAGAGCAGCGCCGGCGGGTTTGATTAGGCTAGGGTTTCGTTTTTTTGTTTCGGGAGAGGAAGAGAGATCGGCCGAGAGAGAGAGAGGGATGAGCGGCCGCCGCTAGCCTTAGAATACGATTAGGGTTTTTTTTTTGGGTCCAAAGAGATGATTTTATACTCACCGGTAAATGTCGATTTTGCCCCTAGGGTTTCTCGCAAATTACATGTCCTGCCACCGCGTTTTCGTGAAATTACTAGGATGCCCTTCCCCCTTCTCTGCATCAAAACGAGAAAAATTAAAAATTTCTCCACCAGCGCGTTTCGAACCCACGTCCTCCGGTTCAAACGCGGGAGTGGTCTGGCGTTTTAGCCAGTTGGGCTGCTGGCCCTCATGCGTCAATATTATAATCCCGTATAGTTTTATTCATTTAAAATCCTTAATACGAAATGAAGAATTGCGGATTAAGTTTATCTCGTTTCTTTCCTAATATATCAAAACTCCTCTTAATAATTACAATTATTATATTATCTTTTTGTAATTTCATAATACCAACTTAAATTTTACTAACAATAAATTTTGATACGAGAACCACGATCAATGGAATGTGGTAATAATTTTATATAAAATTTTCAAAGTCCTAACGAACTACGTGGACTTTGATCCCGTCTTACGGGTACGTAGGCAACCGATAAGGTTCGAGTCCAACTAACCAATTAACTTTATCTTTTACGTCAGTGGACGTATAATTAAATTACAATTAATACGATTTAATAGTCCAGTGGGACCCTAAAAATTGAAAAATTTTACTAAAATACACCCAACTCGCATAAAAACTTATCGACTTAAGTAGTACCGATTTAGGGCGTTGTGGGGGTGTTGCTTAACTTCCCCACACGTAACCGTACTCCCGAACCCAGAACTTTATTTTCGCAGACCATGCCTCGGTTCTGACACTAAGGTTAGAGCCGATTTGAAGAGTGTTCGATCCACTCCAAGTAAGATCGATGGCGACTCCCAAAAATGCCGACGCGACGACATTCGGACCCCCCCCGGACGGGACGGTTTCGACAGTTGGCGACTCCGCTGGGGACTTCGAGAGTCGAGCTACATAATTAAGTTCGATAAGTTTTATATTTTCCTATTAAATGTTGGGTGTTTACTTGCTTATTTGCGCAATTATATTTTCGCAATTTAATTCTGCATTCATGCATAAAAGCTCTATGCCCGAGCTATCCCTTTAGAAAATTGAAAGGAGTACCGTGACCTCCACAGTAGTGGTAGTCACGCAAAACTTTCTAACCAAGTTGAACTCGGATCCGAGGATGATCTCGAGGTATCCAGTCAGTCTGAAAAGGCTACGGCAGGATACAACTTGGGAGCCATTTCCCTAGCAATCCCTCTGCCAGCATATAGCAAGCTTAGAAGCCACCTTTAACCGTCCAAAACATTTCCTAAGCCACCCTTAACCATGTCGTTACGCTGCCCAAACACACCTAGGTGATACCTAAAATAGGCAGTCACTACTTTTTGTATATGTACATGTATATGTCGCGTATATATTTCCTACTGCGGTGATAAATGTTTCGGATATTCCGTATTTTAAATATGTATGGCTATACTATACTTTGTGTATATTCTCACAAAAAGTAAATATTTTGGTTATTCTCTATTATTTGTCTTCATTTGCTTGCATAATAAAAAAAACTTATGTTTTGAAAATGACTAAAAATGATGTAATAATATTAATAATAACAATAATAAGTTGAATCGAACATATTTTCATGCATCACTATCATATGCATTTTCATATCGCGCAAAATTAAAACTTGAGCCATTTACATATGATGATTAGATGGAAGGCACCTTTATAGCCCAGCCAGTGGTCGCTCGTTCTGCCACCAACAAACTTGCTCCTGTCTGGATTGATCAAAATTTAGTCCGCAACCTGAGGGGTGTGCCATCTGAAATAGTTCAGGACATCGTTTCGAGGGGCCTGAGGAGAAATGATGATGTATTTATCGAAAGGGCAAGAAATCTACTACTACACAAGTATGGCAGCCACAATCTCCCCATCAAACACCTCGACTGGACACCAGATCTCATGTGCCTGAACGTATTCTATATACCTCTCGAAGAGTACCCAGACATGTCAAAAATTGTGTACTGCCTCCTGAGACGCATGATTCGTGTATGTACTATAGGAATCATAATGCACAAACCAGTTTTGAAGAACTGTATTCACGAATGGGAAACATTCCCCGATAAAGTAACTCTCCTGGGAAAATGGCTTCGACAGTTCTTATCACTACGCCGATGGGCGATCTTCCTTGATGAAAATCATAATGACTATCTTTTCCTTACCTTTCATGTGGAAAGGGAAATAATGATCGTGGATAACGGATACGTGGTGGTGGAAAAACCAGCTGCAAAGTTCGAACAGAGCTTCATAGAGAATCCCACTTTGGAACCAATAAAAATGGCTACAACATGGAAAAGCATGAAAGATAGACTCTGCATGCGCAACAACTTATCACCAAATGACGTGCCAGTAGCATTAAGGTCCGCCAGGAACTACTACACTGACGGAAGAATCAAAGAGGCGTGTTTCCCACCGTTCATGAAGGAGAAATATTTCTTGAAAGAAGCCAAGTACAATATGAAGCAGGCAGCAAAAGTGAGAACTTACATAGACGAATGCTCTAAAATACCAGAAGATATAGACCCCGAGGAACCAGAGTCCTCGCGTATGTTAGAGTGAAGACCGAAGGCCCTAGTAACTGTCGACCATTAGGAATAGGTCGACTATTTTGACATATTTTGTTCAGACTCCCTATCCAAAAAAAAAAAAAAAAAAAAAAAAAAAAAAAAAAAAAAAAAAAACGGAAGGACAAGGAGTTGCTCAGGGTATGGCAACCAGTTGGGTAGCCGTTTTTTGCTTAGTACAACTGTAACCCTGAATGATGAAATAAAGGGCCTGGTGTTTTGCGTCTAATGTCTATGTGGATGGCTTAACTTTAACTGTGCGCGATAATCATATCATTGCACGCATGCATTCACACCTATTCTTTTATTTCGATGTTCCTAACACGTCATCTCATTGATAGGTTTTGCCACGAAATAACATCCTTGCTACAGGACTTTATATGTACAACATGGCGGGAATATCACCCATTATCGAAGAAGAAGAGATGGTAATGTTCGAGTCAATGAAGCGATATAGGGACGGAGGTGATCGTCTACCGAGGGGCACAGTGATTGATTTGCTACCCATGGGGCCAGTCAGGATTCTTGATAACAGAATCCAATCACTCAAGCAGATGTGGGGAACTTTCACAGAACATGAGCAGAAGGTGTTCACTCGCACATATGGAAGAATACCTGATCTGTTATATGTCCCATTCCCGGCGAACATGATCCAAGAAATGCTCAACTATTGGGATCCGTTCTATCATTGCTTTTCCATAAATGACAATGATTTCTCCCCCCTTATGGAAGAGTACAAATCTATCCTCCAAATAGATCCCAAGAAGCCGTATAAGATCTACGTCCATAAGCCCTATCTCAAAGCGAAGAATGTATTATCCCAGATTCTAGATACAAAAAGTGCAAAGATAGAACATTTAATAGGATCTGATGGTGAGATCGAGTACATTCACGTCGACACACTCATATCTCAGATAAATATCGGACCGAAAAATGAGAAAGATTTGAAGATGTTCGCACTGGTACTATATGGGTTAATCCTATACCCTCGAATGCCAGACCACATTGACAACTCTGCCATGAAAGTGTTTGAGCAAGATACACATGATGTCAACCCAATATTCTCTATTCTGTCTGAAACATTTGCTGCTTTGGGAAGATGTAGAGAAAATCGTGGGGGCATCCTACTTGGTTGCGCCCCATTACTAGTGGTCTGGATTTTTGGACATCTTAAGCCCTCTCCGAGGAAAGGGATCCCGATAATTAGATACTCATTCGTCTTCGACGAAAGGAGATGCTCAATTAAAGAGTTTGCCTCTGGGGACTTAATATATATGTCAGCATCTGAAGAGCATTGGAAAAATTATTTCGCCACACTCGGGAGTGAAGATATCCAATGGAAAGCCCCGTGGATGTACGAGGGAAGTATATTGTATAGCTGCGGGTCCGACCCATGGGTACCTCTGCTAGGTCCCGAGGGATGCGTGGCATACGCACCTAATATGTTCAGGAGGCAAGTGGGTTGCATGCAGTTTGTGCCGGCAACCGAAGGGATGGGTTGGTTTAGTTACCGGTATTTCAATCCCGATTCAAAGGCTAAAAGTGAGCGGGTACTACCATGTTGGAAAAATCCGAGACTAATCAACCGAAGTTTGAGCATTGCAATGATGAAAGATGATCAAGACCTCCACAATTTCCTGGCTCCTGAATACGCACCATGGTATCAGGGGCGAGGAAAAGCAGTCACTGTAGACAGGAAAGGCAAGAGGAAAATGGATTTTGAACCCAGATTGCCACCGGCGATACATCATCAAGCAGGATCTTTGGCTAAAGATATGGCTCTAAACCGACTACAACGAGAAAATGATGAGATGCGGGCATACGCAAGAGGGAATTTCACCCAGATAAAGAGACTTGAAGAAGCAAATTATATCCTGAACCAAAGGGTTATTCAGTTGGAAGGTCTTAGCCATGAGCAGAAGTCTACAATCAACGAACACCAAAGCGCAAATTGGGCAATGCTAGAAAGACTAGAGCATCTGGAAGAATGGGGGCTACGAACGGAGCATCTTATCAGTAAGCAAAGGAAGGAAGCTATCAAATATCATGAAGAAATTAGCCGATTAACTACTGAAAAAGAGGCTATCGAGAAGGAAAATGCGGACTGGAAGATTACAGCACAAACACTGGAAAACAACAGGCTGAATGAAGAACGGAAAGTTAACCGCCTCATGGAAGTCGTTAGAGGAGCTACTAGAAGAGCATATGAATTGTCCAATGAAGCTGAGGCGGCTAGACTACGTCTGGTACAAATGGAGAATCCAGATCCCGACCTTCGAACCTATCTCGAAAACCTGCAACAAGAGCTGATGTATTATGGAAATTTTCACTAATCATATTATAATACTTTGTAATATGGTAATGTAAGGTAGCAGGGGAATAAACAATGTACTTTGGGTTGTTTTTGTAATCATGGTCTCTTGTGAAATATGTACGAGGCCATGTAGTAAGCATATAGCGCCTTGAAGCGCACATAAATTGTAATGGTAGCCCCAGCTACTGTAAATATAAAGTTTGGAAGCAGAGGTGTTATCTCATTGGCAAATCCTAGAATTGCATTCAAGCACTAACAAAAAACATCACATCATGCATTCACCTCATATAGCATAAGCATGACATCATATCACTCCGCATCGACTAATTATAAACTATTTCACGAGAACACAGGAACCAGAGCACCGGGTTTTCTTTAAAATTGATCGTCCGCCAGGGAAGAGTCAAGACTTTACATACTTAACGAGATCTAAGGCCGAGTTCGTCATGGAAACTTTTCAGAAGAAGCTGAATGACATCGAAGGAAAGATAACTGGATTTGATGAAAAGCTGGTTGGGTTTGATGAAATGAAAGATCAGCTGAACATGATAGTAAAAATGCTGTCGGCAAAAGGAAAAGAAATAGTATCCAACGATGAGGAGGTACATTCTGAAGATGATGTTCCTCCAAAAGGGGAAGGTTCGGGCCCCAAAGTCATCATCGTGCATGACAAAAACAATGCGGGATCGCCTGAACACGACCAAGAGAGAGAGAAAATAGAAGGCGTTGAAAATGACATACTATTGAAAGAAAAATGGGAATACCTGGACGAAAGAGTGAGAGCCATCGAAGGAGTAGAATCATATGGTTCTACTGATGCCACGCAATTATGCCTCGTACCAGACGTGATAATTCCCCCAAAATTCAAAATCCCAGAATTTGAAAAATATGACGGTACCACGTGCCCTAGAAACCACCTAATCATGTATTGTAATAAAATGGCCAACCACGTCCGAGACGACAAGCTTATGATACATTGTTTTCAAAACAGCCTAACTGGGCCAGCCGCAAGGTGGTACATGCAGCTCGAAAGGTCAAAAGTCAAAAGATGGCAAGATCTTGCTGATGCATTCATGAAACACTATAAGCATAATCAAGATTTGGCCCCAGATAGGGAAGATCTACGCGCCATGGGAAAGAAAGAGGAAGAGTCCTTCCGAGAGTATGCCCAAAGGTGGCGAGGAAGAGCTGCAGATGTTCAGCCCCCTTTATCTGAGAAAGAAATGATCTCTACTTTCTTTGAAACCCTGAAGCCTCCATATTACAATAACATGGTCGGAATCACTACAACAAATTTTGCTGATATGTTAGTAATTGGTGAACGAATTGAGAAGGGAATCAAATTAGGGAAAATGGAAAGCCCAGAAGCTTCACGGAAGGCGAGCCACATCAGAAAGAAGGAAGCGGAGGTCAATTCAGCCCAGGGAGAGTCTTCAAAAATAGGGAGATGGAACAGTCGACCTCAACCCAACCAAATTCGTCCATACATAAATAATGCTACAGTTGTTACTCAACGCCCGAATTATGCTACTCAGCCACTAAACCATAATCGACCACAAGCACCACCCCAAGCAAACAACAGAGATCAGAACGTCACTCGAATGTATGGAAAAACTTTTCAAATTGATCCTATTCCCATCACATATACTGAACTCTTTCCTCAGTTAATCCAAAGTCATCTAATTGCCCCCATACCATCTGAGCCCCTGCAACCACCTTACCCTAATTGGTATAAGCCGGATCAACATTGTGCCTACCATTCGGGGGTCCCAGGGCATTCAACTGAAGATTGCAGAATACTGAAAGTTAAGGTACAACAGTTGATAAAAGTTGGTTGGCTAAAATTCGAAGAACAGCCCAACAGACCGAATGTTAACAATAATCCATTGCCTAATCATGGGGGGCAGGGAGTAAATGGCATCGAAGAATTTGAACAATACGAAGACAGGGTAAGTGTGGCAGAAATAAAGACACCTTTGGAGTGCATCTATAAAATACTATCCCACAACAATTACCTAGAGGACCCTGATGAAGAGGTACCCGTCATAAATCTGGAAGATACATGTCTTTATCATGCGGGAGTTAAGGGGCATTCTATCCAGCATTGTGATCCATTCAAAATAAAGTTACAACAACTCATGGATGCGAAAGTGATACTAATTCGAACTAGAGGCAAAGTCATGAGGGACGTAAATATGATGTCCTCGCTAACTGACGAACCCCAAAAGCAGGAAAGGTTCATTTGCTACCAAGCACGACAGGATGAGCCTAGCCCTCCATCCTCAAAAGTGGTCCCTCTGGTCATAAAAACCCCAAAACCGTTCAAATATGAAAATTCAAAAGCAGTACCATGGATGTACAACTGTCAGGCAGATCAGAACACCTTTACTCGCCAAAGTGAAGTGACAAACATAACCGGGATAGGCGGTATGACTAGAACAGGCAGGTATTATACCCCGGATGACGTTGAAAAGCGTAGAATTGAGGAATTGGCAAAAAGGCAAGAAATAAAGCAGGGAAAGCAAAAACTCCCCGAGTTCACGAACCCACAGCTCAATGAGGAAGAGGAGAGGGCACCGATCATGGAAGGTCCAAAAGAGTACCAAAAACAAGTTTCGGATGAGGATGCATGTGAATTCCTAAAACTGATTAAGCAAAGTGAGTTCAAGGTGGTAGAGCAGTTGAACCGCACGCCTGCACGAATTTCTCTTCTATCCCTAATCCTCACTTCTGAACCTCATCGTCAAGCTCTAATGAAAGTACTGAATCAAGCTCACGTATGCCATAATGTATCAGTAGAAAAGGTAGACAATATCGTCGGAGCTGTCCTGACTAGCGGAAAGATCTCGTTTGACGAAGATGAAATCCCCACCGAGGGAACAGGTCACACCAAAGCCCTGCACATTTCGCTAAAATGCAAAGGCCATATGATAGCTCGTGCGCTTATCGATAACGGGTCAGCTCTAAATGTAATACCCAAATCAACCCTCAATAAACTCCCGGTGGATGAATCATACATCAAGCCGAGCTTTGTAGTAGTTCGGGCATTCGATGGTACTAAACGCAAGGTAATCGGCGAAGTCGAGCTTCCAATCCAGATAGGACCAAGCATCTTCAACATCTCATTCCAGGTGATGGACATTACTCCCACATACAGCCTCCTACTGGGTCGACCATGGATACATTCGGCAGGAGCAGTGCCATCATCGCTCCACCAGAAAGTTAAATTCATCATTGACAAGAAGTTAGTGGAGGTCTACGGGGAAGAAGATATAATGATAACGAAAGCACCAGATGCACCATATATCGAAGCTACAGAGGAAGCTCTTGAAAGTGCATTTCAGTCACTAGAAATTGAAGACGTCGCATACGTCAATAAGGAAAATAAGACGCGAAACCCAAAACCATCTGTAACCTCCATCATGGCTGCCAAACAATTGATTAAGGGAATTGACAAGTCAATGTGGAACACCCTAATCAGGCCGCCAATGAACATCAAGGAAAATAAAAATCGTTGCGGTTTGGGGTACTCGCCAAGTATGTTGGATATGAAAAGGATCCAAGAGGAGAAACGAAACAAGAGGTTGGTTCGCTTAAAGGGGGACAATTTTGAACACAAGACACCCCACATAAGTCAAACCTTCATAAGTGGAGGAACGATCAATAGTAAGACTGTCGATGTCGTCGAGGCAAACATAGACCTAGAGGACCATGTGATGTTAACTGTTTTCAGTGATTTGTCGATCAACATGGCTGGGGGGAATAACACTGAATCGTTCGAGTTTGTCCACCTGATGCGTCCAGATGAAGAGCTGTGCAATTGGAAGTCTGAAGACATGCCTATACCAGACGCAATGTAATGTCGTGGGCACGAGAAATCGAGAGTATCGTATAATAATGAATAAAATATAGTCGAAAAGACTAGTTAAGCTTTTGTTAAGACTGTAGTGGGAAATAAAGCGCACTTATAGCACCTTCCTTTGTCTTCAAATAAACATATGCATTTGAATTCCAATCGTTCATGACATGGATTTCTATCCCTTCCTTATTCCACGTTATTTTCCTTTTCTTTTTGCCTTTATATCTTTTGCTTCAGGATATGTGAGCAATGGGAGGATACTCGAGATCTTCATGATTTGACAATCAACTTTGACTTACCTATTAATCAAATGGAGTCGGATGAGGAGGAAGAGGAATCTTCAGACTGGGATTGGGTGCTTGAGCGGGAAGAGCCAGCATTACAACCGTATGGAGAAGCAATCAGAGTGATAAACATAGGGACGGAAGAAGATCGGAAGGAAGTGAAAATTGGGGAAAGTTTAAGTGAAGACGCACAAGAGAGGCTTGTAGACCTGCTAAAGGAATATCAAGACGTGTTTGCTTGGTCTTACAAAGACATGCCCGGTTTAGACGAAAAAATAGTAATGCATCACTTGCCTTTGAAACAAGATAGCAAACCCATCAAGCAGAAATTGAGAAGAATGAAAGCAGAATGGTTGTTGAAGGTCAAGGAAGAAGTTCAAAAACAATACAATGCTGGTTTCTTACGAGTAGCCATATATCCTGAATGGGTCTCAAATATTGTCCCAGTCCCTAAAAAGAATGGAAAGATCCGAGTATGCGTAGATTATAGGGACCTAAATCGTGCGAGCCCAAAAGATGATTTCCCATTACCTCATATTGATGTTCTTATCGACAATACGGCTGGTCATCACACATTCTCCTTCATGGACGGTTTTTCAGGATATAACCAAATCAAAATGTGCCCAGAGGACATGGAAAAAACGACTTTCATCACATTATGGGGAACGTTTTGTTACATTGTAATGCCTTTCGGGCTGAAGAACGCAGGAGCTACTTACCAAAGGGCAATGGTCACGTTGTTTCATGACATGATGCATAAAGAAATAGAAGTCTATGTGGATGACATGATAGCCAAATCTAGACCAGGAGAAGATCACGTGGAAATCCTACGAAAGCTTTTCAAAAGATTGCGTAAATATCAATTACGATTGAATCCCGAAAAATGTACTTTTGGGGTCACATCGGGAAAGTTGCTAGGGTTTCTAGTAAGTCAGAAAGGGATAGAAGTCGATCCAGACAAAGTCAAAGCAATAGTTGAAATGCCGCCACCCAAGACCCAGAAAGAAGTAAGAGGATTCCTCGGACGCTTGAACTATATCAGTAGATTCATTTCACAATTGACCTCCACATGTGAACCCCTTTTCAAACTACTCAAAAAAAATCAACCATGTGAGTGGGACGAAGATTGCCAGAATGCGTTTAGCAAAATTAAAGAATACCTTCTAAATCCACCGGTCCTAGCACCCCCTACACCAAAGAAACCCCTAACACTGTACTTATCTGTATTCGAGAACTCTATGGGGGCAATGCTGGCACAACAAGAACAAGGAAAGAAAGAACATGCGATCTACTACATCAGTAAAAAGTTCAATGACTGTGAACGTAGGTATACGGCCTTAGAAAAGACGTGTGGTGCCCTAGCTTGGGCAGCAAAAAGGTTAAGGCAATATATGTTGTATCACACAACTCATTTGGTATCCCAAATGGACCCCATCAAATACATATTCGAAAAACCCGCACTGACTGGACGCCTCGCCAGATGGCAAGTCCTCTTAGCAGAATACGACATTGTTTATGTGGCAAGAAAAGCAATTAAAGGGAGCGTCGTTGCCGACCATTTGGCAGAGCATGCTATTATGGATCCCGAATCCATGATTATGAATTTTCCAGATGAAAATATAATGACAACAGAGGAGGAAAAAGAAAACCTACCACATGGAGGTTGGATCATGAAGTTTGACGGAGCTTCTAATGCTCTAGGACAAGGAGTGGGGGCCGTCTTTATGTCCCCGGAAGGTGAGGTACTACCAATTACAGCTAAACTCTGCTTTGCATGCACAAACAATGTGGCAGAATACGAAGCATGTATCTTCGGCATACGAGCAGCCCTGGGAATGGGGATAAAAAGGTTGAAGGTGTATGGGGATTCTGCACTAGTAATCTTCCAAATAAGAGGTGAATGGGAGACTCGAGACTCAAAGCTCATCCCATACCAGAAGCTCATCAAAGAAATGATATTGCAATTTGAGGAAGTAACGTTTGAACATGTATCACGGGTGGAAAACCAAGTCGCAGATGCATTAGCTACCCTCGCATCGATGTACAAAATGGAAGAAATGGGTGAAATACCATGTATTAAAATCGAGAAACGAGATGCTCCCGCATACCTTATGAATATTGAAAGGGAACCAGATGACAAACCATGGTATTATGACATCCTAATCTACATCAAAGAAAAAGAATACCCACCAGGGGCATCCGGAAACGACAAAAGGACTATTCGCAGATTGGCCTATGGGTTCTATTCAAGCGGATCGACCTTGTACAAAAGAAACCACGACTCAACGCTGTTAAGATGTGTAGATGCAAAGGAGGCCTCAAGGATAATTGAAGAAATACATGAAGGTATATGTGGTACACATGCAAGTGGTCACGTCATGGCTCGGAAAATATTAAGGATGGGGTATTACTGGACTAAAATGGAGGGAGACTGCACCAACTATGTTCGGAAATGCCACAAGTGCCAAGTGTATGCGGATGAAATTCATACTCCCCCTGTCCCTCTCCATGTCATGTCATCGCCTTGGCCTTTTGCCGTCTGGGGAATAGACGTTATCGGATTAATCGAACCCAAAGCATCAAATGGTCATCGATTCATCTTAGTAGCAATAGACTACTTCACCAAATGGGTAGAGGCAGCCTCCTACGCGAACATAACCAGAAGTGTGGTGGTAAAATTTATTAAGAAAGAAATCATCTGTCGTTATGGATTGCCGGAGAGGTTGATCACCGACAATGCGAAAAACTTAAACAACAAAATGATGGATGAACTCTGCGAGCAGTTCAAGATCAAACACCATAATTCTGTACCATATCGTCCCAAGATGAATGGTGCTGTCGAAGCTGCAAACAAGAACATTAAGAAAATCATCCAAAAGATGGTGATCACGTATAAGGATTGGCATGAAATGCTACCATTTGCTCTGCACGGGTATAGAACAACAGTGAGGACGTCAACGGGTGCAACACCTTTCTCTCTGGTCTATGGGATGGAAGCAGTATTGCCTATTGAAGTAGAGATACCATCCTTAAGGGTATTAAAAGAAGCAGAACTCGAAGATGCCGAATGGGTCAATGCTAGGTATGACCAATTAAACCTGATTGAGGAAAAAAGGCTAGGAGCCATCCATCATGGTCATCTCTATCAAAGACGATTGATCAGAGCATTTGAGAAAAGAGTAAAGCCGAGACAATTTCGTGAAGGAGAGCTAGTCTTGAAGAAAATTATGCTCCGACAAGGGGATCCAAGAGGGAAATGGACCCCTAACTATGAAGGTCCCTATGTGGTAAAAAGAGCCTTCTCAGGAGGAGCGCTCATATTAACAAACATGGACGGAGACGAGTTACCATATCCGGTCAACACCGACTCAGTGAAGAAATACTATGCATAAGAATGAGCCAATGCTCGGTCGACTCCATGAAAATAATGGGACGAGTGCAGGGTGGACTGTCAAATCATGAATCTCTTTGATGTATCTCGTAGTTGCTATGTATCTTTCCTTTATACCCCAGAAATAAAATTCCGCTAGAATTTGCCTCAATCTTGCACGTATTCTCCTTTATTTACCATTCCATCCTACTTGCAACTGATTGTCGCCTCTTATACCATCCAATCACAAATATGATCTTATGATAAACCCTTAGTGGCCATACAGTCGCGTAAACCAACTACAGTCTTAGCAAAAAGCAGAAGCAATTCACGACTAGCACACAATCGAAAGGAACAATAACAATTTCAAAACAATTTGACCAAAATATCCATAACTAAAGTGGATTCGTTTTGTTATTTCCACTCCTCCCTTGGCCTAACCCCGTACGCTCATAGTTCACAAATGAAGAGAAAAATCCAATAATCGTTACAGTTTTGAGAAGCCAACCCGGGATTCCCCCCGCAGTTATGAATGACATGGGCATGCAAAGGAAATTTATTCGAGACCACTCGAAAGAAATTGGTAGGTTCGCAAATGTCCTGCAGACCCAATAGAAGATTGGATACGACATTTTCATGTTGAACCTTTTTCGGGACTCAAAAGGAGGTTCAGCAACTTTACAAGGCGAACATCGAAATGAAGGTTGACTCGTTCACTAACAACTGAAAATTAAAGGCGGCAACACTATCAGTACACTTGCCATCCTACTTCGAACAAGGCCTAGGGTCGATTAAGTTGAGAGCAATGACATATCTCTCGAAGGGCGACCAATTTGGAGGAAAATTAGAAAAATATAATAAAAGAAACTAATTCGCCTTTACGTTTGCGGCAAACATTCATCATACAACATATTGTGTCACGTACTCATAAAGGTTGTCACAAGGTGGCACACCAGTCGAGTAAACGTCCACATAAGGGAATCCTCCCTCCCCATTTATGCATTTTCATCATGACATTACATCATGCCATATCACGCCGCATTTTTCACATCTATCTAGCAATATGATACAAAAGCATTACATATCAATGTTAAGCCTATCGGATACTTACGAAGTCCTTTAGGCCGTGTGACTACTCGTTATCGATTTTTGTACCAAACCAGCTAGTTGACTATCAAAGCTATTATATGTCACAATGTGAATAAACCAGCACTCTATATCGCTATACCACAAAGGGAAACCAAAATCTCAATACCTCACGGGAGCTGAGGAGCACCCCTACCAAATCAATACCTCACGGGAGCTGAGGAGCGCCCCTACCAAATCAATACCTCACGGGAGCTGAGGAGCGCCCCTACCAAATCAATACCTCACGGGAGCTGAGGAGCACCCCTACCAAATCAATACCTCACGGGAGCTGAGGAGCACCCCTACCAAATCGATACCTCACGGGAGCTGAGGAGCACCCCTACCAAATCAATACCTCACGGGAGCTGAGGAGCATCCCTATCAAACTAATACCTCACAGGAGTTGGCGAGCCCCTCTATCAGTCAACAACGCACGGGAGCTGAGGAGCACCCCTACCAAGTCAATACCTCACGGGAGCTGAAGAGCGCCCCTACTATTTAATACCTCACGGGAGCTGAGGAGCGCCCCTACCAAATCAATACCTCACGGGAGCTGAGGAGCGCCCCTACCAAATCAATACCTCACGGGAGCTGAGGAGCACCCCTACCAAATCAATACCTCACGGGAGCTGAGGAGCACCCCTACCAAATCGATACCTCACGGGAGCTGAGGAGCACCCCTACCAAATCAATACCTCACGGGAGCTGAGGAGCATCCCTATCAAACTAATACCTCACAGGAGTTGGCGAGCCCCTCTATCAGTCAACAACGCACGGGAGCTGAGGAGCACCCCTACCAAGTCAATACCTCACGGGAGCTGAAGAGCGCCCCTACTATTTAATACCTCACGAGAGCTGAGAAGCACCCCTACTAAATCAATACCTCACGGGAGCTGAGGAGCGCCCCAACCAATCAAAACCTCACAGGAGCTGGCGAGCCCCTCTATCATTCAATAACGCATAAGAGATAACGAGCGCCCCTACCAGTAAATATCTAACTGGAGCTGGCAAGCGTTAAATAAATGTAGCAGAAGATGATTGATAGGCATCAGAGGAAACCGTCGACGCTGTCGAGCATCAAAGAAATACAATAAAGTGAATATTAGAAAATTACTCGCGTTGGCGAACGCTATATAAAAACGTAAATTTTCCATCAGCAGCAAAGATGAACAAAGAAACAGAAGTTCTCGCTATCGGAAATCTTATACAAACGCACTAAATCATTCGCTATCCTAACATCATCCTCAAAACATATCCTATTTCAAGGACCCTAACACAACCATCATGATACTTTTAGAAAATGTGGTGTCCTTATGAGCACTTTGTATAACTCTTTATACAAAGAGATATACAAAGGGGGGCAACTGTAGACACCACATTTTGTCCGGAGCAACTATCCTACTCAAAATTCGGAAGAATATTCCATGTAAAATTAGAAAAGAAAACCCAAGTGAAAGTTTAGATAAGGTTGGTTGAGATTAGCGGTGGCGAATCAATAAATACCAACGTTTTCCAAGTCTTTCTTTCTATTCATTTCGAATATTTGTACTAGGTAGGATTAGCAGTGGCTAATGGCTACCAAATTCGCTTTATTTAGAATAGCAATAGTATGCCGTCACGACTTATACCGGTATTATTGTTAACGATTGGTGATATAGGTCTAGAAATTGGTTGAATGGGGTATTGGTCACGATTCATAACTAAGAATAATTTACTTAGAAGTTGGGATATTGGTCACGATTGTAGTTAACGAATTGGTTTGAAATAATCAATTGAATGATTGAGTAATACATACAAT